>OU753556.1:5000-1255000 GCA_916701695.1 Agrochola macilenta
ACCTAACCTAACCTAACCTAACCTAACCTAACCTAACCTAACCTAACCTAACCTAACCTAACCTAACCTAACCTAACCTAACCTAACCTAACCTAACCTAACCTAACCTAACCTAACCTAACCTAACCTAACCTAACCTAACCTAACCTAACCTAACCTAACCTAACCTAACCTAACCTAACCTAACCTAACCTAACCTAACCTAACCTAACCTAACCTAACCTAACCTAACCTAACCTAACCTAACCTAACCTAACCTAACCTAACCTAACCTAACCTAACCTAACCTAACCTAACCTAACCTAACCTAACCTAACCTAACCTAACCTAACCTAACCTAACCTAACCTAACCTAACCTAACCTAACCTAACCTAACCTAACCTAACCTAACCTAACCTAACCTAACCTAACCTAACCTAACCTAACCTAACCTAACCTAACCTAACCTAACCTAACCTAACCTAACCTAACCTAACCTAACCTAACCTAACCTAACCTAACCTAACCTAACCTAACCTAACCTAACCTAACCTAACCTAACCTAACCTAACCTAACCTAACCTAACCTAACCTAACCTAACCTAACCTAACCTAACCTAACCTAACCTAACCTAACCTAACCTAACCTAACCTAACCTAACCTAACCTAACCTAACCTAACCTAACCTAACCTAACCTAACCTAACCTAACCTAACCTAACCTAACCTAACCTAACCTAACCTAACCTAACCTAACCTAACCTAACCTAACCTAACCTAACCTAACCTAACCTAACCTAACCTAACCTAACCTAACCTAACCTAACCTAACCTAACCTAACCTAACCTAACCTAACCTAACCTAACCTAACCTAACCTAACCTAACCTAACCTAACCTAACCTAACCTATCCTAACCTAACCTAACCTAACCTAACCTAACCTAACCTAACCTAACCTAACCTAACCTAACCTAACCTAACCTAACCTAACCTAACCTAACCTAACCTAACCTAACCTAACCTAACCTAACCTAACCTAACCTAACCTAACCTAACCTAACCTAACCTAACCTAACCTAACCTAACCTAACCTAACCTAACCTAACCTAACCTAACCTAACCTAACCTAACCTAACCTAACCTAACCTAACCTAACCTAACCTAACCTAACCTAACCTAACCTAACCTAACCTAACCTAACCTAACCTAACCTAACCTAACCTAACCTAACCTAACCTAACCTAACCTAACCTAACCTAACCTAACCTAACCTAACCTAACCTAACCTAACCTAACCTAACCTAACCTAACCTAACCTAACCTAACCTAACCTAACCTAACCTAACCTAACCTAACCTAACCTAACCTAACCTAACCTAACCTAACCTAACCTAACCTAACCTAACCTAACCTAACCTAACCTAACCTAACCTAACCTAACCTAACCTAACCTAACCTAACCTAACCTAACCTAACCTAACCTAACCTAACCTAACCTAACCTAACCTAACCTAACCTAACCTAACCTAACCTAACCTAACCTAACCTAACCTAACCTAACCTAACCTAACCTAACCTAACCTAACCTAACCTAACCTAACCTAACCTAACCTAACCTAACCTAACCTAACCTAACCTAACCTAACCTAACCTAACCTAACCTAACCTAACCTAACCTAACCTAACCTAACCTAACCTAACCTAACCTAACCTAACCTAACCTAACCTAACCTAACCTAACCTAACCTAACCTAACCTAACCTAACCTAACCTAACCTAACCTAACGTAACCTAACCTAACCTAACCTAACCTAACCTAACCTAACCTAACCTAACCTAACCTAACCTAACCTAACCTAACCTAACCTAACCTAACCTAACCTAACCTAACCTAACCTAACCTAACCTAACCTAACCTAACCTAACCTAACCTAGCCTAACCTAACCTAACCTAACCTAACCTAACCTAACCTAACCTAACCTAACCTAACCTAACCTAACCTAACCTAACCTAACCTAACCTAACCTAACCTAACCTAACCTAACCTAACCTAACCTAACCTAACCTAACCTAACCTAACCTAACCTAACCTAACCTAACCTAACCTAACCTAACCTAACCTAACCTAACCTAACCTAACCTAACCTAACCTAACCTAACCTAACCTAACCTAACCTAACCTAACCTAACCTAACCTAACCTAACCTAACCTAACCTAACCTAACCTAACCTAACCTAACCTAACCTAACCTAACCTAACCTAACCTAACCTAACCTAACCTAACCTAACCTAACCTAACCTAACCTAACCTAACCTAACCTAACCTAACCTAACCTAACCTAACCTAACCTAACCTAACCTAACCTAACCTAACCTAACCTAACCTAACCTAACCTAACCTAACCTAACCTAACCTAACCTAACCTAACCTAACCTAACCTAACCTAACCTAACCTAACCTAACCTAACCTAACCTAACCTAACCTAACCTAACCTAACCTAACCTAACCTAACCTAACCTAACCTAACCTAACCTAACCTAACCTAACCTAACCTAACCTAACCTAACCTAACCTAACCTAACCTAACCTAACCTAACCTAACCTAACCTAACCTAACCTAACCTAACCTAACCTAACCTAACCTAACCTAACCTAACCTAACCTAACCTAACCTAACCTAACCTAACCTAACCTAACCTAACCTAACCTAACCTAACCTAACCTAACCTAACCTAACCTAACCTAACCTAACCTAACCTAACCTAACCTAACCTAACCTAACCTAACCTAACCTAACCTAACCTAACCTAACCTAACCTAACCTAACCTAACCTAACCTAACCTAACCTAACCTAACCTAACCTAACCTAACCTAACCTAACCTAACCTAACCTAACCTAACCTAACCTAACCTAACCTAACCTAACCTAACCTAACCTAACCTAACCTAACCTAACCTAACCTAACCTAACCTAACCTAACCTAACCTAACCTAACCAGTTCCCCCCCAGCCCTGGTGGTGATCGGATCGTTTTTAGAGTCGCTCCGTACATAAAAATTCGGAAAAGTGGTAAAAAGTGCTCGGATCTTAAAAATTTTAGTGTTGTTGTGCGGAGAAAAGTTGCCTTCAGTAAAAATCGCAACCGGATTGCAGTGCTGTGCAGTGTTAAAACTGAAAAACCTTCAATTTAGAGGTTAAGTTTTTAAAAACTGGAATATTTGACGCATTTGCTGCGGAACAAGACCGACGACCCCATATTTTCCTCTTGGAAAACACAGTGGAAAAACGCTACCCTTGTTCTGGACCACTCTGAAGACCCCTTGATCCAGGACTTTTACAGTTATTCAAGAAAAACTAAAAAGCACGTGGTCTGAAAAACCTAAACGAGACACGGCAACCGCTTGAAATTCTGCAGCACGCAAGAAACCCCTGGGGGAAGACGATATTTGCAAGTAAAATAATTTTATGTTATTTACTTTTTGTTTTATAATTATTTGAAAGTTGAAAGTTTGGACAGCTTTAGCTCCTGAAAAAACTACAAATTCATTAATCTTCAATTGCTATCTTTTGCGCGCTTATTAGAAGAGGACATTCCGAAGAAACTAGATTTTTATCTTTCTTAGTTTTAATGTAGTTAATAAAAAACTGTAAAAATTGCTTAAATATAAATTCTTTAGGTAAAACTCATTATTTTTTAAATTGTTTAATATTATCGTATAGTGTATTATTTGACGATAATTATAACATTTTTTTCAATTTTTTTCGATTAGCGGTTCTAAAGTTATTAAATTTTTTGTTATTTTTTCGTATTAAATTGAAATAAATGGGAATAATTAACTTTTGACTATTACATTGACTTATATAGGTGTATAGTGAATTGTTTAAGCCCAAAGTAGCCCCCAACAACTTAAAAATTGACGGATATAGCGTTTTCAGCCATTTTGGTTTTAATTGGTTATAACATAAAACTACCAATATCTACGAAGTTATTGGACGTAGAAGGCCCGGATTTGCACGGTTCCCAGCAGGATACTTGCAGGAACATTTTGTTTTTGTTTTCAGGCGTTTTTCAGGCCTGAAAATTTTCAGTGCTGAAACCATTTTTGGTATACGGGAGGGGTCACGCCAGGCCCCAGGTTTGAAACCGCAGCTCTCTCCGATACACGGTTGCGGAGTCGCAGCCATTTGAAGTTGGTATTTGACAGCTGGGCGGCCATTTTGGAAAACTTTGAACCCACGTAGATTCGGACTTAGTGGTCGTAGAGAGTTCCCGTTTTTATATTGTTGTTTGGGGGGATAAACTCTGTCTAGCGTAATAGTTTTCAGGCTGTTTCAGGCTGAAAATTTTCAGGGACCTGAAAATCACCACTCGTGAAGGGCCGGTCGAGGCGATCCGGAAGAGTCCAAACTCGGGCGTTCTGCGACCGTCAGGGGTGGAGATATCACCTGTCAAAGATTGACTTTGACAGCTGTGCCGCCATTTTTGTGAAATTTTAAACACCCATATCTCCGAAACGTGGGGTCGTAGAGCGACGGGATTTGTTTCACGGGGCTCGACTTGCTTTTGTCCAACGAGTGGGCTGACTTTCAGGAGTTTTCAGGAGAAATTTTTTTTTTCTGCCTGAAAGATATACCACTGCGTGGATCTCGTTGAGCACAGTAAAATAAGCTCAGACACGGTGCACTTCGGTCTGGTGGTTGCGGAGTAGTCGAGTTTTAACCACATTCTGGCCGCCATCTTGGATTGTAACCAGAATTTTTTAACTGCGATAGCTCTGTAACCCTAAGAGCTGGGTGCCTCGTGTTTGGGATTGTTAAAACGGGCTCGGCGGGCTCTATCCAGTGAAAGCATCAGGTAGACTCTACATAGAGCCATTAAGGAAAAAGTACCAAAATTGTTTTTTTTTTTTTTTTTTTTTTTTGGAGCCGGAATTGACGTTTGGATCTTTATTATAGAGCCATTGATTACTACCCAGAATTTTGCAACACTGGGTAGAGTTTTAAATAGAGACCTATTACAACTTTTGTTGTAATAAAGAAAATAAAAAGTACTTGATTGGCCATAGCTTCAGAATCATCTAGCGTATTTGACCGCGTTTTCCGGACGTACTGGACTTAGGGTCTGCGACCCAGTTTTAGTTTTAATGATAACTATAGCTCTTTTGAGCTAAAGTTACTAGATTAAGAAAATTGTGTTTGACTAAATTTTATTAGATTTTAAGACTTAGACTGTGTTAGTGTCAATCAGGAGCCTGATACTGCAAACCTATAAGGTCACTTATAAAATAACACAACACCCATATATCCTGGGTGTAGATATTGGAAGGCCCCCAATACATAAATATAAAAACACTTACACTAACACATACATAATTAAACTAAGATACGGCTTAATAAATTGTGAAAATGTTCCGGACGCCATCAAAATCTGACGCATCGCCATCTGGAGATAACGTGACGAGGGCGGGCCCCTCAAAAATAACTCAGGAGCGGAAGAGTACCAGTGACATCGAGGCAAAAGTGAGATCTTCTCCAACACAAAAGCCGAAACTCTCTGCACCGGTTGCTGAGGCGCGTGCCCTCATGCTGAAAGCAAAGGCACAACTAGACATATCAGGGAACATTAAGACCACCATAAAACAGACTGTGTCAGACTGTCTGAAGTCGCTCTACGAGATCGTAAAGAGAATTGATAGACCGGAGACCAAAGAAGGAAAAGACAAAAGTGAGAAAGAAAATAAACAGGTAGGAGAATCTGAAGACAGAAGTTCGAGAATACTAAATGAAATTCTGGAAGTTAAAGAAATCTTGAAGAAAAATGAAAAAGAAGAACTCCCTGCCAAAATAGAAAGATCGAAAGTGGAGCTAAGCAACAAAATAGATGCGCAGATGGTAGAAATTGAGGAACTGAAGGCGGAGTCAAAGAGACAAGCTGAAAAAGTAGAAGCCCAAATCGGAAGCCTTGGAACATACGCACAAGTCGCAGCAAAGCCATCACAGCCATCGACTAGGAAGAATATGCACTCGATCATAGTGTCATCATCACACGAGGGTGACACATCAGACACTGTATTTGAAAAAATAAGAGCGACCATCGATGCAAAAGGCACGGGGATACGGATAGACCATCTGCGCAGAGCAAAAAACCAGTCAGTGGTTATAAGCTGCTCTGAAAAAGAAGACATAGGAAAGGTATCGACAAAGCTCAGGAATTCTAGGGGGGATCTGAAAGTTGAGGAGGCCATAAACAAAAACCCGCTAGTGGTCGTCAGAGACGTGATGAATTACGTTACTGATGATGACATAGTGATGGCAATAGGATCCCAAAACGGACACCTCCTGGAAGGAGCCGAAATCAGTGAGGGAGACATCCGGGTCATGTATAGGCGAAGGGCGAGAAATCCGCTGACGAGCCACGTGGTGCTGCGTGTCAAGCCAGTGATTTGGCAGCGGCTGACCTCGGCGGGCCGAATTCACGTGGACCTGCAAAGAGTGGTTGTAAGAGACCAGAGCCCGCTCATCCAATGCACAAAGTGCCTCGGATACGGACACAGTAGAAAATACTGCAAAGAACCAGCAGTCCTTTGCAGCCACTGCGGCGACCCGCATACTAGAGCGGAGTGTCCTGGGTTCACCCTCAAGGAAGAACCTAAGTGCAGAAACTGCAGTCAGACAAATAAAGATGCAGCACACAATGCTTTTGATGGCGAGTGTCCCACACGGAAAAAGTGGGATGCATTGGCCAGATCGTCTATAGCGTATTGCTAAGGTGGTAGTGGGGATGGGAGCTGAAAAGGACAATATAAAGTATCGTGTCGTACAGGCAAACCTCCAAAAGAAAAAACTTGCAACTGAGGAACTCATACTCGAAGCTGGGCGCAGGAAAATCAGGTACGCTCTTGTACAGGAACCCTATGTCGGAGCAAAGGGAGAAATGAAGACCTTCCCCGGGACAAGAGTAATCCAAGGAACAAAAACGGGCGACAAAGTCATCAAAGCCGCAATAGTCATCTTCGACAGTAATATTGACGCAGTGGTGTGCCCGACACTGACGACCGAAAACATAGCAGTTGCCAGGTTGACGGTGGAGGACACCACCGCCGTGGTAGCGTCCGTCTACTTCGAGGACTATCTCGACATGGAACCATACCTCGACCAGCTGAGGGAAATAGTGACAAAAACACAAGGGGCGAAATTACTGGTGGGAGGAGATGTGAATGCATGGAGTACATGGTGGGGGAGCGAGAGAGAGGATGAAAGGGGAAGACTACTATCTGGAACCCTAGACGAACTAAACCTACATGTACTCAATTGCGGAAACATACCGACATTTGATACAATTCGAGGGGGAAAACGGTACAAGAGCACGGTGGACATCACGGCCTGTTCAGACGAAATGCTTCGACACGTGGAAGAATGGAGAGTAGAGACAGAAATGACGAGCTCGGATCACAATGCGGTAGTACTCAAAATGACAACAAAAAAAGGAATCGGGAATAAAATTAAGTACAGTAACACTAGGGTATATAATACTAAAAAAGCAGATTGGGAACGTTTTCGGAAAGAATTGACAAAATCGTTGCTGGAAAATAAAATCGATAAAACACATATAGATAATATTAATAGTTTAGAAAAGTTAGAAACATGTACAGAGGAATTAACAAAATTTATTACAGAAACTTGCGACAAGACAGTACCTAGAATAAAGAAAGTAGACAAAATATACTTACCGTGGTGGAGTGAAGAACTCGATCAGCTCAAAAATTCCATGTGCACGAAGAAGCGAAGAATCCGTTGCGCAGCTCCGCGCCGTCGGGAATGGGTTGTGATGGAGTACCTAAGGGCAAAGGAAGAGTATGAGATTCGAGCAAGTAAGGCACAAACTGACAGTTGGAAACACTTTTGCGGAAAGCAGGACAGGGAAAGCGTTTGGGATGGCATATATAGGGTAATCTTAAAGACAAAAAAGAGGCATGAAGATCTGCCAATAGTTCAAGATGGCGAGGCCTTAGACTCAGATGAATCTGCCAGGGTCTTGGCAGAAACCTTCTTCCCAGATGACATTGAAAAAGATGACAACCCTGAACACGCCATGATAAGAGAAGAAGCGGCACGTTCAGAGGTAGGCGTACCAGAGGACAAATTGGACCCACCCTTCACTCTAGCCGAGCTCAGATATGCATCTAGGAGTTTCAACCCGAAGAAGGCGCCGGGCCCTGACGGGTTCACTGCAGACATCTGCGAGGCCGCCATTAGCAACAATGAACAAGTGTTTTTGGCCATCACAAACAAGTGTCTCGCGCTGTCCTGCTTCCCGGAAAAGTGGAAAGAAGCGGCGGTCGTCGTACTAAGGAAACCTGGGAAGGATGACTACACCCATCCAAAATCTTACCGACCGATCGGACTCCTGCCTATCCTCGGAAAAATCTTAGAGAAAATGCTGGTACGGAGATTAAGGTGGCACATGCTGCCCCGGATGAACCCACGGCAATACGGGTTTGTGCCGCAGCGAAGCACAGAGGACGCTCTGTACGACCTGATGCAGTATGTGGATTTAAGGTTGAAGGAGAAGAACCTTGTGGTAGTCGTCTCGCTGGACATAGAGGGGGCGTTTGACAGTGCGTGGTGGCCAGCAATAAAAAGTCGCCTGGTGGAGAAGCACTGTCCACTTAACCTCCGAAAACTGGTGGGAAACTACTTGGCAAATAGAAGGGTCGCAGTGAGATATGCTGGAGCAGAGTATAAGAAGAGAACCTCAAAAGGATGCGTACAAGGATCGATCGCAGGGCCCACGTTCTGGAATCTTCTCCTGAATCCACTGCTGGACGAACTAGAGGAGAGGAACTCATACTGCCAGGCATTTGCAGACGACGTGGTTCTAGTATTCTCTGGAAAAACGGCTCTGAATCTGGAGGTTGAAGCCAATGCCTGCCTGGCACATGTGCAGCAGTGGGGTGTTCGAAACAAATTAAAGTTTGCACCGCATAAAACTCAGGCTATGCTACTAACCAAGAAGCTTAAATTCGACACACCACGGCTGCACATGGGCGGGGTTAACATTGCGCTCGTCGAGGAGATCAAGCTGCTGGGACTCATTATTGACCGGAAGTTGACCTTCCGGAGCCACGTCACATACGTCTGCAAAAAAGCCGTCAACATATTCAGGCAGCTGTCCGGAGCAGCAAGGGTAACCTGGGGACTAAACCCGGAAGTTGTAAGGATTATCTACACTGCGGTTGTGGAGCCGGTTATCCTATATGCAGCCAGCGTATGGGCCAGCGCGGCGGATAAGATCTACATCCAAAACCAGCTGAACTCTGTTTTGAGGGGCTTTGCCCAGAAAATAAGCAAGTCTTATAGGACAGTGTCACTTAATTCGGCCCTAATTTTGACAGGATTGCTGCCGCTTGACCTGAGAGTCAAGGAAGCAGCATCCCTCTACGAGGCGAAGAGAGGAAAGCCTCAGCCAATTCTTAGAGGCCGATCTGTCGAGGAGAAAGCGAGTTTCCTGGCGAGGCCTCATCCAGCGGATGAAGAGGTCCTGGGCTTCCAATGCTTGGAGAGCGACGTAGAGGTACAGCAGCGCATGAAAGAGGGTGCAGTACAAATCTTTACAGATGGGAGCAAAATCGAGGGTAAAGTTGGGGCTGCCCTATCCTGGTGGAAAGGGACAGTCGAAACTAAATCTAAGAAATTTAAGCTCGAGGAATACTGCACCGTCTTTCAAGCGGAGCTGTTTGCAGTACACAAAGCAATGGAGATGATTGTGCACAGTCTGGAAGAAGAATTCAGCGTCTTCAGCGACTCCAGGTCTACCCTGGAGCTACTGGGGAACGGTGACACCAGTAACCCACTTGCCCTAGAGATAAGGAAGAACGTTAAACAAATACAGAACTCGGGGAAAAACGTCCAACTTTACTGGGTTAAAGCCCACGTCGGAATACAAGGGAACGAAAGAGCTGACGAACTGGCGAAAACAGCGGCGCTGAAAATCAAAAGAAGACCTGATTTTGACAAATGCCCTCTCTCATTTGTCAAGCGAACCATTAGAAGTGATTCGGTTGACAAATGGGAAACTAGATATCAACAGGAGAGCAAAGCTGGTGTCACTAAAATATTTTTCCCCTCAGCCACAGACGCCTACAGACTGAGCAGAAACATTCACATCACATACCTGCACACACAACTCTTTACAGGGCACGGGGGCTTCTCCCAATACCTACACCGTTTTAAGAAAAAGGACTCACCTGCATGTATTTGTGACCCTGCAGTCGCGGAGGAATCAATCTTGCACCTGATTGTTGAGTGCCCAGTGTTTGGGCTTGCCAGATACAACCTGGAAAATAAAATAAACGTTAACATATATGAATATAATATAAGTAAAATAATGACAAACAAAGAAATTCGAAGCGTATTTTTAGATTTTTGTTTAGGTATAATTAAGAATGTTATAGATAGAAATAAAACGTAGTATAAGAAATTAACACTGTAAATATATTAAGATATATTCTATAGAGTGTTAAAGTAAAGAAAAGAAAAAAAAAAAAAAAAAAAAAAAAAAAAAAAAAAATGTCAATGTACAAATAAGGAAAAAAAAAAAAAAAAAAAAAAAAAAAAAAAAAAAAAAAAACATTTACGCTAAAATAAGTCATGTAGATATTAAGATTGTAAGATGTAACATAGTATAAGAAGAAGTTGTATGAAACGCTCTGTAGTCCAAATGTGCAGCTACCATATAAATGTGAATGGTAAATTATATACCACCCAACAACGACAGCAAACAAAGTCATGTCTAGCCTTAGAAATAAGAAATTAGAGAAATAAGCCTCCGACCGCAATATCGGAGAAAGCCGTGTCTGTAAGGCAGGAGTGTGGTTTTAGCCGGTAAGAGTCCGGCACTGCCCAGACTGGGTCATCTGTGACGCAGTCTGGGCGTCCATGAGGATTTCCCACTCCTGCCGAAAAAAAAAAAAAAAAAAAAAAAAAAAAAAAAAACCTAACCTAACCTAACCTTTTTTTTTTTTTTTTTTTCCGGGGTGGAAAATCCTCATGGATGTCCTCCGCCCTGGGGCGGGCGGAGGGGTCTGTCAGAGTCTTACTGACTAAAAACCACCCCGGTGTTCCAACTCACACCTACGCCGGGGGTCGCGGGAACTTGAAATCTTCCGCAACCCCCGGCTGGTGCCGGCCCGCCACTGCGGGCCTCCTCGCGGGTCAGGGGGGGGAGTGAGGTGTTTGACTCCCCCCGCGACGTCTCAGAGGGGCGCGCGTGGAACACTACGCGCCGCCACCTCGGGTCCTGATGTGTGGGGGGCGACGGACGTCCCCGAGTCCGTCACCCCTGGACCCATTTAGGGGGGCTGGAAGAGGGCGTTATCCGCCCTCCGCCGACGCCCGGTGCGCCTGCTGCGGGCCGGGTGAGTGGACGAGATCTCCCTCTCCCTTTCCGCAGCCTCCTAACCGCTACCACTTGGCGGCGATCGCCACCACTCTTGCCGGGACACCGTCGGGGCCCGGAGCTGTCTTCTTGGCGCGGATATGGAGAATCGCCGCGCCAAGTTCCGACTCCGTGACAGGAGGGGCCTCCTCTTCCTCCTCAGCTGGCGGAGCTGTCCCAAGCGGGGGGTCCATCACTGGTGGGGTGAAGTTGTCCCTGCACGGAAACAGGGACCGAACCACCCCATCCAGAAACGAGGGCTCGAGGGTCTCGGCAACGGGGGGACCAAAGGGGCGCAATTTGTTGCGCGCCGCCTTGTACGGTCTCCCGAAGGGGTCGTTGTCGAGACCCTCCAGCATCTCCGCTCTCCCCGAGTCTCTGGCGGCGGCGATGGCTCGGTCGAGGACCATTTTCGCCTCCAAGTACACCTCATAGAGGTGGTCCCCGACAGCCACATCCCGTCGACGCCGCCGCCGACTCCGCGTGTAGGCCCTCCTTGCCTCCACACACGCCGCTCGAAGCTCCGCCAGCTCCGCCGACCACCAGTACACGGCGCGTTTTGGTAGTGGTCGGCGAGACCGAGGCATGCTGGAGTTGCATACCTCGGTCAGAGACTCCCTGAGGTGCCCCGCCACGGTGTCCACGTCCAGACCGGCGGAAGACGGCGAAAGCCAGTCCTGGACGAACGCCGCCTCCCGCGCTGCCTCCCTGTCCAGGCGGGTGAGAGCCCACCGTGGGAACGGTGACGGCCCCGAGCGGGGCCGCGTCGCTCCGGGGCCACTGGTGGAGATGTCGAACCGCACGTAGCGGTGGTCTGACAAAGTCTCCACCAGGTCCACCCGCCAGTTCAGCACGCGCGCGGCTAACGCAGGGGTGGCGAAAGTGACGTCCACTATTGAGCCACCCTGCCGCCGCACGCATGTCTGGACGCTCCCTCTGTTCAAGAGGGAGAGTCCAGAGGAGGCCGCCCACATCTCCACTGCCCGCCCGCGGGCGTCGGTGGCCGGGGAGCCCCAGGTCACCGACTTGGCGTTCAGATCTCCCAGTACGGAGACCTGACGCGGCGCCGCCCTGCCGACCACGGCGGCCAGGACTCCGAGATAGTTCTCGAAGTCCTGAAGAGGGCGGTTTGGGGAGAAATAGACCCCCACAAGGGCTAAGTCTCCCCACGCGGCGGCCACGTATCCCGGTCCCTTCTCTAATAGCGAGAGGGGAGGGGAGTCTGTGGAAGACCGCGCCGCTAGTGCCACCGAGCCGTCCTCGTCACCCAGCCAGCTGCCGGGGATCGAGTAGGGCTCGGCGACCACCGCTACGTTCACCAACCACTCGGCCATGACCTGCACTACCAGGTCCTGGGCCGCTCTGCAGTGGTTGGTGTTCGTCTGGAGGATGCGGTAGTCGGAAATTGTTATTCCGACATCGCACCCCCCACCTCATTTACCGCCGCCACTGGAGCTACAGCGGCGACGACTGCGACGGCGGTGGCAACAGGGCGAACCTGCGCCGGCACCACGCCCTTCCTCACGGGGGGCTTGCAGCTCCTGCCCGTCATCCTGTGGTCCGCGGGGCGGCCACCGGCGGCACACGCCGCGCAGTGCGGCTTGGCGGCGGTGCAAGCGGCCCACCCGTGTCCCTCCTGCCCGCATTGAAAGCACGTGCCTCCCCAGTCGGACTTGGAGGGACACGTGGCTCGGGTGTGGCCGACCGCGAAGCACTTGAAGCAGCGGACAGGCTGGTCCTCAAGTGCCCGGACCACAGCCGAGCTGAAGCCCACCAGCAGCCGTCCCTTGGTCGCTGCAAGGACGGCCCCAGCCGCGGCGACTGGGCACTCGACGCGGATGATGCCCAAGCCGCGGCGGCCGGGCCTGATGACTCCACTCTTCACTGCGCCAGCTTCGCAGCCTCCAGCCGCCGCGACGGCCGCCACCACATCCTCTTTGGTGACCGAGTCATCCAGATCGGCCACCTCCAAGGCTGCGGTCTTAATTGGCCTGGCAACCTTGGCCACATCCGCGATGACCTCTTGCAACTTTGTTGCGAAGAGGTCCGCATTTGTGCCGCGCTTCTCCCCCGAGAACTCGAAAATTCGAGCCCCGGTTAGAGTTCGGCGGCACTTGATATTGCTGATCCCCAGCTGGGAGGGATCAGCATTAGTACGAGCCCGTCTTAGGACGGACTCATACGTTTCCCCACGCTCCGCGGCCTCCGGGGTGATGGTCACCACGACGGCCGCGGTATTGGAAGGAACCAGCTTCCTCCCGCCGACCTTTTTCGCTGGAGGACCAGTCGCCGCGCTGGCGGGCTTGGGAGCCGACTTTTTCCCCTTCTTCCCTTTTTTGACCACTTCCGTCCACGGCTGGTTGGACGGGGTGGTGGAGGGAAGGAGGGCGTCTTCCTCCTGCGAGTTCTGGGGGGCTGCTGGAGTGGCAGACGACCCAGACGCTACCTCCGCGCTTGTGGTGGGGGCATGAGGAGCCGCCTTGGTCCTCTTGCCCTTGCCTTTGCCCTTGGCGGGCTGGGCAACCGATGCTGGGCCTGCTAGAGGCGCAGGTTCCGGCTCCCTGGGCGGTGGACGCTTGTCCGCCGCTAGCGGCGGGCGCAGCCGCTTTTCCGGAAGGAGCCGGTCCTCGATGCCTGCGAAGCAGGCCCGGATGAAGGCCCTCTCCTCCATGACGATGCCACGGAATGTGGCTTCAAGAGTGGCAGGGGAGGAGGAGGAGGAGTCTCCTACCACTGGACCTGGGGCGGATTGGGCAGGCCTGGCCGTGGCCTCAGCCAGCTTCTGGTGCAGCTGGCTGACCTCCGCCTGCAGGCGATCCACTTTCGCCTGCAGCTGCCGCGTCTCGTCCGTGGCCGTGCGCTTGACCAGCTCTGTCACGATGCCGTGCATGCTGGCGGCACGGCATTTGAGGGCCTTCTGGAAGGTCCCCTTCAAATTGGAGGACTTTGAGGCGACCTCCAGGACCTCCTCCCTATCCTCATGCGCCATGCGCTCCAGTTCCGCCAGGGAGTGGTCGGCATACAGCACACTGGATGCACCGTAGCCAGCCTTCGCTCTGGCAGCTTGCGCCTGCTGCTCCTTGGCAGCGACCCTCTCCTCCAGGTCTTGTTGAAGCTGCGCCCTCTTCGCCAGATTCAACTGGCGCTCGGCGTCCACCAAGCCCACACTGTGGGAAGAAGGCGCAGTAGAAGTCGAGGCCTTTTTAGGCTTCGACTTCTTCTTCGCCCTAACGGACTCCGAGGAGCCCACGGACCGCTTCCGCTTAAAGCGGTCGCTCTCGGACGCCGACGTGTCCATGACGGAGTCGTCGGAGTCCGACAACTCGTCTGGCCTTCTAAATAATGAGCTGGCCGCAGATGGTGCGCGGTCAGCTTCCGACACGTGGCCCTGAGAAGGGCCGTTTGGTTGGCCCTGAGAAGGGCCGTTGGGTTGGCCCTGAGAAGGGCCGTTGGGTTGGCCCTGAGAAGGGCCGGTGGGTTGGCCCTGAGAAGGGCCGTTGGGTTGGCCCTGAGAAGGGCCGTTGGGTTGGCCCTGAGAAGGGCCGTTTGAATCGCCCTGGGAGGGGCGATTCCGGATAAAACGGCCAGACGCATTACGCGCTGGCTTACTCGACATAGGGTTAAAATTCGACATGTTTGGGTTAAAATTCGACATTTGCGTAGACTCGACTGCTTGATGTCTACGAGTCACAGCGCACTTTAGCCACCGGTCTGCCACTCCGTTACGGTGGTCAGACACGGCGTTGCCCAGGGGATACTACGTGGAAGTATGCGCTGTGGGGGATCCCCCAACCTAACCTAACCTAACCTAACCTAACCTAACCTAACCTAACCTTTTTTTTTTTTTTTTTTTTTTTTTTTTTTTTTTTTTTTTTTTTTTTTTTTTTTTTTTTTTTTTTTTTTTTTTCCGGGGTGGAAAATCCTCATGGATGTCCTCCGCCCTGGGGCGGGCGGAGGGGTCTGTCAGACTCTTACTGACTAATAACCACCCCGGTGTTCCAACTCACACCTACGCCGGGGGTCGCGGGAACTTGAAATCTTCCGCAACCCCCGGCTGGTGCCGGCCCGCCACTGCGGGCCTCCTCGCGGGTCAGGGGGGGGAGTGAGGTGTTTGACTCCCCCCGCGACGTCTCAGAGGGGCGCGCGTGGAACACTACGCGCCGCCACCTCGGGTCCTGATGTGTGGGGGGAAAAAAAAAAAACAAAAAAAAAAAATACCAAAACCTAACCTAACCTAACCTAACCTAACCAGTCACCCGGCGTCCCCCGCCGCGAACAGTTCAGTTTAAACCGCGCTCCGCAGTCAAAAATCGCGAAAAACGGAAAAAGTTCATCAATATACTCGTGATATATATCAAAAGACGCGGAATCACGAGGCGATTACGGTGGTGAAAACGTGCTGTGAAAATCTTGAAAAGTGTGAAAGTTGTGACTAAAACTGTTCAAAAATAGTGCATTTGTTTGAACTTTTAATCTTAAAAGTCAAATAACTTCAAAACAAGATCGACGACATAGCTTTCTTGAACTGCTATCCTGAGCGCCCCATCGAGACCTTCAACCCTGGGAACATTCCCGAATTTTTCCGTGCGGGTGCGCGAAAATACAGGGGAAACACAGTTTTCCATGTGCCAACGAGGTCCCGCTACGAAGGCCGAAAACCGTCTCTGACCACTCCTCGAGAAGGAGAACGCGACAAGGACCCCGGAGGTATTTTCAAAACTCAAATTAAATTAAGTGTGCACCTTGTAAAAAGCCTACAAACTTAAGAGAAATTCTGTGCGGCTGTGAAACTGACAACAGGTTTTTCCGGCCACGGTTTTTCGCCTACAACTTGAGAGGAAAAATCTGAAACTCCTGTGGCGGTTAGCTGAATTGTTCCCGAACCCGGTGCCGAAATATCAGTGAAATCGGACCCTAACTTCAGGAGATCTGTAATTATTACTGCATACAGAAAAAATTTCCGGCGGTAAAACAAGCTGGTTTCTTTTGGAAAAGAAATATTTTAAATATAATTTTATAATAGTTTTTCACGTTTTTATTTAAAAATCTAGTAGCCCTCAGCTCCTACTTCATGTAAAAATTAAATTTAAAGTTTTTTTATTAAGTAATTTGGGAAATAGGGCCTCTCCCATTTCGTGGAATTTCCCCGATCCACGCCTGTTTACAAGTCGTGTGGGAACGGCTATATCTCCCAGACAGGAAGTCGTAGAGGGAAACTAACTACGTATAACATAGTTTTCCCTGTAAGGGCTACCTGTACAAACTGTTCATATCCCTCTGCGGCGTTTTTACAAAATATTCTGGGTAAAATTACGTAATTCTCCTCATTTTCACTTTTTCCCCACATTTTACCCCGTTATCGTTAAGTCCAAAATAAATTAAACTAAAATACGAGTATTGTAAATAACCTGACGCAGAACTGTTTTAGATTTAAGTTTGAACCTTTATTTTAAAAAATATATTTCTGTTAAAAAATTTTTTGGTGTTCACCAAACGGGAACTGAACTCAGGACTTGTAAAAACTTTAAAACGGTCATAACTCGAGAACGGTGCGAGTTAGGCCATTTTTGACACCAGCCTGTATATACTTACTAGTAAGTATATACAGCCAAGATTCTCTGGTCACCCTCTATCGATTCCCCCCCTTTTTACAAATAAAATATAAAAATCCCCCTCCCCCCCCCCCCCCCTTTTTAATATACCGTGGCCACAAGTATTGTCACCGTACAATACGTACTGTACATTACTATTTTATATAATATCTCATAACCAACAAGAAATCCCCCCACCCTTCCGTTATTCCTAACCCCCGCTCTATCTCGGAAACGGCTGGGAATATCCAAATTCTGACCAAATTTGCCCCCCCCCTTAGTATCCCCCCTCCCGACTAGAACCCACAATAAGATAGGCCCCTTAGACCCCCTTTTTGACCCCCTTTATTTTCGACCCCAAATATAAAGTGAACACATTATTCATACACAATTAATTATCCTCCAGCTATTATTATTATATTATTATTATACCCCTCCCCCAGACCCCCTTACGTGACCCCCCTCGTGACCCCCTCGTTACCCCGTGTGACCCTCTCGTCACAACCCCCCCCCCCGTATCTTTTATTAATAATTTATTTATCAAATTCCCCCCCCCCCCCCCCCCCTCCCCTTCAGAGTTACTTCACCCCCCCTGGCCCTAACTTCTAAGCCAGAGGTCATAGACCCACCGAGTTTGGGATCCCTGACATCGGAAGAAAGAGACCTATCTTTTGGCCCCAGATAATCTTATAATAGACTACATCTGTTGACAAAAATTTTTCAAATTTTTTTTAAAAAAAAAAAAAAAATATTATACATTAGGTTAAGTTATTAGACTAAGGGTCTGGACCCAGTTTTTAAAAATAATTTTGGCTTTATTGAGCTCAATTATTCGTATTTAAGGGCAAGTGTATCAAACATTGACATAACTTTTTACGAAAAGACTGACAGATACACAGGTACTTGCACCCTGGTTAACGTACCGCGAGCTCGAGACTTCTTAGGGATCGTGACTCCGCGCTTTCACACATTTCGTCTAGAAAAACGCTCTTTCTCTTTCTCTTTTTTACAAATTTTTAAAAAATTTTATTTTTACTAATATTCCCTGTGATATCTTTGTGCCTATCCCCCCTTTACAGGGATACAAAAATATCACTTTTCCTTCTTTCCTTCCTGAATGAACCTAACCTTCACCCAAAGCTCAAAAATGTTCCGTACCCCAAGTAAGGAGCACGCGAGCTCGCAGAGCTCCAGGAGCTCGCCGCAATCGACGGCGAAGGCTGGACCCTCACCTCCTAGTGTGAGGCGAAGCATTGGAGAATGGGAGGCCGGGAAAGCAGAGCCCCAGACCAAGTCCCCGGCAAACCCGAACCGCGACGCCATACCAAGTACCTCACAGCTGAATACCAACACACTGGAAACGCGTCGCGCCCCAATTAAAACCGCAATCACACCAGTTGGTAAACCTGAGCCTAGTTACCCCAACAAGACAGCGGAGGCGAGAGCCTGCCTAAATAAGGCAAAGCTCCACCTAAACAACTCCAAAAACCTAAAGGCGGAAATAAAGAGGGAGGTCACAGCGTCAATAGACCGACTGTACCAGCTGGTAAAGGAGGCGGATGGCGATAAGCCGGGAAGGGGAAAAAACCAACAGAAGGAACCGGAAAGCCAGAAGGCTGAAGAAGGACGCGAAGACCTGGGCAACATCAACTGGTTGCGCTCCGCACTGGAAGAGCAAACTCTTATAGTGAAGGAGGGCAACCGGATGATTAAGCAGTTGCAGGTGGAAATGCGAGACCAGAGAGATACACAAGAGTCACGTGATAGAGAAGGGCGCAATGACGGAGATATTCTGAAAGAAATTCGGGTTCTCGAGGAAACCACGAAAGAAATGGGAAAAATGGTCAGTGAAATCAAGGAGAGAACTCCTACCTATGCGGAGGCCCTAACCGCACCCCAAAACACCTGGGGCCAAAAGCAGAAGATCTCTGTCATTGTGTCGTCCGATGTCACAATGGACACCAGCACGGAAGTGGTGGGAAGGGTGAAGGAGATACTGGACGCCAAAAAGAGCGGCCTGCAGATCGAGAGGGTCCGAAAAGTCAAGGACAGGAGGGTTATCTTGAGCTTCAGCAACAGAGAGGAGATGGCAAAGACAACTGCCCAACTCAGTAAGGACAAACACCTCAAAGTGGAAGAAGCTAAAAACCGGAACCCACTAGTCATAATCAAGGACCTCCTGTCCTACAACAGCGACGAGGACATCCTGACCGCATTAAAGGTCCAAAACGCTCGCCTGCTCGAGGGCCTGACGGCAGAGGAGGCGACTGCCACGGTGAAATACCGGAGGAGGGCACGGAACTCGCTAGAGAGCCATGTCGTCCTACAGGTGACACCCAAGTTATGGCAGAAGCTTACCTCGGCTGGCAGGGTCTTCATCGACCTGCAGTGCGTCAGAGTCCAGGATCAAACGCCTCTTATACAGTGCACAAAGTGCTTGGCGTATGGGCATGGCCGAAAGTTGTGTACGGAGCCTGTCGATCTGTGCAACTATTGCGGCGGCCCACACCTCAAGGCCGAATGCACCGGGCTGGCATTGGGCGACAGGCCCACCTGCAAGAATTGCGTTAAGGACAAGCACGACGATATAGGCCACACGGTCTATAGTCCAGAATGCCCGGTGCGCAAGAAATGGGACGCATTAGCGCGAGCCGCAATTGCGTATTGCTAAGGTGGTCACGGGGCGTATGCAGACGGTAGCTACGAGTACACAAATTTACACCACAGCGCAAGCTAACCTCCAAAGGAAACAACTGGCCACGAACGAACTTATGCTTGAGGCACAAAAGCGCAAAATAGCCTTCGCACTGGTCCAGGAGCCGTATGTGGGAAGTATAAAAGCAATGAAGTCGTACGGGGGGGCTAGAGTCTACCAAAACTCGGACTGTAGCGGGGGCACTGTAAAGGCGGCGATAGTCGTGTTCAATCATGATATCGACGTCATACAGTGCCCCAAATTCACCACCAAAAACATCGTGGTGGTGAAGCTGCGAACGACCGCGTGGGAGATGCTCGCCGTCTCGTACTACTTTGAGCCTGATCAACCCATTGGGCCATACCTGGACCAGTTGACGACCGTGATGAAGGAGCTAAAGCCCAAGAAGGCAATCTTTGGAGGGGACGCTAATGCCAAAAGCGTGTGGTGGGGAAGCAGTGTCATCGACGATAGGGGAGATGAACTGGTAGGCATGATCGGAGAGCTTGATCTGCAGGTACTCAACAGCGGGAACAGACCCACCTTCGATACCATCAGAGGAGGACGACGAATTACAAGCCACGTCGACGTAACTATGTGCACCGAGGACTTGCTTGACCTGGTAGAGGACTGGACGGTAGCTGAAGACCTAACGAGCTCGGACCACAACGGAATTTTAATCAAAATTAAATTTCAAAAAGGAAAAGGTATGAATATCAAAAGAACAACTAGAATTTACAACACAAGAAAAGCAAATTGGGACATTTTTAATGAAAAAATGGTCCAATTAAAAATAGAAAACACAATCAATAAATTACAAGTAGAGCTGATAAATAATAAGGAAGATCTTGATGGCATTGTCGAAAAATACACTGCCGTTATGGCTGAGGCATGTAACGAGGCGATGCCAAAGAAAAAAGACAGCCAAAAAATTACCATTCCGTGGTGGTCCGAAGAACTCGAAGCGATGAAGCTCGCCGACTTAACCAGGCCGGGGAGCGAGAGGTCCGGTCCGATCGCCGCGACGAGACTGCGGCGCGGCTCTGACCACGACGGGCACACCTCGAGTGTGTGCTGTGCCACGTCCTCCGCCGCGCCACAGTCGCGGCACGACGGCGTCTCCTCCCGTCCGATTCGGTGCAGGTACGATCCGAAGCAACCGTGTCCGGACAGCACCTGCACGAGACGGAAGGAGAGGAACCCGTGCGGACGCTCGAGCCAGTCTCGCAGCACTGGCCCAATCGCGTCGAGGGTTCGGCGGCCGAAGGCTGCGGTGGCGAGGTCCCCCGTCCAATGGACGACGATGGCGTCCCTCGCCTCCCGCCGGACGGCCTCCCGCTCTTCTGGAGCCGAGCGAACGCCCCTCGCTTTTCGCTCCGCCGTCCACTCATACACTCTGGCGAGCACCCACGCCTCGAGTTCCCAAGGAGGGGTGCTGGCCAGAGCGCATGCTGCCGCATAGCCCACCGTGCGGTAGGCCCGCGCCGCACGCTGGGCTATGGCCCTTTGAGGTGCCCGCAAGGCCGCGGCGTTCTCTCGTCTGTGGAGGGACTCCTCCCAGATAGGAGCCCCGTAGAGGGCCATGCTCCTCAAGATGCCGGCGTAAAGCTGCCGGCATCGCGCGCTGGGCCCCCCCAGGTTGGGAAGCAGCCACGAGAGAGCGCCCGCGGAACCTAACCTAACCTAACCTAACCTTTTTTTTTTTTTTTTTTTTTTTTTTTTTTTTTTGTTCCGGGGTGGAAAATCCTCATGGATGTCCTCCGCCCTGGGGCGGGCGGAGGGGTCTGTCAGACTCTTACTGACTAAAAACCACCCCGGTGTTCCAACTCACACCTACGCCGGGGGTCGCGGGAACTTGAAATCTTCCGCAACCCCCGGCTGGTGCCGGCCCGCCACTGCGGGCCTCCTCGCGGGTCAGGGGGGGGAGTGAGGTGTTTGACTCCCCCCGCGACGTCTCAGAGGGGCGCGCGTGGAACACTACGCGCCGCCACCTCGGGTCCTGATGTGTGGGGGGCGACGGACGTCCCCGAGTCCGTCACCCCTGGACCCATTTAGGGGGGCTGGAAGAGGGCGTTATCCGCCCTCCGCCGACGCCCGGTGCGCCTGCTGCGGGCCGGGTGAGTGGACGAGATCTCCCTCTCCCTTTCCGCAGCCTCCTTCTGCGAGACGACTGTCTCACAGTAGGAAACCACCGCGTCCCAGGACTCGCCGCCGCCGACCATCGCATTCACTACGGCCGGCAGCGACAAGTCACTGCCTACTTCTGAGATGAGGGCACGGCGCGGCTCCTCCCAAGCGGCACACTCTGCCAGCGTATGCCGCGCCGTGTCCTCCCGGCAGTCGACGCAGTGGTGACACCGGGCGTCCGGCTCCCTGTTTATGCGACACAGGTACTTCCCGAAGCAACCATGCCCCGAGAGCACCTGCGTCACCCGAAACGACAGGGAGCCGTGCCTCCTCCCGAGCCAGCGGTCGAGCACCGGCCGGACCGCCTCGACGATGTCGAGGCCGGCGGTAGGGCGTGAAAGCCTGTCCCGCCATTCCGCCACCAGGACCTCGCGAAGCTGAGACCGATGCAGCTCCATTTGTCGCTGCATCGGTCGCTCGCCCCGCGCCCTCGCTTCCTCGCGCCACCGATACGATGACGCGAGTACTTTCGCCTCTAGGTCCCAGGGCGGGGATCCGGCCAGTGCACAAGCCGCCTCGTAGGAGATCGTGCGATACCCTCTGATGACTCTGACGGCCATCGCCCTCTGCGGTTTACGCATTACGGCGATGCTACCGGCCGTCAGGTCAGCAGCCCAGATCGGGGCCCCGTAAAGGGCCATCGATCGCACGATCCCCACGTAGAGCCGCCTACAAGCGGCGCTCGGGCCCCCCAGATTGGGAAGCAGCGTTGACAGCGCCCCAGCGGCGCCCAGCAACTTGGGCGCCAGCCGTCGGAAGTGGGGCCCGAAGTCCCACCGGCTGTCGAGCACCAATCCTAGGTACTTCATGGTGGACTCGACAGCGATCCGAGCCCCCCCGACCACGATGTGTGAGCCGGGTGACGGCGCCCGCCGGGGGCCATGAAACACCATGGCCTCCGACTTGCTGAGGGCCACCTCCAGGCCTAGGCGACGTATGCGGCCCACCACCTGTGAGACCGCAGCCGTCGCCAACAACGCTGCCTCCCTGTGCGAGCTCCCCCGGGCAGTGACCAGCGTGTCGTCCGCATAACACGTCAGGTCTACCCCGGCACCGAGCTCGCCCCTCAGCACCCAGTCGTACCCGATGTTCCACAGGAGCGGCCCTAAAACCGAGCCCTGTGGAACACCGCACGACATGCGGCGCTGGTTTCCGCCATCACGTCCCATGTAGGTGACACACCTCTCCGACAGATAAACCCCAACGATGTGGCGGAGGTAGGGAGGCACCCCATGATACCGCAGTGCCTCCCGAATACAACTCCAGGGCAGGGTGTTGAAGGCGTTGGAAATGTCCAAGGACACCGCCAACATCACCCCGCCCCGGGACACCGCTTCCTCCGCCAGGACTCTTACCCGCGACACAGCGTGGATCGTGGAGCGCCCATGCCGAAACCCGAACTGGCTGTCGTCCAGGTCCGGCCCCTCTCTGCACAAGTGGCCGACGAGGCGGGCTGCGATTATCCGCTCAAACAGCTTGCCCACCTCGTCAAGCAGCACTATGGGCCGGTACGCGGACGGCGAGTCCGCAGGGCGCCCCGCCTTCCTGAGCAGGACCAGACGACCAGATTTCCACAAAGTGGGAAACTGGCCCTGCTCAAGGCACGCTGTGTAGAGTCCTCTCAGTTGGGGCTCAAGCTCCTTCAGAGCGAGGGCTAACACGCAGCCGTGGATCCCGTCGGGCCCCGGAGCCACGTTCTTGGCCCGGAGCCGCATCACGGCTGCCCTCATCTCTGCCTGTGTCACCTCTGGGACGCTGATGGCGTTCTCCTCTGTAGACTCTGCGGCTGTGGGCAAAGCCATCGGCGGCGGAGTATGCTCCGCTCTCGCCGGGAAGAGGGCTGCGACCACCTCCTCCAGCAGCTCGGGTTGGAGACTCTCCGTAAGTGGAGGCGCCGCGGCTCGAAGTTTCCCTCGGACCGCGCGATAAGGGCGCCCCCACGGATCCCCGTCTAGAGTCTCCAACATCTCCTCCCTGGCTCGCGTCCTCGACTCACCGATGGCCAGCCACAGAGTCTCCTTGGCCGCGCGGTACACCTCATACAGCGCGGCCTCTTCGTCAGGGACCCGACGACGTCTCCTCCGGTACCGGATGTACTGGCGTCTAACCGCCACGCACGCGACGCGCATCTGCGCGATCTCGGCGGTCCACCAGTACACCTGGCGCCTTGCGGACTGTGCGTGGACCCGGGGCATGGACGCGTCGCAAATTTGCGTCATCGCCCCGCGGAACCACAGCGCCTCCTGCTCGACGTCGACGGGTCCGGTCGTTGCCGACTCCCGGCTCCAGGCCTGGACAATAGCGGCCTCCTCGAGAAGCTCCCTGTCAATGCGCTTACGCGCCCAGCGCGGACCGTCCGGTCGCGGGGCCAGTGGACCGCGGCCGCCGGCGGTCTGGGTGGAGACGTCGAAACGGATGTATCGGTGATCCGATAACGTCTCCACCTCCACGGCGACACGCCAGTCGCGGACACGGCTCGCGACAGCGGGGCTAGCGAACGAGACGTCCACTATAGACCCGCCCCGCTGCCGCACGCACGTGTGTACCGAGCCCCGATTTAGGACGGTCAAGCCAGTCGTGACCGCCCACTCCTCCAGCACCTCCTGACAGGACCGTCGTCCAGGAGTCCTTGGTGGACTCGGGTGCGTTCGCCGAGGGAGCAGTCGCCGGTGGCGCGGCCGTCCGGGAAGTGGACGCGGACGTGCCCCCTTTGGTCTGCGCGGGACCCGGCTTAGCGGGCTCCTCCTTCCTCCTCCTATCCGCTGCGAGCGGTGGCCGGAGAGTCACTGCTGGGAGGAGCCTCGACTCCAGGCCCTGCAGACGGGCATTCATCATACCCCCACACTGCAGCATGCAGATGCGAACGATCTTCTCGATCTCTGCATCTGCAGGTGCGGGGGTACGGACCGATGACGGGGCCGACGACGGGGCCGGCGGTGTCAGGGCAACGACGGGAGCTGAACCAGTGGCCGCAGGACGCCTCTGCTGCCATTCCGCCCTCTGCGCGGCAAGCTCCCGCTTGAGGTCCTCCAGCTCAGATCTGAGACGGCTGTTCTCCTCCCACAGCTTCGCCGTCTCGTCTGAGCTTGTGCGACTAAGGAGGACCCCAACTGCCTCCTTGATGTCGCCAGCCGCCTCCTTCAGAGCGCGCGTGAACGTGCCCTTCAGGCTGCCAGACTTTGTGGCAACCTTCATGACGACGTCCACGCCGTCCAAAACTTGGCGACTCAGCGCCACCGCCGACAGGCTCTCCCCGGTAGCCGCCTGAGCAGAGCGTCGCTCTCGGGCCAGTCGAGCCATTTCGGTGACCTCGTCAGCCGCCACCGCCTTCCGCTGCATCCGCTTTGCAGAGCTCGCCTCCGCCTTGTTGCTTTGCAGCAACAGTGGGGACGCAGCGGAGTCTTCGCCCGGGGTCCCCTCACTCTCTGCGCTCCCCATCTGCATCGGTACCGGCGTAGCGGGCCGCAAGAAGCGACCCCTTAAGTTACGGTCCGGTAACCGACGCCTCCCCCTCTGCGCGGTACCAAATTTTGGTCCCGACAGGTCCTCCTCCTCGGAAGACAGCTCGCTGCGCGAGCGCTTCCCTCCCAGCTGCGTGTCCTGGTCGGACAGTCGGTCCTTTTCCGGACAAGAGCCTCCTCGGCTGTTGTTGCCGTCAACGACGGCAAGCGGCTTTGTTGCGTCGCACAGGCGCTCCAGGCTAACCCGGAGCTCCTTTTCTTGCGACGCAAGTTTTGGTTGACGAAGGTCGGCGGTGGTCTGCCGGCCTACGGGACTATTGGTGCCCCCCCCAGATACGGTGGGGCTGCCTTCCGTAGAAGGGCGGGATTGTACCTCCTTGAGGAGGTTGCCCGCCTGGGGATTTTTTCCAGTAGCCTTCATTTTTCATTTTGTCCTTTTTAAGGGTGAGGTCCCTTTTCGCGCTAGCGACCGGATAACCCTCCGGCCATTCATCCCCTCGGCACGCTAGACCTTGGGATTGGGACTCCCTAATGTACGCCAACTCACCTCCCTCTGTAAGCAGAGGGGGGAGTAGACGTACGACCTTCTGTAGCCCGGTTCCCTTCACCGACCATCATGGATGATCGGTGATTGGAACCATGACCCTTCCCCGTTTGTTGAGAATTCGCCGCCAGCCCCAAGTGTCCACCAAAACCTGGTGGGCACTTGGAGCTGACGTTGCCCAGGGTGCGCCACGGGGAGGCTTCTCAACATGCACCCCAACCTAACCTAACCTAACCTAACCTTTTTTTTTTTTTTTTTTTTTTTCCGGGGTGGAAAATCCTCATGGATGTCCTCCGCCCTGGGGCGGGCGGAGGGGTCTGTCAGACTCTTACTGACTAAAAACCACCCCGGTGTTCCAACTCACACCTACGCCGGGGGTCGCGGGAACTTGAAATCTTCCGCAACCCCCGGCTGGTGCCGGCCCGCCACTGCGGGCCTCCTCGCGGGTCAGGGGGGGGAGTGAGGTGTTTGACTCCCCCCGCGACGTCTCAGAGGGGCGCGCGTGGAACACTACGCGCCGCCACCTCGGGTCCTGATGTGTGGGGGGCGACGGACGTCCCCGAGTCCGTCACCCCTGGACCCATTTAGGGGGGCTGGAAGAGGGCGTTATCCGCTCTCCGCCGACGCCCGGTGCGCCTGCTGCGGGCCGGGTGAGTGGACGAGATCTCCCTCTCCCTTTCCGCAGCCTCCTTCTGCGAGACGACTGTCTCACAGTAGGAAACCACCGCGTCCCAGGACTCGCCGCCGCCGACCATCGCATTCACTACGGCCGGCAGCGACAAGTCACTGCCTACTTCTGAGATGAGGGCACGGCGCGGCTCCTCCCAAGCGGCACACTCTGCCAGCGTATGCCGCGCCGTGTCCTCCCGGCAGTCGACGCAGTGGTGACACCGGGCGTCCGGCTCCCTGTTTATGCGACACAGGTACTTCCCGAAGCAACCATGCCCCGAGAGCACCTGCGTCACCCGAAACGACAGGGAGCCGTGCCTCCTCCCGAGCCAGCGGTCGAGCACCGGCCGGACCGCCTCGACGATGTCGAGGCCGGCGGTAGGGCGTGAAAGCCTGTCCCGCCATTCCGCCACCAGGACCTCGCGAAGCTGAGACCGATGCAGCTCCATGTGTCGCTGCATCGGTCGCTCGCCCCGCGCCCTCGCTTCCTCGCGCCACCGATACGATGACGCGAGTACTTTCGCCTCTAGGTCCCAGGGCGGGGATCCGGCCAGTGCACAAGCCGCCTCGTAGGAGATCGTGCGATACCCTCTGATGACTCTGACGGCCATCGCCCTCTGCGGCTTGCGCATTACGGCGATGCTACCGGCCGTCAGGTCAGCAGCCCAGATCGGGGCCCCGTAAAGGGCCATCGATCGCACGATCCCCACGTAGAGCCGCCTACAAGCGGCGCTCGGGCCCCCCAGATTGGGAAGCAGCGTTGATAGCGCCCCAGCGGCGCCCAGCAACTTGGGCGCCAGCCGTCGGAAGTGGGGCCCGAAGTCCCACCGGCTGTCGAGCACCATTCCTAGGTACTTCATGGTGGACTCGACAGCGATCCGAGCCCCCCCGACCACGATGTGTGAGCCGGGTGACGGCGCCCGCCGGGGGCCATGAAACACCATGGCCTCCGACTTGCTGAGGGCCACCTCCAGGCCTAGGCGACGTATGCGGCCCACCACATGTGAGACCGCAGCCGTCGCCAACAACGCTGCCTCCCTGTGCGAGCTCCCCCGGGCAGTGACCAGCGTGTCGTCCGCATAACACGTCAGGTCTACCCCGGCACCGAGCTCGCCCCTCAGCACCCAGTCGTACCCGATGTTCCACAGGAGCGGGCCTAAAACCGAGCCCTGTGGAACACCGCACGACATGCGGCGCTGGTTTCCGCCATCACGTCCCATGTAGGTGACACACCTCTCCGACAGATAAGCCCCAACGATGTGGCGGAGGTAGGGAGGCACTCCATGATACCGCAGTGCCTCCCGAATACAACTCCAGGGCAGGGTGTTGAAGGCGTTGGAAATGTCCAAGGACACCGCCAACATCACCCCGCCCCGGGACACCGCTTCCTCCGCCAGGACTCTTACCCGCGACACAGCGTGGATCGTGGAGCGCCCATGCCGAAACCCGAACTGACTGTCGTCCAGGTCCGGCCCCTCTCTGCACAAGTGGCCGACGAGGCGGGCTGCGATTATCCGCTCAAACAGCTTGCCCACCTCGTCAAGCAGCACTATGGGCCGGTACGCGGACGGCGAGTCCGCAGGGCGCCCCGCCTTCCTGAGCAGGACCAGACGACCAGATTTCCACAAAGTGGGAAACTGGCCCTGCTCAAGGCACGCTGTGTAGAGTCCTCTCAGTTGGGGCTCAAGCTCCTTCAGAGCGAGGGCTAGCACGCAGCCGTGGATCCCGTCGGGCCCCGGAGCCACGTTCTTGGCCCGGAGCCGCATCACGGCTGCCCTCATCTCTGCCTGTGTCACCTCTGGGACGCTGATGGCGTTCTCCTCTGTAGACTCTGCGGCTGTGGGCAAAGCCATCGGCGGCGGAGTATGCTCCGCTCTCGCCGGGAAGAGGGCTGCGACCACCTCCTCCAGCAGCTCGGGTTGGAGACTCTCCGTAAGTGGAGGCGCCGCGGCTCGAAGTTTCCCTCGGACCGCGCGATAAGGGCGCCCCCACGGATCCCCGTCTAGAGTCTCCAACATCTCCTCCCTGGCTCGCGTCCTCGACTCACCGATGGCCAGCCACAGAGTCTGCTTGGCCGCGCGGTACACCTCATACAGCGCGGCCTCTTCGTCAGGGACCCGACGACGTCTCCTCCGGTACCGGATGTACTGGCGTCTAACCGCCACGCACGCGACGCGCATCTGCGCGATCTCGGCGGTCCACCAGTACACCTGGCGCCTTGCGGACTGTGCGTGAACCCGGGGCATGGACGCGTCGCAAATTTGCGTCATCGCCCCGCGGAACCACAACGCCTCCTGCTCGACGTCGACGGGTCCGGTCGTTGCCGACTCCCGGCTCCAGGCCTGGACAATAGCGGCCTCCTCGAGAAGCTCCCTGTCAATGCGCTTACGCGCCCAGCGCGGACCGTCCGTTCGCGGGGCCAGTGGACTGCGGCCGCCGGCGGTCTGGGTGGAGACGTCGAAACGGATGTATCGGTGATCCGACAACGTCTCCACCTCCACGGCGACACGCCAGTCGCGGACACGGCTCGCGACAGCGGGGCTAGCGAACGAGACGTCCACTATAGACCCGCCCCGCTGCCGCACGCACGTGTGGACCGAGCCCCGATTTAGGACGGTCAAGCCAGTCGTGACCGCCCACTCCTCCAGCACCTCGCCCCTAGCATCGGTCACACGGGATCCCCACGCCTCAGACTTGGCGTTGAGATCCCCCAGCAACAGCACCGGGCGAGGGTGGAGTCGGCCCACGACGGCACCCAACTCGACAAGGAACCTCTCGAAGTCGGCGAGACTCTTGTTGGGCGAAAAATACGCTCCAACCGTGCCAATGCCGTCCGCGAGGACGGCTACCCAGCCGTGACCTCGGGACGGGTTGACAAGAGCCCCGCCAATGATGGCCACCAAACCGTCCAAGTCTCCCACCCAGTTATCCCTGGGGGGGACAAAATACGGTTCGGCGACCACAGCCACGTGAATCGACCACTCTGCCATGCTCTGGAGCAAGAGATCCTGAGCTCTAGCAGAGTGGTTGATATTGCCCTGGAGGAAATGGTACAGCGCCATTAAGCGCAATCCATCCCCTCCGCACCATTCCTAGGCCGGGAGTCGGCCGAGGGGCAGCCAGGCTGCGGGGGGGGTAAAGAGCCCCCGGCAGCCTTGGCAGCCCCTCTCTTCTTCTTTGTGGCGGGTGCGCCACAGGCCTTTCCGCCCGCTCTGTGTCCGGCGGGCCTCCCCGCAGCTGTACAGAGGCTGCAGTTTGGCTCCGCGGAACACTGGGCCGCCTTGTGGCCGGCCTGACCGCAGCGATAGCACTGCTCGCTGCGGTCTATTTCGGCGGTGCACCGTGCCCTGACATGCCCAATGTCGAGGCAACGGTAGCACCGCAAGGCCTTGGGTTGCAGCTGCTTCACCCTCGCTGCCACCCACCCCACCAAAAGACGCCCAGCGTCGGCGACTTTGTTCGCCGCCGCCACCGGGCACCGCACCCAGATCGCGCCGAGCCCGGACGCATCGGCGCGAACTTCCCCCGTACGGACGTCTTCGGGCGGACATCCACCGGAACGGGCGATGGCCGCCACGACCTCAGCCGGAGTCGTGGAGTCGTCCAGCCCGTCGACGCGCAGTTCCGCGGTCTTCATCGGCCTGGACACCCGAACGTCCTCCGGATTGAGGACCTCCCTCAGCTTGGCGGCCAGGACGTCCGCCCTTTCGCCGCTAGAGGCACCCGACACCTCAAGCAGTCGCGCCCCCGTTATCGCCTGCCTCACTCTGAGGCCAGACGGTATTCCAAGGTCAGGGAACGCGACTTTGGCTTTTGCCTCTGTCAGGACCGCCTTATAAGAGACACCCCTTTCGGCGGCTCCGGGCTGCAGCGTAATAACTACAGCCGCGGAGCGTGGGGCTCTCACCCTAGGCGGCCCTTGAGCCTTCTTGGGTACCTGTGCCGGTGCTCCAGCGGGTACCGGTGGTGGCGGCGCCGTCTTCTTCTTGCGACGGCCCTTCTTTACCACCGTCGTCCAGGATTCCGCGGTGGACCCGGACGCGTTCGCCGAGAGAGCGGTCGCCGGTGGCGCGGCCGTCCGGGAAGTGGACGCGGACGTGCCCCCTTTGGTCTGCGCGGGACCCGGCTTAGCGGGCTCCTCCTTCCTCCTCCTATCCGCAGCGAGCGGTGGCCGGAGAGTCACTGCTGGGAGGAGCCTCGACTCCAGGCCCTGCAGACGGGCATTCATCATACCCCCACACTGCAGCATGCAGATGCGAACGATCTTCTCGATCTCTGCATCTGCAGGTGCGGGGGTACGGACCGATGACGAGGCCGACGACGGGGCCGGCGGTGTCAAGGCAACGACGACGGGAGCGGAACCGGTGGCCGCAGGACGCCTCTGCTGCCATTCCGCCCTCTGCGCGGCAAGCTCCCGCTTGAGGTCCTCCAGCTCAGACCTGAGACGGCTGTTCTCCTCCCACAGCTTCGCCGTCTCGTCTGAGCTTGTGCGACTAAGGAGGACCCCAACTGCCTCCTTGATGTCGCCAGCCGCCTCCTTCAGAGCGCGCGTGAACGTGCCCTTCAGGCTGCCAGACTTTGTGGCAACCTTCATAACGACGTCCACGCCGTCCAAAACTTGGCGACTCAGCGCCACCGCCGACATGCTCCCTCCGGTAGCCGCCTGAGCAGAGCGTCGCTCTCGGGCCAGTCGCGCCATTTCGCTGACCTCGTCAGCCGCCACCGCCTTCCGCTGCATCCGCTTTGCAGAGCTCGCCTCCGCCTTGTTGCTATGCAGTAACAGTGGGGACGCAGCGGAGTCTTCGCTCTTGTCCCCCGGGGTCCCCTCACTTTCTGCGCTCCCCAGCTGCATCGGTACCGGCGTAGCGGGCCGCAAGAAGCGACCCCGTAAATTACGGTCCGGTAACCGACCCCTCCCCCTCGTACCAAATTTTGGTGCCGACTGGTCCTCCTCCTCGGAGGAGAGCTCGCTGCGCGAGCGCTTCCCCCCCAGCTGTGTGTCCTGGTCGGACAGTCGGTCCCTCTCTGGACATGAGCCTCCTCGGCTTTTGTTGCCGTCAACGACGGCAATCGGCTTTGTTGCGTCACACAGGCGCTCCAGGCTAACCCGGAGCTCCTTTTGTTGCGACGCAACGATTGGTTTACGAAGGTCGGCGGTGGTCTGCCGGCCTACGAGACTAGTGGTGCCCCCCCCAGATACGGTGGGGCTGCCTTCCGTAGAAGGGCGGGATTGTACCTCCTTGAGGAGGTTGCCCGCCTGGGGAATCTTTCCATTAGCCTGCATTTTGTTCATGATTTTCCTTTTTAAGGGTGAGGTCCCTTTTTGCGCTAACGACCGGATAACCCTCCGGCCATTCATCCCCTCGGCACGCTAGACCTTGGGATTGGGACTCCCTAATGTACGCCAACTCACCTCCCTCTGTAAGCAGAGGGGGGAGTAGACGTACGACCTACTGTAGCCCGGTTCCCTTCACCGACCATCATGGATGATCGGTGATTGGAACCATGACCCTTCCCCGTTTGTTGAGAATTCGCCGCCAGCCCCAAGTGTCCACCAAAACCTGGTGGGCACTTGGAGCCGACGTTGCCCAGGGTGCGCCACGGGGCTAACCTAACCTTTTTTTTTTTTTTTTTTTTTTTTGTCGCTGAGAAATGCTTTATGCATCCCCGGCTCGTGGGGGACGAGTCGGGGTATGTGGGACTCCCTGTCCTAGTGACAGTATACCCACTAAAACTCAGCGGTGTTCCCGCATCGCCGTGATGGGAGGGTCATGGGAAACCGGCTCAGCCTTTACATCCACGACCCTCCCGGCGCATGCCCGCCTAGCTGGCGGGCCCCGCATGCCCCCCGGGTTGGGGGGCTACGGGAATGGCCGGGAACACCTGGCCATTCCCGTCCGGCACTGGTGGAGGCCTGTGCGATACAGGCAAGGGTGCCCCCGCACCCGTTGCCTGCTGGCCTCCACCTGGGAGGAGTCGAAGATGACTATCGTACTGACGTCTTCTTCGACCCCTCCTCCGCCTTCGGAGCGGCGCCTCGGCAGGGTCGTCCTCCCGAGCGCGCTCCGCCGCCTCCTTCTGGGACATGACGTGTTCACAGAAGGAGGCGACTGCCGCCCAGGACCCCTCGTCTCTCAGCATGGCGTTAACCAGGCCGGGGAGCGAGAGGTCCGGTCCGATCGCCGCGACGAGACTGCGGCGCGGCTCTGACCACGACGGGCACACCTCGAGTGTGTGCTGTGCCACGTCCTCCGCCGCGCCACAGTCGCGGCACGACGGCGTCTCCTCCCGTCCGATACGGTGCAGGTACGATCCGAAGCAACCGTGTCCGGACAGCACCTGCACGAGACGGAAGGAGAGGAACCCGTGCGGACGCTCGAGCCAGTCTCGCAGCACTGGCCCAATCGCGTCGAGGGTTCGGCGGCCGAAGGCTGCGGTGGCGAGGTCCCCCGTCCAATGGACGACGATGGCGTCCCTCGCCTCCCGCCGGACGGCCTCCCGCTCTTCTGGAGCCGAGCGAACGCCCCTCGCTTTTCGCTCCGCCGTCCACTCATACACTCTGGCGAGCACCCACGCCTCGAGTTCCCAAGGAGGGGTGCTGGCCAGAGCGCATGCTGCCGCATAGCCCACCGTGCGGTAGGCCCGCGCCGCACGCTGGGCTATGGCCCTTTGAGGTGCCCGCAAGGCCGCGGCGTTCTCTCGTCTGTGGAGGGACTCCTCCCAGATAGGAGCCCCGTAGAGGGCCATGCTCCTCAAGATGCCGGCGTAAAGCTGCCGGCATCGCGCGCTGGGCCCCCCCAGGTTGGGAAGCAGCCACGAGAGAGCGCCCGCGGCCTTCAGCAGGCGCGACGACAGCCCGCTGAAATGCGGGCCGAAGCGCCACCTGCTGTCGAGTACAAGGCCCAGATATTTCATCTGGGCCTTCACCTCAATCCTGACGCCCTCCACGAAGATGTGGGCGTCAGGTGGTGGGTGGCGCTGCCGAGGGCCGTGGAAGAACACGGCCTCGGTCTTGTGCAGCGCCACCGTTAAACCGAGGCGGCGGATCCGCCCCGCGACCAAGGATCCGCCCGCCGAGGCCAGGTCGGCCGCCTCTCTGAAACTCTCCCCCCGGGCGGTGAGGAGAGTGTCATCCGCGTAGCAGACGACACTCGTGCCTCGGAGGAGAGTTCCCCGCAGGAGCCAATCATAGCCGACGTTCCAGAGGAGAGGTCCTAAGACAGACCCCTGTGGAACGCCGGCTTCAACGGCGTACCGCCGGACTCGGCCAGTCTTGTTTACCAGGAGGATCGCCCGATCCTCCAGGTAGCTGGCCAGCAGACTGCGCATGTACCGAGGCACTCCGTGGAATCGGAGCGCCTCGAGGATGGTGCAGTGGGGAACGGAGTTGAAGGCGTTGGCAATGTCGAATGACACAGCCAACAATCCGTCCCCCACATCCATCGCCTCCTTCACCTGCCCCTTAAGGCAGGCCAGCGCGTCCACCGTGGACCGCTCAGCCCGAAACCCGAACTGAGCGTCCGACAAGTCCGGCCCGATACGCCGCAGATGGCCCTTCAGGCGGGCAGCGATTATCCCCTCGAACATTTTACCGACCTCATCGAGCAGAACGATGGGCCGGTATGCCGAGGGGGAGTCTGCTGGGCGGCCCTCCTTGCGGAGGAGGCACAGCTGCCCCTCCTTCCACGGTTTCGGGAACCTCCCAGACGCAAGGCATGCGCTGAAGAGGTCCCGAAACCTCTCCTCCATTTGAGTGGCGGCGATCGCCACCACTCTTGCCGGGACACCGTCGGGGCCCGGAGCTGTCTTCTTGGCGCGGATATGGAGAATCGCCGCGCCAAGTTCCGACTCCGTGACAGGAGGGGCCTCCTCTTCCTCCTCAGCTGGCGGAGCTGTCCCAAGCGGGGGGTCCATCACTGGTGGGTTGAAGTTGTCCCTGCACGGAAACAGGGACCGAACCACCCCATCCAGAAACGAGGGCTCGAGGGTCTCGGCAACGGGGGGACCAAAGGGGCGCAATTTGTTGCGCGCCGCCTTGTACGGTCTCCCGAAGGGGTCGTTGTCGAGACCCTCCAGCATCTCCGCTCTCCCCGAGTCTCTGGCGGCGGCGATGGCTCGGTCGAGGACCATTTTCGCCTCCAAGTACACCTCATAGAGGTGGTCCCCGACAGCCACATCCCGTCGACGCCGCCGCCGACTCCGCGTGTAGGCCCTCCTCGCCTCCACACACGCCGCTCGAAGCTCCGCCAGCTCCGCCGACCACCAGTACACGGCGCGTTTTGGTAGTGGTCGGCGAGACCGAGGCATGCTGGAGTTGCATACCTCGCTCAGAGACTCCCTGAGGTGCCCCGCCACGGTGTCCACGTCCAGACCGGCGGAAGACGGCGAAAGCCAGTCCTGGACGAACGCCGCCTCCCGCGCTGCCTCCCTGTCCAGGCGGGTGAGAGCCCACCGTGGGAACGGTGACGGCCCCGAGCGGGGCCGCGTCGCTCCGGGGCCACTGGTGGAGATGTCGAAACGCACGTAGCGGTGGTCTGACAAAGTCTCCACCAGGTCCACCCGCCAGTTCAGCACGCGCGCGGCTAACGCAGGGGTGGCGAAAGTGACGTCCACTATTGAGCCACCCTGCCGCCGCACGCATGTCTGGACGCTCCCTCTGTTCAAGAGGGAGAGTCCAGAGGAGGCCGCCCACATCTCCACTGCCCGCCCGCGGGCGTCGGTGGCCGGGGAGCCCCAGGTCACCGACTTGGCGTTCAGATCTCCCAGTACGGAGACCTGACGCGGCGCCGCCCTGCCGACCACGGCGGCCAGGACTCCGAGATAGTTCTCGAAGTCCTGAAGAGGGCGGTTTGGGGAGAAATAGACCCCCACAAGGGCTAAGTCTCCCCACGCGGCGGCCACGTATCCCGGTCCCTTCTCTAATAGCGAGAGGGGAGGGGAGTCTGTGGAAGACCGCGCCGCTAGTGCCACCGAGCCGTCCTCGTCACCCAGCCAGCTGCCGGGGATCGAGTAGGGCTCGGCGACCACCGCTACGTTCACCAACCACTCGGCCATGACCTGCACTACCAGGTCCTGGGCCGCTCTGCAGTGGTTGGTGTTCGTCTGGAGGATGCGGTAGTCGGAAATTGTTATTCCGACATCGCACCCCCCACCTCATTTACCGCCGCCACTGGAGCTACAGCGGCGACGACTGCGACGGCGGTGGCAACAGGGCGAACCTGCGCCGGCACCACGCCCTTCCTCACGGGGGGCTTGCAGCTCCTGCCCGTCATCCTGTGGTCCGCGGGGCGGCCACCGGCGGCACACGCCGCGCAGTGCGGCTTGGCGGCGGTGCAAGCGGCCCACCCGTGTCCCTCCTGCCCGCATTGAAAGCACGTGCCTCCCCAGTCGGACTTGGAGGGACACGTGGCTCGGGTGTGGCCGACCGCGAAGCACTTGAAGCAACGGACAGGCTGGTCCTCAAGTGCCCGGACCACAGCCGAGCTGAAGCCCACCAGCAGCCGTCCCTTGGTCGCTGCAAGGACGGCCCCAGCCGCGGCGACTGGGCACTCGACGCGGATGATGCCCAAGCCGCGGCGGCCGGGCCTGATGACTCCACTCTTCACTGCGCCAGCTTCGCAGCCTCCAGCCGCCGCGACGGCCGCCACCACATCCTCTTTGGTGACCGAGTCATCCAGATCGGCCACCTCCAAGGCTGCGGTCTTAATTGGCCTGGCAACCTTGGCCACATCCGCGATGACCTCTTGCAACTTTGTTGCGAAGAGGTCCGCATTTGTGCCGCGCTTCTCCCCCGAGAACTCGAAAATTCGAGCCCCGGTTAGAGTTCGGCGGCACTTGATATTGCTGATCCCCAGCTGGGAGGGATCAGCATTAGTACGAGCCCGTCTTAGGACGGACTCATACGTTTCCCCACGCTCCGCGGCCTCCGGGGTGATGGTCACCACGACGGCCGCGGTTTTGGGAGGAACCAGCTTCCTCCCACCGACCTTTTTCGCTGGAGGACCAGTCGCCGCGCTGGCGGGCTTGGGAGCCGACTTTTTCCCCTTCTTCCCTTTTTTGACCACTTCCGTCCACGGCTGGTTGGACGGGGTGGTGGAGGGAAGAAGGGCGTCTTCCTCCTGCAAGTTCTGGGAGGCTGCTGGAGCGGCAGAGGACCCAGACGCTCCCTCCGCGCTTGTGGTGGGGGCATGAGGAGCCGCCTTGGTCCTCTTGCCCTTGCCTTTGCCCTTGGCGGGCTGGGCATCCGATGCTGGGCCTGCTACAGGCGCAGGTTCCGGCTCCTTCGGCGGTGGACGCTTGTCCGCCGCTAGCGGCGGGCGCAGCCGCTTTTCCGGCAGGAGCCGGTCCTCGATGCCTGCGAAGCAGGCCCGGATGAAGGCCCTCTCCTCCATCACCACCCCGCGAATGGTGGCCTCAAGGCTAGCGGTTGAGGAGGTGGAGCCTCCTACCACCGGACCTGGGGCGGATTGGGCAGGCCTGGCCGTGGCCTCAGCCAGCTTCTGGTGCAGCTGGCTGACCTCCGCCTGCAGGCGATCCACCTTCGCCTGCAGCTGCCGCGTCTCGTCCGTGGCCGTGCGCTTGACCAGCTCTGTCACGATGCCGTGCATGCTGGCGGCACGGCATTTGAGGGCCTTCTGGAAGGTCCCCTTCAAATTGGAGGACTTTGAGGCGACCTCCAGGACCTCCTCCCTATCCTCCTGCGCCATGCGCTCCAGTTCCGCCAAGGAGTGGTCAGCGTACAGCACACTGGATGCGCCGTAGCCAGCCCTCGCCCTGGCAGCTTGCGCCTGCTGCTCCTTGGCGGCGACCCTCTCCTCCAGGTCTTGTTGGAGCTGCGCCCTCTTCGCCAGATTCAACTGGCGCTCGGCGTCCACCAAGCCCACACTGTGGGAAGAAGGCGCAGTAGAAGTCGAGGCCTTTCTAGACTTCGACTTCTTCTTCTCTGTAACGGACTCCGAGGAGCCCACGGACCTCTTCCGCTTAAAGCGGTCGCTCTCGGACGCCGACGTGTCCATGACGGAGTCGTCGGAGTCCGACAACTCGTCTGGCCTTCTGAATAATGAGCTGGCCGCAGATGGTGCGCGGTCAGCTTCCGACACGTGGCCCTGAGAAGGGCCGGTGGGTTGGCCCTGAGAAGGGCCGGTGGGTTGGCCCTGAGAAGGGCCGGTGGGTTGGCCCTGAGAAGGGCCGGTGGGTTGGCCCTGACAAGGGCCGGTGGGTTGGCCCTGAGAAGGGCCGGTGGGTTGGCCCTGAGAAGGGCCGTTGGGTTGGCCCTGAGAAGGGCCGTTGGGTTGGCCCTGAGAAGGGCCGTTGGGTTGGCCCTGAGAAGGGCCGTTGGTTTGGCCCTGAGAAGGGCCGTTGGGTTGGCCCTGAGAAGGGCCGTTTGAATCGCCCTGGGAGGGGCGATTCCGGATAAAACGGCCAGACGCATTACGCGCTGGCTTACTCGACATAGGGTTAAAATTCGACATGTTTGGGTTAAAATTCGACATTTGCGTAGACTCGACTGCTTGATGTCTACGAGTCACAGCGCACTTTAGCCACCGGTCTGCCACTCCGTTACGGTGGTCAGACACGGCGTTGCCCAGGGGATACTACGTGGAAGTATGCGCTGTGGGGGATCCCCCGGGGCTAACCTAACCTAACCTTTTTTTTTTTTTTTTGTCGCTGAGAAATGCTTTATGCATCCCCGGCTCGTGGGGGACGAGTCGGGGTATGTGGGACTCCCTGTCCTAGTGACAGTATACCCACTAAAACTCAGCGGTGTTCCCGCATCGCCGTGATGGGAGGGTCATGGGAAACCGGCTCAGCCTTTACATCCACGACCCTCCCGGCGCATGCCCGCCTAGCTGGCGGGCCCCGCATGCCCCCCGGGTTGGGGGGCTACGGGAATGGCCGGGAACACCTGGCCATTCCCGTCCGGCACTGGTGGAGGCCTGTGCGATACAGGCAAGGGTGCCCCCGCACCCGTTGCCTGCTGGCCTCCACCTGGGAGGAGTCGAAGATGACTATCGTACTGACGTCTTCTTCGACCCCTCCTCCGCCTTCGGAGCGGCGCCTCGGCAGGGTCGTCCTCCCGAGCGCGCTCCGCCGCCTCCTTCTGGGACATGACGTGTTCACAGAAGGAGGCGACTGCCGCCCAGGACCCCTCGTCTCTCAGCATGGCGTTAACCAGGCCGGGGAGCGAGAGGTCCGGTCCGATCGCCGCGACGAGACTGCGGCGCGGCTCTGACCACGACGGGCACACCTCGAGTGTGTGCTGTGCCACGTCCTCCGCCGCGCCACAGTCGCGGCACGACGGCGTCTCCTCCCGTCCGATTCGGTGCAGGTACGATCCGAAGCAACCGTGTCCGGACAGCACCTGCACGAGACGGAAGGAGAGGAACCCGTGCGGACGCTCGAGCCAGTCTCGCAGCACTGGCCCAATCGCGTCGAGGGTTCGGCGGCCGAAGGCTGCGGTGGCGAGGTCCCCCGTCCAATGGACGACGATGGCGTCCCTCGCCTCCCGCCGGACGGCCTCCCGCTCTTCCGGAGCCGAGCGAACGCCCCTCGCTTTTCGCTCCGCCGTCCACTCATACACTCTGGCGAGCACCCACGCCTCGAGTTCCCAAGGAGGGGTGCTGGCCAGAGCGCATGCTGCCGCATAGCCCACCGTGCGGTAGGCCCGCGCCGCACGCTGGGCTATGGCCCTTTGAGGTGCCCGCAAGGCCGCGGCGTTCTCTCGTCTGTGGAGGGACTCCTCCCAGATAGGAGCCCCGTAGAGGGCCATGCTCCTCAAGATGCCGGCGTAAAGCTGCCGGCATCGCGCGCTGGGCCCCCCCAGGTTGGGAAGCAGCCACGAGAGAGCGCCCGCGGCCTTCAGCAGGCGCGACGACAGCCCGCTGAAATGCGGGCCGAAGCGCCACCTGCTGTCGAGTACAAGGCCCAGATATTTCATCTGGGCCTTCACCTCAATCCTGACGCCCTCCACGAAGATGTGGGCGTCAGGTGGTGGGTGGCGCTGCCGAGGGCCATGGAAGAACACGGCCTCGGTCTTGTGCAGCGCCACCGTTAAACCGAGGCGGCGGATCCGCCCCGCGACCAAGGATCCGCCCGCCGAGGCCAGGTCGGCCGCCTCTCTGAAACTCTCCCCCCGGGCGGTGAGGAGAGTGTCATCCGCGTAGCAGACGACACTCGTGCCTCGGAGGAGAGTTCCCCGCAGGAGCCAATCATAGCCGACGTTCCAGAGGAGAGGTCCTAAGACAGACCCCTGTGGAACGCCGGCTTCAACGGCGTACCGCCGGACTCGGCCAGTCTTGTTTACCAGGAGGATCGCCCGATCCTCCAGGTAGCTGGCCAGCAGACTGCGCATGTACCGAGGCACTCCGTGGAATCGGAGCGCCTCGAGGATGGTGCAGTGGGGAACGGAGTTGTGGAGTCCTTCTCTAGAGTGTCTCAAAAGAGACGCCTTGACGAAGAAGAGAAGGATCCGAAATGCAGCCGCAAACCGGAGACACTTCACCATCCAAGAGTACGTGACGGCGAAACTCAAATACAGCACAACGGCAACGGAAGCTGCCACGGCCAACTGGAAGGAGTTTTGCTCTAAGCAAGACCGAGAGAGCATGTGGGACGGCATCTACAGGGTACTAAGGAAGACAGCCAGAAGACAGGACGACGCGCTCCTGAGAAACACCGCAGGTGAGACGCTCAGTCCAGAGCAATCCGCGGATCTTCTAGCAAAAACCTTTTACCCCGACGACTCAACGGATGCCGAACAGCCATACCACACAAACCTGCGCAGACTAGCGGAGGACAGGAACCCCCAAGGTCTGTCTGCAGACGATCCGTCCTTTACGACTGCGGAGCTGGAAATGGTTCTCCAGAATCAAAATCCGAAAAAAGCCCCCGGTCCCGACGGATTAACAGCAGACATCTGCACAGCGGCAATAAACTGTGATAGGGAGGTGTTCTTAGCGATAGCCAATAGGTGCCTGTCGCTGTCACACTTCCCGAAGCAGTGGAAGGTCGCCCACGTATGCATCCTCCGTAAGCCAGGAAAGGACGACTACACCAGCCCAAAGTCGTACCGGCCAATAGGTCTGCTCTCGGTCCTAGGTAAAATCGTAGAGAAACTCCTAGTAGGTAGACTCCAGTGGCACTTCCTCCCAACCCTCAACACAAACCAGTACGGTTTCATGCCGCAGCGCGGAACCGAGGACGCCCTCTATGCTCTAATGGGCCACATACGAGCCGAAATCAAAGCCAAGAAGATCGTGCTTTTGATATCATTGGACATAGAGGGTGCCTTCGACAACGCGTGGTGGCCAGCTCTCAAACGACAAATGGCGGCCAAGAGCTGTCCCAAGAACATCTACGCTCTCGTCACCTCATACCTGGAAGACCGGAACATCAGGGTCAACTACGCCAGAGCGACTAGCGAGAAGGGTACCACGAAAGGATGCGTCCAGGGCTCAATTGCCGGACCGACGTTTTGGAACCTTATCCTAGATTCGCTCCTACACAAGATGGCTAGTCTGGGAGTATACTGCCAAGCCTTCGCAGACGACGTTGTCCTGGTTTTCTCGGACCATACAGCCGGTCCCCTGCAGCAAGCAGCCAATGACACGCTTGACAGAGTATCGGAATGGGGCGTCCAAAACAAGCTACGTTTCGCCGCGCATAAAACAAATGCGATGGTGTTAACGAGAAAGCTGAAGTACGACGTTCCGGTACTGTACATGTCGGGCACGAGGCTGAACCTGGTCGAACAGGTCAAGCTGTTAGGTCTCACAATAGACTCAAAACTCACCTTCAACGCGCACGTGTCTGCGACCTGTAAAAAGGCTGCAGACATCTACAAGCAGTTGGCATGCGCGGCAAAGGTGACTTGGGGTCTCAACGGAGAGATAATCAGGACGATATACGTGTCGGTGATAGAGCCCATCGTGGTGTATGCAGCGAGTGCGTGGGCCCCCGCAGCTGAGAAACTGATGACAAGGAATCAGTTTGACTCACTGCAGAGAGGCTTCGCGCAGAAGATCTGCAAAGCATACCGCACGGTGTCTCTGTCATCGGCCCTTATTCTGTCAGGCCAACTCCCCCTAGATCTCCGGGTAATCGAGGCCGCGACCCTGTTCAAGATCAAAAAGGGCCATTCCCAAGAGTTCATACCGCTGGGCCGCGAGCTGGAGTGCAACGTGCACCACTCCGAAAATCCCCACCCAGCGCAACTCATAACAACTGAGTATGCACTCCTAGAGGACTTGACTCCCGAAACCCTGGAAACCCATCAAGTAATCGGTCCCCAAATCTACACCGACGGCAGCAAGATAGAGGGAAAAGTAGGAGCTGCCCTAACTTGGTGGGAAAACGAAAAGGAGTCAGAGTCCAGAACCTTCGGCCTGGAGCCTCACAACACTGTCTTCCAATCGGAAATGTACGCTCTCTTTAGAGCTGTCAGGATGGCAAGAGAATCTAGGGCGGCCTCCGTTGGCATCTTAAGCGACTCAAGATCGTCGCTTGACCTGCTGAGGAGACCGTCTGTCACTCACCACCTGGCACTCCAAATCAAGAGAAGCATCCGAGAGTTAAGAGAAGAAGGCAGAGAAGTGAGACTCTTTTGGCTAAGGGCCCACGTGGGAACCGCCGGGAACGAGAGAGCGGACGAGCTGGCCAAGGAGGCAGCGTTAACAAAGGACACATCGGACTACAGCAAGGTCCCCGTATCGTTCGTGAGAAGGAAGATACGGGAGGGGACTATAAAGAAGTGGCAAGCGCGGTACGAGTCCTCCACTACAGGAGCGGTCACAAAAGTGTTCTTCCCAGACGTCCTAGCGGCGAAAAGAACACTCAGAGACGCAGTTCTCACACCGGTCCATGTACAAATCCTAACAGGACATGGAGGATTCTCAGCGTATCTCCACCGATTTCATCTCAAAGATAGTCCCTCGTGCGTCTGTGACCCCAGTTGCGAAGAGACAGTCTGGCACCTGCTATTCGAATGCCCAAGATTCAGTCTAGAAAGAATGGAGCTGGAAGTCAAGTTCGAAACCCAGCTAAGCCAGTCCACACTCCACACGATCATGGAGAGACCGGCTACTAGGAATCCATTCTTGGCATTCGCAAGCAAAGTCGCAACAGTCGCAGCATTGGCTAACAAAACAGACGTAACCTTGCAAAGACGAAATCGACCACCATCCACACAAACCGTCACAATCACGTCAACAACTACAACAACAACTACACAAACAACAACAACGACACCACTAAACGTAACACAAATCACAACAACAACAACAACAACAGCAGCAGTAGCAGCAGCAGTTAGCCTACAACAAGCCCCTAGCACCATGACCACCACGCAATTCCTGGCATGTGGAGGAGACGGAGTCCCAGGCGTCCGATTGCGAGGCGTCGCCCTCTTCATGAACCGTGAAGAAGAAAAGTTAGGCGTGAGCTTCTGCATAGGCTGGAGCCGACCTGCAGCCCGTATACCAATATCGCCAGGCCTTGCCGCCTTGATCAACGGAAGCACCACTAAAACGAGCATGAAAGGTAGCAAGTATGCTGCACTGCCACAGGTGGAAGTAGCCACTCACCGATGCCGACTAATGCGATCCAAAGGTAAGACGATCGCACTATTCGAGTGGGGAGAGGAGACTCCATTTGCTCAGGTAAGCTCATTGCTTCAGAGAATCAGGGAGGCAGGAGACTACACGGGAGCCACAGCCCGCACCATCAGTGTAGACGCGATGACGGTCGGAGGAGAAAGAGGAAACGTCGCAGACCGATTCGGTTGTTTGAAAGCCTCAGAACATCATGAGGTGGTCGTCTACGAGGACAGAGGGGAAACTCTAAGTTTCCTCAAAACCCCCCGACAGCCAACAGCCGGTGCGACGAGCCCCACAGCAAGCCCGACCAGTCAGAGCGGATCGGAGAGGGCCCAGCAGAAGGCAGCCGCCGAAAAAGCTGCAAAGGAGCAGCGAAAAACCGTTAACCCGGAGGACCGGGTCCGGTTGAGGAGTCGCCTGAAAGCCGTAGGCACTTTCCTTAACGCACTGCTCCCAAGTACCAGCCATACATCACCATCCCACAAACAGGAATCAGCAGTGGAAAGGTTCTTTAGTAAGAAGCCCAAGGAACCGCCCCAGCAGAAGCCTATGCCTACAAGAGCCGACAAAGGGCAAGTCAGCCCGCCGTCCCTCGCAGCGAAACTGGGCACCACGGACCACGTGAAGAGCGCTTTCCTCGAGTACGTAGCGATCGTGAGAGCGACCAGAGAGGTCAATCTCATGACATGCAGGAAGATCCTGCAGACCTTCCAGAGAAATACAGAAGGTCTGCTAAGGGTACTACTCGAGGAAGCAGGGGCAGCGGTGTACGACAACGTCAGATCCCAAGTCATCACGGGGGATATGACGGGGTCGTACATGGTAGCCTACAGCGCGAAGAGCGGTTTCGTGACCCTGGACGAGGAGAAAACTAAGCGCTCAGGCAAACTCAAATTCTCAGCACCCGACGACGACCCGATACTGGTTACCGCCAAATGTACCAAAATCATGCTGGACGACAAGATCCTTGAAATGGCGCAATCCATTTTGGGGACTTCAGACAATCCAGCATCGCAGGAAATTTGGGCGGTGCCCAGTATCAGGTGGGTAAATGGAGTTCCGGGTTGCGGCAAGACAACCTGGGTGGTAAAGAACTTCGACGAGGAGAAGGATGTTGTAGCCACCACGACGACTGAAGCTGCCAAAGATCTCCGGGAGAAGCTAGCGCACCGCTTAGGAGACCGAATAAAGACACAGGTGCGCACTATGGCCTCAATCTTAGCCAACGGGTTCAAAACACAAGAGAAATGCTACCGCCTCACGGTAGACGAGGCTCTAATGAACCATTTTGGGTCCATAGTCATGGCAGTAAAGTTGTCTGGAGCAAGCGAGGTTGTCCTCGTCGGAGACGTGAACCAGCTTCCATTTTTGGACAGAGAGAACCTTTTCGAATTAAGGTATACCCGTCCAAACCTGGTGGCTGGCATCACCCAGGAGCTGCTCTGCACACACCGCAACCCGATGGACGTGGCGTTTGCGCTGAGCGAGATATACTCTGGTATATACTCCTCCAAGTCGTCGCTGTCGCGGGTCCACTCCCTGGAGGTGAAAGGTTATACAGGAGCGCAAATACCGAGCACCGCCCCTAACACCCTGTTCCTGGTTCATACGCAAGAGGAGAAAGCTTCTCTTGGGAGCCAGGGATATGGGTCCGGCGAAGGGTCGCGCCTGTTGACCATACACGAAGCCCAGGGTTTGACCTACGACAGCGTCGTTATCATCAACACAAGGTCCAGGAGGATACAGGTTCACGACAGCATCTCCCACGCGGTAGTGGCGGTGTCCAGACATACCATCAGTTGCGTCTATTACACCGACGACGCCGACGACGCCACGGGCCGCTTTGCAAAGAGGGCGATGGATGCGCCGACTAAAATGGTCGTCGAGTACAACCTAAAGACGGCCATGCAGCATCGAGACACACCTGTCGTGGAAGCCCTGCTAGGGCTAGCGAAATCCCTGGTCAGCAGACCCCACTAAAACATTTCCAACAAGTCCCCATCCAAACTCCAAGTCATAAAACAAATAAGCCCACCAAAAACTCCAACATAAATCCCTGTTCTGTTAAGTAAATTGTATTGTAAATGTGCATGGCGGTGTGAGTCAGTCATACTCACGTAAACGTCCTGCCGATGGCGGCGCTGCACGTCCGGTCGCTTGGTTCCCTAAAAAATGGTTGAGCTAAGCGGCGCGGATGTGTACGTCATGTCCGTGAACGGACGCCGTCGGTCGGGGCTGGTCGACTCACACTGCCACGTACTTATCCCTTAAAAATTGTGTTAGTAATTATAGTAAGGATTAAGTAAATATAAGTAATTAAATCGTAAAAAGTAAATTGTTTCAGTATCAAATAATAAAAATTGTATCCATTCCTTTTTTCTCATATATTTATTGTAAGCCTGTGTATCAAAAAAAAAAAAAAATATGTATATCTATTAAATATGTATGTGCATGCGCATGACTATAATTATTACAAAAAAAAAAAAAAAAAAAAAAAAAAAAAAAAAAAAAAAAAAAAAAAAAAAAAAAAAAAAAAAAAAAAATCGATGGACTCACGTAGACATAAGTTAGATAAGTAAGCTTAGAGTAATGTTGTCCGGCGTAGGAGTTAGACAATTGCATGTATAAAAAAAAACCTGTAAACAAAAGTAATTATGTAAACAAAAGCACGGACCTCCAAGTCTGTGGATTAATTGTGAGGCAGGAGTGTGGTTTTAGCCGGTAAGAGTCCGGCACTGCCCAGACTGGGTCATCTGTGACGCAGTCTGGGCGTCCATGAGGATTTCCCACTCCTGCCGAAAAAAAAAAAAAAAAAAAAAAAAAAAAAAAAAAACCTAACCTAACCTTTTTTTTTTTTTTTTTTTTTTGTCGCTGAGAAATGCTTTATGCATCCCCGGCTCGTGGGGGACGAGTCGGGGTATGTGGGACTCCCTGTCCTAGTGACAGTATACCCACTAAAACTCAGCGGTGTTCCCGCATCGCCGTGATGGGAGGGTCATGGGAAACCGGCTCAGCCTTTACATCCACGACCCTCCCGGCGCATGCCCGCCTAGCTGGCGGGCCCCGCATGCCCCCCGGGTTGGGGGGCTACGGGAATGGCCGGGAACACCTGGCCATTCCCGTCCGGCACTGGTGGAGGCCTGTGCGATACAGGCAAGGGTGCCCCCGCACCCGTTGCCTGCTGGCCTCCACCTGGGAGGAGTCGAAGATGACTATCGTACTGACGTCTTCTTCGACCCCTCCTCCGCCTTCGGAGCGGCGCCTCGGCAGGGTCGTCCTCCCGAGCGCGCTCCGCCGCCTCCTTCTGGGACATGACGTGTTCACAGAAGGAGGCGACTGCCGCCCAGGACCCCTCGTCTCTCAGCATGGCGTTAACCAGGCCGGGGAGCGAGAGGTCCGGTCCGATCGCCGCGACGAGACTGCGGCGCGGCTCTGACCACGACGGGCACACCTCGAGTGTGTGCTGTGCCACGTCCTCCGCCGCGCCACAGTCGCGGCACGACGGCGTCTCCTCCCGTCCGATACGGTGCAGGTACGATCCGAAGCAACCGTGTCCGGACAGCACCTGCACGAGACGGAAGGAGAGGAACCCGTGCGGACGCTCGAGCCAGTCTCGCAGCACTGGCCCAATCGCGTCGAGGGTTCGGCGGCCGAAGGCTGCGGTGGCGAGGTCCCCCGTCCAATGGACGACGATGGCGTCCCTCGCCTCCCGCCGGACGGCCTCCCGCTCTTCTGGAGCCGAGCGAACGCCCCTCGCTTTTCGCTCCGCCGTCCACTCATACACTCTGGCGAGCACCCACGCCTCGAGTTCCCAAGGAGGGGTGCTGGCCAGAGCGCATGCTGCCGCATAGCCCACCGTGCGGTAGGCCCGCGCCGCACGCTGGGCTATGGCCCTTTGAGGTGCCCGCAAGGCCGCGGCGTTCTCTCGTCTGTGGAGGGACTCCTCCCAGATAGGAGCCCCGTAGAGGGCCATGCTCCTCAAGATGCCGGCGTAAAGCTGCCGGCATCGCGCGCTGGGCCCCCCCAGGTTGGGAAGCAGCCACGAGAGAGCGCCCGCGGCCTTCAGCAGGCGCGACGACAGCCCGCTGAAATGCGGGCCGAAGCGCCACCTGCTGTCGAGTACAAGGCCCAGATATTTCATCTGGGCCTTCACCTCAATCCTGACGCCCTCCACGAAGATGTGGGCGTCAGGTGGTGGGTGGCGCTGCCGAGGGCCGTGGAAGAACACGGCCTCGGTCTTGTGCAGCGCCACCGTTAAACCGAGGCGGCGGATCCGCCCCGCGACCAAGGATCCGCCCGCCGAGGCCAGGTCGGCCGCCTCTCTGAAACTCTCCCCCCGGGCGGTGAGGAGAGTGTCATCCGCGTAGCAGACGACACTCGTGCCTCGGAGGAGAGTTCCCCGCAGGAGCCAATCATAGCCGACGTTCCAGAGGAGAGGTCCTAAGACAGACCCCTGTGGAACGCCGGCTTCAACGGCGTACCGCCGGACTCGGCCAGTCTTGTTTACCAGGAGGATCGCCCGATCCTCCAGGTAGCTGGCCAGCAGACTGCGCATGTACCGAGGCACTCCGTGGAATCGGAGCGCCTCGAGGATGGTGCAGTGGGGAACGGAGTTGAAGGCGTTGGCAATGTCGAATGACACAGCCAACAATCCGTCCCCCGCATCCATCGCCTCCTTCACCTGCCCCTTAAGGCAGGCCAGCGCGTCCACCGTGGACCGCTCAGCCCGAAACCCGAACTGAGCGTCCGACAAATCCGGCCCGATACGCCGCAGATGGCCCTTCAGGCGGGCAGCGATTATCCCCTCGAACATTTTACCGACCTCATCGAGCAGAACGATGGGCCGGTATGCCGAGGGGGAGTCTGCTGGGCGGCCCTCCTTGCGGAGGAGGCACAGCTGCCCCTCCTTCCACGGTTTCGGGAACCTCCCAGACGCAAGGCATGCGCTGAAGAGGTCCCGAAACCTCTCCTCCATTTGAGTGGCGGCGATCGCCACCACTCTTGCCGGGACACCGTCGGGGCCCGGAGCTGTCTTCTTGGCGCGGATATGGAGAATCGCCGCGCCAAGTTCCGACTCCGTGACAGGAGGGGCCTCCTCTTCCTCCTCAGCTGGCGGAGCTGTCCCAAGCGGGGGGTCCATCACTGGTGGGGTGAAGTTGTCCCTGCACGGAAACAGGGACCGAACCACCCCATCCAGAAACGAGGGCTCGAGGGTCTCGGCAACGGGGGGACCAAAGGGGCGCAATTTGTTGCGCGCCGCCTTGTACGGTCTCCCGAAGGGGTCGTTGTCGAGACCCTCCAGCATCTCCGCTCTCCCCGAGTCTCTGGCGGCGGCGATGGCTCGGTCGAGGACCATTTTCGCCTCCAAGTACACCTCATAGAGGTGGTCCCCGACAGCCACATCCCGTCGACGCCGCCGCCGACTCCGCGTGTAGGCCCTCCTTGCCTCCACACACGCCGCTCGAAGCTCCGCCAGCTCCGCCGACCACCAGTACACGGCGCGTTTTGGTAGTGGTCGGCGAGACCGAGGCATGCTGGAGTTGCATACCTCGGTCAGAGACTCCCTGAGGTGCCCCGCCACGGTGTCCACGTCCAGACCGGCGGAAGACGGCGAAAGCCAGTCCTGGACGAACGCCGCCTCCCGCGCTGCCTCCCTGTCCAGGCGGGTGAGAGCCCACCGTGGGAACGGTGACGGCCCCGAGCGGGGCCGCGTCGCTCCGGGGCCACTGGTGGAGATGTCGAAACGCACGTAGCGGTGGTCTGACAAAGTCTCCACCAGGTCCACCCGCCAGTTCAGCACGCGCGCGGCTAACGCAGGGGTGGCGAAAGTGACGTCCACTATTGAGCCACCCTGCCGCCGCACGCATGTCCGGACGCTTCCTCTGTTCAAGAGGGAGAGTCCAGAGGAGGCCGCCCACATTTCCACCGCCCGCCCGCGGGCGTCGGTGGCCGGGTTGCCCCAGGTCACAGACTTGGCGTTCAGGTCTCCCAGCACGGAGACCTGACGCGGCGCCGCCCTGCCGACCACGGCGGCCAGGACTCCGAGAAAGTTCTCGAAGTCCTGAAGAGGGCGGTTTGGGGAGAAATACACGCCCACAAGGGCGAAGTCTCCCCACGCGGCGGCCACGTATCCCGGTCCCTTCTCTAATAGCGAGAGGGGAGGGGAGTCTGTGGAAGACCGCGCCGCTAGTGCCACCGAGCCGTCCTCGTCACCCAGCCAGCTGCCGGGGATCGAGTAGGGCTCGGCGACCACCGCTACGTTCACCAACCACTCGGCCATGACCTGCACTACCAGGTCCTGGGCCGCTCTGCAGTGGTTGGTGTTCGTCTGGAGGATGCGGTAGTCGGAAATTGTTATTCCGACATCGCACCCCCCACCTCATTTACCGCCGCCACTGGAGCTACAGCGGCGACGACTGCGACGGCGGTGGCAACAGGGCGAACCTGTGCCGGCACCACGCCCTTCCTCACGGGGGGCTTGCAGCTCCTGCCCGTCATCCTGTGGTCCGCGGGGCGGCCACCGGCGGCACACGCCGCGCAGTGCGGCTTGGCGGCGGTGCAAGCGGCCCACCCGTGTCCCTCCTGACCGCATTGGAAGCACGTGCCTCCCCAGTCGGACTTGGAGGGACACGTGGCTCGGGTGTGGCCGACCGCGAAGCACTTGAAGCAGCGGACGGGCTGGTCTTCAAGCGCCCGGACCACAGCCGAGCTGAAGCCCACCAGCAGCCGTCCCTTGGTCGCTGCAAGGACGGCCCCAGCCGCGGCGACTGGGCACTCGACGCGGATGATGCCCAGGCCGCGGCGGCCAGGCCTGATGGCTCCACCCTTCACCGCGCCAGCGTCGCAGCCTCCAGCCGCCGCGACGGCCGCCACCACATCCTCCTTGGTGACCGAATCATCCAGATCGGCCACCTCCAAGGCTGCGGTCTTTATAGGCCTGGCAACCTTGGCCACATCTGCGATGACCTCTTGCAACTTTGTTGCGAAGAGGTCCGCATTTGTGCCGCGCTTCTCCCCCGAGAACTCGAAAATTCGAGCCCCGGTTAGAGTTCGGCGGCACTTGATGTTGCTGATCCCCAGCTGGGAGGGATCAGCATTAGTACGAGCCCGTCTTAGGACGGACTCGTACGTTTCCCCACGCTCCGCGGCCTCCGGGATGATGGTCACCACGACGGCCGCGGTTTTAGGAGGAACCAGCTTCCTCCCGCCGGCCTTTTTGGCTGGAGGACCAGTCGCCGCGCTGGCGGGCTTGGGAGCCGACTTTTTGCCCTTTTTCCCTTTCTTGACCACTTCCGTCCACGGCTGGTTGGACGGGGTGGTGGAGGGAAGAAGGGCGTCTTCCTCCTGTGGGTTCTGGGAGGCTGCTGGAGCGGCAGAGGACCCAGACGCTCCCTCCGCGCTTGTGGTGGGGGCATGAGGAGCCGCCTTGGTCCTCTTGCCCTTGCCTTTGCCCTTGGCGGGCTGGGCATCCGATGCTGGGCCTGCTACAGGCGCAGGTTCCGGCTCCTTCGGCGGTGGACGCTTGTCCGCCGCTAGCGGCGGGCGCAGCCGCTTTTCCGGCAGGAGCCGGTCCTCGATGCCTGCGAAGCAGGCCCGGATGAAGGCCCTCTCCTCCATCACCACTCCGCGAATGGTGGCCTCAAGGCTAGCGGTTGAGGAGGTGGAGCCTCCTACCACCGGACCTGGGGCGGATTGGGCAGGCCTGGCCGTGGCCTCAGCCAGCTTCTGGTGCAGCTGGCTGACCTCCGCCTGCAGGCGATCCACCTTCGCCTGCAGCTGCCGCGTCTCGTCCGTGGCCGTGCGCTTGACCAGCTCTGTCACGATGCCGTGCATGCTGGCGGCACGGCATTTGAGGGCCTTCTGGAAGGTCCCCTTCAAATTGGAGGACTTTGAGGCGACCTCCAGGACCTCCTCCCTATCCTCCTGCGCCATGCGCTCCAGTTCCGCCAAGGAGTGGTCAGCATACAGCACACTGGATGCGCCGTAGCCAGCCCTCGCCCTGGCAGCTTGCGCCTGCTGCTCCTTGGCGGCGACCCTCTCCTCCAGGTCTTGTTGAAGCTGCGCCCTCTTCGCCAGATTCAACTGGCGCTCGGCGTCCACCAAGCCCACACTGTGGGAAGAAGGCGCAGTAGAAGTCGAGGCCTTTCTAGGCTTCGACTTCTTCTTTTCTCTCTTAGACTCCGAGGAGCCCTCCGACCTCTTCCGCTTGAAGCGGTCGCTCTCGGACGCCGACGTGTCCATGATGGAGTCGTCGGAGTCCGACACCTCATCCGGTCTTCGAAACAAGCCGGCCGCAGATGGTATGCGGTCAGCTTCTGACGCTAAAGCGCCGCCGGCGTGGCCCTGAGAAGGGCCGTTGGGGTGGCCCTGAGAAGGGCCGTTGGTGTGGCCCTGAGAAGGGCCGTTGGGTTGGCCCTGAGAAGGGCCGTTGGGTTGGCCCTGAGAAGGGCCGTTGGATTGGCCCTGAGAAGGGCCGTTGGTTTGGCCCTGAGAAGGGCCGTTGGGTTGGCCCTGAGAAGGGCCGTTTGAATCGCCCTGGGAGGAGCGATTCGGGTTAAAATAAGGGATAAAACGGCCAGACGCGTCACGCGCTGGCTTGCTCGACAGGTTTTTAAAATTCGACATGCTACGGGAATGGCCAGGAACACCTGGCCATTCCCGTCCGACACTGGTGGAGGTCTGTGCGATGCAGGCAAGGGTGCCCCCGCACCCGTTGCCTGCTGGCCTCCACCTGGGAGGAGTCGAAGATGACTATCGTATTGACGTCTTCTTCGACCCCTCCTCCGCCTTCGGAGCGGCGCCTCGGCAGGATCGTCCTCCCGTGCGCGCTCCGCCGCCTCCTTCTGGGACATGACGTGTTCGCAGAAGGAGGCGACTGCCGCCCAGGACCCCTCGTCCCTCAGCATGGCGTTAACCAAGCCGGGGAGCGAGAGGTCCGGTCCGATCGCCGCGACGAGACTGCGGCGCGGCTCTGACCACGACGGGCACACCTCCCGAGTGTGCTGTGCCACGTCCTCCGCCGCGCCACAGTCGCGGCACGACGGCGTCTCCTCCCGTCCGATACGGTGCAGGTACGATCCGAAGCAACCGTGTCCGGACAGCACCTGCACGAGACGGAAGGAGAGGAACCCGTGCGGACGCTCGAGCCAGTCTCGCAGCACTGGCCCAATCGCGTCGAGGGTTCGGCGGCCGAAGGCTGCGGTGGCGAGGTCCCCCGTCCAATGGACGACGATGGCGTCCCTCGCCTCCCGCCGGACGGCCTCCCGCTCTTCTGGAGCCGAGCGAACGCCCCTCGCTTTTCGCTCCGCCGTCCACTCATACACTCTGGCGAGCACCCACGCCTCGAGTTCCCAAGGAGGGGTGCTGGCCAGAGCGCATGCTGCCGCATAGCCCACCGTGCGGTAGGCCCGCGCCGCACGCTGGGCTATGGCCCTTTGAGGTGCCCGCAAGGCCGCGGCGTTCTCTCGTCTGTGGAGGGACTCCTCCCAGATAGGAGCCCCGTAGAGGGCCATGCTCCTCAAGATGCCGGCGTAAAGCTGCCGGCATCGCGCGCTGGGCCCCCCCAGGTTGGGAAGCAGCCACGAGAGAGCGCCCGCGGCCTTCAGCAGGCGCGACGACAGCCCGCTGAAATGCGGGCCGAAGCGCCACCTGCTGTCGAGTACAAGGCCCAGATATTTCATCTGGGCCTTCACCTCAATCCTGACGCCCTCCACGAAGATGTGGGCGTCAGGTGGTGGGTGGCGCTGCCGAGGGCCGTGGAAGAACACGGCCTCGGTCTTGTGCAGCGCCACCGTTAAACCGAGGCGGCGGATCCGCCCCGCGACCAAGGATCCGCCCGCCGAGGCCAGGTCGGCCGCCTCTCTGAAACTCTCCCCCCGGGCGGTGAGGAGAGTGTCATCCGCGTAGCAGACGACACTCGTGCCTCGGAGGAGAGTTCCCCGCAGGAGCCAATCATAGCCGACGTTCCAGAGGAGAGGTCCTAAGACAGACCCCTGTGGAACGCCGGCTTCAACGGCGTACCGCCGGACTCGGCCAGTCTTGTTTACCAGGAGGATCGCCCGATCCTCCAGGTAGCTGGCCAGCAGACTGCGCATGTACCGAGGCACTCCGTGGAATCGGAGCGCCTCGAGGATGGTGCAGTGGGGAACGGAGTTGAAGGCGTTGGCAATGTCGAATGACACAGCCAACAATCCGTCCCCCGCATCCATCGCCTCCTTCACCTGCCCCTTAAGGCAGGCCAGCGCGTCCACCGTGGACCGCTCAGCCCGAAACCCGAACTGAGCGTCCGACAAGTCCGGCCCGATACGCCGCAGATGGCCCTTCAGGCGGGCAGCGATTATCCCCTCGAACACGTATGCCGAGGGGGAGTCTGCTGGGCGGCCCTCCTTGCGGAGGAGGCACAGCTGCCCCTCCTTCCACGGTTTCGGGAACCTCCCAGACGCAAGGCATGCGCTGAAGAGGTCCCGAAACCTCTCCTCCATTTGAGTGGCGGCGATCGCCACCACTCTTGCCGGGACACCGTCGGGGCCCGGAGCTGTCTTCTTGGCGCGGATATGGAGAATCGCCGCGCCAAGTTCCGACTCCGTGACAGGAGGGGCCTCCTCTTCCTCCTCAGCTGGCGGAGCTGTCCCAAGCGGGGGGTCCATCACTGGTGGGGTGAAGTTGTCCCTGCACGGAAACAGGGACCGAACCACCCCATCCAGAAACGAGGGCTCGAGGGTCTCGGCAACGGGGGGACCAAAGGGGCGCAATTTGTTGCGCGCCGCCTTGTACGGTCTCCCGAAGGGGTCGTTGTCGAGACCCTCCAGCATATCCGCTCTCCCCGAGTCTCTGGCGGCGGCGATGGCTCGGTCGAGGACCATTTTCGCCTCCAAGTACACCTCATAGAGGTGGTCCCCGACAGCCACATCCCGTCGACGCCGCCGCCGACTCCGCGTGTAGGCCCTCCTTGCCTCCACACACGCCGCTCGAAGCTCCGCCAGCTCCGCCGACCACCAGTACACGGCGCGTTTTGGTAGTGGTCGGCGAGACCGAGGCATGCTGGAGTTACATACCTCGGTCAGAGACTCCCTGAGGTGCCCCGCCACGGTGTCCACGTCCAGACCGGCGGAAGACGGCGAAAGCCAGTCCTGGACGAACGCCGCCTCCCGCGCTGCCTCCCTGTCCAGGCGGGTGAGAGCCCACCGTGGGAACGGTGACGGCCCCGAGCGGGGCCGCGTCGCTCCGGGGCCACTGGTGGAGATGTCGAAACGCACGTAGCGGTGGTCTGACAAAGTCTCCACCAGGTCCACCCGCCAGTTCAGCACGCGCGCGGCTAACGCAGGGGTGGCGAAAGTGACGTCCACTATTGAGCCACCCTGCCGCCGCACGCATGTCTGGACGCTCCCTCTGTTCAAGAGGGAGAGTCCAGAGGAGGCCGCCCACATCTCCACTGCCCGCCCGCGGGCGTCGGTGGCCGGGGAGCCCCAGGTCACCGACTTGGCGTTCAGATCTCCCAGTACGGAGACCTGACGCGGCGCCGCCCTGCCGACCACGGCGGCCAGGACTCCGAGATAGTTCTCGAAGTCCTGAAGAGGGCGGTTTGGGGAGAAATAGACCCCCACAAGGGCTAAGTCTCCCCACGCGGCGGCCACGTATCCCGGTCCCTTCTCTAATAGCGAGAGGGGAGGGGAGTCTGTGGAAGACCGCGCCGCTAGTGCCACCGAGCCGTCCTCGTCACCCAGCCAGCTGCCGGGGATCGAGTAGGGCTCGGCGACCACCGCTACGTTCACCAACCACTCGGCCATGACCTGCACTACCAGGTCCTGGGCCGCTCTGCAGTGGTTGGTGTTCGTCTGGAGGATGCGGTAGTCGGAAATTGTTATTCCGACATCGCACCCCCCACCTCATTTACCACCGCCACTGGTGCTACAGCGGCGACGACTGCGACGGCGGTGGCAACAGGGCGAACCTGCGCCGGCACCACGCCCTTCCTCACGGGGGGCTTGCAGCTCCTGCCCGTCATCCTGTGGTCCGCGGGGCGGCCACTGGCGGCGCACGCCGCGCAGTGTGGCTTGGCGGCGGTGCAAGCGGCCCACCCGTGTCCCTCCTGCCCGCATTGGAAGCACGTGTCTCCCCAGTCGGACTTGGAGGGACACGTGGCTCGGGTGTGGCCGACCGCGAAGCACTTGAAGCAGCGGACAGGCTGGTCTTCAAGTGCCCGGACCACAGCCGAGCCGAACCCAACAAGGATCCGTCCTTTTGTTGTAGCAAGGACGGCCCCAGCCGCGGCGACTGGGCACTCGACGCGGATGACGCCCATGCCGCGGCGGCCGGGCCTGATGGCTCCACTCTTCACTGCGCCAGCTTCGCAGCCTCCAGCCGCCGCGACGGCCTCCACCACATCCTCTTTGGTGACCGAGTCGTCCAGATCGGCCACCTCCAAGGCTGCGGTCTTAACAGGTCTGGCGACCTTTGCCACATCCGCTATGACCTCTTGCAACTTTGTTGCGAAGAGGTCCGCATTTGTGCCGCGCTGCTCCCCCGAGAACTCGAAAATTCGAGCCCCGGTTAGAGTTCGGCGGCACTTGATGTTGCTGATCCCCAGCTGGGAGGGATCAGCATTAGTACGAGCCCGTCTTAGGACGGACTCATACGTCTCCCCACGCTCCGCGGCCTCCGGGGTGATGGTCACCACGACGGCCGCGGTTTTGGGAGGAACCAGCTTCCTCCCGCCGGCTTTTTTCGCTGCAGGCCCAGTCGCAGCGGGCTTGGGAGCCGACTTTTTGCCCTTTTTTCCCTTTTTTGACCACTTCCGTCCACGGCTGGTTGGACGGGGTGGTGGAGGGAAGAAGGGCGTCTTCCTCCTGCGAGTTCTGGGGGGCTGCTGGAGTGGCAGACGACCCAGACGCTCCCTCCGCGCTTGTGGTGGGGGCATGAGAAGCCGCCTTGGTCCTCTTGCCCTTGCCTTTGCCCTTGGCGGGTTGGGCATCCGATGCTGCTAGAGGCGCAGGTTCCGGCTCCCTCGGCGGTGGACGCTTGTCTGCCGCTAGCGGCGGGCGCAGCCGCTTTTCCGGCAGGAGCCGGTCCTCGATGCCCGCGAAGCAGGCCCGGATGAAGGCCCTCTCCTCCATGACCACTCCGCGGATCGTTGCCTCAAGGCTGGCAGTTGAGGAGGAGGAGCCTCCCACCACCGGACCTGGGGCAGATTGGGCAGGCCTGGCCGTGGCCTCAGCCAGCTTCTGGTGCAGCTGGCTGACCTCCGCCTGCAGGCGATCCACTTTCGCCTGCAGCTGCCGCGTCTCGTCCGTGGCCGTGCGCTTGACCAGCTCTGTCACGATGCCGTGCATGCTGGCGGCACGGCATTTGAGGGCCTTCTGGAAGGTCCCCTTCAAATTGGAGGACTTTGAGGCGACCTCCAGGACCTCCTCCCTATCCTCATGCGCCATGCGCTCCAGTTCCGCCAGGGAGTGGTCAGCATACAGCACACTGGATGCACCGTAGCCAGCCTTCGCCCTGGCAGCTTGCGCCTGCTGCTCCTTGGCAGCGACCCTCTCCTCCAGGTCTTGTTGAAGCTGCGCCCTCTTCGCCAGATTCAACTGGCGCTCGGCGTCCACCAAGCCCACACTGTAACCTAACCTAACCTTTTTTTTTTTTTTTTTTTTTTTTTGTCGCTGAGAAATGCTTTATGCATCCCCGGCTCGTGGGGGACGAGTCGGGGTATGTGGGACTCCCTGTCCTAGTGACAGTATACCCACTAAAACTCAGCGGTGTTCCCGCATCGCCGTGATGGGAGGGTCATGGGAAACCGGCTCAGCCTTTACATCCACGACCCTCCCGGCGCATGCCCGCCTAGCTGGCGGGCCCCGCATGCCCCCCGGGTTGGGGGGCTACGGGAATGGCCGGGAACACCTGGCCATTCCCGTCCGACACTGGTGGAGGTCTGTGCGATGCAGGCAAGGGTGCCCCCGCACCCGTTGCCTGCTGGCCTCCACCTGGGAGGAGTCGAAGATGACTATCGTATTGACGTCTTCTTCGACCCCTCCTCCGCCTTCGGAGCGGCGCCTCGGCAGGATCGTCCTCCCGTGCGCGCTCCGCCGCCTCCTTCTGGGACATGACGTGTTCGCAGAAGGAGGCGACTGCCGCCCAGGACCCCTCGTCCCTCAGCATGGCGTTAACCAAGCCGGGGAGCGAGAGGTCCGGTCCGATCGCCGCGACGAGACTGCGGCGCGGCTCTGACCACGACGGGCACACCTCCAGAGTGTGCTGTGCCACGTCCTCCGCCGCGCCACAGTCGCGGCACGACGGCGTCTCCTCCCGTCCGATACGGTGCAGGTACGATCCGAAGCAACCGTGTCCGGACAGCACCTGCACGAGACGGAAGGAGAGGAACCCGTGCGGACGCTCGAGCCAGTCTCGCAGCACTGGCCCAATCGCGTCGAGGGTTCGGCGGCCGAAGGCTGCGGTGGCGAGGTCCCCCGTCCAATGGACGACGATGGCGTCCCTCGCCTCCCGCCGGACGGCCTCCCGCTCTTCTGGAGCCGAGCGAACGCCCCTCGCTTTTCGCTCCGCCGTCCACTCATACACTCTGGCGAGCACCCACGCCTCGAGTTCCCAAGGAGGGGTGCTGGCCAGAGCGCATGCTGCCGCATAGCCCACCGTGCGGTAGGCCCGCGCCGCACGCTGGGCTATGGCCCTTTGAGGTGCCCGCAAGGCCGCGGCGTTCTCTCGTCTGTGGAGGGACTCCTCCCAGATAGGAGCCCCGTAGAGGGCCATGCTCCTCAAGATGCCGGCGTAAAGCTGCCGGCATCGCGCGCTGGGCCCCCCCAGGTTGGGAAGCAGCCACGAGAGAGCGCCCGCGGCCTTCAGCAGGCGCGACGACAGCCCGCTGAAATGCGGGCCGAAGCGCCACCTGCTGTCGAGTACAAGGCCCAGATATTTCATCTGGGCCTTCACCTCAATCCTGACGCCCTCCACGAAGATGTGGGCGTCAGGTGGTGGGTGGCGCTGCCGAGGGCCGTGGAAGAACACGGCCTCGGTCTTGTGCAGCGCCACCGTTAAACCGAGGCGAACCTAACCTTTTTTTTTTTTTTTTTTTTTTTGTCGCTGAGAAATGCTTTATGCATCCCCGGCTCGTGGGGGACGAGTCGGGGTATGTGGGACTCCCTGTCCTAGTGACAGTATACCCACTAAAACTCAGCGGTGTTCCCGCATCGCCGTGATGGGAGGGTCATGGGAAACCGGCTCAGCCTTTACATCCACGACCCTCCCGGCGCATGCCCGCCTAGCTGGCGGGCCCCGCATGCCCCCCGGGTTGGGGGGCTACGGGAATGGCCGGGAACACCTGGCCATTCCCGTCCGGCACTGGTGGAGGCCTGTGCGATACAGGCAAGGGTGCCCCCGCACCCGTTGCCTGCTGGCCTCCACCTGGGAGGAGTCGAAGATGACTATCGTACTGACGTCTTCTTCGACCCCTCCTCCGCCTTCGGAGCGGCGCCTCGGCAGGATCGTCCTCCCGAGCGCGCTCCGCCGCCTCCTTCTGGGATATGACGTGTTCGCAGAAGGAGGCGACTGCCGCCCAGGACCCCTCGTCCCTCAGCATGGCGTTGACCAAGCCGGGGAGCGAGAGGTCCGGTCCGATCGCCGCGACGAGACTGCGGCGCGGCTCTGACCACGACGGGCACACCTCGAGTGTGTGCTGTGCCACGTCCTCCGCCGCGCCACAGTCGCGGCACGACGGCGTCTCCTCCCGTCCGATTCGGTGCAGGTACGATCCGAAGCAACCGTGTCCGGACAGCACCTGCACGAGACGGAAGGAGAGAAACCCGTGCGGACGCTCGAGCCAGTCTCGCAGCACTGGCCCAATCGCGTCGAGGGTTCGGCGGCCGAAGGCTGCGGTGGCGAGGTCCCCCGTCCAATGGACGACGATGGCGTCCCTCGCCTCCCGCCTGACGGCCTCCCGCTCTTCCGGGGCCGAGCGAACGCCCCTCGCCCTCCGCTCTGCCGTCCATTCATACACTCTGGCGAGCACCCACGCCTCGAGTTCCCAAGGAGGGGTGCTGGCCAGAGCGCATGCTGCCGCATAGCCCACCGTGCGGTAGGCCCGCGCCGCCCGCTGGGCTATGGCCCTTTGAGGTGCCCGCAAGGCCGCGGCGTTCTCTCGTCTGTGGAGGGACTCCTCCCAGATAGGAGCCCCATAGAGGGCCATGCTCCTCAAGATGCCGGCGTAAAGCTGCCGGCATCGCGCGCTGGGCCCCCCCAAGTTGGGAAGCAGCCACGAGAGAGCGCCCGCGGCCTTCAGCAGGCGCGACGACAGCCCGCTGAAATGCGGGCCGAAGCGCCACCTGCTGTCGAGTACAAGGCCCAGATATTTCATCTGGGCCTTCACCTCAATCCTGACGCCCTCCACGAAGATGTGGGCGTCAGGTGGTGGGTGGCGCTGCCGAGGGCCGTGGAAGAACACGGCCTCGGTCTTGTGCAGCGCCACCGTTAAACCAAGGCGGCGGATCCGCCCCGCGACCAAGGATCCGCCCGCCGAGGCCAGGTTGGCCGCCTCTCTGAAACTCTCCCCCCGGGCGGTGAGGAGAGTGTCATCCGCGTAGCAGACGACACTCGTGCCTCGGAGGAGAGTTCCCCGCAGGAGCCAATCATAGCCGACGTTCCAGAGGAGAGGTCCTAAGACTGACCCCTGTGGAACGCCGGCCTCAACGGCGTACCGCCGGACTCGGCCAGTCCTGTCTACCAGGAGGATCGCCCGATCCTCCAGGTAGCTGGCCAGCAGACCGCGCATGTACCGAGGCACTCCGTGGAATCGGAGCGCCTCGAGGATGGTGCAGTGGGGAACGGAGTTGAAGGCGTTGGCAATGTCGAATGACACAGCCAACAATCCGTCCCCCGCATCCATCGCCTCCTTCACCTGCCCCTTAAGGCAGGCCAGCGCGTCCACCGTGGACCGCTCAGCCCGAAACCCGAACTGAGCGTCCGACAAGTCCGGCCCGATACGCCGCAGATGGCCCTTTAGGCGGGCAGCGATTATCCCCTCGAACATTTTACCGACCTCATCGAGCAGAACGATGGGCCGGTATGCCGAGGGGGAGTCTGCTGGGCGGCCCTCCTTGCGGAGGAGGCACAGCTGCCCCTCCTTCCACGGTTTCGGGAACCTCCCAGACGCAAGGCATGCGCTGAAGAGGTCCCTAAACCTTTCCTCCATTTGAGTGGCGGCGATCGCCACCACTCTTGCCGGGACACCGTCGGGGCCCGGAGCTGTCTTCTTGGCGCGGATATGGAGAATTGCCGCGCCAAGTTCCGACTCCGTGACAGGAGGGGCCTCCTCTTCCTCCTCAGCTGGCGGAGCTGTCCCAAGCGGGGGGTCCATCACTGGTGGGGTGAAGTTGTCCCTGCACGGAAACAGGGACCGAACCACCCCATCCAGAAACGAGGGCTCGAGGGTCTCGGCAACGGGGGGACCAAAGGGGCGCAATTTGTTGCGCGCTGCCTTGTACGGTCTCCCGAAGGGGTCGTTGTCGAGACCCTCCAGCATCTCCGCTCTCCCCGAGTCTCTGGCGGCGGCGATGGCTCTATCGAGGACCATTTTCGCCTCCAAGTACACCTCATAGAGGTGGTCCCCGACAGCCACATCCCGTCGACGCCGCCGCCGACTCCGCGTGTAGGCCCTCCTCGCCTCCACACACGCCGCTCGAGGCGAACCTAACCTAACCTAACCTAACCTTTTTTTTTTTTTTTTTTCCGGGGTGGAAAATCCTCATGGATGTCCTCCGCCCTGGGGCGGGCGGAGGGGTCTGTCAGACTCTTACTGACTAAAAACCACCCCGGTGTTCCAACTCACACCTACGCCGGGGGTCGCGGGAACTTGAAATCTTCCGCAACCCCCGGCTGGTGCCGGCCCGCCACTGCGGGCCTCCTCGCGGGTCAGGGGGAGGAGTGAGGTGTTTGACTCCCCCCGCGACGTCTCAGAGGGGCGCGCGTGGAACACTACGCGCCGCCACCTCGGGTCCTGATGTGTGGGGGGCGACGGACGTCCCCGAGTCCGTCACCCCTGGACCCATTTAGGGGGGCTGGAAGAGGGCGTTATCCGCCCTCCGCCGACGCCCGGTGCGCCTGCTGCGGGCCGGGTGAGTGGACGAGATCTCCCTCTCCCTTTCCGCAGCCTCCTTCTGCGAGACGACTGTCTCACAGTAGGAAACCACCGCGTCCCAGGACTCGCCGCCGCCGACCATCGCATTCACTACGGCCGGCAGCGACAAGTCACTGCCTACTTCTGAGATGAGGGCACGGCGCGGCTCCTCCCAAGCGGCACACTCTGCCAGCGTATGCCGCGCCGTGTCCTCCCGGCAGTCGACGCAGTGGTGACACCGGGCGTCCGGCTCCCTGTTTATGCGACACAGGTACTTCCCGAAGCAACCATGCCCCGAGAGCACCTGCGTCACCCGAAACGACAGGGAGCCGTGCCTCCTCCCGAGCCAGCGGTCGAGCACCGGCCGGACCGCCTCGACGATGTCGAGGCCGGCGGTAGGGCGTGAAAGCCTGTCCCGCCATTCCGCCACCAGGACCTCGCGAAGCTGAGACCGATGCAGCTCCATGTGTCGCTGCATCGGTCGCTCGCCCCGCGCCCTCGCTTCCTCGCGCCACCGATACGATGACGCGAGTACTTTCGCCTCTAGGTCCCAGGGCGGGGATCCGGCCAGTGCACAAGCCGCCTCGTAGGAGATCGTGCGATACCCTCTGATGACTCTGACGGCCATCGCCCTCTGCGGCTTGCGCATTACGGCGATGCTACCGGCCGTCAGGTCAGCAGCCCAGATCGGGGCCCCGTAAAGGGCCATCGATCGCACGATCCCCACGTAGAGCCGCCTACAAGCGGCGCTCGGGCCCCCCAGATTGGGAAGCAGCGTTGATAGCGCCCCAGCGGCGCCCAGCAACTTGGGCGCCAGCCGTCGGAAGTGGGGCCCGAAGTCCCACCGGCTGTCGAGCACCAATCCTAGGTACTTCATGGTGGACTCGACAGCGATCCGAGCCCCCCCGACCACGATGTGTGAGCCGGGTGACGGCGCCCGCCGGGGGCCATGAAACACCATGGCCTCCGACTTGCTGAGGGCCACCTCCAGGCCTAGGCGACGTATGCGGCCCACCACATGTGAGACCGCAGCCGTCGCCAACAACGCTGCCTCCCTGTGCGAGCTCCCCCGGGCAGTGACCAGCGTGTCGTCCGCATAACACGTCAGGTCTACCCCGGCACCGAGCTCGCCCCTCAGCACCCAGTCGTACCCGATGTTCCACAGGAGCGGGCCTAAAACCGAGCCCTGTGGAACACCGCACGACATGCGGCGCTGGTTTCCGCCATCACGTCCCATGTAGGTGACACACCTCTCCGACAGATAAGCCCCAACGATGTGGCGGAGGTAGGGAGGCACCCCATGATACCGCAGTGCCTCCCGAATACAACTCCAGGGCAGGGTGTTGAAGGCGTTGGAAATGTCCAAGGACACCGCCAACATCACCCCGCCCCGGGACACCGCTTCCTCCGCCAGGACTCTTACCCGCGACACAGCGTGGATCGTGGAGCGCCCATGCCGAAACCCGAACTGACTGTCGTCCAGGTCCGGCCCCTCTCTGCACAAGTGGCCGACGAGGCGGGCTGCGATTATCCGCTCAAACAGCTTGCCCACCTCGTCAAGCAGCACTATGGGCCGGTACGCGGACGGCGAGTCCGCAGGGCGCCCCGCCTTCCTGAGCAGGACCAGACGACCAGATTTCCACAAAGTGGGAAACTGGCCCTGCTCAAGGCACGCTGTGTAGAGTCCTCTCAGTTGGGGCTCAAGCTCCTTCAGAGCGAGGGCTAGCACGCAGCCGTGGATCCCGTCGGGCCCCGGAGCCACGTTCTTGGCCCGGAGCCGCATCACGGCTGCCCTCATCTCTGCTTGTGTCACCTCTGGGACGCTGATGGCGTTCTCCTCTGTAGACTCTGCGGCTGTGGGCAAAGCCATCGGCGGCGGAGTATGCTCCGCTCTCGCCGGGAAGAGGGCTGCGACCACCTCCTCCAGCAGCTCGGGTTGGAGACTCTCCGTAAGTGGAGGCGCCGCGGCTCGAAGTTTCCCTCGGACCGCGCGATAAGGGCGCCCCCACGGATCCCCGTCTAGAGTCTCCAACATCTCCTCCCTGGCTCGCGTCCTCGACTCACCGATGGCCAGCCACAGAGTCTGCTTGGCCGCGCGGTACACCTCATACAGCGCGGCCTCTTCGTCAGGGACCCGACGACGTCTCCTCCGGTACCGGATGTACTGGCGTCTAACCGCCACGCACGCGACGCGCATCTGCGCGATCTCGGCGGTCCACCAGTACACCTGGCGCCTTGCGGACTGTGCGTGAACCCGGGGCATGGACGCGTCGCAAATTTGCGTCATCGCCCCGCGGAACCACAGCGCCTCCTGCTCGACGTCGACGGGTCCGGTCGTTGCCGACTCCCGGCTCCAGGCCTGGACAATAGCGGCCTCCTCGAGAAGCTCCCTGTCAATGCGCTTACGCGCCCAGCGCGGACCGTCCGGTCGCGGGGCCAGTGGACTGCGGCCGCCGGCGGTCTGGGTGGAGACGTCGAAACGGATGTATCGGTGATCCGACAACGTCTCCACCTCCACGGCGACACGCCAGTCGCGGACACGGCTCGCGACAGCGGGGCTAGCGAACGAGACGTCCACTATAGACCCGCCCCGCTGCCGCACGCACGTGTGGACCGAGCCCCGATTTAGGACGGTCAAGCCAGTCGTGACCGCCCACTCCTCCAACACCTCGCCCCTAGCATCGGTCACAGGGGATCCCCACGCCTCAGACTTGGCGTTGAGATCCCCCAGCAACAGCACCGGGCGAGGGTGGAGTCGGCCCACGACGGCACCCAACTCGACAAGGAACCTCTCGAAGTCGGCGAGACTCTTGTTGGGCGAAAAATACGCACCAACCGTTGCAATGCCGTCCGCGAGGACGGCTACCCAGCCGTGACCTCGGGACGGGTTGACAAGAGCCCCGCCAATGATGGCCACCAAACCGTCCAAGTCTCCCACCCAGTTATCCCTGGGGGGGACAAAATACGGTTCGGCGACCACAGCCACGTGAATCGACCACTCTGCCATGCTCTGGAGCAAGAGATCCTGAGCTCTAGCAGAGTGGTTGATATTGCCCTGGAGGAAATGGTACAGCGCCATTAAGCGCAATCCATTCCCTCCGCACCATTCCTAGGCCGGGAGTCGGCCGAAGGGCAGCCAGGCTGCGGGGGGGGTAAAGAGCCCCCGGCAGCCTTGGCAGCCCCTCTCTTCTTCTTTGTGGCGGGTGCGCCACAGGCCTTTCCGCCCGCTCTGTGTCCGGCGGGCCTCCCCGCAGCTGTACAGAGGCTGCAGTTTGGCTCCGCGGAACACTGGGCCGCCTTGTGGCCGGCCTGACCGCAGCGATAGCACTGCTCGCTGCGGTCTATTTCGGCGGTGCACCGTGCCCTGACATGCCCAATGTCGAGGCAACGGTAGCACCGCAAGGCCTTGGGTTGCAGCTGCTTCACCCTTGCTGCCACCCACCCCACCAAAAGACGCCCAGCGTCGGCGACTTTGTTCGCCGCCGCCACCGGGCACCGCACCCAGATCGCGCCGAGCCCGGACGCATCGACGCGAACTTCCCCCGTACGGACGTCTTCGGGCGGACATCCACCGGAACGGGCGATGGCCGCCACGACCTCAGCCGGAGTTGTCGAGTCGTCCAGCCCGTCGACGCGCAGTTCCGCGGTCTTCATCGGCCTGGACACCCGAACGTCCTCCGGATTGAGGACCTCCCTCAGCTTGGCGGCCAGGACGTCCGCCCTTTCGCCGCTAGAGGCACCCGACACCTCAAGCAGTCGCGCCCCCGTAATCGCCTGCCTCACTCTGAGGCCAGACGGTATACCAAGGTCGGGGAACGCGACTTTGGCTTTTGCCTCTGTAAGGACCGCCTTATAAGAGACGCCCCTTTCGGCGGCTCCGGGCTGCAGCGTAATAACTACAGCCGCGGAGCGTGGGGCTCTGACTCTGGGCGGCCCTTGAGCCTTCTTGGGTGCCAGTGCCGGTGCTCCAGCGGGTACCGGTGGTGGCGGCGCCGTCTTCTTTTTACGGCGGCCCCTCTTGACGACCGTCGTCCAGGAGTCCTTGGTGGACTCGGGTGCGTTCGCCGAGGGAGCAGTCGCCGGTGGCGCGGCCGTCCGGGAAGTGGACGCGGACGCGCCCCCTTTGGTCTGCGCGGGACCCGGCTTAGCGGGCTCCTCCTTCCTCCTCCTATCCGCTGCGAGCGGTGGCCGGAGAGTCACTGCTGGGAGGAGCCTCGACTCCAGGCCCTGCAGACGGGCATTCATCATACCCCCACACTGCAGCATGCAGATGCGAACGATCTTCTCGATCTCTGCATCTGCAGGTGCGGGGGTACGGACCGATGACGGGGCCGACGACGGGGCCGGTGGTGTCAGGGCAACGACGGGAGCGGAACCAGTGGCCGCAGGACGCCTCTGCTGCCATTCCGCCCTCTGCGCGGCAAGCTCCCGTTTGAGGTCCTCCAGCTCAGATCTGAGACGGCTGTTCTCCTCCCACAGCTTCGCCGTCTCGTCTGAGCTTGTGCGACTAAGGAGGACCCCAACTGCCTCCTTGATGTCGCCAGCCGCCTCCTTCAGAGCGCGCGTGAACGTGCCCTTCAGGCTGCCAGACTTTGTGGCAACCTTCATGACGACGTCCACGCCGTCCAAAACTTGGCGGCTCAGCGCCACCGCCGACAGGCTCTCCCCGGTAGCCGCCTGAGCAGAGCGTCGCTCTCGGGCCAGTCGAGCCATTTCGGTGACCTCGTCAGCCGCCACCGCCTTCCGCTGCATCCGCTTTGCGGAGCTCGCCTCCGCCTTGTTGCTTTGCAGCAACAGTGGGGACGCAGCGGAGTCTTCGCTCTTTTCCCCCGTCCCCTCACTTTCTGCGCTCCCCAGCTGCATCGGTACCGGCGTAGCGGGCCGCAAAAAGCGACCCCGTAAATCACGGTCCGGTAACCGCGCTTTGCCAGCCACCGCACGACCCCGCCCCCTCTGCGCGGTACCAAATTTTGGTGCCGACAGATCCTCCTCGCTGGAAGAGAGCTCGCTGCGCGAGCGCTTCCCTCCCAGCTGCGTGTCCTGGTCGGACAGTCGGTCCTTTTCTGGACATGAGCCGTCAATGACGGCATGCGGCTTTGTTGCGTCGCACAGGCGCTCCAGGCTAACCCGGAGCTCCTTTTCTTGCGACGCAAGGATTGGTTGACGAAGGTCGGCGGTGGTCTGCCGACCTACGGGACTAGTGGTGCCCCCCCCAGATACGGTGGGGCTGCCTTCCGAAGAAGGGCGGGATTGTACCTCCTTGAGGAGGTTGCCCGCCTGGGGAATATTACCATTAGCCTTCATTTTTTCATTTTTTTTTCCTTTTTAAGGGTGAGGTCCCTTTTCGCGCTAGCGACCGGATAACCCTCCGGCCATTCATCCCCTCGGCACGCTAGACCTTGGGATTGGGACTCCCTAATGTACGCCAACTCACCTCCCTCTGTAAGCAGAGGGGGGAGTAGACGTACGACCTACTGTAGCCCGGTTCCCTTCACCGACCATCATGGATGATCGGTGATTGGAACCATGACCCTTCCCCGTTTGTTGAGAATTCGCCGCCAGCCCCAAGTGTCCACCAAAACCTGGTGGGCACTTGGAGCTGACGTTGCCCAGGGTGCGCCACGGGGAGGCTTCTCAACATGCACCCCAACCTAACCTAACCTAACCTAACCTAACCTAACCTAACCTTTTTTTTTTTTTTTTTTTTTTTTTTTTTTTTTTTTTTTTTTTTTTTTTTTTTTTTTTTTGTCGCTGAGAAATGCTTTATGCATCCCCGGCTCGTGGGGGACGAGTCGGGGTATGTGGGACTCCCTGTCCTAGTGACAGTATACCCACTAAAACTCAGCGGTGTTCCCGCATCGCCGTGATGGGAGGGTCATGGGAAACCGGCTCAGCCTTTACATCCACGACCCTCCCGGCGCATGCCCGCCTAGCTGGCGGGCCCCGCATGCCCCCCGGGTTGGGGGGCTACGGGAATGGCCGGGAACACCTGGCCATTCCCGTCCGGCACTGGTGGAGGCCTGTGCGATACAGGCAAGGGTGCCCCCGCACCCGTTGCCTGCTGGCCTCCACCTGGGAGGAGTCGAAGATGACTATCGTACTGACGTCTTCTTCGACCCCTCCTCCGCCTTCGGAGCGGCGCCTCGGCAGGGTCGTCCTCCCGAGCGCGCTCCGCCGCCTCCTTCTGGGACATGACGTGTTCACAGAAGGAGGCGACTGCCGCCCAGGACCCCTCGTCTCTCAGCATGGCGTTAACCAGGCCGGGGAGCGAGAGGTCCGGTCCGATCGCCGCGACGAGACTGCGGCGCGGCTCTGACCACGACGGGCACACCTCGAGTGTGTGCTGTGCCACGTCCTCCGCCGCGCCACAGTCGCGGCACGACGGCGTCTCCTCCCGTCCGATTCGGTGCAGGTACGATCCGAAGCAACCGTGTCCGGACAGCACCTGCACGAGACGGAAGGAGAGGAACCCGTGCGGACGCTCGAGCCAGTCTCGCAGCACTGGCCCAATCGCGTCGAGGGTTCGGCGGCCGAAGGCTGCGGTGGCGAGGTCCCCCGTCCAATGGACGACGATGGCGTCCCTCGCCTCCCGCCGGACGGCCTCCCGCTCTTCTGGAGCCGAGCGAACGCCCCTCGCTTTTCGCTCCGCCGTCCACTCATACACTCTGGCGAGCACCCACGCCTCGAGTTCCCAAGGAGGGGTGCTGGCCAGAGCGCATGCTGCCGCATAGCCCACCGTGCGGTAGGCCCGCGCCGCACGCTGGGCTATGGCCCTTTGAGGTGCCCGCAAGGCCGCGGCGTTCTCTCGTCTGTGGAGGGACTCCTCCCAGATAGGAGCCCCGTAGAGGGCCATGCTCCTCAAGATGCCGGCGTAAAGCTGCCGGCATCGCGCGCTGGGCCCCCCCAGGTTGGGAAGCAGCCACGAGAGAGCGCCCGCGGCCTTCAGCAGGCGCGACGACAGCCCGCTGAAATGCGGGCCGAAGCGCCACCTGCTGTCGAGTACAAGGCCCAGATATTTCATCTGGGCCTTCACCTCAATCCTGACGCCCTCCACGAAGATGTGGGCGTCAGGTGGTGGGTGGCGCTGCCGAGGGCCGTGGAAGAACACGGCCTCGGTCTTGTGCAGCGCCACCGTTAAACCGAGGCGGCGGATCCGCCCCGCGACCAAGGATCCGCCCGCCGAGGCCAGGTCGGCCGCCTCTCTGAAACTCTCCCCCCGGGCGGTGAGGAGAGTGTCATCCGCGTAGCAGACGACACTCGTGCCTCGGAGGAGAGTTCCCCGCAGGAGCCAATCATAGCCGACGTTCCAGAGGAGAGGTCCTAAGACAGACCCCTGTGGAACGCCGGCTTCAACGGCGTACCGCCGGACTCGGCCAGTCTTGTTTACCAGGAGGATCGCCCGATCCTCCAGGTAGCTGGCCAGCAGACTGCGCATGTACCGAGGCACTCCGTGGAATCGGAGCGCCTCGAGGATGGTGCAGTGGGGAACGGAGTTGAAGGCGTTGGCAATGTCGAATGACACAGCCAACAATCCGTCCCCCGCATCCATCGCCTCCTTCACCTGCCCCTTAAGGCAGGCCAGCGCGTCCACCGTGGACCGCTCAGCCCGAAACCCGAACTGAGCGTCCGACAAGTCCGGCCCGATACGCCGCAGATGGCCCTTTAGGCGGGCAGCGACTATCCCCTCGAACATTTTACCGACCTCATCGAGCAGAACGATGGGCCGGTATGCCGAGGGGGAGTCTGCCGGGCGGCCCTCCTTGCGGAGGAGGCACAGCTGCCCCTCCTTCCACGGTTTCGGGAACCTCCCAGACGCAAGGCATGCGCTGAAGAGGTCCCGAAACCTCTCCTCCATTTGAGTGGCAGCGATCGCCACCACTCTCGCCGGAACACCGTCGGGGCCTGGAGCTGTCTTCTTGGCGCGGATACGGAGAATCGCCGCGCCAAGTTCCGACTCCGTGACAGGAGGGGCCTCCTCTTCCTCCTCAGCTGGCGGAGCTGTCCCAAGCGGGGGGTCCATCACTGGTGGGGTGAAGTTGTCCCTGCACGGAAACAGGGACCGAACCACCCCATCCAGAAACGAGGGCTCGAGGGTCTCGGCAACGGGGGGACCAAAGGGGCGCAATTTGTTGCGCGCCGCCTTGTACGGTCTCCCGAAGGGGTCGTTGTCGAGACCCTCCAGCATCTCCGCTCTCCCCGAGTCTCTGGCGGCGGCGATGGCTCGGTCGAGGACCATTTTCGCCTCCAAGTACACCTCATAGAGGTGGTCCCCGACAGCCACATCCCGTCGACGCCGCCGCCGACTCCGCGTGTAGGCCCTCCTCGCCTCCACACACGCCGCTCGAAGCCCCGCCAGCTCCGCCGACCACCAGTACACTGCGCGTTTGGGTTGTGGTCGGCGAGACCGAGGCATGCTGGAGTTGCATACCTCGGTCAGAGACTCCCTCAGGTACCCCGCCACGGTGTCCACATCCATGCCGGCGGAAGACGGCGAAAGCCAGTCCTGGACGAACGCCGCCTCCCGCGCTGCCTCCCTGTCCAGGCGGGTGAGAGCCCACCGTGGGAACGGTGACGGCCCCGAGCGGGGCCGCGTCGCTCCGGGGCCACTGGTGGAGATGTCGAAACGCACGTAGCGGTGGTCTGACAAAGTCTCCACCAGGTCCACCCGCCAGTTCAGCACGCGCGCGGCTAACGCAGGGGTGGCGAAAGTGACGTCCACTATTGAGCCACCCTGCCGCCGCACGCATGTCTGGACGCTCCCTCTGTTCAAGAGGGAGAGTCCAGAGGAGGCCGCCCACATCTCCACTGCCCGCCCGCGGGCGTCGGTGGCCGGGGAGCCCCAGGTCACCGACTTGGCGTTCAGATCTCCCAGTACGGAGACCTGACGCGGCGCCGCCCTGCCGACCACGGCGGCCAGGACTCCGAGATAGTTCTCGAAGTCCTGAAGAGGGCGGTTTGGGGAGAAATAGACCCCCACAAGGGCTAAGTCTCCCCACGCGGCGGCCACGTATCCCGGTCCCTTCTCTAATAGCGAGAGGGGAGGGGAGTCTGTGGAAGACCGCGCCGCTAGTGCCACCGAGCCGTCCTCGTCACCCAGCCAGCTGCCGGGGATCGAGTAGGGCTCGGCGACCACCGCTACGTTCACCAACCACTCGGCCATGACCTGCACTACCAGGTCCTGGGCCGCTCTGCAGTGGTTGGTGTTCGTCTGGAGGATGCGGTAGTCGGAAATTGTTATTCCGACATCGCACCCCCCACCTCATTTACCGCCGCCACTGGAGCTACAGCGGCGACGACTGCGACGGCGGTGGCAACAGGGCGAACCTGCGCCGGCACCACGCCCTTCCTCACGGGGGGCTTGCAGCTCCTGCCCGTCATCCTGTGGTCCGCGGGGCGGCCACCGGCGGCACACGCCGCGCAGTGCGGCTTGGCGGCGGTGCAAGCGGCCCACCCGTGTCCCTCCTGCCCGCATTGAAAGCACGTGCCTCCCCAGTCGGACTTGGAGGGACACGTGGCTCGGGTGTGGCCGACCGCGAAGCACTTGAAGCAACGGACAGGCTGGTCCTCAAGTGCCCGGACCACAGCCGAGCTGAAGCCCACCAGCAGCCGTCCCTTGGTCGCTGCAAGGACGGCCCCAGCCGCGGCGACTGGGCACTCGACGCGGATGATGCCCAAGCCGCGGCGGCCGGGCCTGATGACTCCACTCTTCACTGCGCCAGCTTCGCAGCCTCCAGCCGCCGCGACGGCCGCCACCACATCCTCTTTGGTGACCGAGTCATCCAGATCGGCCACCTCCAAGGCTGCGGTCTTAATTGGCCTGGCAACCTTGGCCACATCCGCGATGACCTCTTGCAACTTTGTTGCGAAGAGGTCCGCATTTGTGCCGCGCTTCTCCCCCGAGAACTCGAAAATTCGAGCCCCGGTTAGAGTTCGGCGGCACTTGATATTGCTGATCCCCAGCTGGGAGGGATCAGCATTAGTACGAGCCCGTCTTAGGACGGACTCATACGTTTCCCCACGCTCCGCGGCCTCCGGGGTGATGGTCACCACGACGGCCGCGGTTTTGGGAGGAACCAGCTTCCTCCCACCGACCTTTTTCGCTGGAGGACCAGTCGCCGCGCTGGCGGGCTTGGGAGCCGACTTTTTCCCCTTCTTCCCTTTTTTGACCACTTCCGTCCACGGCTGGTTGGACGGGGTGGTGGAGGGAAGAAGGGCGTCTTCCTCCTGCAAGTTCTGGGAGGCTGCTGGAGCGGCAGAGGACCCAGACGCTCCCTCCGCGCTTGTGGTGGGGGCATGAGGAGCCGCCTTGGTCCTCTTGCCCTTGCCTTTGCCCTTGGCGGGCTGGGCATCCGATGCTGGGCCTGCTACAGGCGCAGGTTCCGGCTCCTTCGGCGGTGGACGCTTGTCCGCCGCTAGCGGCGGGCGCAGCCGCTTTTCCGGCAGGAGCCGGTCCTCGATGCCTGCGAAGCAGGCCCGGATGAAGGCCCTCTCCTCCATCACCACCCCGCGAATGGTGGCCTCAAGGCTAGCGGTTGAGGAGGTGGAGCCTCCTACCACCGGACCTGGGGCGGATTGGGCAGGCCTGGCCGTGGCCTCAGCCAGCTTCTGGTGCAGCTGGCTGACCTCCGCCTGCAGGCGATCCACCTTCGCCTGCAGCTGCCGCGTCTCGTCCGTGGCCGTGCGCTTGACCAGCTCTGTCACGATGCCGTGCATGCTGGCGGCACGGCATTTGAGGGCCTTCTGGAAGGTCCCCTTCAAATTGGAGGACTTTGAGGCGACCTCCAGGACCTCCTCCCTATCCTCCTGCGCCATGCGCTCCAGTTCAACCTAACCTAACCTTTTTTTTTTTTTTTTTTTTTTTTTTTGTCGCTGAGAAATGCTTTATGCATCCCCGGCTCGTGGGGGACGAGTCGGGGTATGTGGGACTCCCTGTCCTAGTGACAGTATACCCACTAAAACTCAGCGGTGTTCCCGCATCGCCGTGATGGGAGGGTCATGGGAAACCGGCTCAGCCTTTACATCCACGACCCTCCCGGCGCATGCCCGCCTAGCTGGCGGGCCCCGCATGCCCCCCGGGTTGGGGGGCTACGGGAATGGCCGGGAACACCTGGCCATTCCCGTCCGACACTGGTGGAGGTCTGTGCGATGCAGGCAAGGGTGCCCCCGCACCCGTTGCCTGCTGGCCTCCACCTGGGAGGAGTCGAAGATGACTATCGTATTGACGTCTTCTTCGACCCCTCCTCCGCCTTCGGAGCGGCGCCTCGGCAGGATCGTCCTCCCGTGCGCGCTCCGCCGCCTCCTTCTGGGACATGACGTGTTCGCAGAAGGAGGCGACTGCCGCCCAGGACCCCTCGTCCCTCAGCATGGCGTTAACCAAGCCGGGGAGCGAGAGGTCCGGTCCGATCGCCGCGACGAGACTGCGGCGCGGCTCTGACCACGACGGGCACACCTCCAGAGTGTGCTGTGCCACGTCCTCCGCCGCGCCACAGTCGCGGCACGACGGCGTCTCCTCCCGTCCGATACGGTGCAGGTACGATCCGAAGCAACCGTGTCCGGACAGCACCTGCACGAGACGGAAGGAGAGGAACCCGTGCGGACGCTCGAGCCAGTCTCGCAGCACTGGCCCAATCGCGTCGAGGGTTCGGCGGCCGAAGGCTGCGGTGGCGAGGTCCCCCGTCCAATGGACGACGATGGCGTCCCTCGCCTCCCGCCTGACGGCCTCCCGCTCTTCCGGGGCCGAGCGAACGCCCCTCGCCCTCCGCTCCGCCGTCCATTCATACACTCTGGCGAGCACCCACGCCTCGAGTTCCCAAGGAGGGGTGCTGGCCAGAGCGCATGCTGCCGCATAGCCCACCGTGCGGTAGGCCCGCGCCGCACGCTGGGCTATGGCCCTTTGAGGTGCCCGCAAGGCCGCGGCGTTCTCTCGTCTGTGGAGGGACTCCTCCCAGATAGGAGCCCCGTAGAGGGCCATGCTCCTCAAGATGCCGGCGTAAAGCTGCCGGCATCGCGCGCTGGGCCCCCCCAGGTTGGGAAGCAGCCACGAGAGAGCGCCCGCGGCCTTCAGCAGGCGCGACGACAGCCCGCTGAAATGCGGGCCGAAGCGCCACCTGCTGTCGAGTACAAGGCCCAGATATTTCATCTGGGCCTTCACCTCAATCCTGACGCCCTCCACGAAGATGTGGGCGTCAGGTGGTGGGTGGCGCTGCCGAGGGCCGTGGAAGAACACGGCCTCGGTCTTGTGCAGCGCCACCGTTAAACCGAGGCGGCGGATCCGCCCCGCGACCAAGGATCCGCCCGCCGAGGCCAGGTCGGCCGCCTCTCTGAAACTCTCCCCCCGGGCGGTGAGGAGAGTGTCATCCGCGTAGCAGACGACACTCGTGCCTCGGAGGAGAGTTCCCCGCAGGAGCCAATCATAGCCGACGTTCCAGAGGAGAGGTCCTAAGACTGACCCCTGTGGAACGCCGGCCTCAACGGCGTACCGCCGGACTCGGCCAGTCCTGTCTACCAGGAGGATCGCCCGATCCTCCAGGTAGCTGGCCAGCAGACCGCGCATGTACCGAGGCACTCCGTGGAATCGGAGCGCCTCGAGGATGGTGCAGTGGGGAACGGAGTTGAAGGCGTTGGCAATGTCGAATGACACAGCCAACAATCCGTCCCCCGCATCCATCGCCTCCTTCACCTGCCCCTTAAGGCAGGCCAGCGCGTCCACCGTGGACCGCTCAGCCCGAAACCCGAACTGAGCGTCCGACAAGTCCGGCCCGATACGCCGCAGATGGCCCTTTAGGCGGGCAGCGATTATCCCCTCGAACATTTTACCGACCTCATCGAGCAGAACGATGGGCCGGTATGCCGAGGGGGAGTCTGCTGGGCGGCCCTCCTTGCGGAGGAGGCACAGCTGCCCCTCCTTCCACGGTTTCGGGAACCTCCCAGACGCAAGGCATGCGCTGAAGAGGTCCCGAAACCTCTCCTCCATTTGAGTGGCGGCGATCGCCACCACTCTTGCCGGGACACCGTCGGGGCCCGGAGCTGTCTTCTTGGCGCGGATATGGACAATCGCCGCGCCAAGTTCCGACTCCGTGACCGGAGGGGCCTCTTCTTCCTCCTCAGCTGGCGGAGCTGTCCCGAGCGGGGGGTCCATCACTGGTGGGGTGAAGTTGTCCCTGCACGGAAACAGGGACTGAACCACCCCATCCAGAAACGAGGGCTCGAGGGTCTCGGCCACGGGGGGACCAAAGGGGCGCAGTTTGTTGCGCGCCGCCTTGTACGGTCTCCCGAAGGGGTCGTTGTCGAGACCCTCCAGCATCTCCGCTCTCCCCGAGTCTCTGGCGGCGGCGATGGCTCGGTCGAGGACCATTTTCGCCTCCAAGTACACCTCATAGAGGTGGTCCCCGACAGCCACATCCCGTCGACGCCGCCGCCGACTCCGCGTGTAGGCCCTCCTTGCCTCCACACACGCCGCTCGAAGCTCCGCCAGCTCCGCCGACCACCAGTACACGGCGCGTTTTGGTAGTGGTCGGCGAGACCGAGGCATGCTGGAGTTGCATACCTCGGTCAGAGACTCCCTGAGGTGCCCCGCCACGGTGTCCACGTCCAGGCCGGCGGAAGACGGCGAAAGCCAGTCCTGGACGAACGCCGCCTCCCGCGCTGCCTCCCTGTCCAGGCGGGTGAGAGCCCACCGTGGGAACGGTGACGGCCCCGAGCGGGGCCGCGTCGCTCCGGGGCCACTGGTGGAGATGTCGAAACGCACGTAGCGGTGGTCTGACAAAGTCTCCACCAGGTCCACCCGCCAGTTCAGCACGCGCGCGGCTAACGCAGGGGTGGCGAAAGTGACGTCCACTATTGAGCCACCCTGCCGCCGCACGCATGTCTGGACGCTTCCTCTGTTCAAGAGGGAGAGTCCAGAGGAGGCCGCCCACATTTCCACCGCCCGCCCGCGGGCGTCGGTGGCCGGGTTGCCCCAGGTCACAGACTTGGCGTTCAGGTCTCCCAGCACGGAGACCTGACGCGGCGCCGCCCTGCCGACCACGGCGGCCAGGACTCCGAGAAAGTTCTCGAAGTCCTGAAGAGGGCGGTTTGGGGAGAAATACACGCCCACAAGGGCGAAGTCTCCCCACGCGGCGGCCACGTATCCCGGTCCCTTCTCTAATAGCGAGAGGGGAGGGGAGTCTGTGGAAGACCGCGCCGCTAGTGCCACCGAGCCGTCCTCGTCACCCAGCCAGCTGCCGGGGATCGAGTAGGGCTCGGCGACCACCGCTACGTTCACCAACCACTCGGCCATGACCTGCACTACCAGGTCCTGGGCCGCTCTGCAGTGGTTGGTGTTCGTCTGGAGGATGCGGTAGTCGGAAATTGTTATTCCGACATCGCACCCCCCACCTCATTTACCGCCGCCACTGGAGCTACAGCGGCGACGACTGCGACGGCGGTGGCAACAGGGCGAACCTGCGCCGGCACCACGCCCTTCCTCACGGGGGGCTTGCAGCTCCTTCCCGTCATCCTGTGGTCCGCGGGGCGGCCACCGGCGGCACACGCCGCGCAGTGCGGCTTGGCGGCGGTGCAAGCGGCCCACCCGTGTCCCTCCTGACCGCATTGGAAGCACGTGCCTCCCCAGTCGGACTTGGAGGGACACGTGGCTCGGGTGTGGCCGACCGCGAAGCACTTGAAGCAGCGGACGGGCTGGTCTTCAAGCGCCCGGACCACAGCCGAGCTGAAGCCCACCAGCAGCCGTCCCTTGGTCGCTGCAAGGACGGCCCCAGCCGCGGCGACTGGGCACTCGACGCGGATGATGCCCAGGCCGCGGCGGCCAGGCCTGATGGCTCCACCCTTCACCGCGCCAGCGTCGCAGCCTCCAGCCGCCGCGACGGCCGCCACCACATCCTCCTTGGTGACCGAATCATCCAGATCGGCCACCTCCAAGGCTGCGGTCTTTATAGGCCTGGCAACCTTGGCCACATCTGCGATGACCTCTTGCAACTTTGTTGCGAAGAGGTCCGCATTTGTGCCGCGCTTCTCCCCCGAGAACTCGAAAATTCGAGCCCCGGTTAGAGTTCGGCGGCACTTGATGTTGCTGATCCCCAGCTGGGAGGGATCAGCATTAGTACGAGCCCGTCTTAGGACGGACTCGTACGTTTCCCCACGCTCCGCGGCCTCCGGGGTGATGGTCACCACGACGGCCGCGGTTTTAGGAGGAACCAGCTTCCTCCCGCCGGCCTTTTTGGCTGGAGGACCAGTCGCCGCGCTGGCGGGCTTGGGAGCCGACTTTTTGCCCTTTTTCCCTTTCTTGACCACTTCCGTCCACGGCTGGTTGGACGGGGTGGTGGAGGGAAGAAGGGCGTCTTCCTCCTGTGGGTTCTGGGAGGCTGCTGGAGCGGCAGAGGACCCAGACGCTCCCTCCGCGCTTGTGGTGGGGGCATGAGGAGCCGCCTTGGTCCTCTTGCCCTTGCCTTTGCCCTTGGCGGGCTGGGCATCCGATGCTGGGCCTGCTACAGGCGCAGGTTCCGGCTCCTTCGGCGGTGGACGTTTGTCCGCCGCTAGCGGCGGGCGCAGCCGCTTTTCCGGCAGGAGCCGGTCCTCGATGCCTGCGAAGCAGGCCCGGATGAAGGCCCTCTCCTCCATCACCACTCCGCGAATGGTGGCCTCAAGGCTAGCGGTTGAGGAGGTGGAGCCTCCTACCACCGGACCTGGGGCGGATTGGGCAGGCCTGGCCGTGGCCTCAGCCAGCTTCTGGTGCAGCTGGCTGACCTCCGCCTGCAGGCGATCCACCTTCGCCTGCAGCTGCCGCGTCTCGTCCGTGGCCGTGCGCTTGACCAGCTCTGTCACGATGCCGTGCATGCTGGCGGCACGGCATTTGAGGGCCTTCTGGAAGGTCCCCTTCAAATTGGAGGACTTTGAGGCGACCTCCAGGACCTCCTCCCTATCCTCCTGCGCCATGCGCTCCAGTTCCGCCAAGGAGTGGTCAGCATACAGCACACTGGATGCGCCGTAGCCAGCCCTCGCCCTGGCAGCTTGCGCCTGCTGCTCCTTGGCGGCGACCCTCTCCTCCAGGTCTTGTTGAAGCTGCGCCCTCTTCGCCAGATTCAACTGGCGCTCGGCGTCCACCAAGCCCACACTGTGGGAAGAAGGCGCAGTAGAAGTCGAGGCCTTTCTAGGCTTCGACTTCTTCTTTTCTCTCTTAGACTCCGAGGAGCCCTCCGACCTCTTCCGCTTGAAGCGGTCGCTCTCGGACGCCGACGTGTCCATGATGGAGTCGTCGGAGTCCGACACCTCATCCGGTCTTCGAAACAAGCCAGCCGCAGATGGTATGCGGTCAGCTTCTGACGCTAAAGCGCCGCCGGCGTGGCCCTGAGAAGGGCCGTTGGGGTGGCCCTGAGAAGGGCCGTTGGTGTGGCCCTGAGAAGGGCCGTTGGGTTGGCCCTGAGAAGGGCCGTTGGGTTGGCCCTGAGAAGGGCCGTTGGATTGGCCCTGAGAAGGGCCGTTGGTTTGGCCCTGAGAAGGGCCGTTGGGTTGGCCCTGAGAAGGGCCGTTTGAATCGCCCTGGGAGGAGCGATTCGGGTTAAAATAAGGGATAAAACGGCCAGACGCGTCACGCGCTGGCTTGCTCGACAGGTTTTTAAAATTCGACATGGTGTTAAAATTAAAATTCGACTCGTTCGTAGACGACTGCGTGATGCCTACGAGTCACAGCGCACTTTAGCCACCGGTCTGCCACTCCGTTACGGTGGTCAGACACGGCGTTGCCCAGGGGATACTACGAGGAAGTATGCGCTGTGGGGGATCCCCCAACCTAACCTAACCTAACCTAACCTAACCTAACCTTTTTTTTTTTTTTTTTTTTTTTTTTTCCGGGGTGGAAAATCCTCATGGATGTCCTCCGCCCTGGGGCGGGCGGAGGGGTCTGTCAGACTCTTACTGACTAAAAACCACCCCGGTGTTCCAACTCACACCTACGCCGGGGGTCGCGGGAACTTGAAATCTTCCGCAACCCCCGGCTGGTGCCGGCCCGCCACTGCGGGCCTCCTCGCGGGTCAGGGGGAGGAGTGAGGTGTTTGACTCCCCCCGCGACGTCTCAGAGGGGCGCGCGTGGAACACTACGCGCCGCCACCTCGGGTCCTGATGTGTGGGGGGCGACGGACGTCCCCGAGTCCGTCACCCCTGGACCCATTTAGGGGGGCTGGAAGAGGGCGTTATCCGCCCTCCGCCGACGCCCGGTGCGCCTGCTGCGGGCCGGGTGAGTGGACGAGATCTCCCTCTCCCTTTCCGCAGCCTCCTTCTGCGAGACGACTGTCTCACAGTAGGAAACCACCGCGTCCCAGGACTCGCCGCCGCCGACCATCGCATTCACTACGGCCGGCAGCGACAAGTCACTGCCTACTTCTGAGATGAGGGCACGGCGCGGCTCCTCCCAAGCGGCACACTCTGCCAGCGTATGCCGCGCCGTGTCCTCCCGGCAGTCGACGCAGTGGTGACACCGGGCGTCCGGCTCCCTGTTTATGCGACACAGGTACTTCCCGAAGCAACCATGCCCCGAGAGCACCTGCGTCACCCGAAACGACAGGGAGCCGTGCCTCCTCCCGAGCCAGCGGTCGAGCACCGGCCGGACCGCCTCGACGATGTCGAGGCCGGCGGTAGGGCGTGAAAGCCTGTCCCGCCATTCCGCCACCAGGACCTCGCGAAGCTGAGACCGATGCAGCTCCATGTGTCGCTGCATCGGTCGCTCGCCCCGCGCCCTCGCTTCCTCGCGCCACCGATACGATGACGCGAGTACTTTCGCCTCTAGGTCCCAGGGCGGAACCTAACCTAACCTAACCTTTTTTTTTTTTTTTTTTTTTTTTTGTCGCTGAGAAATGCTTTATGCATCCCCGGCTCGTGGGGGACGAGTCGGGGTATGTGGGACTCCCTGTCCTAGTGACAGTATACCCACTAAAACTCAGCGGTGTTCCCGCATCGCCGTGATGGGAGGGTCATGGGAAACCGGCTCAGCCTTTACATCCACAACCCTCCCGGCGCATGCCCGCCTAGCTGGCGGGCCCCGCATGCCCCCCGGGTTGGGGGGCTACGGGAATGGCCGGGAACACCTGGCCATTCCCGTCCGGCACTGGTGGAGGCCTGTGCGATACAGGCAAGGGTGCCCCCGCACCCGTTGCCTGCTGGCCTCCACCTGGGAGGAGTCGGAGATGACTATCATACTGACGTCTTCTTCGACCCCTCCTCCGCCTTCGGAGCGGCGCCTCGGCAGGATCGTCCTCCCGAGCGCGCTCCGCCGCCTCCTTCTGGGACATGACGTGTTCGCAGAAGGAGGCGACTGCCGCCCAGGACCCCTCGTCCCTCAGCATGGCGTTAACCAAGCCGGGGAGCGAGAGGTCCGGTCCGATCGCCGCGACGAGACTGCGGCGCGGCTCTGACCACGACGGGCACACCTCCAGAGTGTGCTGTGCCACGTCCTCCGCCGCGCCACAGTCGCGGCACTAACCTAACCTTTTTTTTTTTTTTTTTTTTTTTTTTTTTTTGTCGCTGAGAAATGCTTTATGCATCCCCGGCTCGTGGGGGACGAGTCGGGGTATGTGGGACTCCCTGTCCTAGTGACAGTATACCCACTAAAACTCAGCGGTGTTCCCGCATCGCCGTGATGGGAGGGTCATGGGAAACCGGCTCAGCCTTTACATCCACGACCCTCCCGGCGCATGCCCGCCTAGCTGGCGGGCCCCGCATGCCCCCCGGGTTGGGGGGCTACGGGAATGGCCGGGAACACCTGGCCATTCCCGTCCGGCACTGGTGGAGGCCTGTGCGATACAGGCAAGGGTGCCCCCGCACCCGTTGCCTGCTGGCCTCCACCTGGGAGGAGTCGAAGATGACTATCGTACTGACGTCTTCTTCGACCCCTCCTCCGCCTTCGGAGCGGCGCCTCGGCAGGGTCGTCCTCCCGAGCGCGCTCCGCCGCCTCCTTCTGGGACATGACGTGTTCACAGAAGGAGGCGACTGCCGCCCAGGACCCCTCGTCTCTCAGCATGGCGTTAACCAGGCCGGGGAGCGAGAGGTCCGGTCCGATCGCCGCGACGAGACTGCGGCGCGGCTCTGACCACGACGGGCACACCTCGAGTGTGTGCTGTGCCACGTCCTCCGCCGCGCCACAGTCGCGGCACGACGGCGTCTCCTCCCGTCCGATACGGTGCAGGTACGATCCGAAGCAACCGTGTCCGGACAGCACCTGCACGAGACGGAAGGAGAGGAACCCGTGCGGACGCTCGAGCCAGTCTCGCAGCACTGGCCCAATCGCGTCGAGGGTTCGGCGGCCGAAGGCTGCGGTGGCGAGGTCCCCCGTCCAATGGACGACGATGGCGTCCCTCGCCTCCCGCCGGACGGCCTCCCGCTCTTCTGGAGCCGAGCGAACGCCCCTCGCTTTTCGCTCCGCCGTCCACTCATACACTCTGGCGAGCACCCACGCCTCGAGTTCCCAAGGAGGGGTGCTGGCCAGAGCGCATGCTGCCGCATAGCCCACCGTGCGGTAGGCCCGCGCCGCACGCTGGGCTATGGCCCTTTGAGGTGCCCGCAAGGCCGCGGCGTTCTCTCGTCTGTGGAGGGACTCCTCCCAGATAGGAGCCCCGTAGAGGGCCATGCTCCTCAAGATGCCGGCGTAAAGCTGCCGGCATCGCGCGCTGGGCCCCCCCAGGTTGGGAAGCAGCCACGAGAGAGCGCCCGCGGCCTTCAGCAGGCGCGACGACAGCCCGCTGAAATGCGGGCCGAAGCGCCACCTGCTGTCGAGTACAAGGCCCAGATATTTCATCTGGGCCTTCACCTCAATCCTGACGCCCTCCACGAAGATGTGGGCGTCAGGTGGTGGGTGGCGCTGCCGAGGGCCGTGGAAGAACACGGCCTCGGTCTTGTGCAGCGCCACCGTTAAACCGAGGCGGCGGATCCGCCCCGCGACCAAGGATCCGCCCGCCGAGGCCAGGTCGGCCGCCTCTCTGAAACTCTCCCCCCGGGCGGTGAGGAGAGTGTCATCCGCGTAGCAGACGACACTCGTGCCTCGGAGGAGAGTTCCCCGCAGGAGCCAATCATAGCCGACGTTCCAGAGGAGAGGTCCTAAGACAGACCCCTGTGGAACGCCGGCTTCAACGGCGTACCGCCGGACTCGGCCAGTCTTGTTTACCAGGAGGATCGCCCGATCCTCCAGGTAGCTGGCCAGCAGACTGCGCATGTACCGAGGCACTCCGTGGAATCGGAGCGCCTCGAGGATGGTGCAGTGGGGAACGGAGTTGAAGGCGTTGGCAATGTCGAATGACACAGCCAACAATCCGTCCCCCGCATCCATCGCCTCCTTCACCTGCCCCTTAAGGCAGGCCAGCGCGTCCACCGTGGACCGCTCAGCCCGAAACCCGAACTGAGCGTCCGACAAGTCCGGCCCGATACGCCGCAGATGGCCCTTCAGGCGGGCAGCGATTATCCCCTCGAACATTTTACCGACCTCATCGAGCAGAACGATGGGCCGGTATGCCGAGGGGGAGTCTGCTGGGCGGCCCTCCTTGCGGAGGAGGCACAGCTGCCCCTCCTTCCACGGTTTCGGGAACCTCCCAGACGCAAGGCATGCGCTGAAGAGGTCCCGAAACCTCTCCTCCATTTGAGTGGCGGCGATCGCCACCACTCTTGCCGGGACACCGTCGGGGCCCGGAGCTGTCTTCTTGGCGCGGATATGGAGAATCGCCGCGCCAAGTTCCGACTCCGTGACAGGAGGGGCCTCCTCTTCCTCCTCAGCTGGCGGAGCTGTCCCAAGCGGGGGGTCCATCACTGGTGGGTTGAAGTTGTCCCTGCACGGAAACAGGGACCGAACCACCCCATCCAGAAACGAGGGCTCGAGGGTCTCGGCAACGGGGGGACCAAAGGGGCGCAATTTGTTGCGCGCCGCCTTGTACGGTCTCCCGAAGGGGTCGTTGTCGAGACCCTCCAGCATCTCCGCTCTCCCCGAGTCTCTGGCGGCGGCGATGGCTCGGTCGAGGACCATTTTCGCCTCCAAGTACACCTCATAGAGGTGGTCCCCGACAGCCACATCCCGTCGACGCCGCCGCCGACTCCGCGTGTAGGCCCTCCTCGCCTCCACACACGCCGCTCGAAGCTCCGCCAGCTCCGCCGACCACCAGTACACGGCGCGTTTTGGTAGTGGTCGGCGAGACCGAGGCATGCTGGAGTTGCATACCTCGTTCAGAGACTCCCTGAGGTGCCCCGCCACGGTGTCCACGTCCAGACCGGCGGAAGACGGCGAAAGCCAGTCCTGGACGAACGCCGCCTCCCGCGCTGCCTCCCTGTCCAGGCGGGTGAGAGCCCACCGTGGGAACGGTGACGGCCCCGAGCGGGGCCGCGTCGCTCCGGGGCCACTGGTGGAGATGTCGAAACGCACGTAGCGGTGGTCTGACAAAGTCTCCACCAGGTCCACCCGCCAGTTCAGCACGCGCGCGGCTAACGCAGGGGTGGCGAAAGTGACGTCCACTATTGAGCCACCCTGCCGCCGCACGCATGTCTGGACGCTCCCTCTGTTCAAGAGGGAGAGTCCAGAGGAGGCCGCCCACATCTCCACTGCCCGCCCGCGGGCGTCGGTGGCCGGGGAGCCCCAGGTCACCGACTTGGCGTTCAGATCTCCCAGTACGGAGACCTGACGCGGCGCCGCCCTGCCGACCACGGCGGCCAGGACTCCGAGATAGTTCTCGAAGTCCTGAAGAGGGCGGTTTGGGGAGAAATAGACCCCCACAAGGGCTAAGTCTCCCCACGCGGCGGCCACGTATCCCGGTCCCTTCTCTAATAGCGAGAGGGGAGGGGAGTCTGTGGAAGACCGCGCCGCTAGTGCCACCGAGCCGTCCTCGTCACCCAGCCAGCTGCCGGGGATCGAGTAGGGCTCGGCGACCACCGCTACGTTCACCAACCACTCGGCCATGACCTGCACTACCAGGTCCTGGGCCGCTCTGCAGTGGTTGGTGTTCGTCTGGAGGATGCGGTAGTCGGAAATTGTTATTCCGACATCGCACCCCCCACCTCATTTACCGCCGCCACTGGAGCTACAGCGGCGACGACTGCGACGGCGGTGGCAACAGGGCGAACCTGCGCCGGCACCACGCCCTTCCTCACGGGGGGCTTGCAGCTCCTGCCCGTCATCCTGTGGTCCGCGGGGCGGCCACCGGCGGCACACGCCGCGCAGTGCGGCTTGGCGGCGGTGCAAGCGGCCCACCCGTGTCCCTCCTGCCCGCATTGAAAGCACGTGCCTCCCCAGTCGGACTTGGAGGGACACGTGGCTCGGGTGTGGCCGACCGCGAAGCACTTGAAGCAACGGACAGGCTGGTCCTCAAGTGCCCGGACCACAGCCGAGCTGAAGCCCACCAGCAGCCGTCCCTTGGTCGCTGCAAGGACGGCCCCAGCCGCGGCGACTGGGCACTCGACGCGGATGATGCCCAAGCCGCGGCGGCCGGGCCTGATGACTCCACTCTTCACTGCGCCAGCTTCGCAGCCTCCAGCCGCCGCGACGGCCGCCACCACATCCTCTTTGGTGACCGAGTCATCCAGATCGGCCACCTCCAAGGCTGCGGTCTTAATTGGCCTGGCAACCTTGGCCACATCCGCGATGACCTCTTGCAACTTTGTTGCGAAGAGGTCCGCATTTGTGCCGCGCTTCTCCCCCGAGAACTCGAAAATTCGAGCCCCGGTTAGAGTTCGGCGGCACTTGATATTGCTGATCCCCAGCTGGGAGGGATCAGCATTAGTACGAGCCCGTCTGCACTAACCTAACCTAACCTAACCTAACCTAACCTAACCTTTTTTTTTTTTTTTTTTTTTTTTTTTTTTTTTTTTTTTTTCCGGGGTGGAAAATCCTCATGGATGTCCTCCGCCCTGGGGCGGGCGGAGGGGTCTGTCAGACTCTTACTGACTAAAAACCACCCCGGTGTTCCAACTCACACCTACGCCGGGGGTCGCGGGAACTTGAAATCTTCCGCAACCCCCGGCTGGTGCCGGCCCGCCACTGCGGGCCTCCTCGCGGGTCAGGGGGGGGAGTGAGGTGTTTGACTCCCCCCGCGACGTCTCAGAGGGGCGCGCGTGGAACACTACGCGCCGCCACCTCGGGTCCTGATGTGTGGGGGGCGACGGACGTCCCCGAGTCCGTCACCCCTGGACCCATTTAGGGGGGCTGGAAGAGGGCGTTATCCGCCCTCCGCCGACGCCCGGTGCGCCTGCTGCGGGCCGGGTGAGTGGACGAGATCTCCCTCTCCCTTTCCGCAGCCTCCTTCTGCGAGACGACTGTCTCACAGTAGGAAACCACCGCGTCCCAGGACTCGCCGCCGCCGACCATCGCATTCACTACGGCCGGCAGCGACAAGTCACTGCCTACTTCTGAGATGAGGGCACGGCGCGGCTCCTCCCAAGCGGCACACTCTGCCAGCGTATGCCGCGCCGTGTCCTCCCGGCAGTCGACGCAGTGGTGACACCGGGCGTCCGGCTCCCTGTTTATGCGACACAGGTACTTCCCGAAGCAACCATGCCCCGAGAGCACCTGCGTCACCCGAAACGACAGGGAGCCGTGCCTCCTCCCGAGCCAGCGGTCGAGCACCGGCCGGACCGCCTCGACGATGTCGAGGCCGGCGGTAGGGCGTGAAAGCCTGTCCCGCCATTCCGCCACCAGGACCCCGCGAAGCTGAGACCGATGCAGCTCCATTTGTCGCTGCATCGGTCGCTCGCCCCGCGCCCTCGCTTCCTCGCGCCACCGATACGATGACGCGAGTACTTTCGCCTCTAGGTCCCAGGGCGGAACCTAACCTAACCTAACCTTTTTTTTTTTTTTTTTTTTTTTGTCGCTGAGAAATGCTTTATGCATCCCCGGCTCGTGGGGGACGAGTCGGGGTATGTGGGACTCCCTGTCCTAGTGACAGTATACCCACTAAAACTCAGCGGTGTTCCCGCATCGCCGTGATGGGAGGGTCATGGGAAACCGGCTCAGCCTTTACATCCACAACCCTCCCGGCGCATGCCCGCCTAGCTGGCGGGCCCCGCATGCCCCCCGGGTTGGGGGGCTACGGGAATGGCCGGGAACACCTGGCCATTCCCGTCCGGCACTGGTGGAGGCCTGTGCGATACAGGCAAGGGTGCCCCCGCACCCGTTGCCTGCTGGCCTCCACCTGGGAGGAGTCGGAGATGACTATCATACTGACGTCTTCTTCGACCCCTCCTCCGCCTTCGGAGCGGCGCCTCGGCAGGATCGTCCTCCCGAGCGCGCTCCGCCGCCTCCTTCTGGGACATGACGTGTTCGCAGAAGGAGGCGACTGCCGCCCAGGACCCCTCGTCCCTCAGCATGGCGTTAACCAAGCCGGGGAGCGAGAGGTCCGGTCCGATCGCCGCGACGAGACTGCGGCGCGGCTCTGACCACGACGGGCACACCTCCAGAGTGTGCTGTGCCACGTCCTCCGCCGCGCCACAGTCGCGGCACTAACCTAACCTAACCTAACCTAACCTAACCTAACCTAACCTAACCCTTAATGTGACGCACATACTCCGGCTGGTATCCCAGCGTCCGGAGCTCCTCCTCTATCTCCTTCGGGTCCGTGTCCGCCGGCAGGCCCCTTATGGCGATCTTGAGGTTCTTCTCCGCTGGCAGTGAGTACGCAAACCAGCTGACGCCGCTGCTCTTCTCCAGGCCGGTCAGGTACCGCTGGACCAGCCGATACTCCTCCTCGGTGTCCGGGGTAAATCTCACCCCGGTCCCATAGGGGCGAGCATTCGGCCGGTCCAGTTTCCCACTGATGGCCCGGAAATGCATAGCCCAATTGGGCAGCGTCTCCACCACCAGCGGAGGGAATCTTAACTTCTTCTTCCCCGGCTTTTGCTTCGTCGTCGTCGTCGATGACGTCGTCGCGGCGCCGGGGGCGGCGGCAGGGGGGGCAGTGGCAGCAACGGGAGCGGGGGGCGAGTTCGTGGTACTCACCCCTGTCTGTCTCGGTGGTGTTGGTGACTGCGGTGGTGCGCGGTGGCGGACCGCGTCGGAGAAGGTGGGCGACGTCGGTGCACCCCGACCCCGCGGCGCGCTATCGCGCTGTGGCCGCGGCGGGTCGAGGCAGTACCTCTTCGCCTCCTCCGACGCGGTCTCGTCGGAGCTCCTTCTTCGTCGCTGGGGTCGGGCCTCAAGCTCAAACTCGAAGCTAAACCCCAGCGACGGTGTCGGTGACGCCGGCGACATTGGCCCGGCGGCAGATCCACCCGCAGTAGGCCGCGGACCGGATCGCGGAGTCATGTCCGGGGACATGTCTTCGCGACCGGATGCAGCCGAGCCCACGGACGCCAGCGACATGCTCGACCCCACACGGGAGGAGCATGCCGACAGCATCGCGGGCGAGTCGCAGGCGGATGCACGGGGGGGCGCCGGCGAAGCGGGCGCCTTTCCGGTGGTGAGTGCCGGCCGATAAGACGGGCCGGCACTAGCTGGCCGCTCTTGCTCAGCCCTCACCGGTCCCGCCAGCGAGAGGCGGGGGCCGGGAGCGGCGGTGCGTGGAGCTGGCACAGCATGGGGTTTCGCGGGTGGCGCGCCAGAGGGCGCGGGCGGCGAGACAAACCGCGGTGGCGGAGCCGCGGCACGGACCGGGGGTGCGCGGGGCCGCGCAGACGGCACAGGGGCACGCGGCGCGGGTAGCGCGGGGTACGCCTGCGCCGCAGCACGGCGCGCGGCAGTCGCGGTGGGGTGCCCGGGCGCGGGCGCGCGCGCGGGCAGTGCCGGGGCACGCGCTTGTAATGCGCGGCCCGGGTTCGTGTTCGGTCCCGGGGCCTGGATAGGCACCGGGCGAAATGCAGGGGGGCGGACCGCTACCGCATGCGTCCGGCTCGTCGACGGCATAGGCGCAACGCGCGCAGGCGCCGATGTCGTCGGTGGGCCGGCAGCTGCTACGGCAGCGTCCTCCCTCTTCTCCTTCTTCCGTCCTCCCTTCTTCTTGAGTCCGGCCGGTGGCGCACCGGACGACGCCGGGCCAATATTAGGCATCGACGTTGCCCGGTCCAGCACCGGACGGTCCTCCTGCTCCCCGGCATCGCGGCCCAACGAGCCGCGCGTGCCGGGTTTCGGCATCTTATTGGGTTGTGGGCCTCCGCGACCGCGACGGCGTGTGCACGCCGAGCAGCTCGGGGCGGCTCCCCCTGTGCTGTGTCCGCACAGATACCCGACGGTGTCCTGTACAAACACAGAGAGAGACGGTTTTAAAATTTGCGGTCCGCGCGGAACTGAACTTGCTACGTGTGGATAGTGCCAGTGATACGGCCACAGGCTAATCCTGTACAAATATGAATCTTATTGCATAAAGCTACATGTAATCGGCGGAGAATCTCGACACCGCGATCTAATTTTTGGACTCAAATAAAAAGCGCCATCTATTGGTCCCGATAATAATTAACTGTACAAACTAAGTTAAATACAGTTTGAGCGCGACATTGATTTGCGGGCGATGTTGCTACTGACCGATAGATGGCTGCACAATACATTTATTTTATTGTTCTTATAATTACTTAATCTATTCTTAATATTACTTCATCTAGGAAAGGGGCAGGTCGGGTCATACCTTCATGGCGAGCGTAACTAAGGTACCAAATAATGCTCATAACATGTGAGCAGCATCCCACCGTTCTTAAACCTACAATGCAATTACAGCAATAACTTTTAATTGCGTCCCGACCATTCATATTTGTTTCTGCAACTATGAAAACAAAATAAGTTCTAGCAGAAGAATGGCGGGAGAGAGAGAGAGTACGGAGGAGCAGTTGCTCGACTCAACGTAAAGATGGCCAGATAATTTGTTAAATTGCTCAGATGCAGTTACAAACCACAGTCCAAAACTACAGCAAAGAACTGAACAGACTCGGAAAGCGGGAAAGATTTTCATAACCTGTCAATAAAATAATTGCCAGTACAAAAAAAACATTGATGGCGAATTTAATTCCTATCATTAAATAGTTAATTATTAAGATTATATGCAATCATTATTCATTTTAAGGTATAATGTGTAATTGGTTAATTATATTTACTGTTATTTCTATTTTTAAATAATTATTTATCATTTCGAGCCTCGTGATATTTTACAAATGGCAACTTCTAAAAACAGTTACTACGTTTAGTTGCGTTTAGTTTAAGATTATATTACGTTTAATTACTTGAATCTTTTAGTTGGTATAATTAATTAATCCGGACTTATAAAACTACTAATGTTTCATGAAAATGAATGGTTTAGTTGGTTTAATAAGTGGTACAAATTCTATCACAAAACATCAAAAAATTTATGTTGTTGTACGAATCCTGCCGATTGCCTTTGTAATAAGTAAGTAATCTCAATAAAAAATTAGATCAAGTTCAATTTTTTATATACAAACACTTCAATGGACTTAAACAAATTATAAAACATTGAACAATAAAAATAAAAAAAACTAATATAAATACTAAGTAATTTTTACTAGGAAATTATCGACATGTCAATTTTGGTTTCAAACATGACCTCAACACTACGGTAGTCTCGTTAACATTTTTAATAGAGGACATAATCGCATGTCAAGTGCGTGTAAGTTTTGCTGATTTGACGTATATTTTCGTAATGCAAAAGAAAAGTATTTTGATCTTTACGAACATAAAAACGAGATGTAGCGAGACTCGGTGACGTCACAGAAGCAACGTGAGTAAAATACTCGATTCATGCTACGTTTTATATTGAATCATGGTTGAATCGAATGAAAAATCGAATGGTATTATGAGGTTAGGATTTTAAATTTCAATAAAAACATGACTAAATCTTAGAAAAAAAAACTGCTTAGGGAAAGTTATTCAGTTCTTTAGGTAAATTTGACGTATTTGAACGCTTTTTACACCATTTAACAGTACAAATAGGCATTTTCACGGAGCTCCGCGCGCCTTAAAATGATTCACGAAGTGCGTTAGAATCGATTTGAAAGTAGTTTTTATGAACGTACTAGAACATTAAATTTTGTTCTTGTACTTTTACAGAGGGGAAGTGATCGTAAGGCTTCTCCAGTGATAACACTGGAGAAGCCTTACGATCACTTCATCTCATACTCTAAGTTCGAATATTTCTGGAACGCAGCCGGTTTACATTTGACGTTTGCAGACTGATAAGACAGGCGACACGTGTCTGGCTCTGCCAAGTGTCAAATTTCGCGCGATAACTTTGAAGATTACATAGAAAAACCGCAGAAGAAAAACGGGCGCTGCAATCGCGGAATTAAATAAATTTCTTGTTTCAGGTCGTTAGAGTTCAATAATATGTAGGTGTAATTTGACACAAAAGGTATGCAAAGCAGAACACTATATTGATGTAATTTTCTTTTCGATCGGAATAACACTATCCAAGCCCATTTGCTCAGCTAGTTGTAACAAAGAATCTCGACGCTTTATTCGATTTTTATAGTCCACACATTTAGTATTCCACAAACATGGAAAGCCTTGCCAAAGCTCTATAAACTTCATCGTGTCTACTTTCGACCACTCCATGTTTCGTTATAAACACCTATGGGATGATTACCGCCATATTCGGATAACACTAAACATCAAGCAATAGACAAGTTGGGAGATATAATTTGACCTAAACAAACAACAGTGCGAACGCAAGCGTGACAAAAATCTATTTATAACATGACTGTATAGGTACTGTTTAAGTTTAACTCTGAGGTTTTTATACAGTGCGAACGCAGCTTTAAGCAGCTATCAACAAATCTTGACATCTGTCATATGACTAACTCATGTTTCGTGCAGTGCGAACAAGGCTCCCGCAAGTCCACAGGTTATATAAAGAACACGTTCGCAAGTCCAACAAAACAAGTAATGAGATTTGTATCATGCATGTGACAAGTCTCGAAACATCATCATCTACATGTTGAATGTTTTCTGGTGCAAACCCCTAGACAAAATAGTGTTGTCAGGTCATATCTTACAGTGGGAACCATGTGTAATTAGTTGGTTCGCCACAGGGTCAAGTACCTACTGTCATGTCACTTGACTAACACGATAAAACAAGGATAAAACGGATCACTCTATAACATTGAATTCGGTGTCAAGGCGCTGGAAGGCTGTGTAAAAGTTATCAAAATTATGTTGATAACTGCGAAAGGATTTTAAAATTGTTAAAGTTAGGTAGCAGTTTTCTATCTTTATCTTCTTCTTTACATAATAATAATAATAACTAGTGGATGTAAGAATGTGTCCCAGAATGGATGTAAGAATGGGTCCCGCGGTACTAAGGATTCGGATTAGGACGTTGTTGTGAACAGACGTGACGAACATTTACTAATATAAATAAATAATTACTTGCTGAATCGTGACCTGGTTTTACCAAATAGCCGGTAGTAAAGCAAACTGTGTCATACGTAAGCATAACATGTGTAAGTCGTTTCCGTGAAAATGTGTAAGTGATTAACAAGTCAATAACTTACTTGTATCACAATGGATACCAGTCCCTTCAGCAGGGGTGGCAGATGTGCCCGGAGCCCACCTCCTACACCTGTGCCCGCACCTGCACCTACACCTACACCTTCACCCGGGCCCGCAACCGCACCTCCCCCTCAACCACCCAGCCAAAGAGAAGATGTCACGATGGAAGTGATACCTACGCCGGAAATCCAGAACTGGATGTCGTCCATTGAGCAGTGCCTTAATGAAGTGTGCTCTATTGTAACAGACGGCAAATTAAACATGGAGCAAAAACTGCGTATAAGTGCCCTATGCCGGAAAGTCAGTCACGGCACATCGCAGATGGCTGTTCAGTACCAGTCCCTTAAGATGAGAGCCGTCCGGGCCCACTCCACCGTCCAAACACTCGAAGATCAAATTGATCTGTCGCAGCAACTGCAAGCCCTTAAGCTGTCAATCGGAGCTTCAATGAAACCGGTAGCAGGAAATTCCTTCGCTGAAATGGTTAAAAAAGGTACCAACAATTTTATACAGCCGATAAATTTAAGCTCAGTGGCCATATACCCAAACGACAAACTGAAGTCGAGTGAGGAGACTAAAATACTTGTCCAAAAAATTATATGCCCCGAGCAAATGAAGCTTCAGGTAAGAGGACTACGTAAGACGAAAAATGGCGGCATCATTATAAGCACTGAATCAAAGGACGATATTGAGAAGGTGAAAAAATCGATGCAGCTATCAAATTCAGGCCTTACAATAGATGAACCCCCAAAAAGGAAGCCTAGAATAGTAGTTCTCGGAGTGCCCTCATCCATGCAACAGAATGAAGTTTTTACTTGTTTATTCCACCAAAATCTAGCAGAGACCCTTCAGGATTATAGCCTCGAGACCTTTTTGACCTCCATTAAGTTAAGCCATAAGTCAGGTAAGAAGGACGCTGAGACCTGTAATTATATAATAGAAGTATCTGCAGATATACGTAAAGCCCTAATATCAAAAGACAGAGTGTTTGTAAACTGGTCGTCATGCCCTGTGAGAGACTTTACTCTAGTCACACGCTGTTATAAGTGCCAGCAGTACGGACATGCGGCCAAATCATGTCGGGAGACCACCAGTACCTGTGGCCACTGTGGTGATCAGGGTCACTCCATTCAAGAATGCACAAAGAAGGCTGAGGAACCAAAATGTGCTACTTGCTTGCACTTCAAAAAGCCGAGCAATCACAAGACAAGTGCTTCTGACTGCCCAGCGAAAATAATGGCTGAAAAAAGGTACATCAATTCTGTTGATTATGGAGGCGCCTAAGAGCGCCGCTAATCACATATTTTTTTTTAGCCCTTGTTATAGTTTTTTTTTTTTTTTTTTTATAATTATGATTAATAATTTAATTAATGACATAGATAATTTCTCTGTATCTGAATCCCACGCTTGTGACGTTGAACACTGTAAGCAATATCTCTCTTCCTATACTAGTCCACTTACCATACTAACCCAAAATATTCGCAGTATTTTTAAAAACTTCGACAATTTTACCGTATTTTTACAACGTTTAGAAATAAATTGTGACGTTATTGTATTAACCGAATGTTGGCTTTCGAAACAATATAATATTCCACTAATTCTGGGATATAATATGTATAAAAGTAACACAAATTACAATCAGAACGATGGGGTGATAGTTTATGCAAGAAATCATCTCAATGTGTCTGTCGAGGAACCAAATATGCACGACTGTAACAGATTGTTAATTACAATTGGGTCAGAATTAGCGATACTTGCCTTATATCGACCCCCCTCTTTTAGAAATATAAGCAATTTCACTGACTCTCTAAACAACACCTTGCAGAACCTATCGTCTTTCAAAAATACTATTTTAATTGGAGATATTAATATCAATATTCTTCCAGAAAATTCTGATGCATCCACTGAGGAATACCTTAACCTATGCGCCTTCCATGGTTTGCTTCCTGCTCACACACTTCCTACACATCAAAGTGGCTCCTGTTTGGACCATATTATGCTCAAGTCAAATTTCCCTGCACTTGCCCTTGTAATTAATTCAACAATAACCGACCATAATGCTACCCTACTTATTTTAAATTGTAAATTACCTAAAGTAGTCACTCGCACAATTTCTAGTTTAATTGTAAATAAACTTGAAGAAGACTTACGCAATATCGACTTTGACCCAGTCTACAATTCCGCTGATCCGCAGTTTTGTATGTTGTACCTAATCAAAAATGTACAACACGCAATTCAGAAGAACACGGTCATATCTCGGCGAAATAACAAAAACTACAACATAAAACCATGGATCACGACAGGACTTATTCGCTGTATGAAAAATAGAGATAAACTGCATATGAAAGCGAAATCTAATCCAGATAATTTAATTTTGCAACTGTCGTATAAACGATATCGTAACTTCTGTAATAATCTTCTAAGAAATGTAAAAAGCAACTATGACAAAATTGCACTAGAAAAAGCAGGTACAAATAGTAAAAAAATCTGGAATTTTATTAAAAGTGTAACGTATAACTCAAAACTAAATCAGTCATCTTCAGGTTTATTACAAGCACACTCATCACAGTTAGCATCTGCCAACATTGCGAATAATTTCTATGTTAATGTTGGTAAATGTTTGGCTGAAAAAGTTCAGGGCCAATCACAATATCTAACAAGCACACCATTTTCGTGTAACACTATTTTATCATCCTTTGTGTTGCAAGACACTGACGAGACTGAGGTTGAAACGATAATTATGAATTTGAAGGACGACTGTGCAGTTGGCTGGGATAACATATCAAATAAAATTATTAAACAGTTCAAGCACATTTTGGGACCGCCACTAACTTATATTTTCCAAAAATGTTTATCTTTAGGTCTTTTTCCCGAGTGCCTAAAAAAAGCTGTTGTTGTCCCTGTTTACAAATCAGGCAGTAAAGATCAAATAACAAATTATAGACCTATTTCCTTACTGCCTACTATGTCTAAAATATTAGAAAAAATTATGAATAAAAGGCTTTACAAATACTTGGAGGATAAATCAATTTTATCTAAACGGCAGTTTGGATTTAGGCCTAAAATGTCAACAGACGATGCCGTGCACCACCTGACTGATTATCTAGCACAAGAACTTGATAATGGTAACCACACAGTAGGAATCTTTCTAGACCTCGCCAAAGCTTTTGATACGGTTTCTATTCCTATTCTGTTGCACAAGCTTGAAGCCATAGGTATCAGAGGCACCCAGCTGAAACTATTTAAGAGCTATCTAGAATACCGTACCCAATGTGTAAGGATTGGTAATGTTCTCAGCGATACTGAAAAAAACACGTCCTTCGGAGTTCCCCAAGGAAGTATTTTAGGGCCTACATTATTTTTGATCTACATAAACGATCTTTGTAACCTAAATCTAGATCACGGCGAAATTGTTTCTTATGCTGACGACACTGCCCTTCTATTTTCAGCTGATTCAGAAAAAAATGTCTACAAACTTGCGCAACAGGGGTTCAATATTGTTAATAAATGGCTTCAACTCAATTCACTAACACTAAATGCAAATAAGACAAATTACGTTAAGTTTTCGATGCGCAAGCAAATATCAACAAGCACTACCTCGACATTGTATGCTCATTATTGCACAATTCCTATAGATAACCAATGTGTTTGTCCCAATATTAAAATGACAAATACAACAAAATATCTTGGTGTTATAATAGATGAAACACTTTCGTTCAAACAACATATACAAGCTTTAAATAGTAGAATTCGGAAGCTGATATTTGTTTTTAAAAAGTTACGCTATATTGCTGACCCAAAACTAGTTAGACAAGTTTACTTCGCTCTATGTCAATCAATATTAACCTACTGTATTACCACATGGGGTGGAGCGGGTAAAACAATGTTACTAACCATCGAGAGAGCTCAAAGGGCGATTCTCAAAGTGTCTACTTTCCGCCCTTTCCTTTTTCCTACTAACCTCCTATACAAATCTTGTGAAGTATTAACAGTTCGACAGCTATTTATAATGGGTATTGTATTAAAACAACACAGAGCTCTACCCTATAGCACTGCATATGCTAATAAAAGACGTAAAGATATAGTTTGTCCACAAAATACAACAAAACATGCTTTTGTTTCCAAATTTTACCTGTACCTCGGTCCTCTTCTCTATAATAGACTAAACTCGAAAGCAAACATTTATTCCCTGAATTACACAAATTGTAAGAGAATTCTCAAGGATGCTCTCCAAAGTATGTCTTTCGAAGATACAGAGAATTTACTAACTGTGCTAAAGTGAAAAATTTCACCTACGTTAAGTATAAGTATATCAAATTTAGAAACTAAGAGTTAAGCTCTTCAACATGTAATTAGTGATCTATTGTCAACCTGTTGTTTATTTATTTTATAAGTTTATTTTAGCTCCTCTCGCCTGAAACACAGGATTACCTAGTTCAGGCACGTAAGTCTTAGGAATATAATTTACATTTAAGCAAAACTGTACTAATTTTTATGCCTTGTAATTATTTTGGAATAAATATTATTATTAAGGAGCTGCTCCTTATAGACATGGCCATAAGCCAACAGGTCCGTAGATCCCGGAAGGATTTGTCGACATGTTGGATAGATTATAAGAAGGCCTAAGATTCGGTGCCACATACATGGCTCACTAGGGTGCTGGAGTTGTACAAAATATACGCAACTCTACGCACCTTCTTGATGTCATGTATGTAGGTGGAGGACGGTCCTTCTCTATCCAGGATGTCGACAGATCCGGGGATCGATGAACCGATCAGGATTGAGCGGGGAATATTCTAGGGCGATAGTTTGAGTCCGCTTTGGTTCTGCTTAGCCTTGAATCCTCTAAGCACACTGCTGGAGAATTCAGGTCTAGGCTATCGGTTGACAAGAGGTGGTAAGGTTATATCTCACCTCCTTTACATGGATGACCTGAAACTCTTTGCCCCCCAACAATTTGCGACTGATGGAGCTACTGAAGGTAACAGAAACGTTCAGTAGCGCCATCAGGATGGAATTTGGTGTGGACAAATGTGCAGTTATGCATGTAAAGCGAGGGGGGATTATGGAATCCGTGGGAACCCAACTCTCGGATTCCATACACCTTAGATCTCTCTCCTCAACTGAAACCTACAAGTATTTGGGTATGTCGGAAGCATTAGGCATCAAGGTTACCGACATGAAACAATCGTTGAGGGAGCGTTTCTTTGGCCGCCTGAATAAAGTGTTAAATAGTCTTTTATCAGGCGGAAACAAGGTGCGCGCCTTCAACGGTTGGGTCATGCCGGTTTTGATGTATTCTTTCGGCATACTCAAATGGACTCAGACGGAACTTGACGCTCTGGATAGGATGGCCCGTACATTGTTGACAGCTTATCGGATGCATCACCCACGATCATCAGTGATGAGACTGTACATCCCGCGGAAGTGTGGGGTCGAGGTTTCTTAAATGCTAAAACCCTCCACAACCGCGAGATTTGCAGTCTCAGGGAATATTTCCTTCAAACTGACGTGGGGATGCACCGAGATGTGGTCGCAGTGGACAAGGGCCTCACTCCACTCTCCTTGGCGAAAGAGAACTGGCGCAAACCTGCAGTACTTGATACTAACGATCGTAAGGAAGTCTGGCAAGGCAAAGAGCTTCACGGACGGTTTTTCCGTGCCCTCCATGGGCCTGATGTAGACTTTTTGGCATCTGTATCCTGGCTGCGTTTCGGCGATCTCTTCGGGGAAACCGAAGGTTTTCTCTGTGCGATTATGGATGAAGTTATCATGACGAATAATTACCGGAAATACATTGTCAAGGACGGTACGGTTGACATCTGTCGGGCATGCCACCGTCCCGGTGAATCAATCAGACATATTGTTTCCGGTTGTTCTCGTCTTGCTAACGGCGAGTACTTGCATAGACACAATCTAGTGGCTAGGATTATCCACCAGCAACTTGCCTTGCAATACAACCTTGTTGACTCAGAAGTACTGTAACGTAACGTTTTCCTCCGTGGAGGGAAACGTAGGTCACAATTAAATTATAATAAAAAAGGTATTAAAATTAAAAGTTAAATTAGCAAAAGTAAAGGTAAGTTTAGGACACAGGACAGGCTCGGGTTAGGCAGGAACAGGCACAAGACAGGCTCAGGTTAGGCAGGAACAGGCAGGCAGGCAGTGGAACAGGTGGGCAGGCAGGCAGGCCGCAGGCAGCGTGCAGGTGGCTGGGCTGAGGATTATCCCCCCTGGAGGTACACTCCAGCCTGTGGAACGGAGTAGAGGTTGTGAGACTTTGTAGATATCGGAGGCGCTTTGAGGCGCCTCACCTAGCGGGAGGACCGCGCTAGCGTCACAGGTGACGGCGGAGGTCTCTCTCGGAGAGTAACGTCGTCTAGCGTCGGAGGCCTTCGTGTGCGTGTGCTCGCGGCGTTTGACGCCGCGTGGTTAAGAGTTCGTTAGAAGTGAGCACCTCCTACAGGGCTAGGCAGGATGGCCGAGCGAATTAAACACAGGTATTACACAGTATTAGAATGTTTATTGTTATAATACACTCAGGGTCGATAGTTCAAGTTACACAGTATGATTAGAACACCCGCGCACGCTAGTTATGCTAGTTACATGAGACTAATATTCGAGTAGCTAACAGTTCGACAAATCAGACTTAAGGGCAGAAAAACAGCGACTGTCTCAAGTAAAAAATACGACTCCGAGGGCTAAGACAAGACCAGACTGAAAAATATGAAGACCGTTTTTATCGTTCTGTGTCATATTTTAAACGTTTTAAAAATATATTCAAGTTAATTCTTAATGACCAGCACTAATAAAAACGGCTTACAGAGGAGAAATCTTAGATCTACGCTTATTGCGAAGGTTCAGTGTGTACACCCACTTTATGAGATAAGATAGAGTGTATTTATCTATGATGTGTTCTGTCTATGTTTTAGAAAAGTAAATTACGACAGACAGATGACAGTTTAAGATGAAAACGTCAGAATATAAATATTCTAAAGTTTTTTACAAAAGGGAAAGATAATAATATAAAATCGACTTGGATGCTAAAACAAGAGATAATTAAAAGTATGCTTTACAGAGGTAAACAGTACTATAGAATATAAAAGTGAGTTAAATATAAGTGTCATAGAATATCAATAGGAAAATATATCAAAAGGTGGTTTGTTTAATATAATAACATAAAGAAAGAGTAACGTGTTTATACGTAAATAAACTAAAAGATGTGGTTCCAAATAATGGAATACCACAGTAGCATACTACAGGTATGTGCCCGACCCAGTTCTCGAGAATGGTCAGGCCACATTGTATTGGGATCGATCTATCATCACTGACAGGATAGATCGACGAGAGCGCCGTGCAATGATTGTTGATATCGCTGTCCCTCATGACGAGATTCTCGTAAAAGCTGATAAAGATAAAAAAAACAAGTATCTCGACTTAGCACACGAGGTTGTCGACATGTGGGACGTGGACTCTGCAATCATTGTACCCTTCGATCAATAAGTACATTATTGATCGAAGATTGTACCGATAATCGTAACAGTTAATGGCCTAATAGCGCAGAGCCTCGACCAACACCTCAGGAGGCTCTCATTGCGCGGTTGGGTCAAGGGCTTTATTCAGAAAGCAGTACTCCTAGACACGGCACGCATCGTGAGGAGGTTCCTCTCTCTAGAGCCCTGACCACTGGCACCTTGGACCCTGTTCCTGATGCCGATGGACCCCTACTTTTTATATTTTTAAATGTTTTATTTTATTTTATTTATTTTTCATAAAAATATTTAAAAATGTAATTTGTATGTATAAAATGTAATAAAGAAATAATAAGTAGTATAAAACAAAGTCGCTTTGCGCTGTCTGTCCCTATGTATGCTTAGATCTTTAAAACTACGCAACGGATTTTGATGCGGTTTTTTTCAATAGATAGAATGATTCAAGAGGAAGGTTTTTGTGAATAATACATTAAGGTTTTGTGTAAATTGGCTGAAATATGACGATTATTGTCGAAGATGTCGGAAAAAAACATGCTGACTGGGAGCTTTACTGGCGTGCGCCTCGTAAGCTGTAAGAGATACATAAAATTTATGTTTCACAGAATTGTATATCTTAAACATATAGCATATGTCTATCTTCTAAGGATGACCTACAGTAACCATTTTTATCTTTCAGAATTTGATAAAAATTTCTTTGTTATTTCCGAAGCTATTTTGACCAGTATTTTATTTATCCTTATCCAATAAAATATGTTATTTATATCGGGCATTTAATGGACATTAAAACATGCCTTGACATCATATTAATAAAATGAATACTTTAAAAGATATCACAGATTCAAAATTACGCGTGATAAAATAATTATAGTTGTGCCGACAACGCGGGCGCAGCGGTAGGAATCAATGACTTTTCCTCGGATATTAGGTATCTAACTAATCCCGGTAGTACGTACCCGCGGGATATTTTCCCACATCCACGCGGGCGAAGCCGCGGGCAAAAGCTAGTAAATGATAAATGATAATTATTTCTTTAAGTGGGTTTGGACAAAACACTTTTACACGTCAATCATATTTTTTTAAACTAGATGAGGTCGGCGTTTCCTATCTGACTACTCCGAGAAGAAAGGCCGAAACAAACTCAGAGGTCACAGCCTCTTTTAAAGTCCAGACATAATCTTGGTCAGATTATGTGAAGATCATGTAGATTGGTGTCTGAGATGGTCTTTTGAGGAAAGAACCACACAGATTGAGAGGACCTGTCCAGTCAGTGCACGCATTTGTCAGTGATCGTGCAGCTCAACTCAGAGTTTAAGGAGCTCAACGATTCGACGAACAATACCAAAGAAAGGACGTTTGCTTTGGGTAGGCCGCATAAATTACTCAAGTTCAAATATGCTTCAATTACGCAGACCGTGATAAAAACTAAAAGATAAAATAAAATTAAAAAGGAATGACCTACATAGTCTTCACATTCACAATGATTAAAACAATATAATACTTTACTTAAAAAGAAAATATTCAGGTCATTGTATGTTTAAAATTCATGTGTATATAAAACCCAGATATAATCTTGGTCATATCATTTGAGGACCATGTAGATTTGTGTCTCAAATGGTCTTTTGAGGAAAGAACCATACAGATTTGAGCGGACCTGTCCAGTCAGTGCACGCATTTATCAGTAATCGTGTAGCTCAACTCAGAACTTAAGGAGTTCAGCGACTCGACGAACAATACCAAAGAAAGGACATTTGGGTAGGCCGCATAAAGTACTCAAACTGCCAGATTATCATTAAAAATTACTGAGAAAAAAATAAAAAATTATATGATACACATAGTCCTCACGTTCATAATAATATTAAAAAATATATCTATAATATACTTCACAAAGTAAATATTCATATCGTGGTACATATTGTGTTTTTATTGCATGCAATGGAACGCTTTAAAGATTGACGTTTGTTCAGTGTTACCCACACGGTGTCACGAATATCTCCCGCTTTTACAGAAATATTTAATCTTGTTTTAGACAATAAATAAATAAGATACAAATTTATTAAAACTTTTGTCAAAATAAATAAATGGCTTATTTATTTTGAAATTTTAAAGTTAACGAACAGATGTTTCCTTTTTAATCGAACTCGTTTTGATTTTTTAGAATTTTGTACGCAAAGTTTAATTTTCACATCGCAACTCTACCGTGCTCATTATTGTGAATTAGAGTTGTGTTTTTATTTATTTTGAACAGGAAATTCTTGAAAAGTATGGCGTAAATCTGTTATTCCACGTTTTTTCGTTGATTTCGAAGTATATTTTCCATCGTTGAGAATCCTGTGTATTCAAAATGTCGAGATCGAGCTCCGTGGAAGATATTCCGGAACAATGTAAAGTGAGTTTGACGTTTTTTTTATTGTTTATTTATTAATTTTCCGTCGTTCGTCGTGACCTTTGCTTACATTTGCTGTTTAACCGTCCTATATATATATTTGTAAACAACGCTGTAATTTTATGATACTACCGAAGGACGTGTTTGGTATTGCGTCATAAAAAATACTTGGTTTTGTGTTATTATGTCGGGCACGAGACTCTTGATAGGTATCTAAACGCACTTGGTGCGTTCCACAGTCAATTATGTATAATGTTTGTATCAAGATCTTGGTAACCAGTATCATCATCTGATTGAAATTGACTTACGTACATGCTGAGTCATTAAAACCATAATAAGATAATAGGTAATATTATCTTCAATACAAATTACTTTACATCTAAGTTATTATTTTCATCTTCGCCAGTAATGTAAACATGATAAACCCCTGTAAACAACAACTTTGGTACCTATAGTATGTGGTTTTCCTTATGTTATACTACTAGTCATTTTCTAACTTAACTAACTTTCTAGTACTTCATTGTTATTACTTATAAAAAAAAGAGTGCCTGACACTTGAATACAAAACAATAGGCTGACACAAGGCTCTCTGGGTTAAAAAATCTATAATTAATTGAATTTGAGTATTATGACTATTAAAAAGAGACAATAGAATGCAATTAGTAATTAATTCAACTTAGAAAACTCAACATTTTTGTCATGATAAGCATTTTGATTAAATTAGCTATCTCTTGTTGCCAATAACAAAGTTATATTGACTCATCAGATTAAAAAGTTAATTTGATGGGATATATAATAATTTTTCAGAGCACAAAATTCTAAAGATTATTCTGAACCTTGTATTAGTTGTTATTAGGATTACTAGCCTAAAAGGTTCAGAATAATCTTTAGAATTTTTTATATATATTTTATTTTATGGTGTGTACAGAAAATATAAATAGTATTATATCATGTACAGAAATAGTATTAAATCTACATATTTTAATGGAATGGATTAACTGCTCACTGCCACAACTTATTGTTCTCGCAATAAAGCATGGTTTCACAGGCTGTGTGGCAAGTAGTGTCTTGTTGGTGCCAAATGTCGTGGAGATCACGGGCTTCAATTTCAGGCAACAAATAGTCAGTTATCATGGCATGATAACGGTCGCCATTGACAGTTACGTTCTGGCCGGTCTCGTTTTTGAAAATTCATAATAATATAAATTAAATTTGTAGACACTGCGCCGGCCTAAGTCTTTCCATGGTGAAATGTCAAACTATACTGAACAAAAATACCATGACAGATTATCACTACTCACTCTATAACTGGCAAAAGATCCATGGATAAAAAAGTACCTCTAAATGAATCACCCATTACAAGATACATCCACAACTCATCAACTTTTTAGGAAATACACTTCTCATCAGAAAAATCAAACACCTTCCAAGTTAAGGTTTTGTAAGGATTATCAGAAAAATAAGTATATTTAGGAATATATGTCAAATGTCGTTTAATAGTGAATAATATGAGATACTAGCTTTTGCCCGCGGCTTCGCCCGCGTGGATGACGGAAAATATCCCACAGGAACGTGCTACCGGGATTCAGAGTATTATATGTCCTAACCCAGGTATGGTCGGCCTATAACGTATGCCTTTCATCTAAACCCGTTCACCCGTTACGGCATGAAATGGTAACTGGCAGACAATAAATCTGTTTTAGGGTTCCGTACCTCAAAACAAAAAATGGAAACCCTTAAAGGATGACTTGGTTTTCTGTCAAGACCCTTTTTCTCAGGAACGCGTGGAGGCATTAAGTTGAAATATAAATCTTAAATGTAGATCTACAGTCTCTTGAAGCTGTAACGAAAATCAAAATTCAATCAAGTCAATAATTAAAAAGACGGCTTTTTATGCGTAAAAAGGTATCTACTGGCAATATTACACATATTAATAATAATAAAAAACCGAAGGGGGGGCAACATACTTTAAAATTATTCAATCAAAATATCCAAGGTTGCTCTTCCAAATTGCTGGAAATAGAATTGTTTTTAGAAAATACCAAGTTTGATGTCATTTGTTTAACAGAACATTGGTTAAAAGATCATCAAGTAATGTCAATTAACTATGAAAATTATTGTGTAGTTAGCCATTTCAGCCGAAAACGTATGATACATGGTGGGTCATTAATATTAGTCAAAAATTCAATTAAATCGAAAGAACGAAACGACATAATCGGACTGTCTGTTGAACACACCATAGAATTGTCCTGTGTTGAGCTTGATAAGCATGTTATAGTATGCGTATACAGACCTCCAAGTTACCAGAATCTATCTATGTTTGATTCTGTAATGGAAGATGTGCTAAAGAAACTTAGTGTTACGAGTAGTAGTAAGTCAATAATCATATGTGGTGATTTTAATATTAATTTATTAGAAAATAACTCTAATACTGTCAGACTATTAAGTCTTTTTAGGTCATTTGACTTGTCAAATGTTTTTATTGAACCAACTCGAGTGACAGCTTCTTCTGCGACTTGTATAGATAATGTTTTTTGTAATTGTGATTACTTACATAAACAAATTGTAAATAAGTTGCATCTGATCACAGTGGACAAACAATAACATTTTGCTCCTACATGCCTTTACAAAAAATTCAAATAAGGTTTAGGCCAATTACATGTAAAAATTTAGACAAATTAAATAATTCTTTGGCAAGTAAATTATGTGTTCAGAATTTTAATAATATATGTGACCCAAATGAGTTCTACGCCGAGTTCTTTTCACTATTAAATGAGCAATTTATTGACACTTTTCCCCTAAAGACTAAAACTATTTACACAAAGTTCTTATTTAGTGATTGGGCGACTCCAGGTATTCGTAAAAGCAGGGAAAAACTTTTTGAACTGTATGGCCTAAAGCAACATATGAATAATACAAGCTTTCATCAGCATGTTGCAAAATATTCAAAAACTTTTAAAAGTGTGTGCAAAATGGCTAAAGCTCTTTACATTAGCAATAAAATAAAATCAGCTGATGATAAAATAAAAACTACCTGGCAAATAATAAATAATGAAACCGGTAGGAAAAAGCAGCGTAATACTGAATTTAACTTAGAGACTGCACATGGCCCTATCAACTCAGATGTAGAAATAGCTCAGGAATTTGAAAACTTTTTTGCTAATATTCCCCTTAAAACTACGGAAACTTTAAATTCCTCACCCGCGCTTTCTGCTGCCTTACTTAGAAAAAATGTAAAGTCATGCCCTTTGGAGTTGAGGTTTCAGCATACAAACCCTCAGGCTGTTATAAAAGCTTTTAAAGATCTTAAAATTAAATCAACAGAAGATCTATGGGGAATGTCTGTAAAAGTCTGTAGATGTATCATCGAAACCATTGCGCCTTATTTAGCTTTCATATTTAACACCAGTGTAGACCAAGGAGTCTTTCCGGATCTCATGAAACACAGTAAAGTAGTTCCTTTGTTCAAATCCGGTGATAGTAAGGAACCCAACAATTATAGGCCTGTGTCAATTCTGCCAGTTCTCAGCAAGGTGTTTGAAAAGTTGATGCTGCATCAAATGTTACGTCACTTTAATAAAAATTCCATCTTTCATGAAGAACAGTACGGTTTCACCAAAGGGCGTTGTACCACTGACGCCGGTGTCACCCTCATAAAGAACATTTTTAACGCCTGGGAAGAAGCACAAGATGCCATTGGAATCTTTTGCGACCTCTCGAAGGCGTTCGATTGCGTAGACCATGAAACACTTCTGCTGAAACTGGAGCACTATGGGATTAGGAATACAGCTCTTGATTTACTAAGATCGTACCTGAAAGATAGAAAGGTTAAAGTTCAAGTAAACGGCGTAAACTCATTGGGGTCTGAAATGGCAATGGGCGTTCCACAGGGTTCGATATTGGGTCCATTCCTCTTTTTAGTTTATATAAATGATTTACTCCAATTACTTCAAAATCAACCGAAGATGGTGTTATTTGCAGATGACACATCGTTGATCTTTAAAATAAACCGACGGTCACAAAATCTTGATGACGTTAACAGCTCTATTTTTCAAGTCCAAGATTGGTTTACGGTAAATAATTTGGTACTAAATAAAAAAAAAACCAAATGCATTAGATTTAAATTACCTAATGTTAGAAGTAGCGAATGTGACATCATATTGAATGGAGAAAAACTAGAATTTATTAATCAAACGGTTTTCCTAGGAATCACGCTAGACGAGAAATTACAATGGGGACCTCATATAACATCTCTTGCGGGGCGCCTAAGCTCGGCCGCTTATGCTGTTAGAAAGATAAGACAGTTAACAGATGTAGAAACCGCGCGTTTGGTTTATTTTAGTTACTTCCACAGTATTATGTCGTATGGCATTTTACTGTGGGGTCGGGCTGCTGATATTGAATCCATATTTATTTTACAAAAGAGAGCTGTCAGAGCCATTTATAATCTACATCGTCGCGAATCTCTCAGGGAACTATTTAAAAGGATTAATATTATGACGGTACCTTGCCAATTCATATATGAAAATATTATGTATGTAAGAAAAAATCTTCATATTTTTAATAAAATAAGTGATAGACATAATTTTAATACTAGAAATAAAGATAAAATAGATCAACCATTTTTCAGATTATCTAAAGTACATACATCTTTTATGGGGTACTGTGTTAAATGTTACAATAAAATACCTTGTGATATATTACAATTAAATGAAAGAAAATTTAAAACTCATATTAAAAGTACACTCTGTAAACAAGCATATTACAAATTAGAGGATTATATCCAAGATAAGAATGCTTGGAAACATGCTGGTCCTGCTCCATAGGACAATTCTTCTTTCTCAGTAATTCTACTTTCTATTCTATTCGGACAGAGTCTAGACAAAATCAAACTGGTTGCTTATTTAATTATATAGTTTGTTATTTTTTATAACTCTGATTTTACATTCTGTGATTTCTTGAACTCACACACTGACTTATTAGTATTAGTTGTTAAAATGTTAGGAATATCGTATAATTTTGCAATGTTTGTAAATATGTGAGCACCATGTATCTATCTATCATAATTAATTAATCTGCAATTGCTTTATTTTTTTTCATTTTTTCATTTTTTTTTTTTATTTACCTATCGTGGTATAGTAATCTTATTCTAGATGCATCGTCTAAACATATAATTATATAATTAATGTATACAAAATATTGTAAAAACATTTTAAAAGAGTAACGGTGGAGTTTCTTGCCCATTCTTCTCCATACGAAAACTACCTTTTGGAAGGGGCGACTAGAATCAATTCTATTTTTTTGTAAATTTGACGTTCATAAGTGCCTTTTATGTGCCTAATTGAAATAAATTGTTTGACTTTGACTTTATTGTTTGACACTCGCAAATAAATCAGTCTATTTGGTACTTCCCGTTGGCCCAGCAGCATGAAGTTTGACAAGAAGAAGCAAGGTCAAGTAAAGAGGAAAATCCGAAAATTGGTAATTTATAGTTATATATGAACTTAGTTTTTTCTCCAATCTGAGATCAAACATTCATAGGCCGTCTCTTGAAGTAACATTTAGGGCTGATTTCACCAATGAAACTGAACGCCATCAGCATTTCTAAAATGCGTTCAAGAGCCAAAAGTCAGTGTCAAAATTGTTATGCGGTATTGTACACTAACAGCTCTTGAACGCGTTTAGAAGTGCTGAACGCTTTTAATTTTATTGGTGAAATCCGCACTTAGTCTGTATTTCATTACTCTATAAAAGTTATTTTTCAATTGAAAAGTTAAGTTTGTCCTTCAATCCAGATTTAGAAATTCGGACAGCCGAGCAAGCACAGCTTTGAGACGAAACCCTCAGGGCGCAAGTCCTACTCACACTTGACGGGTTTAAAAAAAAAAAAAACAGGTTTATGTGATTCTAAAAATGCCTTGCTTAAAATACTTATTACTCATTTTACTATTATTATAACCATTGATTTGTAATACCTACTCTTGCCGCCATTGAACACATAATAGCTATTCATTCATCCCGTATATCCCCCCTTGGGGTTATGTTTGAGACTAACTACGACTATATTTCCAATTCCTTAAATCTCTTGAAAAGAAGTCACAAAAAAAACAATATTACATGTGAATTTTAAAATCATCCCCTATTTTACCCCTTTTTTATTTTTGAGTGTGGGAAATTATCAAATTACTTCTCCCGCTCTGGCCCGAGCGGGAGGGCGTGTCAGACTTTTACAGACTACAACCCACCCATGTTCCCTCCGTTGCCTGTGTGCTGGGGTCGCGATATCCCTTTCGGACAGAGTCGCAACCCTGGCATTGGGCCTTACGGACCCCGTCAGTTGGTGCTGACATCTCTTTGAGGCGCGCGTGGAACACAACGCGCCGTCGACCCGGGGCTGGTCCTTATCGGGCGGCGAGCTACCCATTGCTCACCGTCCGCAATTTTACCCCCTTACGGCATAATTTTGAAAACCGCTGAATACGTAATTCTTTATTACCAAAACCATAAATTTAAATTTTCATAGCCCTAACTTAAGAAATGATAGGTTTCCTATACAAACTTTCATCCCCTATATCCCCCCTTGGGGTTATTTTTGACACTAACTGTTCGGTGTTTTCACCGAACACCTTAGCAATATCGGCGTGACGCGTTTACCTAATTTTATATGACTTATTACTTATTATTTTATAATGTATTTAGTGCACTTTTGTCTACCGCGTTAGCCGGGTGTATTCATCAACATTTCATTAACATTTTAACATTAAGAACAGTTTGAGAGTGAGTTAATAAATAGAGTTCAACATAAACATTTGTTTCTCCTAACACCGACACCTTGCTAGTACCCCGACATATTTTTGGTCCTTCTAGCCGGATTGGATCACGCGTCGCGTAATTTCGGAAATTCGGAATTTTAGTGTGCGAGGTCTGAACTATCGTAACAAACAACAGTGTGTGTAGTACACAATGTGTACGTCGTGGGGCGGTCGGAGCGAACATTGGAGCAGAACAGTGAAGTAGCAGCAAAGGCTGAGTACTAACAGCGGAGAATACAAGTAATAAATTTCCATAATTTTAGTCAGTAAGGACTGCAGTTTAACATCCTATAACAATGTCGGATCTCATTGAAACGCAATCAATGATCTATGATAGCATCATAAAACTTGGCATTAACTTGAAGAAGGATAGTGCTGATAGGAAAACAGTAGATTACTTTAAGCGGAAGCTTAACACTTTGGAGAGTTATTGGAACGATTATCAAGTTAATCATGAGCGCATTGAGGGAGAAGTAAGTAAAACTGACCCTTATTTTACGGACCGAGAGTACGAGAAAACAAAATCGGTGTATGAGTCAACCAAGGCGTTGATCAACCAACAGTATCAGCTCCGGTTCATGAAGACAGGAAGCCTTTCAACAGGTGAGCAAACAACAGCTCGAGACAGATCACCATCGGCATCGAGTATGCGTGCAGAAGAGAAAACAGGTGAGGAGGCGGGCCCAAGTTGTTTAAGGCAGCTGAGCGACCGACCAGGTCAGAAGTTGAACATGGAGCCAAACAGCAAACTTGACGATTTGTTGAAAAAACAGTATGCGAATTTTAAAGCCTTTGTGCGTACAACCGCAAACATAGATGTGGACTCTATCTCCGATAAGTGGGAATTTGAGGACGTATTGAGGTCACTTCAGGCTAGATGGTCAGCTATCGACAGACTACATTGGGACATCGAGATCGAACTGGAGGGAGAGAACGAACAATACAACAACATGTACGATAAGTATGAAAAAATATTCAACAACCTGAAAAGGGCTTACCTACGAGAGAACATCAAACACTGTAAGATTCCTCGATGGATATTATGCAACGGGAATGACGTCATCGAATTGCACGGCTATTGCGACGCGTCCATCGAAGCATATGCGTGCGTGGTATACGCACGAACAAAATACCAACAAGAAACAGTAATCGTGGCAGCGAAATCGAAACTTATACCAAGTAAGAAGAGCGTAACTTTGCCACGAATGGAGCTTTGTGGTGCTGATCTACTATCTAAGCTCATAACCAAAATAAAACAGTGTATAAGTTGTCAAGTAGAAATCTATGGTGGTCATAGGGTGGCTACAAGGCGATTCAGCACGTTGGAAACCTTTCGTGGGTAATAGAGTCAACGCTATAAAACATATAATGCCGGCAAAATGCTGGCGATATGTGAAATCGGGAGAAAACCCGGCCGACTGCGCCAGCCGAGGTTTAACAGCGCCTCAACTATTAAACCACCCTTTATGGTGGAAGGGACCGGCATGGTTAGCGTCCTTTGACTTACAAAAGGAACACACAAAAGGAACAGACTATCTACCAAACAGACGAAGAGATGAAAAGGATAAAATTAGTTAACATTGTTCAAGACATTAAAAGTAATAGTATAATAGATAATTTATTATTACAACATAATTCATTTATAAAAATAACTCGTGTCTTAGCATGGGTAATGAGGGCATTGACGCCAAAGTCGCAACGTAAACATTTCCCGAAGTACCTAACATTACTAGAACTGCGAAAAGTCAAATCAGCAATTATAAAACGAGTACAAAGTACAACATTTACGACGGATATTGAAATGTTAAACAAAAAAGGTAATGTGGCAACAAACAGCAAATTATTGAATTTAAAACCTTTCGTCGATAAAAGCGGCTTTCTCCGAGTGGGAGGACTTTTAAGAAATGCGAATATGAGCGACGAAATGAAACATCCTAAAATAATCCCTAACAAAAGTCGATTGGCGGAGTTACTCATGGAAGAAGCTCATCAATTAACATTCCATGGAGGTCCTCGACTGACCTTAGCTGCTCTCAGACAACAATACTGGATAACAAGTGGATACAGTACAACCAAAAAACAGTTAAGAAATTGTGTAACCTGCCGGAAGTATGAAGCAAAGAAGCAATATCAATTGATGGGTGACCTTCCCGCAGCTAGAACCAACCCCGCTCCTCCATTCTACCACACTGGGGTGGACTGCACAGGTTTTGTGAACATTAAGGCAAACAAGGGGAGAGGGGTGAGAACACTGAAAGGCTACGTGGCTGTATTTATATGCATGGTCACAAAAGCAGTTCATTTGGAATTGGTGTCTGACCTTACCAGTTCAGCATTCTTAGCCGCACTTAAGAGAATGGCAGCTCGGAGAGGAACACCACATAACTTGTATAGTGACCAAGGAACCAATTTTATTGGAGCAAATAGGTTGCTGCAGGAGGAGTACAACCAATTACAACAAGTTTTCGGGGATAGTTGCCAGGCAGAAATCGCTGAAATGAACATACAATGGCATTTCAACGCTCCATCTTGGCCGAGTGCTGGCGGGCTGTGGGAGAGAGCCGTCCGCAGCCTGAAGTTACACCTGAAAAGAGTGGTCGGTGAACAAAGACTAACGTTTGAAGAGTTCACCACTATACTGACACAGCTGGAAGCGTGTCTGAACTCGAGACCTGTTCACTTACAGAAAACATTGAGGATTTGGATTATTTATCACCGGCACATTTTTTAACAGGAAGATCGGACTTAACAGTGATTGAGACAAAGGAGGATGCGAGAACAAGATGGCATTTAACTACCAACATATTTAAACAGATTTGGCAAAAATGGAAGAATGAATATTTGAGCGAATTAACAGCGAGAGAAAAGTGGTCTAAACCTCAGGAAAACTTAAAAATAGGCAACATGGTGGTAATACATGAGGATAACATTCCAGCTGCTACTGTCATCTACATTTGGTCATGCAAACACGACCCGCCCTTAGAGCCCCGCCATCGCCAATTGGCGATGGCGTGTACACGCGGCTTTAATCTCTATTTCTATTATTATAAAGTGCTAATCTGGTCTGTGGATTATTTCTCTATGGGCCTGACGGATATTCTCGTCGACTAAATCATTGGCAGACAAAAATATTCATGGACAAAATTGCAAAAAAATGTTGAAATTGACAGTTCACGCAGGTCAGACGCGAGTCTAACTACGCTGGTCATGAGTGCTCGGTCCGCATGTATTTCGTTATTTTAAATGGTTTTCTTGTGTAAATCGACGGGAAGTGATATTAATTGCATTACTAAGTAGTTTTTACATCGTGGTGAATAATATTAACACTAAATAACATCGTTTGATACCTATTTTGGGCAACCAAAAACATGTGAGCAAAAGTGTCTGTGGAAAAAGTGATTGTGGTGTTGTTTTGTGTTTTGTGAGTGATTTGTGTCTGTAATCGCTGGTAAGTGCTTATTTTCTTTCATATAAATAGTTCAAATATCGTTATAAACGATAAATGAACTAAAATATAAACATCGTAAATTTAAAAACACGAAAATAGTTTTACGTAAACAGACGGTTAGTACCTATTCAAAAGTCGTAATTTTTCGTGTTTTTATTTACTGTGTTTATCTGTAAAAAATGCTCTCTTTATATAACTTATCTATTCATAATGTACCCTGCAAAATTTCGTGTAAATTGGAACAGTAGTTTTATCACAAATCGTCTTATCACTAAACGGCGCAGCCGTCGATTAAAATGCGTATTTATGAATTCAAAGGGTTCCACTCGACATTTCTAAGTATTACAAAGAATCATTTGTCTAAACACAAACCCAAATCAACTAGCGATAACACCGGAGGCGAAACAAAAAACCCCGAGTGTTTTGTTTATTTAAGTGCGGTCGTAAATCTGTCACCGCGGGGGGTCGTTCGGTACTCAACGCGCGAGCGCGGGCAGTAGCCTAGCGGTTAACATTCATCTGCTTACCCCTGAACAGCTCCAAAAGGAACTAAACATTATCTCGGGGCATTTATCCGACGACCTAACATTGCCTATTGTTCAAGTCCATATGAACATATAGTTAATTTATAGTTTTATACTTAGTTCAATTAAGTAACCATAGCCAATATTGGTTTTGTTATGTTACATTTCTAGTTTCATAAACTGGCAACTTTATTTGAGACTTCCTGTATCTTTGGGTATCCTGTTTTTTAGAAAATCTGTCTGGGTCATGGCGCACGTTGTGCCCTGTTAAAATAAGAAATTAAAAAGATTTTATCTTCAAATTAACGCATTTCATTTCGAACACCTATTGAACCGCACGATATTCGGAAGCTATATTCTCTGATAAGCATTAAAGCACGAATAACTGAAGAATACTTCCTCTTCCAAATAACATTTCCACTTATCAGTAGAGACCGATATAAGTTATACAAAATACATTCCATACCACACCAGACGAACAACACTATGATAGAGTTCATCCCATCTTCAGAATACGTAGCTACGGATCTAAAAAGAGACTCGTACTTAACAATTACGTCGGGAGAACTTTCACTATGTAAACAAGAAGATGATCATTTTATCTGCGATTGGAAAAAGCCGATATACCATCTTAACAACGAGAACAATTTTTGTGATCTTGACCGAGACACAGATAAGTGCAAGGTACGAAGATCTAGATGTGAAAACAAATGGACATCACTAACAAACCCGTCACTATTCTTGTACCATTGCTGCAACATTTATGCCGTCAAAGTAATCTGCGGCGAACAGATCAACAAGTTACTCCCGCTGGCGGCGGGAGCGCTGCTGTACAGATGGCTGCGGCGGCGAGCGCGCCGCGCCCACATCACGTCGGACATGGAGCTTCAACCCACCAGAAGTGTTAGTGATGTAAACGTCAATAGTGTTACTGTTAGGGCCGGTTGTTTCAAACGGTTCGTTAACGTAACATACGTACGTCAAATAATAAAGATTACGGAAGATGTTTAACGTTCGTTAAATACAAAGCGTTGTTTCACTACATAAAAAACCGATTGTCAAAGTTATTCGGGTTGCCAGTAAAAAGCAATACTTTTTCCCAATAAAAATGGTTGGGAGATTTTTATATTATAGCAACACTTCGCCGTTCACGTCAAATTTTCAAGTGACAACCTCAGACCAATTAGAAAAAACAAGACATAGCGTGGTCAACAGTGACGTGAGGCCGATTTCGTAAACATGTGTGCACCAAGTGACGTGTAGTTTGATTGTATTGTGTGCGTGTGAGCGTGTATGCACAGAGCGGAGGTATAGTTTTGGCATGCTTCACTGTATTGTTCGCAGTGCTATGTCATGGTTTTTATCTCGTCTGAGGTGACAACTAATTTGGATTAAGAGTACAATCAATTGCACCCATTACTCTCGGAAATCTAGATATTTTATAAAAGTTAGTTGCAAGAGCTAATTTCTCCTCATCGTTAGCTTAGCTGGCAAGCTTATATAATGAGGACGTAATTTAGCAACAGCCCAGGCATATCATTGATTTATGTAAAATAAGGTATTTAAGTCTTGAACAAATAAATATTGTTTATTTAAGCCTGACATAATCACCAACACTTATAATGAAAGATCCTGATGCATAATATTGTAGAGTTGCAAGTACCTGGTCTATGGGTTTTACTGCCAAATATTAAAGATTGTGAACGAATTTATAATCAAATTATGAATTGGGTTTATACCTAAGTATCTACCTATATGATAACTGAATACATACTTAATTTTCTGTACTTAACAAATTTTATTTTATCTTCGATTTGACGTGTTAACAAAAACAGAGCTACTTCCTTTGAAACGTGGTATCTTGCAATAAATTCCTGCTTAACCCATACGTTTATGATAGTTTTAAATACTTTTTTCTTTCTTTCTACACTATTTGTTTCATCATCAGAAAAACTATCGTCGAACAAAGACGAATACAACAAAAGAGCGTCCTGTCCAGATGTTTGAGAATAAAATGACGTTAACCAGTGGGTATGGCACCGGTTACTGTAATCGTTATTTTTTAACGGACGTTAAGGCCTACATTTTGTGAAACAACGCATTTTTTGGTTTGACGATAGTTAGCGCCATTTTTGACGTATACGCGTGCGTTAAGTGGACGTGAAACAACCCGCCCTTAGTGCACGCCAAAACATGAGTGAACGTCAATCTAGTGCAACACATATTTATGGTGAATTAAACAATACAATGGTGAATAGGGCGTGTCCTCGCGTGCCTAGAAATCATTTAGGAACAATAAGATCTTAATTTTATAATTTTAAATAGAATAGAATAGAATATTTATTTGCCAGAAACATGGTATGTTTACAAAAGGTGTTCGTATTATTGCATAGTGCTACATGTCTCACCGTTTTAACGGTATGCAAATCAAGTTACAATTATTATTACATACAATCATTGAAGTACATAAATTTTTTGTTAACATTATTTACATTATATTAATATTATATTAAAATTTAATAAAAAAAAAATTGTTTATTTTTTTATTTTTTTATGCAAATCATTTTCCTTTTGTTGTACTAACATTTTAATCTTAAGTTGAATTGTTTTCACCTTGTACACATTATTATCATGATCATAACATTATTTTACTAACATAACATTGTTTCATCTCAGCATCCCTATCTTTCGTGGCCCGGAATATGTTCGGTGTTTTCACCGAACACCTTAGTTAGCAATATCGGCGTGACGCGTTTACCTAATTTTATATGACTTATTACTTATTATTTTATAATGTATTTAGTGCACTTTTGTCTACCGCGTTAGCCGGGTGTATTCATCAACATTTCATTAACATTTTAACATTAAGAACAGTTTGAGAGTGAGTTAATGAATAGAGTTCAACATAAACATTTGTTTCTCCTAACACCGACACCTTGCTAGTACCCCGACACTAACTATGACTACATTTCCAATTCCTTAAATCTCTTGAAAAGAAGTCACATAAAAAAACAATATTACATGTCAATTTTTAAATCACCCCTATTTTACCCAATTTTTTTTTTTTTTTTTGGGTGGGAAATCATCAAATGACTCCTCCCGCTCTGGGCGGAGCGAGAGGGAGTGTCAGACTTTTACTGACTAAAACCCACCCGTGTTCCTTCCGTTGCCTGTGTGCGTTGCAGGGCCGCGATATCCCTTTCGGACAAACCCGCAACCCCGGCAGGCAAATAATTTTTGAAAACCGCTGAATACATATTTCTTTATTTGTTACCAAAAGCATAAAGGAGACCATTTTTTTTGGGCCCACTGGTAAATGATAACGTATATTAATAATATTACACATAAAAAAGTATCCATCTTATTATATTAAACTGACCAAAAATTATACAAAAATCTAACCGGAATTATGAAATATTAATAAAAATGTGATAGGAAAAAAAGTGCGTGTTGAGGGGCGTTTTGGCGTTTACTTAAACATGAAAAAATGTTACTACGGTGCGCGGTGGTAGTAAGGGCGGCTTTAAATGTGTAAAAAGATATGAAAGGAACCGTAAATTTGTTTTTAAATGCTGTTTTAAGGCTATCGCAAATATCGCGTAACGTGGTTTAAAAATCACCGTGGAACGAAACGTAGTAAAAGTCTGTTGTTTTATATGACAGTTGACACTGACAGATGACAGACAACATAGGTAATTCTAATTATTATTTCTTTCCATTTCTTTATCAGTTACGTGAAAGTTTTTCTTCGGTTCTTTTCGTAATTTTATTCGAAAGTTTTTGAAAATGGCATTATCAAAAAAAAACAAATGAAATGAAATTGTTTATTCTTTAAATAGGATATAGGAATCACTTTTACACGTCATATAAAAAAAAAAATATAATTAAAATTTGCTAGATGAGTTCGGCGTTTCCTATCCGACTACTCTGAGAAGAAAGGCCGAAACAAACTCAGAGGTCACAGTCTCTTTTAAAGTCCAGACATAATCTTGGTCAATCCATATGAGGACCATGTAGATTAGTGTCTGAAATGGTCTTTTGAGAGAAGAACCACACAGATTTGAGTGGACGGACAGGTCCACTCAAATCTGTGTGGTTCTTCTCTCAGTCAGTGCAAGCATTTGTCAGTAATCGTGGAGCTCAACTCGACGAACATACCAAAGAAAGGACATTTGGGTAGGCCGCATAAACTACTCAAACCATCAGACCATTATTAAAACTATCTGAGAAAGGAAATAAAAAAACTGAGTAGAGAAAACAAAAAAAAAAAACATTAAAAATAAAAATATCCACATAGTCCTCACATTCACAATAGGTAATTAAAAAAATATAATACTTTACAAAGTAATCATGTCATTTTGAATGTAATATTCAATAATATGAATGTTTAAATAAAACTGGTATATTTTGATGATTTTACTAAATAATTCTAATGTCAAGTTTTATGGTTTTATCACAAGGTTTAGCAGAGCGAGCAGCTCAATCCCAAGCTTTTTTATCTTCTAAATAATCATAAATTTTATAGTACCCTTTTTTACAAAGTTTGGTTTTAATACAATTTTTAAATCGTTTAATGGGTAAGTTTCGAATGTCAATGGGAAGTTTGTTGTAAAAGCGTATACATTGACCCATGAACGAGTTGCCTACTCTGTGGAGACGAGTGTGATGTACAGCATTAACATTATCTTCTACGAGGTAGAATTACAATCAAGGCACACTAGTAGAAAAACTTATTTTATTTATATACTAGTTGACACCACCCCATCAATTTCCAACAGTAGGGCTGCTCTTGCTGGATATTGTTGTAATTGTTTAGTGGGCAGACGCACTGTCGGCTGCTGTACACACGTGATGTCTGTCGTATGGTTTTTATCTTGGGCACGGCATCAAAGTGAGGTTGAGCCACCTGCATCTTTTTTAGATGAAATACTTCTTATAAGAGATGACTTTGAAAATGCTGATGATTAACAGTACCTATGTAATAAATTCTTTTTGTTACGTATATAAAGTGTTTTTTTTTTCTCCTTACACAACCAGCTTAGAACATTATATACATCTAATCCATTTGCGTGAATCAGTCTATCAAATCGTGAAAATCTTATCAAAATCTATCACATAGTACAAAAATGACATTGTTTTATACTATTAATTATTGAACAGTGCACTATTTTAACTTTAAATACTCGTAAGTACCAACGAAACCTATTCACCCATTAGACAATCGCTCTTGTGGGATTTAAGTGTATAGTGAGAGTAATGTTTTGATTGTCGTATTGCACAGTATTCCGGTTACATATACGAGGGGTGTTCAATAAATAGTGAGAATGCGATACATTCTCCTTGGAAAGAAAAAAAAAAATACTAGCAGGCATAGCCCAGACATTAGTTAAGATGATAATAAAAAAAGCAATTAATTCTCTTTTGTTTTTTAAAAGTAGAAGTCTATTGTTTGCGTCGTTTCGGAACGTGTTCTTAAAAATGGATAAAATTGAAGTTCGCGCGGTAATAAAATATCTCTGCTTGAAAAAATTTACTACGGAGCAGGTAAATCAAGACTTGAGAGCAAAATTACGGGTTCATGCTCCTCCATATTCTACGGTTGCGCGTTGGTGTGCTGAGTTCAAGCGAGGAAGAACTTCCACTAACGACGACACACGAACGGGACGCCCCATATCGGCAGTCACTGAACAAATGATTAAAAAAGTTGAAAATATTGTCTTGGGGGATCGTCGTGTCACTGTTCGTTTTATAGCTGAAGAAGTAAAGATTTCGATAGGAAGTGTCCATAATATTATAAATGACCATTTGGGTATGAAAAAAGTGTCAGCGCGCTGGGTGCCCAGAATGCTTTCTGACGCGCAGAAACAAACTCGACTGAGAATTTCACAAAGCTGTTTGGATTTGTTACAACAAGATCCTGACCGATTTTTGGCTCGATTCATAACTATGGACGAAACATGGCTTCACCATTATGACCCGGAAACGAAACAACAGTCTATGACTTGGAAGCGACCGTCATCTCCAACTATAAAGAAATTTAAGGCGATTCCATCCGCCGGAAAGATCATGGGCTCTCTTTTCTGGGACAGCCAAGGGGTGGTAATGATCGAATATCTTAATCATGGAGCCACTATTACGGGGACTATGTACACAGGACAAGTAACAAAGTTGCGTGAGGCAATACGCAAGAAACGGCGTGGCAAACTCGCTAAAGTTATTTTGTTTCACCAAGATAACGCCCCTGCGCACAAGTCCAGAGTTGCGATGGCTGCCATTCAAGAAGCTGGCTTCAAATTGATGGAACATCCTCCATATTCACCGGACCTTGCTCCTAGTGATTTCTACCTATTTCCGCGCTTAAAGGAACATGTCAGGGGCCAGAAATTCGAAGATGATGACGGAGTAGTCGCCGCCGTAAATGATTTTTTAAGGGATCAGGAAGCAGATTTTTTTAGAAAGGGAATTTTAGGATTAGAGAAAAGATATACAAAGTGTATAAACCTGAAAGGTGACTACGTCGAAAAATAAAATAACGTATATTAAAAGATAATTGCGTCTTACTCATTCTCACTATTAATTATTGAACACCCCTCGTAGATTTGCTAATATTACCACTGTAATCTAGAGATTATAAGGAATAAACTAACATGAATTTAATTAATATACGCCACAATATGTGGTGGGTCCATTCCCCAAACAAAAAAAATTGTATCCTTTAAATTTTCATAGCCCTAACTTAAAAAATTATAGGTTTCCCATACAAACTTTCATCCCCTATATAAAATAAGCCCAAGGGGCGGGGCCTTGGGGTTATTTTGAGACAAAAAGTAGCCTATGTCCTTCCTTGGGATGCCATCTATCTCCTTGCCAAATTTTATCGAAATCTGTTCAGTGGTTTAGGCGTGAAAAGGTAACATACAGACAGACAGACAGAGTTACTTTCGAATTTATAATATTAGTATTGATTCAAATCCTAATAGCTCCTACACACTATGCCGGCGACACGGCCGCCGGCAATACCGCCGGCCCTGCCGCACGAAGCCGCACAAAGGATCGCAAAGAAAAATGAAAGCGCAAAAGCCGGGGGTACGAGTCGCGCGGCAAAAGCCGGCGGCCATGCCGCCCGCATAGTGTGTAGGAGCCATAACGTTAATGTTCTAAATTCAAATTAAATTTTCATAGGTTTCGTATTTTGTATAACAAGTCATTTTTACCCTGTATGGAGTATTGAAGGAAATTGATAAAACAACACACGTAAATGAAAAAAAAGGCTAAGAAACGTTTATTTAATCAAACTCAAACTCAAAGCATTTATTTCAATTAAACCATTTACAGACACTTTTGAATTGTCAAGGAATCGGTCAGTCAGAAATATGAAGCTAGTTGCCCATTCCAAAGCGTAGTAGGTACCTATGGAGAAGAACGGCCAAGCAACTCCATGGACACTCTTTTAAATAAATTGTTACAAAAAATTGGTTACATCATTCATCTTGAAATTAAACATGTGAGAACAATGTAGAAAGACGTGCACGTTATAAGCGTCCGTAATAAAAATATAAAACAAAGAACAATTTAAAAAATGAAAACAGCCAAGGCAGCTAAGAGTTGACCAGTCCCAACTGACGGCGCCCGTTCACGAACATGACGCACGGATTAGCACCATTCAGCTCAACCATTTTGAAGGGAGCTAAATGATCCAACACACGCGCCACCATCAGCGAGACATCTGAGTGAGCATGACATACTCACAGCTGCCAGGGCACATTCAAATCAATAAAAGACGTATTACCCGGTAAATGTTAGCTCTTTAGTACATAGTACTCACACCTGTGCTCTGAAATTATACATATAATACAAAGGAAATTGATTTTATACAATGCAAAGATAAAGTATTTTCAAATGTTAATCATATAGTTGTGGTTGTGGAGCAGGACCAGCATTGAGCCAAGCATTTTTATCAGCGATGTAATCCCCCAACTTATAATATGCCTGCCTGCATAGTGTGCGTTTTATACAAGATTTGAATTTCTTCTCATTCAGTTGAAGTATGTGGGGAGGAATTTTATTGTAACATTTTAAACAGTATCCCATGAAAGATGAGTCCACTTTAGCCAGTCTGAAACCTGGTTAAACTAATGGGTCCCTATTTCTTGTACTATAATTATGTCACCTCTTTTACTAAAAACATGTACATTTTTTCTTACGTGCATGATGTTTTCATAGATATATTGACAAGGTACCGTCATGATGTTAATATCCTTAAACAGTTCCCTTAGAGAGTCACGCCTGCGGAGATAATATATGGCTCTGATCGCTCTTTTCTGCAGAATAAAAATACTCTATGTCTGCAGCCCGTCCCCACAGTAAAATACCGTACGATATGATACTAGTACTAAAGTAACTAAAATAGACCAGCCTCGCGGTATCTATATCAGTAAATTGACGGATTTTTCTGACAGCGACCTATATCTTTAATTTAAGAACTGTATTCACTACCTATGTTACACAAATAAAGAAATGATTATGATTATGACACTCACTCAGCCCACTGTGGTTCTATCTTGCATTAAATCCGCTTTCAAGTAAACTCAATGCCATCAACTTCAATATAGTGATACAATGACTGACATACTGGGCCCTGTTTAATAAAATTTACAAATTGTAAATTGTAGATGACAATTTTCTGTTTAATAAAAGTTACAAAGGACATCATTCAAGTGTCGAACATTTTGTACCCAAAAACTAAAGTGAATACGGTTTTCATAAGGATAATAACACCCTCAACTTACTATTACATGAGAGTATACAGATAACCCGTCCGCTGCTATTAAATATATATATATATATATTTAAAAACAATATTTTGATTTAAAATGTTTCCAGTATAGAATTAATGTTTAAAACGAGAAACAGCCTAGCTACCTCTTCATCATCATCATTTCAGCCGGAAGACTTCCACTGCTGGACATACTCGTAGGCCCAAACCTCGCCTCTTCGATTGGCTCTGTGATTCTCACATCCAGCGGATTCCTGCGGTCTTCATCAAGTCATCGGTTTGGTGAAGACCGCAAGAACCTCCAGCCCAGTGCCATATTAGTTAGGTAATTTTTCGAGTTATGTCGGTTACTTTGGTTCTCCTGGGTGAATATTTCAGAGAGCCAAAATTTATGTCTCGCTACAATACTCTTCAATACTAAAGAATTTCAAAATCAAACATTTTTATTACATTACTTAAATAAATGATAAAGATGCTATCGGAGCCATTTTGATCTTTAAATCACACAAAATAAAGATATTCAAATCGGCAATATTTGGCGTCTCGCCTGGGTATAGTTTCTAACATTTCGTGACAAAAAATTCAGTGTATTGAATGTGATACATTATGTGAATAAATATTAAACTTAGATAAATAAAGAACGTTTTTCATTACAATAATGTTAGAAAACTTTATTAAAAGTTACTCTAAAATGTAATCAAACAATGTTCAAAAAATAAGCGTCATTATCGGCAACAATGTTGTATGTAATTTTTTTACTTATAACGAAACGCGACCGAAGAGTCAAATTATGTTTAAGCGACGCTTCACCCCGCGCCTTAGTCGGCCGACACGCTTTGGAGTGTAAGGACATCGCGCGATTTGAGCAGTAAGTATTTCATTTTGATTCTCCAAAATTTGTCATCACAATCGTCATTCTTATTTTTGACTGTATCTCAATTATTTCTTCATAATGAAGTGTTTTTATGTAACAAAGTTGAAGTACGCGTGAAACTAATACTGCATGTGAAACTTTCTCCGACGAATATACCTAATTATTTTGTAAAATGGTGAACTTTCTAGAATTCGTCATTATTGGCAGCATCATTTTCAGCAACAAAATCAGAAAATAACCCAAGAAAAAAAAAAAACAGTGAAGAAAAAGTAACTATTCTTGTAATTGTTATCATAATCAATAATAGTGTAAGTTTTGATGATTGAATTGTCAGGGCATTGTAGGAGAGGGAAATTTCTGAGCCTAATTGGTTTAAATTAAAGGCTTTTGTTAAGCATCGTCTTCTTATAAAACTGTTATTAGAATATCGTTTTTAAGATTCAATTGTTTTGTGGTTATCGTTGTTAATTATGGAGCTTATTATATAAAATAATTTTAGTTACCTTTTTCTTTAGAAGCTGTTTTTGCCAAATGTTAATTTAAATGTTTTGTCAAAAATATTATTGTTAAGATTCTAATACGGGTTTATCAGAGGATAAAAGTCTGATTAGTTTAGAGACCGTTGAAGACTTTTATAATTGTTAGGAGAGTAAATAGCATTTTTAAGATACAATCAGGGTTTAGTTTAGTGGCTTAAAAACGTATTTAAGTATAATTTTTGGTCTCTCTAAGTCTGTTATTTTTTTTTAATGTGTATGTATAGCATAAGTCGAGCGTTTTTTATTTCATTAAACTCTGTTATCGTCAGAATATCCAATCAGGAGACCAAAGAATCAATATATTAGGAGAATTTAAATTTATTTTTATATTAAATTTTTTAATTATAATATTGCATTTTATTTTCATAACAAAATAATACCCAAAATAGTATTTAAGTCACATGTAAATTCATCTCCATATTTATAATACTTGTTCAACTCACTGTCGGCAACATTGCGTCATTATTTTTTACAATAACGTCATTATTCTCACAATGTGACATTATCAGCAACAACGTTTTTTAATGATTTTGAAAAATATCCAAAATTAATGGACTGCTTGGGGTGCCTTCATTACAACATACTATATATTTCATATATCTATACATCTGGCCTTAAATAAAAGCTCTGCCGCGAGGTTTAGAAAATCTTAATTATTTTTGTCAAGAATATTGTTTTGAGGAGATCCGCCCTCCTGCTGATCTCTTCATTTCTGATTCGATCACGTGAGGAAACTTCAAGTATAGCCCTCTCAATTGGCCTTTGGGTGATTCTTCTAATAAGGCCCATTGTGAGCGACCACGTTTCAGGTCCATAGGTCATCACTGGCAACACGCACGCACTGGTCACTGTTGCGATATGTAAGACGAGAAGATATTGCGTAGCTTCCCGAATATACCCAGCCGAGTTGGATTCGACGATTGACCTCTCTCTCGAAATTGGACCTACCTATCTGGGCATTTTGTCCTGGGTAAACGTAGTCGTCCACAACTTCAAGTGTAGTGTCTCCGATCTTCATAAGGGTGGGTTTTACATGGGCATTTGACATGAACTTAGTTTTGTCCATGTTCATTTTAAGACCTCTTTCGGTAGGTCTACTGAGGTCATCGAACATTGTACTGAGGTCCTCCGATATAGTAGTCATGGCTGAGATAGTCTCAGCTATGACTACTATATCGTCGGCAAACCGAAGGTAAGTGACGTTGTTGCCATGTCCAGAACCTTGAAGACATCCTCCAATGCAGCAGTGAACAGTTGTAGCAGTCTGTCTGTCTCACCTTACCTCGCTGCAGAAGGATAGGTTTCAAGGTCCTGGAGTCGTACCGACATCGTAGTAGTGTTAGTGTAGCACCTCGATTTACCAATAGTGATTCTGGCACCGTTGAAAAGACTGCAGTACAGCCCAAGTCTTGATCGAATCGAATGAATCGAATGAAATCGGCTTTCTTGTAGACCACAAAAGCTAAGCAGAGAGGCAGGTCATACTCTTCGATCTTCTGTACAACCTGTCGCAGCGTATGTATGTGGTCTACGGTGGTAAAGCCTTTACGGAATCCAGCTTATTCGGAAGGCAGGAAGTCGTCATACCTGTGCGCGAGACGGTTTGTGATGACTCTTGCAAACAGCTTGTAGATATAGCTCAGAAGTGAGACGGGCCTATAATTCTTACGCAGAGCATTGTCACCCTTTTTTAAAGAGGAGTATCACCACACCTGTCCTCTGTCCGCATGGGTCTGTCTGTGGCGTTTTAACCTCGAGTATGACGGAATCAAAAAGCTTCTGGGAGGCTTAAGAACAAATTTTCAACCGGCCTAGTTACCTGCTATTTTATAATAAAAAAACATTTCTTTCAATCTTTTTCTCGTTATTCTTGGTATGGTTTCGGTCGGCCCGGGTGCGTAAACAGTTTTTTTTTTTTGGCGACTAGGGGTGCGAGGGCGTGCAGCTTGCATCTCCCTCGACCGTTCCGCCTCCTCCTTCGCGTGCATAACTGCTTCGCAGAAGGTGACGGCCTCCCATGCACTCTCGCTCCGGACCATGGCCTGAACCAGGGCCGGACGCGAGAGATCGCCGCCGCCGATCGCCCAAGCCGGGCAGACCTCCACCGTATGCTCCACTGTGTCCTCCGGGCGATCCACACAATGGTGACACCCGGGCGTTTCCTCCCGCTTTATCCTGAACAGGAACCTCCCGAAACAACCGTGTCCGGTGAGGACCTGCGTCAGGCGGAAGGTGAGGACGCCGTGACGCCTCTCTATCCACTCCTCAAAGAGGGGACTTATCGCCACAATTGTGGCGTACCCAGCGCTGGGTTGCGACAATCGCACTCTCCATGCCGCCATGAGATCCCGCCGCAGCTCTGTCCGCTGTGCCGTGATATCTCGCGGCAGCGGAGTTACGCCCCGGCGTTTCGCCTCCTCGCGACTCTCCCACATGTGCGCGAGGACTTTTGCCTCCAGATTTCGTGGCCTCTGACCAGCCTAATGGCCTTTGGGACGCGTTCAATCGCTGGGCTGGTCGCAGCCTTAATTAACGCGCCCACACTGGTGCCCCGTAAAGGGCCATGGACCGCACGATCCCTGCGTAGAGCCTCCGGCAGGAGGCGTTTGGACCCCCTAGATTGGGCAGAAGCCACTTCAAAGCAGCCCCAGCCCTCTGCAGTTTGGGAGCCAAACGTCGGAAGTGCTCCACGAAGTTCCACCGGCTGTCGAGGACGAGTCCCAGGTACTTCATCGTCGACTCGACACCGATGTGAACCCCTCCCGCCGTTATCTGGGAACCCGACAGTGGCGCGTTCCGAGGACCATAGAAACACATGGCCTCGGACTTGTGCAAGGCCACCTCGAGTCCCAGTTGCCGGATCCTATCGACGATTGTCGCAACCCAACGTGTCGCCAGTTCGGCCGCCGCCTCATGCGACCTCTCCTGCACCAGGACCAGCGTGTCGTCAACGTAGCAAACCACGGTGACGCCGCTAGGGAGGTCGGCGCGCAGCACCCAGTCGTAGCCGATGTCCCACAAATGCGGCCCCAGGACCGATCCCTGTGGGACACCGCACGACATCTCTCGCCGGTTCCACTCTCCGTGGTGACCGGGGTAGATGACGGCCCTGTCCGTCAAATAGGCCTCGACCACTCGACAGAGCTAGGTCGGCATCCGGTGATACCGGAGTGCCTCCCCAATGCAACTCCAGGGCAGGGTATTGAACGAATTGGCGATGTCAAGAGACACCGCTAAGACCACCCCATCCCGGGCAATAGCATCCCCCGTCGTGAGGGCTCGAACGCGCATGATGGCATCCACCGTAGAGCGCCCCTTGCGGAAACCAAACTGGCCGTCCGCCAAATCCGGCCCCACTCGCACCAGCTGCCCGACAAGGCGGTCTGCAATTACTCTTTCAAAGAGCTTGCCCACCTCGTCGAGCAGCACGATGGGCCGGTAAGCGCACGGAGAGTCCGCCGGGCGCCCCGGCTTCTTGATGAGGACCAGCTTCCCCGTCTTCCAACGAAGTGGGGGGTGCGTTAACAGTACGAGAGCGGTTAATACTTATTATATTCATACCTTATTATACCTAACGCTCAATGCCATTGCCATGTCCATTTTGTCAATAAATATTTGCGTCTTTAAACGCAAATTATTGTTGGCAAAAAAATGATTTTTGGTACTTTCAAACTCAAATAGCAGCTAGGGGGTTAATTGTAGACTTTTGTTGTAATATAAAAAAATGTTCAAGATGTTATTTACCATATGAAAACAGCATTTATTTTTATTTTTGGTACTTTAATTTTTGGGTACGTAATGAATGATGTAAAGGACATCATTTCATGGTGGAAAATTTACATAATTGTAAAATTGTAGCTAAAATTTTTGATATTTCTGTTTAATAAACATTTTCACTTTACAAGTTTAGTGTAAGTTTACATATTTGTAGGGAAAACTACTTTATTGAACACATCATTGTAACTAGGTACAAGTTTACATATTTTGTAAATTGTAGTATAATTCTGACAGGTGGACTCATGGTGTGTCAAAACTTTACAATTTTGTGCCTCAACTAAGAAATTAAACAATTTTAAGCAAAAAAATGATTCTAACAACGAATGGTGAAAGTAATGATGTTAGTGATGATTATATGTGATTGAACGGCAACGGCGAATTTTTCGTAAAAGGATACATTTTACTTGTAATGTGACATTTATGATCAACAAAAAATTTCGGGTACGTTTGTCATAACAAAAATAGGGCATTTACTTGACCACAATACGAAGAGAAATGTAATCTTTACACCGACCGAGCACATTTTAAAACTTATATGTTATGTAAATTGTAAATACAATATTTTCATCGAAATCTACAGGCGTTTTCTACTGTAAATGTTTATTAAACAGCATTTACAACAATTGTATAGCAATTTACAACTGTGATAATTGTAAGTTATTTACTTATTACTTTCTTACATATTTGTAAGGTTAGTTTTTTTTTATTTTTTTTTTATTTACCATTTAAAATATAATAATTACAAAGTGTTTCAGCAGAATAGCATTTTTAAACCACTAAGGTTTGTGCTTAATGCTACATGTAAAATCTACATCATAGTAAAAACAAAATCAAGGTAAACAATAAATATAACATAATACCTAATTTCGAAATTTGGTAACTTCATCTCAGGTGATATGCTAGTTATTACGTAAAACCGCATTTCACATTGAACATTCAATGTGTTGTAGGTAGTGGGACTTAAGTTTTGATTTAATATTTCTTGGCGTTAAGTCACTGCGCAAATCGGAAGGTAGGTTGTTAATTAACCGAGGAACTAGGTAAGAAGATGTCCGCTCACCGTAGGTGTTGTTTGCCCGAACCGTGCATAGCTGGTTACGTGCGACGGCCCGCGTGAATACAGAATGTTGAACTTTTTGCTCTAAGTAGCCATTGAAATATTGTTCTTTTAGCAAAGTATATTTAAATTGTGTATGTACAGGTAATGTTTTACAGTGATGAAATAGTCCATGCTCATTGTTTTGAAATTGGTATTTAATTTTTTTAGATACGATATTCTTTAGTATTCTTAGTTGGACTTTATAAATTTTACTGAGATAAGATTTGAATGTTCGACCGTAACTACTGAGTCCATACTGAATGTATGATTCTGCTAATGAGTTGTATAACATAAGTTTTACTTTGAAAGGAATGCGGTTCTTCAGGATTATAATATTAGCTAAAAATTGTCTTAACTTATTACAAACATGCTCTATATGTTTTCTCCAGTTGAATTTGTTATCGATGTCTAGTCCCAGATACTTTTGAGAATCTACTTCTTCTATACAAGGACAGCTACACTTGGTATTATTTAAGTTATGCAAGCAGCTGTGGTCGTGTGCAACTAAATTATTGGGAGGAATACATTTTAAGTGTGGTGATTTTATGACTAGCAATTTGGTTTTATTAGAATTGAGCACCAACCCAACATCATGGCACCATTTTAACAAAGAGTTCAGGTCAGATTGCAAAAGATTACAAGCTTTTTGAGGGTCCCTATCAGCTATTACAAGACATGTATCGTCTGCAAACTGAAAGCATGTACAGTGGTTGATGCAGTTACTCATGTCATTTACATAAGATAGAAAATGAAGGGGCCCCAAAACTGACCCTTGAGCCGTACCCTCTGTAACATGAGTGGCTTCACTTAATGAATTACCAATTTTGACAGCAAATTTTCGGTTTTGGAGGTAATTCCCGCACCAGTTGAGCAGAGGGCCACGAATTCCACTATGGTCCAGTTTACTAATTAGTTGCTTGTGATCAAGCGTGTCAAAAGCACGGGAAAAGTCAATGAAAAGTGCGTATGTAATCTTTCTTTGATTAAGGTGCTCGTTGACTTCATCAGCAAACTTGGACAATAGATCTGATGTACCTTTGCCCGTTTGGAATCCAAATTGGTTCGGATAAATTACTTCGTGTTTTCTATAAAATGAGTGTATTTGTTGACACACGTATTTTTCTACAATTTTATCAATAGAAGAAAGCAATGTAATAGGACGATAGTTAGCATACTCATCTCGCTTACCCTTTTTATAAACTGGTCTAACACAGCCTAACTTTAATTCATCAGGGTATAAACCACTTTTTAAACTGCAGTTAATTAAGTCCGCAATAGCTTTTGATACATCTGAACCTATCATTTTTATATCCGCAACTTTAACGTCATCTAGTCCGGGAGCCTTATTAGAATTCAAATTATTTATTATTTTAAGTATTTTGTCTCCTGATGCTTTCTTAAAGTTTAAACTAGAATTCATTGGTTTACAATAGGTTTTGGGGTCCAATATTTTAATACTACAGTTTGGAACTATATTTTTTACGGCTCTGTCAAATCCGATCGCAAAATTATCTGCAATTGCCCTAGTGGTAAGACCCTGTGCATCAAACGCTTTGAGAATAGCAGCATCGATTGATAATGTCACTCGTCCCAACATTTGGTTCACCATTTGATAAACTTTTTTTGTATTTTTTATGTTCTCATTTATTCTGTTCATATAGTATAAGTTCCTTCTACTTTCTATAAGTTTATGTAATTTGTTACGGGTTTTATTGTATTGCAACCTTAATTGAGGATTGTTAGAACTTTTTTTCTACAAGTTAAATAATTCATCTCGTTTGTCGCAAAGACGATTGACGTTTTCATCTATCCAGGGTAATTTTAAACGATTGAAATTGCTACGCTTTGCGGCAGTTTTACTAGAACTCGCAATTTTGCTTGCATTTTGAAATGAATCACGGATGAAACTATAAATATCAACTGGGTTATCCATTTTTTGTGTCTGTGTCCAGTTAACTTTATTTAACTCAAGTTTCAATATTTCATATTTTATTGTTATATTGGTAACATCCTGTATACGCTTGGTTGGCGCGTCTTGAACGCAGGTAAAGATAATAGCTCGATGATCGGCCAGTACGGTGTCTAACACCGCCGAGCACGGAATTAATGAGGGGAACCGTGCAAAAAAGTGATCAATGCAACATTTTGTGATAATATTAAGTTTTGTTTCTATTCGGGTAAATTCAGAAATTCCACACATTAAGCCGTGCTCGCTGAGTGTTTCTAAATATAAATCTTTGTATGATGATATGGATTTTAGGTCAATGTTCGTGTCGCCAACTAATAAACAGTTTTGTTTCGAGTCAAACATAGAAATGTAGTTACCAAGTTCCCTTACAAAAATACGCTTATTTATACTTGGTGGTCTATACACGGAACACACAACCACGTCCTGGTTTGAGGTTAATTTTATTGTGCCAGTTATATTTTCAAATGTTAAGGTTTCATGTTGAAGCAAGGTAAATTTAATGTGATTTTTTACGTAAATGATAATACCTCCACCCCTCTTATCGGAACGTAGTTGTGAGTACGTGTTATATTAAATAGGTGAACAATATTTTCTGGTATGCCAGCTTCAGTAATCACTATAACATCTAATGGGAAAGCGCAATTATGAATCATTTGAAGTAATTTTGTAAAGTTTTTTTTAAGTGATCTGATATTAATATGAATGCATGAGAAACTTAAGTGACTTTTAGGTGGTAGTTGTTGAAAGTACTCAGTTGTAGTACTACAATTAAATATTTCGTTGATTTGAGTATCCATACGACTTAGTATAAACAAACAAGTGTGTTAGGTAACTTACAAAATTATATTGGAGTTGAGTCTTTGAATTGATTTGGAATTCGTTTAATGTCTTCGAGTGTACGAACATAATATATTTTGCTGTTACTGACCTTTCTTACACTAACTTTGCCATCTTTACACCATATAAACTGATAAGATTTACCTAGCGTAAGCTTCGTATTACACAATAGGGTTTTTAAATACTTAGTAAGCGCTTCTCTTACGTAGATACGATTGTCAAACAGCGTATGCGAGTGTAAAACAGCGCATGTAGTAAAACTTAACAATTAATATGTGACTTGGTACCATTTTCATCAGAATGTGCTTCATAGTCATAGCTTAACTATTTTAACTGATATATCTTATCGCCTCCCGTAAAATACTTTTCATTGAGGAATTGTGGTGGTAATCTGTTTTATTTCTTCTAACTAAACAGACAGCTCTGCTGCTGGGGAGTTTGTTGCGCCACTTCTTCCCAGCTAACGCACTAGGAAGTGGTGAAGGGTGGACGTTTTGGGGGACTGTCTTATGTAATTTTGGCGTTCGAAAAGTGCTGATTCTCAGCCTAGTTTGAATAAATGACTTTTGAATTTTGTGGTTTTTTCATAAGTTCCACTTCACCAAATGATACTTTCTGAATGCATATGCTTAACTTATTGCTGAAAATACCAAAATCGCTATGTGTATGCCTATAATATTTGAGGAATTCCCTCAATTCCTCATGGATTCCATCATCAGAACTGAATTTTGTACTGAGTTTTGTATATCCTTTCAAATAAAAAAAGAATTTTCCAAATGGATTCATAAATGACTGAGTGAGGTAACAAATAAAAAAAATAAAAATATACAACCGAATTGATAACCTCCTCCTTCTTAGGAAGTCGGTTAAAAACTGTTTTTCTGTTTCTAGCACATGTGTGGGTTCGTGGGTCGTTACTGTAACCAATTGATCTCTTGGTGTTAAAACATTGTATTTTCCCAATTAAACTAAGAAGACTAATAAAAACGGTACGGAGTCCAAACTTATTTAGTTCACCAGATTGCCTAAAGAATGTGTTGTAGTTATACTCGATGTTTGCATTTGAATCCAACACATATGCATACTTATGTTTCCTATTTCTCTTCATACAAAAGTTGATTATTGCTCATGACTTGCCAATTATACATATTTAAATTAACATTATATTTATACGTTGGCAAACAGATAATAGTGTTAGTGTTAGAGGAGTTCGTGGCTAAGTAAAAACAGCCGCACTGGTCGATCCATCAGGTTAAGCTACGCTTGCCGGGGTTGATCAGTGGATGGGTGACCATCTTTACATACCGAGAATCCTCCGTGCCGCGGAAAGCACGTTAAGCCGTTGATCCGGGCTGTCATTCGTGGATCTTTGACAGTCGTTTCGGGTCGTCAGAAGCCCGAAAGTCTGACACCAGTCTTACCAAGGGGTATCGTATTACCCAGTTACTGGGTTGTGGAGGTCAGATAGGCAGTCGCTCCATGTAAAATACTGGTATTCAGCTGCATCCGGTTAGACTGGTAGCCGACCCCGACATAGTTGGGAAAAGGCTAGGCAGATTGATTGAAACAGATAATAGTGATAGTATGTGTTATGGCACTGAGCGTATTCCTTATGTCAACTATTAGTCTAAAGTAGTTATTACAAATTTTAAAGTCCAGAGGGCCTAGACAAAGTAACATTCGATTAGCGATATAGTCAGTAGAAAAGTGAAAAATTTATGTGGTTGACATATGCTATGGAAATGTCACGTGATCATAGGTTAACGAATAGAAATTAGCTAGACAATGTCATCATCATTCGTTTCCATCAAACGAATCGACAGCGTCGAACGATAACTTCTATAGAAATGCGTAGCCAAGTGACACTTTTTGACAAGCGTTATCGCTAGTTTTCGATTCTTAAGATGGAAACATTAGCGAACGTCAAAATCCTGTGGAAAACGAAAGAAAATGGCGACTTTTGGAGTTTACTCGGGGTATGGTAATTTTATGAGGAGTACAATTTATATTAGAGAAATTCTATTAAATCCGTCTGTCAGATAATAAAAAAATATTAGACACGTGTTTCTTGCTTTATCATATTTATAAAAAAATACTTAGATAAAACGCATTAAAGTTGGGGAGTGAGGGCTCGCTAGTCGCTACGCGTCGTAATATTTTGATTTCGTAAAAAATAAAATACGTGTCCAATATTTGATATAATCTACCTGATGGACAAAAAAATCATTTTAATCATCATCCCTATTCGAAAGTCTCGATGAAATGCATTATTTATAGAATTTGATCACTTTTGAATTTTCGTCCCGAGTAAGAGTCGTGGTATGAGAGCCCATTCCCAACACTTTTGCCTTATCGTTTTACGAACAAAACCATATACAATCGATCTTCCAATCGATAGATTTAGTTATTCTGAATACAAAAAATCATAATTTCATACATTTTTCGCGTCACGTCTGACCGGACCGCATTTTGAAATATGTTAAAAACAAATACTGACCTGTTTCATAGCAATTTGTCTGATTTTAAGAATGGAGTTGAACGATAGTTTTCAGATACCAAAAACACAATTTTTAGAATCCAGTAGCGTCGCACGTACATACCAAGGAGAACATTTAAGAAAGTTAAAAATGAGGCAAAAAATTAAATACATAGCAACCCGTCAGAAAATTTTGAAAAGTTGAAAAGTTAAAAATGAGTAAAAAAATCAAATACGTAGAAACCCGTCTGAAAATTTTGTTTTCAGGTGAACATTGGTCAATTGATGGGAATAAATTGTTTTTCAGAAGAAAGTGTGACCCTCTTATGAGTTGAACCATAAACTTTCGTGTCCTGTCGTGAGGAATAGGAGCGTAAAAAACACCGCGCGTTTTCCGGGCGACTTCGAAACGTTCTTTTGGTTTTTGGAATTATAGGTACCATTTAAAATTTAAGAAAACATATTTTTGTAACCCTGGTAACTATAAAAAAGATTTTTTAAAAATTGAACCAGGTTACTGTGAGACCGATCGGTAATTTTTTTGACATTTTTGAAAATGCGCTCAGGCCACATTGGACACGCAAAATGTCTGCAAACAAATTCGTATTAAAATTACGAAACCTATGTACATTTTATGTAATGAAACCGTCTGCCTATTTCTTTTGATATAGCAGAAATAGGCTCCCATAAAACTGTGACGTTTCTGACCGGTACTGCCCATCGAGTCGGGTTCAGAATCATCTAAACTAACGATTTTATACGGCTTTGGCTGTAAAACGATGCGACATGGTTGTGGTCGTGGGCTCTCGTACTATAGGAGTTCAACTGACAACAAGAATTGACAGCGACAGCGCGGAATTTGACGTTTGCTCACGAAAGACCAAAGACAAAATGTAATTTTTATCGAACAAACCAATGGACTTAGAGTAATGTTATTACTCTGAGCCAATGGATGAGACGATAGCGAAACGAAGTGTACTTTGTCTCAAAATTCAAAATTCAAAATTCAAAAGTCATTTATTCAAACTAGGCTGAGAATCAGCACTTTTCGAACGTCAAAATTACATAAGACAGTCCCCCAAAACGCCCACCCTTCACCACTTCCTAGTGCATTAGCTGGGAAGAAGAAGTGGCGCAACAAACTCCCCAGCAGCACAGCTGTCTGTTCAGTTAGAAGAACAAAAAAAAAGATTCTATATAATAGTATTCAAAATAATTTACATTACGCAACACAAAACATAATTCAAATTATTAGCCATATGTTAGCTAGCACACGCCAATATACCAAACAAAATCATCGAGAACTCAACCAATCAATCATCGATACTCAGGCCGAAATAAAAAAACTAAACGTAAACAGAATTTAATATCTAAATAAAAAAGCCTCCAGGCATAAAGGGCGTGCCCGCTTACATATAGTTGTAACTGGAAGTTATAAATGATAAACTAGGACCATCGATGTAAAATAAATAAACAAAGAGTTAATTACTAATAACAGTAAATAATATGATCAATTGTCGAGGTCACTAGCTAACCACATATTGCAATACAACTCATAAAAAAACAGTGTGATGAGTAGATTTTGTCAAAAATAAATTAAAATAACTGACTTAAAAAGTCAAATAAAATAAACAATTATATAAACTCATATAACTTGTCAGTACGTAAGCTGGAGAAAGAACATAAACATTGTCTTGAGTTAATCACAGCGACCAACTATTCTTATCATTTAAGTAGTCGTTGATAGAATAGTATGCCTTTGAACAAAGATTGGATTTTACTTTCGTTTTAAACGCATTAAAAGGCAAATCTAGCAAAGAAGAGGGTAGCTTGTTATAAAAGGTCCAAGCCCAACAAATGAGTTATGAACCTTATGAAGCCGGTGAAAGGGAGCTCGTAGTTTGTCCTTATTTCTAGTGTTAACATTGTGAAAATCACTGTTTTTAGTGTATAAGTGTATATTTTGCCTAATATATAAGATATTGGCGAAGATGAATTGAGATGCCACCGTGAGGATACCAATATCTTTGAAAAAATCTCTCAGAGAAACTCTGGCACCAAGCTGATAAATAGCGCGAACAGCTCGTTTTTGAAGAACAAATATATTTTGAATATCAGCAGCTTTGCCCCACAGCAGAAGACCGTAGGACATAACGCTATGAAAATAACTAAAATAGACTAACCGAGCTGTATCGACGTCAGTGTATTGTCTTACTTTCCTGACGGCGTAGGCGGCTGAACTGAGCCTTCCCGCTAGGCTCGATATATGTGGGCCCCACTGAAGTTTGGCATCTACTGTTATGCCCAGAAAAACCGCCGAGTTTATATATTCAAGCACCTCTTTGTCTAAGACGATGTTGGGACCTAGATTTCTAACATTTGGTAGGGCAAACTTTACACATTTCGTTTTCTTAGTATTTAGAACTAGGTTATTTGTCGTAAACCAATCCGTAACCATTGAGAGTGCACTGTTTACATCGTCTACTACTGTCTACTTTAAAAATAAGAGAGGTATCATCTGCGAACAGTACAACTCTCTTCTACCAATTGAACTTCGATATCGTTGAAGCGATAGCGATTGTCGTAATAGAATCGCTCCGAAGCGAATGCCATTTATCTAGGCCCGCAGCGGGGCATTTGCTTCGGAGCACCAGTAAAAATAACACATAAATCACTCTTCGTGTAATCCCCAAGTTTAATGCTTAACCCTCAGAGTAATAACTAAAGCATAGAGGGAGCGTGAAATTTCAGTATAGTTATACTGTTTATACTTATGACAAATTCTGTGTGAAAAACAAGGACAGGTATATAGTTATAAGGGTTGCTTATGGCAAGGTTGTCCACTTTTTTTGTCTCGGTAGTGATGTGCCGTATTTTGCAGAGGTATCGATATTAATTTATTTTAGACAGGAAATTTACTTATTGAATTGAATGTACGTTAGTGTCATGTCATACATTCGATGGATGATAAAATCAAACAATACACTGTTTGTTTAAAAACGCTCTGTTTCCAACAGGCTTTTACATGTTAATCCTATTCTTCTTCTTGTCGTGTGAACTGCAAGATCTATCAACCAGACACTGATGTCAGTTTTTGTACCGCTTTCCATGCTCCAATATTAGTAACGACCATTAGTTCGCAGCTTATCGTTCCTTCCGAAGCATGAAACTATCTTAACTTTTTTTTTACCGATTTCTAAAAAAAGGATATCAATTCGATATGTATGTATCTAATATTGTTGGAATTGCACAATATTCATATTACTCTATGTGGACTTCTAAACACGTGTGCCAAATTTCATAAGTGTATCTATATATGTTTGTCCACGACATTCTCAGAAACTCGTAATCGGATCGTGGTCATTCTTTTTTTATTGGATTTTTATCTTCCAACTTAGGAAACAGTACAAGTTTCATTTAAATTGGTTCAGCATTTGTCAAGATATGGAACATATGACCGGACTCCTTACGAACCCAATTTACACATTCGTACTGTCGTTACAGTACGAATGTGTAAATTGTGTTCGTATGGGTATTTTGTCAATCCTCTAGAAACCTTTTATAGAACTTACTAATTTTTTAGTGATGGTGTATCAAAACTAAAAAGAGAAATATAATAAATTTTGCACAAAAAATAAACCGACTTCCACACTAAAAAGCAAAAATAACTTTCGTTTCGGAATTCCGTGTCATAAAACGACAAAAAAATTAGAGGTAAAGATGACGACTTTCGAAACGAAAGCTATTTTTGCTTTTAGTGTTTTGCTTTGGAAGGCGGTTAATTTTTTGTGGAAAAGTTTTTTTACCTAAAATTTATGTAATGAAATAGAAACAATCGGATCAAAACCGATTTTTATTTAATATTTGGGGATAAACAATAAAATAAAGAGAGGAGAATTCTGCTTTCTTCTCAACTCAAACTCAAAGCATTTATTTCAATTAAACCATTTACGGGCTGAATTGTCAAGGGAATCGGTCAGTCAGAAATATGAAGCTAATTGTCCATTCCAAAGCGTAATAGGTACCTATGGAGAAGAACGGGCAAGAAACTCCACGGACACTCTTTTATATAAAATAAATTGTTACAAAATATTCGTTACATCATTCATGTTGAAATTATACATGTGAGAACAATGTAGAAAGACGTGCACGTTAAAAGCGTCCATAATAATAAGATAAATACGATCATCAGTGATGAGACTGTACATCCCGCGGAAGTGTGGGGGTCGAGGTTTCTTAAATGCTAAAACCCTCCACAACCGCGAGATTTGCAGTCTCAGGGAATATTTCCTTCAAACTGACGTGGGGATGCACCGAGATGTGGTCGCAGTGGACAAGGGCCTCACTCCACTCTCCTTGGCGAAAGAGAACTGGCGCAAACCTGTAGTACTTGATACTAACGATCGTAAGGAAGTCTGGCAAGGCAAAGAGCTTCACGGACGGTTTTTCCGGGCCCTCCATGGGCCTGATGTAGACTTTTTGGCATCTGTATCCTGGCTGCGTTTCGGCGATCTCTTCGGGGAAACCGAAGGTTTTGTCTGTGCGATTATGGATGAAGTTATCATGACGAATAATTACCGGAAATACATTGTCAAGGACGGTACGGTTGACATCTGTCGGGCATGCCACCGTCCCGGTGAATCAATCAGACATATTGTTTCCGTTTGTTCTCGTCTTGCTAACGGCGAGTACTTGCATAGACACAATCTAGTGGCTAGGATTATCCACCAGCAACTTGCCTTGCAATACAACCTTGTTGAGTCAGAAGTACCATACTACAGGTATGTGCCCGACCCAGTTCTCGAGAATGGTCAGGCCACATTGTATTGGGATCGTATTACGTATATGCAAAATTTCTGAAAACAACAAAGAAAACTAACTTGGTGTGTTGTGTTACTTGTGTTTTATCTACTATACTTTATTTATAGCCAAAAATATATATCAATATACATTAGGTAAAGTATATAGTAAAGTAAAACAATTGGTAAAGGTAACACGTTCACAGTTCCCATACAAACCATTTAGTAGACACTTTTTTTTTTGGTGGGAATTGTCAATTAACTTATCCCCCTTTGGGCGGAGCGGGAGGGCGTATCAGACTCTTACTGACTAAAACCCACCCATGTTCCTTCAGTTGCCTGTACGTTGCCAGGGGCCACGGTATCCCTTTCGGACTTTCCTGCGATTTTAGTCGACCCCTCCAACCGGCAAGAAAAACAACTGAAGATACAAGAAAATCATTTTTTTCACGGAGCTTTGGGGCACAGAACTGTGAACGTTTTGTGATAGGTAAAACATAACGCGAATTGATCACCAAGTGAGCGCACGTGAAGATGGCTTTACTTACCAATAATAGGGATGGTATGCCGCCAGGTTTAAACCTTCTCCATTTATCGCTACTTACAAAGCAGTCGTTCGTAAAATGTTTAGAACATACTCGGCTATGCTTACTCCAATAATTTCTGGCTCTTGGAATCACTTTTCACCAATTTTCTTTCTCATTTGAAGGTATACTGAAAAAGACAACGATACCTTTTCCAATTTATCAGCATAAAATTATCATATCGATATAAAAAGTATCTACATCACTAGCATAACATAACCTCACAATTTAACGATTTATTTTTTTGAAAATTAATTCGCGATCACAACATAATTTGTAATAAAGATAGTTTGAAGAGATCATTATCATTCTAATATGTATGTTATTAGTGATGACGTCCAAATATTTCGCGTGATTTTATATGAAAACTGTAAAAAAACACTTACCGATAAAAGCTTACAAATTCATTGTTTTCTTTCCTTTACGAATGTGATTTACACGATAACACAAAACAAGCCATGTCAACAGCCTATTGATCTGTCCTTTGCACCTATTTTTTTTAGAAAATTGTGCATAAATCTATAATTTTGAATAAAATAATGACCAACACCTCAACCAGCACACGTACTGAAATTCACGACGTAATATACGACTAAATCAAATACTTTGTACGGTTAACCGTGTACTAAGTAAGTATTGTGCTTTTTTAATTGGTCGTGTAAAAAGAGACCAAATATGACCGTTTGACAATTGCGGAACGTCCATTTAGTTTTAAGCATAGATGAATCCATGCATTTGTCTCTTTTAAGTGTACAATCTGCGCCATATGAGAGAAGAGCTCTGATATATCGTAATTTGTTGTTAATTTGTAGGCTCCCTCTATGTTAGTTATTACTCTAAGGCTTAACCCTTCCAGGAGATTACATGTGTCACCTCCTGTTGTCAGATAGTGACAAAAGTCAAATTTCCTCTCAATCGTCTCTTCTGCTAAAGACGTGGTCCTGTTCTGTGTATTCGTACTCAAAATGCATATTTTGTTTTGTTTATACTATTCGTTTTGTTTGTTGTTAGTTTCCTGCAATAATGGAGATTTTTCGCACCGAGTGTCGTAGTCACTCAGTACCTAGTGTGCACGCGCTGGGATTTTGAACGCTGTTCTTTGTCGGTGACTTTGCGTGTTGTCTTCCCTCAAGACTACAGATTGATCTTGGTGTATTGAAAGATATATCTCCATAATCGCTTGTGGTCTGTGCAACGGGAGTGTCATGTTGCTGTGTCATTTTATGATTAATACTGAACTTTGATAGTGTAGAAAAGCAGCTCGTTCTTAAAATGTTTCTTTTTCTTGCAGATTTCGGTGAAAATCTCTTCGTTTCTAATATATTTACCTTCTTATATGTTTCAATAACTTTTTGATTTAAGACGAAAGTTTTCACTGTTTAAGTTTTCTATCTTCAGATGGGCGCTTTCTAATTCCAGAGTCAATCTCCCAATTGTATATTTATCCTATTTATCTAGCACACAATATCCTCACTGTCATTCAGTGAAGTGTTGGCAAACTCATCATTGTTGTGTCCATTAACTTCGTATTTCTGCTTACGCTATCGTTGAAAATATTATCCATTGAATTGGCCTTTGCGGGATTTCGGACCGCAATATTGTCCATATCGAGGTTGTCCATTGTTGGTGGCGGCAATGACTATGAAAAAGTACTAAAACAAATTCACGGTGTTGGATTCGAACCCGAGCACTGTAACAATACGTTCGATCAATTTCTGTAGGAGCTATGTATGTTCTGGCTTTTGGGTCGAAATGAAAAGTGGTTTGGTTCATAGTTCTTTTGTTAAAGTACGTTAGCGTCAGGTCACACCGGAATGGCAGCGGCCGGCAGCGACGCGGCGAGCACTTCAGACGTTCAACTTCAGTGTGAAATAATTTTAAACTTTATCTACATACTTAAAAGACGAGTATAGCTTGAAAAGTTTGAAAGGTCTCGAGGCCGCCCGTGGTGACGCGAGCGGCCGCGCGCCACGCGCATCTTGTCGGTGGTTCTGCCTGCGGCTGCCTGCGGTGACGCGAGGCCGCTCGCGGCACCGCGGGCGGCCGCGCGTATGTAATGTAGAAACTAAACTAGTCAAGAGGAGACTAGGCACGTGGGATCTGGAGGTCGCGCGAGGCCGCCAGCGGCGACGATGGAGGCCGCTGGCGGACGCTGGCAGCCGCTGCCATTCCGGTGTGACTCGGCCCTTAGGACGCCAGTTTATTTGAATACAATTTTACAAAAATTGACCCCTGGGGTCGTTCACTTACTTTATTTTCAAGATTTTTACATAATCGACCGACTAAAGTCCATTTCCCAAATGCAAGTTTATCTGACAAACGAATTATATTATAATCCTTCGCTTTTACAGGACCTGTTCACCCAAGATGGAGTGCTTCTCAAAGCGTGCCTGGGTAGACCAGTCACGGACCTCAACGCCATCGGAATGCTGTGCATTGTGCAGAACCAAGACACCAGCAAGTGCATCGAATGGAGGCCTAACGACCTTATCACCATAGATTCTGACACCCAAGACCAAGAATGGGCAGTCGTCAATACTATTGGTATTACCATGTCTTATGCTAAAGGTAGATTTATTTATTATAGTTTTTTTCGCCGCTTCGGCTGCGTGTTTGGTGGTGTCGTCCCTTTTTTGTTTTTATTTCAAGTTGCTATAGGTTCTTTAGACCGTATCGCGGTCAACCCGAGTGCTCCGGAAAGTCGGCTGATTGACATCGAGGATGACGGGAGGGACCTTCTTGCTACGTCCCCCTGTACGCGGTGCTTACTTACGCACCGAACTGGAGGGCACCGTGTGAGATCTCAAAGCTTCTCTAAAAACGCACCCTAACCACAGATTAAGCCGTAACCTCTTTTGAAACATTCCGTGAAATCCTTGTTATCAACTATATGCACGGCAACTATTAAAAACATTTTTCCTGGTCCTTGCGTCTGTCATCTTTTGCACGTCAGGCCCATGTCAGGCCTGTTTTTCACATACTTAGATAATAGGTATGCGTTTTTAATGTTTTACTTACCTACATCCATTTGGCTGCCGATGGTATTCACCTATGTAAATACACAATTCCAAACTCGTTGGTACTACGAATTTATTCACTAGTACCTATTACTTTCAAATTGTTTCTGTCTTCTTTTCTTACTTTCTAACAAAATTACTATCAACTTACTACTGTTAGTTTCTTATTACTTGCGAGTATAACTTAAAAAAAATAAAGTAAATAAAGTATTGAACTTATTTTTAATATTTGTTTCTACCAAATTAACGTAACATGACCACCAGGGCGCCGCCAGCGTACCCTCAGTGGCAGTATAACGTCGGACTACGCAACAGCCCGCGCACGCATCATTAAGATACCCATAGACGAGCTCAAAACCTTCAGGGTAACCAGAAACAACCAGCAAATGCAGTTCTCAACCAAATCAGGAGTTTGGCAGACCACGTTCTACTTCCAACATGGCAATGCAGAGATATTCGTCGCTTACTTAAAGAATCATGTAAAGACGGCGAAAACTCGTCATGACAGAAACACTTACGTCGTTGTTGAACCGAATATTGAGTCCCAAGTACTGAATAAGTCTTTTGCAGAACTGGATATCTTTACTGAAAATACAACGGATGTGGTGTGGAATTTAGTGTCAAATTTTAAACAAAGACCCTATGAAACTACTTTGGAAGCGTTTTCAAAGCTCACTGATATTGGTAAGGAATTATTTTCGATTCTTTGAAATCTTTTGCCTATTTTTCATCTCAAAACCATTTCTGTATTTTGTGCTGGTAAACAGGCCAGTGGCTGTTTACCAGCACCTGTTTAAACGTGGTTTCCACCAATGTGTTTCTGACATCAGACAAAAATATATAACACCTCATACTTACACCTGTTTAACAGCACCCATTAAACTAGAACACAGAAATCCATCCAACAAAAATATTGATAATATTAATTCTCTACACAAATTCTTTTACAGGTGACTCTTGTATGTACTACTAAAGCCAAAGTCATTTATTAATTTGTTTAACAAAAATAATGGTATGTAAAGAAAAAAATCGGCCAAGTGTGTGTCGGACCACGCACAATGTAGTTGGGAATTTAGGATGAATTTAACTTAAGAACAAATTTAACATTGTAGTTGAAAAACATGTTCTCCCATACATTCCAACAGCAAATGTAAGTTTGTACGCACACTATTGAGAGATTTACCATGTTATATTAAGATCATAGACTTAGAAAGAAAGATATTTTATTTGGGTGACGCACAGGAAATATAACAATAAAAAAAGAACATCAAAACTAACAAAATCATGAAAACAATAGCAATCTATGAAAAGAACATTAAAACTAACAAAATAGTGAAAATAAAAAAGACCTGTGCACGGCCAAAAAGGCTCCTATCTCAGCATGATGCTACGATATTTGAAATAAAATAACAAATACCGCAGCTGTTGTACTCTGATAGGACACACCTACAGACGTAAAATGAATTCCACTAGAGGAATAAAAAGTTAAAAATAAATAAAATACAAAAGTAAATGAAAACCATATTCGTATGACTTCTTATAGGTTTTCCTACAATCTATGAGTAAAGAACCATTCTCAGTATTTTTTCAAAATTTTAGGCTCAGTAGTTTCGCAGATAAGGGACCCCAGCTTATCTCATGTTCAAAATTCATTTATTTACGTTGCACGCTTGGATCAATAATGCACTAGATACACTATCCCATACAAAAGTTCTCTTAAAACTGTCGCCAATTGTGTTTACGTACTTCTATTTTAAATAAATATACATTAATGTAAATTCAACCTTAAATGCAATGCTTAAAGTTGTATTCACAAAGCTATGTACAAAAAACAATAAAGTCAAACATACGTCAAAACAAATTCAACCTTACACGCTTGTTTTAAAGTTCGAATTACAAAGTGCTAATAAAAGCAATAAAAATTTATGACAGAAGCTCGCCGCTTGGACAAGGAATGAGTGGAGTCAAAATGTGTTTATATTTCTTTCTATGAAATACAGAAAAAAATAATTTATACTAACAAATTCAGTTTATTATATAAGCCTTGACACTCAAACATAAAGTTTAATTACAATGGCAAAATTAAATCTTTCTGTCGTCGGAGATACAAATATTTAATTACAATGGCAAAATTAAATCTTGTTGTCGTCGGAGAAACAAATATTTAATTACAATGGTAAAATTAAATCTTTCTGTCGTCGGAGAAACAAATACGAGTATAATGTCATGTCGCTTGAAAATAAAAAGTAAATTTTATATAAGTTCAAAAATACTGTTGTACTGTTTTTAGTAATCTACGCCTTTGCGTGTTTCCAGTTATGTCCAATCTATTAAAATGAATCGAACAAATTGTCGAATTTTTATAAGGCTTATATATTTCTTTTCCTCTTTCTTTCGCGACAGTAGATACCCATTCTACACAGCGAAATGGGTCGCTAGGAAATCTACAAGCAGAAATAAAATATAAAATAACAATACTACACCATGCATTCCCTGTTCCAGAACAGTCGATGTTTGTTACAATAGTTGGTAGCTGTCACAAACATTGGTCAAACAATCATAATATTTGCTAATTGATTTATATTTACTATTTAATTCTGTTTTTATTTTATGAAAATCATTTACTGATAATAAACTACCCGAAAAAAAAAAATCCTTCCAAAATCTTGGTGTTACGGTGGTTTTTTACAAATTTTTTTAACGCGTACTGCGGCATTTTGACGTCTTAACGTTGGCTATGATTGGACCATACTAATTTGAAATAAGACCACAACCGAATCTGTGCTCTTATTTTTCGTTCCGTTTTTGAAGCGCTTACCGGGAATCTAGTGCATTATTGATCGAAGGTTGCACGTCCATGTTTGGGTCACAGAAATTCATATGTGTACACACGGCTACACATCAAGCTATACATTTCCAGTTTATGCTGATCTCGCATTGTATAGGATTTCCGTACAATGCCAGGTCAGCGTACACTGGAAATGTATAGCTTGACGTGTAGCCGTGTATACTAAATTTCAACTAAATTAGTCCAGTAGATTCGGAGCAATTTGGCTGTGACAGACGGACAGACATTCAGTCAGACACACGATTGATCCTATAAGGGTTCCGTTTTTTCCTTTTGAGGTATGGAACCCTAAAAAGGAGAAAAAGAAGAGAATAAAGAGCACACTCTTTATTCTCTTCTTTTTCTCCTTTTTGTGCGCCCTCCGGGATACCATAGCACACTATGGTGCACAAATGTTTGTAATTTAGTAGGTAATCAAGTAATTATAGCCAGCCAACTCTCAATAATTAAATATAATATGGCTGGACAGTGAAATAACAATTATAAAGATTTACACATTTCATTCCTTTTTATTTCTTCTTTTTTATTGTACCTGATGTTAAAATTATTTCCAAAAGTCAACTTAATTTTACTGTCAGTAAAATTAAGAAGACATTCCACTGTTGGACATGGGTCCAACAGCGCAATGTAATAGGCTGAGCCATCGAAGTGTTTTTACCTATTAAGCTATTTTTTCTTCATTTTTCCAGTATACTACGGCAACGAAGGTATGAACGGCAAACGCGACGTGTCGGAAGAAGTAGCGGACCTGCTAACAAAGAGTATGAGTGCCATGGAGGACGCAACCACTGTGACCAGGAATGATGAGTACGAGGTCATCAGTGTAAAACCTACACTGCCACCCCGGCCGTGTATACCTAGGTAAGACATAATCTTCTTGCAGTATAAAGCTCCAGTAATTATTCTATAGTTTCTGCCTACCCCCATGGGAAGAAGGCGTGAGTTTATTTTATGTATGTATTTTATTACCCGATGTTATTTATTTGACATTATTATCTCAGTTTTTTCCTGTGATCTAGCAAAACTCTTGAGGTGACTTTACACCACATGTTAAATAGTGGGTTGGTGTGGTTCTGATATAAATGAGTTCCATACATAAACTATTCTGCTTTCGCGTTTTAGTTTCCAAACATGTAAACAAATATCTGTTTTTGGAAGAAAGAAAAACAAATAACTACAGATAAAGTTTAGTTTTCGCTACAACTCAAAGTTTTATGACTTTTTCAATAGTAATGGTCATTCTGGAGTCAACTTAATTTTTACTAGCTTAAAGTTGAAGTTTCTTTAAGTGAAAAAAACATCAACTGTAAACAAGGACTTTTATGACTGTTTATCAGCCGATCTGTTTAGTTGAGTCGAAAACAAGATGGTTGTGGCAATCTTCATAGAAGTGACCGCGATTTCTAGTGGGACTGTAAACCACACAGCATGTCATTAGTCTACGACCAAGCTTTCAAATAATAACCTGTACCCTAATTGTGTAATACACGATCAATCAGAATCTGAATCGTTTTGAAACAGATTGCTAATCCATTGCTTCATAAGTTCAAAAAAAATCTGCTCAACAACGTAAATAACGCATTAAATATTGATGAACTGTCCAAATGAAACAGATTAGTCATAATCGTTTACGAAAATGTGTTACGTAATTAGATACCCGCTTTTCTACAAAAAGAATAGAAGTGAAGGTTATCGATAATAGGTCATTAAAAAACTGATATGCAAACTGCATGTGAATTGATATAAAGACTTCTTAGTTCAATGCTCACATAACGAGTGTGATGACCCATGCGTGTCAACGGTACGGCGACGAGCTTATGAATTACGAGCCTATCGCCGAATTATTATAATTTATCAAAATAATTGAGAGCCTTTACTTTTCTTAGCACCCATCACGTTACTTGAAGGAGGAAAAATAAACTTTTTTCGATTATGTTGTCATTTTATTTATAGAACTCTTAGAAACACTTAACGTAGTTACCATAAATAATAATAATAAGACTATTTGACCCGCGTCACAAAGCGTATCGACTTCCTGAAGCATAAGATCTGTGCATGGGCAAACCGTATTCGACGGTACAGACGGAGAGTTGAGCGGTACACTCAGAATCGCACCACATTCCGGAGCGATGAAAGGTGGGTTTACAGGGCTTGGCAGCGACTGGATCAAGGTGTGATTTACACGCGCCTGCCAGATGATAACGCCATGTGTTCGTTCTGGCGAAGCATCTGGTCGGCGCCTGTCAATTACACCGAAGGAGATTGGACTGGGAAGATCAAGAGGGCGGGCGAGCGCATACCAGAAATGGGGGCACTTACCATCAGCCCCCAAGATGTAGCTTGTGTAGTCCGTCTGTTGCCTAACTGGAAATCTCCAGGGCCGGACGGGCTTCACAACTTTTGGATAAAGTGGTTCCAAAGGTCGCACGCCCGATTGGCATCCCAGTTCCAGTCAGCCTTAGAATCAGGGTCGCTGCCCCAGTTCCTAACGACAGGAATAACCCACCTGCTCCATAAATCAGGTAGTACTGCGTAACCCAAAAATTATAGGCCAATCACTTGTCTACCGACGGTCTATAAAGTTTTTACATCCATTTTGAGAGCTAAAATTAACAAACATATAGACACCAACTCCATCATGTCTGCCTCTCAAAATGGATGTAGGAACGGGTCCCGCGGTACTAAGGAGCTGGTCCTCATCGATATGGCCATTAGCCAACAGGTTCGTCGTTTCCGAAGGGATCTGGTGGTCTGATTATATCCCACCTCCTTTACATGGATGACGAAGGTAACCGAAACTTTCAGCAGCGCCATCAGGATGGAATTTGGTGTGGACAAATGTGCGGTCATGCATGTAAAGCGAGGGGGGATTGTGGAATCCGGGGGAACCCAACTCTCGGACTCCATACACCTAAGATCCCTCTACTCAATCGAAACCTACAAGTATTTGGGTATGTCGGAAGCGTTAGGTATCAACGCTGCTGACATGAAGCAATCGCTGAGGGAGGTCTTCTTTGGCCGCCTGAATAAAGTATTAAATAGTCTTTTATCAGGCGAAAACAAGCCTTCAACGGTTGGGTCATGCCGGTTTTGATGTACTCTTTCGGCATACTCAAATGGACCCAGACGGGACTTGACGCCCTGGATAGGAGGGTCCGCAAACTACTGACCGCAAATCGGATGCATCACCCACGGTCATCGTTGATGAGAATGTATATCCCGCGGAAGTGTGGAGGTCAAGGCTTCTTAAATGCTAAGACCCTGCACAACCGTGAGGTATGCAGTCTCAGGGAATACTTCCTAGAAGCCGACGTGGGGATGCACCGAGATGTGATCTCAGTGGACAAGGGCCTTACCCCGCTATCCTTGGCTAACGAGAACTGGCGCAAACCTATAGTATTAGATGCTAATGACCGCAGGAAGGTATGGCAGAGCAAAGAGCTTCACGGGCGCTTTTACCGGGCCTTACATGGGCCCGACGTAGACCTACTAGCGTCCGTATCCTGGCTGCGATTCGGTGATCTCTTTGGAGAAACCGAAGGTTTTGTCTTTGCGATTATGGATGAAGTTATGATGACGAACAACTACCGGAAATATATTGTGAAGGCCGGCACGGTTGACGTCTGTCGGGCATGTCACCGTCCGGGGGAATCAATCCGCCACATTATTTCTGGCTGTTCTCGTCTGGCTAACGGAGACTACTTGCATAGGTACAACCTTGTAGCCAGGATTATCCACCAAGAACTTGCTCTGAAATACAGTCTTGTGGAATCGGAAGTACCGTACTATAGGTATGTTATGGGTATTATGACAATATCACGTTGTATTGGGATCGATCTATCATCACTGACAGGACTATTGTTGCTAATAAGCCAGACATAGTGATGATAGATCGATTAGAGCGTCGCACACTTCGATCAATAATGCACTAGATACACTATCCCATACAAAAGTTCTCTTAAAACTGTCGCCAATTGTGTTTACGTACTTCTATTTTAAATAAATATGCATTAATGTAAATTCAACCTTAAATGCAATGCTTAAAGTTGTATTCACAAAGCTATGTACAAAAAACAATAAAGTCAAACATATATGAAAACAAATTCAACCTTACGTGCTTGTTTTAAAGTTCGAATTACAAAGTGCTAATAAAAGCAATAAAAATTTATGACAAGGAATGAGTGGAGTCGAAATGTGTTTATATTTCTTTTTATGAAATACAGAAAAAAGAAAATTATACTAACAAATTCAGTTTATTTTAAGCCTTTACACTCAAACATAAAGTTTAATTACAATGGCAAAATTAAAATATTTCTGTCGTCGGAGATACAAATATTTAATTACAATGGAAAAATTAAATCTTTCTGTCGTCGGAGAAACAAATATTTAATTACAATGGCAAAATTTAATCTTTCTGTCGTCGGAGAAACAAATATAATGTCATGTCGCTTGAAAATAAAAAGTCAATTTTATATAAGTTCAAAAATATTTATTGTTACTGTTGTACTGTTTTTAGTAGTCTATCCCTTTGCGTGTTTCCAGTTATGTCCAATCTATTAAAATGAATCGAACAAATTGTCGAATTTTTATAAGGCTTATATATTTCTTTTCCTCTTTCTTTCGCGACAGTAGATACCCATTCTACACAGCCAAATGGGTAGGAAATCTACAACCAGAAATAAAATATAAAATAACAATACTACACCATGCATTCCCTGTTCCAGAACAGTCGATGTTTGTTACAATAGTTGGTAGTTGTCACAAACATTATTCAAACAATCATAATATTTGCTAATTGATTTATATTTACTATTTAATTCTGTTTTTATTTTATGAAAAACACTTACTGATAATAAACTTACCGAAAAAAAATATATTCCTTCCAAAATCTTGGTGTTACGGTGGTAATTTACAAATTTTTTGAACGCGTACTGCGGCATTTTGACGTCTTAACGTTGGCTATAATTATAGCCAACGTTAACCATACTAATTTGAAATAAGACCACAACCGAATCTGTGCTCTTATTTTTCGTTCCGTTTTTGAAGCGCTTACCGGTAATCTAGTGCATTATTGATCCAAGGTCGCACAATGATTATTGATATAGCGGTCCTGCATGACGAGAACCTCGTGATAGCTGAAAAGATAAGCAGATTAAGTATCTTGACCTGGCTCGCGAGGTTGGCGATATGTGGGATGTGGATACAGCAGTCATTGTGCCGATAGTCGTCACGGCCAATGGCATAATAGTCAAGAGCCTCGACCAACACCTGAGGAGGCTTACGTTAGGCAGCTGGATCAAGGGCTAGATCCAGAAAGCGGTAATTCTGGATACTCGCAATGTTAGGAGGTTCCTCTCTTTGGAACCCTGACCGCCGGTAGCTTGGACCCTGTTCCCGATACCGGTGGGCTACAATTTTTTATATGTTTTTATATTCTTTAATTCTAATATATTCAGTATAAAATGAATCATTTGTCAATTTCATTCCGATCTTCATTACAAAAATATAAAACACGCAGACTTATTTAAAAATATAATTTATATGTATACAACCTTAGTTTTTGTTTACCCTAAACCTCTTAAGGGGTCATTGTACTCATCATTATGAACAACTTTCACTATGGGACCAACGCTGAATACGCGAAAAAAAAAACTGCTGTTCCCTACATTTATGTTCGCATAGCTCGTCGAAATGTAGGGAACAGCTGTTTTTTTTTTCGACATTTTAGCGTTGGTCCCATAGTGAAAGTTGTTCATAATGATGAGTACAATGACCCCTTAAGAGGTTTAGGGTAAACAAAAACTAAGCCTGTATAGTTAAATAAAATAAATAATAATAATAAATATTTATTCTCAAGTAACATGGACTCATATATCGTTAGTAACAATTTACTTACAAACTATGTTAGTCGTTTTTATGAAAAAAAAAAAAATATATACAAAGTTATGATCACAAACAATTAACCATTACTAGGAATTTGCAGCTGGCTTAAATAGTAAATGATAGGACAATCCATTTTGTCAGCAATGACAACCAGGAGACTGTTGGAGCTGGCACGCACTCTGCGCAACAGGGATGCAGCACGCTTGCGTCTGATCTAGCGGAGCTGTCAGTTTGAGCATCCGCGAACATACCCGAGGCACTACAAAAGCGTGGCAGCCCCAATAGCATCCTGAATGCATTGTTGTACTGAACACGAAGAGCATTAACAGCTTTTTGAGTGAAAGTAGTCCAAAGGCTACACGAGTGAAAAACTTCACAATCTGCCTTAAAAAGTGTTATTTAAACCGCTTCCGTGCAGCGTGAGAACCTTCGGATCAGCATATTGTATCAATTCAATTCAAAAGTCATTAATTATTCAAACTAGGCTGAGAATCAGCACTTTTCGAACGTCAAAATTACATAAGACAGTCCCCCAAAAACGCCCATCCTTCACTACTTCCTAGTGCTTAAGCTGGGAAGAAGAAGTGGCGCAACAAACTCCCCATCGCACTGCTAATGTTCTTCGCTCCCGATCTACATCTAGATTAACCCTCAAATCCTCCACAAAAAAAAAACCGCAATAAAGATACAGATCTACGTATGGTATTCCGAAATACCGCTCACCGAAAGGACGGTTTTCCGATAACACTCTACTCCGACGGTTTATTGAACGAAAAAATGATTGGCCGTTGAAACGTTTCGCCGAAAATATTATTCATCGACGGTTGGTAGTCCGAATGAATCCTTCGCCGATGTAACGGTTCACCGAAAACACTCTTCAACGACGATTGGTTGAACGAACGAATCTTTCGCCGATAGCATTCAGTTTACGCTAGATATTATATTTTATAATTATGTGCAATGCAGCTAAACAATACTCGAGTCCAATGATGATGAGGGCAACTAAGTGTCTGATTTTGTGCGCAAATGTGAAATCTTCAGCATATCGCCTTGCGAGACCCTCTGACTGGACATGACGCCAAATACTTTGGGTCAAATGGAATAAGCATAGCCTGTGGGCGCAGTCTGGAAACTATCGTTTGACTGCATTGATCACTGCTACTTCAAAATCAGTTAATATATTAGCTGGTGACAAATGGGTATTTAATGTATTGATCGCATATCTTTTCAAAATCTCCAAAAATATGAAATAACAGCTTTCAGTCTTATGTGACAGTAGTGCGTATACCATAGGTAGAAATTTATTTGTGCCACCTGCAGTTCCCACTAAAACATGAATAGAAAAAACTTGACAGAACGGAGTTGGACAACTCGAAAATGTCCCGTCCATGATCCAGCATTGTGCATTATTCATACGCTTAACATTAGCTTTAGTACCAAAAATGACAACACTTTCATTGTTACATGTATATTGACCAAGCAAAAATTGCTTTCCATTACTTTTAGCGAGATATTGTGGTACATGAAATTAGTTGATTGTTTGCGGTATCTTAGGAAGTCCTTTATTTCTAACACGCTGCACAATCATTCGGCAAGCTGATTTATTGGGCAATTGAGGCGCACTTATGGTAGCTACGTCTTTTAAACAACGATTTACAATTTGTGACGGACTGTCCATAGATTCCTTCGCACTAGTTCTCAATTTGTTTTTAAAATTCATATCAATAATTTTTTCAGGCTCAGGTGCATGATCACAATTTTGACTAACAAATGTATGTTCATAACGATCAAATGTTGTCACAAATTTCGCAACTACCCACAAAAAATAAATAAATACTACCATAGATATTTGTTGTTTTGTTACATGTAACTATTGCAAGTTTATTCAATACTCGTTTAATCTCAGTACCATTGTTAATGAGTGCATTATGCGTCATTTAGGGACTTATCTTTAATACGGAAGCTCCCGGTATTTATTTATTCATCTATGCTGATAAAATTAAACATTGGACTCGAGTATTGTTTAGCTGCATTGCACATAATTATAAAATATAATATCTAGCGTAAACTGAATGCTATCGGCGAAAGATTCGTTCGTTCAACCAATCGTCGTTGAAGAGTGTTTTCGGTGAACCGTTACATCGGCGAAGGATTCATTCGGACTACCAACCGTCGATGAATAATATTTTAGGCGAAACGTTTCATCGGCCAATCATTTTTTCGTTCAACATACCGTCGGAGTAGAGTGTTATCGGAAAACCGTCCTTTCGGTGAGCGGTATTTCGGAATACCATACGTAGATCAAAGATACATGATCATTTCTGTAAGTAGGTTTGTACACACACTTTCACTGTCTCTGTCAATCATATTTTAAAAACTAGATGAGGTCATCGTTTCCTATCTGATGTACTCTGAAAAGAAACACGGAAACAAACTCATAAAAATCCATGTTTAATAAACTCAGTCTGTAAATTAAATATATCCCCAAAAGACGCTTGCTACCAGAATGTAATGTTCCGTTGTTGCAGGGGAACTCCCCTATCCACAGAGAAGTGGGATGGATTGCAGGACACAGAGGGGAGGGTCACAGAGGTGGAAGGAGTCAAACAGCTTATATTTAGAGGGGTGAGTACTATTACGCTGGTTTATTATGAGGGGATGCGTGCTTTATAACCATTTACGTATTTTTCGATTAAAGCAATCGCTGCATAATGCATATTATTTTATAAGCTAGGAACAATAAACGAACAAACAAAAGGTTTATTTACTCATGGTGATCTGTGAACACCGCGCGGGCACAAGATGCAATAGGCATCTTCTGCGACCTATCCAAGGCATTTGATTGCGTGAATCAAGAAACACTGCTCTTGAAACTGGAGCATTACGGACTGGATAAACTTGCGCTTAGCTTAGTAAAATCATATTTGAATGATAGATTGCAGCAAGTTCAAATAAACGGTGCAAATTCATTGGGTTTAAAAGTCAAAATGGGTGTACCACAGGGCTCGATTTTGGGTCCCTTCCTCTTTTTAGTATATATAAATGATTTACCTCATTTACTGAAAAACCGACCATAAATGGTGTTATTTGCTGATGACACATCACTGATTTTTAAGATAAATAGACATGCACAGGAGCTTGACGAAGTAAATAACGCTATGCTTAAGGTCCATAATTGGTTTACTGTAAATAATTTGGTATTAAATGAGAAGAAAACTAAATGCATAAGATTCACGTTACCAAATGTTAGAAGTAGTGAATGTCATGTTGTACTGAATAGGGAGACACTAGAATTCGTCGATAAAACGGTTTTCCTGGGGATCACGCTTGACTCAAAACTACAGTGGGGTCCTCACTTAACTTCATTTGTTTACTAGCCATAATAAGTTAAAAAAATATATTAAAATTAATAGATTGATTAAAAAATTAAAAAATCATTAATACGCCATAAAGTTAACAAATTAAATACAAAACTTAGGCAAAAAAATCTAAATTTAATTCAAGAATTAAAGAACTGTAATAGTGAATTACAATTATGTAATACTATGTATGATACTGACACTCAGCACCTACAGGATGAATTGTTTGTTAGGGAATATGCTCTAAAGGATATCTTTAGTAAATATGAGGCTTCTCAACAAGACCTGAGTAAGCGCTTGCAGGAGGCTAATGAGTTGGCAGACCCGGTCAAGTACAATGCGGAGAGGTATGAGTCTCTGACAAATAACCTCTCTTTTAGCTGTGCCTGCTCCCATGAGCCCCAACCTCAACTGGTTCCACCTACACCATCTGTGGCTCAGCTTGTACGTAGCTGTTTGGATGACAATAGAATTCATAATTTTATTAAGACAACTTATGTATTCTCTGACAAATTTGGTCAAGGTTTTGGTAGTGTATTTAATCAGTGTTCGCAACAATATGTAATTAATAATTGTTCACCCGGTGCCAGTATTAGCCAATTAATTAATAATATTAAATTGACAAAAATAAACCCCGGTTCCACTGTTATATTATTATACGGGGATAGTTTAACTGTCAGGAAAAAAGACATAATTGAATGTGTCCATTTGATGTTACATCTCAATGAGACCAATAGTTGTAAATTTATTTTCTGTGCCTTGCCTTATTCTAAATATTTGTCTAATGAGAAAAATAGGCACATTCATAAATTAAATATGTTAATTTATAATAGGACTTGTCGTCACAATGAAGCTATTTTATACTTTGATTGTAATCAATTTATTGCTGATTACAAACTGACAAATTATACTATGTATTTGCCACCTAGTTGTAGGAGACAAATTGCTAATCTTTTAGCATACAATATACACAATGACACTGGTACTTGTAGTGTACCATCGATTACTGTTAGTAGTGGTACTAACACTACTTTTGATACGCCTTGTAGTTTAAACTATTAGGTGCGACAACGGATAAGCCGCATATGTTCAATGTTGTACATCAAAATATGCAGGGTCTGTCTGGCAAAGAACTAGAGTTAAGTTTATTTATGGAAAACTATGATGTTCAGGTGTTATGTTTGACTGAACACTGGTTGAAAGAACATGAAGTAGTGTTTATCAATGATGATTTGTTTACTGTACAAAGTGCATTTGTAAGAAAACATGCTATTCGCGGTGGGTCTTTAGTTCTTGTTTCAAACAAGTTGAAATGTAAACAACGTCTAGATTTAGTTAATCTTTCTATTGAGCGCACTATTGAGTTGTCTTGTGTTGAACTAGAGCGATACGTTATAATTTGCGTTTATCGACCCCCATCTGGGGATTTTATTCGTTTCGAATCGGTAATGGAGGATTCACTCAATAGGCTAAAATCAAGTAATAAAAGCATAATTTTATGTGGCGATTTCAACATTAATATTTTAGAGGTTACAACATTGAGTATTAGACTTCTCAATCTGTTCAGGTCTTATAATTTAATTAACTTGTTTTTTGAACCTACTAGGATCACGGCATCTTCGTCGACTTGTCTCGATAATATTTTTAGTGATTATGATGCCAAAAATAAAATAGTTTTAAGTGACTTAACGTCTGACCACTGTGGTTTATTGGCTAGCTTCCCTATGCCATTAAATAAAAAGCCTCATAAAATAGAATGCAGGCCTTATACAGCTACTCGTTGCATCAAGTTTAAAAACAATATAGCTCATAGAATTACACCATCTATAGTAGAACACCAGAATCCTAATGAAATTTATGGAGCCCTTTTTGATGTTGTGCAAAAAGAGTACCAATCTATTTTTAAGACCAAAACCATTAACATTAATGGCACCTCCGTTGGCTTTAATCAATGGGCTACTCCAGGTATTTATAAAAGTAGAGCGACACTATACGAGTTATATGGTTTGAAAAAATACAGGTTTGATACTCCTTTCCTAGAGTATGTCAAAAAGTATTCAAAATTATTCAAAAATATTTGTGCTTTTGCTAAATCTAAATTTTTAAGCGATACAATTAAAAAATCTAATAATAAAGTAAAAACCACTTGGAAAATTATTAACAATGAAACAGGTAAGTCGGTTAGACATAAAAACAACTTGAGATTATGGTAGACGATAAATTAGTTAATACAGCAGCCGACGTAGCCGAGGCATTTAATGAGTTTTTTGCCAACATACCTATAACTACGACTCGCTCCTTGAATTCGTCCCCGTCTAAAGCTGAAAACATTTTGCATAGTAGTGTGCCTAAATGTAGTACCTTATTTAGCTTCGAACATGTAACGCCTCGTGATGTAGTTAATGTTTTTAACACACTCAAGTCAAAAAACACGGGTGATTACTGGGGCATCTCCATTAAACTTTTAAGTAATATAATAGACATCGTAGCCCCCTATCTAGCTGTTACTTTTAATAAATGTGTTGATTTAGGAACTTTTCCTGACCTCATGAAAAATAGTAAAATCATACCATTATTTAAATCAGGTAATAAAAATGACGTTGGCAATTTCAGGCCTATTTCTATTTTACCAGCATTTAGCAAAATATTTGAAAAGTTAATACTCAAGCAGTTGCTAAAACATTTTAATTTAAATAGCCTCCTTCATAATGAACAATATGGCTTTACAAAAGGTCGTTCGACTACAGATGCGGGTGTTGCTCTGCTGAAACACATATTTAACGCATGGGAGAACTCGCAAAATGCTATTGGGGTTTTCTGTGATCTCTCCAAAGCCTTTGATTGCGTGCACCATGACACGCTTTTGCGTAAACTGCGTCATTATGGTGTGCTAAACGAAGCTCTCAACGTTATAAATTCGTATTTACATAATAGGTCCCAATGTGTAGATGTTGATGGTGTGAAATCTTCCGGGCTACCAGTTCAGTTAGGTGTACCTCAAGGCTCAATACTGGGTCCATTTTTGTTCTTAGTGTATATCAATGACTTACCATTCTATTTAAAGGGTATCTGTGAAGTTGTACTGTTTGCAGATGATACCTCTCTTATTTTTAAAGTAGACAGGAATAGACAAGATTTTGACGATGTAAACAGTGCACTCTCAATGGTTACAGATTGGTTTACGACAAATAACCTAGTTCTCAATGCTAAGAAAACGAAATGTGTAAAGTTCGCCCTACCTAATGTTAGAAATCTAGGTCCCAACATCGTCTTAGATAAAGAGGTGCTTGAATCCGTAAATTCGGCAGTTTTTCTGGGCATAACAGTAGACGCCAAACTTCAGTGGGGCCCACATATATCGAGCCTAGCGGGAAGGCTCAGTTCCGCCGCCTACGCCGTCAGGAAAGTAAGACAATACACTGACGTCGATACAGCTCGTTTAGTCTATTTTAGTTATTTTCATAGCGTTATGTCCTACGGTCTTCTGCTGTGGGGCAAAGCTGCTGATATTCAAAATATATTTGTCCTTCAAAAACGAGCTGTTCGAGCTATTTACCAGCTAGGTGCCAGAGTTTCTCTAAGAGATTTTTTCAAAGATATTGGTATCCTCACGGTGGCATCTCAATTCATCTTCGCCAATATCTTATATATTAGGCAAAATATACACTTATACACTAAAAACAGTGATTTTCACAATGTTAACACTAGAAATAAGGACAAACTACGAGCTCCCTTTCTCCGGCTTCATAAAGTTCATAACTCATTTGTTGGGCTTGGTATAACTTTTTATAACAAGCTACCCTCTTCTTTGGTAGATTTGCCTTTTAATGCGTTTAAAACGAAAGTAAAATCCAAGCTTTGTTCAAAGGCATACTATTCTATCAACGACTACTTAAATGATAAGAATAGTTGGTCGCTGTAGTTAACTCAAGACAATGTTTATGTTCTTTCTCCAGCTTACCCACTGACAAGTTATATGAGTTTATTTAAGTAATTGTTTAATTTATTTGACTATAAAAGTCAAATTATTTAAATTTAATTATTGTTGACATTTTAAGTCAAGTTATTTTAATTTATTTTTGACAAAATCTACTCATCACACTGTTTTTTTATGAGTTGTATTGCAATATGTGGTTAGCTAGTGACCTCGACAATTGATCATATTATTTATTACTATTAGTAATTAACTGTTTGTTTATTTATTTTACCTCGATGGTCCTAGTTTATCATTTATAACTTCCAGTTACAACTATATGTAAGCGGGCACGCCCTTTATGCCTGGTGGCTTTTATTAAGATATTAAGTTCTGTTTACGTTTTGTTTTTTATTTCTGCCTGAGTATAGTTCTCGATGATTTTGTTTGGTATATTGGCGTGTGCTAGCTTATATATGGCTAATAATTTAAATTATGTTTTGTGTTGCTTAATGTAAATTATTTTGAATACTATTATATAGAATCTTCTTTTTGTTCTTTTAACTGAACAGACAGCTGTGCAGCTGGGGAGTTTGTTGCGCCACTTCTTCTTCCCAGCTAACGCACTAGGAAGTGGTGAAGGGTGGGCGTTTTGGGGGACTGTCTTATGTAATTTTGACGTTCGAAAAGTGCTGATTCTCAGCCTAGTTTGAATAAATGACTTTTGATTTGATTTGATTTGATTTAACATCACTTGCAGGGCGACTAAGTTCAGCCGCTTACGCTGTTTGGAAAATCCGCCAACTAACAGACGTGGATACCGCGAGACTGGTCTATTTTAGTTACTTTCATAGCATCATGTCTTACGGTATTTTGCTGTGGGGACGGGCTGCAGATTTTAATTCTATCTTTATTCTGCAAAAGACGGCTGTCAGAGCCATATATAACCTCCGCAGACGCGAATCTCTAAGGGAACTGTTTAAGAAAATTAACATCATGACGGTACCTTGTCAGTATATATATGAAAACATTATGTATGTTCGGAAAAATCTACATCTTTTTAGTAAGATAAGTGACAGGCATAATTTTAACACTAGAAATAGGAACAAATTAGATCAACCACGTTTCAGATTGTCTAAAGTGCACACTACTTTTATGGGGTACTGCGTAAAATGTTATAATAAAATACCACTCGATATTCTTCAACCGAATGAGAAGAAATTTAAAACATGCATTAAACGCACACTATGTAGACAAGCATATTATAAGTTGGATGATTATATCATAGATAAAAATGCTTGGCTTAATGCTGGTCCTGCTCCACAGCCACTTGGGCTCACTAGTTAAAAAAAAAAATATGTTTGGAAGAGTTGTTTCCCCTCTTTATTTTTCTGACATTACAAACTTAATGTTTATTTTATAATTAAAACAAGTTTTAATTGTTGAATACTCCAATGGATAATGATTTTCTTTCTTTTTGGTAGTAACATTCTATTAATCTCTCAAATACATTGCAAATTAGTTTTGTATAATTTAGAAGCATTTTTTCAATTTTTGTAAATGTGAGTACCATGGAGCCGTTTTAATGTTTTATTTATTTATTTATTTATTTATTGGTAAGGCACCTCAACGACTTACTCACTAAAACATACACATACAAAAATCACATAGAGTTTTAGGTATTGTGAATTCGTCACTTACAGAAGTGCACAGCACTAGCAGAGAAATTAATGATTAAAGGACGTTATAGTCATCGTTAGTTGATTAAGTTACAAATTAAAAAGAAAAATTAAATAATTATGTTCACAAATATGATGGAAAGTACAGAAATATTTAATTAAATAACAAAAAAGACCTAAAAAGAAAGAAATGGAAGTGTATACAATTTTATTAATAGGCGGCTTGTGTCGCACAGAGGTCTTGAGACTCCGAGCTAGTTAAAAGTCTCGTACGGAATTGACAAAAAGGGTTAGAGAATATGTCTATGCTATTGGTTCGTGTAGCGATTTTATTATAATTTCCCATTAGACGGTTCATGGGTGCGGTGCCGCCTAGGTTAGTACGACTTGCAGTTGTGGCAAAGGTAATGGTCTCGCGACCAGATCGAATAGTTTTCTGTCGAGGTACAGCTATACTTAATTCTGCCAAAAGATCGGGAACATTGAGTAAACCGTTAACGATTTTGTAAAGAAGGATCTGGTCTGTCACGTCTCTTCGGTGTTCAAGAGAACATATTTTAAAATGACTGAGTCTTTGACTATAGGAAGAAACTCGTGGACAGCTAGAGCTTCTAAAACGAAGGTATCTGGTGAAACTTCTTTGGATACGTTCAATCCTGTTTACGTGAACACGGTAAGTAGGATTCCAAACTGGAGATGCATAGTCCAGTAGACTTCTCACAAGACTATTGAAGAGCACCTTTAGGGTAGAGATGGACTGGAAATCCCGACATATTCTTTTTATAAAGCCAGACATTTTTGCAGCTTTGGCAGTGATATTATCGACATGGTTGACAAATGTGAGTTTTGAGTCGAGGTGGACTCCTAGGTCACGAATCGTGTCCACTGTTTGTAGTGTTACCCCATTTATTGAGTAAGACGTAGGTAAAGGTTTACGTTTTTTGGTAAATTTTATGTGGTAGCACTTTTTCACATTGAGAGACATGTGGTTTTTTATACACCAATCGTGAACTGCGTCGAGGTCAGCCTGGAGTAAATGAACATCGACGGATGAGTTTATCTCTTTATAGATCTTTAAATCATCAGCGAAAATAGAGCAATTGCTGTGTTTTACTGAGAGAACTATGTCATTGACGAACATTAGAAAGAGAATTGGGCCCAGGTGTGAACCTTGAGGGACTCCAGATATAGAGAAATAATCAGGCGACTCATATCCCTTTACAACCACTCTTTGTTTTCTTTCCGAGAGATACGATTTAAACCAAAGAAGCAACTGGCCAAATATGCCGAAACCTTCAAGCTTCTTCAAGAGGATTTTATGGTCCACCTTGTCGAACGCACAGCTGAAATCAGTGTAAATTGAGTCTACATGGGCACGAGAGTCCATCAATTTACTTACTTCATTGACGTACTGGACCAGGTTAGTAGTCGTAGACTTACGGACACAGAAACCATGTTGTTGGGGTACTAACTGAGGATTAATATGTGATGTAAGTAAAGGACATAGCAGGGATTCAAACAGTTTAGCGAAAACTGAAAGGAGTGAAATAGGACGGTAGTTCTGCACGTTTTTAGAATCTCCCTTCTTAAAAATCGGTACGACATTTGCCATTTTCCATTCCGTCGGAAACTGTGATGTCGCAATCGAATGATTGAATATTATAGTAAGCGGTAAGGATAGCCTAGTAGCACACTTCTTTATAAATACCGGCGGCAAACCATCTGGCCCCGGCCCTTTGCAGATATTAAGTTTTTTTAGTGCTTTCAAGACATCTCGTTCCGTAAATACTACCTTGCCTAATGCATGTTGATGATATTTGGTTTCTGTTTGAGCTGCAGCAGGTGGACCAATCGAGGGAGTAAAGTTAGAGGAGAAATGCTTAGCAAAAAGGCTGCAGACTTCATTACCAGTAGATACTGTTTGGTTTCCTAGACACATCTCCGAGGGAATGTCGTTAGATTTGGACTTTTTCGCTTTGACGAAGGACCAAAAGAGTTTCGGATTATATCTAATGCTCTTTTCAGTTAAGCACATGTAGTTTTTGTAACAGCTGTTCATAATGGTTTTAGATCTCCCCTCTAATAGTCTGTATTCAAAGTGATCCCTTGGGTTTTTATATTTTTATACCGTTTTCTAAGTTTTTCTTTTTCATTTAGGAGTCTAATGAGAGTTTTAGAGAACCAGGAGGGATACTTATCACTCGGTTTTTTTGACTTTGGAACGTGCTCGTCAACTACATCATTAAGGTGCTTATATAGACGTGCCACCATGATATCGACATCGTGCAAGTCTGAGAAAATATGGGTCCAGTCAATTTCGCCAATTATAGCGTTGATTAAAGTATAATTGCATTTTCTAAAATTGTATCTAACAGGAATCTTACTCTTTAGCAACGCGGGAGACGTGTTTTTTATCAGTATTTCAAGGGGTGGGTGGTAACCATCTACATTTGATAACGGGTTATCGCATACACTAACAATTCCTCCATAGAAGTTACACAATATTAAATCTAAGGTTTTGTGATAACAATTCTTGACAGAGTTTATTTGCTCAATGTTACACAATGACATAAAGTCTATCAGTGAGTAGCCCAATGCGCTAGCATAGTTAGAAGCTGTGTTACTGGAAGTGTGGGAAAAAGTTTTGTCTATTTCCCAGTCAATGAAACTCAGATTAAAGTCTCCAGCTATCAGGGTTTCGTCACCAGTTATATCAATGACAGAGGAGACCCTGTCAAGGAACGAGTCAAGTGTCTGATGTTGAACTGGAGGGGGAAGATAAACCGCGCAGATATTTAAGTTGTGGCATTTATTCCCTTTGACAGTCTTGAGCTTGACCCATAGGTTTTCAATGTCTGTTTCCCACTGCGACATCCTGGCAGAATCTATTGACTTCAAAACAGCAATCAATACACCTCCTCCTCTTTTGGCGCTATTCACGGTTGATACTCTGTCTCTACGATAAACGTTATACCTGGAGTCAAATATTTCGCCATCACTTATACTGTCATCTAGCCAAGTCTCTGTGCCGATAATAACATCATAATTGCGCGATCGGGTGGATAATTCAATCATGTTTAATTTTGTTTTCATACCCCTGAAGTTTTGATAGTAGACGTTGAATAGTAGATGTTTTGTGTACGGTATTTTATCAGGATTTTTTGTAGAAGGTTTCAGAGTAGTGCAACAGCGTCCAAGCTTCTTATATGTTTGGCTTGCTCTCCATCAGCCTTTCTTACTAGAATTTTACCGTCACGAACCCACACGTATTTGTATCCCTTCGTAGTAGCCGCCTTTCTAGTAGCCGCATGAATTTGCTTGTTAAGGGGTGATAAATGTTCAGACACATATATAGGCCTAACAGGACCGCCATACCCTAGGTGTTGCGAATTTAGTTTTTCAGTAGGGTGTGCCTTGTTAAAGTTCATGACCGAGGTTAATATTACGTCACGCGTTTGAGTGGTGCGCAGCTTAACAACAACCGCTCTAGGGTTACTATTTCCGGGGTCTAATTTACGCACTCGCACAGCCGTCAGTACATCTTCCTCTCTGATTACACTTGCCACCGCGTTCCCCATTTGCGCAACCGTCTTCACCAAATTTTCTGCTTTGTATTCTGGTACGCCGTTAATTTCAATATTTTGTTGGCGCGAGTATTGTTCGATTAAATTAACGCGCACAGATAAGTCAGAAACCAACTGCTTAAGGGACTCGTTTTCCTTACTGAGACTTTTGTTATTTTCTGTACATATTTTTAGTTCAGATTGTATGCGGTCGTAATCATCACTCATAAACTTGACAGATTCCTTGAGTTCCCGGAATAAATCCTTCATCTCGTTGAATTCTATCGCAATACATTCTTTTATAGCTATTGAGATCTCAGTAGATATAACCGCGCGTATCTCTTGACGGATGGTGTCGACAAGTTCGGTTGGTTTCGGATGGCGATGGTCAATCTCGGGAGAGCTGTTCAGACGTGGACGCTTGGGCCGGACACAGACATTTGCGACTTCAGGCGAGTTGGTCGAGGAATGTAGCATATCGGGTTCCGACTGAACATGACTTAAGTTTGCAATGTCTTTTGTTTTTGGTGGGGTGCGTTGAACACGAGGCATGATGTGTTAAAATAAGCAAACACAGTTTGCAAAAGTAAACAAGAAGAAAAAAAAAGAAAAAAATAAATCCAAAAAGTGTACGGTGCGACTTGGGTTCGAACCCCTACCTCAAGCCTGTGACTGTCGCGGTTAGTGCGCCACGCTACGGAGACGTCGATAATAATGACGAAATTAGCTGCTGCAATGATGTTTTGTAGGAAGTGCGGGCACCAAACTCAGGAGTCCAAAGGTCAGTCCTTTGTTTAACTCGAACGGTCCAGATAAGGAATTTGAAATGTAACAGTTTTACTTTGCACTTTTATTCAATTTACCACTTCAAAACATTAGCACTAAGTGATTATTTTTAGCACAATCGAGAGTACAGTATTTACTGATTGTTTTGGTAAAACTTTTTAGCAGGAATAAACACTTTTTACCACTTTTATTGAATTTTGTGTCAGAGCTAACGAATACGCGAATGACTTGCAAAGTTGTTATGAAGTATTTGTTATTAGTAATGTTATTAAGATGTATGTTGACTTGAAAGAGCATGGCAGTTGAGAGTATGTCATGCTCACTTAAATGTCTCGCTGATGGTGGCGAGTGTGTTAGATCATTCGGTTCCCTACAAAATGGTTGAGCTGGATGGTGCTGATCCACGCGTCATGTTCGTGAACGGGCGCCGTCAGTTGTGACTGGTCATCTCTTATCTGCCATGGCTTATTTTTAATCTTATATTTTGAATTGTTTTGATTATTTTTTGTACATTGTTCTCACATATAGAAGCAACAAGAATAATGTACCCAGGATTTTGTAATTTTCTATATTTAAAAGAGTGTCCTTGGAGTTTCTTGCCCGTTCTTTTCCATAAAGATCTACGTTTTGGAATGGGCAACTAGCTTCAACTTTCTGACTAACTGACGCGACTATTTGACAATTCAAAAGTGCCTGTAAATGGTTTAATTGAAATAAATGCTTGAGTTTGAGTTTGACAGATTACCATGAATAAATAAAACTTTAAAAGTCCCTAAGAGGTAAACAGTTACACTATTATAAAAACAAAAAAGACTGTATAAAGTGCCGCTAGCGGCACTCTATACACTTCCAAATAAAAATTGTAGTATTTTAAAAACAACTAGAATCTGTAAAAACATTTCATCTACTAAACAGGTGGAAAAACTAAAAATTCCCGACTACTTTTGAGTCCGTTTCTTTAAGTGCGTCTGTTTGGTATGTTAAGTACCTCGTGTTCTAAGAAAGAATCAATTAAATTAATCAAAAATTCCCGTTTACAGGGTGTAGCGCATTCAATAAGACAGGCAGTATGGAAATACTTACTGGACTACTACCCGTGGCACATGACGCACTCCGAACTGAGAGTGCTGACCAAGAAGAGAACAGAAGAGTACTTCTCTATGAAGCTTCAGTGGAGATCCATGACTGAGGGGCAGGAGGCCAGGTGAGATGGATCCTGAAAATGACACCCGTAGCAAAAATGATAGACTTACCTTATCTTTAAATTTTAATCTAAAATCTTTCCACCAGGTTCTCAGAATACAGAGACAGAAAAAGCCTAGTAGAAAAAGACGTGAACCGAACGGACAGAACGCATCCATTCTTCGCCGGAGACAATAATCCTAACTTAATAGTGCTACAAGACATCCTACTGACGTACGTGATGTACAACTTCGACCTCGGCTACGTGCAGGGCATGTCGGATATACTGGCGCCGCTCTTACTGTTGCTAGGCAACGAGGTCGACAGCTTCTGGTGCTTTGTCGGCTTTATGGATAAGATTGTAAGTGAAATTAGATTTATTTATGGTGTCACTTTTAGGACAGTTTTCCCCCTATGAGACACAATAATAAAATTTTCGCGGCATCGAAGGACAGTCCATTTGCTGGATAAACTACTTTCGGAAAACACGTGACATTTGGGTATAGTCTATGGTGTCTATGAAATTCGCAGACAGGGCAGAGCTTGGTCACCATAGACAAAAAAGACGTCATTTGGTAACTGTTTCTATAAAGCTACTAGACTCAGCAGGGATTTGTAATTATAGAGTTATGACCACCATAGAGATCTAAATATGTAATTAATGTTAGTCTAGAATAGTTATGGTATCCCAAAATCGTGTATCTTCAAATTCTCATCGAAATATATAGCAGGAGCCATAACATACAACACATACAACATATACACAGGCCTCCAACTTCGACATGGACCAGGCCGGCATGAAGCACCAGCTGCTCCAGCTGCAGCAGCTGCTGACGTTCGCGAGCCCGGAGCTGGCCACGCACCTCGCGCAGAAGGACTCCGGCAACATGTACTTCTGCTTCCGCTGGCTGCTCGTCTGGTTCAAGCGGGAGTTCTCGCATCGAGATATCATGAGGTGCGGCTGTGTCGCTAATGCGTGTTTAGTGTTCCGTACCAAAACTGGCAGGAACAGTGATTTCCACGCAGAAAAGGAACATTTTCAGTTCTGTGTTATGTCTGTCACAAACAAATACCCTCAAATCAATTTTTCTTTTAATCAGACTTTCTTTTTTCGTTTTGAGAGTCGGCTCAAAGTCTTATTATGTATCTGGTTATGGTTATGCCATGTATCTGTAGTTATACTATGTATATCCTAAAATTTTATTGGTTGTCTAACTTTCGGGCTTTTGATTAACTGTTTTTTAAATTTTCAGACTATGGGAAGTATTATGGACGTCTTTGCCATGTGCAAACTTTCACTTATTGATTTGTGTTGCCATACTCGACGCAGAAAAAGATATTCTCATCAGTAAAGATTATGGATTTACTGAAATATTGAAAGTGAGTACCTACCTATTAAACTTTACGATACTAATTGTACAGTTTACAATTTCTTATTTAAGAATGTGAAATGATCGTGTATAATTTGTCTACAAGAACTTTCAGAAATGAAATGAAATGAAATTGTTTATTCTATAAATAGGATATAGGAATCACTTTTACACGTCATATTAAAAACATGTTAAATTTTGCTAGATGAGTTCGGCGTTTCCTATCCGACTACTCTGAGAAGAAAGGCCGAAACAAACTCAGAGGTCACAGTCTCTTTTATAGTCCAGACATAATCTTGGTCAAGCCATATGAGGACCATGTAGATTAGTGTCTGAAATGGTCTTTTGAGAACTTTACAGACCTCCTCAAGCATGACAAAAAGGCGACCTACTTAGACAACCAATATTAGTTTGTGAACTGTGGTCATGACGGCAATATTTATTACCGACTCCAAAAAGGTGGTTTTATGTCCAATTTTTTTATTGTGGGGAATTATCAAATAACTTCTCCCGCTCTGGACGGAGCGGGAGGGCGTGTCAGACTCTTACTGCCTAAAACCCACCTGAGTTCCTTCAGTTGCCTGTACGTTGCCAGGGGCCACGGTAACCCCTTCCGACTTTCCCGCGACCCCGGCAGGCATCGATCCTAGCGGACCCCTTCTGTAGTTGGTGCTGACATCTCTTTGAGGCGCGCGTGGAACATAACGCGTCGTCGACCCGGGCCTGGTCCTTATCGGACGGCGAGCTACCCATTGAGCAGACCTCCACCGTATGCTCCACCGTGTCCTCCGGGCGATCCACACGGTGGTGACACCCGGGCGTTTCCTCCCGCCTTATGCGGAACAGGAATCTCCTCAAACAACCGTGTCCGGGTCAGGCGGAAGGTGAGAACGCCGTGGCGCCTCTTTAGCCACTCCTCAAAAAGGGGACTTATCGTCGCAATTATGGCGTGCCCAGCACGGGGTTGCGACAATCGACAATCGCACTCGCCATGCCGCCATGAGATCCCGCCGGAGCTCTGTCCGCTGTGCCGTGATTTCTCGCGGCAGCGGAGTTACGCCCCGGCGTTTCGCCTCCTCGCGCCACTCCCAAATGTGTGCGAGGACTTTCGCCTCCAGATCCCATGGTTTTATGTCCTGAACTTATAATAAAATATTCCCATGCCGATTTCGGCTACGGTGACTATTACTGTTATTGACGGCTATGGTTTACGAGCGTGCGCTCTCATAAATATGGCTATTAAAGCCTATTTTTGCAGTAAAAGTACGTGCACAGTATAGTATAGTAGAGAATAGAGAGGACGATGAAGATTCCAACGAGAGATTATGTATATTGCACCTGGACTCATAATAACACAAATTAATCCTCTTTTCCAGCACGTAAACGACCTATCAATGTGCCTGGACGTGGACAAAATCCTCAGCACCGCCGAGGGCATATACCACCAAGTGGTGTCGGCGCCGCACCTCACGGACGCGCTGCGCCTCGTGCTCGGGCGGCCGGCCCGAGGCGGCGCGGCCGACGAGCCCAGTAGCTCCAAGGGCGAACCACATGGTACGGTGACAGGGGAGGAAACGACCGGCATGTTCGGTCAGGAAATGGACGAAGTTATGTATCAAATAGGCTTAGACATGAATTTTTAGGCACGGCGGTGATTATCTGTTTTATGTATATTTATGTAGTGGATTGGGTCGCTTGTAGTTAGTTAGTGGCGGTACTTTGAAGGCTTTCAAACTAGAACAACTTTAAGCTACGTTCACACAGCGATTTTTTTCCCGTATACCGTACACGAGATTTTATCGAATAGAGCGGTGGCAGTAGAAAATATATTACATTGTTCACACGAGCCTATGCGGGAAAATATCGTGTTCGAGAAAAAAAAACCCTTATACCGCCCAAAGTTGCCACCGAGGAGGCCGCGTCTGGAAACGATTTTATCGAATACGACTCGCAGCGGCGCTTATGTTTATGTTGTATCGTTCACACGAACAAACTTTTCTGTCGTATTCGAGAGTCATGACTGCCGAAATGGTGGTGGTGGTGCTGAAATGGTCGCCGTGAGAACGTAGCCAGAGGCGCTTACACCGACACATGTACCGACCCGCACCCAGAGGAGGGCGGTGTCGCAGCCACAGAACAGAAAAAACAGTAGAAGTCGCAAGTAGGCGGGGCCCGCGTACCCCGAGTTTTGCGAAGATCCGCATATGTCTGCTCCGCGCACACACCACGCAAATCAGTCTCGTTACAACCGTCATTCCGCATTCAGTTTAACAACGCTTTCAGAGCGACGTTGGGGCTGCCTCGCTACTGCAGCGCTTCGGGTATGTTCGCATGGGCTCGCATGGGCGCGCACGGACTGTTTTCATGCGACCATGCGGAAGCGCTGTGCGTCTCTTGTGCGCAGAGTGCGGGCCAGCTCCAATATCGTTCTGAATATGATAGCAAATAGGTTGGACTGTCCTTATGTGCGACACTGCTGTGACAGACAAGTTACTTATAGTGTCGCACGTAAGAGGCTATTGTAATGAATTGATTATGAATTTCAATTAATTAATTTGTGTTGAGATAGTTTATTTGTGTGTTGTTTATACTAAGGGTTATATACCTGAAATAAATGTTTTATTTTGATTTTTTATAATCATTAGAATCAGCAACAAACATAATAACAACTCTTATATTAGAATAATCCTAAAATGTCATGATTTCATGAAATAGTCATTCAATAATTATAGGATTTTATGAACGTAGAGGGATTCTTTTGTATTGGTGATTTTTTTATTATAATTCTATAAATTAATATTTGATACGGCCGCGAATCACATTTAGATCAACATCATATTTAGATCGGCTGGCGTAAAAAAGTGATTTTGCCAAAAGTGACACATAAAAGGTCTTAAAGTCGCAACGACGACATGAATCGTCGTGATAAAAAAGACAACCGCTTTCAAAATCTACAATATACTTATACAATAATCATTTTTCACTTTGTCGAAACTTAAGTTAGTAATAACCTAAGTTTCGACAAAGTGAAAAATAAATAGGTACAGTACAACTATTTTCTAAATGTTCCTCGGCAAACTTAGTGTTTCGTCAGTCGTTGGATTTCTATCAGTTGCCTTTGCACTTGGTGCAGACCAGACATTCTCAATCGACGATAGTAGTAATTTTCAAATTCAGATCAGTAGTTTAACATAACAATTCTTAATTATACTTTCTGTAAATCGTATGTATTAGAATAAAATATTAACACTTGATTTCGAAAATAATAATATTTATCGACTCTAGCTGTTGACTGTATTTTGTTTGAAAATAAAACGAAATATCGATAAATAAGTCAACGACAGTGGTACATCCTTAGAGGAGGACGAATAGTAATGACCTCGTTACGCAAATATGAATCTTATCAGTAACGAAATACAGATTTTAATTGAATGCATTTAATATAGTGACATCTAGCGGCGGGTAGCGTAACTTGCTCATTAAACTATTTCAGTGTGCGCTTTAAACGGAAAAAGTATTAAATACGTACAAAGAGTAGACAATAAACAACTCTATTGTCTATAAATTGTGGTTTATTTTCAAATAAGCGACGACTGACATTATTTCCTACTTTCATTCAATGTTAAAATACCAATCACACCAAAGATTTCTTAGTGTTACGAAATACAATTAACTTGTATTTGTGTGAGTTGGGGTACGCTGGTTCCGATTCTAATGAAGTGCTATGCTACTTCTACTGTTTTTTCTGTTCTGTGGTCGCAGCAGTGGGAATATTATAGGCTGATTATGCAATTGTAAACAGTAACTATTATTGATTTGCAAGCTGTAATTCCTACTAACATTTGATATAATTGAAGTAATGTTAGTTAATAGTTATCAAATGTAAAGAATTCTTAAACAATCAACTTTTTGGCGCTGATGCATCAGTTTTTATTAAATAATGCAACTTCTTACTTTGTGGCCACAAATTATGAGTTTTTTTTTTTTTATAACTGTAGTTCGCGCATATAACAGTGAATGCTGGGGTAGTTAATTCCATTGTTTTAATAGATTGACTGGTGAAGTTACCATAGTCAATCTCGATCGTCAATCATCGGATCGTCATACGAAATATAGATGCATGCTTTGTATTTTAATCTAAGTTGGAGCGGCCCAATTCAAAGTCCTTGTCATATATTATCAAATATTTCCATAGCTTGCATATGGCATTATATGTAGTAGATTGAAACATAAATAGATTAGAAATTGAATTTTCATGAAGCATTTCAGGTACAAATATCAATTATTATCAAATTTTATAGGTAAAACAGTTTAATAGAGTAGTGCTTGTAAGATTCAAAATGTTTTCTTTTGTGAATAACTTGTTTGCAACTTGTTGAAAATTATATTTTATTTATTCTGTTTGATACTTGTTATCAATTCCTACAGTTCATTTTTAAGTAAACTTACTAACACGATATTATGGCATTAAATCGGTATCTATTATTTGAGATAGAAATTTGTAAAATCATAACTACTTCGTCTTTTAACTTCATGTCTAAAGAAAATAGAATTAATTCGATATCTAATTTGTACATAAATTACTTACTTATGAATTAACTTTCCTATGATTGACTACTATTATATAATATTATATAACATACAATAAGATACAACATAATACTTTGGTTTTCTTGTGATAATTGCACTTGAATGGTGAGCACTGGTTTTTGGAAATGTATAGTTTATATTGTGTTGTTTTTCCTTCTAAAGTTTGAGCACATACTCATGCAGCAATGTGGTTTGAGGTTCCTTGCATTTCATTGACATTCTTCAAAGTTGCAAAATTGTTGTGATCTATGAATTCTATTTTAATAGTAAATAATTACCTTTATAAATAAAATTCCACTTGTTAATATCTATTTATAAGTAAAATCAGCATTTGCATGTGGCAACACCATCAATTAAGTTCAATATCGCCAACACTAAAAATATACAAAAATATTAAATTATCTATTTTTCTATTTCAGGATACACTCGAATATAACGGATTACAAATATGTATAGTTACGAAAACTGTTTGGGCGTTACTTGCCTAGTGAACGAATATACATAATTACATTGTTGGTTAACACACTGGACAGAGAGTGATATTTTTTATATTTTTATAAATACACGCTTTATATATATTTATGTTTTGACTCCTCTTCGAAGTCCACAATTTAATACACAGACTGAATGTTTCTGTTAAAGATTTTTTGCGTAAAGGTAGAAAACCTGAAAAGGATTTATAATGAGTTTTAATATTTATATGGTCCAACTTTAATTGGAAGTGTATTACTTTCACACTTTAGCAACAATATCCTAAGGTACTAAAACTCCAACTGAGACAGACCTTGTTGTTTTATGAGTTACAAGTGACATTCGGCTTGGGGGTGGTAAATCAATTACGAGGTCGACTATATCGTCGCAGGACAGAGAAAGAAAGAAGAAAAAGAAGAAAGGAGAAAGGAAGAAGCGTTCATTAAGGCTGCGACCAGCCCAGCGATTGAACGCGTCCCAAAGGGTCATGGCCATCAGATGGCTGGTCAGAGGATACCGCACGGTCTCCCGTGAGGCGGCGAGCCTTCTTGCCGGACTACCGCCATGGGATCTGGAGGCAAAAATCCTCGCGCACATGTGGGAGTGTCGCGAGGAAGCGAAACGCCGGGGCATAACTCCGCTGCCGCGAGATATAACGGCACAGCGGACAGAGCTCCGGCGGGATCTCATGGCGGCATGGAGAGTGCGATTGTGGCAACCCAGCGCTGGGCACGCCACAATTGCGGCGATAAGTCCCCTCTTTGAGGAGTGGCTAGAGAGGCGCCATGGCGTCCTCACCTTCCGCCTGACGCAGGTCCTCACCGGACACGGCTGTTTCGGGAGGTTCATGTTCCGAATAAGGCGGGAGGAAAGCCCGGGTGTCACCACTGTGTGGATGGCCCGGAGGACACGGTGGAGGTCTGCCCTGCTTGGGCGGAGCACCGCCGTGTCTTCACGGAGGCGATCGGCGGCGGCAATCTCTCGCGTCCGGCCCTGGTTCAGGCCATGGTCCGGAGCGAGAGTGCATGGGAAGCCGTCACTTCCTTCTGCGAAGCAGTAATGCTCGCGAAGGAGGAGGCGGAGCGCGCGAGGGAAATGCAAGATGCGCGCCCTCGCGCCCCTAGTCGCCGCAGGAGACGCCCCGGGCGTCGGGAGTCCCGAGCCGACTTCCGGCCACCGTAGGCGCGGGCTTGCGGACGGTGGGCAATGGGTAGCTCGCCGTCCGATTAGGACCAGGCCCGGGTTGACGGCGCGAGATGTGAGCACTAACTGACGGGGTCCGTAAGGACCAATGCCTGCTGGGGTTGCGGGTTTGTCCGAAAGGGATATCGCGGCCCCAGCACACAGGCAACGGAAGGAACACGGGTGGGTTTTAGTCAGTAAAAGTCTGACACTCCCTCTCGCTCCGCCCAGAGCGGGAGGAGTCATTTGATAATTTCCCACCCAAAAAAAAAAAAAAAAATTAGGACAGAGAAAGAAGAAAGTGTGGCATTCTTTTATTGTTATTATACTCTCTCCCAAAAGTCGTGGACTGTGAAGACAGAAATATAGTTAGATTATTCTAAATGACTATAATTCAAGTATTATCCCACCAAAATGATTGTAAATAGATTGGAGAGACATGCCATTGTTCTTGGTATTAACTAATAATGTTCCTACATGACAATGTAAATAGTTAATTGTATAAATATAGCATAGATGACATTGAGTTTGCACAGGAATAAATAGATATATGAAATCCACAGAACCGCAAAGCAATAGAAAAGTCAATTAGTTAAATTTAATAACATAACTTCATAATAAGATAAACGTATCATGTTATTATTATGTATTCGGATACTCGCCCTTCTTCAAAATAATGCCTTACACTTGGTGCTTTAACAAAACCTTCGAATAGGAGTCAAAATTAATAATCATTGCTGTTATGTGATCAATACTATCCTATTATATTTCTCTATGTTTTGTTTCAAACACAAATTGTATTGAGGAAGTTAAATATAAGGGCCTCAGTTCGCCATTCTGTTTCAAATTAATATAGATTGTTTCAAATATAATTAATTAATGATTGTTTACGGTAAAATTATATTCCAATTAATTTTATTAAAGTTTCTGTACCTGCACAGTAAAGATTTATTATTTGATACCCAAAATAGTAGAAAGGTTTAAATGAAAAATATTTCTTGTGTTCTTCCAAAACGATATATTATCATACATACATTGCAATCATAAATAATAAAATGATTCATTAATAAATACTTAGCCTAAACAATTGAGATCAAATTAACATTTTTGTACTTTTATTTACAAATTCAATACATTCATTGGTGAATGAGACTTCAAATGCACATTCAAACCGTATCTAGTTTGGTATGACTTGTCACACAGATGACAATGAAAATTCTTAACTCCAGTGTGGGTTAGAGAATGTCTCTGTAATTCGGATTTGGAGAAGAACCGTTTTCCGCAACTGTCACAGCCATATTTCTTTTCTTTGAGATGATTTTTCCTTATGTGAGAACTTCTGGAACTCGAAGATATGAAGGTAGCGTTGCAGACTTCACATTTGTGATTTCTCGTTCGCTTATGATTCCACAGGACATGAGAATGGAGGCCACCTGGTACTTTAAACTTCTTTGGACAGAACTTACAGCTGTATGGACGATCATTGCTGTGTGTTAACATATGGATTCTTATGTATCCAGGAGGATATGACTTTCCACATTGATCACACTGACGCAACACCCTTTCAGCCTTGTTTTTCTCCTTATTTTCTACATTAGGTTGACAGGAATGGGTGTTCAGCTCATCTTCAGTGTAGAACCCTTCCCAGCAGTTTTCACATAAATATGGTTTCAAATGTAACTTTCTGTGTAAGACTAGTGAACGAAAATCCTCAAATTTCTCATTGCAATAATCACAATCCCTTCCAGTTTCTGACTTAGTAGGATGATTATTTGTGCAGTGTTCATTTAGCAGTTTGACAGAATGGAACTCTGCTTTACATTCAACACAAAACAGCAACCGAATCTCATCATCAATATTTTGTTCTATCTTCTTTATTTTTCTCTTTTTCATGTTTATATGGCAGTCTGGTTTTTGGTCATCAGATTCATAGATACAATCATAGTTGTCACTTGTTGAATCGAGAAGAGAGAGGTTATCCATCAAGGTTTTAGAGCTGGAATCTATGAGGACTTTGAAGGAATAAGTAATGGTGAGTTGATGGACACAGTTAATGCATATGTTTTCTGGAAAAATTGGGTCTGGGGCAACCTAGAACAATGTTCAAGTATTACACTTTTTAACGCATGTGCAAAAGATTGCAGTTTAATTTATTCACTACTTTTACTACAGAAAACAAATTTCCAAATTGAAACAGCATTTCATTCAATGAAACTATTGACAGACTTCTAGGAGCTTAACCAGCTCCAGCTCAGTAAAGCCACGAAGACAAAAAATTTAACATGATAGATGATTAAGATTTCCTTAGGTTAGACAACCTAAGTAAACGACTGCAATTAAAAATAAATAGTTTGTAACAAAAACTCGTCGTTCTACAAAATGATCGAGCTAGTAACTGCATGGTCGAACTCTCGTGAACTAAATAAAATACATCTGAAGGAGTGTCACGGACGCGCTTCCAGCGGACAGGCTATAGAAAAACTTTATGAGCTCAAAATGATTAAGCAGAATAAATAAAATACCTTGTAATTGTAAAAATTCTGAAGAATATCTGATAGATGAACCTCCTCGCCAGCGATTCTTACACGGGAGTGAATAAGGCGCATTTCCTTCTCGCTGCCTAAGCATGTCCGACAGCGATTCTTATAATCCATTATGAATCTTTTAATATTCTGTTTGTTTACTATAAATTCAATGTTTCTGTTTTCATCAATAAATAAATTCGCTATCGTAAACGTCACTTACGTCACTTTTGATAATTTTAAACTTTTGACATTTCTCTATTCTATTTCTTCTCAATGTTTTTCTTCCTCGTTCCGTTTCCCTCATAAAGGTTCACGTGCACAGGCTCACCGAGTCGAAGCTTCGCAGAAATTCGCCTCCTATATACGGCTTCGTGTGGACACGATGATAAAAAAGAAACAAATTAATGAAAATACAAGTTCAGTTTTACGCTTATCTATTTAATACTCTTTTATCAACTTGCGCCCGCGAATAGTGTCTTGTAAAGTACTGAAATTGTTATATTCTTCGACATATTGACAGTACTCGACCGATGCCAACGATTAATTACATATTTTATTAACAAATCGATTCTAAAGTTGATTTATATTTCATAAAAATCCTTAAAACTATTCTGTAAATCGATTAAATGGTCGTTCGAGAAATTAAATTTCAAGTTAATGGACTTCGCGCTGCCGATCATTCCAAATTTTGATACATCGAGGTAGTGCACTGTCGCGCTCATAATTTATCGATTTCAAGTAGGGAACCCGTTTTTTGTTTTAGCTTCAATAATACGTATCGTATCCACTTGGTGTATGTTAACGATGTTATAAAAATTTCTGTCACTACATAGCATGTAAGTAGTAAGTATACGAATTGGTGTGGTGTAGGTACTATGATAATAACTCTAATTCGGAAGTCGGTGGCAATAAATGAAAATACAGAACCAAAGACACCGACTTCTAAAATTAAAGTTATTTTTCACTAAGTATTTAGTTTTTTTATTTGGAAGTCTGTAGTCCATTTGCGTAACAAAAACAAATATATTCATCGGAGCTGTCCATCATGCACACACGACCTACTTTGATAATGAGTTGCGATGAATGTACGTTTCGATTCTATTCAAACGTGGTATAATTATTATAATTATATAGCATTCCAAGACACAGTGGTCACGAGGGAGACAAGTCTACGTCATCACATTGTGTTACCAGAAGTTTGTACTAATAATTCGTGTTTTGTTGCTATAACGTGGCAACTGGATAGTGACTTATGCATGTGTCACTCCCGGAATGCCAGACCTTGTTTTATTTAGACCTCAATGCGACTCAAAACAAAACAGCACAACTGTCATTTTTGACAACGCTCACGGTGACATTAGTAAAAGGCATGGTCGGCGTTATCGTAAGATGGCGCATGTCATGACGTCATCTATGATGATTCACGATACATCGTTATCGCGCTCAAGCTTATTCGGTATGGGCGTTAGCGCGCTCAAATCGATTACAGCGTAACTCGGAATGCAGTCTTAGGCCGCTTTTCGAATAAGAACGTAATCGCTCACAGCGCTGACATCAAAGGGCCTCATCCCCAACGAACAGTTTGGGTTCCGCACCCAGCACTCTAGCGTGAATCAGGCCCACCGGTTAATCGAACACATAAGCGCTGGCTTCCAGCGTGGTTTGTATACCGGTGCAGTATTCTTCGATATAGCGAAAGCGTTTGACAAAGTCTGGCACAACGGCTTTAATATATAAGCTGTACCAACTCGGTGTGCCAGATCGTCTCGTGCTCATCTTACGAGACTTTTTGTTGAACCGCACATTCCGCTATCGCATCGAAGGCGCAATATCCTCTCCCCGTCCCATCCGCGCAGGCGGCCCTCAGGGCTCTGTACTTGCCCCCCTCATATTCACTCTATTCTCCAGCGATATTCCGAAGAGTAAAAAGGCACAGTTGGCTCTGTTCGCAGACGATACGGCCATTTACTACAAGGGCGCTGGGCCCGACTCGATAGCCCGCATTCTCCAAACCGCAGTCAATAACCTTGGCGCCTGGTTTAGGAAATGGAGGTTCGAAGTCAACCCTGACAAAAGCCAAGCGGTCTTATTTTCAAAAATGCTGGCTCGATACAGACCCCCTTTGCCCCGACCCATCACCATGTTCGGTAAGCCGATCCTTTGGGCGAAGCGAGCCAAGTATCTAGGTGTGGTCCTCGACCAACACCTCACTTTCGCAGACCACATAAAGCAGGCCCGCGCGCGGGCCGATTTCGCTCTCGGAAGACTCCACACCATGCTAAATGCATGTAGCAAAATGTCACTTAGGTGCAAATTGCGAATCTACACAACGTGCTTTCGCCCAATCCTGACCTATGCGGGCGCCGTCTTCGCCCAAGCTAAACCCCGACAAATCCATAGATTGCAGGTAATACAGAACATATTCCTTTGTAAGGCCACGGGAGCCCCTTGGTTCTGTAGGAACGAGACCCTCCACCTCGACTTTAGACTCCCCACAATCCACCAGTTTCTCAAACGCAACTCCAAGCGTTTCTTTGATTCCGCCGCCACCCATCGCAACCCTCTGGTTGTCGACGCCGCCAGTTATGTCCCGAGTCAAATCAGTACAGTCCGCCGCCCGAGGCAAATCCTTTCCGACCCAGACGACCCCATAACCCTCCTCCAGGAGAGCAATAGGGAAACCAGTACAGTGAGAAAACACACACACCGACACACTTTCCGACCTCGCCGCAGGGGTCCGCCATCGCGACCCTCCCGAATAAATGATACTCCCCCCCGACCCTTGCTCAACGATGCGCCAGCCCGCGTCGATGATGCTGAGCCTTTAGCTTTAAATTCCCCGATTAATAATAATATACTTTCTATCCAGCCTGTCCCTCTTGCTGTCCTCCCCCCCAGCGAACGCCCTAAGCCGAGGTTCGTACCCCACAGGGGGTGCCCTTAGCGAGCGTTCGCCTAGTTTTAATTAGCATAGTTTTTGCCCCTGGCTGGAGGCTTTGAGTGTAGAAGCTTTAAGGCAGCCACAGTATTGACCGGTTGAGTAGTCATGACCTTAGTGGTCAGCTACGAGATGCCCTACATAAAAAAAAAAAAAAGCGCTGACATCAATATTTGGCGTTCCGAGTTAGATATCACGATTATGACAGCAGAGGGCTGTCATCAATTCGGAACGCTCGTGAACGCTCTCACGGTACTCGCTCAACGTCAAAACTTGCATATCATATTTCTTTGTGTTTATACTACACATTTCTTCTTCTTCGTTGATTAGGTGGCCACGGTAGCCAGAAGCACAATTTCGTAGATGCCACGTTTGTCTAAAGATAAGATGCGACTCAAAACAAAACAGCACAACTGTCATCTTTGACAGCGCTCACGGTGATATTAGTAAAAGGCATGGTCGGTCCATCGCAAGATGGCGCATGTCATGACGTCATCTATGGCGATTCACAATACATCGAATTATCGCGCTAAGGCTTATTTGGAACGGCCGTTAGCACGCTCAAATCAGTGTTGCCATATATACAGATTTCTCCGTATTTGTACAGATTTTCGATTTATAATACAGATAAGCACTGGATACTGATTTTTATACAGAATTTTCTAATTCTATTGATAAGTCCAAGATAAGTAACTTTAAGTTCCGTTTTAAAGCAGATTATGGCTATTTAAGCCATAATCTGCTTTAAAACGGAACTTAAGTAAATAAATCGCGATTGGTAGTATATTTTTCAAACGGGGAATCCGCCATTAAAGATTTTTGCGTGTTCTCCAAAATACTCCGCTCTCGTGATGCATTTATCGTAAATAATTAATTTCGTACAAACTTTTACTGATAATTGATATTAATGCACAATAAAAAATCCCAAAAATCTGACAACCAGTTTTATCAGGGTATCGTGTTCCCAGTAACTGTGTCGTGGAGGTCGAGGTCGAGGTAGGTGATGAGTCAAACCTATTCACTTCGTTTTCAAAAGAAGCAGAATAAAGTAATTTGACTGCATACGGTAAGTAGGTATATTATTCTGTTTCGGTTCTTTTGACCATACATACAGATTTAATACAGATTTCAAGTTAAAATAGCATACAGATATAAATACAGATTTTAGCAGTTTCTACTACAGATATTAGGTTCAATGCATCTGGCAACACTGGCTCAAATCGATTACAGCCTAACTCGGAATGCGGGGTCACAGTTCAACTGTCAAAATTGACAGATAGCTTGAATATACGCCGATTAAAATTATGTGTAGAGAAAATGTTTTTCCAACCACCCGACGAAACCAGTAAAACATTGAAAAGTAACGCAAGAAGCCGACGACAAAAAAAATTGAGACGCAAGAACAAACTGAAAGCCATTAAAAAATATCAGAATCAGATCACAACAAAACAGAAGCCGCCTTCTCCAGTTCCAACTGTTCCAATTACAATGTCATCATGGGCTGAGGACTTTACAAAAGCTGCTACATGGCAACTGAAGAATGAAGTAGCTTTCTGGAAATCTAAAGCTAAGGCGTTGGAGCATGAAAACAAGATATTACATAGAACCATACGTCAAAATAGCGTTGAAGTGCTGATGAGAAATAAATATCTCAATGAAAACCGTGCAACCCTCGTCCAGTTCGAAAGCGATTCACCAGTACTACCGAATTTACCAGTTTTTGATGACGAACCGTGTGAAAAATCTTCACCGTTAAGAGAACCCTGTGTTCAAGAGTTTGAGGTGAGTGAAGAGTACATCCAGTTCCTCAGGGACAATCAGGTATACAGAGATTTTGCTAGGCAAGAGAGGGAGAGGATGAAGGCTCAGAATGATGCTGAAAAAACACATATAGAAGAAATGGAGGCTGGTCCCACAGAAAATGCAGAAGATAATCAGGAAACATTGAAAAAATTGTATGGAGATGGTTGGGAAAGGATATCAGCATTGGAAATGTCTTTAAAGACCCAATTTATTAGTATATGTGATCAGGACAAACCAATGCACTGGCCGAATATACCCTTCAATTTTAACTTTGGTTGAACTCATGTGAGTTTTTATCAACTATTTTAGTTAGTATGCTTTATTGTGTTATGATTATGTTGTTTATTGGGTTTTCAGTAAGTATTTACTGTTTTGTAGGTGTGAATGTTCGACTGATTGTCCAATAGGCGTTATTAGGTTTTAATAAATTAATAGATAATAATTTAACACCGCTAAGATGTAAACATACACGGAACGAGCACAACTAGATGTGGTATGTAATGTACTAAGGTGCGCCCGCTTAATTTTGATTAAATATATGTAATATTAAGTGTTTCTTAAATATTGACATGGATTTAGCATTTTTGATATTTTTTGGTAGTTTATTATACAATGCAGCACCTTCGTATATCACATTTTTTTTGCAGGTCACACAGGAAGACATGAAAAACAACTTTAATTAATAATATGTATAGATGACAAATGAAAGACAAGATAGCAAGAGTGAGTAGTGCAACTACATTATATGTAACATAATGTCACTATGTGTAATTGGTTCGCACTGAAAGACAACACTGCTATGTTTATTTATAATATCATTGGTGTTAAGTAATTTAGGCTCCACTGTACTTCACTACCCGCGCGTGCGAAGCTTCAATTTTTTTTTGGGTATAGATGTCTTCATGTAAAACGCTTTTGCAAAATTTCACACTGCGCAAACGCCTAGTTTTTGAGAAAAAAAATCCTAAAGTTGAATTTTTTTAACTTTAATAATGTAATTAATTTGACATTTTACCACAGATGTTGGACGTATTTCAATCCTACGTTGTTCCGTTTTACGTTCAGACAAAGTGACAGTGGATTTAAATGGTTTTGAGTATAAATATTGCTAGTTTTTCACTTTAATTCATTTACTTTTAATAGCTGCTACCGCAATGAACTCAATTATGAAGCAAATAATATAATTAATGTAATAAAAAATAATAAAGTTTTATTTGTACTCTATAAAGATCGTTGGTAACGAAACGTAATCGAATCGAGGTGCCGCAGGGCCGATCGTTATTAGTTTGACAGTTCTCACTCATCATGTACAAAAAAAGGCAATGTTAAATATTGTTAAGAAAACTTAGGATGCATGAGCGAGCGAAACGAGCTCGGGACTTGGGGCACCCCGACTCGGACAGGTTAGGTTAGAAGGGGATGGCGGGGTCTAGTGAGCGAGCGAACAAAGACCCCGCTATCCCCTTCGTGGTAATTTTTTTTTAACTATTCTGAAATGGAGCCCGCGAAGCGGGCTCCGTCGACTACGCTTTATGCTTGGAAACAAATTTATACCCGCCATGTGATCTTTCCCGCCCGTAATACTCCCACGGGAACCAATACCGTAACACACTTTGGCGATTTTTTTCTCGTTCAATTATACACTAAAAAGGGTATATTCTATCCAAAAAAAAATAGCTACTATAAAAAAGCGACGGGTATTAAAGTACAGTGGTTCCGTAATTTAAACTAAGGCATTCACATAAATATTTCTTTGAGCGTCATAGTATCTGTCTGTAATATATAAAAGTCACTACCATTGTTGTTGTAGGCCCGCTTGCACCACAATCTTTTTAAATGTGTTTAGCACTAAACATTGATTTTAAAACATGATTCTGTCACTATTGATTAACAGAAACAGAACAATGTTTTTAATTTGTTTAGTGCTAAACCTATTTAGTAATTTGTGATTCAAGTGGGCCTAGATGTTTTTATTCTGTGTATTGTAGTGTGTTCTAATACTCAATGCTCATTTTTTATCTTAATTAATTATTATTGAACTCAATTTTTTGTGAACTTATTATTACTATATGTATCTATCAGTATCCAGCAAAATAAATTAATTTCCACACCTATTGACTTTACTTAACAATATTCTCATAAAATCTAGTTCTTACCTGGTCGACTCGGGTGAAAATAGAGAATGCTCATTTTTCTAATACCTTCCTGATTCGCGTCTGTTATGTACCTACTTGAACTGATGGGGTCGTGGTTGGTACTCCCTTTCTTCTCCGAAAATTGTTTGTCCGAAAATCATTATCCATAACACGTTTGCTATAAACTTCAGTAACCATAATGTTCAAAAATTAGAAATTTTATTTTACTTTACTTCTAAAACTATACTGTCATATTATCGAGTATTATATAATTTAAAGGAGATTAAATTATTATATAATTGAATCTCCTAATTTTACATGAAATAAAGTCATATTATGTCCTACGTATTGAATTATATTATAATGACGTGTATTATTCCGAATGGTCATTTATAATAAAATTCTTAGTCCTAAAAAACATTTGCAAAAAATTAATCGCTGTAAATCCGACTCCACGCAGTCTTATCTGCCCTACACCTAGAGTGTAATTAAAAATAGTTTATTCCCGATGTCCCCGTATGCCATATCCCCGTCACGGGGACAGCGGGACGTGATTAAATTAATTGCCCGTTGTCCCCATAACGTACATTCCGTTTATTCCCCTTGTTCCCGTACGCCGCGCGCCGTGTCCCCGTCCTACGGGGACAGCGGTACTTCAATTAAATATTTCAAAAAACTTCCCGTTGTCCCCGTGGTTTGGTTTTACATTCAAAAATATGTTTCTGGCACTCGACGGCCGCTGCCGCGGCACCGCTCGCTTCCCTCACTGGGCTCGTGCTTTGTGTGGTCACAGTTCTAACCTGTTTCGATTTCAAAAAGGTTTACTTCCCGTTGTCCCCGTTAGCCGAATGTACGATAAGGGGACAGCGGGAAATAAATTTAATCACGTCCAGCTGTCCCCATGACGGGGATATGGCATACGGGGACAACGGGAATAAACTATTTTTAACCCCCACATTTTTAAACCCCCACATACACACACACACTCACTCACATACGCTCACACATACACACACATGTATACACACCCACCCTCACACACACGCCTCAAGCAGATATTGTATAATTTAAAATTGTTTAAATTTTATTGCATATTATATAAGTAAAACCACTGGGAGAAGACACTGATTCCTGTAACACAGGTCACAACCTAGCGCAGGAGTCAGGGTTTCCATATATAAATGTAACATACTTTTATGTCAATAAATATTATTATTATTTCGTTTATTCGTTTTGTCTTCTTATTTATTTACATTTTTAAATATTTCTTAAAAAACTATATACAAAAATAAAACATTTAAAAATATAAAAAATAGATGTCCGCCGGTGTCGGGAGCAGGGTCCAAGCTACCGGTGGTTAGGGCTGCAGAGACAGGAACCTCCTCACAATGCGAGCCGTATCGAGTAGTACTGCCTTCTGAATCAGGCCCTTGATCCAACCGCCTAACGACAGCCTCGAGAGATGTTGGTCGAGGCTTTCGGCAATCAGGCCATTGGCCGTTACGACAATCGGCACAATGATAGCCGAGGTCACATTCCACATGTCGACAACCTCGTGTGCTAAGTCGAGATATTTAATTTGTTTCTCTTTCTCAGCTTTCACGAGGTTCCCGTCATGTGGGATGGTAACATCGACTATCATTGCGCGGCGCGCTAATCGGTCTATCACCACTATATCAGGCTTATTGGCTACAATAGTCCTGTCAGTAATGATAGACCGATCCCAGTATAACGTGACATGGTCATTTTCGAGAACTGGGTCGGGCACATACTTGTAATACGGTACCTCAGAGTCAACAAGTTTATATTTCAAAGCAAGTTGCTGGTGAATAATCCTGGCCACTTGGTTATGCCTGTGTAAGTACTCGCCGTTAGCTAGACGCGAACAACCAGAGATAATATGTCTGATGGACTCACCCGGACGATGGCATGCCCGACACACGTCAACCGTCCCGTCCTTCATAATATGTCTCCGGTAGTTATTCGTCAAGATAACTTCGTCCATAATTGCACAGACAAAACCTTCAGTTTCCCCGAAAAGGTCACCGAAACGTAGCCAGGATACGGACGCTAAGAAATCTACAACAGGCTCATGAAGAGCCCGATAGTAGCGCCCGTGAAGTTCCTTGCTCTGCCATACCTCCTTGCGGTCATCTGTAGTAAGTATTACAGGTTTGCGCCAGTTCTCTTTAGCCATGGAGAGCGGGGTGAGTCCCTTGTCCACTGCGACCACATCCCGGTGCATACCCACTTCGGCTTTACAAAAATAATCCCTGAGGCTGCACACCTCGCGGTTGTGGAGGGTCTTAGCGTTTAAAAAGCCTCGACCCCCGCACTTCCGCGGGATGTACAGTCTCATCACCGATGAACGTGGGTGATGCATCCGGTTTGCGGTTAGGAGTGTACGGACCCTTCTGTCTAGGGCGTCGAGTTCGGTCTGAGTCCATTTGAGTATGCCGAAAGAGTACATCAAAACCGGCATGACCCAACCGTTGTAGGCGCGCACCTTGTTTCCGCCCGAAAGAAGGCTAATTAAAACCTTCTTCAGGCGACCAAAGAAGCGCTCCTTCAACGATTGCTTCATGTCAGCAACGTTGATGCCTAACGCTTCCGACATACCCAAATACTTATAGCTTTCGGCTGAGGAGAGGGATCTAAGGTGTATGGAGTCCGAGAGTTGAGTTCCCTCGGATTCCATAATCTCCCCTCGCTTTACATGCATGACTGCACATTTGTCTACACCAAATTCCATCCTGATGGCGCTATTGAATGTTTCAGTTACCTTCAGTAGCTCCATCAGTCGCAATTTGTTGGGGGCAAAGAGTTTCAAGTCATCCATGTAGAGGAGGTGAGATATGACCTGACCACCTCTCCTTAACCGATAGCCTAGACCTGAATCCTCTAGCAGTGTGCTTAGAGGATTCAGGGCTAAGCAGAACCAAAGTGGACTCAAACTGTCGCCCTGAAATATTCCCCGTTTAATCCATACAGGCTCATCATTCCCCTGGATCTGTTGACATCCTGGGTAGCGAAGGACCGTCCTCCATTGCCCCATACACGACATCAGGAAGGTGCGCAGAGTTGCATCTATCTTGTACAACTCCAGCACCCTCATGAGCCATGTATGTGGCACCGAGTCGTAGGCCTTCTTATAGTCTATCCAGCATGTCGACAGATCCTTGCGGGATCGACGAACCTGTTGGCTTATGGCCATGTCGATGAGGAGTAGCTCCTTAGTACCGCGGGACCCATTCCTACATCCATTTTGAGAGGCAGACATAATTGAATTACTGTCAATGTGTGTGTTAATTTTCACTCTCAAAATGGATGTTAGAAGTTTATAGACCGTCGACAAACATGTGATCGGTCTATAATTCTTGGGTTCCGCAGGACTACCTGACTTATGGAGCAGGTGGGTAACGCCTGTTGTTAGAAACTGTGGTAGCGACCCAGACTCCAGGGATGACTGGAATTGGGATGCTAGGCGAGTGTGTGAACTAATCAGCCATTTTAACCAAAAGTTATGCAGTCCGTCCGGTCCCGGTGATTTCCAGTTCGGTAATGGACGGACTGCTATGGCTACGTCTAATGGCGTGATTACTACAGCTTCCATTTCTGGAATAGTTTCACACACTCGCTCGACATCCTGCATCCAGCCAGCCTCAGCGTGACAGACAGGCACCGACCAGATGCTGCGCCAGAATGCACTCGTGGCGGCATCATCCGGGCGGCTCACGTCCGTCACATTTTGTTCAGGTCGCTCCCAAGCTCTATATACCCACCTCTCATCGCTCTGGAACATACGATTCTGCGTGTACCGATCAACCCGCCGCTTATACCGCCGAATACGGCTCGCCCATGCACAAACTTTCTGCTTCAGGAAGTCGATGCGCTCTGTGACACGGAGCATATATTCTCGAGGGCTGATTCCAGTCCCCGAGAATGCTTGCCTCACAAAGCGCATCACTCGCGGTCTCGTATTGCCCTCCCTGAAGCAGGATAGTTTGCCGATGAGTACCCTGGCCCCATCGATACGTCGCTCGATCCTGCACTGCCAGGCTGGTACGGCTGGGTTTGGTCGAGTAGCTCCGTCACAGTTTGGGAACTTGACGTTAGCTAAACGACATGCCGCAACAGCCGCACAATACAGGATCGAGTGTGTATCAATGAGATCCTCGCTGCTCTCGAAGAAATTCTTAAGCTAAATAAGCGAGTCCAAGGCACACACCAGCGCCCTATTTTTTTTGTGCATGGGTAAGCGTGAAAGTCGGGGCCTAAGATCGGTCGGAGTGTACCTATACTCGCGAAGCGCATCCTCCAGTGCGCTCCTCAATCGGACGTTGCACTGGCTACTTACTGTGGTAACCCTATCATCCTCCTCTTCAATATCACGATTGGACCGCGGCGGGATTACATCAATAGGTGTCGCTTGTGCCGCGGTTTGTGCCGGAGTTGAGATGATATGGTTGCTCAGTACCTCTGAGCGCAGCCTATCAAGTGCGGTGTCGTCCAACCTATGATTGCGTTGGATGACCCGCACCTGATCCGAGAGTCGTTGTGCCGAGACGTTGACGGTTGGCTCTAGCTCCTGAAATAGAGACAGCATCCTAACACGGTACGCAGTGAGGTTAGTTCCTCCCTCTGTAGACCCGTAATATGCGCGCATGACGTTCTCGTTTATAGACTGAGTCCATCTCATGCGCTGCACACAACCACCGGCAGCGGGGACCCGGCTCGGGGCCGGTTGGCCCCTAAGTCCCAAGCTCCTCGGTGGCCAGCCTCTCCCCTGCCGGCGTACAGGTGTTGGCGACGTCGGCGGGGAAAAATACTCGTCGCTCGAGCTCGACGCAACTACCGCGGCCGGGGTCGTCACAGCGCTCACGGTGGGGCTGGGTACCGGCGGCGGCGAGGCGGAGCTGAGCGACGAGTCCGAAGGTGGTGGGCGTGCTCTTGCAGCTGATCTCGTCAACATTTCGTTTTATGAAATCATGGTTTTATTGGAGGGGTGACATCTGTCAATTCACCTCCGCTATGGCATTTTTTCATTAAAGTTTAATTCTGTGGTTCATTTTATTCTTTTTTATGTTTTATTTTGATTTATGGGGTTAAAGGTTTGTTTTCGGCTTCTGTTATAACATAAAAACTGCGTCTAAAATAAATAAAGTTATGGAAATTGAGAAAACGATTTTTTGATGTGTTGACGTTAGTGTTGCCAGCTATGTTTTATTATTATTATTATTATTATTCGGCTAACGGGGACAACGGGAAGTAAACCTTTTTTTAATCGAAACAGCTAGGTAATTAAATGGGCAGTAAGAACTTTATTTAAATGGGTACAAACAATTTATAACTAATTAATTAATAAAAGTAGCAAAATTATATACTAACTTAACTAAAACTATTTACAAACTAAAATATAGCATCGAAGAGTTCATCCGCATCGCTGTCGACTGGTAATGTACCCGAGAGGCTGGCCGCATTGCCACGTTGTATGGCAATGCTCAGCCTCTGCCCAAGGTAAAAACCAGCCCTTGGGTCACGGGAAGTGTCCAATAGCCGTTTGGAGATTTCTTTAAAGAGGCCGTGAGCACTCGGACCCCACGGCCCGAGGGTTTCAACCCCAAACGGCTCGAAAATATAATTACCAACAAGGTTATTATACTTACGCCGCTTGAGGTTTTCTGCAGCCGCAGCGGCAGCACCAGCACAGCACGCTGAGCCAGGAAGATGGGATGGCGCAAGAGTGTCGACACAGGTTGCATCCCACACTAAAGGCCTACCCACCTTCCATGGAAATAAAGACATGCCGTCCGGTCTCTTGCCATCGTCGCGTGCCAAGCCATTGGGTTCTAATACAGCTGGAACGCCGGCGGTGACAAGAGCTCGTCGGATGATGTCGTTAATGTTCGCGTGCTGCGCTAAGCGACCCGCACTTCGGCTGCAAGACAGGCCGTGATGTCCGAGACTATTGACAACTTCGCCACAGTGACAGCGATGAGGAGAACAGCATGGAGCTCCTAGTCGTAGGGAAGCAGCGAGGCGGAATGTAGTGTCGTCGAACAAGGTTCCTATGTTTGACGACGGTAGTGCATGAAGCCACAGACCCGACTCCCACTTACTCACAGCCAGCAGGCGCGCACGCTCCGCAGGGGTAGCAGACGTGTTAAGTAAATTGTTCTGTACTACTCTGCAGAGCGGCTCATCCCACCGTCTTTGGGAAGATGGATAATCGGGTAGAGCTGAGTTCGGGCAAGCGAGTCTCCAGGCATCCATAGCCTCGGTGAAGCACGGAACATCAAAATTAATCAGTGTGGAGGCTAGAATTTTCCTGATTAATTTCTCAGTGCCGTGGACAGAGGATATAAAAGCCGGTAAACTAATACTAGAAATTTTGCGGACGCCGAGGCCTCCCATACGAATGGGAAGAGTAGCTTGCGCCCAAGCTCGGTCGTCCATGGCCACATTTAAAATTAAAGTTAATGTGTGTCGGATAATTTGGTCCATTTTTTCTAAAAGGTGGTGTTTCCATAAATGGGAAGCGCGAAGAAAATATGTTAATTTAGGGCCGAAACAGCAGTAACGAATTAGGGTGATGGCCGAATGCATATTAATTTGTAACAATCTTTCCGAAACGTCGTTATAATTTTGTATTTTTCCTCAATAAAAACGGGAAAGGAATTCTCGAAGATTGGAGACCCAAGGATACGAAGAGAGCTTTTATCAATAATTTTGATTTCAAAGGCTATTGCGTTAAATTTGGGAAGTGTCAATTGTCTGTCAGTGCTGTCCGCTAAGTATAGTTCACATTTCGAAAGGTTGAGATCAAGGCCAATGGAATGAAGTTCGTTTTTTAAGAATTTTAGGTCATTAAAAACAGTTTCTACATCGCCTCCCAAGGTTCCATCATCAAGGTACCAAACATTAAATTTGGAATTTAGCTGTCGAATGATTGGATGAATGGCTAAACTAAAAATCACTGGCCCGAGGGGGTCACCTTGTTGACAGCCAACAGCAGATTCCAAAAGGTTGTCCCGATACTGTAATTTAGAAGGGTGTCTGTAACATTGCCAAAGGAAACTATAGATTTGGGGTATTTATTTTTTAGTTTCTGCCAGCAAAGGGCCCTACTAACTGAATTGAAGGCATTCTTTATGTCAACCTTCAGAATGACCTCTCCTTTACCAGAATTTAGGTAGGTCGACAAAGCGTGTACAGCAGCCTCACAGCCCCCTTTAGAGCCGTAACCTAGCTGCAGGGGCTGAAATTTATCCGAAACCACCTCACCATAAAATTTGCAACAAATCTTGTCTGCCATACGACGGTATGTGGTTCCCACGGCAATAGGACGAATGCCGCCATCGCTCTTGCGCAGGGCGCATAAATTGGCCCCGTACAGAACGTCGATGACGGCCTCGTTCACCTTGCCGGAGAGCATAAGGTTAATCAGAGCCGTAAGTTCCTTCAAGAGCAACTCACCAGCTTCCCCGGCGCCTGAACAGATAAGGTCCTTAAGGTGCTGAGGACTCAGGCCGTCGAGACCGCCAGCGGAGCCACTCCGGAAGGAACAAACGGCTGTGGCCAACTCACGACCTGTAATTGTGAGGGAGTGATTATCCGGATCAGGGGGGTCGGGAAAAGAAAGGCCATCCGCTGGGGCAGGGTGTTTGCTCTCCAAAGCTGCGAGCATTTCTGGAGAACACGGTGCCACCACATCACTACTAAAAAGAATCCTGGCTGCTCCGCTAATGTCACCTTTCCCTAACTTAGATTCTACCAAATGGGATATACCTCTTGAAGAGATATATCTCTGCGTCGGTAAGTTTGAATCGAAATTATGAGCCGAAATATTACAGTTTTCTTTAATTTGTGCAGTTAATGTCTTTTTGGTTGCCAAATTCTTCTGTACATGTAGAATTCTGTAAGGGAAGGTGAGCAGCTGTTCCCAAGCACTTTGCGAGTTCTCCCTGGCGGCAAGACGAACGCAGCTTGCTAGGTGTTAAGCCACTAGAGGTCTAGCGCCACGGGGAACTCGCTTTAAAACAGGAATAGAGTTTTTGAATTTTGAAAGGGTTTTCCAAAACGGGTCAAAAGTGGGTGTAGCTGGTGTGACTGGAGTTGTTGAGAAAGGGTCTGAGGAAGGTGCATTTGGAGGTGGTCTGTGCACCTTTCCAATATGCACATTCAGGCCCCGCTTACCTTTAAAAAACCGTGCTTGGGTGCACAGCGGACATCTCCAGGGTGCTCTGCAGTGATGTCGAAGGTTGACAAGCACTACCACTACCATTCACAACGTCGCTGCTGCCACTAAACATGAATATATATCGTTTAAAACTTAAAGATTAACTTATATAAAATAATAACAATATAAACTAAATTACTGAAAAAAAACACTAAAACGTCTATGTGACACCCGTGAAACCGATGACAAATGTGACGGGAGCGACGCACTCGCGCTGGTGGCCTAGGGCGCCGCGCCTCCGATACATTCCGACGCAGCCCTGGCAACCGATGCCGACTGTCGTCGCGTCCTCAGCGTCGCGAAGATTTTTTCTTTACGTAGACCTTAGGTGATTTAAAATGAGGCTATCACGATCTACGACGGAAGTCTCAGAACTTTCAGAACCTTAATAGGTTTCAGAGTAATCATGTTTTCTTGTACTAGTACTCGTATATTTTACTTTGACTGCTCTCATGTATCTCGTGAATTTTAAGCTAGAGAATTCACTGGAGTATCTCTTTCTTCATTTCTAGTTACTCGTAAGGATAGTTCACCGTATCTTATCAGCGAATACTTTCCAAGTTGAGATTTTAAACTCTGGTGAACTCTTCTGAACTCTGAAATTTGAAACTCTGGTGAACTGTTGACCTAATAAGCTGCTGATATTCTGAAGTGTTGAGATTTTGAATCGTTGGTCTTACGGTGTTGATGTTTTAACTGCTGATATTATGGCTGTTGATCTTAAGTATCAAACCCATCATGGGGTTATCTATAATTCCAGGCAGAAGAATTTCAGCTTTGTCTGTCTTAATTTTTGAATAACTAACTAAATCTGATTATTGAAAATATTTTCTTGCAATGAAACATAATTTAAATATAATTTCACATTTAAATTTCAAATTTTAAAACACATCGTTTCTGACGTTGTTTTTATTATTTTTGGGCAGTTGGTTTTTAAATTGTAAATGCATGCACCACAAGTTCAGTTACACATTTTTTTTTTTGACATTGACTTTAACAGCTAGGTTAGGTTAGAACACTGTGACTACACAACGCCAGAAAAATATTTTTGAATGTAAAACCAAACCATGGGGACAACGGGAAGTATTTTTAAATATTTAATTGAAGTACCGCTGTCCCCGTAGGACGGGGACACGGCGTACGGGGACGACAGGACTAAACGTTTACAATCGCGTAGGCGCCGCCGCCGCGGGGCTAGGCGGCCGCGAGTTGAGGAGTAGGTGGTTGTAACGCTCGCCGCCGCGGCTCAGGCTGACCGGCAAAGCCGGCCAGCAAGTCGAAGCTGCGGTGGTGAGCGTTAAACCATCTGCGACGATAAGCTCGCAAGGGACCGCCCGAGCCCCGCAGCGCCGGAGCCGTAGCAGAAACCATGCATGTTGCATGCCCGCTTGCATGCTACATGCTTGCTTGCATGCTACATGTTGCATGCTCGCTGCATGAAATGTGTAGACTTGTTTTCATGCCTCTTACAGGGAAATAAAAACAAAAACGTATTTATCCTGCTACTTCAAACAAAACTACACAACAAGTGAACTACTCGTATCTCAAAACGAGTCAGATGAAGAAAAAATATTGCTCGCGTTCATACTCGTCTTAGAGTATATAACACTGGAGAAGCCATAAGCGCAATATTCCGAACAAAAAAGTCTGTCACTTTTTGCGGGGGACGGGGTAGCTACTGTCAAAAATAACAATAGCTGCTCGCCCGGATAGAGAAGTCCGTACCATATTTTTTTTTTTTGTCGTGTTTTTCATTCGGAATTTTGCTTGAACCCAGAAATAAAACAGCTGTTGCATAAAATAGTTAAATTTTAATAAGAAGAGAAAATAACTTCAATTTAATAAAAGTAACTATATTTGTAATATGTAAGTAATCTCAATAAAAAATTAGATCAAGTTAAATTTTTTATTTTTTTATATACAAACACTTCAATGGACTTAAACAAATTATAAAACATTGAACAATAAAAAAAAAATAAACAAAAATAATTACTAAGTAATTTTTACTAGGAAATTATCGACATGTCAATTTTGGTTTCAAACATGACCTCAACACTACGGTAGTCTCGTTAACATTTTTACTAGAGGACATAATCGCATGTCAAGTGCGTGTAAGTTTTGCTGATTTGACGTATATTTTCGTAATGCAAAAGAAAAGTATTTTATCTTTACGAACATAAAAACGAGATGTAGCGAGACTCGGTGACGTCACAGAAGCAACGTGAGGAAATACTCGATTCATGCTACGTTTTATATTGAATCATGGTTGAATCGAATGAAAAATCGAATTGTATTATGAGGTTAGGATTTTAAATTTCAATTAAAACATGACTAAATCTTAGAAAAAAAAACTGCTTAGGGAAAGTTATTCAGTTCTTTAGGTAAATTTGACGTATTTGAACGCTTTTTTCACCATTTAACAGTACAAATAGGCATTTTCACGGAGCTCCGCGCGCCTTTAAAACGATTCACGAAGTGCGTTAGAATCGATTTGAAAGTAGTTTTTATGAACGTACTAGAACATTTGTTCTTGTACTTTTACAGAGGGGAAGTGTTCGTAAGGCTTCTCCAGTGTTATATACTCTAAGATACTCGTATATACCTAAGTCGTACCTACATAACGTCTGAGAGAAGTTCATAGATAAGTATGTAGTTCATAAATTGTAATTATACAATATCGTCCATGGGCATGTAGCTCGATTTGGATTATGTTTATTATTTCTAAAAGCTTATGAGTTATTTTTAGGATTAACTAATATTTTTTAGTAATTTTGTCGACTATGAAAAAAAAACGTAGGTGAAGACATTTTTTTCAAAAAAAAAACAGTATTTATTTAAAAAACAAGTGTAAGTCCATAAAATCATAGCGGGATATTGAATAAAATAAAACTCAAACTCAAAGCATTTATTTCAAATAAACCAATTACATTTTACAGGCACTTTTGGGTCGGTCAGTCAGAAATATGAAGCTAGTTGCCCATTCCAACGCGTAGTATGTTCCTATTGAAAAATCAGAATATTGTTCCAAAATATTGGTTACAATTACATCATTCATGTTGTAATTATACATGTGAGAACAATGTAGACAGACGTGCACGGTAAAAGAGCGTCCGTAATAAAGCAAAAACAATTCAAAAATTAAAATAAATTCAAAATAAGCCTTGGCAGCTAAGAGATGACCAGTCCCCACTGACAGCACCCGTTCACGAACATGACGCATGGATCAGCACCATTTAGCTCAACCATTTTGAAGGGAGCTTAATGATCCAAGACACACGCCCACCAACAGCGAGACATTTGAGTGAGCATGACATACTCTCAGCCGCAAGGGCACATTCAAGTCAATGAAAGACGTACCTACCTAGTAAATGGTAGCTTTAAAGTAGGTACATAGTGCTCACACATGTGCTATGCAATTATATAATACTATGAAATTGAATTTATACAATCTAAAGATAGTCTTACAATCTTCAGCAGCTCCAACAATATTTTCTAATGCCAATCAATTAGTTTATGCGCCCTTGTGGAGCTAGACCAGCGTTGAGCCAAGCATTTTTGTCAACGATGTAATCCCCCAACTTATAATATACGAGGGGTGTTCAATAAATAGTGAGAATGCGATACATTCTCCTTCGAAAGAAAAAAAATAAATACTGGCAGGCATAGCCCAGACATTAGTTAAGATGATAATAAAAAAAGCAATTAATTCTCTTTTGTTTTTTAAAAGTAGAAGTCTATTGTTTGCGTCGTTTCAGAACGTGTTCTTAAAAATTGATAAAATTGAAGTTCGCGCTGTAATAAAATATCTCTGCTTGAAAAATTTCACTACGGAGCAGGTAAATCAAGACTTGAGAGCAACATTAGGGGTTCATGCTCCTCCATATTCTACGGTTGCGCGTTGGTGTGCTGAGTTCAAGCGAGGAAGAACTTCCACTAACGACGACCCACGAACGGGACGTCCCATATCGGCAGTGACTGAACAAATTATTAAAAAAGTTGAAAATATTGTCTTGGCGGATCATCGTGTCACTGTTCGTTTTATAGCTGAAGAAGTAAAGATTTCGATAGGAAGTGTCCATAATATTATAAACGACCATTTGGGTATGAAAAAAGTGTCAGCGCGCTGGGTGCCCAGAATGCTTTCTGACGCGCAGAAACAAACTCGACTGAGAATTTCACAAAGCTGTTTAGATTTGTTACAACAAGATCCTGACCGATTTTTGGCTCGATTCATAACTATGGACGAAACATGGCTTCACCATTATGACCCGGAAACGAAACAACAGGCCATGACTTGGAAGCGACCGTCATCTCCAACTCCAAAGAAATTTAAGACGATTCCATCCGCCGGAAAGATCATTGGCTCTCTTTTCTGGGACAGCCAAGGGGTGGTAATGATCGAATATCTTAATCATGGAGCCACTATTACGGGGACTATGTACGCAGGACAAGTAACAAAGTTGCGTGAGGAAATATGCAAGAAACGGCGTGGCAAACTCGCTAAAGTTATTTTGTTTCACCAAGATAACGCCCCTGCGCACAAGTCCAGAGTTGCGATGGCTGCCATTCAAGAAGCTGGCTTCGAATTGATGGAACATCCTCCATATTCACCGGACCTTGCTCCTAGTGATTTCTACCTATTTCCGCGCTTAAAGGAACATCTCAGGGGCCAGAAATTCGAAGATGATGACGGAGTAGTCGCCGCCGTAAATGATTTTTTAAAGGATCAGGAAGAAGATTTTTTTAGAAAGGGAATTTTAGGATTAGAGAAAAGATATACAAAGTGTAAATAAAATAACATATAATAAAAGATAATTGCGTCTTAGTCATACTCACTATTTATTGAACACCCCTGGTACTTGGCAGCATAGTGTGCGTTTATCGTTCATCTTATAAGGGATACTGTTTAAAGTGTTACAATAAAATTCCTCCCCACATACTTGAACTAAGTGAGACGAAATTCAAATCTTGTATAAAACGCACACTATGCAGGCAGGCATATTATAAGTTGGGGGATTACATCGCTGATAAAAATGCTTGGCTCAATGCTGGTCCTGCTCCACAACCGTTGTGGTTGTGGAGCAGGACCAGCAGCGTGTTATTTGATTAACATTTGAAAATACTGTTGGAGCTGCTGAAGATTTTAAGACCATCTTTGCATAAAAAATAAAAATACATTGTATAAAATCAATTTCCTTTGTATTATATAATTTCAGAGCACAGGTGTGAGTACTATGTACTAAAGAGCTAACATTTACCGGGTAATACGTTTTTTATTGACTTGATTGTGCCCTGGCGGCTGTGAGTATGTCATGCTCACTCAGATGTCTCGCTGAAGGTGGCGCGTGTGTTGAATCATTTAGCTCCCTTCAAAATGGTTGAGCTGAATCCATGCTTCATGTTCGTGAACGGGCGCCGTCAGTTGGGACTGGTCAACTCTTACGAGTAGCTGCCTTGGCTGATTAAAATTTTTGAATTGTTATTTGTTTTATCTTTTTATTACGGACGCTTCTAACGTGCACGTCTTTCTACATTGTTCTCACATGTTTAATTTCAACATGGAAAGATGTAACCGATATTTTGTAACAATTTATTTAAAAGAGTGTCCGTAGAGTTTCTTGCCCGTTCTTCTCCATAGGTACCTAGTACACTTTGGAATGGGCAACTAGCTTCATATTTCTGACTGATCGATTCCTTGACAATTCAAAAGTGCCTGTAAATGGTTTAATTGAAATAAATGCATTGAGTTTGAGTTTAATACAAGATTTAAAATTCGTTTCATTCAGTTGGAGTACCAACTGAATGAAACGAATTTTAAATCTTGTGAAAATTGTGTGTTTTAAATTTTGTTCTATGTGGGGAGGTATTTTCCCTTAGAGAATCGCGTCTGCGGAGACCATAATTATATTGCTCTGATGACTTTTTCTGCAAAATAAAAATATACTCGATATCTGCAGCCCGTCCCCATAGTAGAATACGACATGATACTATGAAAGTAACTGAAATAGACTAGCCTCGTGGTATCTACGTCAGTAAATTGACGGATTTTTCTCACAGCATATGCTGCTGAACGTAAGCTGCGGGCGTAATCCTCAAGAAAACAGTTTTATCGACGAATTCTAATTTCTCCCTATTCAATACTATGTCACAATCACTACTTTTAACATTCGGTAAAGCAAATCTTTTGCATTTAGTTTTTTTTTCCATTGAATACTAAATTATTAGCAGTGAACCAATTTTGGGCGTTATTTACGTCGTCAAGATTTGATGCATGTCTATTTATCTTAAAAATTTTAGAAGTCTGCAAATAACACAATTTGTGGTTGGTTTTTTAATAAATGGGGTAGATCATTAATATAATATATTAATGATCTACCCCATTTATTAAAAAAATATTTAATTATTGGGTCTGTTCCTCTTTTTTAGTATATTATACTAAAAAAGAGGGAAGGACCTCAATACTCAATACTCAATACTCAATATCTTTATTGCTTTACCATAATGTGTACTTAGGTGGTAACTATATATTTAGATCATTATGGACCCTGTAGGGCACAGCAAAAGGGTAGGAGAGAGGAAGCCCTGTTTAAGGAGATCATGCAAGTTTTAACGTACATTTATTCAAAGTCAAGGAGATCGCAAATAGGATCTATCATTTCGTTTATCTATTGTTTATGTACGAGTATTGTTTTATCTGTAAAAGTGTATTTAAATATTTTAGATTATTTCGATATGTATGTACATATCTATTATAATTCTGTTTATTAATTTATATAAATTGTTTATCTTCGAATAATTATTATTGCTATATTGTTGAATTTATTATAATTGCTAATTTATTTAATTATTATTTTTGTTATATATTTATATATTAAAAAAAAAAAAAACAAAATCCGTATCATTAATATATAATAATTATTATTTTTTCATATTTTGTGTATCATTTAAATATTCATCTAAGGAGTAATAGCATTTGTTTATCAGTAATTTTTTAAGTTTATTTATAAATATATTCAACTTTTCTTCTTTCTTTAATATGTCAGGTAGTTTGTTATATATTTTTATAGACATTACGTAGGGACTTGTAGAATGCATTTTTAATTTGGATGTTGGTATGTTTAGTCTAGATCGGTGCCTAAGTGTATACTGTGATTGGATGTCTTCGCGTTTTGTGTAGAAATCTTGATGCTTACGGACAAATTTACATATTTCTAGAATGTAGATACAGGGGAGGGTTAGAATATTATATTTTAGAAAATAGGGTTTACAGCTGTCAGTTTGACCAATGTTTACCAAGATCCTAAGTAATTTCTTTTGTAGGGTAAATAGTGTCAGTGCATCTGTACTATTTCCCCAGAGAGTTATGCCATAGCTAAGCCATGCATTGGCATACGCATAATAGGTGGTGAGGGCCGTTTGTAGACTGGTTGTCTTTTTTATTTCGCGGAGAGCGTACGAAAATTTTGAAATTTTTGAACGGGTTTTTTGTATTTGTGTTTTCCAGTTAATATGTTTATCTAATGTAAGTCCAAGTAGTGTAAATTCATCAACAGTTTCCAATTTTGAGCCGTTGAAGTTAAAATTTAAATGAAGAGGAGCCTTTTGATATGGATGGAAAGTCATTAATTTAGTTTTAGTATAATTAATTTCTAAATTATGTGAGGTCATCCAGTTACATGTTTTTGTGAGTGTGGAACTGAGTTTTTCTTCTATGTTTGTGTTGTTTTTACATGAGACTAATAAAGATATGTCATCCGCGAATAAAACACATGGTCCGTCTATAGTTTTCGGTAAGTCGTTAATGTAAACGAGGAATAATAGGCAACCTATAACACTTCCTTGGGGGATGGAAGCGTTAGTTATTTTGCTTTTAGATCGGATTTTTTCTATTTCTCTACTATTGTGGTTAAAGTATTCAATTTCAACTACTTGTTCTCTATTTTTTAAATATGACGTAAGCCATTCATGGGCTTTCCCGCGGATTCCTATTCCATACAGTTTATTAAGCAGTATTTTAAATTGTACCTTATCGTATGCTTTGGTCATGTCCAGTAATATCCCTACGGCGTATTCCTTGTTATTTATAATATTAAGAGCTTCCTGAATATATTTATAGACAGCTAATGTGGTGGAACGATTTTTTCGGAAACCGTTTTGACAATCGCTCAAAATGTTAAATTTTTCGCACCCGCATGACCTAATATTGAGCCTTGTGGAACACCCATTTTTACTTTTAAACCGAGTGAATTGATTCCATTAATTTGTACTTGCTTTTGTCTATCATTTAAATAAGATTTTACCAAACTAAGCGCAAGTTTACCTAGTCCGTAATGCTTAAGTTTCAAGAGTAAGGTTTCATGATTTACGCAGTCAAATGCTTTGGACAGGTCACAAAAAAATCCTATGGCATCTTGGGCCTCCTCCAACGCTGTAAATATGTGTTTTAATAAGGTGACACCGGCGTCAGTCGTACAACGTCCTTTGGTGAACCCATATTGCTGATCGTGTAAGATATGGTTGGTGTTAAAATGATTAAGCATTACCTTTTTGAACGCCTTGCTGAATACCGGCAGCACGGATACTGGTCTATAATTGTTGGTGTCTTTACTGTCCCCAGATTTAAAAAGTGGTATTATCTTACTGTATTTCATTAAATCCGGGAAGACTCCTTGGTTCACACACAAATTAAATATTAAAGCCAAATATGGTGCTATAGTTTCGATTATGGATGTACAAACTTTGATAGATAATCCCCATAGATCATCGGTCAATTTGATTTTAATTTGCCGAAAATCTTTTATATGTTTAAATTGAAATTCAACTGGGCAGCCTGCAACGTTCGCTCTTAATAAATCAATTGAGACATCGGGTGAAGAATTTAAAGCTTCCGTCGTTTTAGATGGAATATCAGTAAAGAAACGTACAAATTCTTGAGCTATTTCTAAGTTAGAGCATAGGGCATCATGTGAAGTCTCCAAAGTGTACTCAGTGTTTCGTTTTTTTTAGGATACATAAATAATTTGAATTTAGGACTTAGGTATAACTTTTATTGCGGTTTTTAGTCTTTTGTATAATATTGATTGTAATATTTATGACAAACAAATTTAGGGCATATTGTATTTAGGGATTTAAATTTTATGGCAAATTATGTTATGTGACATTAAGTTCGGGCAAGATAACATTCGGACAAATAATGAACAGGACAAAAAAAAAATGGCACTTTAGATTATGGATAAAAAAGTTAGGGGACACAATAGAGCACCAACGTCATCATAACCAGAGCTAGTAATATTTAATGAATTTATTAGTTTTACAATTTCGGGGAGAACTGTGGGTATTAAAAATAATGAGTCAGGATGCATGTCAAATTATAAATTTTGATTAAGTTACTAATTCAATTTCGTCAATAAGATAGTCATTAAGGAATGACCCTTGCTAAAAAGAGAAACAACTATTATTTACTTCGAAATATGTATACTTTCCACTCTTAATACAAAAACTTAAAACGAAAAGAAATAAAGTAGATGTTCAATTGAGATTTAAATATAATACGTATTTATCGTCGTCGTAAGTACATAAATAACAGGCTGTTATTTAATAACAGATATTTGGATCAGTTATTTTTGTGTAACAGTAACAGTGATACCAGATATCGTGTTTAACCTGTTACAACCCATCTCTAATGTCGATGTATCATAACGCAAGGGCTTCGGCAGCTTGAAAATGGTGTCTGCGATAATCATGAAACGGTTGACTTTTATAGGTATTTAGCTTAGCAATACGATTCTGACACCCATGGGTGTTTTTTTTATTTAATCTGATCTTCAGGCGAGCTACAAATACAGTGTTTGTCTTATACGTGTATCCAAACGAAAAGTCAAATTAAAAACCACACAAAATCAATTAAGATACATATTTTTTTGGAATTTTTTGTCGCTGTTCTAGAGAAATGTAATTGTTGTGATTTATTTTAGTATATTTAAGAAGTAATTCTCATATATTAATAATTACTGTACATTTATTTATTCTGAATTGATTCTAAGGGCACGATCCGGCCATGTCATTTGAGCAACCACGAATTACCTTTAAATTTTAAAAAATCATTAAAAAAAATCCTTGTGGCGGGGGTCTTGTTATTGGACCTAAACACGTAGTAGACGGCCCCACGGATCCGCCATTTTCGTATGTTCAACCTTCTGCCGAACACCCTGTATATATTGGTCTCTGGCTAGACCTTTCAATCGTCGTCATAGGCAGACCACGATAGCGAAGAGCTCGTCGTCTACAGATATTTCTGGATGCAAAAAATATACAATTGGATAGGCAAATAAAACACTAAAATAGCACTTGAATTTTTATTTAAGTATCTAATTAAGTAGGTAGGATTACATTTGCTTAATTCAATTCAAATTCAAAAGTCATTTATTCAAAATAGGCTGAGAATCAGCACTTTTCGAACGTCAAAATTACATGACAGTCCTCCATAAAAGGTGGGAAGAAGTGGCGCAACAAACTCCCCAGCAGCACAGCCTGTCTGTTCAGTTAGAAAAACTTTATTATGTAATAGTACATATGCAAAATAATGTACAATATGCAACATAAAACATTAAATTAAATTATTTGCTATACTCGTATGTCAGCTAGCACACGCCAATATACCAACAAAAAATCACTGAATCTATACTCATGCGAAAATAAAAAGTAAACAGAACTTAATACCCGAATGAAAGCCCGCGCCCGCTTACATACAGCTATTAAAGCTGTAACTCGAAATCACAAATGATAAACTAGGACCATCGAAGTAAAAATAAATAAACAGTAAATTAATAAAAAACTTATAAAATGTATTTACTTGTTTAACAGACATTTTAAGAAAAAGACCTTTCCAAATTAAATGCCCTGATTGATTATTACACTCCCTAAAAATACAATTGCTAGAAGTATTCGGAGCACGTTTGTAACTATGTAGATAATTCATATGGTCAATCCTTCGTGCTTTAGCAGGATTATCAGCTGGTGGAGGTGACGGTGGTGGTTCATGTGCAACAGTAGGATTAGCAACTGGCGGAAGTGGAGGTGGTTCGGGCAATCCAGGTCCATATTCTTCTAGTTCTTCAACCTTAGCTCGTATCAAACAAGGATGGATGCTTGGATATTCGTCCTCCGATCCTGTAACAATGTTTGACATTTTTCATATAAAATATTCATCTTTACCTTTTAAAGTAAATGGTAGAAATGTTAATTAAGATTATTTGGGCGTAGCACGATGCATCACGACGCAGTGCTGTTTCGTCGGTAGGCGCGGCGTGCAACAGCGGCGCGGGCGGCGTCTCGCTGCGCCGCGCCATGTCTCGCGGCACCGCGGTGCGCAACGCGACGATTCTTGATGAGGCTAGACCTCATCAAGTATCGTCGCGTTGCATCACATCCCGGTGTGAACTGCCCCTTACTAATGAATTATAAGGAATTTGCTTCATCATAGGAACAATACAATAACAATTTACAGCAGCCTGGGCAAGATAGTAGGTAAAAAATATAAGTTCAACAGCACACACTTACCTGATTGTGGGTATTCCATGAGAACGAAAAATAATTACTGGACTGTTTTCTTCAAGGGTGTGGTGTCGCACTGAGTAACGCCTCCCCATAACAGACCATCCACAACCAATACACACCATTGAGTAGCCCAGAACTCTGCTATGTGTACCTTCTTCACGCATTGGTTGAGCAATACATAACATGCATTGCAAATCAATCCATCTAAAAGAAGCTGAAAAACATTAGATATTGTACTCAGTAAAGTAATACCTTTCGGAATTTAGAACTCAGCTGTTTAAAAGGCAGGTGCAGTTGGTAAAATATGAAAATAATTACTGCTTGGGTACATACCTCTTGTACAGATAACCATTCAGTCAATATATTTTGTAACTGTGGTATTAGAGTTGTTACAATATGCCTTTGCATTCGATTAGTGGCCACACTACAATTCAGGCAACTTGACATCGTGAGCGTCAGAACAGAATCCAAATCGTAAACAAGCAAGTCCAATATGCACAGCAGAATATTAAGAAGCGTAAACGAAGTTCCGATAAACGCTAGCGTGGGGCAAGTTAAAATATCCAACAGAGGAGCACAAACACAACACAGTAATACGTGATAAGATCAACGCAAGACTGCACAGAGCACAAGGCACTGAGTGACAGGTGACACAGGTAGGAGTGAGGCGTATTTAATTGTAACAGATAGAAAAACAGATAGGTACCTAAAATAACAAATAACCATTGTTGCTAACAATATAACTTATCTGTTACTTAAAATTACAGACCCTCAAAGACTGTTACCGCGGCTGTTACTGTTAATTTATTATAACAATCCCCGCACAGACTGTTACTACGGCTGTTACTGTTAATTTATTATAACAATCCCCGCACAGACTGTTACTACGGCTGTTACTGTTAATTTATTATAACAATCCCCGCACAGACTGTTACTACGGCTGTTACTGTTAATTTATTATAACAATCCCCGCACAGACTGTTACTACGGCTGTTACTGTTAATTTATTATAACAATCCCCGCACAGACTGTTACTACGGCTGTTACTGTTAATTTATTATAACAATCCCCGCACAGACTGTTACTACGGCTGTTACTGTTAATTTATTATAACAATCCCCGCACAGACTATTACTACGGCTGTTACTTACATACACACTCAGCACTCACACAAAGCAAGGAATATTGCAAGCTTATCAATTTTTCACTCTTCTTCGTTAACTATAACTCAAAAACGAAAAAAAAAAAATTATGATGTAGGACAATGTTCATTTGTGGGAAACTGGTGCCTAAACTAAGCCGTGACTTGGATTTCAAGACACTCATATAATAGAAAATTCTAACGAAAGAAAAAACGAAATTTCATGTTCTATGGGCAAACTACTCGTAATTATGTTGGAAGAGAATAATAATAAAATCTTAAAGTGTAGTGGAGTTCAAGGTGTATGTGGGGTGAGGGTGTGATGTGTTTTGTGTTTGTCTGTGTGTGTGTGTGTGTGTAGTGTTGAAAGGGTGAGAGGGTATGTGAATTGGTTCATGTTCAACTAGACGAATGGTTCCCATTACGTTTTTATGACTAGTAACTCTTCTGTTTTTATGTAGTTCAATTTTAGTAGCCAGTTAGTCAATATAAGTTTACATTTAGATTTATTGTAATTAAAAATCTTTATTTAATTTATTATAGAGTTCAGGAAAAAGGAGGAAAGGAGTATCAAACCTGTATTTTTTCAAAACATCACTAATAATCACCAAACAACACTCGTATAGTCTCGGTCTACTTTTATAAATTCCTGGAGTGGCCCATTGGTTAAAGCCAATGGAGGTGCCATTAATTTGAATACTTTTGGTCTTGAAAGTAGATTGAAACTCTTTTTGCACAACATCAAACAGGGCTTCATAGATTTCATTGGGATTCTCATGTTCTACTATAGATGGTGTACTTAATTCTATGAGCTATATTATTTTTAAACTTATTGCAACGACTAGCTGTATAAGGCCTGCATTCTATTTTATGTGGCTTTTTATGTAATGGCATGGGGAAGCTAGCTAATAAACCACAGTGGTCAGACGTTAAGTCACTTAAATTGTTTTTAAATAACTATTAGAAATTGTGACATTAATTTTATTATTGACTGATTATTTTTATTAATGAATAATGAATTAGAATATTATTGTGTAGTATTAGGAAATACTTGTATGTATTTTAATTGTTCCCTAACTAACTTTTGCAAGTCTTGTAATTGGCAAAATATGGCTGTTTCTGTATTTATATTATGTAACACCTTGACTTGTACCCGCATTTGCAAAATAAAATATTTTTATCTTTATCTTTAGTTACCAATTTAACTTTTTTATGTAAATGATAATCATCACGCTATATTTTTATTGAGCTAAGCATTCAATCATGAAATAAAACTACCGCTGAACTAGGGCTGACGAGGTGAATGCTTCGTTGAGAAGGTCGACTCTATGGTTGCGAGTTCATAGACTGCGCTTGACCATAAACATGCGAGTTCGGCTTGACTTAAAAAAATATCCGATGTTCTTCCTAAAGTTGGTGAAGGCACTCTACCAGAGACTCTTGGTAGAGTAGTTCCAACTTTAGAAAATCTGATTCGTCTGGTGTACGGGGATATCAGTCGCATACTGTAGGTACCAAGAGAATTCATGGGTGCGTGAACGGGCCATTTTAACGCCCAATAATGATGAAGCTGCAGCGATCAACCACAGTGTTCTCTTGCAAATTGAAGGGAGCGAAGTGATATAATACATCTCCATCGGTTAACACTGTTGTGGAGCAAAACCAATTCCCTTCACTTGTTCACTTAAGTGAACAAATAATAGCTGATCAAAGGAGAGCAATAATAAACAATAATTACTTAAGCGATGACAAATTAATTTCATTAAAGTCAGAGGTATCCGAAGAATTAGGTACAGATAACACACGCAATTACAATAGTGAAACGATAGCAGTTATTACTAATATCGACAATACCAACGTCCAGTTAACAAAATAAATAACATTGACATAAACTCTATAGAAGAACCTACCCCTAATGTACAAACAACAGATAACACTGAATTAAATAGTACAGATATTCTACCGAACCCACAAGTTAATTTAGAAAGGGGGGTCAATAATAGACGATTCTTTCCAACAAGCATTCCAATTTTATAAAGATACTAGCCCTAAACTTAACTTGTCGATAACAACTGGAATATTTCCACAAGATCTTAAACTATCGGTTATAAAACCTTTATTCAAAAAAGAAAGTAAACAGTTAATGGTGAACTATAGGCCTATTGCACTATTATCAATATTTTCAAAAACTTTCGAGAAATATCTTTATGGTGAACTTAATTCATATCTAGAAAAAAATAAAATTATGTGCAATGAACAAAAGGGCTTTCGACAAAATAAAACCACAAATATGGCCATATATGAATTCATCCAAAATGTTATCTGCCACGTTGACAAAACAGTTCCAGTTTGTGCTATTTATTGCGATATGTCACAGGCATTTGATTATGTGGATCATAATATACTAATCAGTAAACTTGACGCATACGGCATAAGAGGCAATGTTTTAGATTTAATTCGATCCTATTTAATGAATCGACAACAGATAACAGTAATAACTAGAGTGAATCATAAAACAAAAAAAGAGGAAACATTCAGCTCCGTGAGGAAATATGTCACATACGGTGTTCCTCAAGGCAGTGTGCTAGGGCCGCTGTTGTTTACCATTTATATCAACGACTTGCCAAAGGCAACGATTCAACCTATGACATTATTTGCTGATGACAGTACAGTTTCAATTGCATGTAAGGACATTAATCATTATAAATTTGACATAAATAATTCACTGACATCTATAATTTCTTGGCTTGATAATAATAATTTAAAAATGAATTTATCAAAAACAAATATAATGCACTTTGGACAAAGATTGCATAATCCATTAAATGTAAATTTGATTCATAATAATTACACTATAAATGAAGTAACTAATGCCCGTTTTCTCGGTTTAATTATAGACAATAAACTAAATTGGAAAGAACACATTGACAAACTATGTAAGAGAATCAGTAGTCAATCATATGCCTTGTACCAACTTGCTCCATCGATCAACACTGATGTGTTACTCTCGGCTTATTATGGACTTGTTGAATCTGTCCTCAGATATGGCATTATCTTTTGGGGCAACTCATCAAACAAAGATATGGCATTTATAATGCAAAAGCGATGCCTACGTGCCATGTTCGGTATCCAAAGTACGGAGAGTTGTAAGCCACTTTTTACAAAGCATAAAATACTCACACTTCCGTCACTTTATATTTTGGAAATAGCCCTATTTGTCAGAAATAATCCCCATTTGTTTCCTCGAATATCGGACACTATAATACGTAATCGACGGGATAATAGTAAAATTCGTGTTCAGCCAGCTAAGACAGCGCTACTGTATAAAAGCGTTGTATGCAGAGCGCCAATAATTTATAATAATATTCCTAACTGTGTTAAAAAATTAAGTACAGACCAATTTAAGAAAACATTTAAAAAAATACTGACAGAAAAAGCTTATTATAATATTAATGATTTTTTAAATGATAAATCGCTCTGAAGATACTGACTGAATCAATTCTATTTATTTTGAATCGCATGACTTTTGACCAAGTTTTTTAATTTAATAGTACATAATGTTAATTGTTGATTTGTTTATATTATTATTCTTTGATTTGTTTATATTATTATTCTTTGATTTGTTTATATTATTATTCTTTGATTTGTTCATATTGTTTTTAAATCTTATTGTCTTTCGACCTAATTTGTACACCAGCCATGGTCAAACATGTTGAGCCAAACAAAACTGTAACACCTATAATAAGCATCATACCATGTATATTATCTACACATGTTTTTGCAAATAAATGAATCTGAATCTGAATCTGAATCTGAATCTAAAAAAAGAGTTTATATTCCAAAACAAAAACCATCTAAAAATCTTGCAAGAATAAAGAAATAAAGAAGCTACCTAAACAAAATCATTCTTCCTGAAAATATTAACAACAACACAGACTTTCACACATTCCAGACCGTTATATATTATGCGGCATGGACTGTTGCTAAGGTCAACGGAGCCAAGATAACACTTGAACCAAGAGAAATAACCCGAGGTACAAAAAAAGAATATAAACTAAAATGGCGAAGACGACTTGAACAAAAAGTATATGATTTACGATCAAAAATAGGTAGTATGACCCAATTTATTAACGGCAATAGAAGTAGAAAATTAAATAAACATGTAAACAAGATCATAAAACTATATAAAATTCATACTGTACATGTAGAACCAAACTCACAAGCAGTACATACACTAGATACACTTAAACAAAAACTCTCAGTAGTAACAGGGCGACTCGAAAGATACGAGTATAAAGCATGCACTTTAAGAAAACAACAAAATACCCAATTCACCCAAGACGAAAAACTTTTTTATCGTAATATCAGGCAGGCGACAACAAATGTCCAGAATAACAACCCAAATGATGATGAGCTTAACACCCCTAACCCAGAGACATTACAAAACTTCTGGGCAGGAATATGGGAACAACCTATTCATCATAACGCTCAAGCCGATTGGATACATGCAGAACTATCCAGCAATACAGATATTCAGACAATGGCATTTGAGCACATCTCCCCACAAATGTTTCATAAAGTTCTATCTCGCCTACATAATTGGAAAGCACCTGGGTCAGACCACATCCATAGTTACTGGTACAAAAAATTCACAGCAGTTCATTGTTATCTATATAATTTTATAAACAGCTTCATCCAAGATTCCAAAATTATACGTTCTTATACAACGTCAGGCACAACTTACATGATACCGAAAGATCGCAATGACCTCTGTAATCCAGCTAAATATAGGCCTATTACATGCTTACAGACCTTGTATAAGATCATCACATCCTGCATATCCGAAATGATTTACGAACACATTGACGCCAATAACATCTTAGCCGAACAGTAAAAAGGATGCAGAAAATATAGTCAAGGCTGCAAAGAGCAATTAATCATAGATTCCGTTATCTTAAAAAGCGTTCAGAAATACAAAACTGAATTATTCACAATGTATATTGATTACAAGAAAGCGTATGATTCTGTTCCCCATTCATGGCTATTGCAGGTGTTAGAAATTTACAAAATACACCCAACAATAGTTTCATTTTTGAAAACCATGATGACGACTTGGTGTACAGTATTAAGACTCACTACCCCAACCGAAACAATAGATACTACCCCAATTAAAATACAGAGAGGAATCTTCCAGGGAGATGCACTCAGCCCACTGTGGTTCTGCTTGGCTCTAAACCCCCTATCTAAAATATTAAACGCTACCTCATTAGGAATCCCTTTGAATTATACAGCTACTAACGGACAGACTGATCCACAGAAAGACCTTTTAAATAATTTACTGAATATGGATGATATTAAGCTATATGCAGAAACCGAGAGTCAACTTTACGAGCTAGCTAATCTAACAGAAACATTCACAAAGGACATTAAAATGGAGTTCGGCATAGATAAATGCAAAATAAATTCAGTTAGAGCAGGACAGAACTACCAACACCAATATACCTTAGGAACAGGGGAATGAATAGAGCCATTGGATGAACTAGATACTTATAAATACTTAGGTTACAATCAATCCCGACAGATACACTACAAAGATAGAAAACAAAAACTTAAACAACAATTTCAACACCGACTTAATACAATATTAAAAACACAGCTCCATTCACGAAACACTATAAAAGCAATCAACACCTTTGCTATACCTGTGCTCACCTATTCATTCGGAATAATAAACTGGACCAAAACTGACCTAAAAAACTTACAACGAAAAATCAACACGACAATGACTAAATTTCGCAAAAATCACCCAAGATCTTGTATACAAAGGTTAACATTACCGAGAAAAAAAGGAGGCAGAGGACTTATAGATATCATAAACTTACACAACCGACAGATCACAGCTCTTAGACAATACTTCTTCGCCAAAACTGAATCTTCCCTTCTCCACAAACTAATAGCATACAACGACCAACACTTTACACCTCTTAATTTAAAAGACACTACAAAACAAAAAAACGAAAATGTAATTGATGACAAACCCAAATGTCAAGAGTGGACCCAAGTCTCTACACGGGCGACATCGCCAGGATTTAGGTCAATTAAATGTCGACAAAGATGCGTCGAACGCATGGTTAAATCGTGGCGAACTATTCCCGGAGACTGAAAGGTTTATGCTTGCAATACAGGACCAAGTTATAGAGACCAAAAACTACAGAAAATATATTATTAAGAATTTAACAACAGATACCTGTAGAAAATGCAATAGTTCTCCAGAGACAATCCAACATATTACCAGTGCCTGTAAATCAATAGCCCAGACAGACTACAAACACAGACACGATCAAGTAGCCAACGTCATACACCAGAAGCTAGCTCATCAATACAAACTTGTAGACACTGTAGTACCATATTATTATAAATACAAGCCTGAAACGGTATTAGAGAACCCTGCAACAAAACTATACTTCGACCGTGCCATACTCACCGCAAAATTCACTATAATAGACCTGGCATCACATTAATTAATAAAAGAAACAAAACTGGATTCCATTAGGAACCCAGTTTTCAGTTTTCAGTGTTGTCAAGACATTGCCGTGCCAAATACACATAATTTACAGACTACAATAGCCGAAAAATTATCCAAATATACTGAACTAAAAGATGAAATAACCAGACTTTGGCATCTTCAAAAAGTCACAATAGTCCCCATAGTGCTATCAGCAACAGGAGTAATACCCAAACAGCTTCATCAGTCCCTTAGTTCCCTCAACCTGCCACCTGACACCTACCACCTGCTTCAGAAGGCTTTCTGCAGATTCTTAACACATGCAGGCTAGTAAGAAAATTTATTCAGTGTGAGTCGGACAACTTGCACCAATACTCCCACTCAAATATAGTCTCATCTACCATACAGTCTACTTCGGAAAACCAAGCATGTATGTAAGAAAAAATCTACATATTTTTAATAAAATAAGTGATAGACATAATTTTAATACTAGAAATAAAGATAAAATAGATCAACCATTTTTCAGATTATCTAAAGTACATACATCTTTTATGGGGTACTGTGTTAAATGTTACAACAAAATACCTTGTGATATTTTACAATTAAATGAAAGAAAATTTAAAACTCATATTAAAAGTACACTTTGTAAACAAGCATATTACAAATTAGAGGATTATATCCAAGATAAAAATGCTTGGAAACATGCTGGTCCAGCTCCATAGGATAATCTAGAATCTAGACAAAATCAAACTGGTTGCGAATTTAAGTTGTATAAATTATTATATTTTATTATATGACATTGATTTTACATTCTGTGATGACTTCCTCACACACTGACTTATTAATTGTAACTTTTTTTTTTTTTTTTGTAAAATCGTCTTCTTTTAAAAAATTGTAAATATGTGAGAACCATGTATCTATCACATAGGTAATTAATTTATCTGTTGTTGCTCTCTTTTTAAATTTATTTTTACCTATTGTGGTATGGTAAATTTTATTTTTTTATTTTTAGATGCATCGTCTTCACATATAATTATATAACTAATGTACCTACATACCGGGTGCGGCGATTGAACTGTCCGTCTCTATCTAACTGTTTTAAAATTCGAACCAATGAATCGAACGCCGCCAAAATTTCAAATGTTGGTCTTTGACAGGTTCTCTATCATCATTTGAAGTGATTATGTTGTGAGAGAAACACATTCAAATTTAGAACCATGGATTTAAAAGGAAATTCAGTGATTGCTCTTCATTTGGAGGGAAAATCGAATATCGAAATACGTCGAGCGCTGCCACATCTTGAATTGAACGAGAAATTTGTGCATCGCACTATTCAACGTTATAATGAGACTGGTAGCGTTAAGAAACGCTACGGTGGCGGACGACGCTGTACTGCAACGGCGCCAGCAGTTGTCGAAAAGGTGCGTCATCGATTAGACAGAAATCCAGCGCGCTCAGCAAACCAGCTCGCGCAGGATCTCAAGGTGAGCGATCGCAGCGTTCGTCGCATATTGAAGGAAAAGCTTAAAGTCAAACCTTTAAAAAGAAACTTTCTCAGGAACTCACTGCTTTACAGCGTAGCAAACGGTTGGATCGATCGAAAGAGCTGATTCGCTTGCTCGACTCTGGCGACCTTCCCAATTTGGTGTTTTCAGATGAGAAAACTTTTTGCGTTGAACAGTTTTTAAACAAACAAAATGACCGTGTTTGATTGAAGGGACGTGTCAGCGACCATTCCGACGAATTTCAAGTCACTCGACGCCAAGGAGCCGACCAAATCATGGTCTAGGCGGCGGCGTCTGAAAAAGGCCATTCTCCGCTCGTTTTTCTTCCAATGGGTCGCAAAAAAGTCAAAATAAACCAACAAATCTATCGAGACAAAGTCTTGCAACCAGGGTTGATACCGTGGGCACGCAACACATTCGGTTCTGAGCGTTGGACATTTCAGCAAGACTCGGCACCATCGCACATAGCAATTGGAACGCAAAATTGGTTGAAAGCAAACGTTCCAGTGCTGATCGACCGAGATATGTGGCCGTCGTAATCGCCCGACTTGAATCCGCTGGACTTTTGTATTTGGGGTGTTTTACAGGCCAGGGCCTGTGCTAAAAAACACACTTCAGTGGAAGCGCTCAAAGTTACTCTTACGCGAGAATAGAATTGTTTGAGTGACGACGTCGTTCGAGCAGCCTGCGCTTCTTTCAGAAAGAGACTTCAGCTTGTAGTAAAGGCTAAAGGCGGTTTTATTCCTTCGGAATAAGTCATAATAAAACTTTGAACTCTCTATTTTCACATGGCAAAAGTGTATAAATAAATATTGAAAATTAACAGAAATATTTCATTTTCACATACGGACAGTTCAATCGCCGCACCCGGTATATACAAAATATTGTAAAACATTTTAAAAGAGTAACGGTGGAGTTTCTTGCCCATTCTTCTCCATACGAAAACTACCTTTTGGAAGGGGCGACTAGAATCAATTATTTTTTTTGTAATTTTTGACGTTCAAAAGTGCCTTGCAAGGGCCTATTTAAAATAAATGATTTGACTTTGACTTTGACAAGCAGCATCTAATATTACTTCCACACTTCACCCCACTGATGGACACTTGGCTTAGGCCCGTGCCACCAGTTCTATCCGGCTAGGCCGTGGAAAACAAACGCAGAAACAAAAATAATAATAATAAAGTTTATTAATCAAAAAGTAACAATACAATGTGACATATTCGGTGAGCCACAAACTAAGCGTCGCTTGTATCTTGTGGCTCTGGAGTGCGAATTTTTCAAAGTTATAAAAGTTACATTACAATTATAAAATGTTAGATAATTATTACACATTTTCCATAAACAAAAGATGTGAATGTGAAGTGAAAATAAAATAAAATAGAACATTCGTGCGAATCTGAACACAAAATAAAATTGCAAGTGTTATCGTTTGACTTGCACTGTGGTGTGTGTTTGTGTGTGCATGTATGTATATGGGTTTGTGTGTGTGTGTGTGTGTCTGTGTGTAGGTGCTATATCAAGGCTTCGGTGTCGTCGTATGATAATTTTAAAAGAGCTGAAGTTAGGGTTTTTTTACAGGTCATGGTTGAGCAGTCTTTTAGGTCGCAGATTTTCAAAACTTTGTTGTAAGTGTTGGGATGGGAAAAATAGGTACAGCGTCTAGCTAGTTCGGATTTGGCATTTGGTATGGGTACTCTGAAGACACGCTTGTTTATTATGTCGCTATAGTCGGGCCGTTTTTTTTATTGTATCGTGATATTTAAGCGTAGCTTGGAGTACAAATATTTGTCGTACCCTGAGAACTTGAAACTCATGGTAAACAAGGTCTGTAGGGAATCTGTAAGGTTTTTTTAGTGCAACCTTGATCAGTGCCCGTTGTGCCCTCTCTAATGTAATAAATGTGCTTTTACCAGCACGTCCCCAAATGCAGATACAGTACTGCATGATTGACTGGCAGAATGCGAAGTAGACCATTCTCAAAATATCGATAGGAGTACAGTCGCGGAGTTTTTTCAAGACGTGTATTAGTTTACGTACTCTGGAAGAAAGGGCATAAATGTCGGGTATGTACGTTAAATTGCTGTCTATGGTTACCCCGAGATATTTAATCGTGTCAGTACGTTCAAGGACTATGCATGCGCAGGGATGCTGTGTCAGGTGTGAGGTGTTTCTGTGGGCAGGTGTGTATTTTTAAGGACTTAGTCTGAGAGGCACTAGAGGAGCTTGTTTTGGAGAAAGCAATATATTTACTTTTACTAGCGTTTAGTGTCAGTAGGTTAGTGTCTAGGGATTGCGCTATCTGAGTGAGGCCTTGTTCCGCCAGTTGATAAACTCGGTCCCATGACGTGTCGTAGAAAACGATGGCTGTGTCGTCAGCGTACGATATCACTGTAGCGTTTCTAAGAGAGAGATTTACTACGTCATTAATATACAGCGTAAACAACGTTGGGCCAAGAGTACTGCCCTGCGGAACGCCAAACGTGATAGGGAGTGACTTGCTTTGGTGTAGGGGACACTGCAGCAATTTTCCAGGAATCGGGAAAGACACCTGATTCTAAACTTAAATTAAAGATGTGCGTAAGTGGCTTGAATAAACTTTCTCGGGAATTTATTAGTAATCGAACGGTTAGTTGGTCTGGTGCGCTGTCTATTTTCAAGTTGAGTATTATGTTGGACACTTCTTCTTCGTCGGTCGGATGCAGAAAGAAAGATTGTGAGATAGAGCTTGGAGCTCTGTTTGATTCTGTTAGTGAGTGGTGAGTGGTTGAAAGTTTGTCTAGGATCTTGCCTGCGTGGTTTTCCCCGACAGAGACGAAGTGTCAATTGCAATTGTCAAGTGCTGAAGTTGGGGAAATACTGGACGCAATTAGGTGCGATGATGAATTTTGACGAGTTTTAGTTCCACATATATCTTTTTTGGGTTTTTCTGGTTCCCTTCAATTTCCTGTCTGTTATGTAAATTTCTGAGTTTCCGAAGAAGTGTGAATGGAACCCGGCTCAAAGTCGTGTCTTTGCAAAGAAATGTCATCGGCGAAAATTCTAACAGGTTGTAGCGTTGGCGAGACAGTGTTTATACCGCGTATACCACTAATTCGCCACAGTTATGTGTTCCAGTTTGTGCAGTTCCCTGTCAGTATTGCTTTGCGATGATCATCAACAAGGCACAGGGGCAGACATTGAAGGCTGCGGGTGTTGACCTCAGGACAAGCTGTTTCTCCCACGGACACCTGTACGTCGCTTGCTCCCGCCTCACCAGTCACGACTCTCTGTATATTATAAGGTTGTCTAAAGTATAATGGTTTAGTTACCACTGAAGCGCCTTCTGTACAGAAACTACGGTTGTCTAAAGTACAATGGTTTAGTTACCACTGACGCGCCTACTGTACAGAAACTACTGTTGTCTAAAGTAAAATGGTTTAGTTACCACTGATGCGCCTACTGTTCAGAAACTACGGTTGCCTAAAGTACAATGGTTTAGTTACCACTGACGCGCCTACTGTACAGAAACTACGGTTGTCTAAAGTACAATGGTTTAGTTACCACTGACGCGCCTACTGTACAGAAACTACGGTTGTCTAAAGTGTAATGGTTTAGTTACCACTGACTCGCCTACTGTAGGTACAGAAACTACGGTTGTCTAAAGTACAATGGTTTAGTTACCACTGACGCGCCTACTGTACAGAAACTACGGTTGTCTAAAGTACAATGGTTTAGTTACCACTGACGCGCCTACTGTACAGAAACTACGGTTGTCTAAAGTACAATGGTTTAGTTACCACTGACGCGCCTACTGTACAGAAACTACGGTTGTCTAAAGTACAATGGTTTAGTTACCACTGACGCGCCTACTGTACAGAAACTACGGTTGTCTAAAGTACAATGGTTTAGTTACCACTGACGCGCCTACTGTAGGTACAGAAACTACGGTTGTCTAAAGTACAATGGTTTAGTTACCACTGACGCGCCTACTGTACAGAAACTACGGTTGTCTAAAGTACAATGGTTTAGTTACCACTGACGCGCCTACTGTACAGAAACTACGGTTGTCTAAAGTACAATGGTTTAGTTACCACTGACGCGCCTACTGTACAGAAACTACGGTTGTCTAAAGTACAATGGTTTAGTTACCACTGACGCGCCTACTGTACAGAAACTACGGTTGTCTAAAGTACAATGGTTTAGTTACCACTGACGCGCCTACTGTACAGAAACTACGGTTGTCTAAAGTACAATGGTTTAGTTACCACTGACGCGCCTACTGTACAGAAACTACGGTTGTCTAAAGTACAATGGTTTAGTTACCACTGACGCGCCTACTGTACAGAAACTACGGTTGTCTAAAGTACAATGGTTTAGTTACCACTGACGCGCCTACTGTACAGAAACTACTGTTGTCTAAAGTACAATGGTTTAGTTACCACTGACGCGCCTACTGTACAGAAACTACGGTTGTCTAAAGTACAATGGTTTAGTTACCACTGACGCGCCTACTGTACAGAAACTACTGTTGTCTAAAGTAAAATGGTTTAGTTACCACTGATGCGCCTACTGTTCAGAAACTACGGTTGTCTAAAGTACAGCGGTTTAGTTACCACTGACGCGCCTACTGTACAAAAACTACGGTTGTCTAAAGTACAATGGTTTATTTACCACCGACGCGCCTACTGTACAGAAACTACTGTTGTCTAAAGTAAAATGGTTTAGTTACCACTGATGCGCCTACTGTTCAGAAACTACGGTTGTCTAAAGTACAATGGTTTAGTTACCACTGATGCGCCTACTGTTCAGAAACTACGGTTGTCTAAAGTACAGCGGTTTAGTTACCACTGACGCGCCTACTGTACAAAAACTACGGTTGTCTAAAGTACAATGGTTTAGTTACCACTGACGCGCCTACTGTACAGAAACTACGGTTGTCTAAAGTACAATGGTTTAGTTACCACTGACGCGCCTACTGTACAGAAACTACGGTTGTCTAAAGTACAATGGTTTAGTTACCACTGACGCGCCTACTGTACAGAAACTACGGTTGTCTAAAGTACAATGGTTTAGTTACCACTGACGCGCCTACTGTACAGAAACTACTGTTGTCTAAAGTACAATGGTTTAGTTACCACTGACGCGCCTACTGTACAGAAACTACGGTTGTCTAAAGTACAATGGTTTAGTTACCACTGACGCGCCTACTGTACAGAAACTACTGTTGTCTAAAGTAAAATGGTTTAGTTACCACTGATGCGCCTACTGTTCAGAAACTACGGTTGTCTAAAGTACAGCGGTTTAGTTACCACTGACGCGCCTACTGTACAAAAACTACGGTTGTCTAAAGTACAATGGTTTATTTACCACCGACGCGCCTACTGTACAGAAACTACTGTTGTCTAAAGTAAAATGGTTTAGTTACCACTGATGCGCCTACTGTTCAGAAACTACGGTTGCCTAAAGTACAATGGTTTAGTTACCACTGACGCGCCTACTGTACAGAAACTACGGTTGTCTAAAGTACAATGGTTTAGTTACCACTGACGCGCCTACTGTACAGAAACTACGGTTGTCTAAAGTGTAATGGTTTAGTTACCACTGACTCGCCTACTGTAGGTACAGAAACTACGGTTGTCTAAAGTACAATGGTTTAGTTACCACTGACGCGCCTACTGTACAGAAACTACGGTTGTCTAAAGTACAATGGTTTAGTTACCACTGACGCGCCTACTGTACAGAAACTACGGTTGTCTAAAGTACAATGGTTTAGTTACCACTGACGCGCCTACTGTACAGAAACTACGGTTGTCTAAAGTACAATGGTTTAGTTACCACTGACGCGCCTACTGTACAGAAACTACGGTTGTCTAAAGTACAATGGTTTAGTTACCACTGACGCGCCTACTGTACAGAAACTACGGTTGTCTAAAGTACAATGGTTTAGTTACCACTGACGCGCCTACTGTACAGAAACTACGGTTGTCTAAAGTACAATGGTTTAGTTACCACTGACGCGCCTACTGTACAGAAACTACGGTTGTCTAAAGTACAATGGTTTAGTTACCACTGACGCGCCTACTGTACAGAAACTACGGTTGTCTAAAGTACAATGGTTTAGTTACCACTGACGCGCCTACTGTACAGAAACTACGGTTGTCTAAAGTACAATGGTTTAGTTACCACTGACGCGCCTACTGTACAGAAACTACGGTTGTCTAAAGTACAATGGTTTAGTTACCACTGACGCGCCTACTGTACAGAAACTACGGTTGTCTAAAGTACAATGGTTTAGTTACCACTGACGCGCCTACTGTACAGAAACTACGGTTGTCTAAAGTACAATGGTTTAGTTACCACTGACGCGCCTACTGTACAGAAACTACTGTTGTCTAAAGTACAATGGTTTAGTTACCACTGACGCGCCTACTGTACAGAAACTACGGTTGTCTAAAGTACAATGGTTTAGTTACCACTGACGCGCCTACTGTACAGAAACTACTGTTGTCTAAAGTAAAATGGTTTAGTTACCACTGATGCGCCTACTGTTCAGAAACTACGGTTGTCTAAAGTACAGCGGTTTAGTTACCACTGACGCGCCTACTGTACAAAAACTACGGTTGTCTAAAGTACAATGGTTTATTTACCACCGACGCGCCTACTGTACAGAAACTACTGTTGTCTAAAGTAAAATGGTTTAGTTACCACTGATGCGCCTACTGTTCAGAAACTACGGTTGTCTAAAGTACAATGGTTTAGTTACCACTGATGCGCCTACTGTTCAGAAACTACGGTTGTCTAAAGTACAGCGGTTTAGTTACCACTGACGCGCCTACTGTACAAAAACTACGGTTGTCTAAAGTACAATGGTTTAGTTACCACTGACGCGCCTACTGTACAGAAACTACGGTTGTCTAAAGTACAATGGTTTAGTTACCACTGACGCGCCTACTGTACAGAAACTACGGTTGTCTAAAGTACAATGGTTTAGTTACCACTGACGCGCCTACTGTACAGAAACTACGGTTGTCTAAAGTACAATGGTTTAGTTACCACTGACGCGCCTACTGTACAGAAACTACTGTTGTCTAAAGTACAATGGTTTAGTTACCACTGACGCGCCTACTGTACAGAAACTACGGTTGTCTAAAGTACAATGGTTTAGTTACCACTGACGCGCCTACTGTACAGAAACTACTGTTGTCTAAAGTAAAATGGTTTAGTTACCACTGATGCGCCTACTGTTCAGAAACTACGGTTGTCTAAAGTACAGCGGTTTAGTTACCACTGACGCGCCTACTGTACAAAAACTACGGTTGTCTAAAGTACAATGGTTTATTTACCACCGACGCGCCTACTGTACAGAAACTACTGTTGTCTAAAGTAAAATGGTTTAGTTACCACTGATGCGCCTACTGTTCAGAAACTACGGTTGCCTAAAGTACAATGGTTTAGTTACCACTGACGCGCCTACTGTACAGAAACTACGGTTGTCTAAAGTACAATGGTTTAGTTACCACTGACGCGCCTACTGTACAGAAACTACGGTTGTCTAAAGTGTAATGGTTTAGTTACCACTGACTCGCCTACTGTAGGTACAGAAACTACGGTTGTCTAAAGTACAATGGTTTAGTTACCACTGACGCGCCTACTGTACAGAAACTACGGTTGTCTAAAGTACAATGGTTTAGTTACCACTGACGCGCCTACTGTACAGAAACTACGGTTGTCTAAAGTACAATGGTTTAGTTACCACTGACGCGCCTACTGTACAGAAACTACGGTTGTCTAAAGTACAATGGTTTAGTTACCACTGACGCGCCTACTGTACAGAAACTACGGTTGTCTAAAGTACAATGGTTTAGTTACCACTGACGCGCCTACTGTACAGAAACTACGGTTGTCTAAAGTACAATGGTTTAGTTACCACTGACGCGCCTACTGTACAGAAACTACGGTTGTCTAAAGTACAATGGTTTAGTTACCACTGACGCGCCTACTGTACAGAAACTACGGTTGTCTAAAGTACAATGGTTTAGTTACCACTGACGCGCCTACTGTACAGAAACTACTGTTGTCTAAAGTACAATGGTTTAGTTACCACTGACGCGCCTACTGTACAGAAACTACTGTTGTCTAAAGTACAATGGTTTAGTTACCACTGACGCGCCTACTGTACAGAAACTACTGTTGTCTAAAGTAAAATGGTTTAGTTACCACTGATGCGCCTACTGTTCAGAAACTACGGTTGTCTAAAGTACAGCGGTTTAGTTACCACTGACGCGCCTACTGTACAAAAACTACGGTTGTCTAAAGTACAATGGTTTATTTACCACCGACGCGCCTACTGTACAGAAACTACTGTTGTCTAAAGTAAAATGGTTTAGTTACCACTGATGCGCCTACTGTTCAGAAACTACGGTTGTCTAAAGTACAGCGGTTTAGTTACCACTGACGCGCCTACTGTACAAAAACTACGGTTGTCTAAAGTACAATGGTTTATTTACCACTGACTCGCCTACTGTACAAAAACTACGGTTGTCTTAAGTACAATGGTTTAGTTACCACTGACTCGCCTACTGTAGGTACAGAAACTACGGTTGTCTAAAGTACAATGGTTTAGTTACCACTGACGCGCCTACTGTACAAAAACTACGGTTGTCTAAAGTACAATGGTTTAGTTACCACCGACGCGCCTACTGTACAGAAATTACGGTTGTCTAAAGTGTAATGGTTTATTTACCACCGACGCGCCTACTGTACAAAAACTACGGTTGTCTAAAGTACAATGGTTTAGTTACCACTGACGCGCCTACTGTACAGAAATTACGGTTGTCTAAAGTGTAATGGTTTATTTACCACCGACGCGCCTACTGTACAAAAACTACGGTTGTCTAAAGTACAATGGTTTAGTTACCACCGACGCGCCTACTGTACAGAAATTACGGTTGTCTAAAGTGTAATGGTTTATTTACCACCGACGCGCCTACTGTACAAAAACTACGGTTGTCTAAAGTACAATGGTTTAGTTACCACCGACGCGCCTACTGTACAGAAATTACGGTTGTCTAAAGTGTAATGGTTTATTTACCACCGACGCGCCTACTGTACAAAAACTACGGTTGTCTAAAGTACAATGGTTTAGTTACCACTGACGCGCCTACTGTACAGAAACTACGGTTGTCTAAAGTGTAATGGTTTAGTTACCACTGACTCGCCTACTGTACAGAAACTACGGTTGTCTAAAGTACAATGGTTTAGTTACCACTGACGCGCCTACTGTACAGAAACTACGGTTGTCTAAAGTACAATGGTTTAGTTACCACTGACGCGCCTACTGTACAGAAACTACGGTTGTCTAAAGTGTAATGGTTTAGTTACCACTGACGCGCCTACTGTACAGAAACTACGGTTGTCTAAAGTACAATGGTTTAGTTACCACTGACGCGCCTACTGTACAGAAACTACGCTGCCCTCCTAAAGCGCAGTAACAGCAAAAACGCGAATTCGAGAAAAACGCGCTTAAAGTTTAGAATCCATAAAAATATACCCAAAAGAGTATTTTCGATAAAACCTTGAATGCAAGGTGAAAGGATATGTACAAAACTAAAATACTAAACATTGTTACGTTAGTTTTTTCATACATATAAAACTATAATTATGCCCATTTTAATTTATTGTCCCTGTTACTACACACAGTTTTTTTACAAAATCTTTTAAAAAAGCTATTTAAAATGCAGTAAATCCTGTTATCACTCACATTTTAGGCATTTTAGATATTTTTTCCATGATTGTAACTAACAAAAGTTCAGTAATATTGTGAAAATACTGCTTTTTAATCTGTTTTTATAACAAAACACTGCAGATCCACACTTATAGTAAAATAAAATTACCTTTAATTTTAATAAAAATGTTTATTTTCTTAAACAAATTTACTTGACATGCATTTATTCAAACTCAAATTTATTTATTTTGGGACAGCTAGATCCAAAGGTTAGTATACAAGAACTTAGAAACTATTGTTAGCACTGAAATACAATTACAAAAGACACACCAATTCTATACACAAAATGCCCCTGTGCTGAGACACCGGGATGTCTCAGCACAGGGGCATTTTGTCCCCTTCAAGATAACCAATAGGGTGATACCTCCCTAAAAGATCACCAGACGAACGAACTGCCTCAACACAGGTGCACGCACATCTTTAGCTATGGTTTTCAGGATACTGTTGTGACTTCCCCGCACCCTCCTCATAAATGACACGACTTTTTTCCGAATGACGGCATGAAAATCGTCAGTATGAGCCTGTGCGAACATCTCGGAGGCACTACAGAAACGAGGAAGTCCCAACATCATCCTGAAAATGTTATTTTATTGGACACGCAGAGTGTCCAAGGATTTTTTTGGTATAACTAACCCATAGACCACCCGTGTACAGACCCTGACAATACGCTTTAAATAGCGTGATCTTGACTTGGTCCGTACAGCGGGCGAATCTACGGGCCAGCATGTTGCCACGGACTGACAGAGCCCTCCGTTCCCTCTCTATGTCGACATCATCCTTAAGGTCGTCGGTAAGGTAATGTCCAAGGTACTTAAACTGCGACACCCTATCTAAGTTAATACTATTCAAAGTAATGGGTGGAACAGATTCCGGACACTTACCGGCGGCCTTGAAGACCATGTACTGACTTTTCTTTACATTGTAAATAAGTCCATGTGATTCGGCATAGGCTTCACAAACCCTCAGCATTTCTCCGAGCGCCCCCACAGTGGGACCCAGCAGCACCGTGTCGTCCGCGTAGCTGATATTATTAACAATAATACCACCCACCCGGCATCCGACACGCATGCTGCTGAGTTCCACTATGAGATCGTTTACATACAGGCTGAAGAGCTTTGGAGATGATAACCCCCCGTGCCTCACGCCGCACTCCAGCCTGTACGAATCGGAAAGAGTGCCTGACCATTTGACGCAGCTCGTCTGGTTATTTTACCAATATTTAAAGATGTTCAACATCTCCACCGGTATACCACTATCCCCTAGCTTCCTCCAAAGCACCTCGTAAGACGCGAGGTCAAAGGCCTTGGAGAGATCCAGAAAACAGGTATATACCGGTGTCTTACGATCAGTGTAGTACTGGACTGTGTGCTTGAGACTTAAGATTGCGCTCTCAGTAGATAGTCCGGGCCGAAACCCAAACTGCGCATCGTGTAGTTTAAGATACTTTTGCAAGCAAGAATCAAACAAACCGTCCAGTACCTTTGCTATCACGGTCGCGAGGGAGATCGGGCGGTAGTTATCCTTATCCGAGATGTCACCGGTTCTGTTCTTTTTTTATTTATGACTATGCCATTAAAACTACTTATCAAAACACTAGCTTTTGCCCGCAGCTTCGCCCGCGTGGAGGTCGGAAATTATCCCACGGGAACCTACTATCAGGATAAAAAATCCTATGTCTTCACCCAGGTCATGGTCTACCCATATGCCAAATGCGTGAAAGCGTGATGCTAGGGCCGAATCTGCGTCTATCGTGACGAAGCTTTCCAACCATTATCGGCTATCGTCGCGATAGTTCGGGCGGGCTAAGGGGTTTAGGGGCGTCTTCGGACTAGCATTATTCATTTTGACTGTTGTTTCTGGACTGAGTTGACGAGAATTCTTTTTAGTTTTCACAATAAGTCCATGAAGTAATAATTAACACTCATGTAGAAGTAATGTAAGTCGTCGTCCATTGTCAAAACAACGCAGTGATTATCTCTTCTCTGGTCAAATACCTTCTGGAACGGCCATCTTGGATTATTGCACGATAATTCGTTAAAATTATGAAGTCACTAATGTGTTTTTTTAGTGAACAAAACATAAGAAGCTGCGGTACGCATTGCTTCGTCACGATAGACGCAGAAGCGGCCTCAGCATGTCAAATAATCAAACTCACTTTCGCATTTATAATATTAGTTAGGATTGTACCTTATTACAATCTAATAGTGCAAATGGTTTTAAATGGGAAACATTATTATCAATCTTTACATAATGATAATCTTAACCAGTGAATGCACCATAAACCGTAAATCACATGTATTTCACATGCATAAACAACATAAAATGTTTTTTTTCAACATAAGTAATTACGTAATGAGTGTTCTTGTCTTACAAAAAATAGTCAGAAAAACTTTATCTCGCTAGGTCTGGGAAAATTCGTTTTCTGTATTTTCACCCGAGCAGAGCTCGGTCTACCAGGTACTTAGTAATATAATAGGATAAAAAATAAATAATAATCATTCTTCATTGTTTGTATAAGACGATAACTTTACTCGTCTACATCAAATTCATGTGTTACGTTTATACCGTTTTTGGAAATAGGGAGATTTTCACAAAAACTTACAAAATCAACCACAATTTAATGTGCGGTATGTAATGGTAATACTGCACTTTAATTAGGAATATAAATGAAAAATATTTTTTCATAGCTTTTGCAGTATAATCAATTTGTATAGCGTCGAATAATACTGCACTTTAATACGTTTTTTCTTCAATCTTCTAGAACAAACTACTATTTTAAATGTCATAAAATATAATAAAATACTGCAGTTTAGTTAGGAAACAGAGAAAAATCTTGCACAGTATTTATTTTACTGCGATTTACCTGGTAAACATGAAATATTTTAATAGATCTATGATATTTTTGCTGTTACTTCTTCCGAAAAAAAATTAAAATAAAATACATTAGTAGCGCTACAAAAAAATATATTAATTCGACTGATAGCTAATAAAATGGGGATTCAGAATATATATTTAACTCAAAACCGACCAAATGTCTATTACTGCACTGTAGGCTCAGGTGGGCAGTACGGTTGTCTAAAGTACAATGGTTTAGTTACCACTGACGCGCCTACTGTACAGAAACTACGATTGTCTAAAGTACAATGGTTTAGTTACCACTGACGCGCCTACTGTACAGAAACTACGATTGTCTAAAGTACAATGGTTTAGTTACCACCGACGCGCCTACTGTACAGAAACTACGGTTGTCTAAAGTACAATGGTTTAGTTACCACTGACGCGCCTACTGTACAGAAACTACGGTTGTCTAAAGTACAGCGGTTTAGTTACCACTGACGCGCCTACTGTACAGAAACTACGGTTGTCTAAAGTACAATGGTTTAGTTACCACTGACGCGCCTACTGTACAGAAACTACGGTTGTCTAAAGTACAATGGTTTAGTTACCACTGACGCGCCTACTGTACAGAAACTACGGTTGTCTAAAGTACAGCGGTTTAGTTACCACTGACTCGCCTACTGTAGGTACAGAAACTACGGTTGTCTAAAGTACAATAGTTTAGTTACCACTGACGCGCCTACTGTACAGAATTTGGATAAGATTTTGTTAATCATGATAAGCTTCTTAACAAATTAGACTTCCAAACTAGATATCCATTCATCGGCTTTCCCTCTAATACCGATTAGAGGGAAAGCCGATGAATGGATATCTAGTTATCTAGGAAACAGGCAGCAGTGTACCGAGATATCCAGAGTTGTAAAGAAAAGTGACAGAATATATTCCAATGAGAAATTCAAATCAATAGCGGTAATAAACAAGTGTGGCGTGCCTCAGGGTAGCATTCTCGGTTCTTTACTTTTCTTACTTTATATAAATGATCTTCCAGAGGCCACCTTGCAGAAATGTATGCTTTTTGCAGATAATACTACAGTTATCATAAAAAATGTTAGGATAAAAGCGACTACAAATCAGCTACGGAAAATATCCTAAAATATATAATAAGCTGGATGCAAAATAATAACTTAAATATAAATGTTAGCAAAACTTGATATTTAATTCCTATGTAATAAGGGGCAAGCCCATTGCCATCAAACCGGGTATAATTTAAATTCAGGCTCCGGGGACTGGGAAAATTCCTTATAGAAAAACCCTATAACACTTTGTCGGCAGTGTGGCAGTGAAAATACACAAAGTGAAATATCACTGTCATGCGGATCCGTTCGTACAAAAGACATCGTGTCTTGCGCTTCAGATACATTTTTGCAACGAACTTCGTTTCCGCACGTTATATAGTCACGAAACTTTTGTTTTTTCATTTCGTTACTCTCAAAGTTGTTAATTTATTTCCTTGTGCCTGTTATTTAATACATATTATACAGTGAAACGACCTTGGTTTTACCCGGGTGTCCCACGACACCCTTCCACTGTTTTTTTTGTACGTTTCTAGGTCCACACGACTGTTATAACGACTGAACAGATTCGATTCGATTCGATGAAATTTATATTAGAAAAAGATGAGATAGTTTTTACCAGGGTTCATGAAGGAAGATCATGCTTCCTCAGGATGCGAGGGAAAACTGAAAAGGCTTTTCTTTTGATTTATTGGCTGGTAGGAGTTTTGAAGAACTAGTACTAAGAAGTAGAACTAACTTTCTGAGTTTATCTTGGACATTACTGACTTCGGTGAAGGAAAACATCGTGAGGAAACCTGGACTTACGATATAGTTAATAAAAGTCTGAAATCGCCAACCCGTCTTGAGCAAGCGTGGTGATCAATGCTCGTGCCTGCTCTGTACGACAAGAGGCCTGTGCCCTGCGGTGTACCAGGCTGTAGTAGTAACAGGCTGGTATTATTATTATATTTGGCTTATACCATTAGATGCGAAATTGTTATAACTATTTAATGGTATAAAAAAAAACTAAAAGGGCGTTCAGCGATAGCGCCTTTCGGCTTAGCAGGGCAGTATATAGTATGCGCTAATTACGTCCAAAAAAAAGAAGATTCCATTAAAGCCCAAACATGCTTGGCCAGCATCCAGCATCTATCAACATTTAAAGTATCAATCGTCGGTACCAAAGAACGTAGAAATTGGCGCTCAAAACGGTTGAACGCAACCTGTTTCCGAGGGAGCCCCCTCTGCTCCCCCCACCCCCGCAAGGCGTCCCCCGCCAGTGCCATCAGAGCCTCCGTAGAGCTCAGTTGCGCGCGCGCATATTTGTGGGACAAATACAAAAAAAAACACGTTTTTCTGTGATAATTTTTTTGATCAGTGTATCCCGGATTGCAGTGCAGTGTCTAAAATTTATTTCGGTATCATTTTATTAAGTATTTTCTGTGTGAAAACAGTGCAAAACACGAGTTATGTTTCAGTGATTTTGTGTGACAGAAGGATTTTGGAGGTAAAGCTTTAGTAAGCTCTATGTAGAGTTTTAAGGATATCATTCTATCTTATAAGCTCTTTCGGTAGTGACAAAAGTAATGAAATATCTCTCAAGTCGTCTCTACTATCATAGTAGAGCTGAGTCTACGTATTTTAAAATGGCTAGCGGGTCTATAAGTTGATGTAGAGAATGCTAATGACATTTCATACAGTTATTCTTATTCCGTAGCTGGGATATTTTAGTAATAAACTTTATTTAAAACGGTTCTCTACCTCAAAATGTAGAATAGAAACTTACGTTACTATTTTCTCTATTATAGCTCTTGAAATTAAGATTTTTGTCATAAATGTAAGATAGAGTATAACTCTCTATCAACTTAAAAATCACTTAAGTTCTCAAAAAGTTAATCGTTACATAAACGTTTCCTAGAAAGTGTGACTTAAGTTAAGCTAAGCTAAGTGAGCGTAGGTTTAAGTCGCGTCGTTATAAAGTTGCTTATAAGTTATAACTTAAGTCATATAACTAGTATTTTGCCCGCGGCACGGTTTGCGTTTCACTATTCAACTCATTTGTTAGAGCTGCCTGATGTATGTTGATGTTAGTGATATTATACGTCATTAAAATTTGCACTTGGTGCTTTCGTTAGCATTTTTTTTGTATTGCTAATGAAGCTTTAGTACTGTTGTAGTTGGAACTCTTGAAAAAAAGATAAATGAGAGTATTATTCAGTACCTACCAGGATGATTTAGAAAGATATAAGGGGACATCCTAGGGATAGAGAGATGCTTATAAGGCTTTTAGCTTTTGGAAAGCTTTTAGACATACAAATAGTAATAGTGCACAAGCAAGGTTTAAGAAGTTAATTCCATTTTAGTACTACATTCTTTATAAAACGCTTAGAGCTTTAACAAGAGTGCCGTAATCACATAAAATCACGTGAAAGCTCTTTGAAGGCTCCCCTACAAAGTGCTTCAGTTTAATTTCCCTTTTGTGTGCTCTCGACACAACGCATCACCGACCCGCGCTATAGCTAGTAGTAGTCGCGGCCGGACACTAGCTCTCCTCGTCTGTACATTTGTGTGCTCTCGACACAACGCATCACCGACCCGCGCTATAGCTAGTAGTAGTCGCGGCCGGACACTAGCTCTCCTCGTCTGTACATTTGTGTGCTCTCGACACAACGCATCACCGACCCGCGCTATAGCTAGTAGTAGTCGCGGCCGGACACTAGCTCTCCTCGTCTGTACATTTGTGTGCTCTCGACACAACGCATCACCGACCCGCGCTATAGCTAGTAGTAGTCGCGGCCGGACACTAGCTCTCCTCGTCTGTACATTTGTGTGCTCTCGACACAACGCATCACCGACCCGCGCTATAGCTAGTAGTAGTCGCGGCCGGACACTAGCTCTCCTCGTCTGTACATTTGTGTGCTCTCGACACAACGCATCACCGACCCGCGCTATAGCTAGTAGTAGTCGCGGCCGGACACTAGCTCTCCTCGTCTGTACATTTGTGTGCTCTCGACACAACGCATCACCGACCCGCGCTATAGCTAGTAGTAGTCGCGGCCGGACACTAGCTCTCCTCGTCTGTACATTTGTGTGCTCTCGACACAACGCATCACCGACCCGCGCTATAGCTAGTAGTAGTCGCGGCCGGACACTAGCTCTCCTCGTCTGTACATTTGTGTGCTCTCGACACAACGCATCACCGACCCGCGCTATAGCTAGTAGTAGTCGCGGCCGGACACTAGCTCTCCTCGTCTGTACATTTGTGTGCTCTCGACACAACGCATCACCGACCCGCGCTATAGCTAGTAGTAGTCGCGGCCGGACACTAGCTCTCCTCGTCTGTACATTTGTGTGCTCTCGACACAACGCATCACCGACCCGCGCTATAGCTAGTAGTAGTCGCGGCCGGACACTAGCTCTCCTCGTCTGTACATTTGTGTGCTCTCGACACAACGCATCACCGACCCGCGCTATAGCTAGTAGTAGTCGCGGCCGGACACTAGCTCTCCTCGTCTGTACATTTGTGTGCTCTCGACACAACGCATCACCGACCCGCGCTATAGCTAGTAGTAGTCGCGGCCGGACACTAGCTCTCCTCGTCTCTACATTTCACATCGGAGGCACTTTTCCGCCCTTTAGGTATTAAACTCCAGTTTCTTTCTTTCTTGCTCATTATGAAATTGCCTTTTGGAAAGGGCAACTATTATCAATTCTATTTTCTTATAAAATTTGATTTTCAAAATTGCCTTTTAATGGCCTACTTTGACTTGAAATGGCCTCCAAAAATTGCAATATTTAAACTTACCCGTGCCACGTCGCACCCTGGACCCTGTATAATGAACGTTACTATCCTACAATTTTGTAAAAAAGTCACATATTTGTTAAGTTTTACTACATGTGCTGTTTAATAAACCTTACAAATATGTAAGAAATTAACAAGTACAATTATCACAATTGTATAATTATGCCGTTTAATTTACCTACGTAGAAAACGCCTGTCGATTTCGATGACAATATTGTATTTACAAATATGTAGTTGTAAGTTACAATTTAATTAAAATTTTAGTTTTTGATGCAGATTCTTAATAGACGAGGGTAGATTTCTTACTCTTGAGTTTAGTATTTTATTGTTTCACGGAGTACTTTGTTATTGGTCTTGTGCATCACAAAAGTCAGGAAAATAATAAAAAAAATACGAAATTATTCGTTGAACGTAAAATCTGTCACATTAGAAAGAAAGAAAGAAAATATTATTGCGACTCGCACAAAAAATCACAAATTAAACTAAAAACACACTAAACATAAATAAAAAATAAAAACCGGCCAACTGCGAGTCGGACTCGCGCACCGAGGGTTCCGTACAAACTTGTAGGTATATAAGAAAAGGCGTTTTTGCGTTGACTTAGTTTTCTTTTTTTTTTCCCATCTTAAAGGCAATTAGACCGAAGTATTTGATATGAATTTCAACTTGATACCTCTACGCGTTCATGAGGAAAAGGGTAATAAGTTTAAATATTTAAAAAAAAAAATTAAGTGATGTTACTAAAAATTACGAATGTGACGACACGGTTGGCGCAGTGGCTGAGTGATCGACTGCTGCGCAACGTGTCGCGGGTTCGATCCCCGTACGGAACAAATATTTGTAAGATCTGCAAGTAGTTGTTCCGGGTCTGGGTGTTAGTGTATGTGAGTTTCTATGTTTGTAAACGCACCCACGATACAAGAAGAAATTCTTAGTCCCCACACTAAGAATTTCTTCTTGTATCGTGGGTGCGTTTACAAAGTTTAAAAAAATAAAAAAATAATAGGTTTTCGAAATGTTTCCTTGATGTGTGCTACAAAACGTTGCTTTATGCAAAATTTCAAGATTCTAGGTCGACTGGAAGTATCCTTTAGGTTTTGTCGAAAATTTGCAGCATAAACGGCTGTATCTTTTGATTGCGTTGGCTTAGAAGTTTGATTTTTTCACAGCTCCAAGAAACAGAATATTCAAGTATTTGATATGAATTTCAGCTTGATACCTCCACGCGTTCCCTAGAAAAAGGGTCTTGACAGACAGATGGACAGACAAAAAAATTAATCCTATAAGGGTTCCGTTTTTTCCTTTTGAGGTACGGAACCCTAAAAAACAATAAAAAATAAAGTAAAATTTAAAGCAGTCCTGTACGAGGTCATAAGGCTGCTATCTCAGAATAATGCTGAGTAAAAAAAAAAAAAAGTGTCGCTGCGCTGTTATTCTAATTGGGCCCGCAGTGATGTCACGGATAGATAGATACAGAATTATATATTAAATAAAATTAAAATTAAAATCGGTGTGTAAAATACAATACAAAGTAAAATATATGTAGTCCGCGTGTCTGCATCCGACGTAACATCTGTTACTTGCCTTAAGTAAATGTGGTACTCTATAGCATCGTTGTGACAAGTAAAGAGACGCAGACACCGACATCGGCAAAAAATTGTTATTTAATACATTACTGCTGTATAATGCTACAATAATATAGTGAATAGTACAATGAAAAGTGTTTTGTGGTAGTCAGTTAACGGCAGAAAAAAACAAAACATTAAAAGCAAAATGTATCTTTTTACGATACAACTCGCCGTTGCCGTTCAATCACATAATCATTATAAGTAACATCACTAGTTTCACTACTCGTTGTTAGAAATATTTTCTTTTATATATATATTTTTTTAATCATTACGTTGACGTACAAAATTTTAAAGTTTTGACACATTTTGAGACTACCTGTCAGAACTATACTACAATTTACATAATATGTAAACTTGTAATTACAATTAAGTATGTGTTCAATAAAGTAGTTTCTGTAAAGTGAAAATGTTTAATAAACAGAAATATATAAAGTTGTAGGTACAATTTAGTATATTTTCCACCATGACTAATTTGTAACTTGTAATTTCTATTAAACAGAAACTTTTAGAATCTGTGATTTTGCCTGTCATCTACAATTTCCATTTTACAATTTGTAAGTTTTATCAAATATGGCCTGCGGTCCTTCAGCCCTCTACTACCTTACTGACTGGCTAATAATTTAACCACAACACGAGATATACTTTATCATAAATTAGGTGCCTTTTTCCGTTCCTTAGCGACATTTGTGTCTTTCCTGTAGATTTGCACATGGTTTTCCTTCAGAACCATTCTAAAACTTTGATCCTTCATGACCAAGAAGGTGTTAACTAGGAATTTCAATGTAATACGCATGAACAACAAGCCTTGTATGTAAAAGTAAATTGAAGTGAATGACTATGAAGTTACCAGGCGACGAGCACCTGTTATTATTATTTATTATTTATTGCGTTCTACTATTTTAAACGTGACATGACTTTTAAGTTCCTACATGAATAGCCTACAAAGTAAAGTGAAGTAATTCGACATAGTTTTGTCATGAAATGTTATCTTATGGAAAGAGATTCGTTCAAATCAGACTCAAATAAAAAAATATAAAAAAATGAAGTAGGTTCACCACCACAGCTAATAATATCATATTGCCGGATACCTTTATACCTCTTTAAACTATACTATCGACCTCAGTTAGTAAGTACTTCCGTGTCTCGATTTAATTTAAACCACATAATAAAGTAAGCCCTAAACTATTGAATTAATTATTTTCTCCTCTAAATCGGAGCACCTGCCATCTCGTCTCTTCACCACCCTTGGTTGACTGGTAGAGAATGCCTAGTCCGCTTTTGTAGTTTATTGTGTGCGAAGTGTAAATAAATAAATAAATTGAGCAACGGAATGTAAAGCAAAGGATATGAAATAAAACAAACGTAATATTTATTATCAAAAACTAAATCAAAATAAAAAGCTAATTGCTAAAACAAAACGTTTATTCCAATTTTATCCAAAAGGTTTATTATTTTATTTCACATTATGTAGATACCTAATACGTTCTCATTTATTGCAGTTTTAATGGAAAAATCTTGTATGGAGTGACGATTTTATTTTATTTTTAGTCAAATATATCTACTCTTTATAAAAAGACCACAAAGGACTACTTAGTACCTATCTACCTTAATAAATCGTTTAATTATTGAGTTGTTTATCTTGTATTTCAAGTCTGATGATGCTGCTCAATCCACTATATCCTTATTAATATAGTTTTAAACGTACAAATATAATTTAAAGTATTAATTAGCGCCAACATATAGAACACAAAAGGTTTAAGAAGGTATCTCAGAGATGAGCTTTCTTTGGCTTAAAACAATATTACCACACGCACAGTAAACATGTTAAGATACAGGTCAGTCCAAAGATACAGGTCAGTCCAAAGATACAGGTCAGTCCAAAGATACAGGTCAGTCCAAAGATACAGGTCAGTCCAAAGATACAGGTCAGTCCAAAGATACAGGTCAGTCCAAAGATACAGGTCAGTCCAAAGATACAGGTCAGTCCAAAGATACAGGTCAGTCCAAAGATACAGGTCAGTCCAAAGATACAGGTCAGTCCAAAGATACAGGTCAGTCCAAAGATACAGGTCAGTCCAAAGATACAGGTCAGTCCAAAGATACAGGTCAGTCCAAAGCCTATTTTTCAAGAATTGGAAGGATTACTCACCATTACCGGCTTAATTATACGCCATAATATGTATTAGTGAAAGCAAATATAAGAAGGAGATCGGTGCTATGCTTTTAACGAAAAAAACTCGTCGCTAATGTTTAGCTCACAATTAGTTATACTTCAAACATTTGTAGATAGCTTCTGCAACTGTTAGGGACGATGTTATAAAATTAAAATCAAAATTCAAAAGTAATTTATATTCAAATAAGGCAGAGAATTTGCCCTTTTGAACGTCAACATCACATAACGCCCGCCCTTTACTACTTCCTAATGCAGTTCAGCATCCTAACTTCCTAACATATATATCTTACTAATAATAAAAATGTGAAAGTTTGTATGTTTCGATGATTATTACTCAATCATGCAAAACGGCTGAACGGATTTGGATGACATTTGGCACAAGGGAAATCCATGACCTGGGTAACCTGGGAAACCAGGACACAGGATACTTTATCCCGATCTTACCACAGGATCCAGACTTATGGTAATACCGCCGGGTGCCGCTAGTATTATGCTATTCTTTTCTTCTTCCTAGCTAACAAAATCTGCTTTTCAACTGTTTTTTTCCAGTATTCTGGTTTCGTTGGGAGTAAACTTATTTGCTCCCAGTTTAGACATTGATAAATGTTTTAGTTTACAAGAACCCTTTTTTAACGTTCATGAAAGCAGTTTTTCGTTTTAATGGTTAATTAACCTTTGTGGTCAATTACCCGCTTTACATTCATCTGTCAAGCAGTTTTCTTATAAAAACTTTCCTCCACATGATAATGCTAATATAACAAAAGAAAATTAAAGTACAAAAAAAGGGATGACATAACATAGTATGTATTATAAGCCTCATTCTGCAGTACACCCAGGGCGTGGCAACATGGTGATACATGTCGTGTGATTACAATCATATTGAATACAAAGAGGCACTCTTTTATGTAGACTGTGGACCAATGGTCATTGTTATTCTTTTGTGTTCTGACGCGGATAAATTCAATGAGGTTTGTACTGTTTTTGGATGAAATTGATATGGTTATGATTTCTTTGAAGTTGTAATAAAGTAGGTAGATATTAAGGAACATGCAAGTGTAGTCTGAATTTGTGCAGTAAAAACGTCGCCGTATAATATAATACAAGTTTAAGTGACAATATTGTTTTGGTAGTTTTTGAGAAAAGTGCAACGTTCCGCCGCTAATGAGACGCTTCACCGAACGTGGTAAAAACAGAGTAAAAGTCAGAAAACTAATATTTGTTTCCACTTAATAATTTCGATTAATTATCTTTTTCATGCGAAAAAATAAATAACCCAAAATATGCAAGATGTATTTTAACTTACATAACAAGTTATTAAAACTTGTTAAGTTAAAATCCATCTAAAACTACCCACTTACCCATAGTTGGAGAGTGCCACTTCAGTATAAAAATTAAAAATATTGTTATGCTATCTTGTTGTATATTTTTTTCAAATTTATTTCATTCAAAACTCCGGGTTCTTCTTCTTCATGTCATTGCGTTTATCAGATTAGAATAGGTAGGTAACCAATTCATGCAATATACATAGAGTCGTCCTATTATTATATATAAATAATGTAAATGAATAAGCTCTTGCTTATTAAAGTTTATAAAGTACTAGCTTTTGCCCGCGGCTTCGCCCGCGTGGATGTCGAAAAATATCCGACGGGAATGTACCTATAGGTTAATCCAGGTTATAAACTATCTGTGTGCTAAATATCATCCAAATTCGTTCATCCGTTTTTGTGCAAACCGGAACATACATACAAAAAAACAGACCAAAATTCTAAAAACTATGTTTTTGGCATCAGACTCGAATATTCAATGTAAGGTTTGACTTCGTTACTATTTTATTTTACCTCGTCTGCGTAGAGTATAAATTCTTCTTTTTTCTAGATAATTATGAATTATTATAACAATAACAATATAGAGCTTTGTTCATGGCCAATTGTCCTCCACTATGTGTGATATTTGAGGAATACTGTCAAGAAATACCTTGTGTAAAGGACCGGTATCTACCTAGATCCTTCACAGTATTTCTCTATATACAATGTTTTTCACTAAATTCGGAAGCGGGTACTAAAACAACCAGGCTAGTTGGAGAGCTAACACGTGAGTAAGCCACATAAAACTGACCGACGGAGAAACAGTCAGCCACGGTATCCCTTTCGGACTTTCCCCCGACCCCGGCAGGCATCGGTCCTAGCGGACCCCTGTCGTTGTGCTGACATCTCTTTGAGGCGCGCGTGGAACACAACGTGCCCTCGACCCGGGACTGGTCCTTATTGGACGGCGAGCTACCCATTGCTCACCGTCCTCAAGTCCGCGCCTACGGTGGCCGGGAATCGGCCTGCTATTCCCGACGCCCAGGGCGTCTCCTGCGGCAGCTAGAGGCCGTGATGGCACGACATTTGCCTCTCCGCCACGCGCTCCGTCTCCTTCTTCGCGAGCATTACTGCTTCGCATAAGGAAGTGACGGCTTGCCACGGCCTCTCGCTCCGTACCATGACCTGGACCAGGGCCGGACGCGAGAGATCACTGTCACCGATCGCCTCCACAAGGACACGGTGGCAAGCCGGGCAGACCTCCATCGTATGCTCCACCGTGTCCTCCGGGCGATCCACACAGTGGTGACACCCGGGTGTTTCCTCCCGCCTTATGCGGAACAGGAACCTCCCGAAACAACCGTGTCCGATGAGGACCTTTATCAGGCGGAAGGTGAGGACGCCATGGCGCCTCTCTAGCCACTCCTCAAAGAGTGGACTTATCGCCTCAATTTTGGCGTGCCCAGCAATAAGTTACGACAATCACACTCTCCATGACGCCGGACCCTTGTGGGTTGAAATTAAAAAAAGACAACGATTTACGTTGTATAGTTTCCAACCATAAGCCGAAATATTAGTGATTTTAACTTAAAAAATAAAGAACTTTAATTAAAAATAAAATTTTATCCCCCTTTTCACCCCCTAAGGGTTGAAATTCTAACAACATCGTTGCGTTATTTGGCAAACAATAGGCCTAGATAGTAAATTTTGTGATTATTCTTAGAAAATTATGGACTTTTTAACTTCATCCCCTTTTTTACCCCTTCGGGGTAGAATTATAAAAAACGTTTAGACACGTATAACTTAATTTTCAATCGTCAGCATAAACACAAAATTTTAAGATCCTAACTTCAAAACTGACGGACTTTCATACAAACTTCCATCCCCTATCTTACCCCTTTAGGGGTGGAATTCCCAAAAATCCTTTCTTAGTGGATACTTTCTCTTTACAAAGAACACACCCTCCAAGTTTCATGTCTCTAGGTCCAGCGGTTTGGGCTGTGTGTTGATATATCACCCAGTCAGTCAGTCAGTTTACCATTTTATATATATAGATAGAAGATGCAAGGCATGCAATAATTGGTTCATAGCATAAAAAGAGATACCCAACTAGCAGCGGTAATTTTGCAGAAACTAGAATTATGATTTAAAAATAATACCAACCAAATGCAGCTCAAAATGTTCACATCTAAGGTGTCTTAAAAATCCTTTTTCACGCGTTTCGAAAAAGCGCATAGTTGGCCGCTGGCCGCGGCCCGAACCTTGATATAACTCATTCGTGCATAGTTTGTGTTGACGCTCGAAATTCGGCATTTTTGATGTCCACCACCGCGCGCTCATCGCATGCGCAACATTTTTGACGCTAATTCGTTTAGAAATCACTCGTTTTTCTGCTAAGACTTGGGGGTTGATAATTTTTGTATGAATGTTTTGGGTGAAATTACAAATGAGTATAGTTATAATTGCTTGATTACTTTATTTTTTGTGTCCGATGTGCAATTATAATATGAAGACGATTACTTCTTTACCTTTACAAGTATGGTCCTAGTCCGAACATCTGCCAACATCATTCCTCACAAAAAATAACTAAGTACAAAAAGAACTTATTCGCACTTGAAACATTAAAGCACTTAGGCCATTCTTCAATGTGTTCGAGATAAATGGCGCTGACTGAGTCTCATCTACATTTCGAGCCAGTCTTGCATTAAAACTTAGTTTTTACGAGCAATCCGCGGCTTGCTAAGCAAGAGATGCGATCGGGATTGCGATACCGATGTAATGCGCCTCTAATACTAGTGTATATGTAGATGTCACACTAAGCACATCATGTTCAGGTTGAAGAAAACTGTATCTTGAAATAGAATTGTTGTAAAATGATGTAAGTGAAGTTAGGTGTTGTTTTTGTTGTGTGTTTTAGGTTTTGTGACTTACAATGGAGCGTAGAAGTGAACACTTTTCATGTGATGTTTGAAATGATCTCTCAAAACGGTAAAAAAAAACCTCACATCCTTGACCGCCAACCCGCAGAGGTTCGGCGTGGGGGATTATGGCCCGCTCCTTCTCACAGAGTGGAGGCCTGTGCCCAGCAGTGGAAAAGTTATAGGCTGGTTATGCCATCCTACCTCTATTATGGCCCACTCCTTCTCACAGAGTGGAGGGCTGTGCCCAGCAGTGGGAACGTTATAGGCTGGTTATGCCATCCTACCTCTATTATGGCCCACTCCTTCTCACAGAGTGGAGGGCTGTGCCCAGCAGTGGGAACGTTATAGGCTGGTTATGCCATCCTACGTCTATTATGGCCCACTCCTTCTCACAGAGTGGAGGCCTGTGCCCAGCAGTGGGAACGTTATAGGCTGGTTATGCCATCCTACCTCTATTATGGCCCACTCCTTCTGACAGAGTGGAGGCCTGTGCCCAGCAGTGGGAACGTTATAGGCTGGTTATGCCATCCTACCTCTATTATGGCCCACTCCTTCTCACAGAGTGGAGGCCTGTGCCCAGCAGTGGGAACGTTATAGGCTGGTTATGCCATCCTACCTCTATTATGGCCCACTCCTTCTGACAGAGTGGAGGCCTGTGCCCAGCAGTGGGAACGTTATAGGCTGGTTATGCCATCCTACCTCTATTATGGCCCACTCCTTCTCACAGAGTGGAGGCCTGTGCCCAGCAGTGGGAACGCTATAGGCTGGTTATGCCATCCAACCTCTATTCTACTAAATATTGCAGTCATTTAAAATATCTTTTCATAGTTCGAATTATACGGGGTTTAAATTGGCGTTTCTTACAGCTTTATATTATTTAACTTACATCAACCAGAAATAAAGCCAATCATTATTCCGTAATCTTTGAAAAAATTGCATTTCTCCTTACAATCCGAAATATAATTAGGTACTAATTATAAGTAAGAGTTACGCGGCTATCTCAAATGAATAGTGAAAGTATCCATTTTAATCATTTCAATTTTAATTTGCCACACAAAACTTTATCTGTTCGTAATCTTTTAATGTATAACTGTTATACATTATTTAAATATAAAATTTTAACCCTTCCGTCCATGTACATTTTAGAGACTATAATGTTTGTCAAATCGAACCCAAATCTATTCCCCTTATTATCAGATAAAGTTATTCGAAACAGACGCGATAATAGTAAACTCTGCATTCCTAGATCCAGGACAGCTCTACTGCGAAAGAGTATATTCTGTATGGCGCCAATTCTTTATAATACGTTGCCAAAATATTGGAGGGAATACACAACGGAAAAATTAAGAAGTAGATTAAAAAACCTTGTTTTAAAGGAAGCATACTACAGCACTGACGAATTTATGAAGGATAAATTAATCTAATTTTTTGTAATTGTATATTCCTAATTACTTTGACATTCAATTGACAATTTTTTTATTTTTTTTTATTTATATGATGAGTTGTTAACTATTGACTATTCTATATTACATTTTAATTTATAAATTCTAATTTGCAATTGTTAATTATTGGAATAATGGATAAATTTATAATTATATGATTCAATTTAATAACCTACCTACTTATACCTATTTGTACGCCGTTAAGGCAAAACATGACTGTAACATAATTTAATTGTGACATCTTGCATACCATGTGTGTGTATACTCATGTTTTGAACAAATAAATGATCTCTTTATCTCTTTAAAACGACCACTCAGGAAGGTTGCCATAACTTTTAGTTCTCACAAAAAATATTTATTGCCGAAATCAATTTAAACTTTAAAAAACTTTCCTGGTGACCAATTAATACCTTTATTTTAGATGTCTGAGGAGCACGATGTAATGTTCACTCATCCTTTATAGAAAAAGGAGGACCCTCCGACCAGCCGGGTGTCGTGTCTGGCGGGCAACTGTTCGGTGGTTGATGTCGGATAGTCTTATAATGTCGTTCGCGTGGTAAACTCTTATTCGCGATGCTGGATTTGTGTGACGTCAGGTCTTTGATGCGTAGTTCGCATGTGGCGGTGTTGATGCCGCCACATTACTCCCCTCCGGAACCCGGAGGTCGATAGTGGGCTGAGTCTTGTATCCTGCGATGCTTCACAGTGCCAGCTGAGATTCTGGTGAATCGGAACCGGGTGCCGCACAGTTCACGGTGAGTCGGAACTGTCTGCGGTGATTGCGGCGATAAAAAAAAAATACAAAATACAAAAACATTTATTTCAACTAAAACATTGTTTCATACATAAATTGAGGCAGCCCCAGTAAGTGACAATAGTACTTGTGTCGGAGCTGTCTCGCTGATTGTGGTGATGTTGTTGATTGCGCGATGCAGGATTTGTGTGATGTCAGGATTTTGTGTGATGTCAGGTCTTTGATGCGTAGTTCGCATGTGGCGATGTAGATGCCGCCACATCACTCCATGCAAAATGCTAAAAAAAAATGCTAAAAACAATAGCTTTTCTGAATAACTGAAATGCGAAAACCTAGACCAACAGTAATGTCCAGCTTTGCTATTGCCAAATCCGACAACCCTGAAAATAAATGCGTTGACAGTGTTATTAGGAACTTAAGTTGTATTAAACATAAGTATTAAGTTAAGAATTTTAATGCTCACCAATTTGCGACGAAAATGTTTTACTTCTTAACTTGTTTTTGTCTTGGACAAAAGAACGTATTGATATCATCCCGACCGAGTTAAGGTAATAATTGGGAATGGCCGAATAGCTATTGTCCTTGTAGAGAATGGGCTATCTTATTACTGTTAATGCGGTACCTTGAATTTAAATGAACCATGTGGTACTGGGTTCAGGATATAAAGTAACCTATCTCCTGTTAGTCTGGCCAATAAAGGCTTGTGCAGACCAGCGCGACTTGTCGCGCGACGCGACACGAACAATACAATTTCTAAGAAAACTTCACAGTATAACAATAACCGGTGTCGCGTCGCGCGACAAGTCGCGCTGGTCTGCACAAGCCTTAAACGTATTTCCTTTCTTTATCTGCGTCTGTTGATGCTGTTAAGCCTCATTGTGACTTTTAGTAATGTGGATAGGCTTCAGGAGCTACTAATACTGAAACAGTCTGGCTACTCTTCTAGAGTGGTTGATAGCTACGAGTAGTAGGTAATGACAGAGATTTTCTTCAGATCATTGTCCAAGCCGCATTGCAGTTTTCCATTTATTTCCATGGAGAAATGATGGGCATTAGACTTTCGTCTTGATCACCTACAATATTTTTTATTTATTTAAAAAACATTGCACAACGCAATGACACAGGCGGACATGACAAAAAAAAAATACATTTGAAATAGGCTTTAGTTACTACATTATTTTACATAGCCCAGCTGCTTGTTCCGATATTGATTACACAAAATTTTAATATACTCGTAAATTCACTAAGTCATTTAGTTTATTTAATTTACTAATGAAACGGATCCCGAGCAGCAGTTCGGAATTCCTCTCGGTATAGCTCGATAAAATTGAAACGAAACCCAATGTCAGCGTATATCCCTTCACCTCACCTACCCTCACGGTATTAAGTGCAGTGGAACAAACAGTTTTGCTTTGAATAATATTATTACTTAGAGCTAGTGTTGTCTTTGTTGAAAGCCTCCCTACGTTTACCTTTAGTCAGGTAACTCGGAACAGGTAAAAAATACTTGACTTTGCCCCCTAAGGATCGGATGAAAGATTTGATTTTGATGTTCTGCATTTGAGTAGGCATTTTTTTAAATAAAAATAGTTAAGTACATGTTTTTTATGAATTTGATTACAGTTTTATTGAAGTGTTTTGTTATAATAATGAAGCACTAATTGTGTGGAAGATTTTTGTTTGTAAATTTATTTTTACGTTAATTTAAAATGGCAAAAGGCCAATTAGGTACATTTATGGAATTGTTCACAACACTTTATTAGGTATTCCAACCTTTCACTTCCTCGTCACCTTCCTGCCCGTCTGCCATGCTACTTAGGTTCTATTATTGTTATTGTTCCATTCTGCCGAGGCCTAGACAAAATCCCTTTTCGATAAACGTTAACGCCAACGGAAAGATCAAATTGTATAGAGTTGACATTAGTTTTAGAGATGTCACGTGACTGCTACTAAATTGGGATACAAAGTCATTCCTCATGCGGAAAGTAACGTTGAAGTGAGCGTGACATGCGTATAGACGCCAAAAATATTAATCAAATTGGTAGACAAGTACCACTTTTGACAAACGTAATGCTATTATGGCGATTCCGCAACACGCTAAATTAGCGGGAGCTCGGACCATGACGGTAACAGTGGTAAATATTAAATACAGTCATTTTTGTGTGTGTATATTTCAAATTAATTAATTAGAATGCATAGTTTGAGATTATTATGGGCAGCTTACAATGAAGGAGCATTGCAAAGACATCAAACAAGACAAAATCTACGTAAATGGAGCAAATTGTGTAGATGCCGCCGGAATTTGAATTTGTTCATCGTTTTAGGCTAAATAATAATAATAATAAGCATTTATTCGTAAAACGGAAGGTATTTTTTTCGTCTACGGTAAGTGCAATCTGTCAAAAGTATTAGAGGGTATTGAAATTGAAATTGTTTATTCATCAAAAAAAAAAAATACATACAGATAGTTACAGAAACAATCAGTGGGTAGAAAGTTATACATATACGAGTAATATATGTTTGTTGTAAAATCTGTTCAAAAAATTGTATCACCCTGCCTCTCAAACTAGGTTATAACCTGTATTTTGTGAAACAGTGTACGTCAATAAACAAAGCTTTTGGCGTTTTTGTTATGATCTTTAACGTTTAACCTTATTAAATGGCACTTAGGAAATTAGTTTACAAATCTTGAAGTACAGCTTGTGGCCTTGACAGATCACCATGGCTAAAAAAGTATTTATGATAAGATTAATATACAATAAGAACAGGATCCGGTAAACATGAATTTTGGTACTGGCATTCTAACACCTATGCAATAAATATTAAGGTATGAATTCGAGTTTATCTATAGAAGAATAACAAATGTAAGAACCACAAGCATACCGTTGTCAGGTCTTTGTTTATACATATTATACATTCCATATTCTTAAATTTGATAACTGCTACACACAATTCCATAGGCTAAATATAGAGTGTTTCGTGGCACGCTGTGGAATAAGCGTATCGCGTTCCATGTGTAACTTGTCTACCATTATCTTCACGCTAACGTGAATTCCTTAGCGTGAAAGGGAAAAGCGTGAGCAGAAAACGTTTGGATTTTGTCCAGGCCCCCGTCGACCGTCACGCTATCATTCACTCCCTTCTCTGTCATATCACTCCTCACACAATCCAGCCAATCTTTTCTTTGGCCTTCCTCTCGCTCTCCATTCATCAACATAATATATTCATCACTTGTTTAGTCACATGCTCTCTCATTTTCTCTATCTGATCATTTTCCTTTCAACTTTCCGTTACTAGCGCCACTTACTTTATGCTTACGTGAGTTTAATTTACAAGCGAAAACTACCTACCTTATAAAAATATTCGTTTGAAAACGTGGAACTTTTATGATCTATTACTTGTTATCTTTAATTTAACCAGTGCGGTCAACATTTTGGGTTACCAGCATTTTAATGTCTTCTGTCTACAGTTTAATTACTTCCAGACACGACTTTTAAGAAACTTTGCCAATTAATTATTTATTTTTAGTAATGACATGACTAATGCATACTACGAAATCTATCAGTCATTTTTTTATAAACAAAAAGCTTAAATCTGTTTATGTCATAGAATTATACGAGTATGGCAGCTATAAAGTGCAAATGAAGTTTTGTCATATTAAAATGTATAATCCTTAGGCTGGGAACGCACGAGTGAGTTTTTCACTGTCTGTCTGCAGGATTATAAATATGATTCATCAGATTTTTACTAAAGTTTTCGAGGATTTTCGTTTGTTTTTATAGTTCTTCTATTAACTTCTACAAGAGAAGTTAATAGAAGCACTTATTACTATTACGTAGGTACCAAGTTGAAACTTAAAAACTAATTGAAACGAAACTAGAATTTTCATTTAATTTGTAATTCTACAGCTTGAGAATTGTTTCTGTTTGTTCAGTAAAAACATATTTTTGTTGGGCATATTATTTACTTCTCATTTTCTCTATAATATTTCTATTCATTTATCTTATCATTAACTTATTGTATACTTACTATATAAAAGTTAGCAACAGGCCTAGCAAAAAGTAGTTTTTAAACTATCCTAGAACCATAATTTATCGAGGACTATATGAGACTTATATCCGCATATAAGTCTCGAAAAGGGCTCACTTTATAAGTCTACTTTTACTTATAATGTGTTTATATTAGACCGCTGAAATGCCATATACGCCTTTATTGCTCCTGTAATTGAGTTACGTCAATACAATTACTCCTGTAAATCTCAATATAAGTAAGTTATAGTCAAAAATGAGATTTATACGCGCCTAGAAATGCTTCTATAATATATTGTGAACAGTCGAGTGTATCGCTTGTTGTGCTCTGTAAAAAAATATTTTTAACATCTTGAGGGGAAGTATTTATATGAATCAGAATTGATTCATGTCAACCTTAGTAGAAAAACAAAATCTTATTGTTGTCAAATTGTTAGTCTTATAGCTTATTCGTAGGGGAATGTGAATTTTCTGTGAAATCTATCATGGTTTTGATAAAAAAATTAAAGCGCCTCTTAAAATTTGCTTATTTACATTTTAGTATTAATTAATATTAAATAAATATTATGAAAGGCAGCTGCCATTTTCCTGGTGAGCATTTCCAAGTGTGACATAGTACCAATATAAGTATATTGGTTCTATATTGAGTTATCTCAAAACCAAAAAACATTCGCCATTGTTACCGATTAGGGTTCCGGAATGCCCAGATGAAAATCGATTCAAATCAAATCCTACAATAGAATTTGCAAAACTATATAAAGCGCGTTTTCGCCTGTACTGGTCGTTACAAGCAAAAGTGGCTTCTTAAGAGTTTTAACAAGGATTGTTTGTGATTACTTAGACAATAACACTACTGTGGAATGCCTATATAAATATGTCTAGGTTTAAAACGGCATACGATAAATCGATATAGAGAACATTTTATCCTACCGAGTGCTGTTATAATTTTGGTGATTTATTATTTTTTAAACGTGGATATGTAATTCATTTAACACTTATTTTTAAGTTTATGTAAAACCAAACCAGATACATAAATGATTTACAATAATTTGACTTTAATTTACTTAAATTGGTCATAAAATATTAGCTTATAAGAGGTTATAAGTAAAAATAACAAGAGTAATTGCTCCTCAGAGCATATCTTCCTGGTACATGCTCCTACAGGAGTATTAAGATTTAAAAGAGTCTGAGTTACCGGAGTAATTACTCCTGAGTGCAATTACTCTTGTTTCTTGCTTTTATAGGAGTCTTGATCCTATATACCGATATAAGTACAAATCATAGGATTAAACGTTCTTGAGTAAAATCAGCATGTATTTATGCTGTTAAAAGCGTAGTAGCAACCACCAAAACTATCATCGGAGTTTTATAAGTCCACGTAGCATTATAAAATCGCATTCCAGGATTATTTTGCTTGTTGGGGGCCTATTTTAATGGAGATTTTAAACCAACACATGAACTTTTAGTAACCAACCATCAATGACAATCAGTATCATAAATGATAATTACATTTTAATCCAAACTAACCTACAAATGTTCCTATGCTTTAAAACAGCGGCCGTATATTGAAGATAAGTTAAACCCGGTTCCTCTTTGAAAATTAAGTATGGTCGTTAAATGGGCGATTCGTGACGCACTGAGCTTGCATATAAGTTTAAAGGGCGATTTTTAGTCGTAAGACTTTTTGTCTTGATGTAGACTTGTGTATCCAAATAATATATTGTATTTTATTTATTAACCGACTTCCAAAAGGAGGAGGTTATCAATTCGATTGTTTATATATATTTTTTTTTTTTTTAATGTATGTTCGGGCATAACTCCGTCATTTATAGACGGATTTGCAAAAAACTTTTTTTGTGTGAAAGGGTATACTTCCGAGATGGTCCCATTGTCATTAGGTCAGGATCTGATGATGAGATCCTGGAGAAATCGAGGGAACTCTTCAAATATTATAGGCACACCTCTATAGGTGTGCCTATATTATTTGTATTTGTTGTCTGTCTTATCATCACTTCACTGCGGCTTCAGGGGTGTATAATAAGCCCATGAGATTAGTCAGAAAGTTTATTGTTGTAGGTACTAAGATTGTCTGTCTTATCATCACTTCACTGCAGCTTCAGGGGTGTATAATAAGCCCATGAGATTAGTCAGAAAGTTTATTGTTGTAGGTACTAAGATTGTCTGTCTTATCATCACTTCACTGCGGCTTCAGGGGTATATAATAAGCCCATGAGATTAGTCAGAAAGTTTATTGTTGTAGGTACTAAGATTGTCTGTCTTATCATCACTTCACTGCGGCTTCTGGGGTGTATAATAAGCCCATGAGATTAGTGAGAAAGCAAGAATCTTAAAATGTTGTATCTAATTTAAGCAAAGACTTCATTTGTGTGTTCCTATCCTAAATCAAAAGTTATCTAGGTCTGGACGGATGAAGCCAACAGGTTTTTATGATTTTGATGACAACACTTTTTAACTTTTAATTATGAACTGTATTCATATTTATAGTTTTATCATTTGATTTTGTTATTCTTTTGCATTTATTTGATATTCTACCATTTAGTCTTAAAATATATTATGAATATTTGTGTATTTACAATAACTAAAGAATAGAGTTATTAAAGTATAATAAAACTATGTCTGCTAGTTTTGCATTAATGAAATGGATACCGACTTAATGAAGTTTGATCAAATGTTATTCGAACCTCTATACACCAGAATGTTAATATTTTACTGCTCCCGGCGTATTTTGAATTTAAAATGTTTATCTTTTAATGAATCAAAATACAAACTCATGTTCTGTCAGAATATTACTTTTTAAATCCTGTGCTGTATAAAGCAAGCAATAAAACAGAACCGAAGTCTAAAAATCAAAACCAGTCTTTAAAGACTGGTTTTGATTTTTAGACTTCGGTTCTGTGACTAGTCTCTGACTCTGTCCTAGTTTAAACTAGGACAGAGTCAGAGACTAGTTCTAATAAAATCAGGTTTAATCAATCAACTCAAAGCTTATCTGAACACAAGCTTATCTTAAATCCTGCCAACAAAAAAAAAAAAAACGAAACGAATGCAAAACCTGGATGATTGTCAGCCAGCAGATTAGATATAAAACATAAATATTCATATAGAATGATAACGAATACTGTCTTGTAAACTAGTCTAGCAAAAACTAAATTATGTCACTTATCGAAAAGGAAACCTGTCTAAACTGCATAAGTTATAATTATAGCCAGTATGCATCATTCATGAATGTTCCTTTGGCGGAGCAACACTGGGAGTTCTAATCTCTGGTAATAGAATGTGGGGAAATGATGCAATAAAAAAAAATTGTGATCGATTGCGTATTGCCAGCATATCGACATATTTTCTTTATTTTACTTTTTGTACTTTTGTGGGCAGGCGTATGTATAATCTTTTCATCTATTGTAACCAGATGGATTTTTTTTTAAATTTTTAAGTGCATTCCATAAGTTCAGTTAAATAATTTTAATTAGGAGAGAGCCCGTTAGTCTAAGATACGATACTATATCAGGTTAGAAAGTTTATTAAATGTCACATACAGACTGGCTGTCAGTTTTATTGCTGCTGCTTGTATTCCATATACAGAAATGAGAACTAGAAGATTCGTGTGTGCAAATCTAAATTACGTAAATTGATCGATTAATTGAATCATTTCTTTTGCAGGTGTGAGTGACAATGTGTGTGCGGTGAGTGATAAGAACGCGCGATGTTGCGCGTGGTCACTTGCCTGTTGGTCGCGACCGCGGCTGCGGAGCATGTGCGAGAGTTTACCGTCAGAGAGAACGCACGAGCCGCCACCCTCGTCGGTCACCTTGGAGATGAACTACCCGACGCAGCCCCACCATACACCATCGTCCCCGTCCCCGGCAGCGCCGTCAACGACGACCTCAGGATAGACCCTCACACAGGAGAAATCAGGACCCGAGGCCCTCTAGACAGAGAGAACAGAGACCATTACGCTCTAGTCGCCATCCCCGCCAGCGGAGATAACATTCGCGTTGTCGTCAGAGTACTAGACGAAAACGATAATGCTCCCACATTCCCCGCACCCGTCATGAACGTGGAGTTCTCAGAGAACACTCCCAGAGACGTGAAGAGAAAACTAAACCCGGCCAAAGACCAAGATTTGGGACCATTCAACACGCAAAGATACAATATTGTATCTGGGAACACTGACAATGCGTTCAGATTGTCTTCCCATAGAGAGAGAGATGGAGTCCTATATCTGGACCTACAAATTAATGGCTTCCTCGACAGGGAGACGACTGACCATTATCAGTTAGTAATAGAAGCGTTAGATGGTGGTACTCCACCGCTGAGAGGAACTATGACTGTAAATATTACTATTTTAGATGTTAATGATAATCCTCCTGTGTTTTCTGAAAGTGTTTACTCTGCTTCTATTCCGGAGAACGCGACCGTAGGCACTCCAGTACTAAAAGTGTCCGCGACCGACTCAGACTCTGGTGAAAACGGTTTGATCGAATACTCGATAAACAGAAGACAGAGTGATAAAGAGAATATGTTCAAAATCGACTCAGAAACCGGTGATATTACTGTAAACAAAGCGTTAGATTTTGAAACTAAAGAATTGCATGAACTTGTAGTTGTTGCCAGAGATAAAGGTGCACAACCTTTAGAAACTACAGCCTTTGTGTCGATAAGGGTTACTGATGTAAATGATAACCAACCTACTATTGACGTAATATTCTTAAGTGATGATGCTACACCAAAAATCTCCGAGTCAGCACAGCTAGATGAATTCGTGGCTAGAATATCAGTGCATGATCCAGACTCGAAAACCGAATATGCAAACGTAAACGTTACGTTAAGTGGTGGAGACGGGCATTTTGATTTGAGGACTCATGACAACATAATTTACTTGGTAGTTGTTGCTTTGCCACTAGACCGCGAATCCCGTTCGTCTTACACGTTGAATGTGGTAGCGACTGACAAGGGGTCGCCTCCATTACACGCTTCTAGGATCATCAGTCTGAAAGTAACTGATGTGAATGACAACGCGCCAGTTTTCCTGGAATCGGAGTATAAAGCGAGTGTGCCCGAAGCGGCGGCTCCAGGCACACCGGTTGTACAAGTATCGGCTGCTGATGCTGACGAAGGAGAGAACTCTGAAATCCGTTACTCTTTGCTGCCGACTCCTCAGTCAGATTGGTTTGCGATTGACGAGCGATCAGGGTTGGTGACTACTCGGGCTCGGGTGGATTGTGAGACAAATCCAATGCCGCGGTTGACCGTGGTGGCTCAAGACCGCGGTAACCCTCCAATGTCCTCGACGGCTACGTTAATAGTGACAGTGTTAGATGTGAATGATAATGAGCCTATCTTCGACCAGTCCTTCTACAACGTCACCGTGTCGGAGAATGAAGCTGTCGGCAGCTGTATTTTAAAGGTGAGTGCTTTATTAATCGCTTTACTCACATATTTTATTGATTTCCACAAAATCTCTGTATGTCTTTGCCTTAGGTATTGGTTATGTAGATTCTCGGTCTAGCCTGTATTCGTATAGATTCAAGCTGCTACGTTGTATCTCTAATATCTACTAGGTCATCATGAAAAGAAATAATTTCATATCACAACCGTTGAATACTTTATAGCTATGCACACTACACTTAACGCACACTATGCATTGTAATATCATAAAGCAAATGTATGTCATGTGACGTTGAAAGGCGTTGGCCGTCGCTAAAGCAGGCATAATAAATAAAATATAAAGGCATATTTAGTTTATATAGCCTTTTCCTCATTAGAAATATTTATTTATTTATCATCATCTCACATTTACCATTACAGGTTACCCCAATGCGATAAATGCGCTTTTCGCAACTTAACATCTATAACATATTACAAACAATGCATTCCTTGTGAATTCACTCAGAGAACAACAGAATATGTAAAGTTGTAGGCAATTACTCCCCATTTATTACAGCTGAGTTACATATAATATTAACATATTAAAGACTTGCGTTAATAGTGGTTCATCGTCAATACGTTTGAGAACAGCTTCATCTGACTTGTTTTCATAAGCTAATTTCCTCACCTTGTATTACAGCTTATTCTAATTTAGATTATCATCGGTATAGCATTTTCATTTGAAGTCCACTTGACAGTAAAACTTAAACTTTACTTCAAACATTATTACAATTTTTTGGTCTAACGTCGCGGTAAGACTGCGTTTGAAAACCTCGCATATCGTACAATATATCCATACTTATCGATTCCGATCTATAATCTTCTTAACCCTTTCGTCACATTATTTTTTAATGTTATTATCTGCTAACATTACTATTCGGATTTGCATTATTTCCCTGCCACTATGAAGTCAAATAATTATGTAAATAAAATATTTACAATTCAAACGAAATTTTTGTCATAAATTATCAGATTGTTATGTTGTGTCATTTTTCACGGTAACATAGGTATCATAAAGATGTTCTTTTTTATTTGGTTTTTTGTAAGTCGTTGCGTTTTTCGTTATTGTTAGGTGAAATAAGTGACCTTTTAGTTTTTTAATTATAACATCTATATTGTAGTCATTAGAATATGATTTATACTGTCGGCAAGTTCTAATGGAAATACATAGGTAAACAAAATTATAAGTTAATATCAGTTTATATAGAAAAAAAACAGTAATTGGTAACGCTTGAGAAATAGTTTCCTACGTAAAGGAAAGTGTGAGAGATACAGTTACAGATAGTTATACTACTTTATTCGAGAAATCTGAGATGAACACCAACGTACATGCAGACATGCAATCGTTATTAAGAATAACTAACAAACATATTACAACAGTACAAAATAGAACTTATGATGGCATGATTAATCTCTCATGATAGAGATGTACCTATAATAACTACAGAAAACCCTAATTAGAAAAAAGAAAAAGTATTTATTGGGACACAGGAAGATCACAAACTAAACACAACCATAGAAACATAAAATACAACAAATATGAAAGGAAAAATCGAAATTTCAGTACGAGGGTAAAAGGCTCCTGTGTGAGCATAATGCTGCGACATTTAAAAATAAGTGTAGCAGCGCTATGACATTATATTTAGCCTAGGAATTGAAACCAGTGACCTAATTCCTGATATATAACAGGTCGAGCAATCCATCAAAACAAACCCAAAACTGAGACACAAATCCGTGCAGTGAAAGTCCACTTTGCGTTCACTAACAATTTGCAAGAAGTAAACTACGGTACCGGCATTATTCGCTAACAAAATGCCAAAGGTAGATGATGATTCCATACGAACTCCCATTACCTACCCATATATGCTCAAATGGGACATATAGTCATATATTACATGCTCACAAATAGGCATTTCTCAGGTGAAATTGCCGAGTAATGTGTCGATAAGTTGATAGTTGACTGTACTCGTTTTGAAAGTTTGAGTGGCGGGTAGGATGCAATTCGAAATCTGTTTCTGATGGTGATTGTAAAAGGTTACGGAAAACAGTTACTATGCTTGTTATTTAGCTGGTTACTTTTCAGTTATAAAATTGGCGTTATTATTAAGCAGTTATTTCCGCTGCTTGAGTTATGCTGTTCTAGGCGGCTTTATATTTGTGACGTCAGAGACTATAGAAAATTCACATTCTTCGCAAATCCCAAAAGAAGTATTCGCAATAGTCGCTCTACACCAGAAACTAGCTAGATTTATTTGAACCAGTTCTTCACAAAACCAGTTTCTATAAACCAAGTAAACCCATACAATAGGCCAAGAAAATGCGAGAGACAAGAAATTATGCTTATCCCGTTAAAGAAAAAATATTACGTAACGCATGTTCATTCAAGTTGGTGAGTTTAAAAACAGATTCTTTCTTTCATACAACGCACATTTTTCAACGTTAATGTCTTGCCGACAGTTTTATATTACGTTTTCGGTGTTAACATGCAGTTTAGCGTCTTAACTGGCCATAAAATTGTAGAATTGCATGATTACTTTTCTATTTCTGTTGGTATTATGTCAGTTTTAAACTTCAACAACATTTTGTGTCCGTATTGCGATCCATGAGTCCATGTGTCCGTATTCTTCATGAATCTTTTGTATACCATAGTAGGCTGGGGTATACAACAGATTCCTAGGCAATAGATCTTCTTCTTTTCGTGTGGTTAGTGACTAACCTGGTGTCAGAGTTTTAAAGCCGCCCATGGGCCTCTGACTTTTTTTATGACTCCTCCCGCTCTGGGCGGAGCGAGAGGGAGTGTCAGACTTTTACTGACTAAAACCCACCCGTGTTCCTTCCGTTGCCTATGTGCTGGGGCCGCGATATCCCTTTCGGACAGACCCGCAACCCCAGCAGGCATTGGTCCTTCCGGACCCCGTCAGTTGGTGCTGACATCCCTTTGAGGCGCGCGTGGAACACAACGCGCCGTCGACCCGGGCCTGGTCCTTATCGGACGGCGAGCTGCCCATCGCTCACCGTCCGCAGGCCCGCGCCTACGGTGGCCGGAAGTCAGCTTGTGACTCCCGACGCCCGGGGCGTCTCCTGCGGCGACTAGGGGCGCGAGGGCGTGCAGCTTCAATCTCCCTCGCGCGCTCCGCCTCCTCCTTCGCGAGCATAACTGCTTCGCAGAAGGAGGTGACGGCCTCCCATGCACTCTCGCTCCGGACCATGGCCTGAACCAGGGCCGGACGCGAGAGATCGCCGCCGCCGATCGCCTCCGTGAGGACACGGCGGTGCTCCGCCCAAGCCGGGCAGACCTCCACCGTATGCTCCACCGTGTCCTCCGGGCGATCCACACAATGGTGACACCCGGGCGTTTCCTCCCGCTTGATCCTGAACAGGAACCTCCCGAAGCAACCGTGTCCGGTGAGGACCTGCGTCAGGCGGAAGGTGAGGACGCCGTGGCGCCTCTCCAGCCACTCCTCAAAGAGGGGACTTACCGCCGCAATTGCATGCCGTCGAGAAATATCTCTCAAGCATTCTCGTTTCCTCACGATGTTTTCCTTCACCGTTTTTGAAGCAAGTGACAATAGAGAGAGGCAATAGATTATTCATCCAAACAACTCCAGGTTTGGATTAATAAGGTATGGCCTTTAGTCACAACGCAGGGTTTCGCCACTTAAAAATAATAAATTCAAAATTACGTTATCTTAACAAAATACCGAGGATATAACTGTCCTCGTTTAAAAATACCTGTCGAAAAAAGTTGAACAATAAACTGGACTGCGCAAACTTCGTACCAATTAGTTACAACGGACAGATCAATTCCGCTTATCTGTGTCGGCCACACCCGCACTTGACGAATTTGTCGAGAAAAAAAAACTCAATTTTCATTAACTCTTATCTTGAGAACTCGGCCCTGACTCGTAACTTACACGAGTTAATTTCTTTTAATATATTCCACGTATATTTATAAGTGGTTGTACATAAATCTATCGTATGGAGTGATGCCAGTTTGGGCGTGCGGCGAGCGGCATCGCAAATTGCGATCTAAATTGAAAATTAAACAGTCCAGAGCATGCCGGGGTAGCCCGCGCGGGCCGCGGCTCCCGCCAATGAGCGACTCGCAAACTACGCATTCCCTATTCCGAAATTGCGTTTCTATTTTCGAATTTACCTCTTCATGAAAAGAGGTTTAATATCGAGAAATTGTGATAAACAATATAATATGAGAACATAGGATTTCGAGTAGTAAAATAAGCACTAAGCAATAACGACTTACGTGACTTGGTTGGGAAATCTTGTTAAAGTTGTATTACATACCAATCCGGGGTATTGAAATCAACACATAGTTACATTGAGCTAGGTCACGAAGACTGATGACATTTTCTACCTCTGCACTGAAAGCAACATAATAGAGGTCATTGTGAAAATAAGATAAAGCAAATGTTGAAATCGAAATCCATATTGTACCGACAATAGTTTCAGAATATCAATAAACCGTGAAATATGGACCAAATAAGTAAAATGTCAACATAAATAAAGCAAACAGAGGCACCATTAATAGAAACAACTTTCATTAATCAATATTCAGCCCAATTAAGCATAAAATTAAACAAAACCATAACGACATTGCACCATACACTATAACAATTCAATTCCATATCAGATGTTAGTCTATGAATTCTAAATACCGAATGCACAATTGAATTGTTGCGTTTTTCGTCACCTGCCTCTCGGCGTCACGAACTCACGTCCAACTCGATTGTTATTTGATTATTCACATAAACCTCTGTGTGTTTCGCTTTTAATAGAGGTTAAGTGCCGCTAAAAGGCAGACAAATGCACTTTGACTGTAGTTGTCTTTGACTGTAGTTGTCTTTGATTGTAGTTATCTTTGTTCGATTAAAAATAAAATACTTCTCTATTTGTTGTTCGCAGATTGAAATTGATTGTTATCTGTTAGTTTTGGCCTCGGCTTTTTATTACTTTACGGTTTTACTTACTGAAAAAACGTTTTTAAATTCAAAACATGCATTCATGCTGACTTAAAACATACTTAGGCAACTTATAATTTTGTCCTTCACTTTTAAGCAACCTTAAAACTTGAATGCCCTATTATGATGTTTTGTCTTTGTGGAAAATTCACGTTATTCAATAACATATTTAATAGATTTAAGTAGAGGTTAGACTGTGATCGTTCTTATTATATTATTATGTAGCCATAAATGTACCCAGTCATGGTGAAATATTCTTTTTAGGATTCCGTACATCAAAAGCAAAAAACGGAACCCTTATAGGATCACTCGTGTGTCTGTCCGTCTGTCACCGCCAATTTGCACCGAATCTAATGGACCGAAATTTGGTTGAAATTTGGTAGGTACACATGTATTTCTGTGACCCAAACACGGACGTGTAACGTAAATAAATGACTTTTGGGTGTCACTTTTGGGGTGCAAACAAGAAAAAAAAAGACATCATATGAAAGGGCTAATTGCGAGGATCTCATTTAAAAAAAAAATAGTTTTAATATTTAATAAAATAGAGTAAAATTGACCATTCTCTTATCTCGGAATCTAATGAGCCAAAAATAAAAATAAAATACTGGGGGTGGTTCTTTTCTCACAGATTACAGAAAAACCTATATGAAGTTTAAGGTCTTAAAATAACATGATAAATCTGTCAATATTGTACAAACAAACTTAAGAGTACATTGGCTGTTGGAATATGTCGGAGAATATGTTAAGCTTGTATTTGGGATAAATTCATCCCAACTACGGAACCCTTCATTGTGCGTGGTCTTACACGCACTTGGCCGATTTTTTTAAATCCCTAAATTGTCTTGCCGAAAGGCTAAGCAATGGGTCAAATCAAATGAAGTGCTGTAATGCATCATTTAATAATGGCGTATGCGGATCGTAACTGTTATTCTTGGACGTTCAGAAGTGCCTTATATGTGCCTATTTGACATAAATGATTTGACTTTGACCTTTTTGTGGTAATAACAAAAGGTTGTCGATTTTTTTCAAAGCATCTAAATAATTAAAGATCACAAGTGCAACGAAAGCAACATGATTTAATGCTTGCCTTATTTATTTCCTTCCAGCTATATTGACTGCAATCACAATCTCTGTAAATAATGCTTCATATCTTAGTTTTTATGATGCAATCACAGCTGAGCATCATTCGTCTTTAACCATAGGGAAGAGAATATTAAACCTATCGAAAGCGTGTCGTCCAACTCAGTTTTATGTCTCACAATATCTGATTAGAAAAAGTAGTTTGACTCATTCGAGGCCTCCATACAAGCGTTTGAATCACGTATAATTATTTTATGTGAAATTGATTACAACTCAGAGTTTACCTTGTACGTTTGTTATTACATTACTCCCTACATATTTCAGTAGCGGGACTGAGCGAGCCTCCAATAACCGGATAAGACGGGGCGGCCATGTTGGATTCCGGTACGCGTTGCCATGGTTACCGCTTGATTGCGTGCGTAGGCGCATCAGGAGCGTATCGACATTTTTGCTCCATCCCTTTACTAATGTACTGTTTTAATAAGATTATTAGTATGTAATGTTTGTGAATGTTTTTATGTTTTAATCCTTAAGTATCTGTCGATGGTCTATCTGTAATAAATGCGTTTTTGTTTTCTTATAGACCTCGTCCATGGTATTAAATTGAATATTAAAAATGTAATAACTCTACAGTTATTACATTTTTAATATTCAATTCAATATCATTTTTATTAATAAAGCGCAAATATTTATAATTTTCTTTAGTCTTCCATACAATGTAGGAAGGTCCCATAAAAATTACTGAAGTTCACCATAAAATTAAAATTACTTATCTAATCAAAGTGCGATTAGTTTTATCTGTAGTCAGCGTATAATAAAACTAAGTGCCTCTCAATAAATCGGACGGGCAAAACTTAAATAGTTGCTAAACACTCGAGGACAAGTTCTCTTATGGTTCGCAGTCACGCGATACCGCTAATTATGTAACAGAATTAATTTATTACCTCAAACTTATAAACGAAAGGCTAGAAATGAAAAAGAAACACACATTAGTCTTCAGCTATCCTTGAGATAAAATTAAATTATTATTTTATGATTATACAATAACTTCATTAAGTAAATCAAGGGCGAAATAAACCATATTTTCGAGAGCGCAAAACGGATGCAACTTTAACAGGTGCTGTGATTGACACGAATGGTTTAAAAAAAAAAAAGGGTCTTTTGTCATGCACTGCACATACTACATGCACTTAATGGCACTGGAAGAATGGTTAAATACCTTTGAAAAAAAGTTAGGTTGAAATATTCATGCGATTTTTGACAGTTGTGATTATAAATTGGCACGCGTTTTGACAAAAGTTGTCTTTCGTCTACAATTTTTGCAGGCGAAATTATAGTTATTTTTGAAGATTATAGAAAATATTAACAAATCCATCAATATTAATTATGTTACCTAAAAATAATGTGATCGTTAAACCGAGATTGCTGATTTGCTGTAAGGTATGTGTTTCAAAAAGTCTTAGAATAGTTTACTCGATAAATGATTGAAGTGAACAGTAGGCAATAATACCAATCACGTTAATAATAAAGTAATTTTCTATTTTCTCTTTCGATATCAGCTGCCGTAATGTTGTGATGAGATGCGTCTAAACACGCGAACGTATCGAAACGTAACGCGTAGGTATAATGCGTTGCATAATAATGTTTTTTTAAATTAGATTTTCGTTAAAAGAACGTTGTAAAAAACGATTTATGCGTGCACGCGTGATTTACGTTTCGCTAATTGTGAGACGTAAATTGCTTTTTAAAGCGAATGTTAACTATTTTTGATTCTCACGCGATGATTTATGTAATTATTAAACAGAATCTTCTATACGAAGTTGCGTGCGAAGTTGTCTTTTGGTTTCGTTCTAAATATGTTTTAATTGATGTAATGCATAATGCATCTCGCTCATTTTATTCGTATTTCATCATTGAATGATAGTGGGTGCTCTTGAAAAAGCTTAATTAGGTTAATTATAGTTTCTCTGAGAGATTTTTTCAAAGATATTGGTATCCTCACGGTGGCATCTCAATTCATGTTCGCCAACATCTTATATATTAGGCAAAATATACACTTATACACAAAAAACAGTGATTTTCACAATGTTAACACTAGAAATAAGGACAAACTACGAGCTCCCTTTCACCGGCTTCATAAGGTTCATAACTCATTTGTTGGGCTTGATAACCTTATAACAAGCTACCCTCTTCTTTGCTAGATTTGCCTTTTAACATTTAGCTCGATGCGCCTCTGGCCACAGAGGTGTATCGCTAGCTTCTGTTATTCTATCTAAGATAGATGAATTAATGCTGAAAGGTGTCACATTGAGATTGCAATGGGTTCCATCGCATATTGGTATACAGGGCAATGAAAAGGCTGACATGCTGGCAAAATATGCAGCTAGAAATGGAGGAGGAACTAGCATCATTTTGGACTATTCAGAAGTTTTACCTAAATTCAAAAAGAAGTGTTATGATGATTGGAAGGAATATTTTGACAAGCGCTCTTTAGACCAAGGAATCTGATGTAAAACTATGCAGAGTCAGCCTTTTCGTGTGCCCTGGTTTGTAAATAGTAATTTAAGCCGAAAATTAGTTGTTACGGCTCATAGACTCAGATCTGGACACATTCCATGCAATAAGTTTGCGTTCATGATGAGGAAAACCAACTCTCCTAACTGTGTGGAGTGTGGGTTTGTTGAAGCCTTACACCACTTATTGATGGACTGTGTTCGGTATGAGTCTGGGAGAAATGATTTGTTTAGGGCTTGAGGTGGAACAGACTTGAAGTAGACACATTCAATAAAATCTTGGCTCAACCAAATGGCGCTGATGCGAAGAGTCTGTTTAGGTTCATGGCCCAGATATGACTAATGTGTATTTAGGTTACGATGGGACTGACATACGCATTGCGATTATAAATGTACCTAAATAAAATAAAAAAAGAATTAAAAAAAGTTACTTTAATTTTATTTTAATTTATTGTTGACATAATCTACTCATTACAATGTTTTTGTTATGAGTTGTATTGCAATATGTGGTTAGCTAGTGACCTCGACAATTGATCATATTATTTATTGTTATTAGTAATTAACTGTTTGTTTATTTATTTTACCTCGATGGTCCTAGTTTATCTGTTATAACTACCAGTTACAACTATATGTAAGCGGGCACGCCCTTTATGCCTGGAGGCTTTTATTTAGATATTAAGTTCTGTTTAGTTTTTATTTCTGCCTGAGTATAGTTCTCGATGATTTTGTTTGGTATATTGGCGTGTGCTAGCTAACATATGGCTTATAATTTAAATTATGTTTTGTGTTGCGTAATGTAAATTATTTTGAATATTAATATAGAATCTTTTTTTTTTTCTTCTAACTGAACAGACAGCTGTGCTGCTGGGGAGTTTGTTGCGCCACTTCTTCTTCCCAACTAACGCACTAGGAAGTGGTGAAGGGTGGGCGTTTTGGGGGACTGTCTTAAGTAATTTTGACGTTCGAAAAGTGCTGATTCTCAGCCTAGTTTGAATAAATGACTATTGAATTTTGTTATTTGAATAAAATAAAGTTAACTAAAGTTTAAATATTTTGTTATCTAATAGAGCTAACTGAGAAGGTACTGCTCAAATATTTCTAGTACCGCACACACACTATTCTCTAATAACTTCCATAACTAATCGTGAACTCATGAATACCAAAATATTAGAAAAAAAAAGACGTGTGGCACTCGGAGACTGCCGCGGTAAAGCTATTGCATAGCATTTTTTATCAACTTATGCAATTTGTGTCACAGTGATGCGCGCGCATCTTAAAATTTCACTCTATGGGGGTGTTAGGTTATTTTAGTTACGGAATTTCTGGATTCGGTCTCCACGCTCAAGGCCCGCGATAGCAGCTATGCAATTGCGGCATTCACCTTTTCGATCGACGCTTTTGTTTTTTAATCGTATGCACATTTTATGACGTCAAGAAAAATAATAATGAACGTTGCGTGTGGCCAGTTCGCGGATAACGTTATTTTAAATGCACAAGCATGTTCAACCAACTATTTGAGTGTTGATAGCAGTAAGAATTCGATAATTATAATTGTTTTGTTTATTAAAAACAGTATTTGGATTCAAGGGATTGGTTTTGGTGCCAGTGAGCGGCACGAGTTCCCTCTTAAAGTGGAGCGGACATTCAAGGTTTTATATAAAATAATAACTACTGGATTATACTGTATATTATTTTTGTAAATTATAGTACATAACTGTCGCGGCCAGCAATTAGGGCATTGATGAACGATCGTGAAATGTGGGCCGAAGCGAAGCCGAGGTACACTTATGTGAGTCCATCAATGCCTGGTTGCGGCCAAATCTTGTAGGTATAGTACTTTTCCCAAACAATGTGCGGAAATTCAAACTAAGCAAATTAATTATAAATTCCAGAGAACGACTAAGCATTTTCAAAGCGCAAAAGCGCTGCCTGAGAGCTATATTTGATCTTAAAGTAAGAGACAGTTGCGTACCTATATTTAAGTCTCATAAATTATTAACCTTCACATGCCTATATATCCTTGAATTAGCAATATTTCTAATAACAAATGATGTCTATTTGCAACTATAGAAACTAGAAAACGAAGTACAGCTATGAGATCTCAATACCAGAATCTATTATTTACGGGCGTATTTAAAACTAGCTTAAAGAAATGAAATGTGATTTGTATGGCTCCTGTATCTTTAATAAAATACCTGACCAAATAAAAAACTTACCGTTCCAAAAATTTAAAAAACGTTTCACAGAATTACTTGTAGATAAATGTTATTATTCTGTGCAGGATTTTTAATATAATTTGAATGAGAATGTTTTGTAATATCTTTACTTTGTATTACATTTGCATGCTTTATGGCAGAATGTGATCTATTATACAATTTAACAACTTATTTTTATGTACCTACATTAAAGCAAATAAAGACCTATTCTATTCTATTCAGAATCAATGATGAACATATTATAAAAATATTCACGCGCCAATATAATGCTATTTGCTAAGCCAATTTGAAATTTAAATAAAATCTTTGATAAGTTACCTCCTTGGTTGCCATAAAAGGGTCAAAGTAAAAAGATAGTTTCATTTTTAAGTAACATGACAGTTATGAGTTTTCATAGTAATGTTTTTGGCCGCTAAACGCTTGTTTTTGACCAGTACAGTAATTTCGATTTATCTTGATTTATTGAAGAAGAAGAAGCTTGTCAAAATAATGTTCGAATTTCCAAGCCAAATTAACTAAAACTTTTGTGAATACGCGTTATGCAGTCCTTTATCTATTATATTCTTCAGTTAAATGATCGTAAAATCATTTTCTTGTACCACCGCTGCGGCAGCCGCGCCGCTCGCATTGCGACTCAGATCGTAAAAATCATACATTCCGTTCTCGGTGTCTCCCGTCGATCTTAATGAAAATACCATTTAAATGCTCTTTGAATTACTTGGAAAAATGTAATTGAGGACGAAATATATGGTCGAGATGCTTTTAAGGCAACACTTGGGATTCTGATCCATTCCGAGCCTTTAGTGAACGATTACTAGGAGCCTGTTATTTCCAAAAGGTAAGGTAGAAAAATGTGTGATTCTACTCTCATTCTGTGAAATAGTTTGGCGACAATTTACTCCTACATAGGTTTGTATAAATTAAGTGATGAGTAAACTTCAACTAGTAAATATATGGACGGGCGGCGCAATGAATAACAGGCTTTCAAGTAATGGAAATGGGTACCGACGTACATTCGATATTCCCCTTCTTAGTTCTGCTATAAAACCAGCATGCAACTATTTAAAAACCCTTAACATGATTATAATGACCTCGTACGGTCTATCAATACTTAGTATCCACTACTATCTACTATAGTAGTATAGTTAGTGTTTACTGTTTTTACCAATTGATGTTTTATGAGTAACTCATAAAGTCTAAAGTATAGGTAAGTATACTTTAATGTCCAGCGTACATTAAAGTTCTGTTTTATCCAGATACTAGATTCCTTATTAGCCATAATAACTAAAGGAACAAAATAAAACTTACGAAGCGTTTTATGATAGTCGGCCATCTTTGCTGTATCGAGACTTTTTATTTGTTAATAAGAATCGAAAAAAAAACTATTAAATTCTTACTTACTTCTCTGTTATAATATTATGGAAGTTGTTTAAACGTGTTGACTTGAAGAAAGGAATATTCAAAGTAATGAAAGGAAAAGCGGAGAAAAGTTAGGTATTGGTAACGTTCCCATCGTGCTGCTCGACGAGGTGGGCAAGCTCTTTGCAAGTCAAGTCATTGCAGCCTGCCTTGTCGGGCGGCCGGATTTGGCGGAGACCCAGTTTGGTTTCCGCAAGGGGCGCTCTACGGTGGATGCCATCATGCGCGTTCGAGCCCTCACGACGGGGGATGCTGTTGCCCGGGGTGGGGTCGTCTTGGCGGTGTCTCTTGACATCAATACCCTGCCCTGGAATTGCATTAGGGAGGCACTCCGGTATCACCGGATGCCGACCTACCTCTGTCGAGTGGTCGATAGGGGGGATAGGGCCGTCATCTACCCCGGTCACCTCGGAGAGTGGAACCGGCGAGAGATGTCTTGCGGTGTCCCGCAGGGATCGGTCCTGGGGCCGCATCTGTGGGACATCGACCTCCCTAGCGGCGTTAGAGTAGTCTGCTACGCTGACGACACTCTGGTCCTGGCGCCTGGTCCTGGACTCAAGTCCTGGTTGGATTGCGATAATCGTAGATAGGATCCGGAACTGACGGGGTCCGTAAGGACCAATGCCTGCTGGGGTTGCGGGTTTGTCCGAAAGAGATATCGCGGCCCCGGCACACAGGCAACGGAAGAAACACGGGTGGGGTTTAGTCAGTTAAAAAAGTCTGACACTCCCTCTCGCTCCGCCCAGAGCGGGAGGAGTCATTTGATGACTTATCAACCAAAAAAAAAAAAAAAAGATAGGATCCGGTAATTGGGACTCGAGGTGGCCTTACACAAGTCCGAGGCCATGTGTTTTTATGGACCTCGGAACGCGCCACTGTCGGGTTCCCAGATAATGGCGGGAGGGGTTCACATCGGTGTCGAGTCTACGATGAAGTACCGGCACTTCCGACGTTTGGCTCCCAAACTGGAGACGGCTGGGGCTGCTTTGAAGCGGCTTCTGCCCAATCATCATAAGGCTGCGACCAGCCCGCCGATTGAACGCGTCCCAAAGGGTCATGGCCATTAGGCTGGTCAGAGGATACCGCACGGTCTCCTGTGAGGCGGCGAGCCTTCTTGCCGGACTACCGCCATGGGATCTTGAGGCAAAAGTCCTCGCGCACATCTGGGAGTGGCGCGAGGAGGCGAAACGCCGGGGCGTAACTCCGCTGCCGCGAGAAATCACGGCACAGCAAACAGAGCTCCGGCGGGATCTCATGGCGGCATGGCGAGTGCAATGGTCGATTGTCGCAACCCAGCGCTGGGCACGCCACAATTGTGATAAAATAGGTCTTCACCGGACACGGTTGTTTCGGGAGGTTCCTGTTCCGCGTAGGGCGGGCACCGCCGCCGTGTCCTCACGGAGTCGATCGGCGTCGGCGATCTCTCGCGTCCGGACCTAGTTCAGGCCATGGTTCGGAGCGAGAGTGCATGGGAGGCCGTCACGTTCTTCTGCGAAGCAGTAATGCTCGCAAAGGAGGAGGTGGAACGCGTGAGGGAGAGGCAAGATTCGCGCCCTCGCGCCCCTAGTCGTCGCAGGAGACGCCCCGGGCGTCTCCTGCGACGACTGGGACAGACCAGGCCCGGGTCGACGGCGCGTTGTGTTCCACGCGCGCCTCAAAGAGATGTCAGTACCAACTGACGGGGTCCGTTGGTCCCAATGCCTGCCAGGGTTGCGAGTTTGTCTGAAAGGGATATCGCGGCCCCGGCACACAGGCAACGGAAGGAACAAGGGTTGGTTTTAGTCATTAAAAGTAGTCTGACACGCCTTCCCGCTCCGCCCAGAGCGGTAAAAGTTATTTGATAACTTCCCACCCAAAAAAAGAAATAAAAAGTTGTATTTATTTATTTATTTATTAAGGTTAACCAACAATTGTTTACACCAGCACATTATCAGTGTATTATTTATAATAGGATACAGTTGCGGGTGCAACAATTAATTATAGGTTAACACCGCTAGCACAGAAAACAGTGGTAAAACCATTAATTACTAAATTACGACGGATTAAAAAAAAAGTGTGAAAATTAAATTAATAAATTAGATCACAAACGAGTAGACAAGATACAGATTGAATGATAATTGATATTAAAATTACATTATAAACGATTGAAAGCGATAGCGATTGTATTGGTAACGTTATTGTAATTTAACGTTATAACTTATAACTATATATGACAAATTTACTCGAATACCTCTCAGCACACAGGACATATTTTTTTTTAATGTATAAATTATCGATTCCAGACAATTCTTTTCAACTTGTCAATTCCGCACGATGAAATTATTTCTGACCTTTTATTAAATGCGGGTTTTCATTATCACTACTTGTTATTAATAGTGTAATAATAATCAGGGGACGATATACTGGTTGTATACGAGTGGCCATTTTACTTATCTGCCTAGAATTGCTTAAATTGATTATACCTACCAGATGGAAATTCAATTAGCTTAATTGAAAAACTATATAAGCCAAATATTGGCGCAAAATATACAGATGAACACATTCCGAGGCAAAGATTTTCTCTTTCTGCCTATTATGTCAGTCACGTCAATGCTCATTTTCTATCGCGTTTATCACTGATTGCAAGATTGTCAACCTCCACACGAAAGATACTTTGCAGTAATTAAACGCAATTCCATCTCAATGAATATTCAATGCTTTATTGATGTTAGTAGAAGGATTTTCTACTTTTTTTAAATAAAACATCCAAGCCCTGAACGTCGTTGATCGATCGCGCGTGGATTGACTCATTAATTTACTTAGTATTTTGTACTTTCTGATCCAGCTTTCAGTTTTTATATTAAAGGAGATCAATAGCGAGATTATCATTCTACATTATAGAGATAGTGAATGAAGATTAATTATGATATTTCTTGCTATTATTTTGGAAATTAACGATTTGATTGAACATTTCAGACTGTTTTGAGTATTAAAATAACATTGTGTTATGTAAAACATGCTATTAATTATGCTAGCCACACACGTAACGATTTACTTGCGCAAAGAATCATGGCGAGATCCTTACATTAATTTGTACAGAAAAAAGAGTTCATTTAGAGGGTTCAAAATAGTTTCCAATGTTGAGAATACATTACTAGGAGTAGATTGATATACTTATCATATTTTTAAAACCCCGAATAATTAAAATATCAGTTTTTCGTTTTATCTCGTTGCCTATTTCGTGTTTATAAAAAAAACCTAAGTGACAAGTGACAATAACGGAACTATCAAACTTGACAGCTGACAGACAAGGTGAATCGTTGTTTACAGCGGCGCTATGTATGAGTTGAAAAAGTACCTACATTGATTTATTCATGTGATATTTTCCATAGAACGATGGATGGATTACGTGAAAGATGATATGGGTAGAAAGGATGTGACTACTGTGATGAAGGCTACGGATAAGGCATCCAAGAGTAAAGACAGGCAACTTATAACTTGGGACAAGGGCGGGAGTATGACACCCATCACCCACATCTCGTCCGCACGGCTCCGGCCGTAGCAGCAGCACGACACCAACCGTCTGCATTGAGAGTGCATTGAGGTTGTATAGATTATGTCTACCGGTAGAAGACGTCAAATTAATATCAAGCTTGTGTAAACATTGATGAGCGAAACTTAATCTGTTGAAAGTGTGGTCTGTGGGTCGTCTTAGTGCAATAAGTTAATTTTGAAATGATATAAATAACATCAGGTTAGTCTAATAAAATAAAAAAACAACATCTTGACTAGTGTATTTATTCCTCTTCTACAAAAACATGATTTAAATGCTGAGCTGGTAGTAAAATGTTATGCTGATACTTTGCCCATCCCAAATACTAAACAACTGTCATTACATGGGCACAACAACCGAGCGTTCGGCAACCAACTATGCAATTACAGCAATACTCTAGGATGCCACTTCGCCAGGATAAATTAGTTTTAGTCAAAATATAAACATAATAAGTTTTTCTTCCCACATGCCATGAACTTATTTTTCCCCTTATTAATGTAATGCCCTCAGTTTCACTGACATTCATTTGAGACAGATTGATGTGACTTGGCAGTTCAGGACCTCTAATTATATAGGTGCCGTTAATTTTAACATGTTCACTATATTAAGAGTTAGCCTGCCGTATTTGGTAGGTAAGGAAAATAATATTGAATCATCATAGGCAAATCACGGGAAGAATAATACACTATCCCGATCGGCTGTAATACTTATACAGTCAGATGAGCGCCTATTAAGGTTCAATGAGACCACCACATCTGAAAGGTAACTGAAATCGTACATATAAAACATTTAAGATATTTTGGGCATCACTACGATCTTTCAACCATACAGCAAACTTGTATAAAACCATCATTATTGTTGTTATTGTGCCTTATTGTTGGGTTTGTACGCACTACAAGTTCACTTGGAATCCTTAAAACAGAGCGCCCACATGTAACACAGGCTCTTGAGTGTCCAATAACTCTTTGAGGCTGGTTTACATTGCTAGAGCTAGGTTCACATGAATGATTGTCACTAGCAGTTTCCATAGTATTATGAGCTATCAATGACTCATTGATAGCTCTCATAGCTGCTTTCCAGCATTGAACACATATTATGTAGTCCGTTGCAGGCCCCTTCTCATACAAAGAATGTATGCGCAATAATCACCACACTTGCTCAAGATGGGTTGACTATTCCAGACTTACCTATATTCATTACTAGCTTCAGCTTTCGTCACCGATTTTTTCCTTCAACAATGTCAGTGATGTCAAGATAATCTTAAAAAGTACTTATTACGAATTGAAAAAGTCACATTAATACTTGGCCGGATTTGAACCCACAACCTAACATTATTTAGTACGTGGGGACTATGCGCATAAATGAAAATAGGTACTTACTATGACAGGACCAATCCATTCTGCGACAATGTACTCTGTGTTCTGCTATCAATGAGATTGTTCTTATGTCTAAATCGGGATCCTGCCGTTTTACCGAAAAGATTTTGCCAAAATTTCACTACCCAAACAAATTTTAGCAACCTTTTTTTATACCAATGCAATGTTTGAAATGGTTTTAGTACGCACATTTTCATTTGGTCAAGTTTTTACTTGGCAGAATATTATCAAGGATAATGTCATTTAGCCATTTGGTCTTTAATCAAATGATTTATTACAGCAAACAATCTTTAGACAATAAACGTTTGGTCAGTTAGTTATGGAACTAGTTAGAGTAGGTTAATTATTAAAAAAAAAATGGTTAGGTTAGTTTAGGTTAAAACTGTGACCTCCTACGCACGAGTCGAGCGAGCGAAGCGACCGGTGCCACGGCAGTGGCCGGCGAGTGCCAGAAACGACTAGATTATATAGAAAAAAAATATGGAATAAAAACAGGCTACCCGAAACTGAACTAGTTAGACGAGATTAATTATTAAAAAAATGCAACTAACTAAAAAAAAATACTACTAGAATCGGTAATATTAATATTTCCTTTAATATAATTTACATTTTTAAATATTTTTATAAAAACAAAAGGGAAAACAAAAACATTTAAAAATATAAATAATAGTAGCCCACCGGTATCGGGAACAGGGTCCAAGCTACCGGTGGTCAGGGCTCCTGAGCGAGGAATCTCCTAACGATACGCGCCGTGTCCAGCAGTACCGCTTTCTGGATCAAGCCCTTGATCCAGCTGCCCAACGTTCAACGAGAGCCTCCTCAGGTGTTGGTCGAGGCTCTTGGCTATTATGCCATTGGCCGTTACGACTATCGGCACAATGACTGCTGTATCCACATCCCACATGTCGAAAACCTCGCGAGCCAGGTCAAGATACTTAATCTGCTTATCTTTTTCAGCTTTCACGAGGTTCTCGTCATGCGGGACCGCTATATCAATAATCATTGTGCGACGCTCTAATCGATCTATCACCACTATGTCTGGCTTATTGGCAACAATAGTCCCGTCAGTGATGATAGATCGATCCCAATACAACGTGATATTGTAATTTTCGAGAACTGGGTCGGGCAAGTATGGTACTTCCGTCTCCGTTAGTCAGACGAGTACAGCCAGAAATAATGTGTCGGATTGATTCCCCCGGACGGTGGCATGCCCGACAGATGTCAACCGCGCCGTCCTTCACAATATATTTCCGGTAGTTGTTCGTCATCATAACTTCATCCATAATCGCAAAGACAAAACATTCTGTTTCCCCAAAGAGATCACCGAATCGCAGCCAGGATACGGACGCTAATAGGTCTACATCGGGCCCATGTAAGGCCCGGTAAAAGCGCCCGTGAAGCTCTTTGCTCTGCCATACGTCCCTGCGGTCATTAGTATCTAATACTATAGGTTTGCGCCAGTTCTCGTTTGCCAAGGATAGCGGGGTAAGGCCCCTGTCCACTGAGACCACATCTCGGTGCATCCTCACGTCGGCTTCTAGGAAGTATTTCCTGAGACTGCATACCTCACGGTTGTGCAGGGTCTTAGCATTTAAGAAGCCTTGACATCCACACTTCCGCGGGATATACAGTCCCATCACCGATGAACGTGCGTGATGCATCCGATTTACGGTCGGCAGTGTGCGGACCCTCCTATCCAGGGCGTCAAGTTCCGTCTGGGTCCATTTGAGTATGCCTAAAGAGTACATCAATATTTTTTGGGTTCCCCGGATTCCACAATCCCCCCTCGCTTTACATGCATGACCGCACATTCGTCCACACCAAATTCCACCCTGATGGCGCTACTGAAAGTTTCGGTTACTTTCAGTAGTTACTTTCTCCACCAGTTGCAAACTTTTGGGGGCAAAGAATTTTATGTCATCCATGTAAAGGAGGTGAGATATAACCTGACCACCTCTCCTTAATCGATAGCCTAGTCCTGAGTTCTCCAGCAGTATGCTAAGAGGATTCAAGGCTAGGCAGAACCAAAGTGGACTCAAACTGTCGCCCTGAAATATACCTCGCTCGATCCTTATCGGCTCGCTATTCCTCTGGATATGTCGACATCCTGGATAGCGAAGAAGTTCATAATATTAATATTACCTGTTTAGGATTTGTCCCAAGTGGAAAAAACACCCTTGTAATAAAACGTCTTTATTTTGCGTAAAATGAGTTATTCCAACTGAAATATTTGACTACATAAAAATTGGTAAAAGTGCTAGTTGGTAAACGAGTTATTGTTTAAACGTTCACTTGCAAAACATTAGGTTTGCGGTACATTTATTTGTGAAGAGATTTTTTGTAGTAATTTGGCAAATGAAATTATGCGGAAAATTGTTTAGGAAGTGATAATTTGGCAATTTCTTTTCGATGAAACAAGGGAGACTCGTCTAAATCTTCTAAAATAAGTATAAGCCGGGAATGGTGAAGATCTGGGTCACAGTTGATACACCTAATTGTCCAAAGTGTAAATCAAAATCCAGTGTCGAGGATATAAGCACAAAGTCAAAGATAAGCGTGAGGTTCAAAAGGCCGTGGTAGAAGCCGAGTTTTCAGGGTAAAGCAGAAATCAAATGTCCAAGAGAGTAGCAAACTAAAAACAAAAAAAAACAAAATTGGCGCAAATTTTGGCTTGCGCAAGTCTAACGTGACATGTGTTGGAAGAAATTTGCGCAAATTTCTTCCACGCCACACACGTATCGATTTACTTGCGCAAGCCTAAATTTACGCAAGTAAATCGTTACGTGTGTGGCTACCATTACATTAAAGTTGACTGAATGTTGTCGCTTGCCAGTGCATACCTACCTACTTGTTAAAAAAAAAACAAGTACTCGATCTAAAATTCAAAATTTTGCTATTCCAGCGATCACGACCTATCGTAGTTTATTTACAGTGCATTTTAAATAAAACCTTAAAGTGTTATTAGAAGTTTATTTTAGAGTAAATTTTCGTGTAATTTATATAATTTATTTATGTGTGTGTTTAAGTATATCAAATGAAATTATTTTATTTACAGATCATACAATCGATCATCAATCTAGTAGGTACATAATAATATTTGGCAAACTTTGATCACAATTACTACTAATGTCAAAACCATCAATAATAATGTCAAAATCACAACCATAACGTCAAAATCATCATTAATAATAATGTCAAAATCATCATCAATAATAATGTCAAAATCATAACTATAATATCAAAATCACTAATAACACAATAACCAAATAAGTATTAACAAAAACATTACTTCAGGGCACGTTTGGACAGCGGCGATCTCTCGCGTCCGCCCTGGTTCAGGCCATGGTCCGGAGCGAGAGTGCATGGGAAGCCGTCACTTCCTTCTGCGAAGCAGTAATGCTCGCGAAGGAGGAGGCGGAGCGCGCGAGGGAAATGCAAGATGCGCGCCCTCGCGCCCCTAGTCGCCGCAGGAGACGCCCCGGGCGTCGGGAGTCGCGAGCCGACTTCCGGCCACCGTAGGCGCGGGCTTGCGGACAGTGGGCAATGGGTAGCTCGCCGTCCGATTAGGACCAGGCCCGGGTCGATGGCGCGTTGTGTTCCACGCGCGCCTCAAAGAGATGTCAGCACCAACTGACGGGGTCCGTAAGGGCCAATGCCTGCCAGGGTTGCGAGTTTGTCCGAAAGGGATATCGCGGCCCCGGCACACAGGCAACGGAAGAAACACGGGTGGGTTTTAGTCAGTAAAAGTCTGACACTCCCTCTCGCTCCGCCCAAAGCGGGAGGAGTCATCTGATGATTTCCCACCCAAAAAAAAAAAAAGGGCATGATTGGAAGGTAATACCTGTGTGCTGGTCCAGTGCCTGAGTGTTATACCTTCCATCCTATCAGCCACAGTGACCAAGAGGCTGTTGGCACTGCCCCGCACCCGCCGCATTAAGGAGGCGACACGCTTTCGCATAATTGCGTAGAAGTCGTCTATACGTGCCTCTGCGAACATCCCTGATGCGTAGGTTAAATGCTCTAAGGCTACAGGCTATAGTGTCGTGGCTACCCCAACAGCGCCCTGTGTGCGTTGTTGTACTGTATACGAAAGGCGCTGTAAGCCCTCTGCGTGTAGTCGACCCATAGACTGCAGGTGTAGAAAGATTGGCAATATGCCCTAAATAGAGTGCTTTTTACACCCCTCGAGCACTTTGCAAACCTACGGATCAACATATTGCTCCTGACTGACAGCGCCCTGCGCTCCCTCTCCATATCAACATTATCCGTTTGCGTTGCGGCGACCCAATGCCCCAGATATTTAAAAGATTTTACCCACTCTAACGCAGTACCACCGAGGGCAGGCGGCACTTCACGATAGTTTTTAGTGCCTGCCTTGAACATCAGACACTCGCTCTTTTTTGCATTATACTACTAACAATTGAGTATTTCCAAGAGGCTATAAATTGATAGATATGGAACACTTGATTGAATCTAATTTCATCGGGAAGCCCGTTTTTGCATGTTTTATGAAGATAGATAGTGGTTTATTACCCATAATGTGCTTGGTAGACGTGGGCCTGCAATATGGGGCATACCTTAGTTTCAGGTGAGGAAACATGCATCCGTGAAAGTCACGTTTCAAATTAATAGCGGCCATTGTAATTATTATAACATCACCATTGTTTAGATATATTTATAGAAGTCTATCAATATTACTAAAAGTATTGCTGTAGATATAAAATAGGCTTCGTTAAATCTAGATGTCTTCTACATTATCGTCATCACAATCATAAAACATACATTTAGGAAATAATATTAAATTTCGACATTAGCTGTGACACGCTAAAGAGGATTTAGACTGATTGATTGAAACATTTCCAGTGTTTATATATTTTTTTGCGAATCTAACTACCTTGACTTCTGCTATTTGAATGCTCTATTAGCATAATATAATATTTCTATCAAAATATACAATAAATACGATAACAAATAACAGATTTGCATCCATTACGAATCTTTTAGCGTTCCACAACTGATCGGGTTGTTACACAATGCGGTCATATGTTAGCCAGTAGCATAAACAGATATTGCCCGGTAGCTTCAATTGAACAATAAAATGATGTGCATCCCAATAAATCTCGAGTCCCAACACATCATTTACTCGACTTCGCACGTGGCGGGCCGTGTCCAATGTTGTCAGCGTCTGCGCAGGGTGGGAAAGTCGGCGGCCATTTTGAAAAAAGTCGTTCGCCTAGTGTCTAGTCGCCGGGTCGCATGTGGAGCGTACCTTTTTTTAATTGCGTTCAGTTTCTGATAGATTTATGTTTTATTGCATATTTTTTGTTTTTATTGAGAAAAAAATTATTTATTTCGTTTATTGTCCGGGTTTGATGCGTTTTCCTGTTCACTTGAGATGTAATTTAGAAATTGTGGAACAGCGGTATATGGGTTTGATCAGATATTTATGTATGAGAAGAAGTCGTAAAAAACCGAAACGAAACATTGAACGCTTCCAAAGTAGAACGTCTTTAACAACTCGAGCGTTAAAATAACTCCACCTAAAGGGACAGACTCCATTTACAGTCCCTATCAAATGGATTCGGTTTTATAAAACTAGTAGGTACTCACGTTAATTCTAAATCGCATCTTATTTCTGTATATTAAAAACAAACGAAAAGGCTGGACATATTGTCCGTCTGTCATCGGTCGCGTTTAGTGATGTGGTCGAATGAAGTATCGATATATTAAAAAATATTACGCGACATCAATCGACGGGGCGCCCGATTACTCGATTACCCACTGCTCGAGGGCTGTAAGGTAGCTCGGCTTGTGGCGCGATGAGCGAGTTTTTAATATTTTTATTTTTACCCTGAGACGATGAGGTCTCTTGTAAAAAACAGCGAACTACGAGAATTTGGGCTGATTGCATTGTACTGCACTTATTTCATAGCAATAAATATCAATGTTACCACCAATCCTTATTCTAATGATATAAAACGATACTGCATGTTACAATCAAATAGATCACGAAATAGATAAAGCCCATAAAATAGAAAACATTATTACTGGAAATGATTAATTAGTCTATTCAGGCGTATTCATAAACTAGGCTGAGTCATTCGATACAAAACGGCCCATTGTTGGTAAAATAATATATTAATTCAATGGATACGGATCAAGATATACATTGTACAAATATGTACACAGTTCACTCCCACCCGCTTCGCTTCTCACAGTAGCAAACCATTTATTTCGACTTCATGATAAGTAAACGACCCAAAAAGTTCCTTTTCGAGTTCGACTCGTAACAATCGACTTTTTTTCAAACAATCGTTACGTTATAACAGCTAACATTCGAACGCATAAGAATTTAAACTAATTCCAAAATATGATTCAATTGGCGGACGTTTTATACGATTATGAATCGTTGGGAAAATATCGATATGATATTAATGATAACGGGAATAAAATGTAACTTTCTGAAGTAGGTAGTATTTTTGAATCAAAAGTGAAATGTGGAAAATTATGATACTTGTTTTTATAGTGATCTAGCAACTCGCCCCTGCTCCGAACGGTTTGACAAAACTTCGATTTCTTTAATATAATGTAAGTTTAATAGGTATAAGTGTAGTATACACACAAAATCATGAATATAATTCAATGTTTTAAAAACTTGATAGGCGAATGACCGCGCAGTACATTCATGTACCTATCTCGTTTGCGTATAATTATAGCATAAAGGCTTGTGCAGACCAGCGCGACTTGTCGCGTGACGCGACACGAACAATACAATTTCTAAGAAAACTTCACAGTATAACAATAACCGGTGTCGCGTCGCGCGACAAGTCGCGCTGGTCTGCACAAGCCTTAAGAGTTGAATATGGCATGCTAATTGCTTTTAAATTTCGTTGCGACTCCATCGAAACATAAAATGAGCGTTTACGGCAAATGGTTTTAAAAATATACCGGTGAACTTGGATACAATCGGTTAAGGCGCGCACTTTGTGGTATAAAATATGGTTTTAATGTAAAACTTTAATGCAGTCATCATTAAGTTCCTACAATAATCAGTCAGAGGAAGATATTGCCAATATCACCAATCTACGGCTGGTTCATTTGTTAACAAAGACACAGATAGCGTCTTTGACAACACTACTTGTAGCCTTTTCTATACCCAACGCTATAGAGGATCTCAAAAACCGACATTCAGGCTTACGGGGATCGACGGAGAGGGAATAAATCATAGGAACCACCATACTCTCAACTATTAAATCTTCTTTATTTTATTGTGGGTCCAAAATGCAAATCGGCGATATAATTACAATCGTCACTGTAATCTGACCGTACTATGTTTCAATCGATTTGTTCCACGTTTTTGTCGGTCACCATAATAGATCGGGTGATCGCGAATCGTCAATTCGACACCAAAGTCAATGGTCATTATCTAAACAAGATTAAGGCTTCATTATGAATAGTTTTGAACCGGATAATCGATTTAAATATGATTGGAAAATTTTGTAGCAACATTTTTTTCTGGACACGTCCTAATGTTGCCAGGACAGCTCTATAATTTAAAAAATATATTATTTTAAAGTTAGGCCTATGGATCTAGCCTGAATCTAAGTTAGATATGGATGCGTTAAGAATAGGTTAACCTCTTCAACATAAAGGGGCTAGATTTATATACAACCTTTTGCCAGTTGACACCTTATCCGTTAAACCATTGTCAGTCATTGTATACCGACTTTGAATCGATTTGAAATATCGATAAGAAGACTTTGTGCCGCCGAACGAAAACGTTCATTGCTGGTATTTAATTGAGGTGGAATCATTCGATTTACATATCGAGAATCGATATGTTAAGTAGTAAGTAGGTTTCGATTTTTATAAAAAAATTAGTTGCTTTTCGAATGAATTGAACGTTGGTTACTTGCATATATTTCAGAATTTATTCATTATTTATTCTCATGAAAATAGCTATGAAATGAATACAGCTTTTATGTCAGGTATTGTAATGGTTACAAAAAAATCCTGATCGCGTCCAGGTGTAAGATATTTATATGAAAATTAAAGTGAGTTTGCGGATTTATCTTAATAATTAATCTTGCAATATTTGGTAAGTTGGAATGCTTGTTCTTTGTTTCTCTCGCCACAGCAGCCGTAAAAACTACAAGGTGACCAATGTTCACATTGCTAACACCTTAAGCAAATTAGATACTGTCCATTCTTCTGTAAAATTTCTCTTCACCTTAACTTGCTGCGAAGCGTAATCGAAACCAGATTTCACATTCTCAATTACTTCAAATAATAAACCTACATACAGAACCCGGCCTATCTCGATAATTTTACATACATGATCGACCCGAATACCAATCGCCAGGACAATTTATTTAAACAATGCCATGTAAAAGGTTTTATAGTTAAATAATAAGTACATTACGCTGGCGCGCCGCTGCGTATTCAAATTATATGATACTCTGGTCCTTTGTGTGGAGCAGGGTCCAGATGATTATCGGTATCGGTACACTCACAGTTTTAAGGTCCAGACGCAAATAAACGACTTTTGATAACGGTCGATGACCTTTTATAGCGTCATTCTTCTTTTGAATGATGTTTAATTGCTAATGTGTCAGCGGATTTTTGTTGACGTTTACATTGATGAAATGCTTGTTGTAATGTGTTCATTTATGGCAATATAGAGTTAATCGTTCACAACAATTTAATTGCATATAAAGCGACTCTTAGAGCAAATAGAGCGAAAAAGATGAGCTCCTAGAGTTCTCTAGTTGTTGAGCTAAATCTAGCGAGTGCATTATAGACTCAACTATAATAACGGTTTGTTCAGAGAGTTATTTTACAATAACTTTGTATAACTTATTACATGTAAAGGTTTCTCAATTATATTCTTTTCTGTGAAGTTGCGTCATTTTCCCTACTATTAAAGTTCTACAGCTCAAATATCGCAATTGTCAACACAAGCGCCGACCATAATCAAAGCCAAGTGATACTACTAAGTATAACTTGGTAACTCCAAAGAATGCAATGTTCACAAATGATAGGTTACTAGCCCAGTTTGCTCACTACTGCCAATAACCATTTGTATAATCCTTACTTACAGGATAACCAGCTGACACAGGGTTTTTTTACTTAATACTCATCAGATTGTTTTTATCTTCGCAAATACTTAATTTATTCATTGGCATCCTTTCATATGAAAGAAAAAATCATATTGCCATTTAAGTTTAAAGGACAAAGATTAAAATGTAGATGGCAGATATTTTCGGTTAATGCCTACGCGAGGATGCCTCGTAATTAATTCACGGCACGATTGGGTATCGAAGTCGTAAAATTAATTCTGTGCTGATGTGAACTCAGTCAGGATCGTCAATATACATATATGGTCGTTTAAAGGATGCCTATCTTTACCTACCGGTAAGTAGGTCGCAATTGCATAGATACTGATATTTAAAGCCATGTTAAAGCATCCTCTTTTGATAAACATTGTTGCATATTTTTTTGCCTCTGCTTTTGTGGTTTATTACCTGCCTTGGACGATTTTGAAAATACAATGTGACAGAGCTGAGGTGCAGTTGCAGGTTTTGGAATGAACATTATTTACTTACTTTAAAGATTTTGACAAAAGGATAGTGCAGTCTGTTTGTATTTATTTAGGAATACTTAGCTTTGACAGCTTTTACCTATTTGAGTTTCGGTAATTAAATTCAGATTGTATACCAGCGAATATAAAATTTATTTTATGATCTCCGTCTCAAATGATTACAGCAGCCAATTACATTTTGACATTCTCGAGCGTGCATCAAAACATGTACTTATCAACTCCTTATTAATTCAAAATAACTAAACACAAGGAGAACTGTTAATTCGGAAACTGAGGAAATTTCGTCGAAACTCATTTCTTGGACGTCTTCTTTTAATAAAAGTCTTGGCGATGCGCGGGAGTCAGGGGGGAATGTGCGGGGAGTGCGGTGCCTGGCCGGTTGAAAATTATAGGGCTGTCTGCGTTCGCCGGCTCGTAATGATGGATGGAGAGCGACTACGACCGGTGCGGTTAATGAGAATGCGATGTGCGAGGCAGCCCTGCGATGCCCGGCTATTTTAATTTTAGAACTATTTTACTTAATTATTAGTGTCCTGTCTTTTTTGTTTCAGAGGAATTTTATTTTATGTTGGGACTATAGATGCAACGATGCGTACATAATTTTTAATAATAATTCCTGTAATATCTTTGCCTCAGTAGGTATTCACTATTTTCTGCTATTTTCAAGCAGCGTTTGCAAAATATTCACACCGGATTACTTTAAGTTTATTCCAAGCTTTATTTAACGTAAACATCGAGCCACACACTCGCATTTTAAACACATTTTAATCAACATTCAGCCTATAAAATACAAAAAGTCCGTACCGTAGACATTATCAGTCCGTGAGTGCGAGTTGCACATTGCTACATTATCGTAACGCGATAGCTCAGCAACATAACTAACCAGAGCCGGGTTCTATTCCCGGTGATAAAACTTAGTGAAACAATATCGACTCGATACTGAATATCGACTAAGTTACGAGCAAGTCTGCAGTCGATAAATTTCGGAATGGGCTAGGTTTTGTTTAAAAATTACTTGGAAGTTTTGTGTTGTGAGGTTAGTAGCTTTCATAGATAACTTTAGTTACGATGGCTTTTCGTAAGTTGCATAATTATGTTATAAAACTTTAGGCTGAAAGCAGGAACAACTTTTATATGGAAACATCGATGTCAATGCACCAATAAAAAACTTGTTTTACAAATTTCCAGCCTACCACAACAAATATTGGTTTAACCTAAAATAGTGAAGATTTCACGCAAACATTTCCTTCCTAACCAGTCATCACATCACATTAAACTTACGTGTCCTGTTTCCACAACTAAACTGTTGTAACTGCTCAGTACAATCACAAACAGCGTAACAGTAAACATAGATCACTAAACTTGAACCAGAAGAACTTAAATTCGCTTTAAAATATATATTATAATATTAATATACTCCACATTCATTTCCGCACTACTAGATTCGATTCCATGTAGACGTAAACTTATGATTTACGACTTTGACTACTAAAGCTACTAGGGCGCTTATTACCTGACAGAATGTATCATAAACTCGCTCCTACGCTGATGAGTTCGGTGCTGCAGTTGATCCTCTTGATCATGCTCTTCATCGAAATACATTTATTTGCTTAATTGAAGTCTTACCGGCTTGAATATGATCGGTTTCCAAAATTTTATTCAGATGGCCAGATAGTATGTGGATACCAAAAGCTTGGATTATTTAGGTTTAAAACAGTCGCTGGCTCTTAACCTATTTGTAAGTTGTACAGATCCAAGGGATGAAAGGACCACCTATCGCGAAATTGATTCCTGTTCAACATGTTCATGACACATAACCTTTACAACCCCAACATTTCATCTGTAATGGAACAATTTTCCATGAATATTAAGGAATTATCGAATAAAAAAGATGGACCACCTTCATAAAAGTTCTATTCGTGAAATGAATAGGCACATAAATATGCTGTAAACCTCGGCTATACGGGTATATCCTGATTCGATATCATTTAGAATTTCCCCGTGTACAGGCTACAGATCTATCTCGCTTGTATTTACGATGTCATGTACCAGTTTATACCTTTATGTCATTTAAGTGATGTGTTCTAGGAAATACAATCATATGGAAATAAATCGTGGTGATGCAGTTTCTTGCATTAAATCTGTGTGGATCATAAAAATGTTGATCGTTTTGTTTGTTATGATAATTTTATTGGGGTGCTTGTGAAATTGGATTTCTTTTTTCTCAGAAAATATTGGCCCAGAAAATAGTCAATGATGAAAGGTACGACATGAATTGACGGTACTATAAATACAGATGGCAGGGACATCGATGCGAAAACTGTTACCATGGGTTCAGTTCATGATTCTGAACGCCCCTGCGTTGATATATTTAGTCAGTTTTTTTTTTTTAAACTGCTGTTTCATGGAAAAGTGCAATATAACCGACGAAAAATTTGAACGCAGGGTTGGGTTCATATTCAAAGTCAAACAATTTATTTCAATTAGGCACATAAAAGGCACTTATGAACGTCAAATTTCCAAAAAAATAGAATTGATTCTAGTCGCCCCTTCCAAAAGGTAGTTTTCGTATGGAGAAGAATGGGCAAGAAACTCCACCGTTACTCTTTTAAAATGTTTTTACAATATTTTGTATACATTAATTATATAATTATATGTGAAGACGATGCATCTAGAATAAGATTACTATACCACGATAGGTAAATTTTTTTAAAAAAATAAAGCAATTGCAGATAAATTAATTATGATAGATAGATACATGACATGGTGCTCACATATTTACAAACATTGCAAAATTATACGATATTCCTAACATTTTAACAAGTAATACTAATAAGTCAGTGTGTGAGTTCAAGAAATCACAGAATGTAAAATCAGAGTTATAAAAAATAACAAACTATATAATTAAATAAGCAACCAGTTTGATTTTGTCTAGACTCTAAATTATCCTATGAAGCAGGACCAGCATGTTTCCAAGCATTCTTATCTTGGATATAATCCTCTAATTTGTAATATGCTTGTTTACAGAGTGTACTTTTAATATGAGTTTTAAATTTTCTTTCATTTAATTGTAATATATCACAAGGTATTTTATTGTAACATTTAACACAGTACCCCATAAAAGATGAATGTACTTTAGATAATCTGAAAAATGGTTGATCTATTTTATCTTTATTTCTAGTATTAAAATTATGTCTATCACTTATTTTATTAAAAATATGAAGATTTTTTCTTACATACATAATATTTTCATATATGAATTGGCAAGGTAAAGTCATAATATTAATCCTTTTAAATAGTTCCCTGAGAGATTCGCGACGATGTAGATTATAAATGGCTCTGACAGCTCTCTTTTGTAAAATAAATATGGATTCAATGTCAGCAGCCCGACCCCACAGCAAAATGCCATACGACATAATACTGTGGAAGTAACTAAAATAGACCAAACGCGCGGTTTCTACATCTGTTAACTGTCTTATCTTTCTAACAGCATAAGCGGCCGAGCTTAGGCGCCCCGCAAGAGATGTTATATGAGGTCCCCATTGTAATTTCTCGTCTAGCGTGATTCCTAGGAAAACCGTTTGATTGATAAATTCTAGTTTTTCTCTATTCAATATGATGTCACATTCGCTACTTCTAACATTAGGTAATTTAAATCTAATGCATTTGTTTTTTTTTTTATTTAGTACCAAATTATTTACCGTAAACCAATCTTGGACTTGAAGAATAGAGCTGTTAACGTCGTCAAGATTTTGTGACCGTCGGTTTATTTTAAAGATCAACGATGTGTCATCTGCAAATAACACCATCTTCGGTTGATTTTGAAGTAATTGGGGTAAATCATTAATATAAACTAAAAAGAGGAATGGACCCAATATCGAACCCTGTGGAACTCCCATTGCCATTTCAGACCCCAATGAGTTTACGCCGTTTACTTGAACTTGAACTTTTCTATCTTTCAGGTACGATCTTAGTAAATCAAGAGCTGTATTCCTAATCCCATAGTGCTCCAGTTTCAGCAGAAGTGTTTCATGGTCTACGCAATCGAACGCCTTCGAGAGGTCGCAAAAGATTCCAATGGCATCTTGTGCTTCTTCCCAGGCGTTAAAAATGTTCTTTATGAGGGTGACACCAGCGTCAGTGGTACAACGCCCTTTGGTGAAACCGTACTGTTGTTCATGAAAGATGGAATTTTTATTAAAGTGACGTAACATTTGATTCAGCATCAACTTTTCAAACACCTTGCTGAGAACTGGCAGAATTGACACAGGCCTATAATTGTTGGGTTCCTTACTATCACCGGATTTGAACAAAGGAACTACTTTACTGTGTTTCATGAGATCCGGAAAGACTCCTTGGTGTACACTGGTGTTAAATATGAAAGCTAAATAAGGCGCAATGGTTTCGGTGATACATCTACAGACTTTTACAGACATTCCCCATAGATCTTCTGTTGATTTAATTTTAAGATCTTTAAAAGCTTTTATAACAGCCTGGGGGTTTGTATGCTGAAACCTCAACTTCAAAGGGCATGACTTTACATTTTTTCTAAGTAAGGCAGCAGAAAGCGCGGGTGAGGAATTTAAAGTTTCCGTAGTTTTAAGGGGAATATTAGCAAAAAAGTTTTCAAATTCCTGAGCTATTTCTACATCTGAGTCGATAGGGCCATGTGCAGTCTCTAAGTTAAATTCAGTATTACGCTGCTTTTTCCTACCGGTTTCATTATTTATTATTTGCCAGGTAGTTTTTATTTTATCATCAGCTGATTTTATTTTATTGCTAATGTAAAGAGCTTTAGCCATTTTGCACACACTTTTAAAAGTTTTTGAATATTTTGCAACATGCTGATGAAAGCTTGTATTATTCATATGTTGCTTTAGGCCATACTACAGTTCAAAAAGTTTTTCCCTGCTTTTACGAATACCTGGAGTATTCATGTACTAACCCATGGTAACAGTTTTCGCGGCGATATCTTTTCGCGCCGATATCTCTGCCACCCTGTATTGTCGGGGTTAACTACGTATAGTAAAGATCACATGAACAAAGGCCTTAAACAAAATTCGCCCCTAAGACGACCCACTGACCAAATACTTTATCTCATCATCTCATATCAATGAAATCTAGATTTATAATCAACACATGTGAGACACTACTTAGCTTTAATTCCATCTTCGGTTACTCCACGCTTCACCGCCACTACCATTACGATTACTAAACGTTTCAAGTTCTTTGAACCCGTTAAAACTTGCAACAGGCAATTAAATCATAAATTTTGCATCGATCCGACGCAACCAACAATCACAAAAGATATCGATACAAAACGAACCGAATGTAAAAAAGGTCGAGTACAACCATCAGTGTTGCATGCATTCGATTTTGTCTTAGGAAATTAGCGGGTATTATTTTAAACTTACAACAGTAACGGTAGGCGTTCTTATAAATAAAATGGAATTATTGATTTATTTGAATCGGGAAGCGATTCGATTTGATTAACGTTTTCGTGTAATTAAACAGTTGAAGTAAATTAATTGGAATATTTTTTTAGTTGACGAATTTATTTGTAAATATTCAGCGTTTGTTGGTGAATACATTGAACTAATAAATAATATAAAACGTCTTGTTGCAGAAAAAAACTTGCCTTTTAATTTTATAGAATGGCTGTTCTTTAGTGTTTGCATCTTTCATTGAAATTTATTAGGGCTGGATGTAAAGTTAAAAATAGGATTACTTAATAAATACTGCAATCTTGTATATTGCTTAAAAACACAACTTAAATCGAAAAAAAGCTGCTAATTAAGGCTACCTAACCTAATGAAACTATCAAAAACGTCTAAATAATTATTTAACGAAAGGTTCTTTTCGATGTAACGATCCGAATGTTTCAAGTTGTGCAAAAATTTTTTCGAGGCAGATAGTAATCTATGCTGGGTCGCTATACTTTAACATTTCATCGGCGAATATATCACTGGATTGTTGCCCTACCTTCTTTGATTATAGGATTGATAATATGCAAATGAACGAGTCGACGATTTTAAAATAAAAGGATTAAGATAGGGATCGTTGCCCTCATAAGTGACCCAAATAAGATCATTTCGAACGACATTGGACGCCGCGGCTGTCAATAAGAATTAAGGATAATGTTGCTAGCTTGAAAAAGTATTTTTCAAGTTTGCATTTGACCGGAAAAAAGGCTTTATTCTTTTTGCTTGGTGTTAGGTTATAAACGATGGAGGTTTTAGGTTTAATCTTTTGTCAAGTTCAGAGACTGGTTTAACTATTTAAATTTGAAAAGTTTATGCTTAGATGGTTTGATCATGTTGAACTTGAAAGGATGAATGAAAGACGACTAACAAAGGATATTTACAAAGCAGATGTGAGTGAAAGCACCGGGACGCCCTATTAGGAGGACATTATAGTGACCTTATCGGTGATGTTCTTCAGAAAGGTCAGGTGCGTAGTACTCGCAACCGACGTGCGTGTGTGACCAGATGTATGGACGTCAACGAGGCAAAAGGAGTATGTAGGGATCGTAGTTTCTGGCGGCCCCCATTGGAAGAAGGCGTGAGTTTATGTATGTATGTTATATCTTAGGATGACTTAAGGTCGTAGTTTGTGTATATGTATGTTATATCTTTGGATGATATAAGGTCGTAGTTTATGTATGTATTTATGTTATATCCTTTAAGATCTTAGTTTATGTATGGATGTTATATCTTGGGATGACTTATGTACGAGTATGTATATATGTTATATCTTGGGAAGACTTAAGGTCGTAGTTTATGTATGTATGTATGTTATATCTTAGGATGATTTAAGGGCGTAGTTTATATAGGTATGTATATATGTTATATCTTAGGATCACTTAAGGTCGTAGCTTACGTATGTATGTAAGTTATATCTTAGGATGACTTAAGGGCGTAGTTCATGTATGTATGTTATATCTTAGGATGATTTAAGGTCGTATTTTCTGCTTTAGGTTTTGGGTGCTTATTTTTACAAACTCTTAATAATCAGCTCATTGTTGATGGCTACCTATTTGAGGTCAGAGCATTATCTAATAGCGCTGATCTGCTGACGTTTTATTTTATTAATACTATGCGAGGGATTCAAAAGGTCGGGAAATAGATGTTTTGTATGTTTTACAAAGTCTTGATCGAAGTCAATGTAATATCTGATTGATCAAAAGCAAACATCGCATAAATTAACGAGGATGTACAAATTAACATGCCACAAAATCCGTTCCTCTTTTCAAATGTACCAAAAATTAACACCTCTATTCTAGGAATTTAAACACCAAAGGCATTTGTTTAAGTTTAAAGTCTATTTGCGAACTACATATATGGATAGAAACAATACGAAAACAAGAAGTTTGCTTAACAAAAACGGGTTATTTATCCAAAAAAGCCTCGAGTTTTTCTTTCGAATATTGCTAATAGATATCGAGCTTAGAGATTCATAAATAAACATCACGCAGGCTGTAAATGGGTGAGCGGAGTTGGCAAAAAGAATGACATCCTGACAGGAGATCCCAGGATCACAGACTAGTTTTTACATACGGTTTTAATTGCGTTAAGTTCCTGGTTTTATTCTTATAGTAACTATGATATAGAAAGGTTTTTTTGTTCACTGACTGCTTTGACTGCTGTTTTTGATTTATGGAGCTGTGAAAAGGATTTATTTTAATTAGAATGTTTTGTAACAGTTTATAAATCAATTTGTCGGAATTTTGAGTAAAAAATTTGGGTTTTTTGACATAACTCTCATATGCTAAAAAAACATTTAACCTAATTTCATATGATCTAATGTTATATTTGATATAATTTTTATTTTCTCTAATTTCATTTAGTTATAACGTTAATTTCATATCATTTTCAAATTGTATAATGCTCTTTTTATATAATGTTCATTTGACCTAACTTTCATATTAACTAATTTTCTAATGTAACGCATCGTTCTTGAGAAAAGCAAATTATATTGTAAGCTAACCTCAAAACATTAAAGTTGCTTCTGCATCGTCTCCGGCGCTGCGGGAAGTGCAACCCCTTCGCCCTTACGTTGCTCTCCCTCCGCGCCTCCGGTTTTTATATACACTCTAGGGTAGGAGCCAAAAGACTACGTAAAGTCGGGGTGCCCCGATTCGGTTTTGGAACAGATTCAACCTATTAACTACAAGCCGGTGTATAATTATGTTGTCGCCATATCGTAGAAATGAAGAAAATCGTATCATATCAACCGTATCGTAGAATCGTAGAAATTATATTAAACGTTACTTATAGCTGTTGAATATTATAGCAACTGAATATTATAGTAATTGAATATTATTTCAAATGTGCATTATATAAACTGTTCATTATACCATATGAAATTAGGTAAATTGAAATTATATCAATAATTCATTATATGCTTTGATCGTTATAATAAAAAAGAATTATATTAAATGAAATTAGGTTTTATGATCATTAGAACTTTTGTTATTATATCAAACGTTACACACCCAAAAAATTTGGCTAAGTAATAAGTAAGTATATCAAAATAAAGCAATTAAAATAATTTGTGTTTCTAAGTAAAATGGTCGAACTATGCCACGCTCACAATAAAAGCGTGGCAAAGTTATCATATCATAGAGATCAGATACAACAAATCTATGTTCACCCAACTGTCCCATCAAATTCGGCTCCGTATTTTTGAGTACGGCACAGAAAATGCTAACCAAACTCATTAGTAGGTTAGTAATAAGCAATTACTTTTTTATCAGTGTTTAAAACTGAAGCCTATTAATTCTAAATGTTTTTATCAAGTTTGGTAGCGACAATATTTTATGACCACGGACACAATTCAGGTTTTTTTGATGTTCCAAATGGAGAAATGTCATTAGTATGCAAAACTTTTTAGTGCCAGCCATGTTTAGTCGATTATTTCAAGACTAATTCGACTTTTATTTACAAACAAGAATGTTCAATTTTGCTTGTGGGGCATAAATAAAAAATAAAAGGGTTATAAATTGACTGAAGTTTTTTAGTGGTGCTATTTTATTGGTTTACTTTCGCTGAATTATCTATATATATTATCAATTGCCGTTATAATTAATGGATTTGACATTATATCAAGTACATATTTGGCGTTATTCTTGATTATGCTGTCATAATTAAATACGAGATGTTTTTTTAAATAATTATTTTCGTTTGGCTTATGACTTTTTTTCTTCGGCTAAATCGTTTGAAATGTTTTAATTATTATCAAACCTTGATCTAAATACTTGATCCCTTTTCGTCACGTCATAATAATCAATTTAAATAGTCATATTACAAATAATTATAATTTGCTGATTTAGCTTTAACTTTTGCTCCAAAAGTTTTAATTATATCCCTAACAAAGAAGAAAAAGAACTTTACTGAAAAACTTTATTGGCCGGTAACATACGTAACACTAAATAGTGCCGTGCAGGCCCAAGGCTTCATTATGTGCGCACCATAGCTATAACCATAACGGTATCTGAACTGCCCAGCACTAACCTACATCACAGGTACTACAGGTACGTACAGGTATATGCCACCGTCTAGTTTGCCTATAGATATCTGATATGGATATGATTTATTTTTGTATGTGTTTGAAATATTTTTAGATGGAGCAAGAATAAATGGAAAGGACAGTTTATTATTATTATTTATATTCATACTATTGTATAATATCATGTTACTGTTGTGTAAACCCTAAATAAAGAGTAAATATTTTTGCACTACAGATTATAAATTCCAATAAAAATAAAAAATCTTAAAAAATACAATAGAGGACGTATATTTTGTAACCTAATCCGCATAACTAAGCGCTAAGTAAAGCGGATTCGGTTACTATATACGTATATACGTCGTCTATTGTATTTCATAACGGATTTCCGCAAAGTTACGCCTGAGTCTAAAATAATCTCCTCAACTACATAATTCTTCTTGAGGCATCAAAAATTTAAATGCAAAAAACAGTACGATCTAAAAAACAATATCTCTTAAAAGTGTGAAGCACAACACTGACGACACCAAATAATAAAATATAAAAAACATAATTATAAATGTCAGAAGCGCATCATCACACCTCATAAAAAATAAACTTTATTTACAAACGTTTGCTCATAGCTCCGTGTATTAGTTATTTCCTTTTCCTCTAGCGGGATATGAGATGTTCTCGCATAAATTTTACGCGAATGTAGGTTAACAGATAGTCATCTTAACAATTTGTCTAAAGCTGTTAATTGACTTTTTAATTAGGGTGCGACAGCGGTGGTCTGGTGTGATTAGAGAAATTGTGAAGTGGTCTGTATTGCGGTCAATTCTGGCAATTAATTTAAGTGTTTTAGCGGATTATGACTGTGTTTTATTACTTCCGAAGTATATTGAGGCATTAGTGGCGTATATGTATTAAAATATTTAAAAAAATAATAATCAGATATTATTATAGGTTGTCCATCATCACAGGAAGGCAACTTTACGTAAGAGGGTGTCTGCTTTTCTCAAAAATCTCCAGGTCATTTTTTAATTAGGTTTTCTTTTTCCTTAAGTAGATACAAATACATAAAACCAGTCAATTTAATTATTTTTAATATATTTGGCATCGTCTTAAGGCTTGTACAGACCAGCGCGACTTGTCGCGCGACGCGACACCGGTTATTGTTATACTGTGAAGTTTTCTTAGAAATTGTATTGTTCGTGTCGCGTCGCGCGACAAGTCGCGCTGGTCTGAACAAGCCTTTAGATTGCACGAGGTCTTAAGTTTATCTTGTTACAACCAACTGTTACTTAAATCAACTTCAATTCGAATTGAAGCCCTTTACGACGCTGAAAAAAGCCCATCTATGACTAAAAATAACTAGAAATAAGCCAATTTAAATGCGAACTGTAAACAAAACATGTTTCACTTCATTTTAGCGTCCACCAAACACCATTACTCATTGCCCTACAATGTTGGGAAAACCTTATTATGAGGGACTCCTTTTTGTGGCTACTTTGTTGTGTAAATTACCAAGCTAGGACTCGCATTAAAGTGATATGAGCTCTGTACACATTGGTCGAGTTGGTTCATTGGCTTTTAGAATTTGAGCATGTAGTAGAAAATGACAAAACATCCTAACTTATATTCTATATAATATTATAAATGAGAAAGTGAGTTTGTTTGTTTTGGATGAAATGTAGATGCACACAGGTAGACCATAACCCCGGATACTTTTTGTCCCGGTAGTACTACGTTCCCGTGGGATTATTTCCGACATGCACGCGGGCGAAGCTGCTGGCAAAAGCTAGTCAAGAAATAAAAAGGCTTTTTCCTAAACAGGGTTTAGTGAAACTTAAGTTTTAGCTGGGTATTGGTCTACGAAAACACGGAAGAAGATTATTATATGGGATTACATCGATGACAAAAATGCTTGGCTCAATGCTGGTCCAGCTCCACAAGGGCGCATAAACTAATTGATTAGCATTCAAAAATATTGTTGGAGCTGCTGAAGATTGTAAAACTACGAGTATCATTAGATTGTATAAATTCAGTCTTTTAGTATTATATAATTGCATAGCACATGTGTGAGCACTATGTATCTACTTTACAGCTACCATTTACTGGGTACGTTTTAGATTGACTTGAATGTGCCCTGGCGGCTGAGAGTATGTCATGCTCACTCAAATGTCTCGCTGGTGGTGGCGCGTGTGTTGGATCATTAAGTTCCCTTCAAAATGGTTGAGCTAAATGGTGCTGATCCATGCGTCATGTTCGTGAACGGGCGCCGTCAGTGGGGACTGGTCATCGCTTAGCTGCTACGGCTTATTTCAATTTTTGAATTGTTTTTGTTTTTTATTACGGATGCTTTTATTGTGCACGTCTTTCTACATTGTTCTCACATGTATAATTACAACATGAATGATGTAACCAATTTTTGTAAAAATATTCTGATTTAAAAGATTGTCCGTGGAGTTTCTTGCCCGTTCTTCTCCATAGGAACCTACTACGCATTAGAATGGGAACCAGCTTCATATTTCTGACTGACCGACCTCTTGACAATTCAAAAGTACCTGTAATTGGTTTATTTGAAATAAATGCTTTGAGTTTGAGTTTGAGTTTATAAAACTGAATTTAAAAAACTTTCTTATTACGCCTTTATTGCTCCCTGTTCCAAAGCCTAAATCTGTACTCGTATGTTCCTCAAATTGCAATCCTAAGCCTTTATAAAGACGTGAGTTTCCTAAAAATGTTCAAAACACCCAACATTAGCTACATATTTGGATTTTAGTGCCCCCTCACGAGCGATCCACATTCCATGTTACACCGGTCGAATATTTTTTTTTAGAAAGCTTATTACGATGGTACTACATCCTCTCATTTGATATCCAACCTTAAGTTGCCAAAGATAGGGTTTTTTTTCTTCTGGATTTCGTTATAAAGGTTTGTAATTAAGGGCCATGTCGGGCAGTCGACATGATATTGTTTTTATGGTACGATAGTGGATCCCATAGATTAAAGTATTTGATGTGCTTCTACACAATGTTGGGTTTCGTTTATTAAAAGATAGGGAAGTTAGATCGTTTTGGTACGTTTTCTAGCTGTTTTGTTTTAGTTAACTTTGGCGTTCTTGGTATTGGGAGCATTTGTATGATTGGCTGAGAAAAATGATCATTGACGTAAATTTTCTTCACTTTTAAGTTGGTTCTTTATTATTATTATTGCAACGAAATTCCTTATCGCGCGTTACGAAAGGGAAAAAATTAAGACCAAAAGTTGTAACGACACTTTTTGCTATAGTTGTAAGCCGTGCGGCGTGCGCGTGTTTCTCTGTCTGTCTCTCTCTCTCTCTCTCTGAACTTTCGTTCCATCCGGTTGTCCCTTGACACCTCTCAAGTTTTTTATATGTATCTACATATCTCGGGACCATAGGATCCCGGTCTTTTGGAAGGCGTACGGGGGGCTGAAGCCAACTCGCAGAGGCCCCTTAGACAATTTTAAATGTAATGAGGCACCAACCGACGATTATCCCTATATGCACTATGCAAGTGCACCCAAGGACAACCCCCGGTCGGTGCAGGACTATTGCAGAACATGGAAACAAAAAATATTGGGCTATGAGTTTGGGTGGCTATAGTGGATTGGTTACCTAAAACTATGGAAGGCCCTTGTCCACTGCCTGATTAATGTTAACATATACACGGATAAAATGGCAGGGAGTGACTTGCACACTCAATAATGGGCCCCCGAAAACTGTCGCTAGCACATAGTGACGTAACGACAAGGGGGCAACATGTCCTGAGGTGCTTGAGTAGTGGAGAGGCCACGGCTTTCAGAACAATCCCAGAGCCTTATTATTATCGTTTATTTTCACGTATTTACACACACGACACGTTGCGCAGCAGTCGATCACTCAGCCACTGCGCCAACCGTGTCGTCAAATTACATTACATTCTTTTCATCGTCATAATTATCAATAAGCTCACCAAGTAACAACATCGACTGCTGGACATTGACCTCCTCTAAGACTGCTATACCTGTTGTCATAATCATCACTATAAATGCGAAAACGATTGGTTATTGTATTGGAGTATATTGAATCATTTTACCTATTGAAGTTTCTTCTGCTTTTTCTTATCTCTTCATATTGCAAAAGATAATGATAATAGCCATTGTTGATTTGTAACGAAAGTAAATAAATATTGCAAAAGATAATGATAATAGCCATTGTTGATTTGTAACGAAAGTAAATAAATATTGCAAAAGATAATGATAATAGCCATTGTGGATTTCTAATGAAAGTAAATCTACCTGTCATCTAGCATCAACAACTCAGCTATATAGGTAATTGGGTTGCACGGCCCGAAGAGCAGTGGCCTGTAATTTATGCAACTTTGACCTTTAATGCGCCCTGTTATGGGATAGTTTCGTATAATTACAGCTTGAATCGTAAAATCGTTTCTAATGCAGATACAATAGTTTTGATACTTATCGGTTGGTTCAGGTGCAGTTCTCGTTGGAAATGAAAATAATTTGAATTTTGTTACTTCATCTAGTATTTAGTTTAGAATACGATACTAGCTAATACGCGAATACGATACTAATAATTCATTATGTAAAGCTATTTGCACTATACTTTCACCAATATTCGGTTGCTAACTTTGGCCTAGATTTTATCATTTGTAGCTTCGGTTAAAATTCCTCTTTTTTAAGAATGTACCTCAATCTATGATAACCGGAACTATCGCAAAATAATCCTTCCTTTCACAATTACGCTGTACCGGTTCAAATCTCATCAATCTCAAACTAGACCAATCAAACCAAACAGGACCAATCGAACGCACTTTCCTTACAACTTAACTCTCAGTTCCCTTACAAGGGAACTTTTGACTTATCTGATATATTTGCTGCGAATTTGAATAGCTGAGCTTCAAGTAGCCGTATCATGGCTAGAATTAATTATTAAGATCGATAGCGAGCCTTCGGTGGGCAGATTACTATCTCTGCTGACCCCTGAGTTCAATTATTGTGAATTGCTTGCTTGGTCAATGGATCTCAAAGTGGTTGTGATTTATTGGGTCGTGTTGGGTTGTTTTGATTTGTGAGTGATTGAGGGTGTTTCTGCGAGGTGCCTCGATTTTAATGGTCGATTGATAGAGATAACGGTGTAGTATTATTAATTCAGTTTCGTTAGCAGTTGTAACTTCTCTAATAATTTTATCCGTATGCGTCTTGAACCGATCAGAATAATGAGCTTCATAACATATTTCCAAAATCAACTTTCTTAACTCGTCTTAGTCTTTGTGAATTTTACCACTTTTACTTACGTATCGAACCATTCATCAATAACTCCTCTAACATTATTTTATTTCGGATTCGCCATCATCATCATCGGTCTATAACAGTTCACTGTTGGCCATTGGCCTCGTTCCCTCTCTTCCTCTTTACCAAACTCAATGACCCAGTAACACAAAACTTTAACATCCACTGCTCCCCAATATAGGCCACCGATAGTAATATCAACGTGTCTGTTATCTCTAATCTCGATTATTCAGCCTTTAGCGAACACGACGCAGCCTCTCGAACGGTATCGAACCATCTTTTTGTATAGTGAAAGTTGATTTGAACTATAATGACTCTATTTTCGGAGAACTTACTTGCAGGTTGAAAGGTAAGATCATACGAGTATTTCTTGCTACAGTGAAATGAACTCGGCAAACGATCAAAATCTTCTTCTTTTATTTTTCTTTATATCTATTCAGCACTTTCATTGAGTTTCGCAAAAACTACTTCAATGTATAGATAATCGTGTGGTTGAAAAGTTTTTTTTCAAGGTTCGTTGTTATATGGGTCTCGAACCTCCAAATTGGCAATGTTAACTTTGATAACTGTGTCTATTAGAGCTTTCTCCTTTTCAAGATCATCTGTAATATGTTGGTTTTGTAAACTATATTTTCGGACACGGGACCCTACTAATTGTTTCTATAAATTCATAGTTGGAACACAATATTCTTCTATCTATCCACATTGGGAACCTTATTAGTATTTCTATAGATTCATAGTTGTCTGTCCAACCACTCCGAAGTCGCCAATACGCGTAATGGTTATGTTATTATAATGACATATCATTAACCTGTTGACTTTAACCACAATGGCACTCAGCCGATTATAGAGCCTTGTTAAGTACAACAAAGTTAAATTCTTGACATTTCCCACGCGTACAGTATAAAGCATTTATAACTTAACTGTTACCCTAACTGCTACTGATAACAATACGGTAACTGTATTTGAATTTATAATAACTTTATCTTAGCTGTGTAGAATTAGGACAGTTTAAATTTGATTACCTGAATCAGCAGAAGTCTAAATCAAATCAAACTTGGAAACAATTTGTGGGATTCTAACTAATGTTTGTTTTGAAACCTTTTTTTCTTTCTTAATACATATAGGAATTTCCATCTTTTTCCATAAGTAAGCAACGTCAATCATTTTATTGGTACGTTCCATAGGAGTTCCTGTCGTCGTAACATCGTCCTTCTTATGGTTTACTCCGTAGGTTCGAGTAGGTATCTGGACAAAAAGTAAAGTAAGCTGAATGGTCAATGAGTTTAATAATATGTAAATCGACATCTATTTATATTTTATCACTAGCTGACCCGGCGAACTTTGTTCCGCAATCAATCAAATATAAAAAAAACCCTAACTACCCTACCTACGTACCTACTTACCCTACCTACCCTACTTACCCTACCTACCTACCTACCCACCCTTTTTACCCTACCTACCATACCTACCCTACCTACCTACCTACCCTACCTGCCTACCTACCTACCTACCTATCTACCTACCTACCTACCTATCTACCTACCTACCTACCTACCTACCTTACAGGCTAGACAGATGTTTTGACTATAGCAAGTATACAATATCGGCTGGAGCCGTCCTTTATTACCCCTATCACATCCATTTTTCAACCCTCTTTAAAATAGATGTCATTTTCGAAATGAACGACCCAAAATTCCTCGAAAATGATACCTATATCGAATTTTTAAATTTTTATCCCTAGCATACCCCTTTTTCATCCCCCTGAGGGTAATCTTTTAGAAAGCAGGAAACATATACCTATTCATTTATTTAGTTTTTTGAGAACTTACACAATGTATGGGAAAAACCATGAAAACGACATCAATGTTGATTTTTAGACATTTCGACCCCTTTCCGCCCCATTAAGTGATGATAATATTTTACTTCTAACATTTCGGATTTAAAAATAGATATCATTTTTAAAATAAACGACCCAAAAACCTCGGAAATGATACCAATGTCAATACTAATTTTATATCCCTATCCCACCCCTTTTCATCCCCCTGTTAATAAAAAGTATCCTATCCTTTATCTCAGTATCTCACCTATCTATTTGAAAATTTTCGTCCAAATCCAGTCATCAGTTTTTAATTTCCCATACAAACTTTCATCCCCCTTTTCACCCCTTTAGATGGTGGTTTCCGGAATAAAGTATCCTATGTTAAACTCCTGGTTCTAAGCTAACTCTCCACCAATTTTCAGCTAAATCGGTTCAGCCGTTCTTGAGTTATAAATAGTGTAACGTACACGACTTTCTTTTATATATAAAGATAGATTATTAAATTTAAATTAAATAAAACTTTATTTCAGACTAAGGTCCATATTTTTTGCGAAAGTTAAGTTTCTCATAATGTTCGTCTGAGAATAAGTAGTAGTTTTCGTAGAGTTGGAATCATTGATAACGGAACCAGTCATTTTGATTGTGAATAAGCGAGCTGTAACTTTTCTAAGGTAATGTAATGAAAATAAGCATCTTTTTTTTGTGGTTATACATAAAGGTTATAGGATTTTATTTATGTTAAGTATTACTACCTGGAGTATCAGTCTCCCACCAGAAAATAAAATTGCAGGTACGAATGAACAATCGATATTTTTTGCCACTAATCCACTAACACTCAAAATTCAACTCTACCACTTGAAGTAACAGTTCAAAGTTGAACGCACCTTATCAAAATGTATGTGGTTCTGGTTCACAAGGACAACCAAAGTAATAAATTCCACTGTAAGCAGTACAAATTCAACATTTGTTTGCAAACATACCGATTATACGATTATAATATTCGATTAATTTTATATAGAATTATTCGATTGGCAAATTTCGCATAACTTTACATGGTTTTAATGTTGTATTATTTTGTGTAACTATTATTAATATGTAATATATATAAATAATATGATTAATAAAAATGATAATAATTTACTTGAGAACTTAGCTTGTGCCACGGAATTCTCTGCTAATAACACTAATGCAACTGTTTTTTTTGTGTCATACTGTATTTTATTTAGTATATTATTCATCTTTAAATCGTTCTCCATCGTTCTTTAGCAACCATCCATTGCTTTATTTAGGTCTTATTATAGTTCTCAAAACATGAGACTAAGTTAATCTGCATTGTTTATGACATTATCATTGTGAAACAATTCATCTCCTTCATATAATTCTGCAATTAACCTGATATACTCAACTTACCTTAACCTGCCAGATTGATGCAAATATTCAATTACTAAAACTGACGTCTTGTCAATTACTTAGCCAGCTATCTGACAGATAACAAATAGGGTACAAGAGCTTATGAAGCGATACAAATAGCGTCCAACTCCAGTATAGTTACAACAATTACTTGCGCTTGCTCAACGCTTACCTATAAATTTAATTTGTCAATAACGTAAGTGGGCTGTGCGTATAATTTGACGGGCGAAGGTCGATTGACTGTTTTGTGCCCTTAATGTGAGCGTGAAGCTGTATGTCTGTATGTCTTATTCAATTTAATTTTAAAATAATTGGTTGGCGTGGCGTTGTCTGTTTTTGCTACTAGTGGATTTGCAAGGTCCAAGTTATGTTTATCTGTAAAAGTCATCGCCAGATTATTATGTTCATCATCATTAGGCGCATAGCATTCATACAGGGTGTGTCGTAAATAGAAGTCATACAGAACTGCTTTCTTCGTTGTAATTTTTTTCTTTAAGACATACCCAGTGAAAAGGCGTCTCCGCCCTATCCATCTTTCTAGGTACGGCAGATAGTTATTATAGTTATATATATAATAGTTATTATTACTATTTGAAAATTTGCATTAATTGGACAAGTTTTTTCAATAATGGTCACTGACAGTGAAGTAAATTTCTTTTACAGCATTCGCGCCCCAAGTCACATAATTTTCTAGAGTGTCGAGTTGTTTCTAATAAACATTTTTTTTCTTTAGTACCTTTAAAATTACATTTATAAAACAATTTGCATATGTATGTGTTGTTATGTATTTGTTAGCACATGTATTCAGCAATTATAAACTAAAAACAAAATAAATGCATTCTCTTCGTGTATAAGTTGAATATTTTACTTGTTTATTGGAGTTCTAGAATTTCTTTAAATTCCTTGAGTTTTCACAGAAAACATGGTAAAGAAAAGCAATAAACGTCTTAATTCAGCGTCCATTATACGAGTATTCCAAATAAACACAATTTTATCAAATAAACTAAACTGATATAAAACTTCTATCTCGAATGAATACGTTTCATTAGTTTTCATTTCTCAATATATTAAGAGATAATTACAATAAATAAAATTAAAGAATAGAATATATTTATTGTAAAACATGAGTATACATCAAATAATATGTGCGAGGTCTTAAAATAACAGGTAGATCTGCATGTTTTGCCATAAATGGCGTACAAAACAACATATTTTAGGTTTAGAATAAACCATACAAAATTGAGTCTACACAACAAACTATGAGAGTAATAACTTAATCCTAATGCTAATTTAAAAACAGGGAGGGAAAAAATAATTGAATTGTTTTAACAGAGTTAAGGGTCAAATTGTGAAAATGTCGTAATTACAAGAATCTATTTAATTAATTGCGATCATTTAAAAATTCCGATACGGTATAGCATATCGTAATAGCATTTGGCTATGAGATATATTTTTTAAATCAATTCATCAATTCTGCACCAATCTCAATATTAGCATCGACTTCTACTAATAAATAAGCGAATCTTTCAACCATAACTAGTGCAGTTTTATCTCTATTATTATGATTTATGTAGCACTTCTCCAAACTGCCAGCCGAGTGTTGTGCCTACTCGTTACAAATTCAAATATTAATTGTTCAAACGCCAACTACAGCTTTGTTGTAGTGTTTAGCGTTTGTTTTAGATCTGTTGGTATTTAATTTAATAATTTAAGTGTTAGGTTTTATTTGTTTAAGGAATTAAGGAATATTCGAAGAATCTAAAACGTGCATAGCACTTTTAGACATGCAATCATTCTTTTGTAAAAGAACTATTATGGATTTATTCATCCAAAATTATACGATAAGATTTTGATAAATCCTGCTAGGTGCATAATTTAACAGTTAATCAAGCGAGTCTGCCACTTTATATATATATATAGATCGGGTGTTGCGGCACTCTTAAGTTTTTAACCGACTTCCAAAAAGGAGTAGGTTATATGTTCGTCGCGTAAGAATGTTTTTTTTTAAATGTATTTCCCCCGATTTCTCCGTCAATAATAATTGTGGACCGATTTTGAAAATTATTTTTTTGTATATAAGGGTATGCTCCTCCCATATAAATTTTATTAACTTTGCTTAGATAGTTTTTGAGTAAGCTTCAATAATACGTATTTTTCCCACTTAGTTTATATGTGGATGATATGATGATAACTTCCTGTGACTGATTTATACTTATTTACATAGCAGGTAATGGTATTCGAATTTGTGTGGGGTAGGTACCATAACTAAAAAGTGAAAAATAAATCTTTTAACAAAAAAAAACAACCGACTTCCGAAAAAAACACTACAAAGTGAAAAATTACTTTAATTTCGGAAGTCGGTGGCAAAAATGAAAATTCAAAACCAAAGACACCGACTTCCGAAATTGTTTTTTTTCGGAAGTCGGCTGTTTTTTTTTTCCCTCATCGCCCCGTTTTTCCATTTTAAACCTTTCACTTCCTCCTCTGCTGTAGTTCTCTCTAACATCGTTAGACAAACGTGTACAAACTCTTTTACCAATATAAATTCTACTTTCAATTATCAATCTAATCAATTATCAGATAAAAAGAGATCTAATTAAAAAGGATTTAGACCTGCTTTTAAAACCCTTCTAAGATATACGTGCTCAATTAAAATGGACTTAGAGGGAATAATTGTTAAATACTGAGATCCTGTTGGTATATGCTCATATTTGGTGGTAATCTTAAAGTTTATAGTTACGACTAGTTGTTGCACATGACTTCTTTTAAAACTTAATTTCCTATACGACTACGTCTGTACTTCTTTAAGTATTGTATTCCTTTTGAATTTGATTTTTCCCTTCTCCTGTAATGGTTGTCTATTGGAAATTGCTTTTAGCGATAAAACCATTGTGCGATCTCTTATTTAAATTATTTTGAGTGTACAAAACTGTTTACCCTATGAAAAAGTGTATGTATAACATAAGTATACAATATGTGTGTGTGTGGAGTATGTATGTGTGTGTGTCTGTGTGTGTATCTTTCTTTGACTTTTAGTTGTTAGTTTGGGCTAAACGTTGTCTGTCACCCGGTCAGCCACGAATCAGATTTATTAGTAGGTATGTTTGCTTACATTTTATAATACATTTCTGTGTTTCGGGTGATATTTAGCACGTCTAGCAAGTTGATCCCTACCTAATTGGGAGTAGTCTGTCTATAGGCTCGTGGCGACACTGGGCCAGTCCTGCAGGTGTTGGATAAGGATGTGTACTACGTGTAGGCACTCTTGCGCCATCCATTTCCGAATCCGGTCAAAGCAGTTGTTTACGATCGCTAGAATAAATTTGTAGGGGCTGTTAACTGGTCGGTGCTATTTACCACATCTGGTTACTGGTTAGGTGGCAGTGGCAAGTTGAACCTCAAATATTTGGGAAAAGTCTGGACATATCTACAGGTTTAAAAACAAATACAGCTGTTACTTTCGCGTATGTGCCAAAACTTCGATTCGACTCCTTCATTGAGACTCGATTTCATGAATCGAATTACTTTTCTGGCGATGAATATAGAATCGATATTTAAGATCTTGAATGTAAACAAATATTTCAGCATGACGGTTGGCATAATCTTATGGTAGTTTTAACATTCTTATTGTAAAGCATTTAACACCATTTCAATCTTTAAATGATACATTGTAGCTAATCGATATAGAATAATGTATATCTGTATGGTTGTAGCAGATAAAGTCGATGATCGATATTTTTGGAAAATAACCATTATTTTTACATTTTAATTAAATCTCTATAGTTCTTTGTGTAAAATTGGAAGCACCTGGCTTCCATTTGATCAAAATTTGGAGGCAATCAAATAAAATAGCTTCAGTTTAAATACAGTGTAAACTAAAGTTATAGTGAAGTATCGTGTGAAACGTTTTGAATCCTTGCAAAACTGTTATCGCTAATGGAATCAGTTGCGTCGACGCATTGTTAGGGTCAGACTTGTTTATATAGTCGAAAAACTTATTGGAACATTCTGTACTGGCCTGTAATAGACCCACTGTAGGGCAAAGGCCTCTTCTAACATAAAAGGAATGAGCATTAATCACCACTTTGGCTCAGAGTGGGTTGGTGATTATTTGTACAGGTTTCGGCACGATGGTTTCTTTAACATATCTTCTTTACTTGGGAAATAGCTACCTATACAATACTAGTTTCTGCTCGCGACTTCGTCCGTGTAAAATTTCTTGTTTTAAGATAAAATATATCCTATGCTACTCGGCAATACTGTAGCTTCCCATTAGTGAAAGATTTTTTTAAATCAGATTATAATTAATAATTCCGAAGATTACCCTCTCCCTACATTTAAACTAATAAATTTTACCTCTTTATAATATTATTTTTATATTATTGAAGATAATTAATTTGTATATTCATAATTATGGTTATTTCCTAGGTTTAAAACCGCACCTTCCTGCTCAACTGCGGACCTCCGGTTCAATAGGAATATTGATACATCTTATTTCCTTTAATAGTTGTTTAAAAGTTTCCACAATGGTTTCGTACACCTCAGATGATGATATTAGGTCCTAATGTTATGGGAGGCGGACCTATCATTATGTCATCTTCTGGTTCAATATGGGTCCATCACGCTATAACTGCCAATGATCTTAACTAAACAGTACTTTGACACCTAATAATTTGCACAACCTTTAGTTACAAACTTCGCGTGCTCACCAACTCGAACTTTTGAAAGCAATGTTTGCTACGTTACATCAATTAACGGCCAATTTAGGAACTTCGCCAAACGACGAAGTACGCATTATGCCGGTAACATAAACATGTACCTATACTAGGTGTTCCGCCTTGCCTCGCTCGTGCCTACGCTCACTATGCTAATACAAAACAAGAATGAAAACAAAATGGATGTGGTATTGTTATTAAAAATTGAGAGTTATGCTAAAATGAACGATCTTCGCGTGAGTGGATTTGAATAATTTGTTAGTATTGGATTATTTAATTTAGGATTGTTGGTAATTATTATTTAGATTGCGTTTGCGGTGTATTTGCGTTTTATGAGAGAGAAAAATGTTTCTCGCTCATAAAACGGTTTTTACTGTTTATCCATATTATTATTTAGTCAATGATATAAAAAATCTAGAGATTTCCGAATCAATCCAAAATTAATCACAATCGGGAATCATATTTGGGACAATTTTGGTTCAGAAAAAAAAACCTTATTTTACATAGGTCCTGCTTCACAATATAATGATGTGAAAACATAAAAGCACGCATCCAAATACACCCACATCGTTTTAATACAAATCCCTGCAACAAGCGATGACGGGCCGAGATACTGTGAAATCATAAATACACCTTTAGCAGTCCACCGCTTTGTCTCTCCTGCCTTTTTGCAGTTGGTTAAGCGTATGTTCCAGCGGAATGGTAACATTTGGTTAGACTTGCCGTATTCAATCCTGACACGTATTATTTGAAGGACTTTTATATTTGTTTATAGTTACTGTTTTTAGTAGTTGCTTCATCTGTTTTGGACTGTTTTGGGATAGTAGCATTAGAATTTACTTCTTTATTTTAAGCATCACCGTTATGATCATCTTACAGCCCTCTGAGTTCGTAGCAGTATGTTTCTTCGTCGATAGATCTCTATCAGCCCTCATCTCAGTATTCACCTCATTTCTAGCCATAAATGATCTTTCAAACAATCTACGCATCCGTTCCTTTAGTCTTCCTCTATTAAATAATACATCCATCTTCATCCCACATTCATATTCAAAAGATTACTTTACGATATTCCCATCGTTGGTAATTATAATAATATCTATCTTATTACATCACGAATAATTCACAGTAATTCGGTTAGGTGATCCTTGTTCAGAAGTTCATTCTAACATTGACGGGTGTATGTGTTTGCCTCCAATAGTTCTAGTATGCTAACTTTAATGCTGATTACCCTTCAGTTGCTGCGTATTATTAATTGCTTTATTGTCTGTGAAGCAGTTACTCTTGTATATGCGTTCTTGTTGTCAACGAGGAGCCCTAATGTTATTCCCTTCATACGTTACGGGCGATAGGCAGCGGTCAATTTCTTACGGGCGATAGGCAGCGGTCAATTTCTTACGGGCGATAGGCAGCGGTCAATTTCTCAGACTAACTTATTTAAGACTGGCGTCATGCTAGTTCCTCGTAGGGTTGCTTTGCATGAATCTGAAAACGCTAGTTTACCTAAAATATTCTGTACCTAATATAACTATGTATTTCATAGGCATTGGAGTTCTGAAAGCCGACTAAGTCGTGCGCGTGACAGTGACATAGATGATAATGGTTTCATGCAATAAGTATTTCATTCTACCGCTATCCTCAGTCAAATGTAACTTCTCCAACAAAAACAATTCTACAATTTCATTCAAACAGTTCTCACAAAGTTCATTGTTGGAGCTTCACATTTGTTTGCACCACGCATGCGCGAAGCCTCGCGTCATTGATCAGCTGTTTGTACCCACACTACGGATGTCTGCTTGAAATGCTACTGTTTAAACGGCGTTATGTTAATTAAATTAAAGTTATATGGCTGTTTAATTAGTTTTATGGCTGTTGAAGGAGCAAGCTGATTAATTGACTACTGACTTAAGTTTATGGCAAGTCAACCTATGCCGATCGTCCACCGCCAGCTAATCTAAGTTAGCTCGCATAGTTGAGCCAGTTTTGTACGACGGCTTTAGAAAAGGTCAAAATGCCTTTACCGATCATGGTTAAATTATTGATGTACAGGGTTCTATCATGAACAATTGCCGTGGATTTGAAGAAACCGCTTTTAAGGAAAACGCATCAAGTTAATTAATTGTTTTAAAGCAGTTGCTCAGCATACCTCACTGTAAACTCCAGATATCTTGAAGAAACAACATATAAATTAAACCGGTCAAAATCTAACCTAAATCTGCAAAAAATACGGTCGCAAATAAGGCAGACATATAGCCAGAGAACCAGCAAACAGCTTACGCACAGTTACGATTAACATATAGCCAGAGAACCAGCAAACAGCTTACGCACAGTTACGATTAACCATTATTGTTGCAAGTTTAAAGCATAACCAACAGAAGTGTAGATACCGCTGCGGGCGCTATAAGCGATAAAAGCAATAACATATTCAGTTTGAAGATAGCAATACGACATAAATTATAACTGGTTCTCAGCTCTTTGACTACAAACACTGTTATATTATAACCGGTTTTCTGTTTCTTTTTTGCTTTGGAAAAAGTGTTGCGTTGACAAAAGTGTCAACAGTGTCGTGGTATCCTGCACCGGCCTATAGGTGCCTTATTTGAAATTATTCTGCAATAAATACTTTAATACATTATTTTGTTTCGAATTCTTACTGCATTTGGTCTTTGGTGTGACTAAAAGCAATGCTAAAGCGACTACAAACTTCGTTTTACTGGCCGTTCTCCCATTATAATCGCTAAGACACCTCATTGTAAGTCTTGAAAGGGAGTAGGTTTATTTTTAGCCAGGAATATTACAAAGCTTGTTGCGCCTTAGCTGAACCAAAATAATGTCCAATATCTGTATTTTATTCCTAATACCTGGGCGACCGAGCTCTGCTCTGGTGAAAATATAAAATGCTCATTTAATAGTATAGGATAGATAGTTCATATTAATTTCATGCTGCCATGATATTAAGTATTTACTAATTCCATGCTGCCATGTCATTTTTCGCCCCCGTAAACCCCTGTATTGCAACTTTAATCGAAATCCTTAGAGCCGTTTTCGAGAACGTGATTACTAATATATATATATATATATATATATATATTTGTAATCACGTTCTCGAATATATATATATAGACAAATATTGCTCGTTTAATACGAGTAGTATAGGATATTTGCCATTTTTTCCAGACACGTATCCTCACCACTACAAAGACGTGCGTAAAATAATCACGATCTAAAAGAATTACAAATATATTTGAAATTAGAACTGTCTCGTTAAGGCTTGGTCTCACTGCGTCTTTTTTGTCGCGCTGACGGCCCTCAATCACGCGCGCCCACGAACCGACGTTGTTAATTAAAATATATTACTGCACCGCAGTCGCGATCGATGACGTCGCGAAGATGCCGTGATTAGAACTCGCCTTAACTTAGTGGCTTGTATATAGAGCAGAAGCAGCCTCAGTAATGTATGGTCGTATGTGGAACGTATTGATGGGAACTTTCGAGAATTATTTGAAAATCGTGCGTCAGTCTTAATTGAGTGCTATAAAGTTGGTTGTTAATTCGTTTTGGATGTTCGGTGGGGCACAGTGATTAGTGACGAACTTGATTATGATTATGGCGAATGAAAATGTGCGTCAGTTGCGTAAAAGCTCTTCAATTTGCAAACCACAGAGTAGCTTGATAGTTCTTCTCGACAGAAATAGACATGAAAAAAAAAAACAAATGTCTCTACCTGCTTGAAAGTGCTTAAGCCTTTTGAATTGTAATTATTCACTGTTTAAATAAAGTCTGAAATTGACCTGTAACCGTTTTGGCATTTTGGATTGTAATTACATACTTACTTACTGCTGATCTTGATCTTAAATTAAAGTAGCTTCATACATTCTCGGACACATGACATACGCATGTACTCGTATCATTGTTCTTGTCTAGGTATTTCTTCCATCATTCGTCTAATACTATTTCCTAAGTCCACACACCATATCTTGCCCTCACCTCCGCATTTCGTGTCATTCACAACTCCATTCTGTTACTATTTTACAGGTCTGTTTAACTTAACAAACTTATACCAAGAATTAGCAGATAACTTATCTACTGAGTTCCGTTTGGCAACTCCAAATTACTTGGTACAATAATAATATATATAATATTGACATCATAATTTTAGATAATCTTAGCTATGTTCCGTTGGTAGGATATTAAGCTTTAGGGTGAAGGTAGAGGGTGTATTTTTGAAAGGTGGTAAGATGATAATAAAATTGGTATATTGTTAAAGTTTTGGTCCAAGTATGCAGTCTATTGGGGGGTCCATCTGTTGATTATTTATAATCGATATTATTCATATTTTTCTCAATTTCAATTGCATACAATGTGATTGCCCTATGATCTAGCTGGCGATTTCTTTGATTCAATCAAAAAGCTAGGCGTTATCAATAGTGTGAAAGAAAAAACTTTAAAACTATTAATTTAATTTTATTATTTTAATTTAATTTGTAGGTATCTACTCGTATTTTAATTGCATTGACATTTTATGTATGTTATTCTATTGTGATTTATTCTGTTGCAGTATTGTGAAATTTTATCTATGTAATATTGGTTTTGCGTGAATTAAATAATTTTTATTTATTTATTAATCTCCTTGATTCTATTTGTCTAATAATTATATTCAACACTGTGACGTCATGATATACGATAGTATTTTCTATTTCTGAACATCTGTGCGCCTCCAGCAGTGTGACAACTCGTGATGAATACTACCCCATATTTTTCACCAACCAATCTACATCTCTACAAAATTCCATCAAAATTGGTTCAGTAGTTTAGCCGTTAAAACGTATCAAATAGAGCAGCGCTTTATTTCGAAGTTTTTTCATTCCTCGAAAGATATATACGAGTATCTCGTATCTTCCAGATAAGACACTCTCACTAATTGGCTGCTCCAGTTCTAAAACCGAACACTGAGCCTATTGTACACCGGAAGAGGCAAGTTAACACTTTAAATATTGACATCCGGTCTCTTATTTACATTTAAAATTAGTGGGTATATAGCGTGTAACTTGATTAATTTTATCTGTTGTGAATAGGGATGATGAACAAAAACTTTTTTTTAGTCCATCTTTGAAATTATAAAAAAAATATTGCACAGATATTTTTTCTTTTTTTACGTAATCTAAAGATTACGGCGATTTATTGAGGTAAAATGTGCCGTGACGTCACGAGTATGTAGATTTTATACATACTAGTGACGTAGCGACCCCCACTCCCCAAATTAAAATGCGTTTTATCTAAGTAATTTTTTATTAATATGATAAAGCAAAAAATTCGTGTCCAATATTTTTTTATTATCTGACGGACTAATTAGAATTTAATTTGTTTTACCCAGGCATCATCCCTATTGTTGAAGGTTTGACAAGATCACTTTCGCATTAACGAGTTCAATTTCTATCGGTTTAGAAAGTTTTCCCCATTAAATAATTTCATTCTTAATGGGCATGCGCTAAGGTAGCCAACGAAATTCAAATTTTCTTTAGTTTTCTACATTTTGCAGGTCAGTGTGAGGTTTTATGTTGATTAAAATATGATTCGCGACCGTAACCAATATGGCTTTACATAAATATAATCATTACAATCAGCAATACAACTCCATAAGTAAGCGCAATCGCCAAATGTCATGATTTCATGAAATAGATGACAATGCGATTAAATGAACTTAGAGAGTTGTATTGATAATTTTTATGATTATAATTCTATAAATAAACATTTGATACGGCCGCAAATCATATTTAGATCAACATACAACATGATACTGATCTGCAAATTTAAAAAAACGTAAGAAAATTTTAATTTCGCGGTTTACCTTGATGCTTTCGCCTTAAGTGTTATCATCAACCTTCTGCCTAAATTCGTCAGTTTCAGTTTTTTTTTTCTTGATTAGCATTATCATCTTTAATACAATCCACCCATCCTTTCATGTCTGCGTGCTTTCTAATAGCCAAGCAAGCAAGCGTGGTGAAGAAAATTTATTTAAAACTATGTCATACAAAAACATAGATATGTACAGTAAAGCCATGGCGACCCTACGACGTCGGTAGCGGTGGGCGTTTGGCTAAGAGCTGAGCGCATTAAGATAAGCCAAAGTAAACAACAGACTTAGATTCGGAGAATGTTTCACGCCAATTACAGGTCTCTGAACCTGATCTACATCGTACGTAGTATATGATACCAGCGTCTGGGTACACTGGACCTAGTCCGCACCATGTTTGGGTAAAGGCTGGGATGGCATACATAACAAGTTACATTCAGGGAGACAGTTGGTTGAAAGAAGTCGAAATAGATATTTGAGAAACAGATCCCTTTGAAATGTTCCAGGATGAAGACATACGAGTATTATAACTAAGCTTATACTCGTATCGTGTAAGGATTCCTGAAAAGCCAGAGCAGTATTTCATGCAAGGCTTGCTTTGGAAAGGACGGGGAATCTTTTGGAAGGGGCATCTAGAATCAATCCTATTTTCTTGTAAATCAAACTCAAACTCAAACTCAAAGAATTTATTTCAATTAAACCATTTACAGGCACTTTTGAATTGTCAAGGAATCGGTCAGTCAGAAATATGAAGCTAGTTGCCCATTCCAAAGCGTAGTAGGTAGGTACCTATGGAGAAGAACGGGCAAGAAACTCCACGGACACTCTTTTAAATAAATTGTTACAAAGTATTTGTTACATCATTCATGTTGAAATTAAACATGTGATAAAAAAAAAAAAAACAATAACAATAACATGTGATAAATTTTGAAGTTGTCCTTCAAAATTTACAGGAAAATAGGATTGATTGAAATGCCTTTAAAAAGCTTACGTACTTGAAATTTGACTACGACTTCGGTTTTTGATTTTGATAAAAATCTTGCTCTCTTTATGATTAGTTGATGTTGAACGTTAAGACCAAAAATTCTAGCTAAGCGTGCTTTGAGCAATATACATTCGGTTGTAGAAACAAATGAACTCGACACAGATCAGTGTACGTTAATAATTGCTTTGCTAAGAAACATACCAACAGTATCGCAAATAAATAGTAACAAATAACTAGTAGCAATTTGTATCTAGCACTTAATAAAAATAAACCATGTCCTTGTACCTGTGTTTAAAGTGAAACTTGAGGTGCTTGTTTGTGTTACCCAAGCGCAGTAAAATTCACGGCTGAAAAGATTGCGATGAACTGACTGCCTAGTGTTGGTTTAGTCGTCGCAAGTGGCGCTGTCGAGTTCTGGGGTCCCTGAGTTTGAGCCCTTTGTCAGATAGTTTATTGTGAGTTTTGTTCATTAGAAAATTCTTAGCAGCACGGCCGGCAGCACCGATAACTCCTAATTCGTGAGACCCAATACATCAAATAAGTACATAAACAATACACACCCACACAGCACATTAACATAGTAATAGGTACATAATAATTACATGCATTCACTACTACTTACTTCACACATGTTTGACCACTTTACTGAGACCCTTGGGGAGGTGTATTTCGTTACGTGAAAGGGATCTTAAAAAGCTGGCTAGGTAATGATAATGCTGTAATGCGAGTCGGCAGACTGACAGACAATCGAGGTCGATTTATTGGAAGGGTATCCTTAGAATACATTAATAGAATCTACATTGCTTTGTTTTAATCGGCATGTTATTGGGAATACCTTTTAGTTTGTTGAAGCAGTAAAGGAAAGTAAGAAGTCGGCAATAGAAACAAGCGAACCAGGAATCACTGTTTTTGTTAAAAATACATTATCCAATGTAGTATTTTTCAAATTGCTGTGCTCCGTTTAATTCTGTGAGAACCGTTATTAAGATGCAGATGCCGTTAAAAATAACTGATGTCTTAAAAAATCCAGTTATTGGCAGAGTATTTTCGTCTCTATCATCGTTCCTTATCAGCCGCCATGCTCTCACTCACTGTTTCTCCACAATGATCATCTTTCACACAACCCCTAAATCTTTTCCGAGGTCTCCCTGGATCAACCCGGGATTCAACATTGTATTTCACGTTCTTAGACATTACCGCGTTCGTTATCGATGGTTATTGACACAGTTGTTGTGCTTAAAACATGCTTAAAATAACTGACCAACGCGTTCACTTATGAGCCTCTCTTCGTACCAGATACCTGTGGCTATTTCTGGTTTTCTTTAGACCGTCTGCAATCTGACCTCTAGCCCAGATAAACCAGGTACTCACAGTCCGGACGTATCGTTAGTAGACAATTCAGACATTTCAAACATAAATGTGACAATGTATTCATTTTATTTATCCTTCACAATTCTTCCATAGAGTCGTCTCACGAAATAGAACGAAACGTTTTTTTGTTATTCTTTTCATGATGGAGATTTAATATCTACGTTTCATAAATAAAAAAAAGAAGTGATTCTAACAGTTAAGCGTAAAATAATAGGCGCATTTTTGATAATTTCTTTTATACATCGGTTTGGTATGCGATCATTAATCACAAGTCTTTATATCTAGGGATGCCAAGAAATTTTTGGCTTCGCTTTGAATTTAATGTTTTGATATTTTTTGCTTTGAAGGCGTCGGAAGTTTATATATATCTTTTTAAATGTATATTCGGGTGTAACTTCGTCATATATAAACGGATTTGCAAAATTCTTTTTTTGTTTGAAGGGGTATACTTGTGAAATGGTCCCATTGTCATCAGGTCAGGGTCTCATTATGGGATGCTGGAGAAATTGAGGGGACTCTTCAAATATTATAGGTACACCTATAGCTATTTGGTTATTTTTTATAATAACTCGTGCAGTTGCTCTTGAAAAGCTCCATTTGGTGAAGTGGAACTGATGATTTAGACCACAGATGACCTCCAGAACTGCTCAATAATAATTATTTCACGGGTTCAGATTCGATTACTTTAATATGGTTGCCAAGCAATTTATGCTTTTTTTTTGTGGGTCAGTTTGACCCACAAAAACCCATTTTTTTTTGTAAAAGGTGATGAGTAGTCATCACCTTTTACAAAATATTGCTTGTGCCGATGCAGGGGCGTTAATCGTTGAGGAGTTCTACTGGTACTTTACCATCAGCTCCATTTCTCCATATGCATTGTGACAAACATAAATTGCTTGGCGACCATATTAAAGTAATCGAATCGCAACCCGTGAAATACTTATTATTGAGTAGTTACGGTGGCCATCTGTGGTCTTCATCACCAGTTCCACTTTACCAAATGTTGCTTTCTGAGAGCAACTGCACGAGTTACAATAAAAAATACCCAAATCGCTATAGGTGTGACTATAACATACGAAGAGTTCACTCGATTTATCCAGGATCCCATTATCAGATCCTGACCTGATGACAATTGGACCACCTCGAAAGTATAAGCTTTCAAACAAAAAAAGAATATTGCAAATCCGTTTATATATGACGGAGTTATTCAATTCAATTCAATTATTTATTTCGGAAATCATCCATATTGTATTTTTATTAGAACTTAGAAAAATATGTTGTTATGCCCGAACCGCCCGGTTATCGCACTTACTTTTATATTTACCTTACTTTTCTCAATATGTTAAGTGAACTGTAACTTTCTTTTGTTTTGAGAAATAAATGTTTTTAAACCGAACATACATAAAAAAATAAAAATATGTAGACATCTAAATTGATAACCTCCTCCTTATAGAAGTCGGTTAATAATTATCACTTGCTTCAAAAACGGTGAAGGAAAACATCGTAAGGAAACCGGCATGCCTGAGAGATATTTCTCGACGGCATGTGAAGCCAAGTCAGAGGCCCATGGGCGGCTTTACAACTCTGGCACCAGGTTAGCCACTAACCACACGAAAACAAGATTACATTTTAGATGAATTGGTGAAATCACTTTGTTACCAGTGTCATTTTGTTACCAGTGTCATTTTGTTACCAGTGTCACTTTGTTACCAGTGTCACTTTGTTACCAGTGTCATTTTGTTACCAGTGTCATTTTGTTACCAGTGTCACTTTGTTACCAGTGTCACTTTGTTACCAGTGTCACTTTGTTACCAGTGTCATTTTGTTACCAGTGTCATTTTGTTACCAGTGTCACTTTGTTACCAGTGTCATTTTGTTACCAGTGTCACTTTGTTACCAGTGTCACTTTGTTACCAGTGTCATTTTGTTACCAGTGTCATTTTGTTACCAGTGTCACTTTGTTAAATACGATAAAAACTGTTTATTATGCCATGTGTCAAAGCATAATAAAATACTGCATCGCAGTGTGGGGTGGGACTCCCAAGACAACCTTACTGCCTCTGGAACGAGCACAGAGAGCTGTCCTCAAGGTAATGACCTCGAAGCCGTTTAGATATCCCACCTCGGCTCTCTACACCGAATGTCAGGTCCTCACTGTGAGACAGCTTTTTGTTCTTGGCACTATTCTGCGCAAACATCCCTCCGTGGTATACAAACCAAATGCTGCAAAAAAGCGTAGATACTTTGAAGTATGCTCAACTCGCGGATGCAGAACGGCCCTTGCTCAGCGTCATTATAATATTCTGTCCAACCATTTATATAATAAAATAAATAAACTGTGCACCATTGCTCCCATGTGCCTAAATGAATGTAAGACCAGGGTCACAAAGTGGCTATTGACACTAAGTTACGATAAGACTGAAGATTTACTACATGTATCAATTGCATAACCTAATGTAGTTAATAATGTTATATATTTATAGTTTATAGTAGTTATACACAGACTTACATAAACACAAGTTTTTCACCATATTTATCTCCCAATATATACACATACCCCCACATTGGCACTTTAATAGGCTACATCATATCGTATGCGTTGACTAGTGAGTGGATAACTTAATAATAATAAACTGTGCTCGTCCTACAACTACTGTTAAATGTTCAAATTATAGGCGAGGACGCTGGCACCCTAAACACAAGTTAAATCTTACTTTGGGTGCCAGAGTTCATCGAAAACACTCTTTCCCTTAGTTGTAACGCTGCATAGTGTTTTAGATAAGTGTTATTTGTACAATCTGAAGTTAATAAAAATCATTTGTTACCAGTGTCATTTTGTTACCAGTGTCATTTTGTTACCAGTGTCATTTTGTTACCAGTGTCACTTTGTTACCAGTGTCATTTTGTTACCAGTGTCATTTTGTTACCAGTGTCACTTTGTTACCAGTGTCACTTTGTTACCAGTGTCATTTTGTTACCAGTGTCACTTTGTTACCAGTGTCACTTTGTTACCAGTGTCATTTTGGCTGGTAAGACACAATAGTGATGAAAGTTCTTCATAATTTACGCTTACAAACTTTATGACTAAAAAAATCTTCTATGCAAAAATCGTTAGGTTTTGTTTTAGAACTAAACTGCCTACCCCCCATAAACTTAAACATTTCAAAGCTTAATAACAATTCCGTCTTCCATCATAAAATTAACTCGGAGGCAACCCTAAAGATACAATGGTCGGCAAATTATCGTATATATATATTCCTCAGTGTGAGATGAAAGGCCATCGAGTACAGACAACCACACGCACTTCATAACAGTTTGACTTCGACAGCGTCTTTATTTCTTAACACTAAGCAAGTTTTTCTAGTTCAAGTGTTACGAAGAACTGCGGTTAATTGTACTAGGCTTCATAGGAGTTCAACTGGACTTCAAATAGTTAATGGAAACTTTTATACTTCCTTCTATGGAAGGATTTATATGTAGGCTTTTTTTAAAGATTTCTGAGTAAGGTCTGGGATCTGTTTCAGATTTATAAGTTAGAATGAAATATTATGCGTGTAGGGAAATAAATTATGAATAATATTTTTTTTTAATGCGCTGTTATTTTCAGTCATTCAACTTCATTTATTAGTTAATTGATGAAATCTCTTTTGTTTTCAGGTATGTTCTCACCATTTGCTGCTAAAAAGTAGTTCAATTAGGTATGTTAATCGTAATACTTGAATAGAGCGATAGTCTGTCTGGGTGCTACACACTCGTTCAATCGGCATGATTCGGCACAGCCGTCAGCCGGACGGCAACATCTGTACAATTAATTATGTAAGAGAAACCTGAAAACGAACCTGATTCAGCGAGGATAAATGTTAAACGTAGTTTGCCGATCGGCACGAGCCGAATAAAAGCGGGATATGTGTTGCGCTTGTGGGTTTTTTATTATTTTGTTATTTACGTATTGATTTCACTAACAATTTTTACATTGTATCGAAATGTATTAATTATAAACTAACACATTAAGAAGCCAAATAAATAAATAAAAAACATATAAATCATTAAAAATTGCAAATTCATTGTGTTCTGCAGATTTATAAATATAATATAAAAAAAATTGTAACACCGAGAATGTCAAAAAATAAAAATAAAAATACGTATCATTTCATTAAATTTGGGTACATTAACACCGATACAAATGTCAAAAAATTACATAATACTTATAATGTCAAAAAAAAAAAAGTTTACAGTCATGATAGTTCCCCAGACACAGCTACGTTGTTCAAGAAATACTACCGAACCGAATGTGTAGCACCCCTGTCAAACTTTCAACTTCAAGCTACAATTCCTCTCAAAACTTTCCAACTCCAAATCATGTAAGTAGTCTGGCTTCAGAGCGAATCTAACATCAACACAAAAGACTTTCTGTGTCGGTATGTGTGCCACAATGGCCCACCGTCTCCCATCTACCTGCAGATGTCGGTAATAATGGCAATTATGATGGGAACAATTTGGGTAACTGAATTGTACAGGTAGGGCAGTTGTTAGAGGTCGTGGTGCTCAAAGTTTTGTTACTTAGTTGGAATGATGTTTTCTTACATGCAAATATTTACGATATTGATGTTCTTAAAAGAGACTAAAAACTTGACAGAGGTAGAGGTAGAGTCCATCAAGTACCTAGGACTTTTTTACCCGACTACAGAAACTGAAGTATAGTACATGTAGTAGTGTATGTGTGTGTAGTATGTGTAGTGGTGATGGTTGACGGTACAGTCAATCAATATCATGAAAAACTTACTAAAAACTTCAGTCAGTATAATAAACTGACATTTCTATACATATTTTATATTTAATCTTACATAAAAGAAGGGTAGTCAGATAAGTCATCACTTTTAACTTAACTGGCAAATTATTTCTTAAAACTCCATTTCTATTTCCAAAGTTTGAACACCTCTGACCCAGCAGGTACTCAGTCATTGGCGCCAGACGGTCACAGCTTTTTCTATTTTATTCTCAAAAAATATCCTATCATTGACTGGGTGTATCTTTTGTGTAAGTTTGTTACATTTGTGCATAGAAGTCCGATCTCTCAAGAGTAATGATACCCTTAGTATTATTACTAAATAATTCTTCAAACTATTTTTGAATACGCCTGAAGTAATAAAATTAAATCAGCTGTAATTCTGGTCAGAAAGTTCATATTATTGTGGTTTTCTGAAAATCCATTTAATTTCTTTCATTAACGAATTCTTTTATTTAAACATCTGATTTAATGGCAGATTTACCCATCTAGAAAATGCAAAATGTGGTTGTACTTAGATAGGTCAATCATGAAACGACCGGCCAAGGTTCCATACCACCGCACAATATATTGTGCGGTGGTACTAGGCTTCATAGGAGTTCACCACATATTTTAAACATTACACACTACACAACATATCCATATTGAAAACTACATAACAGTGTGTTTGTTCGAACAGACTGTTACGTAGTATTATTTTGATCCTTGCTAGCGTAGTACTAGTAAGCTCGTATTTATATTGCCAAGTGTCCACCCCAACATGCCGTGATAAGTCTCTATTATTTTATTTTATTTATTTGCGAAAATAAACGGTTACAGTATAACATTACCACCGATTTGTACACAAATCACAAATCGGTGGTAACATTTCACGTTACATACAATTTGAGCCACACAGTGAGTAAATACTCGTATACAGGGTGTTCGGCAGAAGGTTGAACATACGAAAATGGCGGATCCGTGGGGCCGTCTACTACGTGTTTAGGTCCAATAACAAGACCCAGGCCACAAGGATTTTTTTTTTAAGTTTTTTTTTTATTTAAAGTAAATTTGTGGTTGCTCAAATTTAAACGTCAATAATTTCGATAATGAAACTGGCAATTTTTTTAATTTAAATTTTCTGGAATAATTGTAAAATCTAATATGTAAAAAAAAAATTGGTTCGTATATTAATTAATTTCACTTTTCGCAAATTTCCTTCGCAATCCTTTCGGTGAAAAAAGTCCCAGGCAATTAAAATTGGCGAATTGTTCTAGTTGTTTCAAAATAAATTGTGCATATTGCATACCCTTAGATTGGGCATGAACCAAAGATGTTTTCCTAAAATTAGAACTGCTCTATCAATGTTAGTTTTTTTTTTAACGCAGTTCAAAGTCTGGCTTTCGGTATTTATTTTTGATTTGTTTGTAGTTTAAGGGCTCGTATTTACTTTTCTAGCAATCATCTGCGTCAAATACGAATTTTATAAGATTCTACAGTTACTTTAGATGAAAATAATATAATAAAATGTTGCCATTTTTGTTGTTTTTAAATTAAATTATTGACGTTTGAAGTTTTGGAAACGATAAATTCCGAAAAAAATAATAAAAAAAAACATTTAAAAAAATCCTTGTGGCCTGGGTCTTGTTATTGGGCCTAAAATGTAGTCGACGGCCCCACGGATCCGCCATTTTCGTATGTTCAACCTTCTGCCGAACATCCTGTATAACCCACGACATTTTCCACATAATTATAAAAGACTAGCTGCCCGCCCCGACTTCGCACGGGTAGCACTAAGTACCTACCTACTACCTACCCACCTACCTACCGTTCCTACATTACCCTATCTACCTACCTACTACCTACCACCTACCTACCTACCTACCTACTACCTACCTTCCTACCTACCGTACCTACATACCTACCTACATACCTACCTACATATCTACCTACCTACATACCTACCTAACCTACCTACCTACTCTACCTACATACCTACCTACCTACCTACCTACCTACCTAACTACCCTACTTAGGGGTATGAAAAATTGTTTTCCGCGATTCAGAAAAATTATTACGCGATTTAGTATTTGTAGAACGCCATCTATGGGTAAATGGATAAAACGTATAACGCGCACATTTTGCGTTGTAGTAATTTTGTATTATCTCCGAAACTATATCACCAATTGACATACTGTAAATGGCAAATCTTATCTCTATGATGTCCTTGTGATCGTGAAATAATTTATTTTCATATGGATTAATATTTTGTTGTTTACATAATCATCCAAACTTAAGTACGAGTATGTCGAAAAAAAAATGTTTTATACAATAAAAGAAGTATAAAAGATAAAATATAAAAGATAGAAATATGGTGTCGCGGTCTTTTTTGTAGAAATAATTAAGACCAACCAGGTTGCCATACATTATTTTCAATTTTAAGCAACTGTTTAGGCAGCGCTTGCAAATAATTCTGTTTTATGAGGAATTTCTTTCCGACTTGCTAGACAAAAGTTGTGATAGCTCGGTTAATATAAATGTTATAAAAATAATTTATATATAAAAAAATGCATTGGTAGAAAGCTCCATTATTCCTGAGTTATAACTCAGGAATAATGGAGCTTTCTACCAATGCATTTTTTTTTAGAATTAGATCATTCGTTCCAGAGCTTACCCCCTACATACAAACTTACAAACTTTAACTCTTTATAATATTATATTAGTATAGACAAGTTATATTCAATGTGCGCTAACAATTTGATAAGTAGGTACAATAAAGATAACATAATGTTTTGAAGATAAACTAAACAAGCATGCAAATAAAAAAAAGAAAGACAAGAAATTATAAAGATATACTCTAAGAGCTAAAAATTATAAAGATATAATCTAAGAGCTAAAAATTATAAAGATATACTCTAAGAGCTAAAAATAAGTACGAGTATTACGGAGCAACATCCAAAATAGTTTCACGAACAAGGCCTCTAAATGATGTCAATGTTATTCGACTATTAGACCAGAAACCGTTCGATCAGATCCTGCTCCGGTCGTTAACACTCCCTATGATATGGCAGTGTTAACGATCAGGTCAAATCTATATCAAATTATGCCATAATCGGTAGGAAACCTAAACAGCTATCAATTAAAATGCGTGCTAAAACTAGCAACTAACTTTTTGACCCTGCCTTCCGCATACTCCATATTCATGTAAAGCCGTGATATGATATGCGCGGATCGCATGCGCAGGAGTCGTTTAGTGATGCTCCTCGTGTTACAGCGCGTAAGTCGCGGAAAGTGGTTATGATGTGTCATAGTTGAGTAAGTACGGTGAAGGCAACTAACTGTTTGTTTGGTTTACAAGTATTGGGTTTTGCAAAGTCAGAAAGGTTGGGACGAAGGTTAGGACTCCATGGAAAGGAATATAGTTGTTCTCGAATGGGTTTCTAACGTGTTTTTGTAAGTATGCAGTTAAATTATTTTTACTAAAAGGTTAGATATTTTGGACACCTCTTCTTGATTTGAAGTTATTTAGTCCATGAAAATCAAGCGTTTCATAATCTGAGATAGTAATTTTCCTAAAAGTTTGGTTAGTTAATTACCTACAGCCATCTCTTACGTCCTAATGTTGGCGTTCTCACACAGGAACAGCCATTCTAAACCTATGACGTATCCTGCGGGGTAGTTGCGTAACACACATAACATGACAATAAATCGCAATGGGTTTCATTTTGACAGTTCACCCACGTTCATTGCATTATTTACGTTGTTGAGCAGACAATTTTTTCAAACCTATGAAGCAATGGATAACCAATAACCTTCAATTCTCGAATTATGATTGAAAGTGTGTTACGCAATGAAGGTGCCTATGCGTTTCGTTAGCCGATACAACCGCGTCTATTTTAAACCTCGCAATGAAGGGTATATTAAAATCAAATATAATCAAGAAATTTCTCGTGTACATTGTAAATACCCATTTATTAGTAATCTTGTGGCCCGTCATTATGTATTGTAAAGAAATAAACATGGCCGACTGTTGATATAACAAAATTGCGCGCATAAACTTTATTGTTCAACAATTTTCTAATGTTTTTAGAACTTTATTGGACTATTGAAATTTGAATTATTTTGTTATTGACTTGAAGTACGGTTGGAGTGGTGTTATTTGAAGATGTTTTCTGTTTTGATAGCGAGTAGACATTTCATTTATGTTTTCAAATAGTTTTTAAATACCTGTCTAATTATTTTGTTTCTTCGAAACTGATAAATCATTTAACTGCGACTTGTCGAACTTTTAGTTCAAGAATTGTTTAGGTACAGTTCGATATTAATCCATTATTTATATTGAAATGAAATCACAGAAATCTCTGTACCATCAAAAAATGACACATAGAGCTAATTTAGAAAATAACTTAAAAATTATCGAGAAAATATCAGAAACTTAAAAAGTTGAAACTTGCTGGGAAAGTGTGGACTGGAACCCTGTTTAATTATCAAATAAATATATGGTCAAGTTATTGCATACGAATAAATGTTAGGGTTCTGCATAGTTTGTTATTTCAAGCTGTTAAGGCGAAAGCGTCAAGGTAGCCCGCGAAATTCAAATTTTGTTACGTTTTTTGCAATTTACAGATCATTATCATGTTTTAAGTTGATTTAAATATGATTCGCGGCCGAATCAAATGTATATTTATAGAATTGTAATCATAAAAATGATCAATACAACTCTCTAAGTTCATATAATTCCATTGAATGACTATTTCATGAAATCATAACATTTGCTTATAACCATTGTGCTTACTTATGGAGTTGTATTCCTGATTGTAATGATTATAATTATGTAAAACCATATTTGTTACGTGTCGCGAATCATATTTTAATCAACATAAAACCTGACACTGACCTGCAAAATGCAAAAAACTAAAGAAAATTTGAATTTCACGGGTTACCTTAGCGCATGCCCCATACGGAATATTCTTTCGTGCTAGGCGTAATGTCAATGATTAAAAAAAGTGTGCACTTTTATCTGATGGTTAATTAAGGCTAGGCTGCAATCAGTATATACAAATGTATATAGATATAATAATATATTCAACAAATATTGATCATTACATCACTGAAATAATGAAGGAAAAATACATTTCAGAAATTTAAGGTTAATGAACCATCTATTGAACTAAGGTTCTCTTCAAAAGAAAGTGTCCTTACATAGTTTCACTACTAAATATATATGCTCATATCTCATGATACAGTTGCCTAGTGGTTACGGAATCCTAAAAAATCCTCGGCCGCTCTATAAAAGTAATTAACTCCGACTGAAGATAATTGATGAAGCTCAAAGATTACTACCTTAGTATTCCATCAGACACTTCGAACTAAAATAAACTGTATTAACTTAAGGTAAGGTTGGGTTTCCAATGCAGGCGGTGCCGTAGACCGTAATAAAAGTACGGAGATGGGCGTAGGGCCAGACGAATAGAGGAATAAAGTTATTTTTTTGTAGTTATGGCGTAGATTCCCCCTCGGTATTATTATAAAATCGTCAAGTTAGACAATTTTTGTTTTGGATGTGTGACGGATGGTATTTTGACCATAGTGCAGGTAAATATGTGAGATTGTATGTGTGCTTAACTACGTGTGTGTGTGTGCGTGTGTGTGTCAGTAATTTTGGTCAGGATTTTGTGCTTGGGGCTTAACGTAATGATCAGTTCTATGTGTATAGTATAGGTATAGTCCAAACATTTTACTTTATAATAGGTTACCAGAGCATCGTAAACATGACCATAGTTTGCTCCAGTTTCGCGTGAACGTAGCAGCTATGTAGAATAATTACAGAATTATATTTTGAAAGTCTAAAGACGTTTTGATTGGTACCTAGCAATTTATTATATTTTAAATAATAAAAAGTAACTGGTAGTCTGGCAATTATAAATTGCTTTTTTATATTTTATAGACTGGCCGCAAGTAGGTCAAAGTGACTGGCAAAACTTGTTGTTTAATCTGTTGCAAACAATTCTGTCAAGAGTTATCCTAAATCTATTACGAGAAACGGCAATTTACTTCTAATGTCCAATAAATAGAGTATTCCTATACAATTTCAAGCTTGAAGATCCGTTTTGCTATTTACAATGGAGAAATCAACTGAAAAAACGCCTGCATCATCGCTATACAATTTCGCGCGCATTCTATAATGGCGGCAACGTTTTTTTTTAAATTTTGTTACGGGATATGGCTATGGCTATTCGACCTTTTGTACCTGTGAGTTATTTTTTTAATGGATCCAAAGCGATAGATTGTTCTGCCTTCGGGCTTGCGTCTAGGAATGCACAACCATAGAGGTATATTTTGATGGGCAATCTAAGTAAGATGGAGGTCCATAAAACGTACCAAAAGAAACAATTTTTTTTGTTTTGTTTGTAGATATTTTGTTTTTGTAATAAAAATAAAACGGCTAATATAAATTCAATGGCAATCGAAATTCACTTCTTTGCTTGAAACCAATTATTATGCTCAAAACAACAACATGTTTTTAGTCCACATAAATATAAAATGTAAATGCAAACTTTATAATATCTCTGTCGGCTTTTGAGCCCCATACGTGTTAATATGCGGCCCCTAGGACAAAGGGGTTAGTTTTTTATTCCCTAGGGTTGGAATACAACCCATCCTTTATGCATTTATGATGTCCGGTTGTAAAACAGAAATCTCCCATTAGCAAAGATGTTTCGGCATCTTCGGGTAACATCGGTAGCAAGGTGCTATGTGAGTTTGTGGAGGTGAGAGTTTTGAGAACCGGGAAGTATAAACGGTTCAAAAATATTCTTCATTCAAAAATGGTCTATTAAAAGGAGAATTGATGAGGTTTTAAACATGATTTAGAGAATTTATTCCGGAAGGTTAATGTGTACAATACATTTATATTTAACTTAGATAAAGCACAGAAATATCTGTGTTTTATCATGTCGCCATTACACCCGTACAGCAGGGCGTGTCGCTAGTAGAATAATAAAATATCTTCTAAAATAGCTATATAGCCTCGGGTATACATTAACTCAACAGCCAGCGCTACAAAGTCTCTAAACAGATATCAAAACGCGTTTTATAAACCTTCTTGCACCAAGCGCCGTGATCTTCAGCCATTGCTTCTTCGATCTCCCAACCGTGGCCCATTCTGTACACGGGCCATACAATCGGCCAACCTGTTAAGTTTCTTCAGTCAACCAATTTATTGAACCCTTGTATTGTCTATAAAACGATTCCTACACGACATAAATGGGAATCTAAGTAATTTTCTGTCTTTTTCCATCTTTATTGACGTGTCAGGCGGACTCTGATGATAGATTGACGTTTTTAACCGCTCAATCAGCTGCTGTTGGAAAAAATGCCGCGGTATTTGTTCAGTAATAGTCGCGGTACCTTAAAAAGGAGTATATACATACACGTATTAGAACCTTTGTTCTTGACATGGAGGCAGTGGATTAGTCAAGGGTACTTATTTGAACGTCGAAGATTAAAAAAATACGGGTAAAATGTCACTGTTCAAAACATCTAAAACTTAAATATCGAATGACCATGTAACCGAAAATTAAAATGACGTAAGTTTATAATGTCGAATAGTTAAATAAACTACGTCCAATATATCTAAAATCTAATTATCTACAAAAGTGACATCGAAATACCTAAATATCGAAAGTACAGAGTATCGAATGTCCTAAATATCGAAGTACAGAGTATTGAATGTCTTAAATATCGATATTTATTTATTATGTATGTCAGAGGTTAATTTGATAATTCGGATATTGCAAAAACCCGGATAATTAGAAAATGGTGAAAGAAAATCTACGAGCAACTTGGGCGTAGCGTTCGCCGGCCGCTGCCGCGGCACCGATCGCTTCTCTCGCTCGGCTCACGCCCGGTTGGTCACAGTTCTAACCTAACCTATTTCTTCCAGTTCAAAATGATGAATGAAGTATCATGTGTCATGTGCTACATAATTTAGTGACAGAAACGAATCGCTGCAAAACCGACTTCACGCAGTCTTGTCTGCCCTACCCCTAGAGTAGGGTTGCCATAAAAGCTTAAGTACTGACCGGGACATTAGCAGTAAGTGACTGAAAATATCCAAGTAAAAGAAAAAAATACTTACATAGTTATTACTATTTAATTTTATTACCTTCATGTTCTTAACAAATCAGCGAAAAAATTATTAACAATGCGATTCTACATGAAACGCTAATTGTTACTATATTATTCAGATTCCTTTACCTTATTTAGCAGGTCCGGTTTGCCCATAACATACTTATGAAATTCTGAACATGTAATTTTGAAATTGAACTTGCATTGTATTATGCTTTCGACCGTGTCTACGTGAAGGCGATTACGTTCTTTGGTCCAATGTGCAGCTACTAAATGAAATATTCTTTCCACATTGGCGTTATGACCAGGGATGGCGTATAAGTATTGGCACATCAAAATTAAAGCTTGTTTCCTTTTGAATATATCCGTCTCTTGGAAAAAAACTTAACCATTTTTGGTGTAAGTATGTCTTTTTCGTCCCAAGATTCGTTACCTCTTCTTTGTTCTATAAAATCTTTGAGTTATGATATTTCTTCAAATGTGCTGTCGACAATAACTATTCCCTTTTCTTGTAAATAATTTACTGTCTTTACAACATCCTGCCACTGCGGTGGGGCAGCAAGATTCACTCATGAGAATATATATACCACGTTATTTAAATTGAATTACCGGGACATTTTGTACATTAATCGGGACGACCGGGACAGAAGTTCTAGACCGGTGACATGTCCCGGTGTACCGGGACGGATGGCAACCCTACCCTAGAGTGTAATTTAAGCCCGCGTAGGCGCGGAGGGGTGGAACAGGTGGTTTGAAGGCCCGCCATCGCGGCTCAGGCTGGCCGGCGAAGCCTGTCAGCAAGCCGAAGCTGCGGTGGTGAGCGTTAAAACCATCTGCGACGATAAGCTCGCGTGGGGCCGCCCAAACCCCGCAGCGCCGGAGCCGTGACAGAAATATAATTTGTTTGATATTTTAACGAGTAGGGATTTTTAACGTAAATATAATGAACTAAAATACTGTGTATTAAATGTTGTAATTTTGAACTTAGGTACTATCGACATTTTTAATCAGTCGATATTTTAATCACTGCCATTTTAAGCTTGGGTTAGGTATAACAATTTTCGATATTTCGATACAATCGATATTTAAATTTTCGATGTTTTGAACAGTGACATTTTACCCATAGGTTTAATTTTCGACGTTCAAATAAGTACCCTTAGTGAAAGCTGAGTTTGTGCGCTAGGGCTTAGCTTGCACCCGCACATCGTTGATTTATTGATATAAAAATAACATCTGTATAATACTATTGAGCTGCATAAATATCAATTGGTTTCTTACTAACTGAAATTATTTTCCGCAAATTAATATCCTGTTCAGCTAAGCAAGCAAGCCGTCGTTTATCCATCTTTGAGTATCTATCTGTAATCATCATAACACCACCTACCTCATCGTCCATTTTAATTTAGAATTCTGAGAAGATTTATCAATTAAAACCTCAAATAATGGTGTTGAGGTTTTAGTGGTTGGTAGTTTTTACTAGCTCCTCAGTCCATCCTAAAACGCCTTACCTCTTCAAACAACATCTTTACATTCTTTCCACTATTACTAGCCACAAAATACGAAACTACCACAGACTACCAACAAATGTGTCAGTACTGCCGCTGCTGACATTCATTGAACTGCAATGCGTTTTTGCTGTGTAAATACTCGGTTTAGTTTCTAGGCAGCCATTAACTCACTGGGAAGTATGCGATGCGATGGAGATGTGTTTCGTTTCGGATGAGGTGGTTCTGCGATTGGATTTTGTTTTTGATTTTTTATTTGAAACAGTTGGTGATTGGTACCGTGTTGGTCCATATTCGTTTTCACTATAGATTTTTTATTTTTTTATTAGATTGGCTTCGCCCATACTCATCCCCAGTTCGAAATCGACCGGTCCGTATATATATCTACCTACATTATATTGTAAAAAAGAAATCTATTTAATTAAAATCTTGTGGCAGGGCTATTTTGTTTTCTTTATCTGTAAGACTGTCTTCTTAAAGTCTCAGTTAGATCAACATATCTTTCAAAAACAAAGGAGACAATTCCATCGTTCCATTGAGTCTAAAAACGAAATGTTCTGAGACGCAACATACCAAACAGGTATCTTGCGTCTCAGATCATAGTCTTCATAGTCAATCAAATAATAATTTGCCTCAAAATTATCAGAAATCACTCTCAAAAACAATGCTGCATTTTAGTTCATTTACTAATTCGTTAAGTTTAAATACCACATCCATTCTTCCAACATCCCGTGGTGATGAACTACCAAGGTTCCGTGAGCGGCCATTTGCGGAACCGAGTGATGTTATTAAGTTTTCTCCACAATTAAACTTTGCATTCTTCGAGTAGTTAAGTTAGAAAGCTCCCCTTTGATATGGCGATAGGTTTTTGTACCTCCATCTCGTTACTGCGGTTTCTTGGCACTTATTCCGTGTGATTGCTCAGAGTGTTGCTGTTTACTTGATTAACACTTGCTCCCTTTTTTCTTAGTTTTTTGGTATTAAGAGTTGAACGTGTTAGTAGGTAAGCAGATGGAATCTTGTAAGATGAAAATGTTCAGATCGATGACAGATTGCGTAGAGAAGATAGACAAATTCGTGATGGTGAAGCTAAAGTTAAAAGTAAGATGAATATTGAAGAGAAAACTGTAAGTGATATTTGTGTAAATAAAGTGAATCCAGTACTTCCGCTTAAGATACAAACAGCAACCACTATCAATATCTGTCTCCACAAATCAAACCACAATCCTAAAGGACACACACAAAAAAAACATCACATAAAATTCAATTACTTCATTTGTAGCCACTGAAGCCAGCACAATATAGCCCGAGGGCCCTTAATAGACACTTTTACAACTTGCCTTAAACAAGTGTCAGCCCTTGATAAACAAGTGTCAGCCCTTGATAGATTTCTCCAGCAAACTGCCCATATTAGCCGTAAGTACGTACGTCAATAGAATCAAATAAATCATTGCTTCAAGTTCAAATCTATCTATCACACATAGTTTTTGCTTATAAAATGCGAAAGCACGTATAATGAGACAATAACTGGTATTTACCGGTTTTTTCCGGTTTCTACGCGCGCGGTGATTGGTGCGTTTTGTTTAGATAATGACAAAATTGTTTGGTTGATGGCTTTCGCTGTTGTAAGAAGTGGATTGGTGTGATTAGGTTTGTGTATTTTATTGTTGGGTAGGCTTTTTGTATATGAGAAAGTCTTAAGGACTTCTTACTTACTATTTGCTATTATTTTGTACTACGTGTATGAAATTACGTCCAGCTTTCTGTAGTTGATAAACAGCGTCCATTGTTCAGATCTTTCAAAAAGTCAACCATTCGATCTGATGTTTTATAATCAAGTCAGAAAATAGGCTGTCCACTACTGGATATATGTGTTTGTAAATGGCGCCATAAGAATCTAATAGAACTAATATAACCAGAAAATCCTTCACTTCACGAGAAACAATGCTTTAAATCGTCCGGCGCACCAATCAGTGATGTTTAACATTTGACGACGGGCCTCGGGATGAGCTAATCTTATATTGTGCATGCTGCTGAGAGAGAAGAATTAGAACATTTGAGATACCAAATAAGACGAGACAAATTCAAATTAATGAGATACGGCTTTCCCAAAGCTCGTGCGATTATTTACGTACCCATGGGCCTGCCCAAGTGCACAGCCCATTCAATTATCCGATAAATAACCATTACAATAGCAGTTCCAATGACAGGTGATTCTCGATACATTACGAGTTTAACGTTAACCTATTTCCTTGCAATCTAGTCGAGTTTCTCGATACATTACGAGTTTAACGTTAACCTATTTCCTTGCAGTCTAGTCGAGTTTCTCGATACATTACGAGTTTAACGTTAACCTATTTCCTTGCAGTCTAGTCGAGTTTCTCGATACATTACGAGTTTAACGTTAACCTATTTCCTTGCAGTCTAGTCGAGTTTCTCGATACATTACGAGTTTAACGTTAACCTATTTCCTTGCAGTCTAGTCGAGTTTCACATGAAACTCTAACCCTGACTTTCACTTATGAGTTACGTTATAAATATAATTGAACTGCTTTATAGCGTGAAAGCATAACAAACTCACTCGTAATCTTTTCTCTTTATTTATAACTAGCTGTTGCCCGCGACTCATTCGGCGATTCAGGATGAAAAGTAAGCCTATGTCCATCTCCAGGTCATGATCTACCTATTTGCCAAATTTCATCCAAATCAGTTCAAATGTTTTAGTGTGAAAGCGTAACAAACAAACATACTCACTTTCGCATTTATAATATTATTATATACTCGTATATAATATTATAAAATTAGATATATAATTCGTTTAGATAACGGTGATGGAAAAGTCAAAACTGTATTAAAATATCTTAAGCTACCGAAAAGTTTATGTATTCTTGTTGAAAGTCGTTGTAGTAATAAGAAACGTTTTAAAAGCGATTACAACTTGTGTAGGCCCCTTGTGCTTTAGAAGGGTCTCGGCAGTAGACGAACAAAGCTTTAGAAGGGTCTCGGCAGTGGACGCACAAAGCTTTAGAAGGGTCTCGGCAGTGGACGAACAAAGCTTTAGAAGGGTCTCGGCAGTGGACGAACAAAGCTTTAGAAGGGTCTCGGCAGTGGATGCACAAAGCTTTAGAAGGGTCTCGGCAGTGGACGAACAAAGCTTTAGAAGGGTCTCGGCAGTGGACGAACAAAGCTTTAGAAGGGTCGCGGCAGTGGACGCACAAAGCTTTAGAAGGGTCTCGGCAGTGGACGAACAAAGCTTCAGAAGGGTCTCGGCAGTGGACGAACAAAGCTTCAGAAGGGTCTCGGCAGTGGACGCACAAAGCTTTAGAAGGGTCTCGGCAGTGGACGAATAAAGCTTTAGAAGAGTCTCGGCAGTGGACGAAAAAAGACTGATATTATATCACGAGGTAGGTATACATTTTTACCAATTTACATAACTTACTCTATCGATCTTTTGCAAAGCGTAGGTTTAGGCTCTAAGAACTAAGTGCCATGTTTGGTCTACGTAAGTAAGAACTAGGGCGAGAAACCTTGTTCCAAGCACAGCGTTAGACATTAATAATACTTGTACTGTCTTATCGTTCAAATACCGATCAAAATCAATTTATTTTATGTAAAACAATTTTCCACAACACTTGCCTTCCGCGTTTGGATGCGAAAAATCCATTTACCCGACATAACCGGTCTTAAGTAATGTAATGAGTTTTTAAATTATGTGCCATTCATGGTATGAATTGACCTAGAGAACGCCTAGCGGATTTAATGTAGCGTCATTATTTATAAGTAGCTTTTACCCGCGGCTCCGCTCGCGTGTGATTCGGGATAAAAAGCCAACGTGCCTCAAGAATGTAGGCTGCGCACATCCGTTGTGATTGACAAGAATGTAGACTGCGCACATCCGTTGTGATTGACAAGAATGTAGGCTGCGCACATCCGTTGTGATTGACAAGAATGTAAGCTGCGCACATCCGTTGTGATTGACAAGAATGTAGGCTGCGCACATCCGTTGTGATTGATATGAAAAATGAGTGGATTTTCAAGAAAAATTGTTAAACGTTTTGTGATGAAACTGTGAGCAAGAAATGTCTTACTGGGATCATTAATCTGCCTGCGAATCAGATTGAAGTTCTTTAGTTGTTTTAGGTTAGCTGACAGGAGGAGGTTACTTTCCATATTATTCAGTTAATTTCTTGGTAGCTTTTTAACAACTGTTAGATTTTTTTAAATATATAAATTCCTCTTCCCAAGGGTGTAGGAAGAGGCTGGGATTTATGGGATTATGTCTGGAATGTAATTTACCAAAAATCCTATGCAACTGTAAACAAAACGAGTTAAGAACTCACTGCGATTTTCAATATTCATCACAACTCGCTATTAAAAGGGCAAATTAATTTCTTAGGAGAATAAATATGTGTATCCAACAAAATGGATCTCATTTCAAGCAACTAATTAGTTAGTGTACCCTCTTTTTCGTTCAATTAAAATAAGTTAAGATTTTATGGTTTTCCTTTCAGTTAATTTATCATGTTTGTTAGAGAGATTTGATCCTTATGATTGTCCCTATCGATTGTCGCCATATAAATACAGGATGTTATTTTTCGGATTTTAACCGGTTCGATTCCCGAGTGTGGCAAGTGAATTATCAAAAATCTTTGAATGCAAAAGTGTTTCTTTTTAGAAATAAAGGAATGTTTCCTTTAAGTAAAATTCGCTATCTGCAGTATTTAGAGTACTTTCCTTGCAGATGAGGTTCAAAAATTCCACCTGTATAATGATGACAATTCATGAGAAATTACGGATGTCTAGTGTTTAAAACTCATTAAGCCACGTGTAACCTAACAGCTTCTTGCAATTAACATTTAGTATTAAGCCACGTGTAACCTAACAGCTTCTTGCAATTAACATTTAGTATTAAGCCACGTGTAACCTAACAGCTTCTTGCAATTATTATTAGTATTTTTACCACGTTATAATTATTATTAAATTCAAGATTAAAAGTGATTAAAAGATACTTTCCACGAGTTTACTTTTCCGGCTTGTCTGTAATTAATAGTTTGACGCTCTCTTTTCGTAAATGTAAATGGAAAGTGAAATTATATATGCAGATGTTATTTAAATTAGATTAACACCAATTAATTTAATGCTAATTCTACTTTTCCGTTTTCACATAATCTGTTTTAGCCAAAAGCAATGGCAATAGGAAAATAAAATGACGGCAATAAGCTATGTGCATTTTTTTGTTATAAACTTTTTAAACGAAATTGTGTCAAGTTATTGTAGATTTTTATTTATGGAATCGCGGGTTTTTTATTTTCCCATAGTGATGGCGTATCATACAACTTTGAATAGGTGATTAATGTTTTCACACAAAAGCAGGGTGGGAAAACGATTATACAGTACTCCTAGTATATCTTGGAACTTGACGGAAGCGCTAGTAGTAACTGCAATGTCACGTTTATGTCAGAGCCAGTACATTTGAATTTAGTTCGTTTTTCCGCCGTCTGTCAAAATAGTCTGGTTTGTATGTGGCATAATTTTCGTCGGTAACTTGTCAAAAATGTCTTTTACGATGATGAATTGTGTTGTGTTGAAGAAAATTTGTGTTTTAGAACAAAAGTTTACTATTTTGTGTGGGCATTGAGATATATTTTGGGCGCTGCCTTATCTGATTTGATTTAATAATTAGGTAAATTATCATATTTTTACGCCATATACAATACTTCTTCTATCCCTTTTTACAAGCTTTATATTAACTTGCTTCGTTCATATGTGTTTCCGGTTACTCTCTTTTAACTGATGTAAAGAAGTAAGATTTTAACAGAAGACTTTAACATTTTAACAGAAGACTTTAACATTTTAACAGAAGACTTTAACATTTTAACAGAAGACTTTAACATTACCTAGGTACCATTATTGTTTCAACATACTTTTTTTTTTCCTGTTTATGTCTTATGTGTTTCTTTCTTTTTATGTGTCACTTTTTACAAATCGTTAACCAATGCTCAGCACTACCCGTAGGGACTGTCGATGTCGTACGCATCCAAAAGAACAAAAGGACTAACAGTGTGCTTACCAAAACAAAAAGCAGTCACAATAACAAAAAATATGTTCACCCATGCACTAATCAATCTCATCAACCGCAGCTTAACCTCACAAAGTTCCCAGGAACATCCACACGAACAAACAGAGATACCCCTGATAGCCTATTAGCATCTTATAGCTATCACACTACTCATATAAGCCTATCAGAATATATCACACAGTAGCGTTATTGAGAATGTGACAAACTCGGCTATCCACAAAGATGGGGCGATAAAGCCTAGTAAATGAGACTTAGAACCTAGAAAGCTAGCTTTCCCTCCGATCTAGCGATCTAGATAGAGTTTTTACGATGTATTTGCTATGCAGAGTATTAAAGGTTGATTATTCTAAGTCTTTATGCAGTCGGTGAGAAAATGAGTCTGTTTATTCTACTGTCAATTGTCGAACGTTTGAATGATTTCAGAATGTTCTTTGTAATTTGATAAACAATTTTTTCCCTGAGCGTACCTACATTACGGTCAGGGAAATTAATAGTTTCTGAAATTGACAGACTGCCTCAATTTGCCGTGTTATAGTAATTTCATACAACTGTCAAAGAACAACATTTAAGTTGGTAGTCACTTTGATAAACAATTGCCCATACGGTATGGTGAAAATAGGATACTTTTAATACCTTCCGACAGTTTAGAGGGTAGTGAAGTAGCATAAGACGGACTTAATCGACGTATATATTGGGCATACTTAATACATTACATCCATTGACATTACATACATAAGACGGACTTACTCGACGTATATATTGGGCATACTTAATACATTACATCCATTGAACTAGTTCAGTTCAGTTGTAATGGGACGTCGACCAAACAACTCGTTTCCTTTGCTCGCCCACTGCTTAGCCCGTCAGTAGCTATTGCGGTAGGTTATGAGCCCCTTCCAAACGTAATACCTGATTGACAGTCTCCCTATCCAGATGACTTCTTTTGAGTCTCTTTAGAAAACGTTACGTTCCTGCATATAAGGACTGGTATTATATAAACTGTTCGATCAACAGTTTGGTATGGGAACGGTTTTATAAGGAGTACCAAAGTATATCGTCTTAATACCGTGTGCACAGAATGTTTGTCATTGGACATTTACGATCCCAAGTATTTATATTACCAACGTATTTGTTTTTCATTTAGAGAATACTAATAAAGGGACATTGTTAACATTTTTGTGACACTCTAAATACGATTACAAGGGTTCATTGAGTTTATTTTCCATGGATGAGAATTTAACTTTAAACTAATTTGCTAAACGATTTACACACAGGAGTTTATAAGAGGATCGTAGCAGGTGGGTTTCTGCCTACCCCCATGAGAAAAAGGCGTGATGTTATGTATGTGTGCATGTATTTTACACATAGTTATCCTTCGTTGCCAAGAATCGCAATCGCTCATGAGAAAAAAAAACATCAAACTAAAATGAACCCTACGAATTTCCCATCGATCGCCAATACGACATTAATATCATCTGTAACCATAGGTAAAACTTACCTATAAGCTGATGCAAATATACCTACAGATATAATCTCTTATCTAAGATCTAAGAATTTCACTTACGCCAAGCTAAAGCCAACAATATCTCAACAACGTTCGATGTACGCTAGTCACAGTGTCTACCCGACATTAATGTTATTTAAACAACGTTCGATGTACGCTAGTCACAGTGTCTACCCGACATTAATGTTATTTAAACAACGTTCGATGTACGCTAGTCACAGTGTCTACCCGACATTAATGTTATTTAAACAACGTTCGATGTACGCTAGTCACAGTGTCTACCCGACATTAATGTTATTTAAGATACCCAATTTACATGTAAACAGATGTCTATCTTGCTTTTCAATTACTATCAGTAGGACCCGCTGAATGCCTGCGTTAAATAGTTTTTAAAGTTGTTTTTAATGTGTTTTAGCTTTTATAATTACATTTGGTTGCTTGAGTTGTTTTTAAAGTCAAATTGGGAGTGTTACGGGATTTGTAAAACGTTGGTTCTGTGGAATTGTGTGTGTAGATAGGTATATTCAGGTTTAGCTCAGGTTCAACCGTTTTAGCGTGAAAGCGTAAGAAACAAACAAACAAACAAACTCACTTTCGCATATAAAATATTAAATTAAATAGGATTTTCATAAACCACTAAGGTTGTTTTGAGTTCGCAGAACGGTTACAAATCTTTTGCTGCACAAGTGTGTAGGGTGTTATTCAATTCTAAATCAATTTCAACTGTCCGAAACATAAATGGCATAGTTACGATAGTTTTATTATCTTATTATTCTGTCTCTGTAAACGGAACTATTTCGAAACTTTAATTTAGTATCGCAATATATAATTTTAAGTATAAATTATATTCATAGTATATATTATTTGAGATAGTTATCGTAACCCGCGGCACTCGTTAAGGAATCGGGTTACTGTGCCGTTCGCTCAGCGTCCCTACGAAGGCTGACCATGTTACGTTCGCTCAGCGTCCCTACGAAGGCTGACCATGTTACGTTCGCTCAGCGTCCCTACGAAGGCTGACCATGTTACGTTCGCTCAGCGTCCCTACGAAGGCTGACCATGTTACGTTCGCTCAGCGTCCCTACGAAAGCTGACCATGTTACGCTGCTGCTATATTTTATCCTAGACACGCAGTTAATATGACTTTCAGTCTGTAATTAATAAATAAGGAATCAGAATATAGGGTACCATAGAGTGAGATGTTTGATAACGTCGAAGCCATGTCATGCATAGCCACAACTATTTTCAAGGGTGACGTTTCACGTACTAAAGCTTTTGTGAACGAAATGACTTCTCGAGGTAAAGGCTTCCGCAAACAGGTGCTACGCGACTCTGGTGGAACAATTTCTATAAAACGTTCACGGAAATGGTTCTACCAGTGCGATGTTAGGTATGTTATTGGAACAAAGTAAATTTTTCTTATACTTCCACACCATCATTCCAAAAGAGTTCAGCCCCAGCCCATCCATCTTCTATGTAAACTCTACACTCTCGTGTCCCTGCTATACAAAATTGCCGTCATAACATTAGGCCGGGGCACATGATCTGAATACCGCGGAAGCCGACGTCACGTATCCCGACAATGTAGCCCGGCCGTATTTAATACCGCGGAAGCCGACGTCACGTATCCCGACAATGTAGCCCGGCCGTATTTAATACCGCGGAAGCCGACGTCACGTATCCCGACAATGTAGCCCGGCCGTATTTAATACCGCGGAAGCCGACGTCACGTATCCCGACAATGTAGCCCGGCCGTATTTACTGTTCCATTCAAAACGTTTTTAATTATTTAGTTCAGAAACTTTGAGATTAATTGAGCAGATAGTATTATGAGTTCGTAGGTTGTAGATGGATGTTGGGGACTGTGATACCTGGAGTACTGTGTCTTGGTGGTTCAGAGGAATTGACTAGCTCACCTCATGTCGGTGTTGTTGAATGAAATCTTCAAAGTAGGGTCTTTGGTTAATTATCAAGTGCATGGCCAGCAGTGATAAGCGGTGTCTGTGACCACATTCGTGATAAAATATTTTAGATTATCGTTTATGAGTTTCTCGCTCATCAAATAACAGTAGGGTGAGGATGAGTTTTAATTCTCTCTGTAATCAATATCTAGTTACTCAAATTGCGAGAAAATTACACTCAGGAATATTTTTTTAAGAAAGTTCCTTTTTGCATATAAAAATGCTTAATTTTTATTTAGTTGGGCTATGCTCAGGCTGCTATTAACTCAAACGTAAGAAAATCATAAGATTTTCCAAATTGTAAGCCTATTCATATCCCTCACTGTTTTCTTCTTTCTAAAAACGAGTCCTCAAGCAATAAACTACCAATAAGATTCCCTACGTATCTAAAACACACAAATTGAGAAGAATCCGCCAGTTCGACGTATGTGCATAGCTCAGCTATTTAGCGGTAACCCCTGCGCGCTGGGATGCGCCGGCGCATGCCGAGATACTGATCGAGACTGTACAGTTAAGACTTTGTCGCCCGTGTCATTAGCTCCTAGTACAGGGATGGCACACATTTGTGGCCAAAGAGCTTTACAAAAAATTACAATAACGTGCTACCGATGTCAGATAAATGTAAGGCAAAATAATAACACACATTACAGCACGCCTGTAAGTTTAATATGGTATACTAGGTACCTCAAATTGTTTAGCATGATGCTCCGTTATATCGAAATTACTGCAGCGTTCATTTTGAAATAAATATGTTAAAGTTGAGGATTAATGTTAAGTAGGTAGGTAAATAAGTAAATATTTTGTTGTTATTACGGCCCACTTACCTACACCAAGCAATTATATTGCTTGTTTAATGCAATATTTGGAAGAAACATTATAAGTTCCACCTTTTTAACGCCATTTAATTAAATTGTGTTTTTATTATTAAACAATTTATTACATTTAACGGCAATTTACTGCATTAAAGCTTCGTGTACATAAACCTTTAGATTGTTGTACTTCAATCAACACCATGCCCAGAATCTTCTGTCTCTTGCCATAGGTTCGCTACCCCTGTCCTATTTTATGTATAGTGTAGGTATACTAGACTTTAAGTTTACTGTAGTATGATGTAATCGAGATTATTTACTGGTTAGAATTTAACTTGTATGGCGCCTGCATCATGATACATGATCAGGAAATGAATCAGTTATTTTAGCAGTTTTCATAGACTAGCGTTTTTCTAATTGGTTAGTTTCTCAGCCGTTGTGTTATGCTCTAGCGAGGCTGGCGTGAACCGCTTCATGTTAAGTGATGCTGCAGTTCACGATGAAATACGCTTTTCTTGAGGAAACTTGTTAATTGAATAGATATATTTTTCGTGAGAGAATTTGCTTGAGGTATTTAGAGAAAATGTGAAAAACTAAAGATATATATACACACGGCTACACATCAAGCTATAATTTCCAGTATAAGCTGACCTCGCATTGTAAGGAAATCCTATACAATGCGAGATCAGCATAAACTGGAAATTTATACACATCAAGATGTGTATCCGTGCGTACCATAGAGACATCTTCCAGAAAAATTGCTGCTGGATCGGAAAGATTGTAATTAGACCTTTGCCATTTAAGTGCGTAGACAATTGTAGGGTTAGCGGGGGTGCGGCGAATGTACAAGTATCTCCTAAGTCCCCGACTCGTGGTACTAGAAGGAACAGTGGGATTGTAATCGGTAGGAGTCTGATATGACCCGCCGTTCTTCCCAGACGGAGGGTATCCATGAGGATATCCCAAGAGAAAAAGAGTTAGACGTGGGTTGGACAGACTTGCCCTTCTTCCTACACCCCTCACAAAAGAGTTAGACGTGGGTTGGACAGACTTGCCCTTCTTCCTACACCCCTCACAAAAGAGTTAGACGTGGGTTGGACAGACTTGCCCTTCTTCCTACACCCCTCACAAAAGAGTTAGACGTGGGTTGGACAGACTTGCCCTTCTTCCTACACCCCTCACAAAAGAGTTAGACGTGGGTTGGACAGACTTGCCCTTCTTCCTACACCCCTCACAAAAGAGTTAGACGTGGGTTGGACAGACTTGCCCTTCTTCCTACACCCCTCACAAAAGAGTTAGACGTGGGTTGGACAGACTTGCCCTTCTTCCTACACCCCTCACAAAAGAGTTAGACGTGGGTTGGACAGACTTGCCCTTCTTCCTACACCCCTCACAAAAGAGTTAGACGTGGGTTGGACAGACTTGCCCTTCTTCCTACACCCCTCACAAAAGAGTTAGACGTGGGTTGGACAGACTTGCCCTTCTTCCTACACCCCTCACAAAAGAGTTAGACGTGGGTTGGACAGACTTGCCCTTCTTCCTACACCCCTCACAAAAGAGTTAGACGTGGGTTGGACAGACTTGCCCTTCTTCCTACACCCCTCACAAAAGAGTTAGACATGGGTTGGACAGACTTGCCCTTCTTCCTACACCCCTCACAAAAGAGTTAGACGTGGGTTGGACAGACTTGCCCTTCTTCCTACACCCCTCACAAAAGAGTTAGATGTGGGTTGGACAGACTTGCCCTTCTTCCTACACCCCTCACAAAAGACGCTAAACATGATCAAATGATTCCCAGCATAATTGCTATATTAAATAGGAGCAGGATACAGTTACATAGCTTCGGGCAGCGCGCATAAGTGCGCAACTGAACGGACATGCAGCTATTGTGCCCGGCCGATCCGAGATACGGCCGAGTTCCAAGTACAGTTAGCACGTTATGCGCCGCGTGTGTGGCTGTCTTCCACCTGACGTATGGCGGGGATGTGGGCTGCTTCTAGCTGGTGTGGGGATCAAATAGTTAGTGTCTTAAGGTGACCCTTTATGAAGTTCTAAGGTATGAGGAAGTACAAATTAGTAGAAATTTGGAGAATAATAACCGTTTTTGGAGATGGAAAGGTGTTGAAATTGATAAAGAAGTTACAGCAGCTAAGGGTACCAATCTAACCTGAGCTCTTATACAATTTAGTTTCTATTCAGTCACGATTTCAGGTGCTAGTTTGCATAATATTTGAAAGGCCAAAGGCCTGCTTTTGACTACATTTAAGTTTAAGTCACATCACATCATTGACTAGGCACACCACTCTTTTTTAGTATCATTTTGTAAGTAGTGTAAGCACTAGGCTTGACAGCTGAATATATTAATGTTTGTATATCCTCCTGTGACGTCACCATTTAGCATACAGGTGGATGCTCCAACACCCACGGAACACATCCTAACAAGAGACCGTTTACCAAGCGAACAATTTTATTCACCAACAAATTCAAGAGCTTCCCTCGATCAGAATAATCACAATGCGAGCAAATAAAGTAGATCAAGTCCGGACAGACTAATTCTTTACCTGCTAGTGGTACAAATGCCTTTTGTGGATTTTAGAGTGTACCTAGAGAAATTCTAGGGCAGGGGTGGCGAACATTTTAAGGAAGAAATCAAATCCATTTATTGGCATAGGGTTCCGTACCTCAAACGGAAAAAACAGAACCCTTATAGGACACTTCGTTGTCCATCCGTCTGTCTGTCAGCCTGTCAAGACCCTTTTTCTCAGGAACGCAAAGATTTATCAAGTTGAAATTAATATTAAATACGACGGTCTTCGGTCCCTTGGAGCTCTAAAGAAATCAAGCTTCTATGTCAACGCAATAAAAAAATACGGCCATTACACTAGTGTAGTATCTACTAAATTAAAAGACTTAACTAACTGTACAAATAAATAAACAACCATAAGGACACTAAGGCGGCTAAGTACATCGTAAATTTTAAAAAAATGCGATTACAAACTTACATTTGCAGTTGGAGAATTGATCGTGACTGTCCGTGACGTATATCGATTTAAGAGAGAACATGTTTTTGGGAAAAATTCATCTCAACTACGGAACCCTTCACTGTGCGTGGTCCGACACGCACTTGGCCGGGTTTTCTAAGTATAATATCTTTTCTCTTGCTTTTCTTAACATTTATAGAAAAGTTAATTGTGTAATTTACTTTGATATGTATATCAAGCAGCTGCTGGGTGCCTCATAGTTCAATAAAGCTTTTAATTTTCCACGAGTATGAAGACCAGTTCACGTCATTTTTCCGAGCGACTGATGACATTAAATAACTAAATTATTGAAATATACTAAGCAGAGAGAAACATCTGACTTTCGATTTAATAAAAATGTGAATTCTACAAACTTGATTATAAGAAGATTTTTTAGGTGTCGACTTTGGGCCAAGAATAAATCCTACAGTCGTGGCTCAGATTGACCATCCCTACAAATCCTAACGCTATAGTTAATATTTAACACAGCTTTCTACCATTTTATGTTACGATATTGTTGGTTAGGTATTATTTATCGTCTGAGACGACAGTGCCTGGTTAGTTGTAAGGGTAGTGATATATTATGGTAAGCGCCAGGAAGAAGTTGTTAAGGTTCTGTAGAATGTGTGAATTTATACTGTAGACTAATTTTTGGATGATGATGTTGCTAGAAAGGGGTGAGTACTGACGGCTGACAGAGAAATATGGAAGAAGAAAAGGAAGGAACAAGATAATAAACTATTTCTTTCAAAAAGCTTCTTTGTAAACAGCTTGGATGCGGAAGTCGTGTATGTAAGTTAAGTAAATAGTAGAGTTGATTGTTACGGAGTTCATCCAGGGAACTACTACCTGTGTTTCTGGTTTGAAATGTATGAATGCCGGTGAAATTATAGGCAAATGAGGCATTGTTTGTGTCGTTTATATTTTCTTTTGCTATCCTGTAAGTCTATAGTTTACTTCTCTGTTTGAAACAATGTTTGATAGTGATTCATTTTACAGACATATTGAACACATATAAATAACTATTGGATTGATAGTAACATCGTATTTAATGAAACAGTACACTTTCTATTGGATAAGTGTTCGGATATGTCTTCTGATCTGTATTATTAAAATCTGATACTCGTGAATTATAAAGCTATTTACTTTCGAAATTCTGTTCTAGAAGTGGTCGTTTCTTCCTATCTTTTATTGCTATACTCTGTTTTCTCTCTATTTTCTTTGATTTGGAATTATAAATGCGATGGTCTTTATGGTTTTATGTTTAGTTTTCACAAACCCACAGATAGCTCTCAACTTTTACATATCAAATACTTCTGAGAGCTGGAGGTATATCCAATGTTAGTTTCTACTTACAATAGATATCATCAACTTTTTCTGCTGAAAGTCATCTTAGGTCCCTTCCTCATTCCGTCCACCATTCCACAAAGATTTCATCCGATCTACCATCATTAATTCTATTAAGACAACTTCCTATTTAAAATGAGTTACTAACCACACTTACACATTTATTAAAACTCCCGGCAACCACTACAATAATAATTTAAAACCTCATTTGAACTTATAACCTCCGTACAGCAAATCAACCATAGCTTAGGGCTACGACAGACTTGTCCGCAGTAGTGTGTCATCAGCCTAACAGTACGTACAAAGACTTATCCGTTAGACTATTTATTGTGACATGTTTACGATAGAGAATATTCATCTCTGCGTAATATGCAGATTTGTTTAGCGGGATGCTGTTACATGATTCATGGATAGATTTCAGACGTTTAAAGATGGGGAATGAATAGGATTCTAGAATCTGGTGAGATCGATTTCGATTCTTTTGGTTGCCAAGCCAAGTTGTAAAGAGTAATGATCGAACCTATATCTGATTATGTACTGTTAGTGAACTTAACGTAAATTACGAAGAAATAAGTTAAGTCGCCGTCATCTGCTGGATGCGAGCAGCAAAGGACTGGTCGCTGTGGGGTCGATTGGGGGAGGCCTTTGTGCAGCACAGGACGTCTTTCGGATCCAAGAATGCTGATGAAGTCATATTACTAAAATACGTTGTACTGTACATTAGGTAGGTACTATCGTTTCGTGAAAATTAGGTCACAATTAAGTTCATATAAATTTTGCATCAGATGAGGTTAAACTCACGACCCTTGTGCTTATCAGCGACCAGGTATAGCCGTTGGGCTAAATGGCGATTAGCTTGTCAAAGAAATATGGAACCTATTTTTATAATATCGACCGCCAAACAACAGTATCCCTTTTATAGTTATTCTGTATCTTATTATTCAAATACGAGCTCTGAATGCAGAATCAAATTCAAACTGACAAGTATTATTACCATTATTGAATTCAAAAGGACACCTGATGGCTTTGTTTAAATAAACAGCAATTACTATTTAAGAACTATAGAACATTAAATGTAATGGCTACTTACAGCGCGAACGAAATTAAAGGTATGTTACTCAAGTGAATCATACTGTAGATACGTAAGAAAGATCATTCTGTATAATCAAAAGAGTGCGACTTTGTATTCAACAGGAAGGGACTCATTTTGAGCATTTGATAAATTGATTAATTTTGTATTAAAAATGTTAAAATTCATGGTCTTCCTTTTATTTTTGACACTATGTTATTTAGCAAAAAATTATCCTTACGATGAAGCCTTTCGATCGGTACGATAAAGCTACAGGGTGATTATTTTTCTCGTGTAACGGGTTCGATTTCCGGTTCAACCATGTAATTATTAAAATATCTAAATTGTTTTTTAAATTCAAATAATGTCTTCTTTCAGTAAAATGTTCCATCTACAATATTCAAGCTACTTTCCCTCCATGTTGCATATCCGTGGGACGCCCTGTATATTACTCAACTGAGCACTGGTATGCTGTAGCCCTGCTTACACGTCATCTGCGCACACGCACTTATACATCATATTAGATGGTACACTTAAGGAATTTCTAAATTACCCAGTCAGATGTTTTGAAATTAGACATTACAGGATGCTAGAGCAGCCAAGGAGCAGCCAAGCTTGCCCATTCTTTTCCATAAGAAATACATTTTTGGAAGGGGCAACTAGGATCAATTCTATTTTCTTGTAAATTTTGACGTTGAAAAAAGGTTTTTAATGGTTTACTTGATATAAATGATTTGTATTCGACTTTGTAACTGATGATGGTGCCAAACTCGTAGCTAAGTTCTGGGCCAATCTAGATTGCCATCGCATCACACGCTAAGGAAAAGATTGAAATTAGACTAAGGATGTTTTATGCCGACAAGTTTAGATAAACTTCCCTAAAATTCTCAGCGTTTTTAGGGTTCCGTAGCCAAATGGCAAAAAACGGAACCCTTATGGATTCGTCATGTCTGTCTGTCTGTCCGTCCGTATGTCAGAGTCACTTTTTTCCGAAACTATTGAAACTTGGTAAGTAGATGAATTCTGTGAACCGCATTAAGATTTTCACACAAAAATAGAATAAAAACAATAAATTTTGGGGGTTCCCCATAAGTACTTAGAACTGAAACTAAAAAAAAAAACATCAATCCCATACGTGTCTATCTATGGATAGGTCTTTAAAAATGATATTGAGGTTTCTAATATCATTTTTTTCTAAACTGAATAGTTTGCACGAGAGACACTTCCAAAGTGGTAAAATGTGTCCCCCCCCTGTAACTTCTAAAATAAGATAATGATAAAACTAAAAAAAATATATGATTTAAGTACTTACATTACCGTGTAAACTTCCACCGAAAATTGGTTTCAACGAGATCTAGTAAGTAGTTATTTTTTTATACGTCATAAATAGTAAACCGCAATTTACACTTGCTGCTACGGAACCCTTCATGGGCGAGTCCGACTCGCACTTGGCCGCTTTTTTTTATTACTACAATCGTTGGTTAAATTGCCATAAAAATAAGAAGCATTTGTTCGCAACAATATCAGTGACAGTGAGTACAGAGTACATACGTATTTTGAAAAATATAACTACATTGTTAGGCGTCTGTCAGACCCTTCAAGGTTTCTGATGTGCAAATATGAATCGAAAATGGGAATCTTATAATATATCTAATACAAAATATAAAAAAAGAGAAACAACTCAATATCCCATAATTGTAAAATATGTTAGAAAACATAGCAGAGAGTTCAAAGTAGATAACTACGTTGCTAGGCCACAAATATTGCTACCCGGCCTTTTGCCATAATTCTTCATTCATCTTTTACTACACCTACCCATAGGACCAAGTAGTGCCCGACTCCTTGCATGGAATCACACACACAAAGAAAAATTATTACCAACTCGCCCGTAACAGTAACACAATACTTCTAAGGCAGTATTTTGTTAGCCGAACCTTTTTGCGTCAAATAATTTTTACTTCGTATAGTATTCGGTTCGTATAATTTTCGGTTGGTATAATTTTATCGGGCGCGTTGTTTTGTGATTCACAGTTCAATGGATTCGGCTAGTAGGGTTTCTTGTGACTACGCTTTAGGTCTTTTTTTCTTTTCTTTTTTATTGACGGGATCTTAGGATTTGGTTGCGAGTGCCGAAAACGAGGACCACCTAATAAGGTTACTTTATGTGTGTATGTAGGTTTATTGGTTTGGTTATTGTTTTAATATGAGGTAGTTTTTATCAAGGTCCTTGTAGGTTAAAGATTTGTTAAAAATTACTTTCAGATTATATTTCCATACTTTGAAAATCAAGAAATAACATGGTCATCAAAATCTAAGATGTTTTTTAAGTTAGACAAGATGTACTAAAGCCCAAGTAGTTCGGCCCTTAATCACTTCTGCCGCCTCCGTTTCTTTTGTATTCAGGCATAATTTAAAGCCTTTCTATACAAACAGGCTCTTTAGGAGCGCACCTGACCATTTTGAAGGACATCACTACATTGACGATTGACCTTCGAAGTGTGGAAGTACTTAGCTCTTATTATACGAGTATGTATTCGAGTCTATAATTATATCTCTCATGCTTATTACGGAATCGATGGCCTAGGCAGAGCTGTACTAATAGTACATCCACATTTCGCCAGTTATGTTTAAGTCCCATGTAATAGGGCGCGAGTCTATTCCCATGAACGGGTCACAAATCCAAACTCCAGGCTGCTACTGAGAAATTCCAAATGAAAAGCCGAACAACACTTTGCCCGACCCGGTTATCGAACCCAGGACCTCATACTCGGCTGTGTAGCGCTTGCGACAACAAAACCAACGAGTTAGATTGCTCAACAAGTTTCCCCAATTACACATAATGTTACTCTAGAATCATTTGATAAATTGATCAGCGGCGGTTGATCTTAATCTGCCAGAGGTGTAACATAGAAAGGAGTTGTATTATAAACATAGTTCTTATGCAAATTCAGCTATTTCTTGAAGAGAGTCTTTCATCTAAACATAAGCTGAATTGCCCACCGACTTGACCCAGAATTAACAGCTAGAAATGTCTATGTTAAATATATTTTATGAACAACTTAAGTTTAAATGCAGGTATTAAGTTTAGAGGATTCTTTAGAGATGAATAAGGGATTTAATCAGGTGGAACAGAATACTGCATCGACCCTAAATTGATGATTTCATCTCTCAATGTCCCTTTGGCAAGATTGATAATAATATTGGTATTAACAAAGAGTCAAATGTAATGTGTGTATTTTCGTGATCTATTGACAAGATATTCTTTTAAAGCACAAATTCTTAGACCCAATTGCAGCAAGGTAAACTGGCGGGTTGATTAACCAATCACATTTAAAGTCAAAGTCAAACAATTTATTTCAATTAGGCAAAAAAATATAATATTGATTCTAGTCGCCCCTTCCAAAAGGTAGTTTTCGTATAGAGAAGAATGGGCAAAAAACTCCACCGTTACTCTTTTAAAATGTTTTTACAATATTTTGTATATATTAATTTTATAATTATATGTGAAGACGATGCATGTAGAATAAGATTACTATACCACGATAGGTAAAAAGAATGAAAAATGAAGCAATGACAGATAAATTAATTATGTGATACGAGTAGATACATGGTGCTTACATACTTACAAACATTGCAAAATTATACGATATTCCTAACATTTCAACAAGTAATACTAATAAGTCAGAGTGTGAGATCAAGTAATCACAGAATGTAAAATCAGTGTTATAAAAAAATAACAAATTATATACCTAATTAAATTAGCAACCAGTTTGATTTTGTCTAGACTCTAAATTGTCCTATGGAGCAGGACCAGCATGTTTGCAAGCATTCTCTTGGATATAATCCTTTAATTTGTAATATGCTTGTTTACAAAGTGTACTTTTATTATGAGTTTTAAATTTTCTTTCATTTAATTGTATATTTTTATTGTATAAATATATCACAAAGTATTTTGATGTAAAATTTAACACAGTACCCCATACTTTAGATAATTTGAAAAATGGTTGATTTATTTTATCTTTATTATGTCTATCACTTTTTTTTTAAATATGTAGATTTTTTCTTACATACATAATATTTTCATAAATGAATTGGCAAGGTACCGTCATAATATTAATCTTTTTAATACTCGTAGTTCCCTGAGAGATTCGCGACGATTTAAATCATAAATGGCTCTGACAACTCTCTTTTGTAAAATAAAGATGGATTCAATGTGAGCAGCTCGAACCCACAGTAAAATGCCATACGACATAATACTGTGGAAAACCGTTTGGTAATAAATTCCAGTTTTTCTCCATTCAATATTATGTCACATTCGCTACTGAGTTTAGAGCTTACTGAGTGAGTACGCCAATGAGTTTACGCCGTTTACTTGAACTTTAACTTTCTATCTTTCAGGTATGATCATAGTAAGTCAAGAGCATCCTAATCTCATAGTGCTCTAGTTTGAGCAGAAGTGTCCCATGATCTACGCAACTGAACGCCTTCGAGAGGTCGCAAAAGATTCCAATGGCATCTTGTGCTTCTTCCCAGGCGTTAAAAATGTTCTTTATTAGGGTGACGACGGCGTCAGTGTTACAACGCCCTTTGGTGAAACCGTTCATGAAAGATGGAATTTTTATTAAAGTGACGTAACATTTGATTGAGCATCAACTTTTCAAACACCTGGCTGAGAACTGGCAGAATTGACACAGACCTATAATTTGTGGGTTCTTTACTATCACTGGATTTGAACAAAGGAACTTCTTTACTGTGTTTCATGAGATCCGGAAAGACTCCTTGGCCTACACTGGTGCAATGGTTTCGATGATAGATCTACAGACTTGTACAGACATTCCCAATAGATCTTCTGTTGATTTAATTTTAAGATCTTTAAAAGCTTTAACAGCCTGGGAGTTTGTATGCTGAAACCTAAACTCCAAAGGGCATGTCTTTACATTTTTTCTAAGCAAGGCAGCAGTAAGCGCTGGTGAGGAATTTAAAGCTTCAGTAGTTTTAAGGGGAATATTAGCAAAAAAGTTTCCAAATCCCTGAGCTATTTCTACATTTGAGTGGATAGGGCCATGTGCAGTCTCTATGCTAAATTCAGTATTACGCTGTTTTTTCCTACCGGTTTAATTATTTATTATTTGGCAAGAATTTTTTTATTTTATCATCAGCTGATTTGATTTTATTGCAAATTTAAAGAGCTTTAGCCATTTTGCACACACTTTTAAAGTTTTACAATATTTTGCAACATACTGATGAAAGCTTGTATTATTAATATATGTTGCTTTAGGCCATACAATTCAAAAAGTTTTTCCCTGCTTTTACGAATACCTGGAGTCGCCCAATCACTAAATAAGAAATTTGCGTAAATAGTTTTAGTCTTTAGTGGAAAAGGCTTAAATTGCTCATTTAATAGTGAAAAGAACTCTGCGTAGAACTCATTTGGGTCACATAATATTATAAAAATTCTGAACACATAATTTACTTGCCAAACAATTATTGAATTTCTCTAAATTGTTACATGTAATAGGCCTAAACCTTATTTGAATTTTTTGTAAAGGCATGTAGGAGTAAAATGTTATTGTTTGTCCACTGTGATCAGATGGCAACTTATTTACAATTTCTTTATATAAGTAATCACAATTACAAAAAATATTATCTATACAAGTCGCAGAAGAAGCTGTTACTCGAGTTGGTTCTATAAAAATATTTAACAAGTCAAATGAGCTAACTATAATAATAAGTCTCGCAAGAAAGGTCACTCCTTCATTTAACATCACCCTGCTGCTCTTATCCCAACGTATTTAGTGGTAAGTCCAGCATGTCTCACCATACGTTTCTATAAGCCACGATCTCTAAAAAAAAACTATACAAAACAGGACACTCCATTTCAGTGGCTCAACGCTAATAATTTACCATTTTCTAACTGACAGTCCAATCTTCGCTTCCAAAGTCCAATCCGAACTGGTCCTATTCCGCTAGACTGCAACTGTTGGCAGCCTCAATACCAGAAACGGGCCAACTTTCCGTAGAACATAAATAAGTTTCAACTTGGATACCGGAGACATTCAATAACAAATTCTTAAGCGCGATTGTCAAGCAGTTCTAAATAATTCAGTTAGATGTGGGCGTTTGTAATTTCACTTTGTAACTTGTAAGTAATATTTACTAGCACCTATTTTCGTTTTAAGAAGTGCTGTAGGCTGAGAGATGACTTTGACAGCCAAATTTTTTTTATAAAATTTAGAGAAAACAGATTTCACGTGATATTATAATGTCATCAGAACTTAACTTAAATAAATGGTATCTCAATCGGATTACAGAAGTGGATAAAAAGGTGTTCACAAGATTCGGTCGTCAGACAGACCGTGCACGACCGAGCTTCTGACGTTTCATATATTTGTTGTTTCATATTATAATTGAATTGAATTGAGACTTGAAATAAAATAAATAACTCTAAAACCTAATGAAAATGTTAAATTGTTATTATAGTTATAGCAAGTGTATTTTCAGAATTCAATCAAACGAATAACCTGACATAACTGCTGTCACCACAAACTATTACAGCCGCACAGTCAGCATGCGACTCCTATTATGACAGTAATAGGTCAACAGACAGACAAAAACAAAAACCTTCTGTTCTTTTCTCACTTAAAGCTTTCGTGGGCTTTGTTTTATTCTCTCTTTCTATCAATACCATTGAGAATGTATTTAATCGCACGCAATCACCTGATTGACCGGGCAGCCATTACACTTTATATTGTATATGAAATCGTGAGAGTGCATACATTTCGATCTTCAATACCTTCTCTGCAACACCATATAGTTGATTTGTATTAGACTTTCCTATAATGTAAACAAGGTAATATTGTGTTGGGCATACCACAATTGTGGCGTTAAGTCCCCTCTTCGAGGAGTGGCTAGAGAGGCGCCACGGCGTCCTCACCTTCCGCCTGATGCAGGTCCTCACCGGACACGGTTGTTTCAGGAGGTTCCTGTTCCGTATAAGGCGGGAGGAAACGCCCGTGAGTCACCACTGTGTGGATCGCCCGGAGGACACGGTGGAGCATACGGTGGAGGTCTGCCCGGCTTGGGCGGGGCACCGCCGTGTCCTCACGGAGGCGATCGGCGGCGGCGATCTCTCGCGTCTGGCCCTGGTTCAGGCCATGGTCCGGACCGAGAGTGCATGGGAGCAACCCTGGCAGGCATTGGCCCTTACGGACCCCGTCAGTTGGTGCTGACATCTCTTTGAGGCGCGCGTTGAACACAACGCGCCGTCGACTCGGGCCTGGTCCTTATCGGACGGCGAGCAACCCATTGCTCACCGTCCACAAGCCCGCGCCTACGGTGGCCGGAAGTCGGCTCGCGACTCCCGACGCCCGGGGCGTCCCCTGCGGCAACTAGGGGCGCGAGGGCGCGAGTCTTGCCTCTCCCTCGCGCGCTCCACCTCCTCCTTCGCGAGCTTACATGCGAGCATGCTTCGCAGAAGGAAGTGACGGCCTCCCATGCACTCTCGCTCCGGACTATGGCCTGAACCAGGGCCGGACGCGAGAGATCGTCGCCGCCGATCGCGTCCGTGAGGACACGGCGGAGCTCCGCCCAAGCAGGGCAGGCCTCCACCGTATGCTCACCGTGTCCTCGATCCACACAGTGGTGACACCCGGGTGTTTCCTCCCGTTTTATACGGAACAGGAACCTCCCGAAACAGCCGTGTCCGGTGAGGACCTGCGTCAGGCGGAAGGCGCCGTGGCGCCTATCTAGCCACTCCTCAAAGAGGGGACTTTTCGCCACAATTGTGGCGTGCCCAAGACCAATATTCCTGGAGTCGTGAATGTTTTGATGTCAGTTAGTGTAACCGTGCCTGACATTCGAACTGCGATACGGTTTCATGTTTGTAGTATCTAAGTCTTTAATTTATTACTAGAATAGACAATCGTCTATTCTGATGCTAATCACCATCGTAGATGTTCTTAAAATACGGAACTACCGTCTAAGTGTTACCACAGAGGTCATCATAAGTTTATGGACTTTTTTTTCAGAATAGGCTTGCTTCATTATTCCTACTTTTTCTATTTTTATTTATAAGGCTTCTCCTATCATATTTTGCGAGAATATGAATGACAATCGTCTGAAAAGGGGGTAAGTAGGATTGTAGGTAAGTGGTGTTTGTCCATCAGTATAGGTTGTTAAAATAGTTACAGTATTATATGTTTGTGTTATTGTGCCAGTATAGCAGTAACACAAACAGTTTGTATCACAAACTATTATTATTTGCTTTCAAAAGTATCATGGATCCAATGGGCAATGGACTTCCATTGCCCTTAAAAGTATTGGTGCTCTATATAAGTTTTTATAGCTTTTAAAAATGTTTGTTGGTATCCTATAATAAAATAATTTTAATTAATCTTAGGAAAATGTAAATGTACTGAATTTAAATGGATATTATTTATTTTTGTCATTAGATAACGTAAGACCTACTAATCTTTCCAATCATTACTATCTTTCCAATAATAACTAAAGGATTGCCCATTACTTCGCCATCACAACAGCTAATACGTTCAATTTTTATTCCTTCATCTAATCTTAAACTTAAAACCTGCATTTACTCTGTCACTTGCTGAATATCAAGCACTAAACTATCGCTAAGTTTAGCATCAACCCTTACTAATACTGTAAGTTCCACAGTTCGTTTGTCTGTCCTACTATCATAATGGGTACCTATTCAGCTATTTTACATAGTTTATCTTGTTAATTGGAAAGTAATGCCTATTGCTAACGTATTTATTAACTGGGGGTAGGTATATACCCGGATCTAGTCTTCTGGCAATAGCGATCAAAATAGACGTGATTTTCAATGAAAAAAAAAAAGTTAACTTAGGTTAACTTTTTTTTTTTCAGAAGTTTGAATTCACCAATACGCCTTGAGCAAGCGTAGACGTGGTGATTAATACTTGTGCTTTCTCTGTATGAGAAGAGGCATTTGACGTGCAGTGGGACTGCAGTGGGAATCACAGGCTGGCATGATTATCAAAGATTTGGTGAATCACAGGCTGGTATGATTATCAAAGATTTGGTGGGAATAGTATGGGGTCCTAGCACTGCCTTATTTCTTTCTTTTATCTTTTCTTTACTTGTTTCTTCTTTCATCACAATTCTATAATATTTTTGATATCAACTGCCCAATATTTCTTTGATCCTCATTACACCTACTTCTTCTAAAATTCTAGTTCCCCAAGAAAAACCTGGCTTCAAGCTAGCTCCAAACATAACGGGCACCTTTGACTAATGTACCCACAGGGGCACAGTAAGTGCGTTTCACGTCGCTTGGCGATTGATCACGCTTTCTGTAGCTGCGAGATAGCTCGCCTTTATTTATAACATCTACTGCCTACTAACTACTGAGTTTAAAACGCTTGCAATCATTGCAGGTTTTAGTTTTGTTTGATTAATTTGAAAGATTTAATGTCGTTATGTTTTGTACACTTAATAAGTTATCTGTGTTCTCTCGGAGGTAAAGTGACAGAACTTTCCGGGCCTCACGTCTCATCATCATTTCAACCGAAAGACGTCCACTGCTGGACACCGGCCTCTGCCAAGCGTCCTCTGACCAGCACGCTCTCAATTTGGCGAAAACTGTGATGGATGTTTCAAACTGCCATAAATAACATGTTGTTTGTTTCCCCTTTAAGAAGGGGCAGGTATCTACACCTCCAGGTGTATACATAGTACTCCCATAGTTGGTCTGTGCCGTTAACTAGGTACAAAACGTCTATCAAATGTTTATCTAATTCTCTTTCCGCGGGAATCTAGGTAAAATAGGTAATAAGATATTTATTTTTGAAAATATTGCAATCTGTATCAATGTATTCTGCTCGTGGCCCAGTACCTATTGGAATGATGCCATTCAGATACATGATGATAGGCCCACTTCCAACCAATGATGGATTGTGGGTAAATTAAACTATCTATTGAATCATTATTTTATATGGATTATTAAGGAGTTCAGAGATTTAATGGTGTTTTTAAAGAACAAAATTATCCTAATAAAATCAAATGGAATTCGGTCACACTAACTATGTAGAACATAACTTTTGTCTCTAACAATCTTTCTAAATTGTCTTTCTCGTTATCTTTTCAGCATCCTAAATCTTAGTCACTTAACTGTTCGTTACTAATAAACTTTACTATCTATTCTATTCACATAACTCGTACAAAGTAAGCCTATCTAGTTACGACTGCACCAATTTCCCTTTAACCTACTGACACGCGTCGGGTTTCAAGTAGGCGACGAATCGTTTACCCGACCGCAGGGTAGGGTTACGTACTGCTAGGCGGTGCGTACGGATACGTCTGACTGTCGGGTCGTGTAGTTTTTGAGGGTAGTGGTATTTCGGCAAAGGATGCGATGACTTATATTGTGGGAAAGCAATGAACGAAGCTTTTATTTCGTAAACGAAAAACTACCTAAATACCAACAGCTTTTATGTGGTTACCTGCATTGGAAATAGGCAAGCAAACTACAGGTTTGCATAGTGTTACTGCCGAGTTACCAATCTTCAGTGTCCAGGCTTTTCTGATATCTCTTTAAATCACTTGCAAATGCAATATGGATTTTCTCCTTAAATATAAAATACGTAATCTCATACCACTTAAATCTTATGAAAAGAGAGTTGTGACTTTTTCTTGGGCCTCTGGACAACATCGTTTTTCATTCACAAAAACAAAACAATATATCCTAAAATCACAAAAATTAGGCGTCACTCAAAAACCTCACAATTGTATCTACCTAACTCATAGTTACCCTGAGTCCCTGACTGATAGCTCATCGTTTGTTTTGCGCTATCTATTAGCTTGCCGCCGTGGGCGCAGTGAAATATTGCGCGCTTCGCGTTACGTGGACCCGCGGCCATTTTTCTTCTCGCTACTGCATCGAGGTGCGAAGTTTTTGAAGTCATTTGTTTGATTTTGAGCTATCGGTAGTACGTTAGCTTTAGTGGTACTTAATATAAATAAGCTTGGCTGGCTTATATTTCACTCATCGTAAACAAAATTGGTCGCCTGTGTTTCTGAAGCTTCGCATCAAAATGAGTTTTATTATAGACTGACTTAAAAAAAAAGGAAGTTATCAATTCGATGTACGTATGTTTGTCCACGCATTTCTCCGACTTTATTAATCGGATCATGACCGTCTTTGGTTTTTTTTTTTGTCTTACATTTTCTTCAACTTAGGGACCAGTGCAAGTTTCATTCGAATCGGTTCTGTAGTTTTCAAGATATGGACTATATGTAGGTATATGTAATAAAAAAGTGAAAAATAACTTTAATTTCGGAAGTCAAAAAACGAAAATACAGACACCGACTTCCGAAATTAAAGTAATTTTTCATTGTTGTGTTTTTTTGGAAATCAGTTATTTTTTTAAGCTTCGTTTCTACAATATTAATCTACTTTGAAGCCAAACTGTAAAATTTATATTAATAAATACACAGCATCAGGTCTCAAATCTAAGGACAAAAAGAACTGATCAGGATAACAGAAATTGGGATTGAGTTTACCGGTCAACCAAGGTGTAACAATAGTAGTTTACATGCCGTTAACACCATTCAAAAAGGATTATGAATGACAGTATCTAAAGACCAAAGAATAATAAGTAAAGAGTGGTAGCATTATGATGCACACACATTTTTTGTAACAGTTACCAGTGAAGATAAAACAGGACTTTATCTAAATCGTTTAACAACTTTGGTTTAAAAAGATAATTTTAATTGAATGTACATTTTTGATGAAGTCATTGTTGGTCTTCATAGATAGCAAGGTGTTGCTTATAAAGCTGTCAGGTAATATTGAAGAAGGATTTAAGAAAAAGATGGAAGACCTCCTTAAGTTGATGTTGTGTATGAGTCAGTAAGGAGTCAAGTGTTGGAATCTACATGTTGACTTTCATCGAAGTCCAACCAGATTTTGACCTCGGTTTTTAATATCTTTATCTGTTCTAATACTATGTATATACGCATATTATTCTGAAACACCGAAGTCCTTAAAGCTATCGTATTTAATGAGACTAGTTAAGTATCTAGCACAGTGCACTGGCCTAGTACTTCCCAATCTTAGGTGACATCATGCTACAAACAGCTTAGTGCTTGGGGCCTCCATTAACCTTAATACAAAGCCAAGATTCTGTTAAGCTAGAAAACAGGTCTCAGACATTTCAAATATATTTCAATTTCAATAATGCTGCACAGATTAAGATAATAATATTATAAAAGATTCTTAGAAACGATAAAAGATAAGCAAAAGTAAAGTTACTATATCTAAACACGTGAATGCCACGGTATCACACAGAGCAATGGCATATCGGTCGTACACTGGATCTAACCATGGCTCACTACTGTCATAATAACGGGACATTCTGCGCAGGATCAGATCTAGTAGATACTTTGTTTTTATTTTTAGAAAAAGGAGAAAAATGTTCTTGGTTAGTTGTATCTTTTCTGGTCCTTCGATACGAGTTTTAAATCTTTTGATCCATCGATTTAAATTGAAGTCTAGTCGAAGTGTGGCCTTAAAACCAAAATCAGAGATAGTTTCTCAATAAGGTCTCACTTGAAAAAGGATCACGGTTAGTTAACTTTTGTAGAGGAATGTGAATGCGATCTATATTTTGGTCACAGACGTTACAGAAAACTGATAGCAAAAGGTATTAACTCAAAACGAATAATAATTCAGTATAGCCCTGTTCTCGAAACAATGTCAACTATCTTGTTTGCTGACATAACCTAAATTCGAAAGGGATCACGTATGTCAAGGTCGGTATCCAATCAAAAATGGGACCATATTTCCGGCCAAAACACTCTTATAGTCAAGTGTCTTCCACTGGAGAGCGCTCGTTCACTCCGTAACCTGCCTTTGCAGGTTTTTTTACCTTTTTACCCACCCTCCAAATAACAAACTACCCTAAAATTATTAAGATAGGGCTTAAATTATAACGGGATACGGATCTCAACCACGCTCACTCTTATTTAAATAAGGTAGTCGGTGTGTGAAGGAGATAGGTGATATTAGAGATGTGGAGGAAAAGGATGGGAGATGGCGATGTTGCCGCGCTTTTAATAGTACTGGGATTTGTCGATGAGTTTTTGGGATTTGTAATTTAATTAAAAATCTAAAAAGAGAAGGAATATACCAATATATCCTAGCTACTTGAGTACTATCAAAGTCTACAGAAATCAAAATAATACAAGAAATAATTGATTCCTCTAATACTCTAATGATCCCTTATTTTTCACATAATTGAGACTTTTGCCTATATTGATTTCATGATGGTCTTAACATGAATAAAGTTATAAATAAAATTGTTTTGTATTTTTAATAGTCACCATGAGCATTTATGTTTTTAGATGTATTTTGATTATAAATAATTATAGCATTTGCGGTAGGAACCATATAAGATTATTGAAACATTAATACATAAAAATCGCTTATTCAGTAAACATATAATGAATATTTAATTTATATAAATTAGGATATTCTTGTATCTATGAAAGTAAAGCATCATAATAAAGCAATGATTCATAGTTAATAATGTAAATAAATTCCAAAGTTAAAACGTCTTTTATTTGCAACTAAATAAGAATTAATTAAGGCACTAAATTTCGTTTGAACAAAAACTGGATTAGATATTTGTTGAAATATATGCATTTCAAATAGCTAAAATTTATGAATAGCTTACCATTTAGGCAATGTTTATTAATTAATGCTGTGACTATATACAGAAGAGAATATTTAGACATATAATTTTTTAATGTTTAATTTATATTATGACCACACAATACAGATGGTAACTAGTCAAAACAAAATATTCAATTGATTAATTATGAATGGGTTTAATTACTGTTTTTGGAATTTATAAAATATAATATGGTTTCATATATATAGCCGTCTGAATTTAACGGTTCTATGGAAAACCAGATATTAGCAATTTAACCATAATAGTCTAACATTGTGATTTAGATTACTAGCAGTTCCAGTTTATTTTCATATTTAAACGGTAAAATATACTTACCTTGTTGCCGCAATTTAAAACTTTGGATATTTTTTATTTCCAGTTAATAAATAATGTGTGACTACATCATTGAGTTTCAAAAACTGATATAGGAAACCCGAAAAAAATCCCGAGTTCTAATCCATATTATATCGATACACCAGTGCCCCATCCCTAGCAGCCAGATGGCGTCGACAGGCTCTGCGAGCCGACAACTCGAATTCGGCCCGTCCGGAATTCCTCGCGTCGCCTCCGCCCCGTGATGCATGCACGCCGCGAGTTTCGGGGATTCGCCCGAGCTCGCCGGGATTCTAGCGAGACCCGACCGGCAGTTATGGGTTCAGGATTTTAGGAAGAATAGTTTTTTTGGAGTTAGGGTTATTGCGAGGCTAGGAGTTATAGGGTAAAACTCTATGCATTGTATTGGGAAACCCAACTTACAATTTGTTCTAGTATTTAAAACATATTGAATGGGTCTAAAATAAGCTAAGTTGAATTTCATCTTTGTCAGGTATTTGGGACAAACGTTTTTGACCATTGGCTTTCTTTTTGTAATTTATATAAAACTATACAGGGTGAATTTTTGAGATGGGGCAGTAAGAGCAGCTATCTTAACCGTTGTAGCTATAGGAAAACGGTCTTTGGAGTTGAGAATGTTTTATATGCATTCACAGATTTTGAAAAAAAATACAGCCAGCAACAAAATAAGCAGCTTTCACAAAAAAATTTTTGATCCCCATCGATCGTATTTCTTATAAGGATCAAAAAACTATCGGACCAACTTGAGGTTTGAGTACTAGAAAAGTCAGAAATCACAAAAAATCTCCTTAAATCCTTTTTGTTTATTTTCGGCCAGTCTATCCATCGTGAAAAGTAGGTAGGAGTCTCATTTCCTACAAAATGTGTGGGAAAAGTTTTTTGCGATTTCTGACTTTTCTTGTACTCAAACCTCAGTTGGTCCAATAAAGGGTTGCAAAAACTAAAGTAGTTTTTTAAATTTTATAAAACAGACAGTTTACAATATTTAAACTAGAGTTTTTATTGTTTTTTTTCTTATATGCGATTTATCATTTATTATCTTCAAAAATCGATTAGAATAAGAATGATACTTGTTATAGTTAGTAAGCATTAACTATTAAACTATCTAATCTGTGAACATACTTACTTTTTTAACACGATACTGAACCACTTACTTACACCGGCGAATTATCTCTTTTCGACAAGCGACAGAACGGAACTTTACCGGCGACGAAGTATAGATATAAATAGGTACTATATTAAATTATAGGGAATCCCCAAAATAGTTGCGGGGAATTACTTCATTTCGACCGGTGACGAAGTGTATAAATAGTTCGGACTTCCAGTCCGATATCTAACCTTTTTGATTTCTTTTCGAACTACTTCAAGTTCAATAACATTTATAACTTTTCATTTATTACCATTCATTCGCTATTATTTGATTTTAAACAAATTTTTTATTTTAAATGTTTAAAAATTGTTTTAAACTTTGATTTTAAGCACTTCATAAAAAACATTGTTTTATTTCAAACTGTTTTAAACATTGTTTAAAATACGTGTTTTAAAACAACTTCTTTGTTTGATGCCAACCCTGGTCCCATAGAATTTTTTGATCCTTATAAGAAACAGGATCGATTGAGATGGAAAAAAAAGTTTTTGTGAAAACTGTCTATTTTCTTGCTGAATGTATTTTTTTTCAAAACCGGTGATTGCAGATCAAGTTTTCTCAAAAAGTTAAGGACAGTCTCCTAGCACCGTTTTCGTGTAGCTATAACGGTTAAGGTAGCTACCATTACTGCCCCATCTCAAAAATACACCCTGTTTAATATATAACTAAATATTGACGTGTGTTCCCGTTCGTCCCACTGCTGTCGTCGTAATGGTGGGACGAACGGGAATGCGCACAATGATTTTTGTGGAAGTTTAACCCCGCATACGCCGCAGGGTCAGACAACCTATAGTTTTTCCCAAAAATACCAAATGACAAAATAAATTTTCAAGTCGTATTTTGCTTATTATTCACGTCATTTTGCAAGCAGACATGTGTACATTAAATGAAGGATGGAATTTCGCACGAGCGCTATTGTGAATCATGTCTCGTGGCCGATGTGCCACGAATATAAAACTTGGGTTTTAATATCACCATACAAAGGTTGTGAACTTGTGACTACTTAAGTCCTCATCATGGTTATCATTTTAGAGATGATTGGAGGTTTTTTGAATCATTATTTTTCTAGACCTCCTGTCTTAAAAATACCTAAATATTGCAGTTTAATTATAAATTACTTATGTACATCATTATTATTACTCTTGCGCTATCGGCAGGTCTGTCGTATACCAAATTCATGATTCAAGCGTAAGACACTATGTCTAGGGCAAGACTATGTTCAATAGCTTATATTTTTATAATCTATAGGTATTAAACATTTTCCGTTCGAGATTAATAATGAATAATAATACAATCCAGAAGGACATACAAAATTTCTCCATTAAAGGACATAAATTAAAAATTCCAGTAAAAGTTTAAATTCTATCTATCATATATAATATCGGGGGCGCGGGATTGTGGAACTAATTCACACTATTAGGTGAACCAAGATTATACGGGATATGTGGGATTTTAGGCACACGTAGCAGGCGAAGAAATTATTTTAGGCACACGTAGCAGGTAAAGAAATTATTTTCAATATCAAAGTTACTGATTGTTTTGATATTGCACTTTGGTCTACAAGAAAATACGAAAAAAAGACCTTTAATATACAATATAAACAGTATTCCTGAAATGTGTAATTTCCGTTTTTTTTTATTTATTTATAAATGCTCTACACAAAGTTGTAAAATGGCAGAAGGTATACCCTCAATATGGAAAAGACTTTAGTGACCTGGAAATATGAAATAAATAAGCATACCTACGATGCAATATCTACTATTTCACAAAAAACAAGAAAAACCAACCATAATTGTAACATTCTTCTATCCTACTCCCATATTACAATCAAACCACATAAACCTCGTGTCCCGATTCAATAAAACAAACACATAGCCCACAGTAGCCACTGTTTGCCGAACCATTAGCACTGCAGGCTCTAAACATGGATATGCCGCAATAAAAACTGTTTTAACGCATCCAGCCCACTCCTGCGCATTGTCTTAGAGAGTACATCTAAAAAGGAAAGGTTTTACTCTAATTAGAAGTGATCTAATTTGTATGGCTTTCAATTGTATTTTTTTGTGTTTTGATTAGGGGGATCAGGGAGTTAGGTGTGGCCCAAACGAGGAACGATGGCGAAGGTACAGTTAATCGCACATCAATAGTGACAATATGACATTGACAGCACTTTATGTCGTAGCATTAAGGGCGCTATTTGTAGTGCAAATGTTACCACTGATATGCGGTTGGCTGTATAGCCATCAGAGTCTTAGTCTTTTTTGTGGACTCCAATATGTTGGATATTATATAATAAAGTCATGATTATTACCCTCCTTTTGATATTAAAGGGTTACCAGCAGCATGTACTTAAATATTCTTATAGAAACTGCATGCCTAGTTGTGTAACTGTGTTTAGTGTCCGATCTTATCTGGGCTTCATAGAGCAGGACACTACTGTAGGACGTCTGCTTATTAAAATGAGTCAGTCTTAGTCAGTGAAACATTTACGGTCGAAGACTATAATTTTGTACAGCTCAACATGTACCTTTAAAGCTGCATGCCCACATAAAGTTCATACAGATCTGTCGTTAAAAAAGGTACAGTTTTTAAGAAACATTTGGTACTACCCTCCCACGTACAGTCCGGGGCGCGGACGGAGCACGTCCGGCTGAATTACGATTCACAGGAGACGCCTTATGTCGCGTCGTCGTGCTTCAAAAATATTTTTATTAAGAACAAAAGATTTTTGGTAAACCCAAGTTATAAGACATAGAGGTAGCGATTTTAAGTATACATGAAAGTTGCTGATATTTGGCAATATATGTTTAATGTATCTGTATTTTTTTATTGTAAATATACAAATTATAATTTTTAAGTTAATTAAAGTATGACGCAACTAAGTTAACTTTAAATTGAAGTGTGTGCCATGATAGCAGTGACAGATTTAAGACTTTAAGTTAGTTTCGTTTTTTACCTCGGAAGTCTTGTCTAAGGCCCGTTAAGAACCTCACTCAAGCGTCAAGCATTACTTAGAGTAGTTTAAAGCCACTTGATTGGTTACAACTAAGTATGTAATTATAACTAATGAATGAGTCTTTTTTTTTTTTTTTTCGGGTTTGGGAAATTTTCAAATAACTTCTCCCGCTCTGGGCGGAGCGGGAGGGTGTGTCAGACTTTTACTGACTAAAACCCACCCGTGTTCCTTCCGTTGCCTGTGTGCGGGGGCCGCGATATCCCTTTCGGACAAACTCGCAACCCTGGCAGGCATTGGCCCTTACGGACCCCGTCAGTTGGTGCTGACATCTCTTTGAGGCGCGCGTAGATCTCAACGCGCCATCGACCCGGGCCTGGTCCTAATCGGACGGCGAGCTACCCATTGCTTACCGTCCGAAAGCCCGCGCCTACGGTGGCCGGAAGTCGGATCGCGATTCCCGACGCCCGGAATGAGTCTTGAGTTAGGATTTGTAATACGGACCTTAGTGATAAAATCCAAACCAATTAACACAATTGGATACCATACAATTTTAAAACATTCCATTTGCATTTCCGGATCCTACTCAACCCGCTACCATAACCACTCCGCTTATAACTTGCAGCACACACCACGGAACAGTTCCCAGTAAGTGGTATCTAGAGGATTTATCTTCCACGTTCATCTCACTTCGTGGGCTCACCACTTCGTCTAGGCTATGAGAGAATTCCGACGCGGTGATGACATCTTACCGACTTTATTGAAGGAGGATAATGTTTTAAGACTGATGTAGAACATGCATTATGTTAAGGTTGTGAAGTTTAAACAATCACCAAAAGGCTGCATTAAGCATGTTCAGTTATTAACTGAATTTAACTTAAAAAAAAAAAAACATTTTGTCATACCTAACCTTAGCAAAATAGATAATGGTAGGAGTAATGTGCTGTGCTTTGCTGGACAGTAAACTGTAACTACCTATTGGAACGTGTTAAAGAACGATGCAAGAGCATTTAAAACTAAAAGTTACCTTTTTGTTAAGGCTACCCAGTAACACTGTTGACAGGTAACAGTGAAATAAATTGGTTGCAAGCTTCAACAAAGTCATGTTTTTGGCAATCTTTATTCATCATTTTCAAAATATGGTCCTTTGGTCCGAACTTCCCTAGTAAGATAACGACAATGTTCCCACATATTCATAGAAATAAAATTGCATTATGTTTACAGATACTAATAAAATGTTTCTTTTTTGCAGGTAAGCTCGTGATATCATCTCATAGAGGTAAAATTTACGATATAACTTCTCGATAGTCCACACAAAGAATGAGACAAGCGTGTGGATGAAAAAAATCCTTTATTGCATATTCTATGCGCGTACGCAAGCGTGAATCATTCGTTAGTTTTTATTTATAGAAAAAGGTAATTTGAATTTGTGTATCACGTTATATCATATTTTTTAGAAAAAATAATGGTGTGATCAAATCACTCAATCTGCCTGCCTTTTTCTATTTATGCTGGGGTCAGCTTCCAGTTTAACCGTATGCAGCTGAATACCAGTGTATTTTACATGGAGCGACTGCCACTGTATGATCAAATAATGATGTTATTAAAAATCATGAAATAATTAGCGTGATTTGAAAGGGTCGAATATTACATTCTAGAAAGTCATGTAATCTGTGTAGATAAAAGTGAAGGAAGCTCTTTAAAAAAATAATCTACTCCTGTAACATAGTAGTCGGCAATGCAATATTTAATATTTAAACACCCTTCAACATGAACATTGACGTTGACTGTACACTGTTTATAAAGAAATGGTCGTGTACTAATTTGCACCCCGCGAAGTTAATTTATCCAGACCGCAAAAGCGTGACATTTCTTACTTTTATTTAAATACATTTCAAATGTAATGACACCCTGTGTGGTCTTCGCAAAAGCTAGATTACCCTGTACATAAATTAATTAAACGAATTTTCTTATGTAAAAAAATGAACCCCAGCACTAAAACAGGTTTTTTTCTGTAAAAGGTGTAAATTAATGGTCGAGCAACACTTTTGGGGTCAAAAGGGTATGAAAAATTAAGTAGAAGAGAGTAACAAAAAAAATATATTAGTGTACTTAGAAAAACATTAGTACATAAGGTAGAGTAATAAGACAATATTTGAAGAGGTGGTGACATTTTATGAAACAGATATTATTTTCTTTATTAACAGTACTACCTACTAAGTCTAAGATATCACCTCTCAACAGAAGTATTCATTTTTACCTTCTACGAAATATTATTAGAACAATGTTTTATTTTAAGATGTAACTATTATTTTTATTTAAATTCGAAACTTACATAATTATGTACAAAAACTAGCTTCTATATTATAAAATTCGGAATAATTTGAATGAATAAATAGGTGATCGTTCCGAAACCATAAATCCTTTTATCGATATCTATGATCAGTTAAATGACATCACTTAGAGAAAACGCTTCTTGTTGTAGGCGATCCTCATACCTGAATACCGGAATACATACTCGAATCATATCTTGAATGTTTTGTCCAACAGAATAATATCAAGACTTTACGAACTACAAAATTAGCTGACTCCTTAAACATTGCAAGTTTAAGTTAAAAATAATATACTTATTCACCGATTCTCGCAACAAGTTCCTAAATATCTGACCAAAAGTAGTAAAATATTTTTGTCTTTCTCAAACGTTGCGATTGTGTTTAAAGGTTTTCTAAAATAACAATAAGTAAAGGTTACATATTTTTAAGATAATGAGTCAGTCAGAACTCAATTTTGCTCGACTTCAACAGTTATTGTAGCTTGCTGTTCTACTGACATGCCAGCTGTTTGTTCATAATATTTCAGTAGAAAACCGTCCAAACTTAAGCGTATTGTATCCCATTGTGTAACCAGCCTTACAGTTTCTTATCAAACGAATTATAATAAATGTATAGAAATGACTATGAAGCCTTCGTTTAATAGGAGCTTTGGTAATTTCGCGGCATATTTGCAAAGTATAGACATTAAAAAGTATATAAACGACGTTAATAAAGACCTGGTTTAATCTCTAAATGAGCTTAGCGATGGCAACTTGTATTTTTTATTGATTTTAATCGGAATGAAATATTATTGCAATATTTTTTCAAAGGTTCAGTATGTAGTTTTAACGTTTAGTGCTAGGCTGATTCACAAACTTATTTAAAGGAATTTAGTACCTCTGTATAGTATCAGCATAAACGAGGCAAATGAACTATGCAAGGATTGTAGCAGGTGGCGGTCTGTAGTTTCTGCCTACTCCCATGGGAAGAAGGCGTCAGTTTATGTATGTTATTTTCGTAAAACCCAGAAAAACAATCGTTCTATTTTATAGAGTAACTCGGAGGCTAATATCACTGTGTTAATTTGATCGATTATTTAAATCATTTTGCAGCCAACTGCCATTTGACTATGTCTGAGACATGTTTTCTTTGATAAACATCGGGCACATTTTATGTTTCCTACATACCATACTTTAAATCAGAGCAAGTTTTAAAACATATTCGTTTAGTGATTGAAGTATAAACCAAGATAAGATTTTCCTTGTTCTGCTGAGCATGAGGTCGTTGGTTTGATTTCCAGGTCGGGCAAAATGTAATTGGGCTTTTCCATCAAGAACATCTTAGTTGCAGCCCTAGTTTGGATTTGTGCCCGCTTATGGCAATAGGCTCGCCCCCTATTACATCGGACTTAAACATAACTGGCGAAATGTGGATTATTATAGGTGCACTTGCATTATGTTAAAAGAATTTCAACTCGAGCTCTGGAGAACCAAAACTGAAATAGTTTTCATAAACCCGTGAACGAAGTATTCTATTATTTTAGTCTCAAAAATATTCTTTGTCACAATTCTCAAAGCATAATAACTGAAGCACATCATCCCATGGACGCCACCACTTGAGCAAACACCATTTTATTAGCCGTGATATTAATATAACACCACCACTCACTTAGACCTGTCATTCAAAGCTTTTGTAAACAGAAAGAGGTCACGTTATAATGGACACGTATTTTTGTCTTCTAATACGTCGAAAGACGAAACAAAAACTGTATATCGTTCCTTTTGGGGACTTTTACGTGTTCGGAATAATAAAGGAGAAGATATCTTTAGGTAACGTTACGATCCTGTTGCGTGTGAAGCGATAGGAACGGCTTCCAGGTTCCTTTTGACAATTAAATGAATAACCGTAGATGTATGTTCTTTGTAAAATAACCGTAGATGTATGTTCTTGGTAAAATAACCGTAGATGTATGTTCTTGGTAAAATAACCGTAGATGTATGTTCTTGGTAGAATCTAACGACACGGTTGGCGCAGTGGCTGAGTGATCGACTGTTGCGCAACGTGTCGCGGGTTCGATCCTCGCACGGAACAAATATTTGTATGATCTGCAAGTAGTTGTTCCGGGTCTGGGTGTTAGTGTATGTGAGTTTCTATGTTTGTAAACGCACCCACGATACAAGAAGAAATTCTTAGTGAGGGGCAACGTTTAAAAAAAATAAAAATAGCCGTAGATGTATGTTCTTGGTAAAATAACCGTAGATGTATGTTCTTGGTAAAATCGACGACAGGATTGCCCATGATCTTTTTGTTTGTCTTTGGTTTGGCTTAAAAGGAAATCAAAGAATTATTTAAAAGAGAATAATGTTCCTGTCTTCTTGACAAAATTAAATATGAATGATAAATGAAAAATATGAATGATGATGATGACGACACGCTGAAGTAGTTGAAGGCTGCGCTGAGGTTCATACTCGGGGTCACCAGTATAGAGGCATGAGGAACAAGGTGTAAAGTTTACTCATTGTCTATAGACAGTTATAGATATGCTGATTGTGCGGTAAGCTTCCGCGCTGATGGATTTCGCGTACCGTCAGTGTGATGGGTAGATCGTATGTGGCGATGTAGATGCCACCACATAGTCATAAAACAACGATCACCAATATTAAGCGTGGTGATTTTACGATTAGTCAGAAAATTGCAAGCAAGTGCAAGAAGTAAAATAGAGTTTAACAAAATCCTGATCCTTCTATCCGCGTATAATTTGATCCACGTAACGTTCCACAACGTCAGCTAACTATAAACAAGCTATACAAACCTCTGTCTGTTTGTTTGTTTATCTACGTTGAAGTGTTAATGCCAGTCTTAACACGTATTGAAATTATGAATTATTGAATAGACGCTGTTACTAAACAGTGTTATATGAGGAATGTTATATAAATGTACCGATTTCGTAATGTTTTGGGAAAAGTAATATATTTTTCTGGAGCTGTTTCGGTAAAGAAAGTAATGTAGTGTTTTCATATACTCAATTGTTACCGAATATGTTTATGCAATTTTGAGAGGAAAAGGACCGTGTGGTAGCAAGATTTTTTGTAAGTGGTGTCAGATTCTTCGAAAATGTGTATAAGAAAAATTATATTAATACTTGCCAAAAAGAGTTGAGAAGCAAGTAGAACTTCAAGTATCTTAAAAGTTATTGAGTTTGTTTTTCATTTTCATTGTCTGATTGGTTCTTGTTCACATTTCGTCAAACTCAGGAAACAGGGGGCCTATAACTCTCTAAGCTTAATCCGTAGTTTCGGCCATCGTTACAGGTGCTTCGCTCTCCTTTTCACTTACGGTATGTCTGTAAGTGAGACGGAGAGCGAAGCGCCCGTAACGACGGCCAAAACTACGGATTTCGCTTTGGGAGTGAGCTGCCAGAGACCTCTAACCGCAACGACCAGTAAAGATCAAGAAGCATATTCTAGCGAATAACAAAAAAACATCTAGTTTTTATATGACCTTAAACTCTCAAACGGATTGACACAAAATTCCACAAACACAGAATATGCAAAACGTATTCAGAAACAAAAAACACAAAATGTATGTGTGAATACATAACAGCTACGTAGGTGTCATACGTTTGACCTTTACGTTTGACCTTTACGTTTGACCTTTACGTTTGACCTTTACCTCTAAAATCTAGATCAATCATAAGTCTAGGTATCATGTTTCATAATAGTCTGTATGATTGCATAATAGAGCTATGATCAGAAAACCATTCGTTTTTATTGTTATCTGAAGCAATATTTCTAAAACATGATACGTTTTTAAGGATGCCATTTTACATATTTGATTTGCTTTTAGCATTTAGAATATAAGAATAATTTGTGTGGATTTTAATATAAATTCTAAATTATAGAAATGTAACGTATGTGTGTAAGGAAGCCAATCTGCCTTTTCCCAACTGTTGGGGTCGGCTTCCAGTCTAACCGGATGTAGCTGAATACCTGTATTTGTGTGTAAGTATATTCTCATATTATTGAAATATGTGAATAGCTTTTTGTTACGTAGGTATTTTATTTGCTCTTCGCACGTCTACATCTCTTTAACTACTTTCCTATCGCAGGTATATGCTGCAAGAGATTTCTTTAGAAATAAGCAACACCTATAAACGTATTTTTTGTTATTTTCTTGTTGTCTGATTTTGTGTGCACATAAATGGTTAAATAAGTAGATAATAAAATATATTTGAAAATTAATGAAATGGAAGATCATGAGGGTTTGCTTGGAAACTGGATAACATAAACTGTTCCATAGCGTCAATTGTATACAATTGCATCATTTAAAATACCATGAATCATCTTCTAGACATAAAAGTTCTGTGAGTGGCAGACAGACAACGCACTACTTTGTCAGTTTATATAAAAAAGAGGAGCATTACTCGATCATTTTTCAAACTGAGGACTTGTGCAGATCAAAGACGGAGGAAGAGTTTTGTATGGAAATGAAAACGCGAAGAACCGCTAGTTTTTGTATTTACTTTAGTCAGAGTCTAGACATACAACTGTAATGTTTTACAGCCACGGATCCTAACAGCAGTCGACCCATTATTATCTGCTAAAAATAATTTGTAATAAAAATTAAACAATATTCAATATTCAGGAATGTTTTGTAATATTCATAAAGGCAATAAATCTCTGTGTGGTCCTCTCTTAAGGTACTGACCACCCCACCCCTCCGAAATGACAAAGACACAATAACCAGTAATGTTATGTATATCTCGTAATAAAATTACTTATATTTTTGTTGGCATCAAGATAAACTATATTCGGTGAAACCTTCCTGGTGAGATTAATTTGTTAAGTCATCTTTCCCTCACCTATGATCATCTTTCGAAGACGATTCGGAATTGACTTTGTTTCAAAGCAACTTTCATTCACAGACTTCATAAAGTATTTTCTTTCTGTATAGTCGATCCCGTAATTGCTTTACCACTCTTAGCTTTGAATGTCACTCACACGTCATAAAACGATGAGGTCTATTTGTCTAGGTGTTAGTTACATAATTGCAACCTTAGTGACGCTACGTTTCAGTTTAATGGGAAATGCTGTATAGGTGATAAAGAAATTACGAGGTTGGCTATAAGTACATGTAACATAAGGGAAGGTTACCTGCACCCTGTGTATTACTCACAATCCGAGGGTTTGAAGTTAATTTGCTCACTGTTTTGAAAAATTCGTCTGCTCAGCAACGTAAATGACGCAATGAATTTGACTGAACTGTCAAAAAGAAAGATATTGCGATCGATTGCCATTTTATGTGTGTTACGCAATAGACTGGCAGATTAGCTTAAACAGTTGCCATAGTTGTATCCCAGAATCCTCATATAAGTGTTCTGGTGGGTTCCCTATCCATTTGCATAAAAATTTTAGACATAATATAACATGGCATACTTTTGTTTATCCTAATTATATTTACGCATAACAATATTTTGCATAATAGCTAACGCATAATTTTTTTTTGCATACTTTCTCTAATCATAATAATGTTTAAGCATAACATTCTAAAGCTTAAATTTGTTTACGCATATTTAAACATATTTTTTTAAGCATAAAAAATACGCATAATAATTAACTTCTAAAATGTAACCATGCATGCAGCAAGCATGCAGCAGGCATGCAGCATGCAAGCAAGCATGTAGCATACAACATGCAGCAGGCATGGTTTCTGTCACGGCTCCGGCGCTTCGGGGCTCCGGCGAACCCACGCGACCCCTCCGCGCCTACGCGATTTTAAATAACACTCTAGGGGTAGGCAGACAAGACTACGTGGAGTCGGTTTTGCAGCGATTCGTTTCTGTCACAGACTTTTCTAGCAATTTAATTTTTAATCAATAATATTATTTAATTGTTACATAAACCTTAATACTATTATGCTAATAGTCATTAGGGCTAGTAACATTATGCGAATTAAAATTATGCCAAAACAAATTAGCCTTAAAGATAATTATGCCAACATAAACTGTATGCCAAAAAAAATATGGCAAAGAATTATTATGGCAAAACAAATTAGGTATGCCAAAACAGTTATGCCAAAGTATTAGGAAAAAGAACATTATGCGAAAAAAAGGGATCCCGTTCTGGTGTTCTCATTCCAATGTTCAGAAATTTCACACAGAAATTGTGCAATTCTCGTTATGCTGACATCGACAGTTTCAGTCACGCCTCTCATATTTGTTGGTGCCGGATCTCTAGTGACGTGTGTATTACATTGTGAACCATTAAGTCCGGCTTTATTGGGATGTAAAATGGATAAATTAAATGTTCAATGATTATATGTAAAATATCCTTAAAAAATCTGCAAATTAAAACAAATTGAAGCTATGTCATCTAAATTATAGATCAACTAGTAAAAGAGAGGCTAAATAGGTCAAACCAGTTCCGAAAATTGATTAGTGCGTGTAATAAAAAGACTTGTCAAACTATGACACAATACGTTAATTTCATAAAAACTTTATTGCCTTAAATTAAATGCGAACTAACTAAAGTGTTTTTGAGATAAAACAGTCGTTTATGTAACAAAAGTTTGACTTGACTTCGTGGTCTAAAAATACATTTATGCAAATTATACAGCCATTAAATTATGTTAAGGAGATCACAAATCAAAGTGAAGAATTACGACCTGAATCGAAACTGACTTGTCTGTTATGCATTAAATAAAGTATATTTTAGACATTATGTGATGATTGAATTGAAAGTTTTATGATCAAACTAATTTCTGTTAGGCAAAACATTGCCTCATAAAACTGTTGTCGGTCGTGTCTGTTGTGATATTGTCTCAAACGGTTATTAAAGATTGTGACTGGCGTGACATCATTGAATAGGTATAAACTAGCGGACTCGTAAGACGTTGTCCTGTTCAAATTTCAATAATTCATACAGAAATCCCTTAGAAAATGCACATTCAGTTTTCCTGAATTTTCAAATTTTCCCGGCAACTTTAATTTTTTTATTTCCTGTAAGAACCTGATTCGGACCATTACGAAATGTTTAAAATAAATAATACTCGTAATTACCAATTGGGCCCAACCGTTCTGAAGTGATGCGTTTACCAACGAACAGCATTTGATTTTTTTATTATATAGATTAAAATATGCTTGAAGAAGAAGTGAAGTTTGAACTCAGAGTGATACGAGTAAAATATTCAATGCAAAGTAGAGTGGTTCAGTCCTTATAAGTTGTAAATGAATCTAGTCATACGCAAATAATAAAACCTCTACTACGCTCGAAGACACTCCTCCACAGTTATTTAAAATGTTAATGTCATTTTAAAATGAGCACAGATGTAATTAAAGGTCTGCTTATCCAGAACACAAATATGGGAAATATATTTATCTCGAATAAGTACCTGTTTACCTTTAATTTTCTATCCTAATCTAAGCACATTTCCGTGTAAATTAATTCTCGAATGAGTCCTTCAAACTCAAAAGCACAATATTTACAACTAAACAGACAACGAGAACGATATGTTTAAAACGAGAACCGTCCTTAATATGGTTAATTCACATATTTGTATGTTAATGATTAACGATAATTGAGACGAAAAATATCGTCGCAATACTTTCTTTATTAATAAAAAAGGAACCGCATCACAACACGTCGTATTAACACAAAAGTTACGTACCACGACCGTTAAAATGAAATTATTATTGCCTCAATCAAAATGTCGGTAGAATCCATTTGACTATTTAAGTTCACGTATAATTGCACCGGCTTTTAGCATCGACTTGATATAATCCTGGGAGGCATCCTTTTATCCAATCTCGCTTCGTATACCTATAGTAATTGCTAATCTGAAAGTTTTTTTTTCGCCAAGACCGGTAACTCGACACTGTAGGATGCCGCTTAAAAGGGAAACTTAGTAATGCCTTTACGCCAGTCGAGTCGTGTTATGTCAAAGTGAGAAGTGTGTATTTTTTATCGATATCATTGGGGCAACAGTAGTTGGTTTTAATTGGCGTTAGTGGGTGACATGTGATCTCGGTTGTTCTCTTTTTATGGTGAATTGTAATCGAGTTATAGTTAATTTTTTGTGGACTGCTAAATTATGTAATTGGGTGCTAGAAGTTGAACCGTCTGTAAATGAGGGCGAAAATAAATGGATGAATATAATTAGGTAAAATGCATCGGTTAAGATAAGATCTGATTTTTGCCTCCTCTCAACGAAGTTCTTCCTCTACATTGTATGGTTCTTTGGTTCTGTGTTGGGAATTTAAAATATAATTGTTCCGGCTTACTACGAGTATATCTGCTTATTTCAATAAGTACCATGGGAAAATATCTAAAAATTTAATTTGTTGAAGAACATCACATTTTTTTTTGGGTGTCACGTAATTTTCATTTTATTATTACATTTGTTATACTTCATTTTACTTTCTAACTGTGTCCCTATTTTCACTAACTTGTCGATGTTAGATAATTCTATAGATTACAGCCAACTCAGCCGGTTAGGATTAGCATACACTAATATGATTTGGTTGCGATGCGGCTACACGAGGATATAACGTATAGACTTCATTCGCCTTTAATGCGATTAAACTTCTTATACTGCACCCACCGACACAGTTTATGTCGATAAGCACAGTTTATCGATATGCTAAGTGAGTGTTGCACAGCACTAGTGTTTAGTTACACGTTGCAAAATATTAAGTTGAAGTTAAATTGTTGTAATAGGTGCATCGATTCGTGCAATACGTAGTTGCAAATGGTAATTGTAAGTTTTTATGAGATCAACCTTTATTGCAGATGCATTCTTCTCATACAATCCTACAGCCTAACTTTGTATTTACAATTCCTAGGCAAGTTTTTAAACAAGATCCGACACAAGTCACACACAACTAAGATTTTAATTTAGATATGTAAACACCAGGACGATATCAATAGCAGGATACGAATACAAGAAATGCGCGGAAAATCTAAAATGTCTTTTTTGATCTGGTAGTAAAGTAATACATGTTGTGTATCGGCTGCTGTAGGTATAAAGGAAGATTTTTATTATTGTAAAGTCAAAGTCAAAGTCAAATCATTTATTTCAAAGAGGCCCTTGCAAGGCACTTTTGAACGTCAAAAATTACAAAAAAAATAAATTTATTCTAGTTGCCCCTTCCAAAAGGTAGTTTTCGTATGGAGAAGAATGGGCAAGAACCTCCACCGTTACTCTTTTAAAATGTTTTACAATATTTTGTATACATATATGTAGGTACATTAGTTATATAATTAGTATGTGATGTATGCTAGTGATGAAATAGGAACCTATTTCTGAATCAGAGCTCTTCCTAGTCTTACCTTTCTGGTATTCTCGGGTTTTATTTGGTCGTTTGCATTCTTCGATATGAAACAACTGTGGTATAGTAAGGGCTTCTTTAGCTGGTAAATGCTACAGTGAAAGGAGGTAAGTACGTATATGCACTCGTACGTAGGTGTAAATCTCTGCCCTGATGGTCAATTTCATTCTGAAGATTGGACATTACGTTTCTTCACTTGATTTTTGCCCGTTGGACCATCGCTTACGTGGCGCTACCATCATCATCATCGGCAGCCTTGTCCTACCCACTGCTAACAGGTCTCCTCCCTTCTGCGCCCTACCTACTTCCCTGGTCTGTGCTGAGACGCTATAACATGGAAGCTTCCATACCAGCAGCTTATCTAAACACGGCCAATATCAACGACTATGTACTCAACTCTGAACCATATACCCACCATATCACACGACCATTAAGCATACAATCTTGTACCTCTCATACCTCGAAACATTCTGCGGCTCAATTCGAATTAAGGCAACATTGTACAGCACGGCTGCACAGGTCTGAAACAATTTAGGAAATCATTTGCGGTGCATCTGCAATTGTACCGGCTTATATAGCTGCGGTGTATTCCTCTGTGGTTATTTTGGTACAAGAAGGGAGCATGTAGCGTGTTCAAGTTTACCTTTAATTTGTAAATTTGTTAACGAATCACTCGTTCATAGGCACTGTACTTCGTAATTATTAATCTCGGGAGCATGTCTATCGTAATGGTAACAATGACATTGGTAGCGCAGTAGCAGTAAAGGTACTTTGGGCGATACAGTCGATTAATGCTTTTGATTTTGGTAGTGATGGATACGATCTCTAGACACAAGCCTGTTACTACCGAGCCTCTTCTTATACTAAAAGAATAAGAAGCGAGAAACGAGTACGTCGCTTTTCGATATTTTTTTTGCATTCTACATAATACACATTCGACATACGTAAGTCTATCAACGGCACTCTTGTTCGTAATTGTTTTCTAATGTTTTATTCGGATTTTTTGTTTAAAGGGGAAACTTACCCCAACACAAATCATTCTGGTGTATTATGTAACGCACATACAATATGAACAGTAGCTTGCGTCGCCACGAAAGCAACAAGTGCGTTGGGTTAACGTATGTTTTCTCCTTTACTTCGCACCGTTCCGCTGTATACTTAGGCCAATCACAAAATAAAACCATATCTATGCAATATGATTTACGATTCAAATACAAATTTCTCTATTAAATAATATTATGGAGGGTATTACGTGTTCTCACTTACTTGTTTATCTGTTTTATGTATTTGTGGGTAGGAAGAGAAATCAAAAGCCAAAGGCAATCTTTACCTTCTCACTTTTATTACTTCCTTAAATACTATAGTAAAAATTTTAACTTCGAAGATTTGAAAGCTATCTTGGTTTGTTGTCTTAGCTAGCTGTGGCTCAGTTTTCATTCGCATCTAACTTCAACCATCATTCAGATGCTGAGTTGTCTAAAATTCTACTTTGTGCACCTCTTCCCCTATCATACTTTTTTTTCTGTGCATAACTCGACCCCTAAAAGTGGACTTCTGGGGGTCAATATTTTTTTTTTTTTGCTAACTGTACCGTGTGACATATCAAATGAAAGGGCTTGTTTTGAGGATCGCAATTCTGTATTTTAAAATAGACGAAATTTACCATTTCACTCTTATCTCCGAATGACTGAGCCTAAAATAAAAATAAAAATGCAGATAATAGTTCTGTACTTATAGATTACAGGGAAACCTATAAGTCTATGGTCTTAAAACAACATGGTAAATCTCCCAATGTTGTGCGTACAACGTAACATTTGCAGTTTGAATGTATGAGAGAACATACATGTTTTTCAATTACAATGTTAAGTTTGTCTTTGGGATGAATTCATCCCAACTTCGGAACCCTTCATAGTGCGTGGACCGACACGCTCTTGACCGGTTTTTTTTAGAACGAATTACAACTTTTCCCACAATCTTTTCGAGGCCTCAGCTAATCATTCCACAAAGTTACGACTCGCAAGCATTAACTAATACGATTCGTTTCTAGACCTTACGAATCAAGCATTAGATAGGCATTTAAATTGTTGTTTCTCTTTTAACTTTGCCCATGTAATAAGTGGTTCGTTTGATTTAAGTACTTGCGCCTACGCTGAAAAGGAGATTGATTCTAAAAAGAATTCTCTATTCTACGAGAAATGATCGATTTAACGCTTTAGAATCGAAATGTATAAAGTCTTATGTTGTTGTCTAATTCCTTGTAATCTTAAATTAATTTTTATGATCGACTTTTGCTTTTTGCCTGATCAATCACAGCTGTTATATTTTTTATAATATCTGACAGCCAGTTTACAAGACTCGAATAGGTTTTCAGAATGCGGAAAGAGAGCGAGAAAGAGAGAGAGATATAAAGAGACACATTCCCTCTCTCACATGAACAGTTATTTTCAAAAGGTCTCAAACAAAACCTCAAAAGATCCGTAATTATAATGAATGTGTTTAGCGGAATCTTTGGTAACTTAATTATATGCTTAAAAGATTTTCGCGAATTCGGTTACAATGTGTTTTGGTCTATAATTATATCTTCTGAAAGGTTTAATACTTTTGTTTTCAACGAATGATAAAGTTTTTTCTGTCTTTATTGGCCGGTAAAGGTTTTCGAGGTGACCGAAGGTTACTGATGAACTTTTTAAGGTTGCGGGTGAACCTAGCATGAACTGTAACTTAAAGGTGTAGACAAACATTGTTTAGTAAAGGAACCTGATTGTAACCTAACATAGCACGGCTGTTTTCCCCGATGGGCTAATCTGAGGTATACCTAAGTTTAAGTAAGTCGCATGTAATAGGGGACGAGCTTATTATAAACCGGGCAAGAATCCAGTCTCGGTACTGCTGCTGAGAAATTCCTGATGAAAAAACCCAAAAAACCCTTTGTCCGACCTGGAAATCGAACTCCGGATCTCATGCTTGTTGAGCATGAAGTCCTGGGTAGCACTTGCGACCAATGTGGTCTACCTTGGTCGCAAGCGCTACCAAGGACTAACGGTAATGATCTGAAATCAGCAAGCGAAGTTATCAGTCCTTTATTATAATTATTAGCACCTGGGTGACCGAGGTCTGCTCTGGAGAACTTTATTATAATTATTAGCACCTGGGTGACCGAGGTCTGCTCTGGAGAACTTTATTATAATTATTAGCACCTGGGTGACCGAGCTCTGCTCTGAAGAACTTTATTATAATTATTAGCACCTGGGTGACCGAGGTCTGCTCTGGAGAACTTTATTATAATTATTAGCACCTGGGTGACCGAGGTCTGCTCTGGAGAACTTTATTATAATTATTAGCACCTGGGTGACCGAGGTCTGCTCTGGAGAACTTTATTATAATTATTAGCACCTGGGTGACCGAGGTCTGCTCTGGAGAACTTTATTATAATTATTAGCACCTGGGTGACCGAGGTCTGCTCTGGAGAACTTTATTATAATTATTTGCACCTGGGTGACCGAGGTCTGCTCTGGAGAACTTTATTATAATTATTAGCACCTGGGTGACCGAGCTCTGCTCTGGAGAACTTTATTATAATTATTAGCACCTGGGTGACCGAGGTCTGCTCTGGAGAACATTATTATAATTATTAGCACCTGGGTGACCGAGGTCTGCTCTGGAGAACTTTAATATAATTATTAGCACCTGGGTGACCGAGGTCTGCTCTGGAGAACTTTATTATAATTATTAGCACCTGGGTGACCGAGGTCTGCTCTGGAGAACTTTATTATAATTATTAGCACCTGGGTGACCGAGCTCTGCTCTGGAGAACATAGAGAATACTCATTTAATAGTACAGGATAGTTCATACTGATTCCATGTCTAGTACCTATATAGTAATTCCATGCTGCCGTGATAGTAGGTATTTACTAATTCCATGCTACCATGATAGTAGGTACTTACTGATTCCATGCTGCCATGTCTGTCAAATGTCAGATAGGTAGCCATCTTGTTGTAAACTTTCGGCGACTGAGCTCTGCTCGGGTGAAAATAAAAACACGGAGAAAACGAATTTTCCCAGATATGAGACCTAGCTAGATCGATTTTCGCCTCCGTAAACCCCTGTATTGCAACTTTCATCGAAATCTTTAGAGCCGTTTTCGAGAACGTGATTACAAATATATATATCCATACTAATATTATAAATTCGAAAGTAACTCTGTCTGTCTGTCTGTCTGTATGTTAACTTTTCACGCCTAAACCACTGAACGGATTTCGATAAAATTTGGCAAGGAGATAGATGGCATCCCAAGGAAGGATATAGGCTACTTTCTGTCTTCTGTCAAAAAAAAAGTTTCTGTCAAAAATAACCCCAAGGGGTTGGATATAGGGGATGAAAGTTTGTATGGGAAACCTATAATTTCTTTAGTTAGGGCTATGAAAATTTAAATATTTAAACAAATAAAGAAATACGTATTCAGCGGTTTTCAAAAATTATGCCGTAAGGGGGTAAAATAGGGGTTCGATTTAAAAATTGACATGTAATATTGTTTTTTTTGTGACTTCTTTTCAAGAGATTTAAGGAATTGGAAATGTAGTCATAGTTAGTATCAAAAATAACCCCAAGGGGGGGATATAGGGGATGAAAGTTTGTATGGGAAACCTATCATTTCTTAAGTTGCTATGAAAATTTAAATTTATGCTTTTGGTAACAAATAAAGAATGATGTATTTAGCGGTTTTCAAAAATTATGCCGTAAGGGGGTAAAATAGGGGATGATTTAAAAATTGCCATGTAATATTGTTTTTTTTTTGACTTCTTTTCAAGAGATTTAAGGAATTGTAAATATAGTCATAGTTAGTTTCAAAAATAATCTCAAGGGGGGGATGAAAGTTTGTATGGGAAACCTATAATCTCTTTAGTTAGGGCTATGAAAATTTAAATTTATGCTTTTGGTAACAAATAAAGAATTACTTATTCAGCGGTTTTCAAAATTTATGCCGTAAGGGGGTAAAATTGCGGACGGTGAGCAATGGGTAGCTAGCCGCCCGAAAAGGACCAGGCCCGGGTCTATGGCGCGTTGTGTTCCACGCGCGCCTCAAAGAGATGTCAGCACCAATTGACGGGGTCCGTAAGGGCCAATGCCTGCCAGGGTTCACTACTCTGTCCGAAAGGGAGTTCGTGGCCCCGGCACACAGGCAACGGAAGGAACATGGGTGGGTTGTAGTCAGTAAACGTCTGACACGCCCTCCCGCTCCGGCCAGAGCGGGAGAAGTTATTTGATAACTTCCCACACAAAAAAAAAAAAAAGGGGTAAAATAGGGGTGATTTTAAAATTCACATGTAATATTGTTTTTTTGTGACTTATTTTCAAGAGATTTAAGGAATTGGAAATATAGTCATAGTTACTCTCAAAAATAACCCCAAGGGGGGATATACGGGATGAATGAATAGCTATTATGTGTTCAATGGCGGCAAGAGTAGGTATTACAAATCAATGGTTATAATAATAGTAAAATGAGTAATAAGTATTTTAAGCAAGGCATTTTTAGAATCATATAAACCGGTTTTTTTTTTTTTTTAAAGGTCAAGTGTGAGTAGGACTTGCGCCCTGAGGGTTTCGTCTCAAAGCTGTGCTTGCTCGGCTGTCCGAATTTCTAAATCTGGATTGAAGGACAAACTTAACTTTCCAATTGAAAAACAACTTTTATAGAGTAATGAAATACAGACTAAGTGCGGATTTCACCAATAAAATTGAAAGCGTTCAGCACTTCTAAACGCGTTCAAGAGCTGTTAGTGTACAATACCGCATAACAATTTTGACACTGACTTTTGGCTCTTGAATGCGTTTTAGAAATGCTGATGGCGTTCAGTTTCATTGGTCAAATCAGCCCTAAATGTTACTTCAAGAGACGGCCTATGAATGTTTGATCCCAGATTGGAGAAAAAACTTAAATTCGCAGTTCATATATAACTATAAATTACCAATTTTCGGATTTTCCTCTTTACTTGACCTTGCTTCTCTTATTGACTAGATTGAAGTTTGATTTTCGTTACAGCTCCAAGAGACCGTAGATCTACATTTTAGATATATACGTATATTTCAACTTAATGCCTCCACGCGTTCCTGAGAAAAAGGGTCTTGACAGAAAACAAAGTCATCCTTTAAGGGTTTCCATTTTTTGTTTTAAGGTACGGAACCCTAAAACAGATTTCTTGTCTGCCAGTTACCATTTCATGCCGTAACGGGTGAACGGGTTTAGATGAAAGGCATACGTATAGGCCGACCATACCTGGGTTAGGACATATAATACTCTGAATCCCGGTAGCACGTTCCTGTGGGATATTTTCCGACATCCACGCGGGCGAAGCCGCGGGCAAAAGCTAGTATATATATAAATATACAAATATTGCTCGTTTAATAGTATAGGATGTACTAGTATAGGATGTAATAGTATAGGATGTACTAGTATAGGATGTAATAGTATAGGATGTACTAGTATAGGATGTAATAGTATAGGATGTACTAGTATAGGATGTACTAGTATAGGATGTACTAGCGACCCGCTCCAGCTACGCACGATTGTTACGACTTGACAAAACATCGAGATTTCTTAGTTATATGTAACTTATAGAGATATAAACGTATTATACACATAAAACTTAGGGAATAAATTCTCTAAACAATGGTGAAAACCTCATCAAAATCAGTTGCGTTGTTTAGAAAAACAACGCGGTCATACAGACAAACACGAAAAGCGACTTAAATTTATAATATGTGTATAAAATGTGATATAAAATTAAATATATATAATGTGAGATGCGAAGAGGTTTTTGTCTTACGGAAGATCACTGCTGGTATTATTAATTTAAGCTTAACATTATGACATATTGTTCACTGGTACTCTTCATTTTCACACCGCCTCTACTCTGCCTACCCCTCAAGACATACAGGCGCGGGTCTTCACAAAACAACACTATCCAGCATCCAGCCCGCGGTTTGTTTATTACATTATGCGTACCAACGAGCCTAGTAACCATGGCAACGGCTAACGGTCTGCGCAGACGCACAGAATGTAGAAAGAGATTTAAGACTGAACTACCAGTGTATCCTGAGCTATTGATCTCGATAAACGATTTTAGTATTGGTTAAATGTGCCATCAATCAAAAATAGACTGTAAAGAAACGTAATAAAGATTGTAGAGACTTAAAAATGTAGTTTTTCGTAAGAATTTTTTTGTTGGCAATACTCGTAAATATTGTTTGACTGAATTTAGTTGGCTCGTTAGAATACTAGAAGTGTTCGTGTATTAAATGTACGAACTGAATTATTACGAATTAGGTAATAGCTCCATTGATACGGTTTTGCAGGAATTTGTTCGATGTTAAGTACTGTAGAAGTTGCAAGGGATATTAAGAAATTCGCAGGTCTAGCCAAGTTATAGGCAAGTTGTGATAAAGACTGACAGTTTGTGCCACTTGGCATTGCTTTGGTAACATGTAAAGCGAGAAATAATGGTTATATTTATGTGTTAAGCTTAACTTGAAACAGGTGTTTGCTATTTTACTAAACACAAGCATTGTCGTGAGTGACGATTTCAGTTTATAGAAAGAATGCCTAGCAATAAGTTTGTGTTTTTCATTTAAGTAATTCGTTTCTTGGGCCTTTTTTTGTCTTTGGGTTGGAAGTAACTTCTGCCGCTCTGGGCTTACTGACTAAAACCCACCCTTGTTAGTGTCTAAGTGTTCCTTCAGTTGCCTCTACGTTGCCAGGGACCACGGTATCTCTTTCGGACTTTCCCGCGACCCCGGCAGGCATCGGTCCTAAGGGACCCCGTCAGTCGTGCTGACATCTCTTTGAGGCACGCGAGGATTTTTGCCTCCAGAGCCCATGGCGGCAATCCGGTAAGAAGGCTCGCCGCCTCACCGGTAAGGAGGCTCGCCGCCTCACCGGAGAAGTTTCTAGGGCCTTAGGGCATCATCATTCCAGCGTAAAGAAGTCCACTGCAGGTGATATGTCATCGCATATTAGCAAAGACTGCCAAACCAAACCTAAGTCCAATATTAGAAAAAAACTGGCATTTTCCTCAATTTGCGTAACAACGTCTGTTTTTCCACAACCACAACCACATCTACCTACCCCTTTACAACAATGTCCATACATTTAGCGGTTATATGCGCAGTCGCAGGAACACGCACCAATTAGCACAGTCGTCGCTTGCCGATACCGACTCATAAATCGAATGGACCGTTACTGTAAGGCCTTGAAAACAGCGGATTGGAGTCGTGACTGGGTGAACAATGAATTATTGCTGTTAAGGAAAAATGTGTTGCTATGAGCGGGGAGCGCGTGTAAATTCATACTATATAATATATATATATATATTATTTATTTATAATATTATAAATTCGAAAGTAACTCTGTCTGTCTGTCTGTATGTCACCTTTTCACGGCTAAACCCCTGAACGGATTACGATAAAATTTAGCAAGGATATAGATGGTATCCTAGAGAAGGACATAGGGTACTTTTTGTCTCAAAAATAATCTTAGGGGGGTGATATAGGGGATGAAAGTTTGTATGGGAAATCTAGCATTTCTTAAGTTAGAGATATGATATAAGTTTTAAAATAGGTACACGAAAACGAAATTATAAACGAAATTTAAAAATATAATCATATTTACTATTAACTTATTTTGTAAGAGAAAAAGTATATAACTATTTATATACTTTTTCTCTAACAAAGTATATAACTATTTACATACTTTTTGAATTTCGTGGGATTTTTTTATTCTTGATCTTTAACTTTGATCTTTTATTTAGTAGGTTCAACCCCAATGTATGTGAGTTTAAAAAGTAGTGTATGAAACTGCACATAACTAGGTATTAAACCCCTCATTATGCAACAGTTTCACAAACTACTATTAATAGAGTACCTAATAAAATACTGAGTAAGTGTTATTCCAAGACACGGCCTATGAATTTTTGATCCCAGATTGAAGAACATACTTAACTTTGCAGTTCATATATAAATGACCAATTTTCGGATTTTCCTCTTTACTTGACTTTGCCCGCTAAACTTCATGCTGCTGGGCCAACGGGAAGTACCAAATAGACTGGTCTATTGGCGAGTGTCAAAATATGCGGCATAAATAACCGTTTTTATTTATTGCGTTGACTTGGAAGTTTGATTTTCGTTACAGCTTGATGCCTCGGTTTCCTGACAAAAAGAATCTCGACAGACAAAATTGAAACCCTTAAAGGATGACTAACGAAGTCATCCTTTAAGGGTTTCAATTTTTCGTTTTGAAGTACGGAACCCTAAAAGAGATTTATTATCTGCCTGTTACCTTTTCATGCCGTAACAGCTGAACGGATTTAGATGAAAGGCAGACCTGGGTTAGGACATAGGATACTCTGAATCTCGGTAGCATGTTCCTGTGGGATATTTTCCGACATCCACACGGGCGAAGCCGCGGGCAAAGTATAACATACGAGTACATTAAGCTTATCAAACTCAAACTCAAAGCATTTATTTCAAATAAACCAATTACAGGCACTTTTGAATTGTCAAGGTCAGTCAGAAAGATGAAGCTAGATGCCCATTCCAAAGCGTAGTAGGTACCTATGGAGAAGAACGGGAAGAAACTCCACGGACACTCTTTTAAATCATAATATGGTTACAAAATATTGGTTACATCATTCATGTTGAAGTTATACATGTGAAATTTTATTAAATTAAAATAATTATGCGAAAGAAATGTAATTGTGCCTGAGTGAACCTGAAAGCTAAGGGAGAGAACCTCAGAGATTTCTTATAAATAATGTGCTTTAAAAATGCTTTAATAACCGATTCTTGAGACATCGATTTATCATACTTAGAGTTTGTAATCGATAATTTACCTACATTGCTTAAAACTGATTCTCGAGGCATATCTTTTTATTACACGTCATCATCATGATCACGACGTGTAAATAAATAAATTCACTTTTGTAAAAAAAAAAAAATCACTTTCGCCACTTCGGATGATCTAGAAAAATTATTTATCATCAGTTGAACTGTGTTCGTCGGTTACCATAATAATACGAGTACATTCATTTTCCATCATATTGTCAGAATGTACATCTCTTCTAAAGTCTTCCGTTATAATTTTCTTTCGATCGATTCTGTTTTTATATGTTTTAACATTTAATCATACAGTAATTATACGTTTTTCTCTTTTCATAATGTAATGTTTGTAAAAGTACCTATCGATTTTTCAGTATATCGATTTCATTCGGTCAAAAAACGACTTAAAACGGTGACAACACTACAGAAAAGAACCCAAAGACATGACATTGTAATAACGTTTTGTCGGAATATGAATCAACGAATAATTCGTCTTTTTTAGTGCGTTTTTCCAATATAAAGTGAAACTTGTGCTTACGAATGATACTCATTGTTATAGTGTATGGCTAACATAGTGATTCATTAGGATAATGAATTTGATATTTCGATTTCTTACGTAGACGTTCATACAAAGCTATCGCGGCATGTATAATGAGAAACGTCAAATCGGGCTTCTTAGATTGTCGAATAAGAAAATTATGTATATACCTATAATCTTAATGTTCTGTAATTTCTGTAGAATATACAAACGTTTGTAATTCACCCGTAACAGCCCTAATATTTTGGCCATCAAACATGAACTGCACAGCTTTTTTTAAACCCCAAGCAAAAGCAAAATGATTGCCAACTAAAAAAGATCTCTGTAATAAGCACTAATGTCATCAAAAACTTAACACGACAGGGAGTAAAATGATTTCCTTTTAAGGGAAGAAATATCTTATTGGTGACTCCATAATATTAATGAGATTTCTAACTGTCCCGTTATTACAATACAGGGATTAGTCAGTTGATATGCGTGATATTCGTCAATTTAGACAAAAAACAAATAATAAACAAAAAATAAAAAGAACTGTGTGTGTGTGTGTGTTTTGTTTATAAACAATCTCGTAACTCGGAAGGTCTTCTTGCGCCTCTAGGTGTAATAAATTTCGATGGAATTCTATTAACTACTTAAAGGAAATATAAATTAAACGTTTCCAAGTTTATAAACTATCATTGGCTACCAACCCAATCTCCGATTTCGCTGAATGACATTATAGGCTGTTAAAATGTGATATACAATGTTATATTAATAGTTACTGAAATTGCGATTAGCAATTTTAAGGCTACCATACATGGTTAGTTCTACTGTCTAATCCATCTAACCTGGCGTGTTTTAATCGCGTCGTGTATTTGCACGCATGCGGTCAGACCGATGAAATCAGAATTGTCTGTTCAGTTTGATTTCTTCATGTCCTTTAAGTAATTCATCTTTTTTATTCAGAAAAACGAATGTTTCCTATTTTCCGCCGCTAGCTTCGTGGCCTCGATTCGTAGGACTCCCGCTGCTTCGGCAGTCTCCGACGAAGGTACCCGAAAGAAAGCGCGCCTTCGCATCCAGATATAAGAATTCCATGTATTAAACGTAAATTATCATAGTTTTGTGCAACATTTATAATAATATTATATGAGTGTATAATAATATTATATGAGTGTATAATATAATAATATTATATGAGTGTATAATATAATAATATTATATGAGTGTATAATATAATAATATTATATGAGTGTATAATATAATAATATTATATGAGTGTATAATATAGAATTTTTGTGTCAAACCTCGTAATGGCGATTTGATGGTAATTTTACTTTTGTCTGAAGGCGACACGTTAAATAAATGGGCGTTGTTCCATTATGGGCATGGTTTTAAGTAAATTATTGCTTGTTTAGCTCCATAAAAGTTCAATCATATAATTTAATAAAACAGATATCTATAGCTCACTTTGTTACGAAACTGAAAATATTCAAATTAAAAGGGGTTTCGGAAATGGTCTTTTCATTTGCAGAAATAATCATTAGTCAAATGTGACAAAAGAGCTGTCAGCATAGTACTGTTTAATAATATTATAAGTTCACATTTTATAGCACATTAACATACATCTTCAATAAATCATACGACTGTAACATCCGTTATCAACGCTGCATAAACATGTAACCATTATATATATTCCATTGAATACAGCCAACAAAAATGTCTGTTTTAATCTAAAAAAATACTGTTGAATAATTTTAAGGTATTTAATAAAAATTACTTCGACACAGGTTTGCCTCCGACCGCGACTTGTCATTTTAATGCAATCTTATGACCGAAATATTGTCTGTTTCTTCCGTATAAAAAACATTTCCGTGTAAATAATATATTTTGTGATTTACTTCCGTCGTAATACTTTTCCATCATTCTTATCATGTCATTAGGTATCATTAGGTAGGTGTATATTAATAATACCAGCCTGTTACAGTCCCACTGCAGGGTAACGGCCCTTCTCATACAGAGAAGACACGAGCATTGATCACCACGCTTGCTCAACACGGGTTGGTGATCAATTCTGAGTTTTCAGACTTATAGTTAATATAAGTCTGAAAACTCATAAAGTACATATGAATTGAAAAAGTCACATTGGTACTTGCCCAGATTTGAACCCACAACCTCGTGCGTGGTATATATTATGGAAACATTAAAACTGAGATAGATATGCATACCTACTGTGTTGGCTTTTAACAGGTATAGGAGTACAACCGGGACATATAAGAAATCACCTCTAATTTTATTTTATTAATTTTAATAATTGCATGGAATAATGCGACATAGGTACTTCTGTATTGCCTTTGGTACAAAGATAATAATATTAATCTTTAAGGGTAACGTTTCATAGTAGGAACTTAGAATTTCAACATTCTAAGTTCCTAATAAGAGAATAAGTCTAATATAATACCTTTTTACAAAAAAAAAACAACCGACTTCAGAGTTATTTTTACTTTGTAGTGTTTTTTTTCGGAAGTCGGTTGTTTTTTTTTTGTGAAAAGTTTTTGTTTTTCACTTTTTACCAACCGACCAATTTCAACCAATCCGGGAGCATACCCTTTCATACAAAAAAAATATTTTTAAAATCGGTCCACAATTGACCAATTGACGGAGAAATCGGCGGACATACATAAAAAAAAAACATATAACCTCCTCCTTTTTGGAAGTCGGTTAATAAAACCAACATCAAACAAAACAACTAGAAATATGAAAGTGGTTTAACACATTTTTTTTTACATATTATAATATCGCCTTATGATTAGTTAGGATTACGCCTTAGATGGACTGTGATAATAATTCAATCTTAAATAAAATCTGAAACAGAAAAATGTATAGCTTTACTATCAATTTTCCTGTTTCAGATTTTATTTAGCACTTTCATATTTCTAGTTATTTTGTTTGATGTTGATTTTATATTAGGGTCTTTGAGCAGCCATATCTAGTGCGGCTGATGAATATCATCAGTTTTTATACCGTTCGCACCGCTACTCATATCATAATGTACGTACCTACTAGTATCAGCCTTCCTAGTTATTGTTCATTTTTGGTAACAATAACTCTTCTTTGAGCGGCGATAGAACTGTGTGACTACACTTGGCCGGCCACATGCCGGCAGACAGTCACCATTATGATAGTCACTTGGCCGGCCACATGCCGGCAGACAGTTACCATTATGATAGTCACTTGGCCGGCCACATGCCAGCAGACAGTCACCATTATGATAGTCACTTGGCCGGCCACATGCCGGCAGACAGTCACCATTATGATAGTCACTTGGCCGGCCACATGCCGGCAGACAGTCACCATTATGATAGTCACTTGGCCGGCCACATGCCGGCAGACAGTCACCATTATGATAGTCACTTGGCTGGCCACATGCCGGCAGGCAGTCACCATTATGATAGTCACTTGGCCGGCCACATGCCGGCAGACAGTCACCATTATGATAGTCACTTGGCCGGCCACATGCCGGCAGACAGTCACCATTATGATAGTCACTTGGCCGGCCACATGCCGGCAGACAGTCACCAATATGATAGTCACTTGACCGGCCACATGCCGGCAGACAGTCACCATTATGATAGTCACTTGGCCGGCCACATGCCGGCAGACAGTCACCAATATGATAGTCACTTGACCGGCCACATGCCGGCAGACAGTCACCATTATGATAGCCACTTGGCCGGCCACATGCCGGCAGACAGTCACCATTATGATAGTCACTTGGCCGGCCACATGCCGGCAGACAGTCACCATTATGATAGTCACTTGGCCGGCCACATGCCGGCAGACAGTCACCATTATGATAGTCACTTGGCCGGCCTCATGCCGGCAGACAGACACCATTATGATAGTCACTTGGCCGGCCACATGCCGGCAGACAGTCACCATTATGATAGTCACTTGGCCGGCCACATGCCGGCAGACAGTCACCATTATGATAGTCACTTGGCCGGCCACATGCCGGCAGACAGTCACCATTATGATAGTCACTTGGCCGGCCACATGCCGGCAGACAGTCACCATTATGGTAGTCACTTGGCCGGCCACATGCCGGCAGACAGTCACCATTCACATCAGAGGAGGGCCTTACATCTACCAAATACTGAATCAGCCTTGACAAAGAGGTGTTTACTAAAAGACCCATGGCCAGTTATAGCTCCTGTAACAGTACGCAGCTGTTGTTTCGTTAGTCGGAGAACCCGTTTCGTGAGGTGGCTATCGATTGCAGGGCCCTTAGCCTGTCTACACTCACCTTGGTCTAATCATAGTTTGTGATGTTTGTCCCTAATTCGTTTCCTTCCCAGAGCGCGTAGGTACGCGAAAGGGAGTGGCGCGATGGGTTCAGGCCCCACTGGTGCCATGTTCAACCCCTTCAGGTCGTCGGCTGCATTGTTGCGCAGCGAACCGCTTTCTCCTTTGATCCATTGAATGGTTATATTTATTTATTTATTTATTTAATACTTTAAGCACATAAATGTACAGAGGCGGACTTAATGCCATAGGCATTTTCTACCAGTCAACCTTTGGGTGATGCAGAGATAAACAGTGGTAGGTGCAATATGAAAATTGTGGAATAAATATTTATTTAAATATAAGGATATACATATACCTATTAACCTATATATATAATAAAATATAAGTAAATACAAGAACAGATAAATACACATAAATACACGAATATACTAAAACAAATAAGACAAATAATGGGAAAACATTACCGTTGTTATGATACTGCCAGCTTCTTACGAATGTGCTCGCGGACTTTAACTTTAAAGGATAATCGGTTGGTTGCCATCCTGATTATATTGTGGCTACCCACCTGGGTACGGCTCAGGTGGCATTCGTATATCAGCCCAGAGTCAACAGTGTGACTGTTTAGCGCTTGCAGAACAGCCATGCTGTCTGAGAGTATTCGTATCGAGTGGTCCTTAACTTCCCTGGCCATGATGGCTGAAGCGGCAAGAGAAACTATAGGTACGGGGTGTCCGGGACCTTTTGACCGCATAGGTATTGCACTTTTCTATGAAACAGCAATTTTTTTTTTAATAACCGACGAAAACTTTCAACGCAGGGGGTTCAGAATCATGTACTGAATCCATGGTAGCCTGGGCACGCCACAATTGCGGCGGTAAGGCCCCTCTTTGAGGAGTGGCTAGAGAGGCGCCACGGCGTCCTCACCTTCCGCCTGACGCAGGTCCTCACCGGACACGGTTGTTTCGGGAGGTTCCTGTTCAGGATAAAGCGGGAGGAAACGCCCGGGTGTTACCATTGTGTGGATCGCCCGGAGGACACGGTGGAGCATACGGTGGAGGTCTGCCCGGCTTGGGCGGGGCACCGCCGTGTCCTCACGGAGGCGATCGGCAGCGGCGATCTCTCGCGTCCGGCCCTGGTTCAGGCCATGGTCCGGAGCGAGAGTGCATGGGAAGCCGTCACTTCCTTCTGCGAAGCAGTAATGCTCGCGAAGGAGGAGGCGGAGCGCGCGAGGGAAATGCAAGATGCGCGCCCTCGCGCCCCTAGTCGCCGCAGGAGACGCCCCGGGCGTCGGGAGTAGCGAGCCGACTTCCGGCCACCGTAGGCGCGGGCTTGCGGACGGTGGGCAATGGGTAGCTCGCCGTCCGATTAGGACCAGGCCCGGGTCGACGGCGCGTTGTGTTCCACGCGCGCCTCAAAGAGATGTCAGCACCAACTGACGGGGTCCGTAAGGGCCAATGCCTGCCAGGGTTGCGAGTTTGTCCGAAAGGGATATCGCGGCCCCGGCACACAGGCAACGGAAGGAACACGGGTGGGTTTTAGTCAGTAAAAGTCTGACACTCCCTCTCGCTCCGCCCAGAGCGGGAGGAGTCATTTGATGATTTCCCACGCAAAAAAAAAAATAAAAAAAAAAAAAAATGGTAGCCGGCTTCGCGTCGATGTCCCTGCAGGGTGGCAAGTACAGCAATATATTAAGTTTTTGTAGTTTATTCGATAATTGTAAAAGTAAGTAAGTGTAAGGAGTTATTTTTACTACAGATCACGAAAGCACGATAGATCATAGTATAAAACTATCTGTTGAAGATGAAACAGGCAGATTGATGATAAAACGACCAATTTTTACAACTTCAAAAAAGAAACAGAAACTTTGTTTGTTCCCAGTCGACGGAAGCAAGCCGAAAACATTAAAACCACATCCCACCAATCAAAACACACACCAATAAAAATAAATTGTAAATTAAACTTTAATCGATACGCTGATTTACCGATTTCATTATGAATCCTTTAATAAAAATGTAATTTATCCTGGCAGGGGTTGCCATAAACAATTGTTCGCAACATTGTAAGGAACTGGTTGCACGAAAGAGACAGAACTAAAGATTGGAACATATTGCTTCTTTGTAGAACAATAACCAATTATGTCAAGATTAACTTTAGGTTAGTTAAACCGTGTGTAAGAAACAGAACTAAAGATTGGAACATGTTGCTTCTTTGTAGAACAATAACCAATTATGTCAAGATTAACTTTAGGTTAGTTAAACCGTGTGTAAGAAACAGAACTAAAGATTGGAACATGTTGCTTTTTTGTAGAACAATAACCAATTATGTCAAGATTAACTTTAGGTTAGTTAAACCGTGTGTAAGAAAGGACTTTCGGAGCGCAAATATCTGTTGCTTACTGCTTGTGTTTACATTTTGTGTATTGTATATTCGTTAGGGAAGTTTTGAGGACTAGTTTTTAAAATATAAAATGAACTTCCTTGTTACAGTTCACATACAAAGTTTTTCATAATGATTTATCATAGGCAGCTTTTTCTTTATTGAGTAGTGACTCTAAAATTCTTCATATTGGCAGAGCCATGCACCCAAGTTATAAACTCGATCCAAATCTAAACAGCAATTTTCTGAAGTCATCCAGCTATTTAATTAGGTACCTTAAAATATACCTAATGTTAAGTAAATATTCTGTTTTTGAGTAATACGTCTTCGTATTTGAATAAAATATTATGTGAAGAAACCAAACAACCCATCAGGAGTCCGAATATGTAACGAAACATTTCACCGCCAACTTCCAACTATAAACGTCATAGCCTTCCAAGATTCCTATTCACCCGGAAGAAAGTTTAGCGTTCAGTAAAGTTAATGTAAGCAGCCGTTCAAAGGCTCGCAGTAAACCATAATAAAGGGCGCAAGTTAAACATGCAGATGATTTGATGGCAGCCCGCGTCATTTGACATTAAGTATTGCATATTTTAGCGCAGCCATTGTCCAGACAGTTAGGTTGGGAGTGAGATGTTTAGGGTTAACGTTATTGGCAAGATAGGAGTAGATTCAGATTTAAGATCGGATTGGATGCCGGATATTAAATCATTTATTTGCTTCAATAGGGTTTATAGAACCGCACTTTTATATGAATCGATGGCATGTGCATTTAAAACCTTTCGTTTACGATCGTAGATACACTAAGATTTGAATTGTGTCTCAAGTAGATCCACGTTCGACAAGGAGTTAATATTCTTTTGAGTATCTCATCGCTTCCGCTATTTCTCTTCGACAACTGTAATACGCTTAATGATGACATGAGGCAGTCTTTACAGTAGAAATAACTTTGTAGCTCTTATCTAAATTCAAACATGCAGACTACGAAGACGACCATTAGTTATTAAATACTGCATATTTTAGCACCATCTTTGCTTGTACCGTTAGGACATAAGTGAGATATTTCTTCCTAGGGCTGGTCCTTGGAGGCAATGTTGGGTTTGGACCTTGTGTACAATAAATTGTTGGCTCCAAAACTTCGTCCATCACTTTATAAACGGTTTTTGATAAAAATATATTTTATCATGAACCTTTTTAAACCAGGGTTTCATTTGAAGTTCAAATGCAGAACAGGATGAATTTTGTTTCTATATCCTGTCGCATAATACATTTTGACATAATTATGATTCATATAGACCTAATAAATAAGTCGTTTATACTACCACAAAGCAATATCCCCATAAGGGTTCAATATACGATTGGCAAACACAATTGACCGGAACATTTTAGTGTACTTTAAATATGCTTTAAATAAATGACCTCAAAAACGAAGGGTGTCGTAAATCAATCAAAAAACTAATTAAAATCAACTGTAAAAACTGTAGGACGAATCGCACTTGAGCGTGTAACAATACTACGTTATTTTTATGCGAAAACATGTAATAACCGTCGGAGTGATTACAATTCTTGAATGTACACGTCTGTTGGTTTTGACGAGCCTTTGATCATTTTTGGCGCGACTGAATATTGACTTGTCTGTGTCAATGTTTTGACAGAAAAACCTATCTATTTTTACTTCAATCTGAATTTAGGAAAAGGAATTTGCCTTTGGCTCCCTGTTTTCGGCTTGATATTTAGTTTTGGTCCTAGTGAAACCTATTCTGTGTTTGCAGGTCCTCAAGACTCTCTGCTCCAGCAATAACTGCACCCTAATTGCGTAACACATCATCGATTACAATCTGAATGAGTTTGAAGGATATTGCTAATCTATTCACATATGAAGTAATAGATTAGTAATATCCTTCAATTATTATAATTTTTATTACTTATTTACGCTGTTGAGCAGACAAATTTTTCGGTATTTTCCGAAAATAACGCAATTAATGTTGTTGAACTGTCAAAATGAAAGCCATTGCTACTGTACTCGTAAGTGTATTACGCAATTACCTAGTTGGTCCAATGTCAGTCGGATTGCTGATCGCAAGTCGTTAAAGTAATAGACAAAAGGGTTTTTATAATAGTTAATCTTCAAGATACCCCATCACACTGGGCCGTGATTTAGTTGGGTATTCCTCGAAGCACACCAACTTTGGAACGCACCAAAAGTATTCCTCGAAACGCACCATTCAAGTACCGCTAACAAAATCTAATAAAAAATGCTATAATTTTATTCCTTGAAACGCATCTACGATGAAACATAGAGAACATGAAGGATTCGTAATATCGATAGACGTTTTAAAATTCAACTGACCTAATTGTTTATTTATTAAAACTACCAGGAAAGCAGAAATGAACTGTAACTAGGTGCTTAAGCGACTTACTACTTAGGTCAATAATGGTAAAAATACAGGTTTTGAAATTGCACTTAGAATTGATTGGATTTCCTCTTTTAATAATGTCATTACTTTCTAACATTAAGTGCGGATTTCACCAATGAAATTGAACGCGTTCAGCACATAAACGCGTTCAAGGGCTGTTAGTGTACTATATTCTATAACAATTTTGACACTGACAGCTCTTGAACGCGTTTTAGAAATGCTGATCGAGTTCAGTGTCATTTGTGAAATCAACCCTAAGAGTTCAAAGTTTGTCAAACGTATTTACAATTTATGACTAGTTTCAAACAGTTAGAGAAAATATTGAGTAAACGCAGCAATCAATAAATGTGTGTAATGGCCTGAGGGTAGAAATCAGCAGCGGTGTTCATAACGGTGGCTAGTTAGTATTGCCAGTAGAAACACTTAGCTCCTTAATCATGAAAAACTTATTATTTATAAATGCTTTATTGGTAGGTAATAAGAATCTAACTTTAAATCTATGCAGTGGAACGACGGCAATAGATTTTTTTTCACCATTTTCGTGATTAGTTGTTGACTATGTATGTGGGGTATGTAGACTTATCCCTGTAGACCTTTACGGAGACGAGGCCAGTGCAGCAGTGGGAATGTTTAAGGCTGTATATGCTTTGTACACCGATGTGGGTTAAGGTGTTGGATGGTTGAAAGAATTTGTAATAAAAGTATAGTTGCCGAGTTAATGCTCGTATTTGATGGGATATATATTAGGGGTATGGAACCTTGATAATGTTTTCGAAGCCACCACTATAAATGAGCAGTATGATGTTTAAAATAGTCCTAGTCACCTCTGAAGACTTAGTTTTTGTTATCGTTAAAACCGTCGCCTATCCTGCGGGCACTTAACTAGATGACAGAAGATACACATCGCCATATTGTTAAGCCATTATGGATTAGGCAGATAAGGCAGACTACCAAGTGGTACGAATCAAAGACGCGGAAAGAACGAATAAGATGTGCACGCGCTTAGAAAACATCTGCGAAGGCAATTATATTTTATGTTCCAAACACCAAAGAATTATGAGAATAACTATAATAATATTGTTCACCGGAATCCGCAATTTGCGCCACAAGCACTCCATTCCTATTGTGGCATAGAGCAACCAACGATCTTAAGCAACGTTCCGTTCTGTTTCATTTTAAATAACAATAGTTCACGGAAGAGCTTACCTATTCAGGGAAAACATGTTATCCAACATTTCCATATTCTAGCACATTTCATCAATCTGTTTGCATACGTATCCCGATCATAAACGGTTGCTCGACGCATTACAGTCCCATGTGTCCACAATAAAGGGACCTCCCGTAAAAGCGGGTTGATTTTATGATCATACTAATTGGCTATACCAAATAAACGTAGAAATATGAAATGCATAAAACTCGGTTTCGATTCCGTGCGCGGTTGTAGTGTGTAATGGATTTAGCGACATTTAAGCTGTAAAATGTTTTCTGGATTCTCATTAGTTTTGTTGCGCGGCCGCCGCGAATTATATTACGTGTGTGGACTGTGGAGCATCTATTTTTAAATTTTTACGCTTGTGTTTATAGTTTTGTGAACTCTGTCTCTTGTGTGGAAAGGTATTTTAAAAGATAGTGAATTGCGAACTAAGGAACAAGTTGAAACGTGTGAAATGTAACGCGTACTGCTTTTGAAGAGTGCTAGGATATTTATTACTTTAAAGGTGGATCTTGATTGGATGTGAAAGTTATTGTGCAATTTTATCAATTTAATATTATGATTCTTAATCCAGCTTTGGAGATGCCAACATTATTGATTTTAGTAATTGTCAATCCTTTTGATAGGGGCTTACTCCAAAGCTTTTGATAAGTCTGCAATTACAGTATAGTCCTGTAAGATGTAGTATACCACAATAGTTTAATTTAACTTACGCTTTTTCTATCAATCAATCAATCAATTCAGCCTATCGCAGTCCACTGCTGGCCACAGGCCTCCCCCAAGCTGCGCCACAACACCCTGTCCTCCACGTTCTTCTAAGCCCTTCCAAACTAATGCCTTTTCCAAACACTACACTTTGATTCTTGCTAATGCGGGCCAGTTTTTTGGCTACACGTCAAGCTCGTCCTACCATCTTTACCTTGATCTGACGCGGTGTTGCTTAGCCTTCAATGGAAATAGGGACCTAGTAGGTCCCACTGAATGCTAGAAGACATGCACCATAAAAATACAGACTCAAACCAAAAACACTTGTAACTACCCACAAACCGAAAACGTAATTTGCTTAACAGAACCTAACAATAGTTGTTCGTATAACTCATAGTTAAAATAGTGGTTAACTTTACGAGGTAACGGAGCAAAATAACCAATGAGTTAAGCGTTATTGTTAGTTCACAGGTCGGAGATAAAACTCTAAGTAGCTGGCTAGTTAGTCTTTTGTGGATTTAATCTTATGCGGTATTTAAATTATACGTTGTAGACAAGATTTTGTATGAGAGGCCTATGTGGAGGTAATTTTAACTAGGCAGTAAAGGTATTTCTAATTATGAAGCAAAAACGATAAGTTTATATACCAGCTTTCAGCCTGGACTATCTTTTTATCCTTGAGTGTAAGAATTCATTTAGGGAAGGGCCATCACCATACCAACTCATTTTTGACAACAATCTGCTGCGTTCTGATTTGAAGGTATAGATAGGATGCTAGTGAAATTATTTTTAAGAAAGAAAGAATAACGTTTATTTGGACACAGTTCGTGAAATACAAAACACAAATCTATATATATAAAATGGTAAAGTGACTGACTGACTGGGTGATATATCAACACACAGCCCAAACCGCTGGACCTAGAGACATGAAACTTGGAGGGTGTGTTCTTTGTAAAGAGAAAGTATCCACTAAGAAAGGATTTTTGGGAATTCCACCCCTAAAGGGGTAAAATAGGGGATGGAAGTTTGTATGAAAGTCTGTCAGTTTTGAAGTTAGGATCTTCAAATTTTGTGTTTATGCTGACGATTGAAAATTAAGTTATACGTGTCTAAACGTTTTTTATAATTCTACTCCGAAGGGGTAAAAAAGGGGATGAAGTTAAAAAGTCCATAATTTTCTAAGAATAATCACTAAATTTACTATCTAGGCTTATGGTTGCAAAATAACGCAACGATATTGTTAGAATTTCAACCCTTAAGGGGGTGAAAAGGGGGATAAAATTTTGTTTTTAATTAAAGTTCTTTATTTTTTAAGTTAAAATCACTAATATTTCGGCTTATGGTTGGAAACTATACAACGTAAATCGTTGTCTTTTTTTAATTTCAACCCACAAGGGTCCGGCGTCATGGAGAGTGTGATTGTCGTAACTTATTGCTGGGCACGCCACAATTGAGGCGATAAGTCCACTCTTTGAGGAGTGGCTAGAGAGGCGCCACGGCGTCCTCACCTTCCGCCTGATACAGGTCCTCATCGGACACGGTTGTTTCGGGAGGTTCCTGTTCCGCATAAGGCGGGAGGAAACACCCGGGTGTCACCACTGTGTGGATCGCCCGGAGGACACGGTGGAGCATACGATGGAGGTCTGCCCGGCTTGCCACCGTGTCCTTGTGGAGGCGATCGGTGACAGTGATCTCTCGCGTCCGGCCCTGGTCCAGGTCATGGTACGGAGCGAGAGGCCGTGGCAAGCCGTCACTTCCTTATGCGAAGCAGTAATGCTCGCGAAGAAGGAGACGGAGCGCGTGGCGGAGAGGCAAATGTCGTGCCATCACGGCCTCTAGCTGCCGCAGGAGACGCCCTGGGCGTCGGGAATAGCAGGCCGATTCCCGGCCACCGTAGGCGCGGACTTGAGGACGGTGAGCAATGGGTAGCTCGCCGTCCGATAAGGACCAGTCCCGGGTCGAGGGCACGTTGTGTTCCACGCGCGCCTCAAAGAGATGTCAGCACAACGACAGGGGTCCGCTAGGACCGATGCCTGCCGGGGTCGGGGGAAAGTCCGAAAGGGATACCGTGGCTGACTGTTTCTCCGTCGGTCAGTTTTATGTGGCTTACTCACGTGTTAGCTCTCCAACTAGCCTGGTTGTTTTAGTACCCGCTTCCGAATTTAGTGAAAAACATTGTATATAGAGAAATACTGTGAAGGATCTAGGTAGATACCGGTCCTTTACACAAGGTATTTCTTGACAGTATTCCTCAAATATCACACATAGTGGAGGACAATTAGCCATGAACAAAGCTCTATATTGTTATTGTTATAATAATTCATAATTATCTAGAAAAAAGAAGAATTTATACTCTACGCAGACGAGGTAAAATAAAATAGTAACGAAGTCAAACCTTACATTGAATATTCGAGTCTGATGCCAAAAACATAGTTTTTAGAATTTTGGTCTGTTTGTTTGTATGTATGTTCCGGTTTGCACAAAAACGGATGAACGAATTTGGATGATATTTAGCACACAGATAGTTTATAACCTGGATTAACCTATAGGTTATTTTTTAATCCAGGTAGTACATTCCCGTCGGATATTTTTCAACATCCACGCGGGCGAAGCCGCGGGCAAAAGCTAGTAACATAATAAAACTGTGAAAATATTGGTTTACCAACAATAGTGTGTGCCTCACGGCTGCGCCAAAAAGGTTCATTTCAGCATTAATGCCAGACAGATGCTGTCTGACAAGAGTTCAAACTAATCAGTTTGTACACTATTGTTGGATAGGACATGCAAACTCACAACCTCACCTTACCATCAGCAATCGGTAAAATATTATTATTACTTCGTAGGCTTTATGCTTGACCAGCGTTGCTTCGGTTTTGTTTATCGATACTTATTTATTCGGTAATAGAGTTATTTATCGATAAAACCTGAAGAATGTCGATGTAGGCACGTCACAGTATAGTATAATGATGCAACTGCATTATTTAAAGAGATGTTTTTAGAATATTTATGTGAATAATTCGATTATGGGACATAGTTTGATGAGTTGTGACTTGTATACAATGGTAAATGAAGTGGAAACCAGTGCTTCGGACTGAATACGTTAAAATATTGAAAAGAGGATAAGGTACCTCTTGCTGAAAGCTGTAATAAGACACATAACGTAAATATAAGATCTTTGGATACAGATAAGAAGATCTTTGGATACAGACAAGTTAAATTGAAGACTGAAAATATATTTAAGTTAAGTTTCGTGGTTTTTTGGTATTGCATTATGCTTAATGCTCCCTATTTTTAATAAAGAACAAATTGTACCTAGATCTAAAAAAACATCTCACTCTAGTCGACCATAGTTGTATCAAAATCCGTCCAGCAGTTTACAAGATAAGCCCGAACAAACTTATAGACCTGACAGATGCACTGAAAGAACTTTGTTTAATAATATACAGTGATATAAGTTGCTTGTCGTCATGCGCGCGCGCAAGCTGTAAATCAAAGAAGAGCAATGGGTTGCAGAATACCTCTGGGCAAATGCTCTCAGCTTATATATAGCTTAAATATTATTTACGCACAATTGTAGTCACCTCACTGGTTTACACTAGTGATGTGCCTTAGGACCACTAATGGTCCTAGGTTCCGGATGAAGCTTAATTAGAAATTTTAGACAGGAAAGGGCATAATTGAAATTCATGTTTGCTTTTTCTGTTCTCATATTTCTGTAATGGTGGAAATAATGGTTAATAAAAGACGAAGCCTTAGGGCTATTGCCATTATATCCGACATCACTAACTAATCTAAACATTGCTACAAGACAACCAGTATTCTTACATAATCGAAGGGATTAGTCAGTCATATTATTATGTGTATTGCAGGCATGATTTTGTTATGTAAATCAATTTGCATTGTTGTCGACAAGTTTTGATTAAAAACTCCTGTATTTTTTAACAACAGCATGAAAAGTAGCTAGAAATTCTATGCCATCCTACTAAAGATAAACCCACATTTCTTATACTGATCTCTCAGATACATTTTATTGTAAAACGTGACTCACCTTCAAGGTATCTCATCTTCATACAAACCTGGACATCTGAGGAAAAAGTCGTGACATCACATAGAACGCGCCTAAATTCAGTGCGCATACGCACTTATTGACAAATTCAGTAAGCAACGCTAACAGGCTGTATAATGCGTGAAAACATAAGTGCGGACACAACACCCTGTATAAGGCCTCGTATAACTAGCTAGGTTGGCTTGTTAGTTGGGCCCGGCGTGTAACTCAAAACGAGCATAGTTACTTGTAGGGTTGGGACTGTCGGGAGGGAGGCATATGTTTGAATAGAAAAAATATATAGAATAGTTTGACTTTAATAAATAATTTGGTTATGTGAAAAAGCGACACGAAGTGAAGAAAAACGCGGCAGTGGTTTTATACCTATGTCGTGAACTCCTTCAGGTATATGAAGGATATAGTAACAACTGAATTACTTCCAATAACTGTGTTAGTACCGCCACAGCTTTATGGACTTTAATTATTTTGGATTATTCGGAATTTTCCGTAAAAAAATATTATTATTTTATTTCAAGAATGTCCATCAAAACCCAAAAGAGCAGAATTAAAAAATTATGGGAATTATTTCGAGAAGAAAAATAATTCATATTTTTGGTCGTCCTAGTCCAAATTCGTCGTGCCAACCCTAGTCCTAGAGGTAGTGACGGATTTATTTCCAAAGAACAAGGCAAAGATCAACGCGGTGCACATTGTGGGTTATTGTTGATCCGGGCTCAATATGAGCTGGGATTATCATTCGTTAATTAGTTTAATTACCTGTTCGATGTAGGAGTATCTTGTTCCTATATCTTACCGATCGTTATGAGGAAGATGTATCTTGATCAAGATCAAAGCGTAGTCAATAACTAAATATTGGAATCCCTTTGCCCCTTCATCTATATAATATTGGAACACACTTGAATAAAACCTTATCCAAATCTACAGCTGAACAAAATCCTCCCTCGTCATAAACTGAAGCAATCAGTTTGCGTTTGAATTCAATAGCAATCATTTCTACCAAATACATTATTCCATGAGCTACTAAGCCCACAATCAAGAAATGGTTTAATTACCGTCATATTTTATATTTTATTTTATTGCAAAACAAATACATGCATACTGCATTACTGCTCTAAAGCAAGACTAATCTCTTTTAAAGCCATTCACGATTTTGCTAAAAAAGGAGCTAAGTAATAACAGCCGCACGGGTCGATCCATCAGGGTAAGCTACGCTTACCGGGGTCGGTCCGTAGATGGCTGACCATCTTTACATACCGAGAGTCCTCCATGCCTCGGAAAGCACGTTAAGCCTTTGGTCCCGGCTGTTGTTTTGTTGTGTTGTTTGACAGTCGTTACGGGTCGTCAGAAGCCCAAAAGTCTGACAACCAGTCTTACCAAGGGGTATCATTTTACCCAGTTACTGGGTTGTGGAGGTCAGATAGGCAGTCTCTCCATGTAAAATAATGGTATTCGGCTGCATCCGGTTAGACTGGAGGCCGACCCCAACATAGTTGGGAAAAGGCTAAGCAGATAGTATGATTTTCCTACAAGCATAACCTATCAAATTCCCCCTCAACCCAACAGCTAACCAACATTGAAGACAGTTATTTTATTTTCCAGACTAAACTTAGAATACAGACGAACACTATCACGATCTTAACCTAAATCAAACACATTTCAGACGCAAGAGACTTGATATAACTGCCCCAGGCACAAACCTAGTCCTTTAATTAGTCGTGATATATTTTTTCCTAGACATGTAGCAATATTCTTTTAAACAAACGACGCCGAGTTTAGCGTTTCAACTTGCAGCATTAGTTGTGGGCGAAGAAATAAAAGTTGTGCTGACATTATTACTGGCTGGACAATATATGGATGGTATTATTTTAGAAATATTATACGTTTAATAAAGTTCAGCGGATTGGATGAGGTGGTCTTTAGTGTTATGTAGTTCTTGTTTGTGAATGTGTTTATGGGCTTTATGCATAGGGTAAGATGAAGATTTGCTGTTGAGAGATAAAAATATACAGAATGGAAATTATCTACTCTTTTTTTCTATGCTTATTGAAAGATGTGATTGATTTCATTTGCTTCCTGTGGGTAAGCAAAACGCCGATGACTGTCTAAAGGGAATTAGACAGTCATCTGGGTTTTGCTTATGGGGATTCGAAAAGCATTTAGGTTTAGGGTTAAATATATTTTTTCTTAAAAAAAGACACAAAGTCACTACATGAGAACAATGCTTCAAATAAATTATATATATAAAGTTCATCACAGACGTCCCGGTAAGAATTATGATACACTCATGCAATGAATTCAGCTTGTTATTTGTGATTAAATATTTAGCTACTTGGGTTTTAAATTTAAAAACGTATTCACCTGTGGTCGGTACCAATTTATTAACCCAGCACCCGCAAGGTTATTTAGAAAAAATCATGCAAGGTCATAGGTCATTCCGTCTTTTCATATTTCCATGAAAATGATTGAATTTATAAGTAATAAGGTTATAATTTATGAATTGTTGGCATTATAATTTAGATGCCAAAAATTCTAGTTATATTAATGATTTTAATTACAATATTGTGCATAATTGGGCACTATTTCACCTTGCGTATTTCACCACACTTCGATCACGGAAATCTCTTGTAAATTTTCAATTATAGCGCCAGGTATACACCGTACGTAGGTCCCGACATTAGAACAAATGCGTCGTTAAAGCGGGATATAGCGTGTACCCTCGCCTTGTTACTCTGCACATACTGCTAGACTTATTCCTTAGGTCTGTTGCTACATACGAGTACGTACTTGTAGAACAGCGAGCAGGTCTGAAATGTTGGGTGTAGCAATTTGTACTTTATATCTAGTGAATTGGAGTGAATAGTGAGATTAACATTTCTCGCAGATTGTCATAATTGTTGTTCAATTCAAACAAATTTCAATTAAATCTATCTACGTTATGGAAAGGAATTGGGAAATGAATAGCTAAAATAATAATATTATTTAATCCTAACTAATATTATATATGCGAAAGTGAGTTTATTTATTTGTTTGTTACGCTTTGACGATAAAACGGCTGAACAGATTTGGATGAAATTTGGGACATGGGTGGACCATGACTTCGTATATGACATAGGATACTTTTTATCCCAATATTACCACGGGATCGAGACCTATGCGGGTGAAACCCAGCTAGTAGATTATAAAACACTAGCTTTTACCCGCGGTTTCACCAACGTGGATGTCGCAAAATATCCCATAGGAACGTACTACCGAAATTACATACCTAATAGCCAAGGAAAAGGTCATTGACTCCTACCGCTGCGCCCGCGTTGCCGTCAACCATAATTATTTTGTTACGCGTAATTTTGAATCGGTGATATCTTTTAAACTTTTAATTTAAATTAGGTGATCATAGTCAAGACATATTTTATTCTAATTTAAATGCACAATTTAAATAACATATTTTGTTGTATAAGGATTAATATGATACCGGTCAAAATAGCTTCAGATATACCAATAACATTTTTATCAAATTCTGCATGTTAATAATGGTTACGGTCATCCGTAGAAGACAGACATAATGCCTTCGCAGACTTTTTTGTTGAACTTTTTAAGGTAAACAATTCTGTAGAACATACATTTTATTTATCTCTCACGGTTTACGCGGCGCACGCCAGTAAAGCTCCCAGTCGGCTTGATTTTTTCCGACATCTTCAACAATAATTGCCATATTCCAATTTACACAAAAAATTATGAATTATACACTAAAACCTTGCGTTTGAAAATCCTTTTGATAGTTTTTGAGTTTATTGCGTTCAGACAGACAAACAGACAGCATAGGTATATACTCGTATATACATATTATGTAAGAATAATTATCGTGGTCAAAATCTACTTGGAAAGCTTAACTTTGTGATTTACACCCAAAAAATTAACCACAGCTATCCTAAAACCCGCTAACCATCGTTCCTGCCCCTGTGTCCGCTAACACACACCCTTTGCAGATAATCCAGAGATCCAGAAACATTCAGATCCCATCGGATACCGCGATATAGTTACAATAGTTGTCGTTTAAAGGACAAAATCTTGTTATTTGGACGCCTACGGCCACATTTTACATCGGCCATGGGTTCTAAGAGAAGTACTATACAGACCTGTTAATGCATAGATATTGCATATTAATAGTTTCAAAGTTCGTGGTGGAACGTGTTTCCTTGTTCAATAGAGCTAAGCTTTGTCGAATAAATATTTTGTGGAACTGAACATGGGAGCTGTTTTATGAATATTACTTTCATGGCTGCTCCCTTGGCAACATTGAAGATTTTATACTTACTTAAATCGCTTTTGTGGTACTGATATTTTAGGGACTAAATTAAGCATCTTAGCTGAAAGTTATTATAGTTTTATGTTCATAAGCAGATCATGGTCTATTCCTTCTTCAGAGTGCCACAGGCTATTTATTTGTTCGAAGTCTATTTATCTACCTGTAGCCCGAAGCTCAGATGGTTGGATGGTGCAGACCAAGATCTAAGAACTTTTGGAGATAAAAAGACGGAAACAGGACACAATGGTGCCATACTTAATATTCGACCAGGCTTAAGGCCCACCTGTGGCTGTAACACCTTAGATGATGTTGATATTTATCTATTGAATAGACAATTTTTAATACAAAAAACCACTACTCAAAGCCCATTATCAATTGTAAAAGTCTAAAACACAACCCTATAAAGAGCACCTGCGACCTCCACACCTTCCACACTCTACAGCAGTATTCCGCCGCGTATGTTCTATCCACAGTGCGCTCTATATCACATTTTATCTCGCGCGGCCAACTTGCACACGCGTATAACTCAACCCTCCAGCCGGTGTTAAGTGTTGCAATTAAATATTGCCCAGCTTTGTTTCTGATGTTGATTTTATCACGATTCTTTTGAGGGTAGTCGCGCTGGGCTTAATGTGGATGTTCGGACAAAGGATCGCGGTGTTATTGTTGGAGGTAGTTGTATGTGTGGTGGTGGTGGCGATTTGAATGAGATAGGGTTAGGTGGAAGAGAGGAACTGATAGATGGGATAGATACATCTAAGTGTCGCTGACTAGTAAATACTTAGATTTACGAATGGTCAGTTATAAATAGGTAACGTATTACGAGTACAAGAGCTTTTTTAGTCTTGCATGAAGCATCAGATAATATCTGATGATAAATCTTCTTCCTAGTTTAAGGACTCGGAAGTAGTGAAGGGCGGGCGTTTTTGGGGGACTGTCTTATGTAATTTTGACGATCGAAAAGTGCTGATTCTCAGCCTGGTCTGAATAAATGACTTTTGCATTTTGAAGAGTCATTACCGCTTTGACTGTCTGACAGAGAGTTCTGAAGAATTTTATCCGAATTATGGGTTTTGTTCTCCGGACACCTGTTTTGAATGTTACGAGTAGTATTTATTAAATACGCCATCTCTTCCATCAAAGATGACAAAAACTGCAAAAAAAAAATTGTTATTATCTTTTACCACCAATAGTACACTCCATAATCCCATCCTAGACATACTCATACCTTCACACATAAAATTCCACGATGACGTATTCCCATTGAGTGGCACAACACGTCGAATCAGGAATGCTACTGGTATCAAAAACACTCGACACAATACGAGACGGGTTAAAATCATTACCAGTCAACAAGGCATTAACACATATTAGCATAATATTACGAGAATTACGGTGTGGCGATGAGATCAGCGGGAATAGAAATCATTTTAGATAAAGAAGAAATTATGGTGAAAAAGAAGAATTGATTACGAAGGAAGTAGATGATCAGGTGATGACTGATTTAGATGATTGGAACCAGAAAAGATTTAAGCTAAGAATAATTAATGGTAATGAGCGAGAGAAGATGACATGACTGCGAAGAAGATAGATGTACGACGGCTGATAGAGACTGAGCAAGGAATACCTTTCCTTCTTCTTTAATTAACTCCACTTTATAAGTGAGAAGGAAAAACGAAATAAATAAAGTTTAGAAAGATAAGAAAGAACTGGGATAGGTGACATGGCCACAAAACTGGTTATTGAGGTACCCAATTAGATCAAAGCATCAGCTAAACTGATCAATGTCCACATAACTAACTAATCGATAGGTGACATGGCCACAAAACTGGTTATTGAGGTACCCAATTAAATCAAAGCATCAGCTACACTGATGAATGTCCACATAACTAACTAATCGATAGGTGACATGGCCAAAAAACTGGTTATTGAGGTACCCAATTAAATCAAAGCATCAGCTACACTGATGAATGTCCACATAACTAACTAATCGATAGGTGACATGGCCACAAAACTGGTTATTGAGGTACCCAATTAAATCAAAGCATCAGCTACACTGATGAATGTCCACATAACTAACTAATCGCCACAGCCTATAACTCACGCACACCTATATCCAAACTCCATTCAAAGGGACTCATTTCAATAGGCGCCGATACCACCTAACATAGCTTGACCGCTCTCCCCTTCCATTACCTTACAATACCAACCTAAACGGGACCCAAATAGGCCCAACCAAGGACCTTATTACATTGGCCGTTGATCAGTTGACCCTTCTGAGGTCGCGTCAAGTGACCTCTCACATTGTGACCCCACCCTTATAAGTGCGACCGTGCTTTCACTTAGAAATGTTATGTCAAATTAATATATTTTAGATACATGCTTTTTGTATCTTTTATCTATGTTTCGTCAAATAAAGTCTATGTTGTAAATCTTGTTGGGTTTGATGGAAATGTGGGTAGTTTGGAAATGTTGGCTGGTTGGATTGTTAAGTTATTTCTATGACTGGACACCAGATTAAGGGATTCACGATTTTCATACTATAAATGTGATATAGGGGAGTGCAGCAGCGTCTTCAGAGTCAAAGTAAAAGTTAAATCATTAATTCAAATAGGCCCTTGCAAGGCACTTTTGAACGTCAAAAATTACAAAAAATTTAATTGATTCTAGTCGCCCCTTCCAAAAGGTTTTCGTATGGAGGAGAATGGGCAAGAAACTCCACCGTTACTCTTTTAAAATGTTTAACTATATTTTTATATGTAGGTTATTACATTAGTTTATGAATCACGATGCATCTAAAAAAAAATACTATGCCATAATAGGTAAATATTTTTTTTTTTAAACTGACAACAGATAAATTAATTACTTACTCGTATGTGATAGATACATGGTTCTCACATATTTAGAAACATTGTAAAAGTAGACGATTTTCCTAAAATTTTACAGTTAATAAGTCAGTGTGTGAGGAAGTAATCACAGAATGTAAAATCAATGTCATAAACTCGTAATAAAATACTCGTATAATAATTTATACAACTTAAATTAGCAGTCAGTTTGATTTTGTCTAGATTCTAGATTACGAATCCCATGGAGCAAGACCAGCATGTTTCCAAGCATCTGTATCTGCATCTGCATCTTGGATATAATCCTCTAATATGTAATATGCTTGTTTAAAAAGTGTACTTTTACTATGAGTTTTAAATTTTCTTTTCGGGAAACGGGTCGCTCTGGCTATAGCCAGAGCATATTAGCGTAGGTATACCTACTTACGTATTGACAGTGGGGTGGAATATCTTGACATACACATATTCATCTGGAAAAATCGTTGGTATTTTTTGGGGAATAGACTATTGCCCGTTTTCACAAACACTAGGCGACACTCAAATGAATGCCTAGTGTTTGGATTTTTCAGATAGGCATAGTTCATCTTCGTTCACTTACACTTAACCTAAGGTTACAATGTGAGACAAGGGTCAAAAGCAAGCCCATCTGGCAGAATAAGGAAAATAATACTAGCATTTGATCTCAAGAACTGCAGAACGGATTTTGTAAAAGTTGACACAAAAAGGGTTTCTTTCAGAGATTGCTATAGATAAAATTCTCCGATGGGAAGCCAGGTCATGTCAGCTCGTGCGGTCCATGGCCCTTTACGGGGCACCGGTGTGGGCCCCTTTCTCTGAGGCTGCGGCCAGCCCACCGGTTGAACGCGTCCCAAAGGGTCATGGCCATCCGGCTGGTCAGGGGATACCGCACGGTCTCCGGTGAGACAGCGAGCCTCCTTGCCGGATTGCCGCTATAGGATCTGGAGGCAAAAGTTTAAGTTTTTTTGGAAGACACATTCGGGAGTGGCGCGAGGAGGCGAAACGCCGGGGAGTAACTCCGCTGCCGCGAGAAATCACGGCACAGCGGACAGTGCTCCAGCGGGATCTCATGGCGTCATGGAGAGTGCGATTGTCGCAACTCAGTGCTGGACACGCCACAATTGCGGCGATAAGTCCCCTTTTTGAGGAGTGGCTAGAGAGGCGCCACGGCGTCCTAACCTTCCGCCTGGCACAGGTCCTCACCGAACACGGTTGTTTCGGGAGGTTCCTGTTCCATATAAGGCGGGAGGAAACGCCCGGGTGTCACCACTGTGTTGATCACCCGGAGGACACGGTGAAGCCCAAGCCGGGCAGACCTCTACCGTATGGTGGCGGTCTGCCCGGCTTGGGTGGGGCACCGCCGTGTTCTTGTGGGGGCGATCGGCGGCAGTGATCTCTCGCATCCGGCCCTGGTTCAGGCATGGTACGGAGCGAGAGGGCGTGGGAAGCCGTCACCTCTTTCTGCGAAGCAGTCATGAACGCGTGAGGGAGTGGCAAATTTCGCGTCCTCACGCCCCTAGCCACCGCAGGAGACGCCCTGGGCGTCGGGAATCGCAGGCCGATTCCCGGCCGACGAAGGCGCGGGCTTGCGGGCGGTGAGCAATGGGTAGCTCGCCGTCCGATAAAGACCAGGCTTGGGACGACGGCGCGTTGTGTTCCACGCGCGCCTCAAAGAGATGTCAGCAAAATTTACGGGGTCCGCTAGGACCGATATCTGCCGGGGTCGCGGGAAAGTCCGAAAGGGATACCGTGTCAAAGTCAAAGAGTCAGTAAGAGTCTGAAACGCCTTCCCGCTCCTCCTAGAGTGGGTGAAGTTATTTGATAATTTCCCACCCAACAAAAAAAGAAAAAATATGGTCTTGTCAGCTGTAAATAAGTATCTAATGTTTAGCCATGATCTCATTAAATTATTTGAATATCTAAATAAGGTTGCTACAAAATCTAGTCTGAATTTAGTGTCTACTAGTCTTGTAATCTCAATTAGTAGTCAAGTCGTTGACCTTACGAAAAAGGAAATTTTATTTGTTTAAAGTATTTATAATTAATGCGAACGATTGCATCTAAGCGGATGGGGTTATAAATTATGTGATTAAGTATTGCGGAATTTCGCTAATGACTTTATGAATGTTTAATAAAAGATCTGATGAATTGTAAATTGTTCTTTTTGTATTTTACAAAGGAATCGGAGTCAGATTAATAAAATTTAAGCAGTTCCTACTTACATAAATATCCTAGGTTCATGTCTAGTTTATAAAATCGAGTGTATTTATATTTATCGAGTTTAATAAAGCCACATTTTCTCAATACATCAATAGCTTGACACTCCATAAAATTCTCTTTTCACAGAACACATAAATCGCGCATTGCTCGAATAAATTGCATCTTATTTTAATGTCACTGAAAAATGAAACAAGAACAATAACGAAAATACAAAAACAATTTTTTAATAAGCACAAAACGATTGGACTTTCGCGCGAATTGTAATAATCGAAAAACGCGCGTTCCGAACGCGTCTGGCATTCTACAAGACTCTATTAAAGCCTTCTTCAAAATTAACAATGAAAATGCAACCTTAGTCTAATAATCATAGGGTGCAAAATCGGGGTTACAAAATCTTGAGAGTCCGCACTTTACTTTTTACGTCGCATCTCAAAGAAATTGAGTCTCATTCACGAGTTACGACACGGTTACGATACGACGAAGTCGTTTGATATCTGTATCTGTCAGAGGATTTTGTATTCTATAGTAAGTATTGTAGCCTAATATAGGTACTTATTTGTACGGTTTAGGGCTAATTAATCACACGATTAACAACCCTTAAATCAGTATTACCACGTTCGTATTCGTAAAAGGGGTCACCCCCTTTTCACAATATTGCATTTTTGTTGCAAATAATTTATTATGTTATTTCATAAAATGGTAAAACGGGAATAAATCTCTAAACAAAGCATGATTTTGTCTATATCAATATGTGCTGCAATACCGATAATTGAAGACTTTCGTCAGGTTTTATCGTCTCTGAGTAAGAGTGACTGTAAAAAAGGTATATTTTTTAATTTTGTTAAATTATGTCGTTAATATTAAAACTTCCCATCTCTTGTATTAGCAAAAACTGTCGATGGGCTTCTACATTCCGCCTGTTGCTTAGATCCTGTGTAATTTATATTGCGGTAAACCCCTCACTCGACTTCCTGATCTACCCCTTCAGCAATCAAGTTTAAAATTGATTGAGGTTGACGCGCACTTATTACCTTTTGGTTCCGTCGTGAGCTGGTCATATTACATGACAGAGAATTAATTGTCATAGTATTGTATTTTGTATTGATACAAGTACTTAATGACGTAATTATTTCTATAGCATCCACTAGTGTGAATTGGATACAGCTTTTGAAAGTAATTAGTACTTTTATTTTTTGTTTGTGAGCAGAATGGCTGGTCCGAGAACCTAATTATGTCGCGCCAGTTGTAAAACCTGAATAAATCCTATCAAACGTTCTTAGAATAAGGTTTTATTGCACTTCGTGTGGTCCGTGGCGAAGAATAATCCAATAAAAGTAATCTAAGTAATCCCTTATGTCATTTCCCGGTCCTTTCAGGTTGATGTCATAAAAGGCGAAGGGTTGTGTCTCGGATATTGGCAGCATTGATCTATGAGGTTGTTAAGTTATTGCTTACTACTTTTAATCATTTATCCGTTTGTCCTGTGTGGCGGTAGAAATATCTAAACAATCAATCATTGGGTCAGGGATTGTTTTGGTGATATGGTAGCTACAGTTATCGATACAATATAAATAGACTAGTACCTACACTCCCAAAGAAAACAATGGAGTTTCTAATGTGCTAACAACATTAACATGAAATTAAGAAAATGTGACTTTAGCAATAAAACGAGAGAGTATAATAAAGAATGAAGCTGATGTTAGGAATGTCGTTATAGCAGTTGGAAGTAGCTGAACTGATATTACCACATTTCGATAAAGAAAATAAATTCAAAATTCAAAATAAAAAAATAAATTCAAAAGTCATTTATTAAAACTAGGCTGATAATCAGCACTTTTCGAACGTTAAAATTGCATAAGACAGCCCCCCAAAACGCCCACCCTTCACCATTTCCTAGTGCATTAGCTGGGAAGAAGAAGTGGCGCAACAAAGTCCCCAGCAGCACAGCTGTCTGTTCAGTTAGAAGAACAAAAAAAAAAGAGATTCCATATAATTATATAGTTTATTTTTTTTGTGCTTTTGTATTCTAAATAATTTACATTACGCAACACAAAACATAATTTAAATTATTAGCCATATGTTAGTTAGCACACGCCAATATACCAAACAAAATCATCGAGAACTATACTCAGGCCGAAATAAAAAACTAAATGTAAACAGAACTTAAAATCTAAATAAAAAGCCTCCAGGCATAAAGGGCGTGCCCGCTTACATATAGTTGTAACTGGAAATTATAAATGATAAACAAGGCCCATCGATATAAAATAAATAAACAAACACTTAATTACTAATAACAATAAATAATATGATCAATTGTCGAGGTCACTAGCTAACCACATAATGCAATACAAATCATTAAAAAAAACATTGTGATGAGTAGATTATGTCAACAATAAAAAGTCAAATAAAATAAACAATTATATAAACTCATTTATCTTGTCAGTACCTACTGACAAGATAAATGAGTTTATATAATTGTTTAAGCTGGAGAAAGAACATAAACATTGTCTTTAGTTAATCACAGCGACCAACTATTCTTATCATTTAAGTAGTCGTTGATAGAATAGTATGCCTTTGACAAAGCTTGGATTTTAGAGTAGTGGAATAACATCTATATTTTACTTTTTTCAAATAATAATATAATATTAGCCGTCTTTCTCTATCCTATCTTGCTGTGCCCGACAGTGTCCACAATGATCTAAAATTATGTATATTTTATAATGTACCTACCACCTTTGCTAACATTGTGGAACGCAAATAAATATATTGAGTATTTTAATTTAGTTTTAAACGCATTAAAAGGCAAATGTAGCAAAGAAGAGGGTAGCTTGTTATAAAAGGTTATACCAAGCCCAACAAATGAGTTATGAACCTTATGAAGCCGGTGAAAGGGATCCCAGCTCGTAGTTTGTCCTTATTTCTAGTGTTAACATTGTGAAAATCACTGTTTTTAGTGTATAAGTGTATATTTTGTCTAATATATAAGATATTGGCGAGGATGAATTGAGATGCCACCGTGAGGATACCAATAGGTTTGAAAAAATCTCACAGAGAAACTCTGGCACCTATCAATATCAGCAGATTTGCCCCACAGCAGAAGACCGTAGGACATAACGCTATGAAAATAACTAAAATAGACTAACCGAGTTGTATCGACGTCAGTGTATTGTCTTACTTTCCTGACGGCGTAGGCGGCCGAACTGAGCCTTCCCGCTAGGCTCGATATATGTGGGCCCCACTGAAGTTTTGTATCTACTGTTATGCCCAGAAAAACTGTCGAGTTTACAGATTCAAGCACCTCTTTATCTAATACGATGTTGGGACCTAGATTTCTAACATTTGGTAGGGCAAACTTTACACATTTCGTTTTCTTAGCATTGAGAACTAGGTTTTTTTCGTAAACCAATCCATGACCATTGAGAGTGCACTGTTTACATCGTCAAAATCTTGTCTATTCCTGTTTATTTTAAAAATAGGAGCGTGTAATGGTGCACGCAATCAAAGGCTTTGGAGAGATCACAGAAAACCCCAATAGCATTTTGCGAGTTCTCCCATGCGTTAAATATGTGTTTCAGCAAAGCAACACCCGCATCTGTAGTCGAACGACCCTTTGTAAAGCCATATTGTTCATTATGAAGGAGGCTATTTAAATTAAAATGTCTTAGCAACTGCTGGAGTATTAACTTTTCAAATATTTTGCCAAATGCTGGTAAGATAGAAATAGACCTGAAATCGCCAACGTCACTTTTATTACCTGATTTAAATAATGGTATGACTTTACTATTCTTCATGAGGTCAGGAAAAGTTCCTAAATCAACACATTTAAATCGTTTCTAGATCGTGATTAGTAGTAGGGTTATTATTATAACCCGAAGATATGAAAGAAAATATCTCGTAATGTATCTGTGATATAAGATTTAGTAAAAGAGCTGCCAACTAACTAATTGATACAGATTTTAATTCCTCGATCGACAAAGTTATTAATTCCCACAGAGTAGAAACAAAATTTTAACACAGTAATTATAACAGCGACTCCTAAGAACAACTGGTAGCAATAGTCGGCATATCAAAGTAAATCGACACGTTAATCAATACAGTTACTATTATTTAAAAGGTTTTTAATAGTTGAGTTATGATGAAAACAGTTTATTGATCAATCAACGAGAATGTCTTCCGCGATAGAGCTGAAACTAATTAGAAGATCATATGTGGTATAGTAATGTGCTTCAGTTTGTTGAATTGTTCAATAAATTCGGTTACTGATTTTGTAATATGCTCGATTATAAGAGATGTTTTGATACTTTTAATATAAACAATGAGGGTGGAGAGGATGTGTAAAAAAAAGGTTAAAGCTAATCAACTTATTTAGTTTTGCAAGAAATATTGTAGTGATTCCGGTAGTTTTATTTTCCAAAATTAAAGAATGGCATGTTCAATTTTAAGAGAAAACGAAAACTTTCTATGCACAGGTACAAAAGCCAGTAAAAAAAAAAAAGCTGTCAAAAAGTTTACATTCTTTATCAGTCTATTGCCAAATCGTTGTCTGTTTTCCTTAAATAAAACAGGTTGCTAACTATCTGACAACGGCTATCGGCACAACACTAAAATGTCTTGATTTATATTATGTTTCATATTTGTAATCGATAATAAGTGGCTACTGATTAACTGATCGTAATATTTTTATGTGGATCATAAATATTGAGCTCAATTACTCAAACAAACTTTTATAAACCTCAGACGGTATCTCGGTAGGCAGGTCTCTTTTGGTTTTTATACGTGTCAATCGAGGCCTCAACGACTTCACTTGAATTTGTCATGTTTGGTGATATAAAGAGATCTTTGTCTTTAGTTATCTTTTTATCGTTTCGTTTGATAGTATCATCATTATCATTGTCTATTGCTACATTTGGATCTATATTAACTTTTTTTTTAAGGAATATTGCCCTGATTTTGTTCATGAAAGATTCTGCCCATCCCGTGACATAATTTCTAATAGTTCATAGGTTTTCCATTTCACAGTCTTACTGTTTTAGACTTGGTCTAACATTTATTAGTAAACAAAATGCTTTATCCATAAAATAGTGAGCTTCTGGTTTTACTCACGGTGACTGTCGACTGACCTTAGCAACTTAGGGAACCAGATTTTCGTAGTACGATATTATCATGACACTGTTTACATAATAACTTAGCTACATTTGCTTTACCCCCAAAGAATTTTGGGATATTTGAGTAAAAAATAATACTTTTCACAATTAAAAGCATTTAACCGGAATTTAATAGATATTATTATGGTTTTATAAAGCTTAATTATTCAGTTTATAATTGACATATCGTGTATGCAGAATATATTTGCAGCTTTTGGCTACTGTCGACGTCGTTACAAAAGATAAGAATACGAATTTATTATAATTATAGCCAGACATTAGTTTAGGCAAAATTCTAGTTTATTGTTATATTATTCAAATGGAGAATATCGATGACATTGCTGCTAATTTATGAATGTGCTGGATTTTTGATGCTACGTTAGTCAGAGGCAATGGCGATGAGTATAAAATTTGTAAAATTCAAGATGGTGTGTTAAGATACTAATTCTTGCTATGTGGCAAATCAACCCGTTTGCTTGTACAACTTGTGCTTGTAGACTTACAGCCACAAAAAACAAAAAGTGAACAACCAAGGCAAAAAATTCCACATTTTTGAATCATCATCAAAGTCCACTTAAAGCAAAAATAAATGTAATTGAAATAATGACTAACTATGTATATATTTACAACGGCAGTGTTATAATCATAAAAACTCCATATTAACTTAATATCGGTAATTAAAATAAGGAGAGTCCCCGTTTTTATGAGCAAGTCGTTGAAACTCACCGACAGTCACATGATATGCAGAAAGAGTTGAAAATACTGAGTACCTATTAATAATTTTATTGACTACAAAATGGATTTTTAATATCTTTTACTGTCAGGTGCAGATTCGAAGCAGGTATGATTTTAATAAAGATAGGCAAAATAACATAACCGATGATCTTATATTCGGTTTGCTCTTTTCGCTTTGAAATATATTTGGCACCAGGATAGGTCCTTGCGGGATCCCATTTTAATAGGAGTTCTTTTCACGACAAGAAAACAAATAAAAACTTTAGATACCCTTGATATGAATATGAGCATCCTTACTTCTAATTATTTTTTGTCACTTCCACATACAACATTCTTCATATAACCCACCTATCGCGGTATCAATCTTTCAATTTTGATTTAAATAAATAACATGTGTAAGATAAGTTTAATCCAGATAATTCTGTAATAAAACAAAAATATCTGCCCACTGAGCGACTAGTTGATGTGCTGTTCGTTTTATTTTTTTTCGTTAAAAGGATCACTTATCGTAATGTCTTGGTCACGACTTTGTAAAAAATAAGATGTGACTGTATAGCTGGGGGAGACATATATGTCGAATCACTTTGTTTAGGTTTTCATTTAGGTTTAAAAGGAAGGAGATTAAAGAATGATTTATTACGGTGAAACAGAAGTTAAATGTAATGTAAAAAAGTTCCTTGTTGAGCAGTTATTTTTGCTACTCGTACAGTAGCAAAAATAACTACTCAACATGGAACCATATTGATATAGTTATAGATTATTTACGTTGATATACGTTTACTAATAATTATTTTATTTTTTCAGGTAAGAATCACTATTGGCTGTCTACTTCTCGTAAGGTGTTTTACTTACATTAGAAATACTTCTTATCCTTATTATATAAGAATGTTTTTAAACAATACGATATTCTCTCGGATTTGTGAGTTTCCAGCTAAGTAGTAAAGGTATTTCAAATTGCAGAATGTTTACCTAATTAGAATTGGAAAGCAACAAACCATCTGCTTATGTTACTTCAAACATCTTTATTTTGAAATTCTTTCACACACTTCCTATTGTCATAAAAATATTTAAACAGCAGGAAACACTTTCTTAAGCGGAGATAGACGATGAGTCAGTCAGCTATCCAGTTATTTTTTAGATTAGGATTTACATTATCAATATAATGCATTACACCGCACCTATTCTCTTCATGTTAATAAGATCGTACCTTCTTTGTAAGTCAGTGCCGTGGTTTTTCATCCTTTTCTAACTTAACATGACAGACAAAGATAGATGTATGTCGCTGGACCAGCTAGGTAGGCGTGTTGAAATACTTACACGAAGCATGGATTAAAACTTGAATGTTTGATGTACTGATTGCATAAAAGCTTTGAAGAATGTTGCGTTGAAATTGAAATGATTCTGAGTGTTTTAACTGAGTGAATAAATTAGGTATGTAATGTAAACTTGTGTATATAAATAAATTCCTTTCTAGTGAGTGCATGGAATCTTAGAATTTATTTAAGTTTAATACTGTTCCTTTCACACAAGACATGCAAGTAAAGGTTCTTGTTTCATCGTCAATTCTGTATCTCTTCTTAATATTCGGCTTCATTAAACAGTAGTTATTTATCAGAAACAATATAATTAATGGATACTCAGCTATTTTCAAAATTAAGATTACCTAAAATTAAATCTCCTAATCTTAAAAGTGTTTTACTGTGTACAAGCTCAAAAGTTGCATTATCGTAAAGACCAGATTTATTATCCTAATTATTGTCTTCATTCCTGCTAAAATCGAGTTTCTCAAGGTGGGTTAATGTTTCTAATTTAGTTTTAAATTTTTTATCTGTATCTTTCTCTGTACACCCTACAACCGGCTCACGGGACGCTAATGCCCAAAGTAAAACTGTCACAATGGGTACTATTTAACACTACGTATCGCTGGGATCAGATAACGCCACGTTGATAACACTGATGATCGATGACGTCACACTGTTCTTTAAACTTGTTATACTTTAATTTGTTAAGTTGCCGTGGGAAATTGGGAGAGAGGAAATGATTTTTGTTGTAAAAGTTCTTATTGGGTGTTCCATGGTCATTTCATAGGTCGGTTAATCTAGCAAGTTATTGACAAGGCGATACAGGGTTTTTAAATGTCAATGGGGTCATGCAACAGTCATGCTAAGTTCAATTCAGTAGGATTAAGTCTGTAAACAGGAATCAAACACAAAACCAAAAGCACTAGAGGCGCTCGAAACTAGAACTAGCACAGAAGTCCTAAGCTTTTGTGAAATCTTATCTCCAATTTTATAATAACATTGTGTAAGAAATAGATTTAATGGGAATGCCAAAATATACAAGTAATAATGGTCAAAATGCAACACATCTTACAAAAAAATCTGTTTCATATTTTCTTGGTTCATAGTATACTCGTAAAGCTCTATACTAAACCAAATCGATCCTTGAAAGCTTACAATAAAAGCGGGATTACAAGCAGCTGATATCTTCAATATTTCGATCAAGAGCTTCAAAAAGCACCAAATCCACGAGAGAGACGTACTTTCACTCAGACAAAAAACAACCACAAAATGAGAATCTACCCCAAACACATGCCTTTTCATACATTTCGAACTAAAATATAAAAAAGGAATGCACAAAGAGGTCCCTATTCTGTTAGCGCGCGTTTCCTCTCAGTTTTTATCAAGTTCACACTACGTAGAACAAAAGTGAGCAAAACAAAGCAACGCCGCCAGCGACACCTGACGAAGTGAGAACGAAACTTGATACCCCGGGACAACGGCTCTCTATTGAAAGTCCAACTTTACTCACTACAAAATAAAGCACAGAACTCCACGATGAAATCAATATGTGGAATAAAAGGCGGCAACAATAGAATCAGAACTCAACCTTAGTTGAAATAGAGCAGGCTTCACCATGCACTCCAAAATAGTATTAAGATTCCGACCGCCATGTGATACGGTCTACCTTTCGCCAAGTAGTTTTGTATTGGAATAATTTTATAGTTATTACATATTAGAATGCTATCGCGGGTTCATTTGAAACTGAACCGTACTACACTGTAATACATTGTGATTTTATATGTGGAGTAGTAAAAGAAAGAATCGTCAATCGAAGTAGAAATACATGATTCAAAATGAATTGTCAATCAAAAAGTTGAATGTTTTGAAATTTGACCACTGCTACCAAATTAAAACTTTGTATAATAAAATACTATCGGGTGTGTCCGTCGTTTGAATAATGTTGGAGTTTAGTAGTATATGTAGTGGTTCGTTCTGGTTTTTATTTGAATTAATAATATGCCTATAATTATTTGCTGGGCGTTTTGTTTGTATGGTCACACAGTGTTTTTGATTAAGATTTTTGATTTATTAGTGCTTGTTCTTAATTCTCGGGCTAGGCTTAAAGTTAAGTAGACATTCCTCATACAGGAATTTATATAAAATGAAATTGATATCCAAATACAGATTATCATACTGGTCCATCAGTGATAATAATTAACTTTAAAGCAGTAACGAAGAAGTTCAAAGAAACAGCAATATTAAACTTATGCTTTACTAATACCTATAAACCAATTTGAAAACCATCCCTTGGACTCGTTGAGATATCTCACTATTTAAAAGACGAAGGTTTTCGATAACATAAACGTGGAGATATGTACTTTTATCTTTGCATCGTTTTACAAAATTTGTTCAGTTTAAAATGCATAAGGCAGTCATGGAACGGGTTCCTAGGCATAATAATATATGCTTAATAAAGATTACCAATGCTTGATCTTAATTACTGCTTTTTCGAGGTACACTAAAGGTATTTAATTATGTTACTGTCTGGGGAAGAACTCGGTGGTTTCATGAAATACATATTATATTTGTTTAACTATTTGTTGAACTATACTTTTCTTATAGTTGTTGAATGAGACGGTATTATTTATGCTAGAATGTTTTATGGAGTTCTAAAATAATGTATCCCTACGTTTTAATTAGTCAGTCTTTTTTTAGGTATATTTCTTTTCAAAAGGACAATCATAGTAGGAAACACCATAAATCATTTGTGCTATGAATAAATATTTCATTTATAAAGTTGAGGGTAAAATCACGCAGCTTTCAAAAAAAAAAAAGTTTCTACAATAAAGTTTATAATACCGACGACATGATGGTAATAAAACCAATAAATATGATCCTTTTTGTAACATCAACTTAATCAAAGAATTGAGCAATCATCGAATTCCAATTGATGATTATTTGTGTAAGAATATTCAATAGAAATGAGAAGAAGCTCCAATAGTAGAATAAAAACTGTGTACGATACACAGTTTTTATTCTACTATTGGAGCTTCTTCTTATTTGATAACTTGATAACTATAAGTGAACTTAAAGAATATGATTATGAAACTACAATATGTAGGTACATACGGTTGTAAATATAATCTTTTAATCTTTGAATTTTTGATCCACTAGAAATTGTTCATATCGACTGAAAAGGAATTTTGCCCACCACATAAATAATAAATAGTTTTAAAATTCCTTCCACAGAACGAAACCGGTAATTTTTTTACGCCAATCTGAAACTCCAAATCTTTCTGACCATTTGAAGAATTTTTTATCGGTATAATAGGTCTATGTGTCTCCATAAATTTATTATTATTAATATTGTTTTAAATAGCTAAGAATTTGCGAAAATGGACTCTATTACTTCGTCATAAGGTTTTAGTAATAAATATGACAGGTCGATGAAATACTGATTTATTACAAATAGCCAAATAGGCAAGTTTCGCTTTGGTACTACAGACCGCATTTTTATTCATAGATCATTATTTATAACTTTATGTAAAACCGAATGAGTTACAACATGGTCATTTTTTTAACTTCGGCATATTTTGTAGAACATGGAGAAACATCACAATTCTTGCATGCCCATTGCGCACAGCTGCTTCTGTTGCTTCACTAGTATTGTCACCAACTGTTATATTTACAGCTCAAAAATAATTATTCTTGTGTAAAATATTAAGAAAAAGATTCCCTTGGAAGGGGATCCTTAAACCTGCTTCTCGTTTTGGTGAAATCGAAACTCATTATTATGTTATTCATAATTTTGTGATGATAGATTGACATCCCTCTTTACCAATGCTCAAAGAATGCTTTAAGATCTACAAAGAAACACTGTGCTAAGAAACTAGAGCTAAATACACATTGAACTATAATAACCGTAGTAAAGAAACTTGTAATTAATAATAATAATAATTTACTAAACAATGCAAGCGGTGACGGCTATAGATTGTGCGAACATGAATACAATATGCTTTCCCATGAAGTTATGGGAAAGAAAAACATGCTCTGCATTACTGGCTTGTCATCCGATGTTATTAATATGGCAAATTATGTTTTAGGTCAAGCTGAAGCTATTGTAGATGATATATATATGTAGATGATATAACCTACGCTTAAAAATTACCGCGTTGCAGAACAATCACATTTAGATAGTGTTGACTTTAAAGCTATGAAAACAGCAAGTACCATTTCAGAAATGGTAAGTGTGTCTCCTAGTCACATTATTAATTTCTAGTTCTATATGTTTCTGTTTAAAGATATAACAACTTAAAGCAATGTGAAACAATTGCACGCATTCAAACCAAATAATTCACCAACACCAATACCACCAACTAAGATCTTATTAAACTTTAAATTTATTCAATTAACCCCCAAAGAGCAAAATAAACGTTCACAGAATATATCAAGCTTGGAACAACGGGAGCTGGACTGAACTTGCTTACTACTTACCGATAGCCCTAGGTCACGCGATAGGATCTCATCGGGACATTCTCCTCTCGTTAATTGTGCGCGCACGGTTTAATTGACACCGTTGTAGCCTTTGCTTTTGATGCTCGATTGTTTATTTTGTGTTGGTGCTTAAGAGACACCCGAGTCGAGGCGTGAAGGGAATGCGGCTGTGGTAAGTGCAAAAGTTGTTACAGAAAAGTTTTTCTTAAATGATTTTGTCAGAATTTGCTAAGATATGATGCTGTGATTCTACGTTGATATCCCACATCATTTCTAAAGGTAAACCGACAGAATCTCTCTCGCATTTAAATAATAATAATACCAGCCTGTTACTGTCCCACTGCAGGGCAAAGCCCTCTTCTCATATAGAGAAGGCACGAGCATTGATCACCACGCTTGCTCAAGACGGGTTGGCGATTTCAGACTTATATTAACTATATAAGTCTAGATTTCCTCACGATGTTTTGCTTCACCGATGTCAGTAATGTCCAAGATAAACTCAGAAAGTACATAGGAATTGAAAAAGTCACATTGGTACTGGCCCGGATTTGAACCCACAACCTCGTGCATGCGAGGCGAGGCCTTAACCACTGGGCCATCACGACATTGTAAAGTTACAAGTTAATTTGTATGGCCCATCATATTCAACCACATACCTAGGTCAATTATAGAATTAAACATAGACTTATTTAAGGAAAGGCTTAAGTCTTTACTGTTCAATAAAGCATAGTACAGCATTTCGGAATTTTTGACAAACCAAATGCAATTACTGTTTTTTGACCTTAGTTGGTATTCATTGACCTTAAGTTCAAGTCCATTTAAAATTGCGCGTGTCATTTTTGTATCATTTTAATTATTATATTTTAATTATTATATTAATATTTTTTCTCTTTTTGTTTTAACTTTGACATACTCGTACATACAAGTATGGTACACCCCATGGGTTTGTTACAGTGATACAATAATGCTTATTTTAAGAACTCTTTTTACCTGTGAGAACAATGAATAAATGAATATGAATACTTTATTTGAATATTGGCGTAGTAAACTTACTTTTTTTTTTTTTTCTTTTTGACATGTATATTTTTCTTATTTTATATTTTTGGGAAAATCAATTAATATCGTTTGATGAATGTAATTATGTTATCAATTTTTAGTATCAATGACGTACATAAATATTTGTATGCCTTCTGGTATAACATAGCGCGCTTGCAATTTTTTATAACAACTATTTTATTGTACTACATAAGTTAACAAATGATTAAATGATTAAGATTATTATAAAATAAAGGAATTTATTTTGCTAACATTGTCAGACAATGAAGTAAACTTTTAACTTTTAAACAGCATATTACTTAGCATATAGTACAAAACATACACTGTAGTTGATAATAAATCTTGCAATATAGACGAACATAAAACAAACTATAACAGTAGCTATTATAAGAAACCATCAATGTATATGTGTGAATCAACAAGAAATAACGGTAATAATAGATTAAAATAATCATGTACGTTCAAGCGAATTTATTTTTTATCAACTAGCCTGGTTCATGCGTATCTAATCAAACATTATTTTTGAAGATTTCAATTTAAAACAAAAAAAAAAATGAAAATAACACAGAATTTGAAGCATATCTCGTACATACTTAGGTAGGTAATATATAGTTACGAACTCTATCTTGTCTATGCCAGTCTCACGCCTTGGAATTTGGCGAAAAATTATGGGGAAGCACCGGGCAACTAAAACGTCTCGTCAACTGCGGATAAGTTTGGCAGTGTTCAGCATAAACTTTGATTAAAATATTTAGTAAGGGGTAGTATTGAGCACTATTTTGTTTAAAGCACCTTTTGACTTGTTTTTTGCCAGGTACTATTAGATATTAATTCCCATTCAAATTTCTCCATATTTGCACATTTTTGATGTTCAGACTCAGCAGTGAATTCTCAACCCTAAACTTGACTTTCTTCCTAAACAGCAACTGGATGTGCTACAGTTTTATTCCCGGATCTGCGTAGACCCTAACTAAACTTTTGGAATTATCAATTCATTCGAGTTTCGGTAACCGGCAATAAATAGGGCTCCCGACAGACGAAAAGCCCGGTACATGACATAAATACTACTTCCCGACATCCATGAATGTCGTAATACCCGGAGGTATACAATCGAATACCACTCCTATCTTTTGGAGAGCAGAGTTGAGATTCCAGTCTGGTAGAATCGAAAGGCACGTTAAGGGTATCAAATAACCGACTTCAAAGACAATGGTATATCGCTTTTGGAGACAAGCGAAGGTGACAGGTTTGGTTTCGGGTTTTAATTTGCGAAATTTTGTGTACAATGGACAAAGAATCGTGAATGGGTGACGTTGACTGATAAAGGGCTCGAAAAGACTAGATTTCCAGAAATTCTGGTTATAAATATGATGTGTTTAAATTATCTGAAATGGAATACTAATGTAATCAATGGTAGCGTTGGTGAGTATTACAAATGATATTCAATTAAATCCTAATGCAAAGCAAACATTTAATATTTGGTATAATACTCGTATATTAAAAATAGTTTTAGACTCATTCTGAATATAGTTATTGATATGGATATATCTGGGTGTGGTAAACATTTCCTCAAGAAAAGGTGATGGATGTAAGAGAATTCCTTTAGAAAATCATTACTAATTCTGTCCTCTCAATGTACTAACACCATAAAAGGATTTTTAAATCGGAAAAACCAAATTCCTTTTCAAGTAAAATAAAAATCGACTCCCATATTTAGCACTCTAAAGACATTCCGATGTATTGTCGCGAACACGAATCGTTTGTTCGTCAATTTGCATAAAAACTAACTTATCACGATAATAAAAATGTTAAGAAGCCGCAACTATTTTGTTTTATCAGCAAGCTGTGATTATTTATAAATGATTTTAACCTTTGTTTTATTATAATTTGAAACTTAATATCCCTTTAGATATTTTTTGCTCCTAGGTACGTATATTGAAGTAGGCGTTTCGAAAATTTAATACTCTTGTGGTTCTGAATTAATGTAGGCTATAAAATAATAGGTATCAGTAACAGAAAAACCGGCCAAGTGCGAGTCGGACTCGCACACGAACAGTTCCATACTATAGTACAATATTTAACAATACATTTTGTTTAATACGTTAGTTTAAAAAAAACACGTTCTTTGTATGGTTAAATAAAATAAAGTTAAAAAATTAAAAAGGGTCAGCTTTAATTTTTAACTTTATTTTATTTGTATTATTTGTTTATATAGTGGAAATAGAAATACACAATCAGTGAACAATTCAACTGTCTACCTATTACGGTTTATGAGATACAGCCCGCTGACAGACAGACGAACAGCGGAGGCTTAGTAATAGGGTTTCGTTTGGCACCCTTCGGGAACGGAACCCTAAAACATGCCACAAACTTGTGGTGAATCCAAATATGAAGGTTTCCTTGATCCTTCGACTAACAAACATAATATTATTCATGGCACTTGATTCGGTGACTGTACCAACGAGTAGAGTATCTTCCGGTCGCGGATGCCAATATAGTCTTATATTACAATATAATATCGTAGTTTCCCCGCGGGGTGGAGACAAGTCTACTTATCATCCACATAAATTGATGATTGCGAAAGTATTTTCTTCTTGATTCCTGTTCCTCTTTTGTACCGATGCTCATGTAGCGAGTACAGCCGTGGATGATATAATGATTCTGTGTTTATAAGTACTTTAACACCCTATTTAACTTTAACTTTAATACCCTAAAGAGAAGCGGGTCCACGTCTCCCATCAGCTCCTCAACGCTGTGCTATCCACAACACAGCGTCAAACAATGAATCACCACACGCTACAAAAAGGAACTAAATTCATAAAAATGCTTTATCACACCCCATTACGAAACAATAACTGGAATCCTGCACAAAAACTAAAAAAAAAACAGCCAAGTCCCCTGTTACATAACGCATATGTGGTACGGTCAGCACAATAAGTAGCCAACATTTATTCAGAATGCCGGGCGAGGCAGGAATTATCTGACCGAGTATCAAAAAAGGCCGACCCAACTTAAGGAATAAAAAAAAGTATAAAACCCGACAAGAAATTATGATACTACCAAATACGCGGGTAAAAACTCGATTCTATATACTGCTGTAAGTTCTACAGCGGATTCCGATCCAATTATCTGGTTTTCGGTCGGCGGATTGCATTCGTTGCGAAATAATTTTGTCTACTCACGGTTGTGCTGTACTTAAGTATTATTGCTCTGATGTTTTCGACACTTGGCTGGTTTTTTGTTGGACTGGTTTAGATAAGTGTTGTTATATTTTCATTTAATTGAATAGTGATTATTTCGGGAAGAAATAGGTTTGATAAGACAAAGTCGAAAACTTTACGAATAAATGTATCTAAGATATCGATTTTTTTTTGTTTAAGAGAGAAAGAGATTACAATTGGCATGATTCAACATCAAAAGTAATTTATTCAAAATAAGCTGAGAATCAGCACTCAGTCAAAATTACATAAAACAGTCCCCCAAAAACGGCTACCCTTCACCACTTCCTAGTGCTTAGCTGGGAAGAAGAAGTGGCGCAACACACTCCCCAGCAGCACAGCTGTCTGTTCAGTTAGAAAAACTTGATGCTATACAATAATACTTAGGTATGCAAAATAATGTACATTACGCAACATAAAACGTTAAATTAAATTATTTGCTATATGTCACCTATCAAGGGGTATCGTATTACCCAGTTACTGGGTTGTGGAGGTCAGATAGGCAGTCGCTCCATGTAAAATACTGGTATTCAGCTGCATCCGGTTAGACTGGAAGTCGACCCCAACATAGTTGGGAAAAGGCTAGGCAGATTGATTGATGTCAGCTAGCACACGCCAATATACCAACAAAAAATCATCGAAATCTATACTCAAGCGAAAATAAGAGTAAACAGAACTTCCCGAATGAAAGCCTCCAGGCATAAAGGACGTGCCCGCTTACATATAGCTATTAATTAAAGCTGTAACTCGAAGTCACAAATGATAAACTAGGACCATCGAAGTAAAAATAAATAATTTAAATAAAGAGTTAATTACTAATAACAATAACAAAACCATGGTCAGTAAGACGACCAGTCACCACAAGCAGCACCCGCTCACGAGCATAACGCTAAGATCAGCCACTACCGCCCTCGCCTATATTTGAGGGAAGGAGGCTACCCGGCCACCGCCGCTACCGCCAGAGACGTCTAAGGGAGCATGACGAACTTGCTGCCGGCTGCTCAGGCAACAATAATATGATCAATTGTCGAGGTCGCTAGCTAACCACATATTGCAATACAACTCATAAACAAAAAAAAACTGTAATGAGTAGATTATGTCAATAATAAGTAAAAGAAAATAAACTAAACAATTATATGAACTCATGTAGTGACACCATATGAGTTCATATCATTCCCAAGCCTTTTTGTCGTCTACGTAATCTTTAACTTTATAGAAACCTTTTTGACATAGTTTCTGTTTAATAAATGATTAAAATTTATTGAAGCTCAGTTCTTTAACATGGCTTGGGAGTTTGTTGCAAAAACGTATACTTTGGCACTTAAATGAATTACTGATTTTTTTTGGAGCCTAGTCCTAGAACTAGGCTCCAAAAAATCAGTAATAATTCAGATTTATTTTAGCTATGTCTGTCGCTGTGTTTAAAATATAGATTAATAATCTTTTTTACATAAATCAGGTTCTCATATACATATTAAGTGCGATTGTCATTATGTTTATTTCATTAAATTTATCCCTCAGGTCAGGCCTACAACTTAGGTTATAAATATGTGATAGTAAAACATGTTGTGTAACTGAGAACGACGGTCAGTTCTTAGCAATGTTGAAGGTTATTTTACGAGAACTCTTTTAGCATCTTCAAATATTTAATTACAGCATTTAACGGCTGATTATTATTATGATTCTGAAACCTCTGGAAAGTTTATGAGGATCATAATTAATAATTAATTAACTCATTATATTTCTCCTGAAATAATTCGTTTAACGTATTGATTACAACTTATGACAAAATCGTCATAATTTCATATTCAAAACATAAAACGAATTAGTAATGCAATCAGTAACTTAAAATACCGCGCAGTCGTCAAATTGGCAAATGGAGGAAACATAATAACACCGGTCTGAAACTCTATTAAGGATATGCAACTTTATTAAAAGTTATAGGAAATTAGAAACTTGGATGATTCTTAATAAATAAGAAAAAGCTGATTAGACGCCGCGCCGTCTCAATTAATTATTACATAACTGATGTAGAGTATTTCAGTAAGTTTCAGACTTTCGTTTAATTCCACGTTCATTTACACCGTTACCCGTATCTTAAGCTAGATTATAAGTACTAAAAATCACGTTTCGTATTAGACTGCAGAGCAAAAAGTTTATAGAAGCTCACATACCACCAATTAGCAACAAAAAAGCGATTTGTCGTTTTAACTAAACACAAAACACCTCATTATACTAATTAGCAAGAAAAAACTAAAGAAGAGACGTCGATCAGTGCGCACAATTCCGGGTAGCCCCGGTAGTCTTAGATGTAGGGTTGGCGACGACTACTCGCTGAACATTGTTAAATAATAAAGTGATTATCGAAAAACATTAGATGCAAGTAGAGTGTTTCGTTGAAACCATGATACAAGCTTACAACCTTAAGAAAAGGGGTGACTCTAACAAAAGCCAGAAACTGTGCAAGCTATCCTATTTCGTTTCGCGAACGTGATTTTGCTATATATTTTTTGAGAACATACCACTTCAATTTCTCTGTCATGTTGGCACGAGCCATAGAACAATAGGTCATATTGTGGTAAAAATATTACCAAGTAACGACTTTTCCAACTCTGAAAAACATGCATTAGACGAACATTAGGGCCGAGATTAATTAATGATATTAGCACGTGCACGTCCTGTCATTGTCGCACAACTTGTCGAACACCATGTGCAAGGTAAAGACGGGAACATAAAAGAAACTCCTCAACAACGTTTACTAATCTTGGCCTTAATCTCATCAGGACGAACTTATGCTGAGCTGTGAGAGCTGCCAATACTCTTCAAATCAATTATTGTTATTAGGTCCCAAATCCATTTCAGAAAAATGCCAATAAATAGTCTTACTAATATTATAAAGACAAAATATTTGATTTTTTGTATATTTGTTGTTTGTAATGGATAAACTCAAAAACTACTGGACCGGTTTAAAAATATCTTTCACCAGTAGAATACTATGTTATCACATTAGTAAATAGGCTATAATTTATAAAGCTATCACGCGGGCGAAGCCGCTGGTGGAAGCTAGTCCTAAATAAACTAAAAAATATATTTCGCTCATTCCACAAGTCCTGTCACAAAACTCTCCCTACCTACCAGCCCTGCAGTTTCAGGCACCATCAAGATATCTCCGTGGCTTGCTAATGAAAAGAACTTGGCTCCCTTTATTAAGTCTAATGTATTCAACTGATCGGCTAGAGGATTGCGAGCCAAATGTCAGTGTGTGTTTACTTTGTTACCCGGCATTTGTTGATGACTTCAAAGTTCTAATGTACCTTTACAAAGTACTTTGCTGGTAATTGAATTGTATGGGTAAGTAGAATTTGTGGTCTTGTATTGTCTGTTTTGGGCTTTCGTAATTCGTAATTTAATTTTTTTATTAAATTTCGTAATTCGTCATTTTACAGGAATCCGTTTTTGACAACAGTTGTACTGTGTTCGTTCAATGGTGGTTATTCTTTATTCTTCATTTATAGTTCATAAGGAATGTTCTTAGTTTATTGACAAGGGTAAATAATGCTTGTTGATTAAAAGTTTTGTTTGTTTTAATTTAAAAAAACTGTTGCCGTTGTATAAAGTATTTAAACGAGCCCAGTATGTTACGATTACGTCAAGAAGTTATCTCTGTGAGTTTCTGTTTATCCAGCAACAATCAAATTGCTAATCTATCCTCTGCTTCTTCAAACATGTCAATGTTCATATGAAAGAGTATGATTATTTTGGTCCCAACGAAGAATTTAAGCTTCTTCCATAAGATGCTGCCACTTTTTTTTCTCCATATTTTTGCACGCATCGTCTTCCATAACTTACCCCTTAAAAAAACAGTACGCAAATGAAATCGAATGAATAAAATGTGCTACAAGCATATGAACAACATTCCACCACCGTCAATCTTACTTTTATGGTGTTTAGCAGTCCAGTGGCGAACCCCATAGGCCTAGAAAGGTTAGCACCATAATAAATCTTGATTTTATGGCGCCTGCAATGACTCCTGAATTCAACCTTTTATATCAAAGATTGTGCTTTGATCTCCCATAAAAGTACATGGTGAAATAAGACATTGGTAAGGAGTTTCGTTTTTTAATAAATAGTATTTAATGTGCTCCATGTTGTTTGATGTTGAAATAATGTTGATGGTGTTACATGATGTAGTAGGTAAGCAGTAGGGTTTATCTCTAATATTCTATCTTTCTTCTTATGTTCAGCAACACTGCGATCCCTAATTCGTATAACAGGCGTTTTGCCGATAGCCTCTATGAACATTTATTGTAGCGGACTCATATGTTCGGCTTCCGTTAAAAGCCATCATATTATCCGCAGGTCATTGTAAATCACTATCCATTACGTACTTCTACTTCTTTCGTGTCTATGGCTCAATATAGATTTGCCAGAATAAAAATTTAGCCACGAAAACAATACTAGCTGTGATCATTTGCATCGTCTCTTGTATAGGTCTTCCCTTGTGCTCATATGTAGGTGAATACTCAATAAATAATCCCTTAATCAACTCTAACGATAAATCTACGAATGCTCGATTACCCCAGAAGACCACACTTAATTTAAAACTACGCCTTCTTCATAGAATTCCGTTTTACAAAAACTTAAATCCTAAACCCCTAATGGGTACACAGCAATGCCGTTTTATCACGTTAACAAATTGCGATCGTCGCCGTCTCTTGCGCAGCGGTGCCATTGGTCGGCAAAAACTCGCGCATGCGCCGGTAGCCGACCCATTAGTCCGCACTTTCAACCTGTATCTATTGGGCTGAATTAACAAATAAATTACATGTTACTTTTCGGCAAGTCATTTTAATATTTAGTTGTGATTTCCTGGTACATATGTATGATTTAGTTTTGTTAGTAGGATTGTGCTAAAGCTAGCTTGAAAAGATAATTTGCGGAAATCGTGTAAGGTAGGAAGGTACTTGAAAGCAATTACTTCCGGTTACCTAATTAAGTGACTAGATAGCGGTATGTGGCAGTAGATTATTAATAAAAAGAGAGCCATGAATATCAACGCCATTGAGTTTAAAAAAAACTGTAATTTGAAAATACTCGTACCAGAACTTACTGAAATGTCAATAGATAAATGTTGTTACCAAATACGCTTTTTCCACCTGAAAACCCTTAATTTGATTTTGTTCACTGTGATAAAAATTCATAAAAAATAAATATTGAGCGACTATTATCTACTATTTTTCGGTTTCTATTTTAGTTAAGGCAAGTTTAAAGTATATTTATCGGTACAAAAAATAATTCTACTAGTGGCCACATCATTCATCTGTCATTATCGAGACAAGATGTCAGCGAGGTGCGGGACCTGGATTCTTCGCAAGCTAAATGTTTTTATTTTACATGTTTTACATAAGTAAACTAACTTTTTTGTAGTTTTCATTTACTAAACAATGTTTATGCTTTGGTTTGGAATGTATTTTACGTAATGTTTTGTGTTTTTGGTAACATTTTTTTTAAGGCAAACGTGTTTGTTCATCACAGTGAACACTGCCAAATACTCGAACAAGTATTGTCAATTTAATACGTTCATTGTGGTGAACATTGCCAAATTAGGTATAACTTTTATTTACAAATAATATGGTTTTATGTGGTAGGCTTCTACTGGGCTTATTTGTTATTTCTGCTTGCTAACAGAATAAAATACAAGACCGCACGCATAGAATACTAGCACTTGTTCCTGTCGAGCATGCACCATCAGACACTAGTGATAAATCCGAAAATTGAACGCAATTGGTTGTCACTGTTATTTGCCTTGTTTCATCTTCTACGCCTTCCATTAATTCTTCTATAGAACGCTTAGACATCAATAGTAGTCCCGAACCTGAACATATTCAAAATGACGATGAACAGCCGTTAGAACCATACAATTTATACCACTCTGAAGCTCTCCAATTAACTCCAGTTTTGTAGGAAATTTGCCCACCACATACACCATCCAGAGAACCAAACTATGATAATGTCTCCTCACTATCTTCAATAATATCGGTTCCATCTGAGATACAATCACCAACACGGTACGTTTAGAAAAGAAACAGATAGCTCCAGCTGCCAAGGAATCGAAGAGAATTCCTAAAGGTTCTCTTTCTCACAAATGGAAGAAAGGTATTTTTCGTCACTGTGCCGTAATCGAAGAAAGAACCGAAACCTATGTCGATTTTCCAGATGATGATCCCCTTGATTATTTGTATATTTTTTTCTGAAGATATATTTACCGATTTAGTAGACCAGACCAATCTTTACTTCGTTCAACATACCGGAAGATCCATAGAAGCATCAGAAAATGAGATGAGGGATTTTATAAGCATTCATGTTCTGATGAGAACTGTTGAAATGCCATGCTATCTGGACTATTGGAGGTTTCGTTACGGCCAGATAGCAGACATAATGACGTTAAAACGTTATCAACAAAATCCGCAGATTTTTACACTTTACCGACAATAACCTGCAGGACTCAGATAGATTATACAAATTAAGATCAGCCAGGCCTACAAGCCCCATCAGATTCGATAATACAGCACATTATCCCAGCACAAAAGAAGACATGGACGATGCAAGTTTTTCCAAAAAAATAAAACTGTTTATTGTATAAAATGCAATTTGAGATTTTGCTTTGTTACGGGCAAAATCCTCGCTTTTGTTTTTTTACATTTCCCTAATAAATAATTTGATTTATTGATTTACATAGTCTTTTTATTTTACCTGTTTAAATGACACTAATTTGACAATGTTTACCACAGTGAACATTACAAATTACTTGTTGTTTTCGTATTTCGCAGTGTTTACTGTGATGAACATTGATTTCCTGAAAACCTGTAAATAAAATATTTATTTGTCTATTTTTCCTAAGTTGTATTTAACCCTAGGACTTCAGAAATACATCATAATTCATAACATAAAACAACTCGGATCTCTGCCAAATTAAGGGTTAAGGTTATCTCTACAGGGATAATAACTTCTGTGAAACTTAATTTTTATATAACATAATATATTAGATATACGCTAACAGACTTTAAATAATAATATGTACATGTATATAAAAAACTAAAGGCATCAAAAAACTATTGGTCGATGAAACATCAATTTGTCATGAAAGGACCACTCCCGTTTTCTCTAAAACGAAAGCTCATGGACATGTGCATTCTTCCCACCCTCACATACGGAGCGCAAATAGGGTCTCTTACAAAGCGTCAAAAGTTCGCACTTGGGGTCTGCCAACGGGCTATGAAGCGAAGTATACTAGGTGTCAAACTCACGGACTGCATTAAGCACTCTATACTTCGTTCCAAAACACAAATAGCAGATGCTCGCCGCACAGTTGCTGGACTAAAGTGGAACTGGGCTGGCCACATCTGTCGCATGTCGGACCAGCAATATGCAAAAATCACCACTCAGTGGATCCCAAATACCAGGAAATTACTACGCGGCAGGCCCAGAAAGAGATGGCTGGATGAGCTGGACTCCTTCTCAAAAGATTGGCCCACAATCGCAGTAGACCGGGAAAAGTGGAAAGAGGGAAGGGAGGCCTTTGCCCTGCAGTGGGACAACACAGGCTTATAATAAATAATACAAAAATAATCAAAACACTCGCCCGCATCGTTGTCAACAGGAAAAGTGCCCAAAAGGCTGGCAGCATTGCCACGTTGTACGGCGATGCTGACTGATTCTTTGGCCAATAAATAGGCCAACCCTCTAGTCACGTGAAGAGTCGACCAACCGCTTTGCAATGTCTTGAAAAACCAAGTGGGCACTCGGACCCCATGGCTCTAGTGTTTCAACCCCAAACGGGACGAACAAATAACTCCCAATAAGATTGGAATATTTTCGCAGTTTGAGGTTTTCTGCTTTTGCAGCAGCCGCCCCAGCACAGACCGCCATGCTAGGAACATGGGATGGCGCAAGGGTGTCGCCATGACTGTTACATGTTGCATCTCATACCAAAGGCCACCTAACTTCCAAGGCATTACAGTGATAATTATGTTTTTTTTTTCCCAAAACCTGCATTCAAAATCCTTCGTTGATATAACTTTTAACTTCATAGCGGATTTTGACGTATATACATAGTGGAGTCACTGCAACATTGTTCAAAGGTGTCTTTACTTTGTTATGGCTATAACATTGTATGTACTTTGTTATGGCTGCAACATTGTATGTTCAAAGGTGTCTTTACTTTGTTATGGCTATATCTGCCAGTAGGCGTTTTATTACTTAAGGATAAAGTATTAAGCAGATAGCTTTTTAAGTTTTCATGTAGTTTTGCATGATATTAACATTATGATTTAGGTATATTGCATCGCACTTTACAAGGAAATAAAGCCGGTTTTAATCGAAAATCTATTTAGCTATAACTTTTTAGAATCTGGATTATAGGCTTTCATATAAATTTTGTTACATATTATGTGAACGTGGTAAAGAAGATTTTATTCTCATACATATCTCATAAGAGTAGGGGAAGACCAAACAAGAGACAGATGGACTGGGAAAGATGATAATGGCAAAGGAAGGGGTGATTACCGACATGGAGACTAGTAGAGAAGTATGGGAGAACATATTGCGCCACCCCAGATCAATTGGGATAAGGGTGGGAGGATGATGGCTGGTCATCCTTCCTCATCATCAGTTCAGCTCGGAATCACCACCTGCTGTGTGGACCTCTTTTCCTTTCTGGCATCAACCTTGAGTGAAGATAAAACCGACCTTCTGTGTAATAAATTAATAATTTCAATACGAAAATATTTTTGTCAGTTAAAACAAAACCAGTAACACAAGAAGCCAGAAAGTACCACTTAAAAAAACGTTATTTAAATTAAAAACAAAACGATCTTTACAGCCAATCCGTATCAATTCCGTAGTATCTGTGTGCGGAGATTACGAGTACCGCGAACATTTTTATTAATATTCCAAGAATTTAGGTTGTATGTTTGTAACTTCCTTTGGTAAAACCTTGTTCACACTGACGACGTCGCATCAAATCGTAAAGAGCTAAATCTGGATTCGGAATTTTTTAATGCAATACGGAAATGAGTTTGAGAGTTTTTAAAAAGGTGGCGCTACAATGTGCCGATATAAAATCGCTCAGTGTGGACAAAGCCTTAAGAACATTTTCATAAGCCCACAATCGGGCAAATTAATGTTACCGATTACAAGTTCGATGTGGCGATATCATTACTTGGACTTTTATTGCTAACAATAAATTTATTTTAAGGACATTTTATGATTGCGAAAAAAGGGGAATGTTATTAACTGTTTCGCTAAAAGGATCGCCGAAACAGTTATTTGTACTCGTAATAAGGGACTACAAATTAAGTCTGCATTTTATTGTCTATTAATGTATGAACTTTAATGCACCGTGTGATTTCCAGTCAGGATCGGATCATTTTAATTGATTAAACACTAAGCACTGACTAATGCAGCAGCATCCGTCTCTCATCTTTAATTGGTCTATAACCAAATCTGTATTCGAATTGCGGTCGTTAGGATTTGTATCAAGAGTCTGAGTGTAAGTTTATCAGAAGCCGAATCTATAGTGATAGCTAGTAGTGGCTTAACCAAACTACTTGATAAACGTGGTGCTCTTGGCGGTTTTCAATCAGAACCATTGATTTTTGGTTGTTCACGAGACCTGTGTTCAGCAGGAGGGCTCTCAGCTGACATTCAATTGAGATGTTAACCAGGCAGTATTAACCGTACTTAATGGATTTTTTTTTCAGGCCTGCAAGAGACTTTACATTATATCGGGCTGTCGTTGACAGTTCATTGCGTTATATAAGCTGTTCCCTATTCCTCTAGGCCACCATGTTCTGCCAATGAGTTGATATTCTGGTACTTTTTATAACCATGTCCAAACCAGCTACGTTCACAGCTGTGCTGCTAATGACTACATGATCACTTCTTGTAACGTTCACAGCTGTGCTGCTAATGACTACATGATCACTTCTTGTAACGTTCACAGCTGTGCTGCTAATGACTACATGATCACTTCTTGTAACGTTCACAGCTGTGCTGCTAATGACTACATGATCACTTCTTGTAACGTTCACAGCTGTGCTGCTAATGACTACATGATCACTTCTTGTAACGTTCACAGCTGTGCTGCTAATGACTACATGATCACTTCTTGTAACGTTCACAGCTGTGCTGCTAATGACTACATGATCACTTCTTGTAACGTTCACAGCTGTGCTGCTAATGACTACATGATCACTTCTTGTAACGTTCACAGCTGTGCTGCTAATGACTACATGATCACTTCTTGTAACGTTCACAGCTGTGCTGCTAATGACTACATGATCACTTCTTGTAACGTTCACAGCTGTGCTGCTAATGACTACATGATCACTTCTTGTAACGTTCACAGCTGTGCTGCTAATGACTACATGATCACTTCTTGTAACGTTCACAGCTGTGCTGCTAATGACTACATGATCACTTCTTGTAACGTTCACAGCTGTGCTGCTAATGACTACATGATCACTTCTTGTAACGTTCACAGCTGTGCTGCTAATGACTACATGATCACTTCTTGTAACGTTCACAGCTGTGCTGCTAATGACTACATGATCACTTCTTGTAACGTTCACAGCTGTGCTGCTAATGACTACATGATCACTTCTTGTAACGTTCACAGCTGTGCTGCTAATGACTACATGATCACTTCTTGTAACGTTCACAGCTGTGCTGCTAATGACTACATGATCACTTCTTGTAACGTTCACAGCTGTGCTGCTAATGACTACATGATCACTTCTTGTAACTTTCTCTCGTTGACTTTTACGACGTTTGCAAGATAAGTAGCAGTAACTTTAATGGTATTTTTATTTCCATTTTAGCATTGGTATCTTTGGTGAAGAATTAAGTTACATGAAATCCCAAAATTGAGAATAAATTCAAGAGAAATATTGTCTCATCTGGGGATTGAAATCGAGATTCAAACTATCATTAAAAACTTGACAAAAAAAATCTAGCATGTTCTGTTCCACTCTTGAGCAGAGGCCTTGGAGAGTCTCTCCATATTTGGCGGCCCCACGGTTCATAACAATATTAGTCCATGACTACTGTTACCAAGAGGATTGAGCCCATGTGCCTTACTACAGGAACTCACTCCTGCCGCTACACTTTATTATAATCCCCTTTATTCCCTAGGAACCGACCTATTATTACCACAAACACAATATAATTCTCCGATATCTGAGCAACTGCGAGCGAGACCTTTATTTCAAACGAATGCGTCTAATTAGTATTGTTTTAGTTCATAACAAATTAAAGAAACTTAATGAACATTAACAGCCGTGGCAAATAATAACCTGCGCCCGCGCTTCATACCTTTAGTACTTGCTCTATAAACTTTACGCAAGGATTGAGGCCGCGAGAAACGCAGGTATTTACGCAAGAATTGTAGTGCAGCAACGCAGATATCCTTTACCTATTTCATACGATGTCGTCTCTCATATCGGCAAGAATGTTTTTACCCTTATAAAATATTAGCCAATGAATAGTCTGGAATTTGGGCACATAGCCACTTTATCACGTCATCGAAACTATTTTACGTTGCAAAGCCATAATGCAAAAAGTTTTTTTTTTGCCTTAAATAACTAAACATTATGTCTGTCTCAATATCTATGCACCTTTCATGAACACTAGTTACCTACTTATTTAATCTCATACCAATCTAAAAGGGTCTCTTATAAGCCTGTTTAAAAAATCAAAAGTAGAGCGGAAGTCAATAATGAGCAATAAAAACCAAATAATGATGAGCAATTAAAAGTAAAGAGCACATTCATTCTTCGTGTAAATCTCGCCGTTAACATATTTATTATCGCTGTATATCAGCCGATAATTAAGCTGTGATTAATCCCCTGAAAATAGCAATAGTAAAACTGGAAGGAGACCGCTTAATGCCCATAATAAAGTGTTTTCAACATTAGTAGGATTAGACGTCGATAAAAACCGATTAAAATACAAAATGGATTGGTTACAAATCGATACTTGATAGCTAACTACTTACAATTACTATATAATATGCGCAGCAAGTGGCTCGGTCTAGTTTTGTTACGAAGTTACAAAGTTGAAGTTAGTTTGGAATCATCGAAATTAGAAAAGGTTGGATAAGAGTGACACTGGCTGGTGACAGTCACTCCAGCGGAGCGTCGCAACGATGATTGCGTGGCGGCTGTCTTGTGATGACGGAGATGATATCAGGGGAGCTGCTGTCGTACCGTGTCCACGACGAATTGCTATATTCCGGCACAATCCTGATGATATTGAAGCTGCTGAACCACATAAGCGATGACCACTTCTGGTAAAGGCTATCCTACGTCGTTAAATATTAAAATCAAAAAGCTATCATCCGCATGCGGATCAAAATCATACCTATCGATAAAAGGACAGCACTGCGGTACCAATAAACCCTCGATACAAATAAATTTTAACAAAATATCGATTATCGCCGCTCTCATGGCCGCAACCTAATAAATAATAAACAATTTCTTACAATAGAAAAAACGAAAAACGGAAAATATCAACAAAGCCTACTGAGACCGACATCGAATTAAAATAACCATGCACCTTTTCCCCCATTCTTTCAAAGCCAGAAGGTTTACTTTCATTTGATTCAAAAGCAAATAAAGTCGGCAGTCATAAACCCTACTGCATCAACCGAAGCTGTGTTGCAGTTTCACAAATATTTTCTCTTAAAAGTAATTTGTTTGTTGGTTTGAGAAACTATTTCGAGAATTCAACACAATTTATTTAATGTTTTTTACTTTATCGTTTTTCGATGGAAATGTATACTTTGAAACTACGCTGGCTTTCTGCAGGTTGGAATAAAATCTTAATTTCTCTGTTGTAGTAGGTTAAAATCTAGAATAGAAGGGTCAGTTGTAGAAATACTTATAACTCTTACATTATAATATATTCGCTCAGAATTTCTTCGAAGAATTGTTTGATGCTTTGAACAAGTAAAGCACAGTGCAGACTGCAGCTTCGCATATCTGTGCAGCCCTTTATGAATTCTTCTCCGCTTCATTCAATTGTTTTCGTAAATAAAGTCCGCATTACTAGCAGATCTCGTCGTGCCCATTAGTTTGGGTTGGATCCTGATACGGGCGGCTTCTTGTTTTACGCTTAAAAACTGTCGGTAGAGGCTCAGACTATTGGGTTTTTTGCAGATTATTATGGGTAGAGAAGAACTAGGAAGGGTGCTATTACTTAGTAAGTATATTTCTAGACAAAATTATGAAGGGTGAGTGAATCTTCCTTTGTAACCGCAAAGTTCAATAAGTACGAATTTTTAGTTCATTTTGAGTTTGGAAAATCAATAGCTATTATTTCACAAAAAAAACTTGAAACGTCCAGATCTTGCCTTGAATAGGCCGCATCCTATCCTAACCATCTCACATTTTACACAAGCGTAACCCTAACATCCCGCCATTGAACCCAACAAAGATCAAATCTTCCACTTTACATTAGATCCTTAACCAATTACTCCCAAATCCAAACCCAGATGAATATTCTTTGATACCGTTAAAATCCCTAAATGGGATCTAAATAGGATTTAAATAGGCTGAGGTCTTGTAGATGTCGCATTAGAGCCGAACGATACATGTTCTTGGCCTGCGATGGTGTGCATTCCCTAGAATTTCCAATTACAGCCTTATTGGGCCATTGGCTATTGTAAGGCGCGCTGTTAGGCTGGGTGAGGAGGATGCGATTTTTTAGACGCGATGCAGCTGATGCAATGGTCAAGTTTGAAGTTGTCAATGCTCTGAATTGACAGTGAGCGATTGCAATTTAATCACAGTTCTGTTGCGTTTTTTCTATATTCAGATAGTGTTTAAGTTTGCAGAACTACACATACAAAAGATTCCGAATGGTGCAACTTCATTAGTTGACGGTATGACAGACAGCATTAAATAGGTAGACTTGATATGAATTCGTCTTGAGGCATCTTTTCTCAACGTTTAGTGTCAGAAGCCCCGAGAAAACTAGATTTCCATATGACCTACTTCGTTCATGTCTCAAACACCTGAGCATGTACTTTCTATCAAATGGCCTTTCATATGCATGTACCATGTACCCGTAGTCACATTAATAGCAGAATATGAAACAAATAATTCCGTTGCGAATTTGCGATTAGTCGCAGATATGAACGCAGCCTAACTTACAGATCGCCATTCAATGAAAGGGATAAAGTATTAGTTGGGAACTGATTAAATCATGTTTTAGTATTAGAACTTAGGAATTAAGGCTGGTATACATCATCAGGAGAGTTGCAAGTCGATTAAACGAAACATTTATTACTTGAAGGCAATAAAAAGAACCTAAAGGCGGGTTCCCACGGTGCGCGATATTGCGCACGCACGCGCACCAGCCCACACGGCGCACGACCACGCACCGCGCACCGAGGTCTTCCCACGGTGCGCTATATTGCGCACGCACGCGCACCAGCCCGAATGGCGCACGACCACGCACGACATCTTTCCACGGTTTCGATATTGCGGACGCACGCGCATCAGCCCACACGGCCGACGACCACGGACAGCTACACATCCCACACCTAGCCTGATGAAAATTCTAAACGATGTTTTTTTTAATCTTAAGATTTAAAAAAAATAAAATACCATAAAAATCGGGGTTTTTTTATTTGTTGATAAAATACAGTACATATACAACCTTAGTTTTTGCTTATCTCTTTAGGGGTCATTGTACTCATCATTATGAACAACTTTCACTATGGGAGCAACGCTGAAATCTCGAAAAAAAAAACAGTTTTTCCCTACATTTCGACGAACTATGCGAACATAAATGTAGAGAACAGTTTATTATTTTTTGCGATTTCTGCGGTGGGCCCATAGTGAAAGTTGTTCATAATGATGAGTACAATGACCCCTTAAGTGGTTTAGGGTAAACAAAAACTAAGCTTGTATAAAAATAATAATATTATGTGATAATATAGTGATACATATACAGAAGTTTCAAATTCCTAACTTATTTAGTTGTTGCGATAGAACTCGTACAAAAATGGTCTAAAACTGACAACTATAGCGGCTTCTTTTTCATAATTTTTGAAGAAAAAAATTACTTATATTTATATTCTTCTTCTTTTCGTGTGGTTAGTGACTAACCTGGTGTCAGAGTTTTAAAGCCGCCCATGGGCCTCTGATTTGGCTTCACATGCCGTTGAGAAATATCTCTCAGGCATGCCGGTTTCCTCACGATGTTTTCCTTCACCGTTTTTGAAGCAAGTGATAATTATACAATACGCACATGAATCCGAAAAGTCAGAGGTGCGTGCCTTGGGCTCGAACTCGAGACTTATGACTTCGCAGTCCGACGGTCACACCACTAGGCTATCACTGCTCTATTCTATTAAATTATATTTATATTTGTACTCTATTCGATGATTTCTAGACAATAACACCTCACATTCCAGGGCATGATTAAAAAAAAAATATCGAATGTTTGTTGAATGGCCCTTTCATTTCGGTTCCGTACCTCAACAGTAAAAAACGGAACCCATAAAGGATCACTTCGTTGTCCGTCCGTCCGTTTGTCAAGACCCTTCTTCTCACGAACGCATGGAAGTATTAATTAAGTTGGAATCTATATCAAATACGCAGATCTACCATGGAGCTCTAAAAAAAAATCAAGCTTCTTTTTTACTCTACGCAATAAAAAAATACGGCCACTTATGCGACATATTTTGATACTCCAAATAAATCAAAACCTATAGGGTACTTCCCGTTGACCTAGAATCATGAAATTTGATTTGAGCTCAACAAATAAAAAAGTCCGAAAAGTGTTAATTTGTAGTATATCACTTTTGTTTTTCGATTACAAACTTACATTTGCAGTTGGAGAATTGATCGTGGCGTAGGTATATCGATGTATGGAGAACATGTTTTTCAACTACAAGTTTGTTTTTTAGATAAATTAAACCCAACTACTGAACCCTTCATTGTTAGTGGTCCGACACGCACTTGGCCGGTTTTATTATTTGCTGTTATAACGGGAATAGAAATACACAATCTGTGAGAATTTCAACTGTCTAACTATTATGGTTCATAAGATACAGCCCGCTGACAGAGAGATGGATGGACGGACAGCGGAGTCTTAGTAATAGGGTTCCGTTTGGCAACCTTCGGGTATGAAACCCTAAAAAGCATGTGACGAGAGAGCTGTCAAAGGCGTCTGGTTAACCGACTAAACGTAATACCTGTCACTTCAGTTGTCATGCCACATCACAGTTGTACTTTTCAACAACGTTAACGTTGAGGTTTTTTTATAGAATCAGTATTTTTGGGCTCTTTACAATAGACAGTATATTTTTATTATACCTAAACCTAACAAAAAAAATAATGCTCAAGCAGTTACATCTACGCTACGATGAGTAGTTTATGAATGAATGATAAAGTTTAACATACATTAAAAACCGGCCAAGTGCGTGTCGGAGCACGCACAATGAAGGGTTCCGTAGTTGGGTTGAATTTATTCCAAGAACAAACTTAACATTGTAGTTGAAAAACTATAGGTAGGTACCTGCGTTGCACGCAGCGACATGCATGTCATTTCGTCAAAACAACCGAAAAAGTAATAAGTACTAAGTACTGTTTGTTTTTATTATGACTTTACGAAACAACAATCAAAATTAAACAATGCATTTCCTTTTGATAATGTTCCAAAGTATTTTCTACTTTAACCTACTAACAATAAAGGCGTATGTCGTATGATAAGTGTACAATGACGTATTGAGCCGGAGAGCTATTCGGACAGCCGAATGATTCTCCGGCACAATACGTCATACGACTTAAAACGAAATTTTGGAACAACCTCATTGACTAAATTCTAGTAACTTTAAAGGGTATGTAAATAAAATAATGATTAATTGAATACAAAAGTTTATTAATTCATAAAAACTGGCCAAGTGCGTGTCGGACCACGCACAATGAAGGGTTCCGTAGATGGAATGAATGTATCCCAAGAACAAATATATCATTGTAGTTGAAAAACATGTTCTCCAATACGGAATATATGGGACATCATGTTTTTCAAACTGCAAATTTAAGTTGGTTGATTATTACTCGTTAACCTGTACAGCTTACGTAGCTCTAATAGTTTTCCTTTTAATTTCGTTATATAATATACTACTGCTGTGATTTTTTTCACAAATCCAAGTACAACCATTGAGCTGACAGGGGGGAAGGACACTTGACTCTAACAAAAAAAAACAGTTAAAAGCTTAATAATTCGAAGCGGATCCCTGAATCCAAAAATGGTTTTCACAAACTCGCAATATTTTTGAACGACCTTTCTAACGATACCCCACAACATGGGGCAAATGAGAAAAAAAAAATCATCCCAACTTTACGTGTAGGGAACCCCACCCCCTAAAAAAACGAAAAACGAAACGAACCTTCACGGAAAACGTCACCCTAAAAAAATGTTTTTTCTTGATTTTATTTTACCACTTTGTCGGCATCATTAATATGTATACATATGCCAAATTACAGTTTTCTAGTACTAACCGTCTCTGAGCTAAGCCGCGGACAGACAGACAGACAGACAGACGGACATGGCGAAACTATAAGTGTTCCTTGTTTACCACGGAACCTTAATAAAAAAGGAAATAATGGTAAAAATCAAAAAAATAATACGTAATTTGGTTAAGTTTATTGTATTTTTAAACAAGTCATCATCATCATCAGTCGTCTATAAAAGCCCTTTTTAAGATTTGTACCTTTAGTTAATTACCTAAACTAATGGAATATACTCGTAGTTTGTTTACATTATTAAATGTGAGGGGCGCACACGCTCTGGGCGACAACGCTGTGCGTCGGTCGCCGCGCCTTTGAGCTGTGTATATGCAACGTTGCCAGCCCGCTGCCGCACCAATGCCGCGCCGCTGCCGTACCGGTGCAGTGCCGCTGCCACACCGGTGCCGTGCCGCTACTGCGCCGCACCGCCGCCGCAGATTATATAGTGATATGTCAAAATCAAGCGGAGACGGCGCAACGACGCGCGACGGTGTAAAGAAAAGAAAGAAAACGTTTATTTGGACACAGTTCGTGAAACACAAAATACAAACTAACTAAAATTGACAGTAATCTTTTGACAATAAGTGTGTGCCTCACGGCTGCGCCAAAAAGGTTCATTTCAGCATTAATGCCAGACAAATGCTGTCTGACGCTGGTTTTGGTGCGGCGATGCGGTAGCAGCGCTTCACCGTTCAGTCTACATGGTTACGCGAAGCGGTATCGGCGCGGCTGCAGTGCCTTCTACACGAGCCCTTAAGCATTGATCAAGCCCCGTGCAGACTGGCGCGACGTGACGCTAACAAAACAATTTCTAAGCAAAGTTTACGGTGGAACAATAATTATCGGAGTCACGTCGCACCGTCACGTCGCACCAGTCTGCCCAAGGCTTTATGTTTTATTTTACTTAATCCCCCAATCCTTATTTTGATAAATGTAAAAAAAAAAATTGTTACTGGCAAATTTGTTTTACAAACAAATTATAATGTGATAATTTATGGTTATTTTATGGCGTATGGATAATGTAATGGTTGAATTAAAATAAATATCTAAAATACCTCAGAACTCTTCGTTGTTTTTGGTTATAAACATCGTCCAAAAAAGTAGACATTAAGTTATAAAAGGACCATTCAGGTTCGTCAGCACCATAGAAATATAAATACTTCTTTCTTATATTTATGGTCAGCACACTTAGCTCAGAGATAGTTAGTACTAGAAAGCTGTAATTTGGTATGGGTATACATATTAATAACGCCGACAAAGTGGTAAAATAAAATAAACAACTATATTTTTTTTTAGGGTAGGTACCTCTCCAACACATAAAGTGGGGATGTTTTTTTTTTCTCGCCTATCCTTTAGTGTGGGGTATCGTTGGAAAGGTCGTTCAAAAATATTGCGAGTGTATGAAAATAATTTTTCGATTCAGGAATCTTTTTGCGAAATATTAAGCTTTAAAGTGCCAATTTTTGTTAGAGTCAAGTATAGACCCCCGCCCCTCCCTGCCAGCTAAATGATTGTACTTAGATTTGTGAAAAAAATCACAGCAGTAGTATTTATTACGAATTTAAAAGGAAAACTATCACAGCTAAATAGGCTTTACAGGTTACCGAGTAATAATGGACCAACTTAAATTTGCAGATTGAAAAACATGATCTCCTATACATTCCGTATGGGAGAACATGTTTTTCAACTACAATGATATATTTGTTCTTGGTATTAATTCATTCCAACTACGGAAACCGTCATTGTGCGTGGTCCGACACGCACTTGGCCAGTTTTTATGAATTAAAAAATGTTTGTATTCAATTAATCATTGTTTTATTTACATACCCTTTAAAGTTACTAGAATTTTGTCAATGAGGTTGTTCCAAAATTTTGTTTTAAGTCGTATGACGTATTGTGCCGGAGAGTTATTCGGCTGTCCGAATAGCTCTCCGACTCAATACGTCATTGTAAACTTATCAGACGACATACGCCTTTATTGTTAGTAAGTTAAAGTAGAAAATACTTTTGCACATTATCAAAAGGAAATGCATTGTTTTATTTTGATTGTTGTTTCGTAAAGTCATAATAAAAACAAACAGTACTTAGTACTTATTACTTTTTCGGTTGTTTTGACGAAATGACATGCATGTCGCTGCGTGCAACGTAGGTTCAGAATTTTCATATCTAGAGCTATTAAGCGAGCGGAGCCGTCTCCTTCGACGCACATGCGGCGTTAGTCAAATGAGTTAACAGTCGGCGTCTGATTGACTGCCGACTGAAAGCCGATTCCTATAATTTACGAACCGTTATTTATTTAAAATTAAGACTTTTTTGTTTCTTTACCAATAATGAAGCAAAGACCATATCTTTGCATAGTAGACCCTCCCATATGGAAGTAGCTATCACAGGTAAAATTAGTAGATATGCGTCAGATATATCAAAACGTATCTAAAATCCGATTTCAGTCACAAATTGTATCGTATCGATAATCCGAACTAGACAAACCGATTTCACAAAACCACAGCAAGAGTAGATTTGCGTAAGCAAGTATTTGTTTATGTTTGGATAGTTTTGATCGATGCATTTACAATCGAATTATACTCGTAATATTACTAGAGACGATCGAAACTGCGAGCCGGAAGCGCCAGAGCCGCTCCAGAATTCGATTTCTAAAAACGGATGATAAAAACGATTTCACTATCTGAAATCGAATATTTAACCGTTTGCATAGAAATCCAAAAACGCCCATGTTTAACTTACAAATCTATTTAAGTAGTTATACGCCAAGTTGAGCAATATAAAAGCTACCATTGGTAAGCTAAACGATTCATTTTCGTTTATAGGAACCGAGCATACGTCGGGCACCTTTGAAGTTACCGACTCTCCGCGGATCGGGCGCACCGCCACGCACGCGTCTGCGCTACCACGCACGCTACCATTCCCATGGTGCGTGTCCGTGCGGGCTTATCCGCGGCGAGTCGGTAACTTCAAAGGGAATGTACCCAAACTCGGACGCACCGCCACGCACGCGTCTGCGCTACCACGCACGTTACCCTTCCCACGGTGCGTCGTGCGGGCTGGTGCGCGTGCGTGCGCGATATTGCGCACCGTCGGTTCCAGGCTTAAGAAGCACAGTTTAATTATAATGTCTAATTCCTTTCTGTTAACCTTTTAAACGTGTTTTATTGATGTGCGTTAGTAGTTATTTCGTGTTCATTTGATTGGTTTCATGTACGCAACAGTACTTGAAAATAACACCTGTTTATTTTCAGACCCACAGACAGACCAACTTGGAAAAGATTAAGCTGACAAATCTCTTGTGTCTGTAACTTTTCTCGCCGAATACTCTTGAACTCAATGCAAAACTGTCGACAGTCGACAGTAACAGGGATGCCTGTCGAACTACCCCGACACACATGATCAAAAAGGTTTTCTACTACAAAAACTTATAATTCCCTCTTCATTTTCTTGCCAGTTTCTTTCCCAATAATATCAGTTACATTATCCTGCAGGATATATGCCCATAAACCTAAACACTATCACTTAAAACCTTACAATACCTGGGCCCATATTTCCTACAATCCTTAAGCCAGGGCGTGACTCCGTTCCCTCCGGCGGCCCATATTAGGCGTTAGGCAGGGCCCATTTAGCAGCTAGCGACAATTAAGGCCTTTCCTAGTGAGATCACGAGCGTTATTAGCATGTTGGTTTTTGTTTCACGGTTTTAAGAGCTATGGTGTGCTATGTATATTGTTGAAGGGTTTTTCGAAATTTTGTTTTTTTGGTTATAATTTGGAAATAGGGATTATATTGTAGTCGCTAATAATCTTGCTAGTTTTGCTTCGTAGTTTCATGGGCAAATTTGTATAAAATTAATAGTGTTTTTCTGGGTACTTATAATCTAAAACTATTCTTCAGAAAATATAACATAACATAACATCACGCCTGTATTCCCCGAGGGTTTGAGCAGAGATGTGTAGCCATACCCACATTCTGCCAGTTGTAGTTCATCAAAATCAAAATCGTAATAGGGGGTGAGCCTATTGCCATAAACCGGGCACGAATCCAGACACCGGATTGCTTCTTATTATAATTATCAGAATATTGGTTTAGTGGTTACAGTATACCAATCTGCTGACATTTACTGGTATACATATTTCCGATTGTTTTACGTTACAATTTTTTTTTATGTATCTAAGGTTCTGTTTTTTTTTCCAAGCTTTATTTTATTTGCCCCTTGCCTGGTAACTGGTAAGAAACGATATCGCTTCTATGAAAGCTCTTGTTTTTCCTCCACAAAGATTTTATCGGAGTTAGAACGAATTCATATAGTAAATCTAAAACTTATGTTTATGCTAAAAGGTGTATAATATAGTGCTTTGTATGCACCTTTGTTCCTTAGCTATTGGCGCAGGGAAGTAAACGCTGGCATCCTTTAGGAATTAGTATTTTAAGGGAATTGTATCACTATTGGTTATTTTTAAAGATGAAAGTATTTTGTGGAAGAGACTTGTATTTTTATGGAAAGCACGTTAAGCAGTTGGTCCCGGCTGTCATTCACGGTAGTCAGTAGTCTGGTAAGTAGTCTTACCAAGGGGTATCGTTGTACCTGCAACTGGGTTTATGGAGGTTAGATAGGCAGGACCGCGTCGCTCCATGTAACATTCTAGTACTCAGCTGCATCTGGTAAGACTAGAAGCCGACCCCAACATAGTTGGGAAAAGGCAGATGATCATTTCTGTAGAATATCTGTTAGTTTCAATGGATTTCGATACTTGCCAAATATGCCGATGTTGATATTGCCATCATTTCTAGTTTCTTGTTCTAAGAATAAAACAGAGAGCCACCATGTAACACAGGGCGACTAGTCATCCCTTTTGATGTTTCTCATATTATGTCAAGAGTGAGGACACCCGCATTTTTCTTTAGCAATAAAACCTTACTGCAATCATGAATCCTTTCACCAAGCGACTAGATGATTGCTCCACCATTAATCATGACTGTTGATTAGGAGGTCCTCATTCTACTGTAATTGTTAATAGGTTGGCACACTATACTTTGTTCTTATTCTTAGTTAGAGCCTAAATGTCATCCTCAGTGTAATGGCTGGTCGTTTCCTTCAACATCAGCAATGACTTTGCATCGTAAAGCCAGTCTCCAATTAACATGAATACATTTTTATTACATATAATTCAATTGCTTCTTGCATTGAAGTTAAAAATAGCTTAAGTGGCGCGAGCAATTTCATAGGTACGTTATTATTGCAAAATTTTATATTTTTATGATTATTGTTTTCTGTTTTAGTGAAATAAATATATATTTATGTTTTTGCGCTGTTAAGTGATTTTTATGGTATTTTGAGTATCAGTACTCGAATGTCAGAATTTATAAATTGTTGGTGATGAAAGACAATTTTTTACAATGTTTTACATTTTTGGTCCTTCTAGAAAAGGATTATTTTTAAACTATTTTTCACCTCACATCTTGTAAGATCGGAATGTAATTAAAAACTAGCTAAATTTGTATATACCTACCACATCAATAACTTTTGCGATTTGTTACCAGTCGTGTGACCAGCATCGAATCAATCGGTTACTCATTCATACTTTTATCCCACTTTGATAATCGTCAACACTTGTAAAATGTAAAAATTACAGACAACTTCAAACCCAAAACATATACACATATCCTGGCAATTACACTTAAAATCGTCTTCCAAGTACACAGTACCCAAAACTAAAGTAAATCAACTCTGAAAAAACTCAGTGAATCAACATAAAAATCCTACACCAATATAATAATTGGCAGTTGCTGTGTTGAAATGAAGATTCGAAAAGGATAGAACATACGAAATGCTGATGATGAAGATGATTAGAAAGAGACAAAAGATGTAGTAATAAACGCGGAGTAACGTGAGAGACTGGGTTCGTTCGCAAGCTGGGTATTAGCGTCAATAAAAATCATTTCGTTTTTTTATTTCGAAGTAAGAAATGTGTTATTTACAACTGTGATTGTACTGCTGACCCTTTGATCGATGAAAGTCAGTCTGTAAGATTTTTTTTGTTTCTTGCATGTATTGTGCTATGCTGAGTTTCTTTAACTTACCGATGGTCCTTGGTAGTGATTTCTGGGACTTTTCATATCATGAACCAGTCTACATAACGTATTTTCTTATACTGAACATTTCCTCCTTTCAAAGTATCAATTATAGCATTGTAGTCATTGTAATGAACAAATCTGTAAGTAGAGAAGTACATCAGAAGTAAATCAGGGTTATTTGGTGGTGTTTATTTAGAAGTCTTATAATTCGTTGGTTTTATATGCCACAGATGCCACTTAGGATCACTCCGTAGAATGCAAGAATCTGATTACCAGAACAATTCAAAACAATAATTAGGCGTGTTTATGGAACAAGTTGCACGATCAAATTCAGATCAATGGGTTAGCATGTTTCTTCTATACTTAGAGTCGGTAATTTTATGTTATAAATCTTGCTCGAACAAGCATTATGAACCACAACTTTTTTACTATCGAACAAAACCTTAAGTCCATATACAAGAAACGCTCATTTCACATACCTAACAAATTAATAAGAAAAAATCTACAAATCCTCATAGTTTTAAAATGCGTGCGTCATTCTTTGATGACTCCTACTACGCTTCAGCAATCAAAATTGGACTTTACTTCCGAGAAGTTAAGGTTTCAATTAAATTGTATTTTGGAAACCGGCCGCTATTGGTTGTGAGGATGACTTTTTTTCTGCTCAGGCCTTTTTATAAGCACGGGATGATGGTTAATGGGAGGCTTGGTAATTTGGGCTGCAGGAGTGTGGGGGAGGGAGGGGTAATTATAGTGGCAGTCTGTGTCATTGTCTGTCTGTATATCTCTGTTCTAACTCGTAACGAAATTGAAAAAAACATGGAATTTTTTGATTCTCAGTTTCTGTGTTGATTGAAAATGAGGTTTCGGGTGAATTTTCGGTTTTATGGTTCTGTCTCAAGGTTTTATATCATAGCGATTATGTTTGTGTTATTTGTGATGCGTAATGACTGTCTCCTGAGGTTTTTATCATCAGTAAAATGATCTTCGTGTGTTTCGGAGAAATATTGACGGATAGCTGTCCGAGGAGGTAACGAACTGCCGCACATTATGGACCTATTTCTGTCCTTCGGCTCTTTGGACCAGGACCAGCTTCTGAGTAATCTTGGTGTGTAAAGAACTACGCTATCGGGTATGGGTAAACGACGATGGTTAAAATGAACTTATTGTGTACAGCGCTCTAGGACCACTAGACCACTTCAATACATATATCTGCGGAAGATGTCCAACAGCTGATTATTATGTCAAAACATACATCATTTGCTGAGAGCTTAGGTACTCTAGAGCCCGTACTACAGCACCTTATTCAAGAGTCAATCATTATTTAAAACAAGTTTTAAGCCATTTGATTGGTTACAACTAGTTTTGAGTACTGCTTGAGTATTGAGCTAAGTTCTGTAATGGTTGTTCTTATTTCAGAAACAGGAGATAATACGTTTGAGATTTACAACTGTATAGGTATTAATATAGGCACAGAAGAATTCAAACATTTCGACCAGGAAACAAAAACAACATTAAACTAAGGTATACTTAGAAACATATTTATAACCTAAGGCTTAGTTCCAAATCACCCATTACCGCAACATTTTTCTTCGAACCAGACAAATCCTACGCATTTACTATTAAAACATCAGAATGATGAATAAGACCGATTACATAGATGCTGCCTCTAGAATTAACCTCAAAATATTCTTACGCCCAAAGCTTTTACTCATCTTTTTCAATGTTGGTAATGAGTTATAGTCGTAGCGTATAACTGATGACTTCAAAGTCTTGAATAGTGGTGATAGATAGATCGAATTAAGCTCTTTTTGAAGTTTTTTTGGTGATGGTAATCACCTAATCACTGGTCCTGTGTTATTAATTGGTTTCGATCTTTGCCCTAGTGGTAAAACGATTTTCGCCGCTAATGTGTCTGCGGTTGATGTTAAGATAACTGGACCAAGCTGAAGTTTATTCCAGTGCTTGAAGAGTTTTTGTTTGTGAGTCTGTACGGTAACAGTAATTAGATACGTGGCTTTCATAAAGCAACAACGTCGTTTTTATTATCACTGTTATCCAAAATATAACATCTACTGCTCCATTTGTTTATGAAATGTCCATTAAAGATATTTGCTATATATTTTAAGATTTTAAATACTCAAATTGAAAATAGAATCTTTACTTCTACTTTTTACTTACTTTAGCAGTAACTCGTAACTCTTATACCAAGTGCGAAGTACCCGTACATACAATTCACGTAACACAAATTGTAGCCATAAAAGAAAACCAAAATAATTGTAACGAAACGTCATTATTTGAGAACCGAATGATACATCGCTAGGTATGTTAATAGGCGGCCGAAACCCAGCCATGTAATTTTGTTTCATATCATTACTGTGGCCATCGAGGGATCCGAACGGATAATGGTAGCAGAGAAAAAAACAACAATAATTACTTTAAAAAAAACTACCCGTCATCTTAGTCTAGGGGTCAGTTCATTTTAGGAAGTTTTTCTTTTATTAGAGGCGATGACGGTAGTCATTGCATTGTTATTTGTCATTTCGTTAAGGGCTTATGAGATCTGTCGTCGGAGTAGCGGTGTTTGTTTAGATTTATATGGAAGGTGATTCTTTATGAATGTTTGATCTTTGACCACGTGCTATCTATAACGACGTCATATGGCATGTCGAAGTATGAAGTTAGAGATCTATATTTTTTGTGATTCTAAGTTTCGAATAGTCATAAGTTAATTTAGATCAACAGGAGTTTTCTGTACCTATATGTGATAACAAAATAATGGTGTCCTAAAAGTTTCCATTTACTCGTATGTATGTAGTTCCTAAAAAACTAAGTTCACAAAACTAAAACAATATCCAGCCTGTATCTCACGCATCTAATCGCCTACTCTATCGACTGACGGATCGACCTTTTTTAACCAACCTTCACAAAAAATGAACCACAGACGCTACTCAAAAACTTAATTCGACAATAATAAACCACTAATTTCTTTGTAATGACACGTTTGAAGCCAATTTTGAGGTCCGAAAATATGAGGACGATGGGACAGGGTAGGTTGAGGTCAGATTTGAAAACATGGTTAAGGTAGAATTCCATATTAATGTAATCATGTGCAAGGTTACACAAAATTTCAATAACATCATTCCTGGATAGAACAATATGGCTCATAGATATACATAATGCTGGATGTACGACAGATAGATGAAAAGATTAACATAATTAAAAATTACTTATTAATATTGCAAAAAACTGAACAAGTAATGCTAATGATTGACACTAAGCATTCAATTGATTTATCAGATAAAATAAATACGAGATCAGATTAGATTGACAATTACGTTGAAAAAAAAATGCTCCAAGCGTGTAGGTTGTCTTTGACATCGAGTTGGACGTAAAAAAATTAAAGTCTGACATAGTATGTACCTTCTATCAAGTCACGCTTGTGAACACAGAAAGGTAAAACAGAATAAAATAAAATTACATTAGGAACAAAACAATACTAGAAAATTATGTTTATATTCCTAAATATTATCGCTAATAGTTGATTACTGGTTTAAAACTAATGCAATCAGGGTCGCCTGTGCCATAGTCTATTTGTATTCATAGTCTATTGTTTGGGAACGCCTCAGGGAAATATATTTTTATTTCAAAAAATATTTTGGGATTAGATGTTTTTCATGCTGGAAAGACCAAGGTAAAACCTTGCCCAGTCAAATTATATATGATTATCCCCCATGGTATGTGACGTGCTCCGTCCACAAAGAAAATTAACTCTGTAAAAAGAGCTAGACATACTCGTTTGTCTAACATACTAGTCTATAATTTAAGTATTATTTACTTTAATCCAAGCATCGCGTGATGTGGTAGCTGTATTTAATAGCGTCATTTCTCGAAATGACTGGTTAATTTGGTCATTTTGTTGCGAATGTAATTTTGAGTACGACATTTTTAATTCGATGTGATTGTCATTGAAGTAGGGACTGGCTACCTCCTATATGCTATAGGGGTGATTAAGAAATAAATGTCGGGTTGACGATGAGCAGCGCTTGACTATCACAATAATAACAATCTTCAGAAGGTCATGCTAGCCATTAAGATTATTTCTAGCACAGGACTGGACACCACTGGATATTCTAGCTACGGTCTAAGGGTAGCTGTAAATATAATATTAAGACCCGAGTTCACCAACAGATGGTTAAATTTTAAACATCTGTTCTAACCATAAACGGCTGTTTAACAATATTTTACTGTTCACCAAGCACTAACAACTGATTAAGTACGGTAATCGGACGGTTATCTTAAACGAAGTAGCCGACTCGGTTTAACCATTGGTTTATGCTTCCAGATGTGAAGTTTTGCATTGTGTGTCACTTTTTTAGATGAACGAATACCTTACTGACACATGAACCTTTTTTTATTATTATAATTTATAATTTATTGATTTGACAATTTATACTAGAATTTATTATTATAATATTGTATTGGAATGTTTTTAGTGTGTCGAAATTTTTTATTAGAATTGTTTAATAATGTGTGATAATTCAATTCAATTGAATTCATAATTGTTTGATAACTTATTATAATCAGCATGTTTGTACCAAAATAATATTTGTACGTCGAGTACGGCTAAATAGAGCGTTCTTTAATTTATTAAAACATCTGTACCCAGCCTACCTCAAATAAAAAATATTCGTATGTATTTAATTACAAAATAAAAATGCAAGACGCTGAATTTGAAGGTACAGAAAGAATTTTGCGCACTCCCCGTATATTCCAAACACGGCGTAATGAAAAAAATTAAAAATTAAATTGTCACATCTAAACTACGAAAACATTAAAAAATAAAATCAGATTTTTGTAGTAACTACTACGTTTTATTCCATTTTCAAGCGCATCATTTAAAAAAAATGGTTTATTGGTCTAATGCGAAAGTACTTTACACAAAGCGCCAGGTGGCGCCAAACGCCATACCTACATCACGCAAAATGACTCGAGTGACGTCTATAACCTATTTAAAATTGTCCTCTGTGAGTTTGAAAATGAAAATTTATTGACGTTGACATTCTACATTCACAAAATATTGATAAACCATTCGATCATTCCGTAATTTTCGACTCACTCATTCAAAAACGCTTGGTTATTTAACCGTTGGTTAGAAATGAATGGTGAACTTGAAAAAAACGCGGTTTGTTTAAACAACTGTTTAATGCTAACAGAACGGTTACGTAATCAATGTTTAAGATGTAGTTGGCGAACTCGGGCCTAAGTTGAGATAATAAGTGGTGTTTATGGCTAGTAAAGGCAAAGGCACGAATAATATAAGAAGAATAAACACATAACTCCGTTTTATTTCGCTTAACGTATTTGTCAACAGCAATAGCAAAGATTATTATTTAAATTTATATGCAAATTGAATACCAGTTCTGATGTATTTTTTGCTGGATGAATTAATTTCATTTCCTTTGTGATTGTTGGAGAATAAAGAAGAATTAAATTACTCGAGTACTTTAATTCTCAGTCAATAATAGTTATATTAAAATTGTTCTTTTCAATTTGCTGAAGTTTAAGTGCGATACGGGAATGAGGTTTACATTTGTTTGCATCAAGATATTCAGGATGTGTGAAAGACTATGTGTATTCATCATTTACATGGAGGTTTTTTATCTAAGCCTGTAGTGTATTTACGTGGGTTAGAATGGAATCGTCAGCTTTACGGGGAGATATTCACTGCGTGTGTAGCCTGACAAAGATAATTATGTTCATAAGGCGGGCTTTAAAGCAGAAAGAGACTTTCCTTATTGATTCTTGGAATATGATTCAGCTCCTTAATATCTTGGTTTCTATGTCTATCCTTAGCTTTATTTGAGAATTTGCATTTTAATGCAGTTAGCATCACGGCATTAATATTCATATAGGTACTTACAATTGGTATAATTCCTCGCCTTTTTCTAAAATTCAGGTGGAACGGACGCCATCATGGAAACATGTTCCAAGACCATTAAAATACAAAGTGTTCTACCCGACTCGGCAGCAGAGAAGTTCGAAGATTACAAACTTTGCGAGTCAATTACTTGGTCGTATTAATACGGTTTTAATATTCAAGTTTAATAACATTACGGCTCTTTACGACGGTACCTTTAGAGGCTGAGCACGGATGGAGGTAGATGTACGAACCGGTTTTTTAATTTCCTTTTTTTTGTCATTTCAGGTACGTAATTGCTATGGCGATAGTGGTGAGGTTTGCGAATGTGGACTGTAATTCGTTGGGGTAAATGCGAAAATTGATTGGTATGTATTATATATGTTTGTTTGTATCAAGGAGTATATTATAAAGAGTTGTAATGTTCTTTGGATCAGTACCGCCTCTGGTCTCGTTAGTAATAAACTATTTTATTAAATGTTTTATTGTGTAGGTCAGAGATCTATCTAATTCAATGTTCTTACCGTTACTCGGCTATAAACTTATATTATTGTGTGTAGGTACTGTAGGCAGAGTCCGTCATAGTGCGTCTTAGCTCGCTGATATAAAATTGTTTTTTTCTGCCTCATTGAAGAGTCATATAAAATATTTATTAAATTATTTTCAACGTAAAAATATAACATCATTATCAAAGCTCAATTGAACACATTTTTTCCTCTTTTTCTAACCAATACCACGTGTTCATAAAACCTCTAACTCCAAACCGTGTGACTTGACTAATTAACAAGAAAAATCAAAAATCAACGGATTAGTCACACACCTTGATTTAAAGACTAAACCCGTATATTTCACGGTGTACAAAATATCTAATTACCTATACCTTGTGTATATATGTATAGTATTACAAACAGAAATTATCGATTCAGTCACGGCATTTACTTAAATATTTCGACTCTAACAAATATGTTTCATGGGAAACCAAGTAACTAAAATGGCCGCTGTCGAATAACGGTAACGTATTCGATTGATTTCTTTATGGCCAAATTGTTTTTGATATTTTTTATGATTTGTTAAGGGGAAGAAGTCGGTGTGATTGTGAGCATAGTTCTATGATAGCTATCAATATTGTTGGTCTACTATTAATGAAATAATCTATTTTATGGTGTTTATTTTTCTTGAACTAACCGATTAAACATAAACATAAATAATTATATTGACTTACAGATTCATCGCAGTTTAATTTAAAATATCTATACCGTTTAAAAGAAACAGGTGAACAATACAGGTCACAATGTGTTATTTTATTATACATTATCGACAAGTAAACATGTCGCAAAAATATGATATTACCCTCATAAACCAGAATTACCCTTCCCAAAGGGTAACCCAACTAACTAACCACACATTTACCTGAAAACAAAAACGTCGCCTTAACAGAAGCGGCATGCTCAAACACGTAACACACATTATAAATTCGTTACCCCTGTAACCTAACTCAGTAATAGATCCGTGGCATACATCGTCAATATAATTGCTACAAATTGCTTTTAATGGTCGATACTGTGTTGATGAACTCGATAGTTGTTGAGGAGTTGTTGTAGTTGTGTAATAGGCTGTCATTGCTTGGGTTCAGTGTTGATTGGGCTTTTAGCATTCTTGTTGAGGCACCGTTGATTAGGAGGATTTTGCTTGGTACGCGTCTAATTTTGGCTTTGTTTGATGGCAGTTTGAAGCACGGTTTAAAGTTATACTAAGCGGTGTTGTCTTTTGGGCATTAATTAAGAAGTTGAAAAGGAAGACGGCCTTGGAAAACATAATCTATAACTCACTGGAAATAATCATACGATTATTGATTGGAGAGATTGATTCTATAGAAAAAAAAAATAGGTCAATTTTAGAGCAGAACGACTAGATAGATTATTAGTTTGGCACTTATTACTATAATATGGCTCATAACAATATTGTCACTAGTTTCATTTGAGATCATTGGTGGTTACAGAACACTCAGGACTCTGCAACAAAGTGTCCTTCTATGTTCATTAGTAACCACGACAAATATCTAAACAGTCGATTTAGTTTACATTCAAACCTAGCTACGAAAGCAGAAGTCATTATTCACGAAACTATTCATTGAAATTCCTAGGAATTAAGAGCCGATACAGTTTCCATGTAAACACATAATAAGACCTAAGTCGCCTGTCGTACATGCGATCAATTTAGAAACTTCCATAAGACTGCCGTTCGTAAACCTCCACGATGTTTGTGTACGAGATTATTGATGTTTTAGAAACCTTTTCGTTTTTGTTTTAACCCTGTTTGGCTTGGCTCACTCCAATTAGGAGTAGGGAATTAAAACAAAAATTACGTTATTATAATGTTTAGTAACCCAAGTAATAGACAACAATGCAAAAATGCTTTGTATCTTAATAATTTTTAGAATGTGGGAAGGACACAACATAACATCTTTTTTCTCCTAATGCAATTCAGTATTCCGAAAATTATGCTTTATTTTCCTGCCTTTTCTTCAAACCTAAGAATAATCTACGTTGAATTCAATGAAACGTAAGATTTATGTAATGAAATGTAATTAGAACATAGGTATTTGTATATTCTATAAAATATGTAAAATATATAAAATATGGAATGTACACCACCAACTATTACAACTGGTAACACCTGTATTTTCTGCAAATAAATGATTCTTATTCTTCCGGAAGCTTCACTATGGTAGGGTCACTCTCAGAATTCTACATAGTTAATAATTATCTAAGCGCCGTTGTAAACGCTTGGAGGTTTCCAATCATTTCATTAATTTACATAGATACCTTCTATTTAATTGCTTAGTAGTATTCTTAGGAAACTATCGTTATTTATGTACTTCCTGTGTACATTCTTGGACAATTGTTGTACTCTTTCAATTAGGCTTGGCATAAAATATTAATTCTAAAATAATAGGTAAATGAATCCGTTTTTTTTCTCTGTAATCCAGTGGTGGTAATAATAGTAGTAGGTAATTAAGTAAATGCAAAATACTATAAAACAAGACCACAAATTTTTTCGTAAAAAAAAAAAATCTAATAAAATGCCATCCTACGCAATTTTTTACTATTATGGTAGATTTGTATTAAATATTATTATACAATTTATACCTCCTGCTGTCATTGAAATAAGATTTTTTGAAGTTTTTGGCGCGAATGTTATTTAGTTTTTATTCTGCGTTTGGTAAAAATCCTTTATTCTTATTTGCTAGTTAGCCATATTCATATTTCTATACAGTAATATTACCAAATTAATCAAAAAGCGAAATATTTGACATCTATTTGCGACGTTGCCCACTTTCAGAATAAATGCTCTTAACAGTATAGATAAAAACGTAACAATGAAGTTAACATTATTAATGATAGAGATCAGCCGTAACTTTTCTTGAGTTGCCATAATTTTTTTAATAACAATTTGGAATTCATAATTGTAGTGCTCACCTATAATTTATTATGTTAAAATGCATTGATTCATCTAAAATAAAATATTATTTTCTGGGTCATAAGAATCGATTTTTACTTTGTGACTTTCGCCAATTTTTTTTTTAGTGATTCGTATTTTTCTGTTTAGACTACCGTTTTATACTTTAGTTTTTAAGCAAGTGAATCCGCGTGTCCACTTAGTATAACAATAAAAATCCCATTCACAATAAATCAGGCACATTAAATCAGATATTCTTCATAGATAACACTCTAGCTCGAATATTTTGTAGTATAAAGATTGTCTTAAGAAATTTTTATAGCCTTTTTACGACTGAGATTCTGTGATCGTCTGATTAGTTGTATACGAAATAAAAGGTCATATAGTGCTGATATTATACTTGAATATCATTTTAATAGATTATTATTACATTTTAATTGACGGTTTCTGATTTTAACACGTTAATTAAATGCTATGGTTTAAAAATTATGTTGATGTCTTTGCGATTTTGTTTGAGAAAGTTTTCTTAGGAAGTATGAATTGATGGATTTCGGTAATTTAATTTTGAGAGACAAACAGTTTTCCGTCTTTTACTGTTAAAGTGTGTCAGTATTTAGTATAGGATAAGAGCAAAAAAAAAAAATTACTTACAAAAATAAAGCCGTATTTTTTTTGTTAAGCAAGTCCTCGTCTATATAAAACATGATAAAAGTTGTTGTTTGATTAGATTTTTGTCTAAAAAATTACAAGAAGTGCCATAGGTTTTGGAGCTAAGAATTTATAGATCCGATGTAAAAATATCTAAACAACAATGAAAAATCTTTAAAGACTTTATCAAAAATCTAGCATTTGTTTACGACTAAATGAAATCGAATACTAAATTATTATGTCATGAATATAAGATGAAGGTAGAATAAAAAGCTGCTTCGACACATAATATCGTGAGTAGGAATCTCCTCTGGGATATTATAACATAGCATCACGCATATTTTTCTCCGAAGGGTTAGCCGGGGCTTAGACACCCACATTTGCCAGTTATGTTTAAGTTCCGTGTAATAGGGGGCGAACTTATTGCCGTTTGCCATCACCCGGGCACAAATCCAGTCTCCAGGCTACTACTGAGTCGGAAGACACGGTGGAGCATACGGTAGAGGTCTGCCCGGCTTGGGCGGAGAGGCAAATTTCGCGCCCTCACGCCCCTAGCCGCCACAGGAGAAGCCCATTTTTTTTTCTGCGTGTGAAATTATCAAATAACTTCTCCCGCTCTGGGCGCGGGAGGGCGTGTCAGATTTTTACTTAAAACCCACCCGTGTTCCTTCCGTTGCCTGTGTGCCGGGGCCGCGATATCCCTTTCGGACAAACTCGCAACCCTGGCAAGCAGGAGAAGCCCTGGGCGTCGGGAATCCCACCGTAGGCGCGGGCTTACGGACGGTGAGCAATGGTTAGCTCGCCGTCCGATAAGGACAAAGCCCGATAAGGATAAGGTCGACGGCGCGGTGTGTTCGGTGCCTCGTCAGCATAACTGACGGGGTCCGCTAGGGCCGATGCCTACCAGGGTCGCGGGAAAGTCTGAAAAGGATACCGTGGCCCCTGACAACACGCAGGCAACGGAAGGAACACGGGTGGGTTTTAGTCAGTAAAAGTCTGGCACGCCCTCCCGCTCCGCCCAGAGCGGGGGAAGTTATTTGAAAATTATAAACCCAAAAAAAAAAACAACTACTGAGAAATTTCTAATGGAAAAACCCAATAACACTTTACCCAACCTGAGAATCGACCCCTGGACCTCATGCTTAGCAGTAGCTAGAGCAACTTACGAGGCAGACGGTAAGCCAAGTACCTACCTATACAATACTTGCACCTACTATGATGTACTTACTTCATAAAAATCTTAAATTCATTCATACGAGTACATTCACTGACAGACGACGTGAGATTTTGCTCAAGAGTTCCTTATAACAAAAGAGAGCACTAAGGAAGGATTTTTGTAAATTCGTCCCCTAAGTAAGGGATGACAGTTTGTATGGAAATTCGACATTTTTGCCGATGATAATTCCCATCAGGCACACGGCTTGTATGATAATAAATTAATAAGCCAGGAAATGTCGTGAAACCTCATTTTCAAATCCTCCTATTAGGGGCAAAACGTATCTTGACTATCATTAATTTAGCCGACTTCAGCCGTCGCCCTGAGTGGCAGTGTAATGAGTTCGGTTACCAGCCGTCAACCCTAAGTGGTTGATTGTGGTGAAATTAACCGACTGATTACCGTTAAGTGGGAATTAATAGTCTAGGTTAGGTGTTGCATATTTTCTCTTTAGGTGCGGCAAAAGATAAAAATATGCAATTCAAAAGTGCCTGTATAGCCCAGTCAATATCAACACACAAAAATGCAAACGTCGCAAACGGGCAAGTAATTATGATTCTTTTATTTGTTCTTTTTTTTATTGTGGGAAATTATCAAATAACTTCTCGCACTCTGGGCGGAGCGGGAGGGCGTGCCAGACTTTTACTGACTAAACTACCCACCCGTATTCCTTCCGTTTGGTCCACTTTCTTTTTTTTCCAGAAGTTCCAGAATTTCGCCGTTTTTCGAGCGCCATGGGACTAGCACAAGGTTTTCAGGGTTGCAAACTTGGGTATAAACTACTCTCAGGGGACCTAACAACACATAAAAGTTTTCAGGATTGCAAACTTGGGTAACAACTACTCTCAGGGGACCTAACAACACATAAAAGTTTTCAGGGTTGCAAACTTGGGTATAGACTACTCTCAGGGAACCTAACAACACATAAAAGTTTTCAGGATTGCAAACTTGGGTAACAACTACTCTCAGGGGACCTAACAACACATAAAAGTTTTCAGGGTTGCAAACTTGGGTATTAACTACTCTCAGGGGACCTAACAACACATACAAGTTTTCAGGGTTGCAAACTTGGGTATTAACTACTCTCAGGGGACCTAACAACACATAAAAGTTTTCAGGGTTGCAAACTTGGGTATTAACTACTCTCAGGGGACCTGACAACACATAAAAGTTTTCAGGGTTGCAAACTTGGGTATTAACTACTCTCAGGGGACCTAACAACACATAAAAGAATCGTAGTTACATGCGCGTTTGCGATGTTTGATGTTGTTATTGACTGGGCTAGTAAATGGTTTGATTGAAATAAATGCTTTGAGTTTGAGTCTGCAGTCCTATTCTAATGCTGGTTGGGTGATAGGTTGCCGTATTCCCTAACACTTAGTCAACTAGTTCATTGTGACAGATATTTATATAAGGAGTCTTAAGTCTAGCAGAAGATGCTAACAACCTGAATCACTATTATTATCAAGAACCGATGTCAATACGGCGCCGCTAAACGACCACACACAGTCACATCCCGGATTGACACAAATCCTCATAAAAGCTTCTACCAAGAAGCTACTTATACACATTGTACATAGGCTTTAGTCATCGTCATTCTGGCAACGAATTTCTATGAATTTGAATGGCGCTGACAGGCGCGGGGGTTATTGCTAGTGGAGTCACGATCCTTGATATGATGCAAACGATCATTGAGGTACAATGTTGTATGTTTATTTGCTATTTTTAGCGAGTTACGAAGTTTCCAGTTCTTATTATAAGTTGTAGAGCATATGTAGCATGACGTCACAGGGGAGCTCACAAACTGCTGCCATTTCTGAAAGCTCTGAATACATTCAAATGTCGTAACATGGTATTATTATATCTGGCCATATTAAAAAGGATGCTATTTAAAAAGAAACGAAGTTTCTTTCACGTTGATAGCAGAATTTCCTTTGGACTACTTTTTTTTCATTGAAACATTGTTTTCTGGTTATTATAACCAGCTGTGTTTCCAGTGGTTATAGTCTTCAATTACCTATAGGCGCGTCTTTGATAACGTATAATGGAAACTAAACGAGAGAAGATAGAGAAACACAAATACACCTACTTAACATTCCGCACATGTATTAGGACTCAAATGTTGCTAAACTTCGTGATAATCGTGAACTTTTAACTCAACACGTTCGTGCTGCAACCTCGAGCGATCCGTTGATCGTTGACATTGATACTGCTTAAGACCTGATCTTAAACTGACCTGGTAGCTAAGACATCAGTTCTCTACACTGAGCTACTGACTATCAAAAGAAGATATATCGAATACTTTCCACGAATAATGTGTCTTTGTCCGAATCGGCTAATATTTTCGAGCGCGGACCCTTAGTGGATAACCCTATTTGCCTTTTCACTGTAAGTAGGATTACCATTTCGACCTTCCTTCTTCATAACCTGCAATCGATTTTACGTCTTATCTCGCATCGCCATTCAGTTCACACCTGTAAAAACTGTAAGTGGTAATAGTAAATAAATATGAGAACGTATATTTGGTAGCAGGACCAATGCTCAGGGTCCGTCGGGCATACACTCAACTATCGCTACTCCCGAGTAATATCATTTTTCACGAGTTACATCATACCCCATTACTATTTTTATATCCTTAACTACTAATTACTTGGTAAAGTATCCTCGACCTTGTGCCAATTCCCTCCACTATACCTACCGATGGTATCATCAACGTCATCGTTTTCAAATAGTTACATTATCAATTAACTATCCTAACCACAGATGATACAATAAATAAGGAAGTAATAAAACTCGAAGAAATAACGTTACTTTAAAATACCCTCAACATAACAGGGTGTGAACTCAAAAACTGTCTCCACCCGGGCCACTGACACGAGCGCGTGCGCTCGCAACTCCTGCGCATATAATTGAACCGCGCGCATTGTTTGCGAGCGTCGCCAGCGCATGTGATTTGTAGTAGCAACGTTTTTTTGTTTGTAAGAAATGACTTTTGCAGTTGTCTGTGGATTGCAGTTATTTTTACATTTAATTTGGAGTGTTTAGATTTTAAGTGAATAAATAATGATTTAAAAGGTTACATGCAATTTTTTTTTTAAGATGTAAAATATTTAATGTCTTTGATTGTAAAGTTTGATTGTACATTAATAACATACCTGGTTTCCGTGATATAGTGCAAACTTAAACTTTCAAAAGTTGCATAACATCTTAAGTTGTTAAGCTGTAAGCCAACCAAATACAATAAAATAATATTAATTAAGTTGCTTCTGGGAAACCCAAAAATATAAGCCATGATTGCTGTGTCATGCAAAATTCACCCTTGTATGTCCTGCATTATTTCTATCCAAGGTTCGGGCATTGACCTACGCTAAAAGTACATAACGAGCAAAATATCCTTCGTAAACTCCAATAGGAACCTATTTACACTTCTTGCCAAAATCAGTAACCCGGTAAGGTTACAAAAAGTATTTCATACCGGCATGATATAATATGCGACAGCGGTCCACAATATTAAATGACCATTTTAGCAGTAAGCGTTTAATAAATAACCGAGGATCCGTGAGAGGAACCGAGAGGAGGAGGGAGAAGAGGTTCTGTAACTTTTATTAAGGCTTTATTTATCACAATGTATTATCTAGATGGATTTTAGAGTTAAATTACAGATTTGAGACTGCTACGATAAATTGTATTTTGATTATACAAAATTGCAGACATCATCTTCATTTTTAGTGTTTCCCTAAAGAATTCTCTCAGTAGCAGCCTGCAGATAGGACTGTGTCTGGTTGATGGCCATTGCCATCAACCAGACACAGTCCTATCTTAAGCCCATTGGCTTGCCCCTATTACATGGGACTTACACATAACTGGAGAAATTTGGGTGTACTATACACACATACAGGCGTGGTGTAGTTATGTTTTGGATTTTCGTCTTCCTCTTACTTCATTGTCTACAATCAACTTGCTTTTTTTTGCAATTATTAATTGTTAATTCTTCCTTTTACCTCAAAGGTCTCTAAAAACAAATCCCCGAACCCCACTCTGGGTGTTCTTGAGTTCATAATTTTTGACCGATGCATCATTGAACAAATTAAACTTGGTGCCAAAAATAATTTATCAGTCCTCGCCCCGGTCGATTATTCACGCTTATGACAAATGGTGGCGAGCTGGCCAGTATATTTCACGGATTTTTGATTTGCAATACATACGTTCGGCAATGGATATTGTTCGGCATTTTTTATTTATAACTTTATACTTTTGTCTGACCGATTTGTAATTTTTGTGACAAATTTTTTGATGTTTTTTATTTTGATAACAATTGTACGGTAGTACAGCGGTATTAAAAAAGATGATAAATCTTAAGCAATACAACTTGGCGCGAAAATACAGGTACAAGGGCCGTAACAATCCATCAATCAGAATGTGGTCTCATAGACGAAAGGTCGTGACTTCAAATCCGACCCTATTACACCATTACGATAAACTCTAGCAAAGATGGCCCCTATATCAAAGATGGTTCCTATATCAAAGATGCATCGCGCATCGACATAAAAAAAAAAAAAAACTGGATCAACAACATCGGTAAAAATATTTGAAATGTGCGCTCTATTTATATAGGTATTCGTCGCATTATCATATTAATATACGACGATCTTCTAATCACAAATCTGATAAGTCAAACATAATTACAAGAAACCGAAATATAATGTATACGAAAATTCTATACGTAAAGTATTAATTAATTGAACGCTCACATCAACTTAATAGATAAACGTTGCAATATGAACAATTACTAAGAAATTGCGTGAATCCATTGCAGGTTAATTGTGGATTAGGTTTATAAAATGCGTACATAATCTTCAATGGATGAGCGACGCATCGATAGCATCTCCGCGAGGATAAGATGAGAACACTAATTATGTTTCTATGGTGCACGGACGCATGGAGGGGCGGCATTCCGTCGGAGCGTTGACCTCTCCCACAGACCAACACACCCGCAGAGCGAGCGAAAAAACATAAATTGAAATATATATTAATGATTTCTATTAATTATCGCACGTATAATAAATTATTCGACGTTTTTGAATTATGTGTATTTTTTCGATATGAAGTCCGGTATTCATTAAAGTTGAAATGGCGCTTCTTATTTATGTAATCATTAGAGTATCGTTTAATTGATGCTGCAGATTCTGACAGCTGATTAACTGATACAGAAGTGATGTAGTTAATGTCCAATTAATACACTGTTAAGTTACTAAGTGACCTGTAATTGCTTGGCATTTAAAAAGTTCAATTGCTATGTTATGTCAATTAACCATTAAGAACCTAATTATCTTGCTGCCGTAAAATGGAAACATTTTACTACTTAATTTAAACGATGCACATCAATTACAGTTTTCTTCAGCACTGGAAACACTAACTAAAGTATTTTCTCGTTTGATATCAGAAGTACATAAAATTAAAGTTTATGTACTAAAATATTTATGGCCTGTTTCACTATCGAAGGATAAGGAAGGATAGTGAAACTTTCCGGTAAACTTACTCGTATTTGTCAAATGATTTTTTGCAGATTTAGTTTATCTATTTGTGCCTAATTGATATCTGTGAAACTGACCCTTATTATTCTTCGTATTATTCATTAAGTCGCTTCTAGAACTTAAATATATTTTTTTAAACACAAAATATGTAATAAAATATCCAAATTCATACTCAGTCCAGTTGATGATGTTGAGATGTTTTATATCCTCCTTAAAATTTTTGTCTGATGTAATTGTTATATGAGAAGCTTTTTCATCTAAACTTCCCTATCATTTTTATATCAGCCGCCACTTTGCGATGTTCCTTGATCTATGGGTGTTAGCAGATGATATACAGTATCACAGTGTGCGGCGCAAATGTGTTATCTCAAGCTTTTCTGTTTAGAGACAATCGTACGTTTTGTGAGGAGCCTTTTTGAGCACCGAACTGACATTGAAATAGTTTGGGATTGAGTGACATAGATCTATTGAGGTCTTTGAGGTTTGAGGAGTGAGTCAGTGGTGGTAGGCAGGTCTTGGTATTTTGAGGGCAATGGGGGTCTGATTAGAATATATTAATCACCATGATTTAGTTGGGGTCTTGGTTTTTTTCGGGATAGCATTGCGGACCTAGTCCGCCACAGAGCCACCAGTGGGTGACTCCAAGATGAAATTATAATAATGATGAATATGTTTTTAGAAATCGTTTAACTGTAGTGGTGTTATAAGTCGAGATTTTAAGGTGGAGTCAAGAATTAATTTCACAGCTATCAACAAGCTATAGTGTTAGCATGAAATTGATGCTCCTATGGTACTGAGTTTTTACAATGAACCTTGATGCAATTTTTATTTTACTTGACGAAGGTTAAACGTAACCGTTATGTAAATAGTTGAAATTGTTTTTTTTTTTTCAAAAGAAAACTAATTTTTGCATGAAGAATCCAAAAATTAGTAGGAAGGAATTTAAATATTTAAAAGCCAAGTGACAAAAAAATTAACAATCTCCATATACACACAAAACTGTGTTTATCTTCGTATCTAAATAATATTATATCAAAACTATCAATGTCGAGTATTTCAATCTAAACTCTTGATTTTTTACCACACTTCAGTGCAAACAAGTTTTTATATCAACTGGAATTATATGAAATTTTAAGATTGTTTTATATGTAAAAAAATAGTTATTTGAAGTTTCAAAGTTTTTGCGTCTTAGAAAATATTGTTATTCGTCATGGTGTGAATGTGAAGATTTTGACTTTGTGGTTAGGATATAGGTATAAATACCAACATTATAATTATTAAAAAAGTACCATCTAGTCGCTGTGTGGTCTTGCTAAAGAAAATGCTCAATTTATGAACATTGTAAAAAGTACCATGGGCTTTTAAATACATAATTATATGAAGTAGGATCGTAACTTGACAGAGTAATATGCAACAGTGTATTGCTTGCAACTCAAGCAATACACTTAGTTACAGTTGGTAAGTCTTTCAGAACTTAGGTCAGTACTTCATCACCTGACTAGCCTATTCTATTGTCTATTTTGGGGTCGGCTTACAGTCTAACCGCATGCAGCTGAATACCATTATTTTACATGAAGCGACTGCCTATCTGACCTCTACATCCCAATTACTGGCTAATACGATACCCCTTGGTAAGACTAGTTGTCAGACTTTCGGGCTTCTGACTAACCGTAACGACTGTCAAAGATCTACAAATGACAGCTCCATGTCCCTTCTGGCTTGAAGAAGTTGGATCACGTAATATCCTAGTGACTGATAGAGCTGATCTATGTCTTTTAGCACGATACCTGAAACAAAAAAAAAACAACTTGAACTTGACCAACTTACAATAAAAAATCTCCATTAAACTCATTCTATTCATATGTTCTAGTCTAACAACACAAACAATCACCAAGTTCAAGCTTGCTTTAACTTGGAAACTTCAACAATTCATGTTCTCACTGCATGCAAGACCAAGTCAATTACAGAACGGTTCTTTTAATTAAGCTTGTAACTTTTACACACTTTAATATTCGTGGGATTTATTACTAGTTCTTGAATATGCGAAAGTTCCGTTCCTATGTTGGGAGATCAATTGTTTTCCTACAAAGGGTAGTGAATATTTTCAATGTATGGTAGAAGATACCCTAAAGCTCATAGAAATTATTCAAATTTTCTATCGGCCTTGCTGTTTCTACATGGGTCTACGACGGTATTTTTTTTCTTAATGATAAACAGCTTTGAGTTAAAACCATTGGATTATGATCTGTATCGAAGATCCTAAACTGTTAATTACTATTTAAGCAAGGACTGTAACAATATCTATATTTAGCAGACCTTGAAAATCCGTCCGTTAATCGAGGCGTCACTATCAGTAACAGTTACGAGTCGTTACATCAACTATTAACGGTCAGTTAAATATGGAAACGGGGTAATAGACATCTAATAGCGATGCAAGCCCACGCACAGCATCCTAACCCGTTTACCTCATTTCAGATGAGCCCTGTTTGCCAGATTGGAGCGCGAAAGGGGAATCTTAGATTTCGATGCGTGTACCGTATTGGATCCGTTATGCGCGAAGGTAGATACGGCTGTAATAACCGTCCAAGCTAATAAATAAGTCTTAACATGTCAATAAATTAGCTTTAGTACTGATATCTGATATTTATGGGCTAATTAGAAACTCAAATGGGTTTTAAACGCCAGGTTTTATATGGAGACGACGGCCCATTTCTCATTGTTGACCATTGAGCCCACAATCTAAAAAATATTCTAATACCTACCCTAGCTTTTCCATAGTGTCCCCTAACTTGGAAAACTGATGAATATTGCAAAAAAAATATATACCTGCAATGACAATCTTGGCACTAAATTGATCAATTACATGCTCATCATATCCTAACCCAATATTTAGTAGGTTACGAACTTTAAACTTAGTTGAGGTTGAAAAGATCACATCACTAGAAGTCAACTCAACGTCAAATAAGCAATCTTCAAAACCGCAGATATAAAAAAAACCGGCCAAGTGCGAGTCGGACTCGCACTAAAATATTTAGCTAAAACGTCGAAAAAAAAACACGTTTCTTGTATGGAGACCCCCTTTAATGTTTAATTTAATAACATTTTCATTATTTGTTGTTATAGCGACAATAGAAATACACAATCTGTGAAAATTTCAACTGTCTACATTTATTACGGTTAATGAGTTACAGCCCGCTGACAGACAGATGAACAGCGGAGGCTCAGTAATAGGTTTCCGTTTTGTACCCTTCGGATACGGAACCCTAAAAGGCCGCCCGTTAAAAGTATTTAATCAAAGTCAAAATAAAATAAGGATTAAAAATGAAATACATGGACCGTCGCCATTCGGATAATGTTTAATGTTTTTTGTTATTCCACTGAGTGACACTTTACAAAAACTAACCATTAGAATATGACCTCAAATTTATAATAATTTTATTACTTATGATAATATTTCAACAGATTACTTGCGACAAAAAATATTATACAAGCTTATGCAAGTTGTCTTATGCATAAACTCGTTTTTTTGGCATAATTAAGTGTTTTTTAGTGTGTTAAATATTTTCATTGACACTTTAATTCATCATTCAATCATTTCGCGACTTTTTATTCAGCGTTTAACACTAATTACTATGTTCAACCCACTAATATAATGAAAGTAAATAAATCAGTAGATACATACAATTCTAACCTGTAGAAAAATATGCACCTATTCGAACATTTTAATGTTTTCTAACGTATTATAAATTAATTACAAAGACATTTTTTCGCAAAGGTAATTCGAATTGTAGTAAGTAAAAGCGTTTAGAATAGGTGGAATAGGTACGTAATTTCGAATGAAAACAAAAAACAACAATTCTATTTGACATGTTTTACACAACGGTCATATACACCCCTTCTGCCAATAGTTGCAACATTCGCAACTGTTCGATCGCCTGCGCACTCTTCAAATTGAATCGTTTTAAAAGGAAATAATAACATCGAGCACGTACTTTGATGTACCGGTGATTTGTATGCTTATTTGTCATATGTGAATAATACAAAATGGCGGTGAATGCTAAACAATGTCCTTTATTCACATTGAAACGACTGTGATTGTATGTTAAAATATTAGGTTCGATGCTCGGATCATGGGATCGGTAATTATTTTGGTTTATGTTCTGAAGTACGCCAGCGTACGAAGTTAAATTGAAACAATAACCTGTAATTATTTAAATAAGTTACCAACATAAATAATGTTTGGACACAATCCTTATACTCGTTTTGTTGTGTAAAATGAGTGTAAACTTTGGATATCCATATGAAAACCTCATGTTATCTTATAAAATACTAACTCTACACAGCCACATATTATCCAAAATATTACCCAATTTGTTAACTTCGCACATAGTTGCCAAGACAGCCAAATACAGGCAAACTTAATCACATCATCCTCAACATTTATTTCTCAAGCCAAAAACACAAATGTAATTTCATTTGGACTCGCACATGCATTATAAAGGACAACTCATAATTTTGTTTCTCGTTTAAAAAAAGCATGTTATAAAAAAGCGTGTTTAAAAAAAGCGCCTTTTAAAAATATCGTTTGTTCCATCGCTGTCTTTTGTAATTAAAAGTATTAAAGGCAACTTATGGTGTGCTGATTAAAGATTGCTATAATACAAGTGTTCGTGAAATATAGCGCGGCTGTTCGGAAATAAATATGCTGGTGCAAGGGACACTGATTGGGGGCAGGAAATCGTGATACGAAGGACTCGAAGTAACTGTAAGCTTGGATTAAGTTGTATGTTGGCTTTAAGTTGTATAGACGCTTTAATTAAGCTAGAGGCAGGAAAGAAGAAGTAAATAAGGAAAGAAATAAAAAAGGTGAGTAAGTAACTTATTTAGTGTTATTTGCTTTTGCACTGTTAAATGTGAATGAAAAAGACTTGTATTATTTACAAAACACCGTTAATATTGACACTTCTTAGATTCTCACAGTAATATTTAATATCAAAGTACCGATGTGTTCAACTGATGAAGTATTAAACAAATAGAAGTAATGTGAACAGACTAAACACAGAATGTTGACGACGGATAACACACACGGATTAAGTAAACCGAGATAAGCGGATTTGCTTCATGTTAAAATGCAAACTGATAGTAAATCAGTTGTGTTAAAATGGCACTCATACCCAAGCTACAACAAAATTGGACGTTGCCTAGAAATCATCCTCATTGTGGTAAATAAAACAAAAAAAAATCCTTTACTACATCTAATACTTTTTCAGGCGATCCCTTTTTTTCGCATAAAGTTCTTTTTCCTATGCCAAAGTACGTATATAACGTACTTTGGCATAACTGTTTTGGCATAATTTGTTTTGCCATAATAATTCTTTGCCATATTTTTTTTGGTATACAGTTTATGTTGGCATAATTATCTTGAAGGCTAATTTGTTACTAGCCCTAATGACTATTAGCATAATAGTATTAAGGTACTCGTATAAAAATTAATAGGAATAACGCAAACAAATTTGATTTACAAAAGTAAGTGACAGAAACGAATCGCTGCAAAACCGACTCCACGTAGTCTTGTCTGCCCTACCCCTAGAGTGTTATTTAAAATCGCGTAGGCGCGGAGGGGCGAGGCGGCCAGCAAGCCGAAGCTGTGGTGGTGAGCGTTAAACACATCTGCGACGAGCAGCTCGCGTGGGATCGCCGGAGCCTCGCAGCACCGGAGCCGTGACAGAAACCATGCTTGCTGCATGTTTGCTGCATGAATGGTGTATGCTTGTTTACATTTTTGCATGCTGCATGCTTGCTTGCATGCTGCATGCTTGCTCCATGCATGGTGTATGCTTGTTTATACGTTTGCATGCTGCATGCTTGCTGCATGTATGGTAACATTTTAGGAGTTAATTACCTATTATGCGTATTTTTTATGCTTGAATAAATGTTTTAATATCATTATGCGTAAACAAATTTGTGCTTTAGAATTTTATACTTAAACATTATTATGATAAGAGAAATTATGCTAAAAAATATTATGCGTAAGCTGTTATGCGAAAATAATGTTATGCGTAAATATAATTAGGATAAACAAAAGTATACAATGTTACTTTATTTCTAAAAAAAATATGCAAATGGATAGGGAACCCTTTTTCAATAGGTACTAGACTTCATAAGAACATTATCAATATTCGCTATCGCTTATGATTCGCACGCGATCTGCAAGCGAATGATCGCTTTTTGAAAAAGTGATAAACGTCCAATCCAGGCGTTATCTGATTTTACTAATTTCAAATAATTACAGGCGCAAATGCCGCATTACTGCGTAATGAATCCCGATCTGCCTAATTAAAAAATGTAATGGAACTGATAAGTCTATTTTAGTGTCTTCGCACAATGTGTATGAGAAAATTATTATGAGAATAATTTAGACAAGATTCTTGGTTACGGTGAATTAATGATAGCCATTTATTTTAATATGAAATGCAGAAATATATTTATTTTATTACAATTGTAAATTGAGGCATTATTTTTTGCAAGGCAGAGGATAAATGCTATGGAATGCAATTACTTTTAATAAAGTTGATAATCGAGAGTTTTATTGTTCAATTAATTTAAAATAGCGCTCATTTATAATATATTAGGCGTTAACACTTAAAATAATATCCAACTCACAAACACAACTTACTGTAAGTGAAAATAACAGCCTTATAATAAAACCTTTATACTTAGCCGATAACAGAATTAATATATCATTTACACTTGAACGGCTTTCAAAAAAGAAAAGAAGTCTGTATGAATTTTAAAAGCGTCAATGTTGCTAGTGCTAAATAAAAAAGCGTTCAAAATAGCGGTGTGCGTTCAAAACGGAGTGTCATCGATCAAAATCATCTGCATGTGTTTGACCTTGTGTTAGTACTAATACTAAATAGTTTTTGTTACAAAAGAAGTGTTACAAAAACTCTATACAATAACAACACAATGAGAAAATTCCGTTTGAATGTTAAGGCGACGCGCGTGCGCTGTAAGGTGACTCTTTAAAAGACGTTCGTCAACATTATGTTTTGTCTTTTTGTTGCCATGAATTGATTTTATTTCTTTTTGTTTTTTTACTTAACGCTAGATGCGTTATGTAAAAAAACAAAAATGGTTTGGTATATGTATAGCGCGGGTCTAATTTATAGATTATTATAACAATGTTTACAAAATATTTTTTGTCATCATTATAATTTGCAACAACTTCTTCTTTTTACACGGTAGGTAGTATTATATGCTTGTAACTCCACATTGCTCGCGTGCGCCATAATCATTATTCTTCAAACATTTTTCACTCATTCCGGTGGAGAAGTATGATTCTCCTTAACAAACAGCTGTGCCTTGTCGGAGACTTACGAATCCATGATGAAGCTGATAAAAACACCATTAAATGCATATTACATATTTTTTACTGACCCGCAATGGTTTTATATTGATGGAACAGCACAAAGGTATTGCTAGCCATGATGAGTTTTAGATGACATAATTTTCTATTAAGTGGGAGCTATGCGATCAAAATAAGTGTACCCAGTATTGACCTCTCACCATTAAAAAAAATGCTTTTTGGCGGCTACTTGATGGTAATGGTTATGGGTCACTACCACGGGCCAACGCCTATGGACATCACCAGAGACAAAGGTGAAATGATTCATATATGTATCTAATAACATATGAATCATTTCAGCTTTGTTCTGATATTTTTATTGCACATTTATGATCAAATTCAACAACAGCTGATTTTGTGTCTGAAAGAAACAAATTCACTACTAATTATGAGCCTTCAGAATAAGATGTTAATTGTCACTTAAATGACAACTGTATATTAAAACTGCATTATTGTCTTGCCAGTTGCCACTTTAAAATCGCCATAGTTAAACAAAACCAAAGAAATGTTAATTTGTTACTTGTAATGAAAATTGTTACCTACTGATTTTTAGCCCACGTTCGGACGGACGTAAAAATATCGTGGCGGTATTTTAGCGCGCACTGGATTTTCAACTCTCGGTGTTAAGCCGAGCGTTGAGAATCCAACGCGTTGAGACGCACTCTCGCCCCAGCGCGTTGAAAAAACACACTGTTGGATTTTCAACTTTCGGCACTAAGCAGAGCGTTGAAAACCACGTGCACGAAAAAAAATCACCACAATATTTTTACGTCCGTGCGAACGTGCGCTTATTCGTAGGCATTTTGTTTACCTAATATTCCGCCATTTAATGCCAATAATGGCGACGATTCTCTTGTGCACCTAACTAAACTATCACTAAAATTCCTTACTTTTGGCTATGAGAATCTTAAAGCTATTCTGTAAAAAAAATCTCTCCTTGACACAACTAGAATCGAATTTAATAATCGCGACTCCACGTGGTACTTGGTTAGTAGAGGGGCCAGTTCCCACTTCGTTGGAAAACGGGGAAACTGGTCCTCAAAAGGTCGAAGCCGGGGCGCCCGGCGGACTCTCCGTCCGCTTACCGGCCCATCGTGCTGCTCGACGAGGTGGGCAAGCTCTTTGAAAGAGTAATTGCAGACCGCCTTGTCGGGCAGCTGGTGCGAGTGGGGCCGGATTTGGCGGACAGCCAGTTTGGTTTCCGCAAGGGGCGCTCTACGGTGGATGCCATCATGCGCGTTCGAGCCCTCACGACGGGGGATGCTGTTGCCCGGGGTGGGGTGGTCTTGGCGGTGTCTCTTGACATCGCCAATGCGTTCAATACCCTGCCCTGGAGTTGCATTAGGGAGGCACTCCGGTATCACCGGATGCCGACCTACCTCTGTCGAGTGGTCGAGGCCTATTTGACGGACAGGGCCGTCATCTACCCCGGTCACCACGGAGAGTGGAACCGGCGAGAGATGTCGTGCGGTGTCCCGCAGGGATCGGTCCTGGGGCCGCATCTGTGGGACATCGGCTACGACTGGGTGCTGCGCGCCGACCTCCCTAGCGGCGTCAGCGTAGTCTGCTACGCTAACGAGACGCTGGTCCTGGTGCAAGGGAGGTCGCATGAGGCGGCGGCCGAACTAGCGACACGTTGGGTTGCGACAATCGTCGATAGGATCCGGCAACTGGGACTCGAGGTGGCCTTGCACAAGTCCGAGGCCATGTGTTTCTATGGTCCTCGGAACGCGCCACTGTCGGGTTCCCAGATAACGGCGGGAGGGGTTCACATCGGTGTCGAGTCGACGATGAAGTACCTGAGACTTGTCCTCGACAGCCGGTGGAACTTCGTGGAGCACTTCCGACGTTTGGCTCCCAAACTGCAAAGGGCTGGGGCTGCTTTGAAGCGGCTTCTGCCCAATCTAGGGGGTCCAAACGCCTCCTGCCGGAGGATCTACGCGGGGATCGTGTGGTCCATGGCCTTTTACGGGGCACCGGTGTGGGCGCGTTCATTAAGGCTGCGACCAGCCCAGCGATTGAACGCGTCCCAAAGGGTCATGGCCATTAGGCTGGTCAGAGGATACCGCACGGTCTCCCGTGAGGCGGCGAGCCTCCTTGCCGAACTACCGCCATGGGATCTGGAGGCAAAAGTCCTCGCGCACATGTGGGAGTTGCGCGAGGAGGCGAAACGCCGGGGTGTAACTCCGCTGCCGCTAGAAATCGCGGCATGGAGAGTGCGATTGTCGCAACCCAGCGCTGGGCACGCCACAATTGCGGCGATAAGTCCCCTCTTTGAGGAGTGGCTAGAGAGGCGCCACGGCGTCCTCACCTTCCGCCTGACGCAGGTCCTCACCGGACACGGTTGTTTCGGGAGGTTCCTGTTCAGGATAAAGCGGGAGGAAACGCCCGGGTGTTACCATTGTGTGGATTGCCCGGAGGACACGGTTGAGCATACGGTGGAGGTCTACCCGGCTTGGGCGGGGCACCGCCGTGTCCTCACGGAGGCGATCGGCAGCGGCGATCTCTCGCGTCCGGCCCTGGTTCAGGCCATGGTTCGGAGCGAGAGTGCATGGGAAGCCGTCACTTCCTTCTGCGAAGCAGTAATGCTCGCGAAGGAGGAGGCGGAGCGCGCGAGGGAAATGCAAGATGCACGCCCTCGCGCCCCTAGTCGCCGCAGGAGACGCCCCGGGGCGTCGGGAGTCGTGAGCCGACTTCCGGCCTCCGTAGGCGCGGGCTTGCGGACAGTGGGCAATGGGTAGCTCGCCGTCCGATTAGGACTAGGCCCGGGTCGACGGCGCGTTGTGTTCCACGCGCGCCTCAAAGAGATGTCAGCACCGACTGACGGGGTCCGTAAGGGCCAATGCCTGCCAGGGTTGCGAGTTTGTCCGAAAGGGATATCGCGGCCCCGGCACACAGGCAACGGAAGGAACACGGGTGGGTTTTAGTCAGTAACAGTCTGGCACTCCCTCTCGCTCCGCCCAGAGCGGGAGGAGTCATTTGATGATTTCCCACCTAAAAAAAAAAAAAACTTGGTACTTGGTTGTCCCAATTTTTTTAGAGCCGAAGCCGGCGTGTCTTTGGCGACCATAAACTGAAGTTGCCGAGAACTTAATAAAATTTATTGCTACACAAAAAACTTGCGCAAATTGATTATAATTTATTGTCTCTTTAAAAATTAATGTCCGCTGTATAAACATTGGTAAATTAAGCTGGTTTCAGACTTGTATAACGACCTAAGATTTACTCCGAGCAGTAAATTATAAGAACTAGCTGTGATTTGCGACTGCCTGGTTCCTAAGATTTTATTATTTTCCGTGATAAAAATCAGGCTACCTAAATCAGGCAGGCTACATAACACAGTTTTACATCGACTGTAAATCTGTGTCCATGGGTTTTGAACATGGTTCACGGTGGTACAGGCCCTTGTGGTTCAGACCACTGTGGATTATGTTATGCTGGGGAAATAGTTTTTAAATCCTAGTTTAGTTCATCATCCAATATCATCAAATCGGTTATGTATCAAAAAACACGTATCAACACAGGACAGAACGGTAGTTTCTCGTTCACAGTATCACGAGTAATCCTTATTGCATCTATAAACTGCGTAGGTACAATCAATTTGCAAGTTTGATTAGCACTCTTTGATTTTAAAGCCCTGAATAAGAAAACGTTAATAAATCATTCCGCCTCCGGGTTTCTCAGTGAATTTGAAAGTTTCGCAATTTACTTACTCATATAAATTGATCGATCACTTGTTGATTTAAATCACTTACTAGCTGGGTATATCTGTACCTACTGATTCTGTACTGACTAATAGAAAGGTCCTTCGTGGTTCCTTCTACAGTTCGGTTCTTTTCTTTCTTTCTTTTAGGTGGGGGTCGCCAAAAAACTGGGCAGGAAAATATTTGAGTTCCTTCCTTCCACCTATCTTTAGCAACTTATTTTTTGGGCGATATCTTAAGATTAGATAAGTGATTGATTTTTCAAACTGTTCGCTAGGTATCTTTAAAATCATATTGACAGATTTGTGTACAGTAGGCGGCACGCCAGGGTAACACTTTGATTTTGAGCTGGCCTAGCGTAGTACGGAGTTTCAATAGGAGAAGAGGCCAGCTCATAATGGTTTAGTTACAACTGACGTGCAGCCTACCATTCTACAAACCCAGTCTTGATTTAGATACTAATGTAATGGTAAGCCATCTTCGCCCTCCGATCAATCTATTCTGCATTTATCTGCATGAAATATTATCATTATATAACATTAAACAAATATCTTCAACGAAATCAAACAATCTGCTGACACCAGCATATCAAAACCATCTTTATTCTTAATTCAGAAGCCATCACACAAATTCCAAGACAAACACTAAAAATGTATGATTAAATACGAGTTTCTAACCCTATCCTATAATTCTAACGCACAATATGCGATGAAGATACTAACGCACAATATGCGATGAAGATACTAACGCACAATATGCGATGAAGATACTAACGCACAATATGCGATGAAGATACTCATTGTTTGTTCCTCGGTCCATGTCAAGGATACAGGGTGTAATTTTCTTAATTCATATAATCTTGTTGGAAGGGAGCTGAGCTCGGGAAGTCGGGATATTGTGTGTTGCAGGATTCTGTTCGACTTGGTTGATGTAATTAAAATTGTACAAGTTTCAGATTGGCTTTGTCGTGGTAATGGATCGATTTTACTTTGTGCGATAAAAATAAAGTGAGATTATCCATCTATCGGTTATTTTAACCTTTTTCGCTGTTGCTTATTATTTCTACTTGCATGAATAACAGGGTTAACTGTTGCCTTTAAAAGTAAAAACACTTGTGTAAAATTAAAAGAAAAGTGACAATTGTATCGTTCAATGTTGGTCCTATTCTTCATTAATTCATTGAACAGTGTTATTTTGGTATAATGCAAAGCTGATTTGATCTATGTTTTTTTTAAACTGATTTAAGATGCAATCCACCAGGAGTTTTCTACAGAATCTAATCCAAATGGCGAACAATAAAGCAACATTCCACTCATATGTAGTTTAGACTTATATGTACATCCTACACGATTTTCTACGCCCATTTTCAGAAACAGATCTTGCTGAGGGTAATCTCGGAGATTTTCCCACGTCAACGAAGGTAATAACATTGATATATTCAAAGAATGCCTCTTAAAGGCGATAAAGAAACACGGGTCAACTGATATTGTCTTCAGGAATCATTTAAACTTGCGGTACTTTGCTATTTTCTGACATGTAGGTGATGTGGGCTAGGTAGGGATCTGGAAAAATATCGGTATCTGAAGAGTATCGATACATTTTATACTTACAACAGAGGTCTGATTTGACAGTTGCCAAAAAGATTAGTGTAGGGATGCGTACAAAAATCTATTACTATAAAACCCGATTCTCGAATAATATCGATTTAACAACGACATAATGGCACTACTTAGATACTTGGTATTATTATTATGCTTATCATTGAAAAGCCATTGACAAAAGCGACCTAACTTAACTGAAAATGTGATTCATCAAATTATTACTTATTTTTTATTTCTAAAAACAATAATTCATTTCCAAATATCGATACTTGTATTCCAACATTTGAACCAATATCGATACTTTTCTTCCAATACTAGCCTGAACTCTTTTGCTAACGTACGGTTAGCAAAAGAGTTCATTAATAAACGGTCATAGTGGAGCGTCGAGTAATGGACAGGGCTCTGTCGTGCGTACATTGCTGAGGAAATTAATTAGATACGGTGCGTGGAAGGGCGGAGTACGGTTGGAGGAAAGGGTTTTGAATGTTGTCGGATACAGGTTTGAGTATGGTCGGAAGGAGTACAAACATGTTGATGTTTTACATAACATCACGCCTGTCATCCTCAAAGGGTTAGCAGAGGTGTACTCTATTGTACACCCACATTTCGCCAGTTATGTTTTAGTCTCATGTAATGGGTCGCGAGTCTATTGCCATCAACCGGGTACAAATCAAAACTCCGGGCTGCTACTGTGAAATTCCTGGTAAAAAAATCCAATAACACTATGCCCGACCCGGGAATCAAACAAACCCAGGACCTTATGTTCAGCAGCAGGGTTTGCGACCACTAGATCAACGAGGCAGTTCATTTCTTTCGTTGGTAATCAACTTGATCTCGCTGAATGAAGCCAAAAATCAAAGATTTCTGTCAATATCTGCTTCTCCTCGTAAGAACAACTTTTATGGCTTTGGTGTTCAAGTTAATGTCTAGTATTGAAGGCAATGCTAGAAATTAGTTATAGCTGATGTTTTGAGTCTTAAGAGAAAACAGCTGTTATGTTTTCTGACATAATTAAACATTATCGGAATCGTGTATTGTGTACTCGTAGGTATTAATATAACAGTACCTACTTCAATAATTTCGTTAAATAATATTTTTTTTAACGTATTTATTGAAGTAGGTACTGTTCATGAATATTAAATAGAACAGTATGAGGTCTTGTTTTTGCAGACCGTACCCGGTAGAAGCGGCACAGATAAGTGTAAAGTTATTATTAAGTAACCTGGAGAGGAATTACTAAGATTGAAAGGACCCAGGTCTGCTAGAGGTCCTAGGCAGTCTAGAAGTCTAGCAAAGAACATAGTTTTAATTTGACTGTAAGATACTGCATTAAAACTATGTTCTCTACCTTTCCATTACTTAAACTGTTTGATTATGATACAACTTTGTAATTTTGGATTAAAAGCCTATATAGAGGGTTTATTGTCATTAAAAAAATTATAATTATTTAATTAGTGTTAAAATAAACTTAAAAAGTAATTATTTCAACACGTAATTCGTGCTTAAATGCTGAGTCCTTATAGCTTAGAATCTAAGGTCGTCTTGAAATCGTTTTTGTAAGCACGACTGAATATAATAATAATCTAAGGCTCAGATTATTTCTTATTATTCTTTTTTTTATTTATTTATTTTTATTTATTTATTATTATTCTTTTTTTCCTACGTGGGTAGGCGTGACATATGTACATAATTTTGTAGCTTCCTTAATTAATAATTATATTAAAATAGTTAATTGTTCTTTTTCACTGTATTTATGTGCTAATTAACTGATAAACCCACCTTCGCTCGGAACTGTCCTTTCACTTTCACTCTTCTACAACCACAACATTTGAAATTTACCAACTAAGCATGGACAGCAAGCTTGTGCACAGTATGGAGGAACTGGAAAAGCTGTTTAGCTCTCGCATGAGTGAGTACGAAGATAAGCTGCAGAGAGCTACAGCTGGAGCTGACCCTGCACACTCGGATCTTGCTGCGCTGTCCCTGGACTTCTCAGAGTTTAAATCCTTTGTTTGCAAAACATTCTCTCACTTCAAAACTCAGATCGAACTCCTGTCGTTGAGCCTCGACACACATGAGACCGCGATGCGTAGGAAAATCTTGTTGTTTCACGGTATTCCTGAGAAACCGAATGAAAAGCTGTGCGATTCGATTCTTCAGATTTCATCCAAACAGCTGTTGATTGATGACATAAAATTCGATCATTTAGATGTTTGCCACAGATTAGGAGCTCCCCAGGGTAAATCCAGACCTGTGCTGGTACGATTTAAAGAAATGGAGCATCGTCGGTTGGTTTGGGACGGTAAAACTTCTCTGAAGGGCAGCGGCATCACTATATCTGAGTTTCTGACTAAGTCACGGCACCAGGTATTCATGGCTGCTCGCAAACACTTTAGTATCAACAGTTGCTGGTCTGCAGAGGGAAAGGTTATTGTCTTGACGCCTGACAAGTCACGCCGGAAGATAGCGACCATGGGTGAGCTTGAAACGTTAATCGCGCTATTCCCCGCTTCCGCCAGTGCTGCTGCACCTAATGATCCCGTATCTACCGCTTCTACCTCGCCAGCCGTTGCATCTACATCGCCTGTAACAGCAACCCCCAAACGAAAGATTGTGAGGAAGGCTCGTCGCTAAGTTATAAGTTTCTCCTTTAGTATACTTGTTTTGCATTAACCGCTTTGTGATCCATTTGTGTAGTGTCGGTACACTTTATAAATTGTTTTCCCTTGTTTTTATTCTACCCTTAGCATTTACTCTTCACAACTTTCTCACTTTAATAACTTGCCGGTAGATGTTTTTTTTTTTTTTTATATTTATACGATGTATTGACGTGACGTCTATCAGTGTCATTTTTTGTTTTTTATGACGTTACGTTTCGTTACACTTTGCCTGCGTTCGTCATAGTTTGTACCCGTTGTTGAGGATATTTTTGTAATGTCTTGTGTTTCCATTTATTTCCTTAACATTTTTTATTTATCTACTCGTATCTAGTTCATAAATGGTTTGTTAAATCTCTCCCAACTACAGCGAATAGGTGCTTTTATTAGTTGAGCGTATTTGATTATTATATTTGTTTGTTTTTATGCGCTAAAGTAGTTTAATAAGTAGTTAAGTAGTTTTATATTTTATTTTATATATTGTATATTATATTTTATTCATATATATATTATTATTTTTGCATACTATGATCGATGCTAACATTGTTGATAATTTTTTCTCGTGTTCTTCCTCTTCTAGCAGTTTCCTTAGTGCGGCGAGTGGTTCTTCCTCTCCTCTCACTCTCGGCGATCAGATTTCCTCTTTGCTTTCCCACCTCCCCAGCAACCTCAACATAGCCCATATCAATGCCCAGAGTGTTCCGTGCCATTACTCTGATCTTCTGGCTTCCATTAACAGTGCTCAACTAGATGCTTTGCTAATCTCAGAGTCTTTCCTTAAACCCTCTCTTTCATCTATACACTTCGCCCTTCCTGGTTTTGTTCTTATTCGTAATGATAGAACTGGGAAGGGAGGTGGTGGTGTTGCCATTTACTTGCGTACTGATATTCCCTACAAGGTTATCAGCACTTCACCATCTTCCTACTCAGGGTCCGCGGAGCATCTATTTTTAGAAATTTCCTTGCATCACGTTAAAATGCTTCTTGGAGTGATGTACAGCCCTAACCTTACTATTGATTATTTTGACTCTTTTGATTCTCTCTTAAATGATTTCTGTCCCTCTTATGACCACGTAGTCTTGATGGGAGATTTTAATACTTGCCTTCTTAAAAATGACAGTCGTACTCACAAACTTCAATCTATCTTATCTTCACTTAACCTTAGTATTCTGCCTCTTTCTGCTACTCATCATTTTCCTAACTGCACCCCTTCTCTTTTGGACCTGATGATTGTCTCTAATTCTAATAATGTATCTGTCCACGGTCAGCTTACTGCTTGTTTTTCTTACCACGACCTCATCTTTATGTCCTACAGGATTCGCCCTCCCAAGCGTAAGCCTCAATATATTTTCCTTAGAAACTACAAGGGCATAGACCTGGAGGCATTGTTGCGTGATGCTGGTAGCATCGACTGGACGGATGTCTTGGAGAGCTCTTGTATTAACGATATGGTTCACATTTTCAACAGCTCGATTCTCAGCTTATACGATCGTCATGCCCCTATGCGAAGAGTCAAAGTCAAGTTTGTTCCGGCTCCCTGGCTTACTCCGGCCATTAGGGACGTGATGGCAAGTAGGGACAGAGCCAAAAGGAGGTTAAAACGCTGCCCTTCCGATCGCAACTTGAATGCGTTTAAGGTGCTGCGTAATCGCTGCAGTCGTATGTGCAGAGATGCAAAGCGACGCTACTTCCATAATTCTCTCGACAACCGTAACTCTTCAGAAGTCTGGAAGTTTCTAAAAACTGTCGGCATTGGTAAGTCTCCAGTTGCTTCTATTAATGACACTGACGTGTGTGCTCTTAACAAGCATTTCTCACATCCCCCTGTTACGTTGGATCCGCACGTCAAATCTGCTACTTTAAATAAACTTTCCTGTTTGCCTGTGCTTCAGTGTCCTTCTTTTGAACTTAGCCCTGTATGTGAAAGTGATGTCAAAAAATCTATTTGTGCTATCTCCTCCTCTGCAGTTGGTAATGACAATCTTTGCTCAAGAATGGTTTCCCTTATCCTCCCCACATTACTTCCTATCTTGACCCACATTTTTAACTTCTCCTTGTTTTCTAGTTCTGTTCCCGAGGCCTGGAAACAAGCCCATATCATCCCCTTACCCAAAATTCCTAACCCGGTCTCTCTGACCGATTTCCGACCCATTTCTATCCTCCCATATCTCTCTAAAGTTCTTGAGCACATTGTTCATCGGCAACTCTCTGCCTTTCTATCTTCGAATGACCTTCTTAGTCCTTTTCAATCTGGTTTTCGTCCTGGTCATAGCACAGTAACGGCTCTTTTGAAGGTTACTGATGAAATACGCTGGGCTATGGACCACAAATCTCTCACCTTGCTTGTGCTGCTGGACTTTAGCAGTGCCTTTAACTCTGTCGATTTCGAGATACTTCTAGGAATCCTTAAATCTTTCCATTTCTCTTCTTCTACTGTTGATTGGTTCGAGTCCTATCTTAAAGGCCGCTCGCAGCGGGTTCGTCTCGAGGAGTCTTCTTCTGACTGGTGTTCTCTTACCGCGGGTGTGCCTCAGGGTGGCGTTCTCTCTCCTCTTCTCTTTTCTATTTTCATTAACTCTGTCACCAGAGTCATCTCTTCCCACTTCCATCTCTACGCGGACGACCTGCAGCTTTACACTCACTTTTTAAGGCAAGATGCGGAAGCAGCAGTGTCTGCCATGAACAGTGACCTGGATTTGATTAGCGAGTGGTCACGGTCCTTTGGACTGCAAATCAATCCTAAGAAATCCCAGGCCATCATTATCGGCGGCAGGTATATGCGGAATAGGCTCGATGTTGCGTCGCTGTCTCCACTCTGTCTGAATGGAGTTCAGATTGAATACGCAAACACCGTTAAAAACCTGGGGGTTACCATGGACTCTTACCTTTCGTGGACTGCCCATGTTGGTCAAGTCAGTCGTAAAGTGCATTACACATTCCATTCGCTGAAATGCCTCCAGTGCTTCTTGCCCTTTAGTACCAAAATCTCCCTTGCTCAAACTCTCATACAGCCCATCATTGACTACGCTGATGCCTGTTATTTGGATGCCACCGAGGAGCTTTTAAATAAACTTGAACGTTTGCAAAACATCTGTATTCGTTTTGTTTTTAACCTTAAAAAGTATGACCACGTTTCTAACTTTCGCAAAATACTCAAGTGGCTCCCTATTCGACTTCGCAGGAACTCTCGGATATTGTGTCTGCTATTTAATATCCTTCACAACCCTAAAACACCATCCTATCTGCGGGAACGCTTTTCCTACGCCCGTCCTTCTGATGCTCCTTGCAGGTCGCATCTTAGAAATCTCCTTAAATCTCCTCCCCACTCAACCGACTTCTACTCCTACTCCTTCAGCGTGCACGCGGTTCGGTTGTGGAATTCACTTCCGCCTGACATTAGGGACTGCCGAACTGTTGCAATTTTTAAAAGAAGAGTGAAAGAACACTATCTGTCCACTTCGTCATAGTTGCATATTTTGTATTTATTATTTTATGCTACATTATATTTAAGTATATTTATTTTAGTGATATTTAGTTTAGAAGTATTTATGTAAGTTTATTCTCATATTGTATGTTTATGGTTAAATTAGTGAATAATTAAGAGTTTTTATTTTATGTATATTATTTTCTCTTCTGATCTTACACACGTTGTCTACATCTCTTTAACTACTTTCCTATCGCAGGTATGCTGGAAGAGATTTCTTTAGAAATAAGCATCACCTTTGTACGTATTTTTCTGTTCCTTTCTTCTTGTCTATTTATATGTGTGTACATAAACTGTTAAATAAATAAATAAATTATTATTTTAATCAAAATACCTACATAAATACTAGTAGGTATTTTGCACTTGGCATACTACCAGAATCATTATCTGGGAGATGAAAATACAGTTTCACGTTAGTTTTAATAGCGATAGTTATTAGTTTGATGGTGCTCGTTTTATTTGAATTTTATAGCAAATCTTATTAATATTAACTAGGTTTGCGGTATTACTCATATCTATGTCTCTACCGGTTTTCTAAATAGGTAGGGTTAATCTTACAGGAAACCAATTTTACTTTCTTTGAAGAATTGCGAATGTTAAATATTTGGCATCATTGATCTGATTGGTTGGTTGATTTCAGATTTATTACAAATTGTTTAACTAAGAAAGCTCATTGGCCAATGTGTTTTTTAAATGAAATACTGTCTTTTTATTAAGATAAAAAGATGAAAAGACAACACTATAATGTGCTACGTTAAAAAGGCACGATATTTTTTCGGAAAAAATATTTGTTTTTAGTTTAACAAAAAGGGTGAAAACACAACATGATAATGTCCCTACATGTAATATACCCGTTATTTTTACTTTTAAATAACAAACCAAGTTTTATTCCTTATTATAAAACAAAGGTCATTTAAAAATTATCGCGAAAGAAGCCAAAGTGCCGACGTTGAGGCGTCGCTTAAGAAAATTGCGGTCGCTTCGATTCGACACGAAAACTTCATCAACATCTGCGTGCGCGCAGCTTTCAAGATGGCGGCGCAGACTATCTTCCCTTATAAATAATGCCATAAAATAAATGTATAAGAAATATTTAGAAAACAAAGGAAAATGCCAAAAAAAACAACGATTAAACAAAACATATAAATGTAGGATAGTTTATATGGTATGTATCAAATGACAAATTACTTTTTCATAAAATAATTACCATAAGCGTCACAGCGTGCACAAAGTGGCAACATTCCGAGACAATACGAGATATTATGTAACACATAGAACAAGTATCTACTAATAACCTACGTTCTTATACATGTGTCTTTTTCTGTTTATTATCTATTGCTAACTATGTAACTTTATTTAAGTACACAAAACGACCAAGAAAGTAATTATACTTAAAAAAAAATAAAATTTATTTCTAAACAGGGGTAATTTATAAAGAAAGAAATTTCATATTTGTTATCTACAATAAATAATACCCTTTTCCCGCACTTATGTTTTTTTAAATCGATTTTGAGTATTCGCCTTTATAATTTTTATTTAGTTAACATTACGACTATATTAGGAAAAAAATCTTAATCTCTTTCACTTTATTCATATTTATAATTTTATATTTTAATATACCTACTTATGAAAATTGAGGTTCAAGGAATAAAAGTGGTCTTTTGAATCTTTTAATTTTTTATTAATATTAGTTTCTCTTACTTTACCGAGCAGTGATGGCTCAGAGGTATTGCCGTGACTTACGAGTTGTAGTGTAGGTCGTGAGTTCGAATTCAGGGTGGCACTTCACTTTGCGTATTTTATTTCATCACTGCTCTCAAAACGGTGAAGAAAAACATCGTGAGGAAACTGGCATGTCCTAGAACCAAAAATTCGAAGACGTGATATCCACCAATCCGCACTGGGCCCGCGTGGTGGATTATGGCCCACTGCCTCTAACTGAGAGGAGGACTGCTGTGTCCCAGCAGTGGGAGCATTCATCATTTCAGCCCAAAGACGTCCACTACTGAACATAGGCCTCCCCCAAATGGGGGTGGCTTTCCATAATCGCCACGCTTGGCAGGCGGGTTGGCGATCGCAGTATGGTGTTAAAATATGCATAGAGAACGCTGCTGCCCATTCTCTAGTAAGGCCCTTAGTCGCTTTTTACGACACCCACGGGAAGAAATGTGATGGTACTATTCTTTACGTCCGGCACCACACGGAACATTACAGGCTAATTATGCTTATGCTTGTACCCTACCGCAAATAGTTATTATGTTCATGAAATTGTACGGTAAAATATTACCCACCATGCTTAAGTCTATACCAGCTATAAAATAGACAATACGTATTAAAGGAGATAACCATTTCACTAAACGACAATTTATTTATATTCTATGAGTTGCACATAAAATCTTACAGAAACTCCCATACAATTTTCTACAGGTAACACTAGAAATAATAAAAAATACACACATTGACAAATAATTCATCTATCATAATGCCTACATCTTCTTAAGCAGTATAATCTCCAAACAATACACTTGCTACTACATAAAGGGTTACAACTACGAAGTTACGTGTAATTTCAACTTACTTGTTCAGTTGTTCAGTAAAGTTAGTACAGGCAATCGCATGTCAGTGGTAACAATTTAACAACGACATGATTTGACACAATTTAACTTTATTTCGTACGGGTTAGGGTCGTTTTTTATAATTTTGTTAATGCTTCTTCTTTTTCGTCGTGTCGATGTGACAGTGAATAATATTTTGTTGGCCCTTCCACGACATCGTCGGTGGTGGCGCAAAGGTCGCTATGGCTGCATTTTTTGGGGCAAAGAGGGGAGGATAAGAGCTGGGACATAGTTTGAGCCACAGTTCCACATCCACACCCCGCTGCGGTACTATCTGTCGAGGGGACCCCATTGTAGTTACTTCTTCTCACTTTGTTTCGGAGGAGGTTAAGAGATTTCCAAGTGGTCCACGGAAAGGTGGAACCTGTGGGAAGATGCTCGCTTGAAGGTAGGTATTGAGCGGGTGGAGGGAGAGTTGTGTTACTCCTGAGTCCAGTTGATAGTATCTACCAATATCGCCAAATTAAGTTAATAGCTGTCTCTGTATTTAAGAAGTTGAAGCCTGTTAAGAAGCAATGAAACAGAAAAAATGTTTTAGTACTTAAGTGAATTCTGTGTGTAAATGTATGTTGGTGTTAAAATATTTATTTTTATTAATGAAATAATGTCTCTTTGTTTACAGGTAAGCACACCTTTTTATGTATTTAAACTATGGAAGCCTCAGATTAGTGCGATTAACGTAAGTGAAATGGTTTTACTGTATGTACGTACTGTGTGGAGCCATCGTTTGCTAGAGCATCAAACAATAAAATCACTCAAGAAGGTATGGTTAAATGTTTGTCAACCCTGAAATATGTTGTCTGATTTTTTTTCCAACGTCAGACATCCGTGGAATTAAATTAACGTTTGACAGTTTTTGTGTGCAAAACCCTCAAAATGATTCCTCGGGTAAAGATATCAGAGGGAGGGCAATTCCCGTATTTTTAAGAACGTTCGCATTCTAATCTCATTCTCTATCTGTCCAAAATATCTCTTACTTACCAAACTTGTTGACAGGTTTTTGATATTGATTGTCGCCTCGTCGTCGATGAGAGTGCGACTTCATTTTGAACGTATCTAATGACGGGAATTGGCGTTCTGGCGTGAGAAAAATGAGCCCTCAATAAAGTAAGTATGAACAGAACAATGTGATAATCACTTAGTTACTGTTTTGCCAATGACTTTCTACATTTTCGCGGCCTCTCACAAGTTCGCAGCCCCTTTTATCAGCCGATATGATTACAATCTAGAAATAAACCGGTAGAATGCTGGATAAAAAAGACGTTTCTAACATTTAGTGCTAATAAAAGGCAGAGATCGAGCTGTGATTAGCTGGCTTTTATAATATGTACTTGATAAGTCGTAAAGACTGCGTTAACCTCTTTCTAGGTAACTATTAGGGTACATACGGTACTTTCTTCTTTTTAAAACTTAGATTAGTTTCAAGTGTCGATATAAAATGTCGGATGAATTAGGCTCTTCCCGTTAGGGAAGTGGTGAGCCGGATTGTTCTCAATGAAGAAGAGAAGAGTAATGCAAATATAGCTAGAAGGATTTTCACAGTGAGTACCTTACTTTCATTCAGAATCTTAGATGAATATCAACTTTCGGAACAACAAACTCAATGTCATACAAGACAAAATTCAAATTCCATTGCAACTACTTATGGACCTTTTGATTACAAATGTGGTCACACAAAAATCAACTTAAGCTACAGGAATCTAACTTTGATATTTTAATAAGTGGCAATGAATGTTAAATTTCTAAACTTTTGAATTATATTATAGCTGTCTTTACTCGTCAATATTTTTAGACACATCTCACAGATCTCTCTAAGACCATTATGCGAACATATCAACCTAAGTCCACTTTATCGCTTATCCAAGACAAAAGCCGTCCAATCAGCTACCTATCCACCTACTGGTGGATACCCTCGGAATCCCCATACTAGGAAGCATGGTGTCAGGAGCTGTCGTTGAGCTCAGATAATCCCCGAAGGGACATTACTCATGAATATCTGCCCACAGGATACAACCACCTTTTAATGCTAAGCTGGTATAACCGATGAAGGCTTTCGTCGAGAGATTGTTGGCAGAAGAAGGGCGTTAGTGTCATGTGGCTCTATTGTGTCCGCTATTTTAGAAGTGGGCTGCAATCTTTAACTTGGAGTGTGATTAAAATAGATTTCTTTGGAGATGCTTTGGTGCACTTGTTTTAATTTAATTATAGCTGTCAGTTGCCGAATAATTATCACGATATTGACTTACTAATAAAATTATGATAACAACCTTAGAATTTCGTGCGTTGCTTGGAATAAATATTTTGCGCCCAGGGAAGGTCTTGGCAAAAAATATTTCTTTATTAGAAATCTGATTTCTATTTAGAAATGAACATTGTCAATAACAATATAAAACACAGGCATGTTAAAATTTTCTAGCATGTGTTGCATACTAGAAAATTGTTTACATAAAATAACTTATCCAATAGATTCTAAATAGAACTGTGATGAAAACAGAATTAAAATTTCATAATACAAACTGAATTTTCAGACCCTTAGGTCTGAAAATTCAGTTTTTACAGTAAGATCCCTTACGCCCATTTGTTTCTGATGTCCTCCAAATAAATATGTATATCGCAGCCATAAGGAAAGCCCGCGACAGTCACGATAATAGTGCGATTTCAGTTTATATTGTTAGTCTGCAGCCGCTTCCCTGACCTTTGGCTCGCGAATCCGACAGTCTAATAACTAGGAGTAATATCGGTAAGGCTGGTCGCAAGCTCTCAGTTAGTATTGACAGGTTTACTTGAGTAAGGCTGAAGTTATGGTTACGATATTTTGTTTTAACAGTGCGTTGTATGAATCAATTTTGAACTTAAATAGACTGGTTAGAAGGAATTTAAATTATGTTGAAAAAATAATAAACGAGTAAATTAATTTGACAAGTGACTTGTTCACTAATTTTTCTACAGTTTCACGGTACAACAAGCATGTAACACCCCCAGTTTTCTTTTCATCTGCATGAATATTTAAAAGTAACGCATGCAATCAGACATGACAACCATACACAAACCGATACTATAAATTGTCAATCTCACATTATAATGTGTAATGAAAAACGGTCAGACACTATCAGTCGTCGATTCACTCGTCACGCCACAGCGTACAGGAATATGCAAATGTGCAGCTTATCAAGCCCCCTGCCTAGACCGACTTTATGACGGACACGTTCGCTGTCGACTTTACGATGCATACGCAAAACAAATAGCTGGCCGTGATTCATCTGCGAAGTTTATGTTATTGCTAGGCTGTGGGCTGGTGTGGTACATGGTGAGTGTATGACAATAAGTGGTGGTTTATTTTAATTTTGTTGACGTAAGGACGTATTCGTTCATCGTAGATAGCTATTTACTAACGTAGGTATCTATTTCGAATAGGCAAAAATCTTAGGATGTCTCAGTGCAAATATATGGGTTGTGGATGTCAGATAGGCACTCGTCTCATGTCAAATACTGGTATTCGGCTTCATCTGCTTGGGTTAGGTCAGCATAGGTCGGGAAAAGGCTAAGATGATTATGACTCAGTGAAAATGGTTTGAGCTATTTTCTTCAAATATAAGTGTCTGTTATATTCATGATCCTTTAAATGTGGCTGCATGTAATTGTAAATGATGAATATGCATGTAAACAAAGGAGGCAAGGCTGAACTTATGACCCTTCGAACGTCAGTCACCGCCTTATTATCATCGCTTTAGACCATTGTTTTGTTGTTTAGAACTTTACGTCAGCTTCTTACAAAAAAAAACGGTACTTACATTTTTCTTTTTTGAAATTTCTTTAATATTCCTCTAGTCATCACATACGCACATTTTACTTCAAGAAGCCATAATCGCCAATCACAAACTCACGCGCAGCCTTACGTAGCTAGCGTTTCACGCAGCACGCTGAGCGCAAACCCATTACACATATTTCTGTTACCCAACTGCGCTTGACCAAACAAACCGTTAGCCATTACAGTGTTAGGTACAGGCATTCTTCCGGCTGAGGTTTGAGTCTTAATTTATCCGCAAAAGCCACAAATCAGGAGTTGAAGTCAAAATCTTACCGCGTTGTGAATTTATTAGACACACTGTGTCTAACAAATTCACTCTACTTGTAACAGTAGATAGCTCAACAATGATGATAGGAAAATTACAGTTTATGCCTGTGTACGTATAGGAACCCTTTTCTTTTATACTTTTTTTTCAATGCATATTGTTTCCTCATGACTGTGCAACAATATTGTCTAAAAGATGATCTTAGACTGTCAAAAAATTTATTCTAACTTAGCCTTACAGCATTGCCTTAGAAGCAATCACATTTTGATGAAAACCATTAAAACTCGTTTTTTTTTTTTAAGGCTTATGACCAATTCACATATTTACTATTGAAGGTTGAGCGCACCTTAGGTAGTCAGTCGCAATACCACTTTACCGTTTCGCGAATATGTTTCATCCCAGCACGAGATATTGTCATAAACTTCGTGCCAACACGAGTCCTAACATGCTATTGACTAACAACGCCACTATTATAATAGATAACACAACAGCGTCACACTTCCTGAGCATGTGACAAGTAACTAATGACCCATGTCCCTCGTCTGTTTGGAATTAAATGTCCCTTGTATTGGTGACAGCTACATAAAAAATATTGCGTTGTCTTTACTGGCGAGGGATATAATATGGGGGATATTGTCATCAATTATTTATTTCTTAGTTAATCATGTCTATTGACGAATATAGTCGGTCCAAGGCGCCGTTCACACGGCGATCATCACTACGATAAATACAATATAATTTTGGAATTACGTGACAGTGAATGTACATATATTATGGTACTGCGGGGTAAATGCATAACACACTAACAATTGCAATGCCTTTAATTTTGAAAATTTCACAACATTCCTTGCATTACTTACTTTGTCGAGCAGATGAATAATTTTTCAAACATAATTATGAAGGGTTGCATATTAGAAAATCAAAACTTTCTCGAGCAAATTTCAAAAGAACAATAAACGAAATAACAAAATTTAAATGACCAAATGTTTTATTTAGAAAAATTTTAAAATCCCAATGTATGTGACATCAAATGAACGACTGATCAAAAGTTGCTAGATGTAATTATAAAATATCAAATCATTACTAATCAAATTACATAATCACAAATGACGACTGAATAAATTTGCTAGATGTAAATATAAGTACCTACCAAATCATAACTAATAAAATTTTATAACTTTAATAATTTATTTCATAGTTTTTAGTAACCTGAGTAGATATACCTAGTAACTGATTACCACGTGCCAAGATCTCCACCTACCACCCACTCGCCTTGGCGTGTTAATGATCACTGTTCTAACCTAACCTAACCCAAATGATTCACCAACAATAGAAGGGATCTGGCGCTCGGCGGCCGCTACCGCGGTACGCTCGCTCCGCTCGCTCGCCTTCACGCGTTAATGGTCACTGTTCTAACCTAACCTAACCCAAATGATTCACCAACAATAAAAGGAATCTGGCGCTCGGCGGCCGCTCCCGCCTTAGTCTTCTTCACCCTTTTCAGTTAATCCATTTGATAATTAATAATTTATCCAGTAATCCATTTTGACCTTTAAACGATTTGGTCAATTGTGTAATAAATAATTTAAACATTGTTTTTCCAGACTTTGGTCAGCTGAACTTTTGATCAAATGACCATCGTTATTTTAAAATGAATTGTTGATTTGTATGTTGTTCTTTTGAAATTTGCTCAGGAAAGTTTTGATTTTCTAATATGTAACCTTATGAAGCAATGGATTAGGAATGTGTTACGCAATTGGGGTGCAATTTTGTGAAACAAAATCCGGTAAGAATATTTTTTCAATGTAAAATCATAAAAAGGCAAGCGGAGGCTAGGTGGTTGGTACCACCTGCATGAGAGTAGACGTAGAGGGTGTGCACGTGGAGAGACTGTTTTCAAGCTGTAAATTGTTACAGGGTGATGATGAAACAGAGCTATGGTTTAAGTTCTTACGCAGGTTCCGGCGTAATACCCATCCAATAGGTATGTTTTCCCAGTCACCCCTAACGAAAACATTGAAAAAGGTAATTTTATTTCAACAAGAGTCCATCAAATAATTATTATGATACACAAACCTACCTGAAGCTATATATATATATACACCTGTATATACCTGTTTACTTTGTACGTACAAAATACGACAATAAGCGAACACAAGACGGTAAATACATATTTATGTGCCTAGTTCGGTAAGAGGAGGAAACTAGCGAAGAGTTAATACATGACTTCGCTTCACTACTTAACTAAACCAATAAACTACAAAGTCTTCAGTGTCACTTTAGCGACAAGGTTTTATTTCTCATAAAAACAGAATCACCATCTGTATCATTATACTTATCTAAGAAACTTGTAATTTTTGTCTATACGACCAATAAATGAAATACATTTAACCAAAAGGTATTTATTTCAAAACCCATAGAGCGACAACTGTATATTTACGATTATTTTTACGATCGCCGCTTTTTGGACGAAAAAGTACGGTTGTATGGCGCCTGCATCGCGCCGTTCGGTTTTTCTTCGGCAATTTTCGTAGATGGCTAAGTTTCAGTAAGTTTTTATGCGAAGTTAATAGTTAATTACTATTCACTTTAATAATTTGAATAACATATTTTTCAACACAATTGCTCGTAAAGTAGCTCTTATTGAACCGTTTTTAGGTTCATAATTCAGTGTATTAAAAATGCGTGCTTTTTCCTTTATATTATCGGACTAGTGCTGTAATGCCACAGATAACTAATCAGGATTTGGTTGCGACTCGCTAAAAACAATAACATTGGACTTGCCTGGGAATTGAACGTGATATCTACCTGTCACTGATTAAATACGCACTAAATAGGATACACGTATTATCACACCCACTTTAACATTCTATGCGTGTTTCTTATATTTTAATTAACAATAAAAGCGAAAACTGAAATCAATTTTGAATTTTTACAAACGTCAAACAACCGACCATAGGCAACCGACATCCTTTTTGACTGGTCTAAATTTATCTTGTCATTGAAGTGTTAGTGATTGACATAATAAACATCGACTATTTGTTCAAGGAGTATTTTATTACTCTTTTATTGAAAAAAAACTAAAACTATTTAGTGTATTTTTAATTATTATACAAACAATCGTGTTTTCGGCTAGGATTTTCAAGATGCTGTTGAAGCTAGCCCGCGTTTAAGGATGCGGTCCTATTTCCTTATTAAATAATGTCGTAGGTCTATATGTAAAAAAGGGGACCCCTCAAGTTTTAGAATATTATACTGCTTTAACACTGAATTTGTTACGAATCATAACGAATACCTTCAAAAAGGGCACGGGTTGGCGAAGACGTATTCAATACCGAATGTCAAAAGGAAGACTGTTTCTGGGAATTAAAACTCCAATCATATCCCCTTCAAGTGATCTTAAATCCTCCGAGCTAACTAGACGAATACAAAATATCGTTACTGTTAGAAATATTATAATAGTACATTATGATACGAGTGTGCTGTATTATAATTTAGCCGAGTGGGTAATGATCAATGCACACGCGTTTCATACGACGTTTTTACAACAAACTTGCGAGGAAAAAAATAGACTTATTGTAAGAACTTATGCTGGAATAACGTAACTATAGAGATGATAAATTTAGATTTATAAAGTTCAACTGACCTTTGTTGCAAGGTACTGTCAATCAGAGCTTCTAAAAAAAAAAAAAAACGTCGGTTGGTGACAATACTCGTACTTTAGATTTCGTATTTTTTTAATAACAACAAAAACGATAACAAATGTAAACGGAAAATGGCGCGCTGGTTTTACTTTTTCCGCTAGCGATGCGCGCGCAATTGTAAATAAAGTCACAGGCAAAACCGCTGAACAGCCTATATAAAAATATAATAAATAAAATAATAATTTAAATACGCAAAATTAATATTAATGTGTAGTGAAAAATGTATAATTTGATGAAATATTATATTTTATTTATTTACACAGTAGGCATAAAAAAGGCAAGAAGTACCCACGCACAATGGTCCACCTGAAGGAAACCAAACCCCATAACATAGAACATAGAAGGCAAGAAGTCTCTTTGATGAGATTAAAAAAGCACAAATCTCTGCTTGGGTTAAAATATAGAATGCTCATTTAATAGTTTAGGATAGTTCATACTAGTTCCATGTATTCAAAGTCAATTTCTTTATACAAATTCCATGCTGCCATGATAGTACTTAATACTTCCATACTGCCATGTCACGTTTTAAAATTTGCCAAACAACAATGGCCGCTAGAAATTTTATTGTCTATGGTTTTAGTGATGTGGTAGTATGATCTTTAAGTTTTGGTACTTTCGATGTTACGATTAAAAAAAAAAAAAAACTTAACTTATTTATTATAAAAAATACGAAATCTAAAGTATTGTCACCAACCGACGTACAAAAGTTTTTAAAAGAAGTTCCGATTGACAGTACATGGCAACAAAGGTCAGTTGAAGTTTATAAATCTAAATGTATCATCTCTACGAGTATAGTTACGTTATTCCAGCATAAGTTCTTACAATAAGTCTGTTTTTTTCCTCGCAAGTTTGTTGAAAAACGTCGTATGAAACGAGTGTGTATTGACCCACTCGGCTAAAGTATCGCGCTCGCCTGTGGCTCGCGCGCCTATCCCGCCTTGTGGCTAATGACCAATACAGCACACTCGTATCATAATGTCCTATTGTATGGCTTTATAAATACACATTCTTAGATTTTCTTGACATCTTTACTATTTTTTCAGTCCCTATTAGCCATTACGGACTTGTTGTTGCTTTGAAATAAAATACGAAAGTACGTAATCATTCAGTTCAGTTAGGTATGTACAAAATATTTTACTTACAAGGTACCTTGTAAGTAAAATATTTTCATACCTATACACATTTTAAACCGCTGAACCAAACTGACCAGCCAGCTAACTTGCACTAGCATACATTTTATGCCAGTGCAAGTTCCAGTATAGTCGACAAAGCGGCAAAAACACTGTAACGTTGTGTTTGTTAATCACTTACCAACTTATAAATCTTGTGTTCTTTGGTCCTTAAATGTATAAATCAATAGAATTTGTATGTTAAGTGATAAACTTTTGTTCAAAACTCGCACTTGTGCTTAGCTATCACTCTTAACTTGGAACTTACGAGTTCCTGTTATGGCAGTCGTAAGTTTCTAAAGGTCTTTATGCCGGCCGTCTTTACTAACACTAGGCGATACCTAAATTCATTCCTAATTAAAAGTGTTTTTGTTGTTGGATTTTTAACTTTCAGCGTTAAGCCGACCGTTGAGAATCAAACAGTGCGATTTTATTTAGGCATCTATTAGGTGTCGGCCAGTATTAGTTAAAACAGGCCTTAGTGTTCAGGACCACTTGCTAAAATAATAAAAGAAAAGGAAGACTTCGTAATAAAATAGTTATAGATAATATAAATAACTTGATCACTTTCCGTAGTCGGTTGCCTTCAATAATACGGTTAATATGATGCAATAATATATTTTTACTAATGCCGATGATAGAATAAAAAACCATCTTCTGTGTTCTGTTAATAATAAAAAAACATTTTACAGCATTTTAGCCATAAATAATTTATTCTTTTATTTATTTTATAAAATAATAACACAATTAAAATCATTCATAGGTAGGAAAATTTGCTAATTACAAGCTTTCACATGTATACATCTAGTAACAAATACTTTGCGTTGACTAAATGTTCGTTAACAGCGAATTGCAAACCAAGAAAAATAAATAAAAATATTTTTAGCTTGTTAATAAAAAGGTAGACGAAAACATAAAAAAGAAAAAGTTTGTCTAGTCGTGCAAGATCAAAACAGTTAATTCATATATTAGCGACTACATAACATTACATCAGATATCACAAACCGAACCAATTTGTAGTTATTCATGACTATCATCAAAATATTCCTTGTTTAGGATCCTTCTAATACTGTGTGCGCTGACGCAAAATAGATCGATCTCTAATAAGTAACAAACATCCGAACACGATTCACCTATTACAAATTAAAGATAGCACAATATGCGAGTATATAACTTAATACATAAAAATGAGACTGAGAGACTCCTGCGCAGGCTGCGCGTTTTTTATGGAATTCTATTAAAATAGTTGTGGATATTTAGCGCAAAAGCTCACGAGGAGTGACGAGACACCTGCATGAGATATCGGGCCAACAAGTTAATTACATGTAAGCGTGGGACATACGGGTCGACAGGGTAACTGACGGTCAAACATTTTTATTCGATGAACTATAACTATTTTGTTTCTTTTTATTATTTTATTTTAATTCCACGGGCTCCGTTATAAAAGGTTGTGACTGCTCGAACTAACCAAATCATACACAAGTTTTCGGTCCATATGACACGAAATAAAAATAGTAAGAGTTTTGGAAGGTTTCAGTTCAATAATTAAAACAAAAAACTTAAGCTATGTTATGTTTATTTGCTATAAGTTTTATTAGAACTTTTATACCTACTTTATGAGAAGTTATCAAAGTTCTCCTGAAATATAAATCTGTCGTAACTTCCAGACCGAAGGCAGCTGAATACCAGTAATTATTTAAATGGAGCGACTGCCTATCTGCCCTCCACAACCCAGTTACTGGATAAGACGATACCCCTTGGTAAGACAACTGGAACTACAAACATTAATTTCGAAATAAATACGCCAAAGACCTTTTTATGTATTCCACAGAAACTGAACGATCTATGATCACCATGCTAACTCGCTGTGTATTAGCATTACATCCTTTGCATTAAACCAATTCCAGTGGATTTTTCTTTCAAACCTATTAAAATAGTCTCCAAGTCTTCCGTAACTTACGTAACAAACAGGCGAACATGTTGGCCAAACTATTAGTCCATACATCTCCATATAAAGAGCATACAAGCTCGGTATATTTATAGGTAGTTTTAATACCAAGTGTGGACACCATACATCACTTTCAAACAGTTTAACCAGTTTTAAATAGTTTATAAAATCGTCTCTGCGGTCTTTGCGTAAGAGCCTGACTGGGTAAGCAATTGGCTGTATATAAAGTTAGTATATTTTTTTATATAGGGCAACTAATTTGGAATTCAATCAAAAAGACCTTTAATGGCTACCTTAGGTTTATTCTGACGAGAAACTGTTTAGTTGTACCTAGTAGAACTTTAAAATACAATATAATTAATTTTACTGCCGCCAATACAATGCAGCTTGCGACCTTGCTGTGTTTAGATTTGCAAAAGTGTCGCTGAAATTATAGACAACTAGAATCTTGATGTTGCAGAAGTCCATTGGTAGTACAACTATTGTAACCACATGATGGTGTTACTATTTGGAAGTCAATAAGGAAATTAAATGAGGCCTTACCTGAAAATGTAAGTCGTTACAAGCAAGTTTACTTGTACATTTCTCCACCGTGTATCAAGCATCCGATGCGTGTAAACAGTTCCATAATGTTAGATACCCATGTTTTATTATCAGATAACTCAATTTACTGATGTTGATCAGACTCTGAAACATAAAATTGCTTGATATACCGATAACCCGGTTAGACCAACCAGGCACACGAATTACGACCAATAAAAAAGTATATATACTAACTGTAGGTATCCTAGGTTCCGTGGACCGCGGGCGAAATAAACCATTTAAATATTATGAAGAAAACTCAGTGATTCCAGTCTAATGAAGGTTTATTATAGTTTTTATGGTTTCAATTCCAATCTTACTTGAAAACCAGCTCTTATTGCGATTCCCGGATATCATTTCTTATTGCTAGAATGTGAATAAGTGGAGGTGTGTCTATGAGGGTGTATAAAGTGGAGGTGTGTCTATGAGGGTGTATAAAGGTAGGGAAGGACTCAATGGTGTATGAGAGGGTCTGTGGCTGATGCCTAGTTGGACGGCCGTGCTGACGAATACTGGATGTCACATAGAATAGGTACTCTTTATTACACACCTTGTTACAGGCTGGATATGGAAGTGCTAAAATAGCCCGCGAAATTCAAATTTTCTTTAGGTTTTTCCAATTTGCATGGCTTTATACAGAATTATAATCATAAGTATCAACAATACAACTAACTCCTTCTTAGTTAGAATTGGCCTCAAATGTCATGATTTCATGATATAGTCCTTCTATCAATCAATCTGCCTAGCCTTTTTCCAACTATATCGGGGTCGGCTTCTAGTCTAACCGGATGCAGCTGAATACCAGTATTTTACATGGAGTGACTGCCTATCTAACCTCCACTAAGATACCCCTTGGTAAGACTGGTTGTCAGACTTTCGGACTTCTGACGACCCGTAACGACTGTCAAAGATCCATGAATGACAGCCGGGACCAACGGCTCAGCGTGCTTTCCGAGGCACGGAGGAGTCTCGGTATGTAAAGATGGTCACCCATCCACGGACCAACCGCGGCAAGCGTAGCTTAATTTGATCGATCGACCCGTGCGGCATTACTTAGCCATTCCAAAACGTAGATCTCTATGGAGAAGAACGGGCAAGAAACTCCAAGGACACTCTTTTAAATGTAGATATTACAAAATCCTGGGTACATTATTCTTGTTGCTTCTATATGTGAAGCAATGTAAACAAAAAAAAAAACAAAAACTATTCAAAATATAAGATAAAAAGATAAAAAATAAGCCCTGGCGGTATTATTCCGCAGGGATACTTTTAGTACACTGCAAATAATAATGATGATGATGATTATGCTTCATCATCATCATCATTTCAGCCGAAAGACGTCCAGTGCTGGACATAGGGCTTCCCCAAGCACCACCACTTTGACCGGTTCGGCTCATATTAGATTAAAGGATTGCATTGTATTTTGAACTTACAAATGCGTGGCGGCGTTCTGGCCGACGCCCTCGGGCAAGAGGCGTGAGTGTACGTATGTAAATGCGTGTTTAATTAATCAATCTTCTTCTAATTGTTATTTATCTTGTGTCATACACCGACCCTCACAGAGAGGAGTCCAGTGTCCCAGCTGTGGATCATTAAAGGTTCATTATGTTCGCTATTCAGCTCTGAGGAACTTCGTTCCAAACCAGAATAGAAGTTAAGTTCTAGACGCGTTGATGTCTTTTGTACGCAGGGATCACAGATAAACTTGTCTTTGTGTAAGTTTACTGCCTCGATAGGCGGTCAAAATGAGCATGAGGTTTGATTCCTGGGTTGCACAAAGTGTTATTGGATTTTTCCATTTGGAGTTTCTCACTAACTTCATAGTCTGGTTTAGCTCAATTGATTGCAACAGGGTCTGTCGAAATATGGGTGTACTAAGCTACCTACACCTCTGCCTAACACTTCGGGGAATACAGCTTAATTTATCTTGGTAATTCGTATTAGCTTTAAACATAAATTTCTGATGACGTCACTCGTTTCTGTTCGCAATAAGCTTATCTCCGTTAAGTCTAGGACATCAAGGTCTTAACATGATAATGCGAACTACTCTAACCAAGATTAGTCAAAGTAATGTTATCTGCAACCGTTTACCGATACCGCTATGCGAATTAGAATAGAAGGTTTACATCGTACTGGTGACTCGACTCATGGAATTCTATTGGCTTCCTCAAAGCACAAACTTTCAGGCATTTCTCCTAGAATTCCTTAGAAAATAGACTGAGTGATAACTCAGGGCGAATTTCACCAATGAAATTGAACGCGATCAGCACAATAAGTAAACCACGTCCAAGAGCTGTCAGTGTCATCTATGACAGCTCTTAAACGCAGTTTACAAGTTCTGATCGCGTTCAGTTTCATTGGTGAAATTAGCTCTAAGTCTAGAGGCACTAGACATAAGCTAGATAAGCTGCGAAGTCTCAAATCGTCCTCGCCCTCATTGGCTATGGCGTTTAATTTTTACGTTTATTTTTTCTTCTGTTAGGTATCTTCTTATGTCTGAGTTCTTTGTATGATGAAGGCATTGCCACCATCGCCTGTGTTGTTACTGCCACCCTTTTGCTGGTACACAATATAAGTCAATGGTAAAAATATTTATGGTGGTAGTAAGTACTTTCTCAGATGAACTCTTTCATGAAATATTTCATGAGGTATCTTATTTATTTTTAAATATCGCAGCATTATGCTGAGATAAGAGCCTTTTTTGTAAAAAAAAATATCGTTTGTGTTTCCTGTGCGTGTCCCAGATACTTTATTTCATGAAACTAGAGCTTTTGTAATATTTCTACTGCTAAAGCTTCTGTACCAACTTGTATTTATTATCGGCCTCCACGTGATCTCATATTAAACTGCAAATTGCTGATAAAAAGGCGACTATAATCCTTATCGTGCTATTACCATCGGGTGGGTAGGCAGGTAAGCTTGATAGGCCAGAGCAGGTATATTATGGAGTACGTGTGTATCAATGATTGCATCGGTGTATCCGCTAGGGGGCGGGGTTAACTGTGCAGGAGATTATCAAGAACCTACCTTCCTTAGGGGTGGGTAGGGAACTGAGTTGATCGTGTTATGGGGTCTTAATCTGTCGATTAAAAGAACATGTAAGATGTTTTTCTTTATCTATATATAACAGTTGTTTTGCAACCCTATTTTGTTAGGGTTGGTGATTCTTAGGAATGTTTGAATGGTTAAATTAAAGCATATGATTTTAAAGTTCAACAAAACAGTCATTATAGCAAAAATAAAAACGAATCGGCGGCTCCATAACTTGATGAATATTAAAATAATATATGCAAAATATTTCATTTAAAATATGATTCATATATTTCAAAGTCAGATTTAAAATATGTAGCCGACTTGAAAGTTGAATCGCTTACAAAAAAAAAGTAAAATATCGACATATTTTTTTCATGAATAAGGAACGAAGGCGTTGATGTGACAAGTACATGACACTAATTAAGGACGTAATGCTCAATACAAAAGAGGTTTTATTCGTAAATATCATCCATCTTAATCACTCTCTAGAACTCTTATCTCAATGACATAAAACCCAAATCTGAATACCACAACTGAAATGTAAAGTTGCATTAACGACCCAAGAGTGTAAGGACCTTATTTTGAAGTGATAAGGTTGAAATTTGAATAGGGAAAGTATATGAAAGATGTCACATGGATACAACGTTGACAATGACCACCGATTGAGCGATCTGATCTGCGAGTAATCGATAAGAGATCGGAATCGAGAGGAAATCGATTCAATCGATTCGTCTCGTTATTTCAGACGTTGATTATTGAATATTGGTTTAAGGATTATACTTTGTTATCTGATGGTAATGTTTTATCTTTTGATGATAAGGCTGTCAATATAAATGCACTGACAAAAACCTGCCCAATACATAACAATGTTGTGATACGTTTCCGACGAATCTTGTAAAATACTTACCAAAAAATGTCGTGTTTAAAACATATATGCAGGTAGCATACATGTTTTGAAGTTGTTTCAAACATAATGTATTATTTACATTTTGATATTTTTCTTCAAGTTTTGTATGCAACTTGTTGTAGGAGTAAACGATAAACGAAAACAGTTGACGCAACATATTACTATGTAGAATACATGTTTTACATCTTGGTGTAAACGCGGGGTAAGAGGTACAATACTCGTACTAGTAATAGGCCTCTCCAAAGATATGCCTTCAAATTCGTTTCCTTGAATGCTCAACATAGAAAATATTTTCTACTAAAATAATTGCAATATAACATAACATCACGCCTGTATTCCCGAAGGGTTAGGCAGAGGTGTACCTATAGTACACGCACATTTCGCCAGTTATGTTTAAGTCCCATGAAATAGGGGGCGAGCCTATTTATTTATTTATCAAGAATAATTTATATTGTGTTTAATAATTTTCATACATCATAATTAATAATATTAATATAAATTCTAAAAGTGATCATGCAGCAATAATAAAAAATTTGAGAGGTGTCAAGGGACACCCGGATGGAACGAAGTTCCTCTTTCTATGAGAGAGAGAGAGAGAGATAGACAGAGAAACACGCGCACGCCGCACGGCTTACAACTGTAGCAAAAAGTGTCGTTACAACTTTTGGTCTCGAAGTATAAGTATAAGTAAGTATCTCTTGACTCGTGTCGACTTATACACTCGCTCGCTACTTCAACTTCAACTTCGACTTCGACTTCGACTTCGACTCCGACTCAGACTTCGACTTCGTCTCCGACTCCGACTCCGACTTCGACTTCGACTCCGACTCCGACTTCGACTCCGAGTCCGACTTCGACTTCGACTTCGAGTCCGACTTCGACTCCGACTCCGAATTCGACTTCGACTTCGACTTCAACTCCGACTCCGACTTCGACTTCGACTTTGACTTCGACTTCGACTCCGACTTCGACTCCGACTCCGACTTCGACTCCGACTCCGATTTCGACTCCTACTCCGACTTCGACTTCGACTTCGACTTCGACTTCGACTTCGACTCCGACTCAGACTTCGACTTCGACTTCGACTTCGACTCCGACTCCGACTCCGACTTCGATTTCGACTCCGAGTCCGACTTCGACTTCGACTTCGAGTCCGACTTCGACTCCGACTCCGAATTCGACTTCGACTTCGACTTCAACTCCGACTCCGACTTCGACTTCGACTTTGACTTCGACTTCGACTCCGACTTCGACTTCGACTTTGACTTTGACAGATTCTCAGACAGCGGCGCTTTCGGCGCCGCGCTAAAGCATTCTTGCGATACTGAGCGCACATTGCCGGCGCAGTGAAATTTAGGGTACCTTTATTTTATTTTATTATTATTGTTATTAAGCAAATGTTGGAGATTATTTTAGTATAAATACTACGTACGAAAATGATGTAGAACTTCGGATATTCAGACTTGTTTCCAAACCTAGTAGAAAATTTAATTAGGTCCAGTCATTTTTTCTTTACATAAAAGTCATATAACAAAAATGTATTCTATTATAAAAGTATCGGATATGTTTAATATGAGGAAAATTATTTTGATGAATTATATTCAACAGAATCCGCAAATTAGAGCTCTCAAATGAGCTCTACATGAGTTTTTGCCAAAACATGCATCAGGAGAACGATTATTGCTAGATAAATAAATAAATAATGAAAAAATTCGCTTTATTATTATTGTAGAAGAGAAAACGAACTATTTTTACCAAGTAATTGTTATTTATACTAACCAAAGAATAGTATTCAATTTCAACGAGGAAATCATGCATCTACGCGCATTTTTGTAATAGGCCCCTTAAATTAGGTACAAGTTTAAGTCCTTTCTACGAGAGTTTTCCCTGGCTATTCTTTCTACGAGAGTTTTCCCTGGCTATTCTTTCTACGAGAGTTTTCCCTGGCTATTCTTTCTTTCCCAGACTCGTATTCATGGATATACTTTTTTAAATTAACTAACAAAACAAATATGTATAAGCTAGACAATGTTACAATATTTAAGCGCTGAAAATGAGATCGACAGCTTTTTCTTTATATAATTCTAACAATTTTACGTATTGCTCTTTTTTGGAGAATGAAGGCTCGCTGAGAATTATAATCGAAGGTTTTCCCCCAGAACTGTATACTGTATCGAAGTCTAGATTCGACAAGAGCAAAATAAACTCTAAACAACCGTACTTATTTCGCCCCTCAAAGTCCTCAACGCATAACACGCAGATGGTATAGTGCTAGTTCTTTTTTCCAGTTCAGCAAATCATACAAATGGATACCTAGAAATTTGCCGTCTCTCACTAATTCTATATTTTCATTGTTAAGGGTTATATCCATATTATCTTTATTGCATGCAGTGGTTCGAAACAACATGATGTTCGTTTTTTTTTATATTTATTATTAATCTATTTGTGTTGAACCAAAACTGACAAGCTGCCAACGTAGTATCGACCTTGTCTGTCAGGTCACTAATACTCTTCGCCTCTACTACAGCGTTAGTTTCATCGGCAAAGACTACGAGATTAATGTCTGGAATGTTTTTTTTAAATATAATTAATTAAATCGTTAGTGAAAATAATAAACAGAAAGGGATCTAATATGGAACCCTTTTTTTTTAGGGTGGGAAATTTTCAAATAACTTCTCCTGCTCTGGGCGAAGCGGGAGGGCGTGTCAGACTCTTACTGACTAAAACCCACCCGTGTTCCTTCCGTGTTGCCTGTACGTTGCCAGGGGCCACGGTATCCCTTTCGGACTTTCCCACGACCCCGGCAGGCATCGGTCCTAGCGGACCCCGTCAGTTGTGCTGACATCTCTTTGAGGCGCGCGTGGAACACAACGCGCCGTCGACCCGGGCCTGATCCTTATCGGACGGCGAGCTACCCATTGCTCACCGTCCGCAAGCCCGCGCCTACGGTGGCCGGGAATCGGCATGCAATTAACTACTGAAAATGTCCTTTATCGTAAACATATAATCTATAAAATATAAACATACAATCCTTCTCCAATTATGTTGCAACATTCTTTACTAGATATTTTAAGAAAATAACACAAGGCCCACTACGTTTACGAACACAGTAACGAAACTTACATGTCAATTCACATTCCCTTCAAGAAAGACAATATCAACGCCGACACTTAAAAACAAACATAAATACAACTACATATAAACAACAAAACGAGGAAAAATGGACCTTAGAACCTTGGAACACGAGTGAGGGTAAGGCAAGTGGTATGGAAGTGTACCTGGTTGCCGCAAACCGCTGAAACTCGATGCTATGTAACGAAACTCACTCATATTTAATATTTATAAGTAATCAGACAAGCTTTTGTTGTTTTTTGAAGTTGCAGGGTTTCTTTTGAGTAAAAAGAAAACGGGAAATATATTTTGAAAGATAAATCTCCCAGATTTATCTTAGAATGGACTTTGAGAGTTCATTACGCAACATTTTCAATCTCATATTTTCTTAGAATTACCTCTTGAATTTGTATGTTTTAACTATTGTTTCTCAATGTTAATGGAATCATTCTGTTTCTGAGGTAGCCATATTCTTTTTCGTTGTTTTTTTTTTTCAGCTACTGTGAGGGTCATTCCCATGCTCAGTAATTTGTGTCTATTTATTACATTATAGGGCATAAAGCTTCTCCCTTCTACGCTATTCTGCCTTTTCTGGACTGCTTTCTACATTGGGTGGGTTGACTATGGGTTTTTCTGCATTCCATACCGTTCATAAACTCTCCCGCGAAGAAACTACAGAACGCTACCTGCTGCAATCCTTGCATACTCCTTTCATACATACTGGCAATAATTTGTGTCTATTTATTACATTATAGGGCATAAAGTCCATGCCGTTCATAAACTCCCCCGCGAAGGCAGAAACTACAGAACGCTACCTGCTGCGATCCTTGCATACTCCTTTCATACATCTGGCAATAATTTGTGTCTATTTATTACATTATAGGGCATAAAGTCCATGCCGTTCATAAACTCTCCCGCGAAGGCAGAAACTACAGAACGCTACCTGCTGCAATCCTTGCATACACCTTTCATACATCTGGCAATAATTTCTTGATATCACACTGCCTAATTCCCCTAATCATCATTTCTTCCCACTTTCTCCCAACGATATCATTCCATTCCACACTGCTAATGTATCACACATTCTTACACCAGAAAAAAAAGCATTTTCGTAATTCGTTGCAATTCCCAAAAACACTTCGGCAACTTTCGGCCCGTTACGTCACCACCGCCATGTTTTACCGCGCAAAAACCGTGTCGTGCGCCTGCACATGTTCCAGGCATGTCTCGTCGCCTAATTGGGTAGTTCTACCGCCGCGCCTGCTCATTGGACAAGGGGCGGCGCGTAATTATTTTAATAACCCCACCTCCTTTTAATTAAAGCGAATTGCACATGAAGTAATGTGATGGAGTTTAGTTATGATTTTTTATATTTGTGTTTATGAGAAGTTGGACTGTTTATGTAAGTTTGTGATGAGAGGTAGGCAGGAGTACAGGAGCAGGTTTTGATGTAAATAGTCTGTGCTGTGATGTATGAATGAAAGGGAGTGACTACTGAGATGATGCCGAATAGAGAAGTACCTATGAAAGAAAAAAGAAATGTCCCGCCGACGCCAAATATATTGGGTCAAAGGCAAGAGAATCAGTGAAGCATTTCAAAAATCATTTTACTGTTGGATGAATTTATATTCGGTTATCAGGGCAAATGCGATTGATTGCAGATCTAGAAAACTTTGTTTAAACCTATTCTTCTCATAATTTGTAACTCCCTTAGGAAATGATCATAGATCACTTAAAAGATAATATATTTACGATAGACAGAATGGACTAATTAAGTTTTAAAGAACAGCAATTTGAAGGTTCGTCTGTCATGCCGGATGCTAAGCGCTCACCAGACGACCTACATCTTTATTAATAAGTCGTAAAATTTATATTATAATGGTTACCGTTGTTGCGAAGAAAGGAACGGGATTGTTCTTGGTCTTTCAGAACTTTATGTCCATGACACGTTATTTTCTCGAAAGACGTTGATACAAGAATACAGAATTGACTATGAAATACATGAATTTTCCACAAGAATGATTCGATCGTAAATGAAAATTTAAACTTTTGATAAAAGTTAAAACGAATTATTTCCTCAATTATACTATTGTTATGATATTGAAAAGTTAGGTTAGATAAGTTTTGTTGATACAAGAATACAGAATTGACTATGAAATACATGAAGTTTCCACAAGAATGATTCGATCGTAAATGAAAATGTAAACTTTTGATAAAAGTTAAAACTAATTATTTTCTCAATTTTACTATTGTTATGATATTGAAAAGTTAGGTTAGATAAGTTTTGTTGATACAAGAATATAGAATTGACTATGAAATAAATGAAGTTTCCACAAGAATGATTCGATCGTAAATGAAAATTTTAACTTTTGATGGTTAGATAAGTTTTTATTTCAAGACCAAACATTTTCAGCTAACGGTTCATGTGCCAAGTTTTATCATCCTTGCGTTCGCGCAACGCAATAGATCGAACACGGTATTTCATATGAGACGGGTGTGGTCGGATGCCAATGGTTGTGATTACCATTGGGTTCCCCGGACTACCTGTCAGATCTAGGGTTGATATATGATACGAGTACGTTGTTTGAGCAGTTTCAGTCTTCCTCTTAAATAGTAACATCTTTTTGGTTATTGTTTTCCTCCTCCTCTGTATTATGTCAAATTTCTTGAATTAAGAGATTCAAGAAATTTGAATTTGACACTTTCTTCTTCTAATCATTAAATTTCAGGTTTGCTCTCCTATGATCTGTGTGTGATGTAATTTTGCATTGATCTCCCCCTTTTCCATTCGGTCTTCACCTCAATCAAGTCCTAAGACGTTCCACTGACCCAACATTAGACATAAGCCAGTACTACGTTATGATACAATGACCAGGTTATAGTCATTGGTTGCAAAATGACAGTTTTATTAGTATCTATGGATTTATAAGGAACTATAAATCAATTTTATTGTAGTTTAAATGACTATTTATCAGACTCGGCGTTGGATATCTTCATTGCACAAACTGCTGGCATTTAATCAAATAAACCCCTGTTCATGAGGGTAAATGCCATGAGGCAATTGTAAAAAAGCTACACTAGCTACATGCCTGTTTATAAATGATTCTTTATGCCAAAACTTGCACGGGTGTTGTGTTAAAGAAGCTTTTGGGCAAATAAATTGTAAACACGAGCCACGTATGCTTTTTCAACCCAACAATGAGCATTGTTGAGGCGAAGAATGAAATGCGTTCTGTTTGTACGTAAACGTGTTAGCAAGTGCTTTTTCATGCCAACAGTTTAAAGCTCGTATTTTTTTAAAAACTACCCGAAGGTCCTTTAGCACAACACCGTACAAGTGTTGACATGAAAAAGCATTTGTAAACACGCGGCCTACATAATATAGTCAAACAGAACAGGAGATAAACTAACACATTTGAAAGTATATACAATCAGCAATTTCTAGCTTCCCTTTTCCAGAAATCAGCCTGTTCATTGTATTCTCTGTTTCGCTAAAGCTCAGCTTTCGGTTTCAAAGTATCGATAAGGAGTATCTCAATCGGAATACCTTCAAAAACTTTGGGAATCCTATCACATAACTAGTCTGAACATGCACTATGTAAGTACACGATAGTCAAAATAATCAGGTATTAGTATTCTATAGACACATGATATTTGAAGTCGTTGACAAGAATTGTAATAGGCTCACATGGGTCTTCCCGACGGTTCAAGGTCATATCATTGATATTAGGCTATTGTTCTATTATGGCTAAAGACGTATTAGGTTAAAGTCTAGACGTGTCTATAATATAGGTTAGTTGTTTCCTGGCAAATATTATTATTACGTACATTGGAACCAGCTTGTCATGGTTTAAGTAATAATCAATTCTATTATCCTGTAAATTTTGACGTTTAATGAGACTAAAATTTAGGTAAAAAAAAGCCGGAAAAAGATGATGGCTATAGACAGTTTAGGCCACGTACAAATTGGTGAAACGTAACATGATTGTAACTTGTAACACATTATTAAAATTGCGCATTGCATAATATATTAGACAACTTAGGGCTGATTTCACTTTGGTGAAATCCGTACTTATTAGTGTTTCATTTTATGTTACGTTTCCCCAATCTGTACCCGGCATTAGAAATCAAGCTGGTTCATGGATTCAGTCCTCATTCTGTTAAACTTATGACAGGATGGATGATTATCCTGTCATTTCTTAGGCACTAGCTAGATGCACCGATTAGTGCGTATTTGGGTCTTTTTGAAGTAGTATATTTAGTCACCGTTAGTCCTACGTTAACAAAATAGACCAATTTAATCCAAACCATATAAAATAGATCTTGCTAAGCAAGTCAATCATTTATTTCACAACGATATTCAAATTCTATGGCTACTTTGTCGCCGTTTGTTAGCTTAGATAGGCCACTTATCTAGCTCGGGTTGTAGGTGTTACCTGTTTTATAAGCGGCTATGAGTGTCAAGGGCTACGGGTGGAGAACCAGGTGTAACTTCATTAGTTAGTTAGTAGTACCTTCGTTTTGTACTACTAATGGTTAAGTAATAAATACGAGTATTGTTTTCTGCCTATTGTGCTTTATTGGATTATATTTAACTGTTTTGAACTATCAAATGCAAGGATCTTGTCGTTGGTGATTTAAAATAAATCTATGATTTTTAGCAGGCAGCAGGTAAATGTTTTTCGTCCGTATTAGTGTTTAATTTTGTTGATTTACTATGTAAGAAGCTTCTCAAAGTAGTCAATAATACTGCAGCAGACGTATAATTTGGACTGCTCAAAATACACATTATTAAAATTCGTTAAAAATTCGTTGTTTCTCGAGCCAAAACACGTCTAGTATATGTCCAAAAATATAAAACAATTGTTTCCAGGCGTTGTAATCTCGCATAACCACGTATAACTAATCTAAAAACCAGAAAAAAAGAACAAAAGAATCCAAAACGCATCAGCAGACTGTAATGGAGATCACGTAGCCTCGGATCTCTGATTACCTCTCTCACTTTAATTTACGACCGTTATTCGAGTGCGAGTGAGATAGAATTAATAATGGTCTAACCGCAACCCGGACTATCATTAGGTGGTATTCCATTTATGAACACTGTGTCTCTTGGGCGTCCGGACTGAGAGAGTTTTCTTGTGGGTTGGAACACAGTGTTGGATGGTTACAGCTGTTGTTGAAAGCCTATAGAGGTTGTTATAGTGGCGGAAACCGTGGTACGTCGGTACAGTAATCGTACAGCCGACAATCGTAAGAAATAAATGATTTTTTCCTTTTTTTCCTCTGAAGCCTCAAATTGGTTTTTATATGTTTTCCTTAAGATCTTTCGAGACAATCGGCCGTGGCGGTGTGATTATGTATAATTTAATCGGTGGTTATCGATGCAGCCGTTGTCAATGCGTGATGCCATTATAGTGGCTTTAAACGCAATTTTTCCCTTTTTGTGAGGTGAAAAAAATTATGGTGGTAATGATATGGATTATGAAATAAAACATAAATATCAGTAATGGTCCATTCGTTAAACGTACTACCTACCTAGTACAGTTGAATACACAAGTTTTGAAATCTATCAAATTAAAATTACACTTATGAAGTTAATATTTGCTTTGAAGAGAAATTCAATTGTATTCGTTTCTATTGTTAAATTGAAAATTGTTTAAGTTTCGAAAAACAGTTAAAATAAGATAATAATGATAGCGGATTTTCTTATCCGAGAGTCTAAGAATTATTTTAGGAAGCTTTTCATCGATAAGGGAGAACAAGTTTTTGCACAGACCTCTGCCTGTCCTTAGCTTTGATCCTTTTATGGTATGTCAATTTCGTTATCATAACTTATATTATAAATGCAAGAGTTAGATAGATAGACGGAGCAGCCGTGGGCAAAAGTGAGTATGTACTAAAAGTCACGTAAGACGAACTGAAAAAGTGAGTATGTACTAAAAGTCACGTAAGACGAACTGAAAAAGTGAGTATGTACTAAAAGTCACGTAAGACGAACTGAAAAAGTGAGTATGTACTAAAAGTCACGTAAGACGAACTGAAAAAGTGAGTATGTACTAAAAGTCACGTAAGACGAACTGAAAAAGTGAGTATGTACTAAAAGTCACGTAAGACGAACTGAAAAAGTGAGTATGTACTAAAAGTCACGTAAGACGAACTGAAAAAGTGAGTATGTACTAAAAGTCACGTAAGACGAACTGAAAAAGTGAGTATGTACTAAAAGTCACGTAAGACGAACTGAAAAAGTTTTTAAAATAACCGTAGTCTGGTCATGACAGAAGTTTTCTATCTATTTGCAAAAGCTGATTGCTGGTTGATTAGTAAATGAAAAGCCTTCAGGCGGTGACCTTGGGGACATAAAGTCTCAAAAGAGAAGTTTGCTTTAGAAGTCATTTTGTTTTTACGATTTCACATTGAAGATAGGAAAAGTCAAAGCTTTTTCGCAGATATCCGTAAATGGTTTTCTTTTCAGTGTGGTTTTGCGGAGTATTCAACTTTTTTGCAGATTTTTTTTAATGGCATTACAATTAATGACTGAGACATCATTATTCCGACGTAGAAAGGGACAGCGGTGACCGTCTTGTATACGTCCTTCTCTCTTTCACACCGAAGTACAATTAAATAGTTCTGTTATTAGGAGGTGATACTCGGAGTAGCTCTCCAGGCTTAAATTACCAGGTACAAAAGTTTATTTATTTATAGTTAATTAAAATGGTACAACACCACTTGCATTAATTAACATAGAAACATAAAACAGATTAATATTGTATATTTTGTTGTACATATATGATTTAATTAAAACTAACATACACTATAACAGTGGACTCCTTTGCATACTTTCTCTCACAGAACATCAGACATATGCACATAGGCAATTTGACTCCATTCAAACACATCACATTCAGGGTTGGCAGTCAGAAGGGCGTTGAGCATCTTCAAAGTACGACACACTGGGGATTCAGCTCTGGCGACGGTTTGACAGCATATTCTTACTTCTATTGAAATTTTGCATAATCAAGTTTGCTAGGAAGAGGAACCTGGGTCAAAAGGTCATTATTACTAGGATTATTTTAAAATATTCTTCTATAAAATCTAAACATAAAGATTGATCACCAGAAAAGGTAAAATAGTTCGAGTAAACCAAATCTAAAAATACAAAGTAGATTACCAAGCGTTAAGCATTTATCAAGATGACTGACATTCAATTAAAATAATGATATGAACGCCAAAGCTACTTACTAAAGATTAAAAATGTCTATTTTTAATTTCCGATACGAATCACAATTAATTGGAATAATCCTTGCTACAGCATCGGTAGCACAATACGCTTATTTAGCTTGTCATTTTGCTAGCTTTAGTTTATAGCAAGCATCATTCATGCAAAGTTGGCCTATGCCGCCAATATTCTACCAACATTATTCTACCCTCCCGAAACTATTCGCCATTGGATTTTGAACCTTATGACTTTCACTTTAAGTTCTGTGTCATTTGGTGTGTACAATTTCAGGGTTGTAGCAAAGCAATATTTTATCCTTATTGTAGGCTGTCATAATAATCTCCTTTACGTTGTTATCGTATTGCAAAAGAGTTAAGTGAGCGCGTGTTTAACATACGCAATCGTACTAATATTGTGAATAAACGTTTATTTACTTTATGTATCTTGGGAGGTAGAGTGGCATTTGCCAATTAATGTTCTTGAAATTCTGTAATTTTGTATAGCAGTGTGTGGTCTATGGTGAAGAATAGACTGACCTATTTGCACTGGTTTGAGCGACTCATGGATTGATGGTGTTGAAGCTGTCAGGCACAGACGGCCGCACGAAAGTGGTCACAAAACCAGTATAAACTGCACTCTAATTGCGTAACCCACGATCAATCACAATCTGTTTCATTTTAACAGTTCAACAACATTCATTGCGTTATTTATGTTGTTGAGCAGACAAATTTTTCGAACATATCAAGCAATGGATTAGCAATTTCCTTCAAAAATCATTCAGATTGCGGTTGATCGTGTGTTATGCAATAAAGGTACTGGTGTCGTATTCTATTGAAACTCCGTACTACGCTAGGCCAACTAAGGTCAAAGTGTTGCCACTGTCGTGCGGCCTATATTATTATATATTATTTTATTTATTTAAATTTTCACTTTGTTGACAATAACTTATAACTAATTCTTAAAACACTTTGTAATTATCAAGATGTTGTTTTGTAAAATACCGAATTTTATAATGGCCAAAATATTCCACATTTGAACTCGACCTACCTAGGTAAGGTAGATAGGATAGGTAGGGTAGGTAGGGTAGGTAGGATAGGTAGGGTAGGTAGGGTAGGTAGGATAGGTAGGGTAGGTAGGTAGGCAGGGTAGGTAGGGTAGGTAGGTAGGTAAGTAGGGTAGGTAGGTAAGGTAAGGTAAGTAGGTAGGGTAGGTAGGGTAGGTTTGTAGGGTAGGTAGGGTTGGTAGGGTTTTTTATATTTGATTGATTGCGGAACAAAGTTCGCCGGGTTAGCTAGTTGTAAATGAAAATTATGATAATTGTGATAATTATAATAAGAAGATGCTTACCTGTTTGCTTGTCTTTTGACAAAAATCAGTCAGTGATTGTACCACAGAAAGTCAAAAACATCTTCTCCTATGCAGAAGGAACAAGCAATGATCACCATGCTTGCTCACTGCAAACTGGCAATTTGAAATCATTAAGTTTTATCACGACGTTTTCTTTCACAGTAAGTCTGTGACGTCTTAGGGAAAGTCCAGACGCCAGCATTAATTGTTTACCTCCTTTCTTGTTACCTAGGTACAGTAGGCCGCACGCCAGTGGTAACAAAGTGGTAGTAAGATGGCCTCGCATTCTATTGAAACTGCGTACTACGCTAGGCCAGCTCAAGGTCAAAATGCTACCACCGACGCGGCGACGTGCGGTTTACAGTCAACTGCACATCAGTAACAACACTAGAACTAACCATAATGCTACGAAAAACAGGCGCTGTTAAAGTCAAATTGTTGCTTCTAACATATGATCACTCATTTTTCCTCCGCATCACATGCCCATGGCATAGCAACTGATTTCTTATATAGTATTTTTATATTTATTCGCGTAACACCACACATAGCATTTGAGATATTGGTTTCATCGTGCGGTCGATCGTACCTATTTAATGCAACTGCACTTAGAAAGCGAAAAATTCCCGATTGCTTCTCGTCAACCAAACTCATTAATAATTAATTATACCAAGTACCGTTTAAATCCGTCGTCAAGGAAATGGCGTGCCACATACGAACACAAATTACCGCGAGTTAGCCGTCCTGTCATGGCTGTCATTAATACATCATGGCCGATCTAAATCGTGCCTCATTGTAATCCAAAGTTTATTGTTTCCCACACTAGCTAAGCACGCGAACTTGCTTGTAGTTTCTTTCAATTATCATATCAACGGATATGGTTGCTGTCATGCAAGGTTGGATGCGGGAAAAAAATGTGGATAGAAATTTTTGTATAACTGACTACTTACTTAATACAAATATTTTCTTAACAGAAAACATGTCAATTATATTGGGCAAAAAATGGTCCCTTGATAATAATTATATTTATTGTTCCTACTTATTTACTTTCATTCAATACCAAAACATGTTTCAAATGCGTCTGCGATGCCTTAGCTCCCGTAGGCCCCGATCGTCAGTCAGGAAACAAATGAACGCGTGTTTACTTTCACTCCCACTTTACATTTATTTAAAACTAGCTACTATTATATTACTAACCACTACTTACTTACTACCAAATACTACACCTACTAGAATTAAGATATTACTGTAAACGCAAGAAATAAAAGGCTTTTTATAATATTTTATTTTATTTTACTACAATAATATTCAGTTTAAAAAACTGTAACCCGACTCACCAACCGGAATACCTACAAATGGCATGCGACCACGGCTTTACCTTGACCATTTTTGTACCTATGTCTTGATTTCTGTCTGAAATATTTTCTTGTTTCGTACTTTTTAGATCACTTTTATTTTCCCGTAGTCGGGTTGCAGTTTTTCAAACAGATTTTTTTAATTTATACTTTTCCGTTTTAACGCTTGATAAACGTAAATAAGAGTACCACGAGTACAATAGGTCAGTAATTAACCTATTTTAATTTATTTAAATTCCAAATTGCAAAGTGCCTTGAACGAAACCAAGCGCGATTTATTTCGACACACCAGTTATTGAGCTTCGAAGAAATCCAAATTATAAATATTTCGTTGTACTTGTTTTTCTTCTTAAGAGTGGAATTACAAATAGTTAAGCTATTAATTAAGATTTGATTAACAGCGCGTTGGTATCATCCCGCGCCGTACGTGGTGCAGTTTCACTTTTGCTTGTTTTTAACTATTTAGACATATTTATTAACTTTGATTATATGACATATACATATTTGTAATGTGCTCGTCAAGATCTTTCTTCTTTGATACCAAATATGTAATGATTATCTCAATAAATTTTTTGTTCAAGGCCAGAAATTTACGTGTAATGTCCACCATACTACATTTTGTGAGATTTTATTGAACATTATTACAAACCTATTGATACCTCATTCATTAAAATCGGTTTAGTAGTTTAGGCGCTACGGTAGAAAACACGTAAATGCAAATATACATACATACATAGACTGCTAAAATCGTAACCCTTCCCTTTGCCGTAGTCGGGTAACAAAGAGTGCAATTCTTTGATTGAACATATAATAATAAAAGATATACCAGCCTATTACTGTCCCACTGCAGGGTAAAGGCCTCTTCTTGTACTGAGAAGGCAAGAGCATTGATCGCCACGCTTACTCAAGACGGATTGGCGATTTAAGACTTATATTAACTAGAAGTGCAGATTTCAAGACAGGGGATTGAACATTGTTCAATCCCCTGATGTGACTTATATTATAAGTAGGTCTATATTGAGATACAGGACTGAACTACATAAACTGTGGGTCCCCAAGATTTTCTCTCTATTTCCAAAACACAATAGATATTATACAAAAGATATCTCTATTAATATTATTTCCGCCAACAGACGAACATCGTAATACCATTGTTTATGGCAAAAATGTGGTCGTGATCGCGAACACCGTGGGATCTGTCTTCCCAACGATATATGGCGGAAAGCTTTAGATGAAAATTTAATATTTTGTCTCACAATGCAGTTTAAACAGGTACACGATAGTATGTTATTGATAATGTATGTCTGGCTGTTGCAGAGAGTACGAACTAAGACGCTGTGGTGGATAAGGCTGCGAGATTTTACGAAAGATGTAAAGATATCTACGAGTATACTGTCGGTTTGAAGAGCCATTCTATTGAATGACTATTTAATTTGAAAATGGTTCCATTTGGATGGAAGAGAAATGGAGTAGTTAATAGTACCTTAGGAACAAAAGTAAATGCAAAAAACGATTGTCCAAATAGGTACAAAATGGTCATTAAGAGCCCTTTTACATTTTTTATGCAAATTAATGATTTTTGACGCAGTAATTTTCAGCAGCAGTAAGATATTTTAATTGTTTAATTATGAATAACGATAGTACCATTCTCTTTCTTGTAAGTTGGTGTTACAGATAAAAAAAATATTTTCGTGTAATGTACTATAAATATTTTACGAACTCAGTTAACAAAAAAAACCGTCGGCTATGGAATTTTGAAATTCATATTGTTTCAATTGTAATAAAAGCTAAAATTGCTAAAAGATAAGTTGAATGTTTTACTTGTATAGTGGAGTTCTAGAATTTGTTAAATTCCTTGAGTTTTCACGAAAAAATATATCGTAAATAAAAGCATCAGGGCTCTTAAAGGGTGCAAGAGTAGAGAAGCAGGCTGTTCATAGATCATGATAGTTTTAGCAACGGTCACTGAAGTACTTAATAGACGCTTGTACAGAGACTTAGGAATTATCCAATCAGCTACGTAAACAACTAAGCATTTTTGTACTTCGCCGAAGAATTAGGAAAATAAATATGGAACTAGAATCGCCGCATCCGCTTGACTTAGCTTTCCTTACTCCTAACCAACCAAGTATTTCATAGATCTAACGCTAACCTCACAGTTATATTATGATTTCACTATTCACTAGCTGAACCGACCGTAGGGCACCGTCCCGAACTTGTACTTAACGTGTGTACAACATAACTTGATAGCGAAATGTTGTACGACTCTCTCCTTCAAAATTATGGAGGTTTCTCTCTAATATACACCGTGTTTTAGAGTTGGTTCACTTGAAAGTTTTTTATTTATTTATTTATTTATTTCTAAAACACTTAGCCTATTTTACATTTTGGTTTTAGCCACACAACGATGTTAAGTATGAGTTAATTGGTTCCGGACTTTGAAATTATGCATTATATAGTATATTGGCTTTATGTACCTCGTTTTGCTGAAAGCGTATTGAAATGAATATGATAAATAAATCTTATGTCGTATGATGTGATTGGCTGTTTAGTGAATTCTTTAAATCTCAGTGACTGACATGAGTTTAAAAAAAGTTTTAGTTAATTTGAGCTAGATGGACTGACGATCTTAAAACGGTGGCTGGCACAGACTGGATGCGGAAAGCGGACGACAGAGTGTTGTGGCGCAGGCTGGGAGAGGCTTATGTCCAGCCGTGGACTGCGGTAGGCTGAGTTGTTAGTTATTTTTTCAGTTGATTTACCTTCCAGGAGCTGGGTGTTCATACAGTTTAAAAGCAATATTCTATGTAGTGTGAATCTAGCGTTTGGAAATTCACAGTCTAGTGTTTCTTTCAGACATGTAATATCTAAGATCAATTAGTTGTTTGAATTTAAAACCTATGTTCTATTTTTTATTTTTTATTTTGCTTAAAAATTATGCAGGTATAAAAAAAACTGAAGCATTCATCGTCTTTCGTTGCTGAATGTACCAACCAACCAATAGATTAGTATTAGATTTTAATAAGCAAGTACCTACAAGTAGTAACAATATACCTACCTATAGTGTCCATCAGTGGTCACGACTCAGCCAGATCCCCACGCTTCCCATAGGCACCGTGATATCCCATAACGTATGGAATATTTAATTTCACAGGAAATTTCTATATGAACGACATACTAGCTGTTTCCTGCGACTTCGACCTTCCGTTTGAACCGCTCAAAAGTAAAGTAAAGTTTCGATTTTTATTTTATTTTATGTAAGCTTTCAAAACCTGACTTCAAAATTTTCAGCACACAAAATAAAATAACATCGCGCCTGTTTTCCCCGAAAGTTTAGGAAGAGTACAGTAAACGTTCAAAAGTGCATGGCAGGACTTGGGCACGTAAGAGTCGTTTGCTGTTCGCGGTGCCGCGGTACAGTCCGTTCATCTGTATGTGTAAACAATACGGTTTTCGTTAATGTCTTTCTGTCAAAAACGGTTTTTTAGCTGGTCTTCAGTGGTGCAAGCCTTCAGAGTGCACGGCGAAGGGTTCATAATGACGTGTTTAAAAAAAATGTCTCGTTGGTATGAAACCATTAAATTTGTTTGTTTCATATTCATTATGTGACGTCGCTGCTCCTCGATAATAAGACACAATATTTCTCTAGAACAAATAATAACATTGTATTTATTACACATAATAATTATTTGTCATTCACTAATCGAATTAAACCTCATAATGAATTTAAAACTTTATTTAATAATGCATCTTCTGAGTAGAAGGATTAACAATAGCTTTGATTTAGATTTATGTTTAATAAAATATGAAATATTTAAATGATAACACTCACACTCAGTTCGGTTTCATTAGATGTTTGTGTAAATTACATCCACTTTTGCGCAGCGCAAACTTATATGATGTCGCTTCAATGTTTATATTAGACTGCATTTTGAAAATAATAACCACAACACCGCTAATAAATTTAAATACTCGTCACCGACAATAAACACGAACCAACAACATTCTATTAGGTGAATACTCGTAACGAACAGTATCTGTCTACCTCACCGAAATCGAAATAATTTACTTAGTTTTTTGTGGTCTACCTACTAAACTTTATTATTTATGTGAACAAGACGAATGAAACAAAAACCGAATGATTATGGAACTACTACTAGTCAATATTAAAAAGAAACAAGAACTATAAATATGTAGTAATTGTTTATAAACAATACAAACAAGCTGCAGGTGAGATTCGAACCCTCGGCTCGCCATAATCGCAGATACCAAACCTCGATAACCACTGAGCTAGCATGCCATATACTTTGTTGGTAGAAATGATGAAATACTATGAGTTGCAGACAAAGTAAGTGTGTGTGCGTGTTTATAGTATTGTAACAACTTATAGAAGAAGGTCGTTAGTCAAACCGAAGCGTCAGTCTATTGCTTTGTGAGATTGTTAATGGACTTATGAACGCTACTGTACCAATAGTAAGTACAGCAACACTTCGCCAGATAATTGTTATATTTTATAGTGTTCGACTATTATGTTCTTGGGCTCAAAGCGAGGTAGCTGTGATGTGTTGCTATAATGGCCAGAAGATCCTTATAAGGGCTGAATTGGCCAATAAAATCTATTTATGTACTGTAATGACCAATTAATTTGATATAAGGTAAACCTATTACACCTATTGTTTATTACATTGATCAATACGAGCTTCAGCAGTGAAAGCTACAACAAAACAACCTAAGTGTAAAAACAGCATTTTATACAAACATTTCAAAGGTATAATGAAAACACGTACAAACAGACAGAACAATTTGAAACCGCAGGAAAAACAAAAAAAAGCATCTCACGTTCAAAACTGCTTTTGACGATGTTATAAGTATTGTAATGACGAGAGATTTCGTGTAATCAAATGTTGAATTTCGATGATTCAAAATGACTTTTTGTTTTATTCGGTACTTATAATAATTTTGGAAGAGGATTATTTTTGAAAGGCATGAAAAATAATTGGTCGGTAGGTGGCAAAGTGATCTCCTAGTGGTAGCTAGTAACCACACTTACGAAAAAAAATTTTTTTTAAGATTTTATCACAAAAAATTTAATATATTTATTTCGAAGACTTGTTCATCATTTCAGCCGAAAGACACTGCTGGACATAGGCCTCCCCCAAGCACCGCCACTCGACCGGGTCTGTGATTCCCGCATCCAGCGGATTCCTGCCGTCTGCACAAGATCATCGGTCTACTTTGTGGGAGGCCTTCCAACGCTACGTCTTCCGGTACCTTTCAGCCCCATCGGCCATCTGTTCCACGAGTAAAAGATAGATACAGAGAATATTCTTTATTATGCACACCATACAAATTACAGAAATAAATTTTGAAATTTTACTTGGTGACAATGGGCGGTCTTATCGCTAAAAGCGATCTTTTACAGACAACCTTTCCTTTTCCTTTTCTTTCAGTAATGTGCCTTGCTAACTGCGACAATATCTAATGACGTGGTAAGAATATTGCCATTCAGCGAAGTGGTAGGAACGGTGAAGGAAAGAGGAAACCTGCATGACCTAGAACACAAAAATCGAAGACATAGTTATCTAACAATTCGCACTGGGTCCGAGTGGTGGGTTATAGCCACTTCTTCACAGAGAGGAGGCTTGTGTCCCAGCAGTCCGTGACAGGCTGATTATGCTTATGCTAAGGTGGCAGTCAGGCCAGCTGTTCAGGGAGCGCCGGACGCATACCTAAATATCTTTACTCGTGGAAGCTTTCCCTAATGCAAACATTGCTAACACCGTACACTCCTGTCTATCCCTTTATAAACTAACAACCATGATGTTACTGATTATTTCCTCATAAGGTGTCTATTGTTTCATAATTCACTATGCATTAATAAAATGAACAATGCTAGACAATTCGCGGCTTGCCGCCTAGTTTACTTAATAAGCCATATCAAATTGTGCGCAGTCGTACAGTAGTGGTAGGGTTGTGAAACATTTCTGTGATGTACTAGGCAAGCTAGCAATAAGTATGTGGCTGTTAGATATTGGCATGTTTCGGTTTCGTATTCGACATTAGTGACCTTATTGATGATATTCTTCTGAAAGGTCAGGTGCGTATACGCATAGTACTCGCAACCGGCGTGCGTGTGTGACCAGATGTGTGAACGTAAGCGAAGCCAAAGGAGTATGAAGGATCGTGCAGGTGCGTTCTGTAGTTTGGTGTGAGTATGTATGTTTCGATTGTTGTTGTGGTTTAAGTACACCTCCACTAATTGTTTACTCTCATTTCTTACATATCGAATTAATGTCATGGCATTATGCTAAATAATAACTTAAGTAATTTTCAGTGGAAGAAAAAAGCATGTTTTAGATTATAAAGTTAGGACTAATCTTCTTTTTCATTTCAAGGTGGACTTTCAGACCGTTTTCATTTTTGACCGTTAGCATGTTGCAACATTGCTTACATAGTGTTATCACCATTGTTGCTAGTAATATCTGGAAAACTGAACTTTTCAAAACTCTGTGCTAAAGATAAACGTTTTCCAACAAAATTTCAGTGTTTGACTACTCTTTTTATGAAAACTGAAAAATAAAAACATTGCAACAAAACATTTTTATTGCAAACACAGTAATCTAGACAGCAAGTTAGCAACCCTGCAGTGACGTAACGAAGTCACGGTGCGCATGCGTCACGTGCGACGCCATATTATACGAATATATCGTGATATTTCATCATTATAAGCTCGGACTTACCTTCACGCTCGATCTCTTTGCTATGAATGAGACTTCATGTGATTAAGGTGAAAGGGTGACAATCATGTGCCTCTTATAAAGTTAGGATTTGACAAAGTGCTGTAAAATAAAGAGTTGCTTGTTTTGTTTTGCAACTTTGTCTCCAATCATAATTCATTACTGACGTAATGAATTCATCACAATTCATTATTTACGTAATTAATTGTATTGATGTTACAAGTAAAAAAATGCAAATGACTTGATGCTTACTTACTATCAGCTGGGCTTTTGGAAAATGTCTGATTTAATTGATTTAATACTATCGCCAGTCCTCCACCGGTGGGTGGGTTTTCTAGTATTTTGGCTAGGAAAGTTTCGGTGACCAACATACTTCCCAGATACTAAATTAATTATACTATTTCGAACGAATGCAATGCGAAATAATTGTGTCTATGCTACAAACGAGCTAGCGCATGCTATCACCACTACCTCCAAGTCATTAACACTTAAATCAGGAAACTAAAAATTTACATTTCTTTCCACCATCAATCCTTCTTAACGCACAAACAATAAACAATATCCAACAAGCTAAAAACACCCGACTTCTAGTCGCACCTCGTCCGCCATTTCGTTTCGCGAACGCAGAACAAAATGGCTGCCGCCCATTTCGGTTACAGGAAACGCGTATCTGTCAACACGGCTGCATCGCAAGTGGGCATTGTATGATAATCGTGAGCGCCGACAAAGTTTTAGTGCGTGGCTAGGAAGTAAGCGGGGTGGTGTCGGGCTTTTTAGGGTTAAGTGGTGGGTGTGGGTTTGGTTTTGAAGAATGCGGAACATGGAATGATGAATGGTTGTTTGAAAGAATTTTGATAAAAATGTTGCGCTTGTAAGGGGATGGTTCTGAAAAATTAATTATATGTTTGGAAACCGCTGTTGTGGCGCAACTTAGTTGAGTTCTGTTTCTTGAAAATAGCAGGAGGATGTTGGAGTTACATCGATTGTATCCAGTGAAGCCTTCAAATTTCACCATTAATTGAACTATTCCTAAATAAGCCATACCTACATATTTCCTACCTAATCATATCATAAATTATAAGTTTGTAATTAATTCATCAAAGTAATGGAAGGAGGATATTGGATACATCAATTTCATCCAGCGAATTGAATCTCAAACTTTCACCATTCATATATCCATTCCTACTTGCGATATATTATTATATGTCCTACTAACCCAATCATATAAGCCCTACATCGATATCAAGGAACCAATAACAAGACCTCAACATTAATTACCCTATAAATCAATCCAAACAATTTCGAATTACCCAAATGTTTAGAAGATATATTTACCAACCTGACAGCAAGCTGAGAAAACATTAATTCACTTAACAATGACATAAATAAACCCGGGACTCGGTTAGGTAACGCTAAATATAAGGCCTTTCTAAGAAACAGTTACATAATTTTAAAGGCCTAAAGACCTGCGATGCGAATTCTATGTAATCTTAGTCATATTCATGTTTCCTCAATGATGCTATTACTGGGCTTGTGAATTGTAATTTAAGAAGTAAGGTGTTATGTAAACGGTTAACTACAGTGTACGAAATTGGTGCAATTTCGATGCATGTACTCTCCAATGATATACCTAATACAATAAGAAATGACTTTATTACTTCTTCTGCAAAATATTGTCGAGGCCGCAATATCACCAATTATCATCATCATGATCGTTTTTTTACCCTTACCCCAATTTATTTGTGGTCATCGCAGCACATACTTAAGTCTTCTCCTTCCACACTTCTCAGTACTCACCCCCTTTCTCGCCAAATCATGTAATATTTATAATCGAAGGTCTGTCTAATATGAAACGTATCCCAGAAAACCGAAAACCGTGATAACACATGTGTGTAGTGAAAGCTTGGTAAGGCTGGTAGCAACGGTTTACTTACCACCCAGGGTGCACTCAACAAAATGAAATACTGTCACTAGTGTGGACTCTTCAAATGCATTCTTGTGGACAGGCCACAAAATATAGATTTCTTCTTCATCGCTTTTCTCCGAGCCCCATCCTAATTCTCGTCTCGGCTCGCGTTATTCCCTTATTCGCAACGAAATATGGATATTATTGTTATAAGAGCCAAGTTCGTGACGAGTTCAGTGATTATTGGCTGTTTCGACTATAACAAGGTGTTAGCTAGTTACAAGGGACGCATAATCTGTGTGTGTTGATTTTACGAATAACTGCCGTGTAAAGTAAGATTTACGACCACGAATAGTGGAGTGTATAGTCAATTTAATATTGAGATTAGGTTGTGTTGTAATTGATTGGTGAAAGGACACGTTATTTTGCTATCGTGTATTGTTAGGAATTTGTAGAGACAAATTGTTGTAAATATTTTGTCAAAACAAAAATATTCAGTATGGACAGATTGGACACATGCAAGCCACAGATGTAAAATGAAAAAAAAAAAAAAACTGTAAACAAATCAAAAGTAATTACAATACCTATTATTATAATGTCTGGAAAACTGCAACAAAGTTCCCATAAAAATAAAAATAAAATGGAAATTGGTATTACTGATTATAAATGCTATGTTTTAATAGCTACATTTCTAGTAGTAAGTAAGTACCTAACAGAATGACCAGTGACAAACTATTTATTTGGCTCAGCCAATTTAGCAGTGTATTACTTTTGAGAGTTAATTTAAAAAATATCTGTCTTCTCACACTACGAACTAGAATGACATTATTTTTTACTTCTTATTATTGTCTGTGCAATTTATTTAAAAAGAGAACCAAGATCGCTGATTCTTCGAATTATTCAAAAAGTAAAGTCGTTGGCATTTTTTTCAATCAGCATTATTTGGTATCCAAGTAACTTCGCACAAAAGGTGATAATGGCGTGAAATTAAAATTCTTTAAAGCCTTGATTCTCTATTTTAAACTTGGTTACTTACATTGGAATTACACAATAGCCGCCATCTTGGATAAATAGTTTACTAAAGTAGATAATAATTGTCATTTAATTATATCCGTTTGTATTCGAAGAATGCTGATACTATGTTAATTTGATCAAGGAGTAATAGTCCGACTATTATGTTATTGACTACCAGTCACAATCAAGCAAATAATTCTATAGATTTTGAGTAATAAAGCTTTTGGAAATATTGTGATAAAACTTGCTTAGGACACAATACAGATATGGTGGCTATATCATTGGCAATTTATTGGTGTTTTCGGATTCGATATTTTAATTTGCTTTAATTGAAATCGGCTTTTGTCCAGCAGTTGATTTATGTTGAGTTGATTGATTAATAGAAAATAAATATGTACAGTCATAAGCATAAACACTTTATACTTAAGCAAGATTCAAAAGCCATTTTGTTGTTTGACAAAAGACCAATTTTTTCACAATAGTATGGTTACTAGAATACTGTGTTCGTCTTACCACCAAAAAAGTCTATAAATACTGAACCTTACATTTAGTTAAGTTAAGGTTTGGTGGTATTGAAAATGGTAAAAGACGCAATATTTTCTTATAAAAAAAATAGAGATACCTACGTATATGTTCCCAGCTATATTTGGCGTGCATTTATGACCAGATGTTTGCACCAAAAGTGGTGATCTAATGTAATCTCTATGATCGTAGTAGGGGTGGTCTGTAGTTTCTGCCTACCCCATGAGGACAAGGTGTCAGTTTATGTATTCTACTTTACAGCGACCAATAAAATTCCTCGCAAAGCGGAAATCGTGTCAAAGTCAAATAACAGTAAAGTAATTTACCTTTCAAAGTTTTCCCGTGACACCTAATCTATTGTATACCTAAGTTAATCACTTACATATGTAACGAGCCCTCGACATACTAATGTTGACATCCGGCGTCGCATAGTACCGCGCGCTTGCGTGCCCGCGATTTGATTTGCAGATGCGTTTGCGTCTTAGAGGTTGTGGTGCAAGTTGAAGGTTTGAACTTCTGTCCATACACACCACACAAGATTCACTTGAACTTAGACGTAAGTTGTGGTGTGACGTGTGTTTTATTGTCGTGGTAACACATTAATACCATAACACCACATTAATACTTAATGCCTGCTATTAGGAAAAAGAGAGACTTACGTGTAGTACCTACAAATTGTTATTTACAAATGCCCGGATATAAACATTGATAGGTACTTACGTGTAGTACCTACAAACTGTTATTTACAAATGCCCGGATATGAACATTGATAGGTACTTACGTGTAGTACCTACAAACTGTTATTTACAAATGCCCGGATATGAACATTGATAGGTACTTACGTGTAGTACCTACAAACTGATAATTACAAATGCCCGTATATGAACATTGATAGGTACTTACGTGTTGTACCTACAGACTGTTATTTACAAATGCCCGGATATGAACATTGATAGGTACTTACGTGTAGTACCTACAAACTGTTATTTACAAATGCCTGGATATGAACATTGATAGGTACTTATGTGTAGTACCTACAAACTGTTATTTACAAATGCCCGGATATGAACATTGATAGGTACTTACGACTGCTGTTTGTCTGTATTTATTTTCAAAAAGTCATTGCTATTTGGTTATTTTTTAATTCTGCTTTTGGAGTTTATAGGATCTTAGGTGAGTTTGCTTAAAATGTTCACACACTAGTGACACCTAGTGACAGTCTACATTTCTTTTCCATCTCCTTTCGCAGGTCAGCTGGAAGCAATTTCTGTAGAAATAAGCAATACCTTTGTTACTCAAAAGCTGTAATGTCGTTTCCCAATGTTTTTTGCTGTGTGTTTATATAAAATAAAATAAATTCGTTATTACTGCTTTTCTTAACGCTAATTGACCAAATCGTAATCTTATTCACAAAGCGTATGAGACAGTGCCTCAAAAAGCAACTTTCTTTTACCTTACTCCCCACGCCAACCAAAGTTAAAACAAGTCTCAGAACAAAGGCACTAAATTTCGCAGTCCACGCCCTCTAGAAGATTAATTAACTGTATTTACTATACTAATATGAATTGCAGATGCGACAGTCTTGTTCGTTGTATCCGGTGGTTTTAGCGACTCCGCCCTTTTTAGGAGATGACAGAATTAAAGTAAATTTTATTCAAGAGTTGCTTAACAGTTTGAGTGATGAAACATGACCGTTCTGGTTGTGAATTTACTGTCCAGAACTGTTTTTATATAGATCTAAGAATGTTGGTACCCACCAAAAGCAATCAATCATTGTTAATATTAATTTTGTATTATACCCACCTATTTCATTTGTATTCATTAATTTTTATCTCAATCTGTACTTCTCATAGTAGAGAATGCACGAGCAATGATCACCATGCTTGGTTACCTCCATGTTTTACGAATTCGTTTTAGTTTTTTTTTACTGACCCTAATATTATCTTGTTTACAGGTACAAATTTATGATATTGCACGCACTTCATATTCACATCCATTGGAATAGTAACTCGATGTAAGTTTTAATTTTATTAATTATCTATGTTTACATCCGTCAACATAGAACACGTAACAAAAATAAAAAATACACATTTCAATACATTATAAAGATTTAAAAAGAACTTGGCGGATGCCCTGCCGTGCACACGCCGCGCATACCAAGCGATAACCTCACTTGTTTGCAAATTCTTCACAGTTCGTCGACTTTACACAACACTATTATAAACTGCAGATCGATTGACGAACTAGTGCTGGGCAAATCCCCTGTACAATGCATACAAATTTAGAACGACACTAGCTTCTACCCGTAACTTCACCTGCATTCTGTTAAAAGCATCCTGAACAGGCGCTACCTACTATTTCTTAGCATTTGCTGTCAAGTCGATCTTTTTTGTAAAAATATGTCCTGACATGATGAAGTAACCTTAAAGAAAGCTGTCAATAGAGCCAATCCCCTAGCATCAAGTGGAATGACAGCTTACTTACGATGAGATTTTTACAAAGTGTTGGCAAAGTAAAAGCAAAATTTGATGACCTTAACCTCGAACTGATGATGGTGTACTCTCAAACGCCATTGAACTTAAAGTAGACTTATCAATACCCTATCCTAACCTAAAACTACTTAAAAACGGCATGAAATAACCGTGATAAACAAACAAACGCCTGAAAACTTCCTCTATTAAATGTACTAAATCTCAAGCGTTTACCGTTTTCAATGCATTGGTCTATTTTTGCGTCTCATTTCACTCGAATAGAATATAAATTTTGCGATACTAATGGGTTTAAATTGAAACGCAGATCAGCCAAACACAGAATGTTACTAAACTGCATAAAATAATAATTAGTTTTTCACAAACTGTAAATATCGGCATAAAAGATGCTTGCCGGCCGGCATGTTTTAGCTGCGCACTTATTGAAAATCGTTTTCTGAATTACGAAATCTTACATAACGGGAATCTCACTGAAATGTGGCTGGCACAAACTGGATGCGGAAGGCGGAGGACAGGATGTTGTGGCGCAGCCTGGGAGAGGCCAATGTCCAGCAGTGGACTGCGGTAGGCTGAGTTGGGAATTGTGAATTTTGTTATGTTCCGGGTGTCAACATGTTTTGCGATGGATTATTCTGTCAATTTCTTAGGGAGGATTATGATCATCGCAGTTGCTGTTACGATTTTGATAAATTCTCTTTAGTTTTATTTACTTTGTGAAATCTAATACTAGACTAACAGCCAGTGAAGTAAAAAACTATAAAAAAAACATAATTTTTGTCCATACATCCACATAGGTAGTAGAAGCGTGATACGTGTATTTATTTTGTAGTTCAAAAGTGACAGTAAAACAGACAGTTGGGACACGGTTCGAGGAATAACATAAACAAATGTACCAATGTTGTAACCGAAAATCTCTAAATTGAGTTTAAAGTTCGTTCTTTGATAAAGATAAAACTATTCGAATACTGCTCGTTGGTCCAGTGGTTGCAAGCGCTACTGCTGTGCATGAGCTCCTGGGTTCGATACCCGGGTTGGGCAAAGTGTCATTGGGTTTTTCCATCTGGAATTTCCCAGTATCTCCATCTCCCAACCGGGAGATGTTTTGTTATGTGTATTCGAATTTCTATGTAAGAAACTTCAAAAGATCAAACTGCAAAATGAGTGCTTTTTCATCGCCATGATGACAAAAGCCATGGAAACATTTTTATACGAGAATTAGCTCTCGAACGGTGGATCCCGGATAAAGTTCACCGACAATGATGTCAATGTCTACAGCTAGGCGTTCCCATCTACTATAAATAATCGTCCCAGCACTGCGTAAAACAGTGACGTCACTTAACTGGCGGTTTGCCTATAAACGACAGATTGATAGATCGTAAGACTATACATAAAAGAGAACTAGTAGGTGTACCCACCACTGTTTAATGCGCGACACCTAAACACATGCCTAAATAAAAGCGCGCTGTTGGAATTTCAACTTTCAGCGCTAAACCAAGCTTCGAAAATTCAACAGCGCGTTTTTATTTCGATATTCATTTTAGGTACCGCCTAGTGTTAGTGAAAATGGATATGAGGCTTCATTGAGAGGCTTTATAGTCACTTCCTATGGCACCTATGACCTAACGTTATATGCTGGACGCAGTAGGTTTATGACAGTTTGATAATAAATGAAGGCTATATTTCGTCAAGATGATGCCATTAACGTCCTGTTTATAAAAAAGCTTGTTTTCATCAGCGGTCTACGATGGGCTGAGTTGACTGCTATGATGTCCCACTAGTGGGAAAAGAGCTACCCGAAGTCCTTCCAGACTATCTTTTTCCATCATCTATTAATTGTCCACTTTTATAATTTCTGACGATAATAACGAGGACGTTCAAATTTAAATGATTCTTCATATAATTCCATACTTTATACCTCCCTGTGTTATCGTGGCCGGGACGCTAGACCTGGACGTCCACAATAATATCGTCACGTTAGAAATTATAAAACCGCACATTAGTTCAAACGTTTATGGCTGTAACATTTTGACAAAATCAAATTTAGTCATTTAGCTTTACATGCGGTAAAATAAATATTTGAGTGGAATTGGTAACAAAAATATTTTTACGCGCTGACACAATTCGCCATATTTTTTATAGAAAGCAATGCAGAAAGTGTAGTTTAAAAATCTGGAAGACCTCGTATTATATCGCCTTTACGCGACTTATATTTCATTTTCATCCCAAGAAAAATCGACCACTAAAGCCCCAATACCTAAAGGAACAAAACAAAATATTGATAATATTATCCCTTACCGACAAAACACCTCCTTTCTATCTCTTACTGCCGCGTTGGTATACTGGTCGCAAGCGCTACCGCTGAGCATGAGGTCCTGGGTTCGATTACCGGGGCAGGCAAAAGTGTTATTGGGTTTTTCCATAAGAAATTTCTCAGTAGCAGCCCGGAGTCTGGATTTGTGCCCGGTTGATGGCAATAGGCTCGCTGCCTTTACATGGGACTTAAACATATAAACTGGCGAAATGTGCGTGTACTGTAAGTAGGTACAGCTCTGCCCAACCCTTCGGGGAATACAGGCGTGATGTTGATGTTACCGATAAAAAACCGGGTAATTGTTCAGAAAATCACGAAAGTTTTCAATAAACGTCAACCCAACGATGTCTGTGGCGCGAACTTTCCAGTGTCGATTTATTTTACTCACGACTGAAGAAAGCAAGCCAATATTTTAATATAACTGTTGATAGTCAACCTTATGGTGGATTTCACCTGGATTTTAAATGAAAGCGAGCTATTTGGTTGCATCGCGTTGTACATAGAATTTAACTTACCTTTTTCTGAACATTATACAGGAAGAAACTCACACAGTCTCGTAAATTGTCCAAAAAAATTGCATTTAAATTGTCAAACTTAAGGACGCACTTTTATAACGAAGAAACTAATATACATAATTCTATTACTACGTTTTCTTATTAATTTGTATGTATTTATATTCAATCGTAGCTCCAAAACGCCTGATTAATTTTGATAAAATGTCGATTATTATTTAATAAATCACGAAGTTTACTTTTGGTATAAGTTGTGTTAGTTATTTGCCTTAATTAATATGGAATTAAGGGCCTATGGCATCCGCAAATTATAAGGCCATTATCTTTGTGTATTGTTGTATTCATCTACCTAACTGGCAAATTATTGTAATCAAAAGTATTCTACACAGGCCCAAATAATCCCATTTTATACCACACACTAAACATTTTAATTTATTGTTTATTTTTATTTTAATGTAGCTACGAGTATTATGACACAGATATTGGTATTTATTTATTTAAGTTTCTCATTCACAACACACCACACACACTGATGTATGTCACAACATTTTATTTGATTTTGTGAGTCTTTCATGTTATCCTATCTTTTACTACTTACCTTTAATTTATTCTGTTAATTTATTACAACGGACACACACTTCCCTGTCTTTATTATTCTAGCGTATGGCACTCGTGGGTTGCAGCTGAAAATCAGCGTCAGGTGGTACACTGTGTGTTGCCATCTGACATTTATGCTGAGCTGAGGCCCTATTGGCATTATAATCATTGTTTTCTGTTTTTTTTTAGTTTCAAGGTGTATTTTTCTGCTGTAATGCCAATAAACGCATTTTTCTTTCTTCTTTCTTTCTTTCTAAACCGATTCTCGTAGTTTTAAATTAACACTTTTCCTTTTTTCTCCGCACTTTGAATGCGCAGACACATAATGCTATTGTGTCCAATAAAACGGAGATTATGCAATAACACGCGGCTCGTGAATATTTATGTCTGTCTGTGTGTTCCTGCGGGCGCAGAGAATTCTATGGAGTACAGGCTTGTTTCTATTTAGATGAGTGGGGCTCATAAGTATTTTGTGGGGAAAAGAATCAGTTGCTGTGAGCATTGTTGTACAATAAATAAATAATTCGTACAAAAGTTTCTCAGAAAGACAAATATTAATAAAAATAAAGATACTTGAATAAGTCAGTAGGTGCGACTAGGATAAGGTATGGAGGTTAATAGAAACACGTCTGTTCCAGACTAGCGTTTACTACCAACTGCTGTTGCTTACTACTAAGTACATTTGTCCACTTCAAGGAGTTTGACATGTCAGAGAAATACGAATACAACGAGGCTCGTTTATAATTTGGGCTATCGCTAAACGTAAAGGCAATAACCGTAGCATAAACTAGATTGAATAAATTACATCATTTTACTGCTGATAGTAGGTAACCGTTTAAAATGCTCACACACTGCTAAAATTTATCTTTTTTTTGTAAACTGGAGTCAAGGGTTTAAGTTGAAAACCAGCACTTGGCAACCCAGTACCCCTACCGGGTTGCCAAGTGCTGGTTTTCAACATAAGCATAATGCTGACGCTTGAATCATTTGCTTCCGGCATTATAGTAGTGAGTATGAACCTGATTGCACCTAATAGCTATAATACTGGAGATAATAAACATTTATTCTATTTTATTTTTTAATAGGTAGAATCATCATTGAAATTATCCAAATCACCATGATTGGTGACCAAATTGCTTCCTCAGTGCTTCCAACTCCTTGATCCTTTTGTCGCCTCCCCAGCGTTTGTCTGATGGGATTGGTATATCTTTGTCATACTGAAAAAAGAAGATACCATAACCTTCAAATGCTATAGGAACCCTCAATGATCGGCACAATGAGGGTTCCTTTCCTCCCCACACGTCAATATAATGCATAGGTATGTACTATAAGTTAATGTAAATAGTTTGAAGCGGTTACGCCATCTGACAAGTCAGACATGAACTACTGGCATAACGCGGATACATTTGACTAATATTATAAACTGATATTATGTAAGTTGGTATTTATATCTGTTGAGATAGGAGTGAAGATATCAGATATTTCAGTGGGTAGGGCTGTTAACTTACTCAGAATATTGGAAAGGTCTACCTTTACTATACGCAATGCGCACTGGACGGAGTGCATTGGGTTTGAATCCAGCTGATGTTATTACAGCCCGGATCAAGGTCTTATTATATATTTTTTGACATCCTTAACATTTCAGCTTTCTTTTACCCTATTATTAATGTACGAGTATTACCTATGACTAGTTCTGCTGTTCATTTTTAAATATCTTACAGTCACAGTCTCCTACCATCAACTTTTCGTTTTTTTTGGGATCTGTTCCGAGTATTTTGTATGGAGCGACTCCTTATCTGACCTCTATAACTCAGTTACTGAGTTCTTCTGGTGGTTCTTCTCATCTAATCTCTAACTACAGATCCGTATAGAAATCGCAACATCCCTATCTCACATGAAAGTGAATCAATTTCCCACAAGCGGTGAAAGCGGAGGTCACACTACAGGAACCGTTGCCTAGCAACGCGTAGGCTCGGCTAATTTACGCTACGATCTGTAAATCATCGCTAGAAAGTGATTGTATACCATAATACGGTCTGACCTCTGCTTTATGCCAACTAGGATTAGTGGTGTAATCATGTAATTTGAATGGTAATGGTTTGCAGGTACAGGTTCGGTTTTCAAGATGCTGTGTTAATAGTAAAGGAGATATATAGAATTTGTTAGAGGTTTATCATCTTGATTGTGTGCGAAAGTCGGGTATGAGAAAGGGTTGCCTAGTATGAAAGTTAAGAGATTTTTTTGATTTCTTATGAACTTTCTACTACCACGGACGGCATCATGTCCGTGTCTTTTTTACAGGCACGTGCTCAGAAACAAAATATTGTATACTTATTGCAAAAAAGCGTTCAAATACCTAAAAAGAATAAAAGTATGTTACCTTGCTAAGTTCGTTTGCACTACGTTAAGGATAGCCTGCTAACTGACTCGATGACTGACTCAATCTTTTCGCTACAACTGAGAAGTACTGTATCTACCGTAAACCGTAAGACGTTCTTGCAATTGGGTAACTATCTCACTTTGGAGACACGCAGACAGAGAGCAAACACCTCATTATATCCAAGAAGCTCACAAAGCAATCACTTAATAATTTCTCCATCACTTGAATTAGCGACAAAACTAAAAAAACTTAACCTGATCAACGCTTACAGTATCATAGTAAGTGCAAAGAAGACATTAAATATACGACGCAGAATAATATACGACAAATAAAGTGCAGAAGGTCGCCTCCATACAACTAGAGAAAAAGCTTAGACACGCGTGCAAGTGCACTCGCGACTAGCATTCGAGCATTCGACCGGGATAGTCTGAAGGCTTGGTTACAAAGTACGAGCTGCTGACCTGACAGTAGTCACCGCCCTTTAGTATTCGCACGACATTAGCTCGGCTTGCATCGACTGGTCACACAATGAGAGTAGGTCATGACACTGACAAGTAACTACTGCCCGAGTGACTGGTGGGGGAAGGCGAGTGGTGAGCAAAAACAAACAAATATATTTAATTTGGTAACGAGCTATTGACCGACTTGCATAGTATAGTAATTTGTATGATGCAGTCCAGAGTAGCGGCACTGCAGTGACTGGACCATCTCGCACGCTAGCTGGCTCTGTGTAACCAAGTCTTGGGATCGCCGCCGTATGCATCTAAGTGTGCGTGGTTGTACGAAGCTGACCTTCTGTAGGTACTATTCTGTGTTCCGACGCACAAGATTGAACCGTTAGTTTTTCTCGCAAGCACACCGAAGGAAACTCATTCACAGAATACCTGAACGATTATGTCTTGATTCTGACTTTTTTAGTATTACTACTCGTTAAAATAGTTACCAACAGTTTTTATTATTAAATGCTCAATATGTAGTATTTGATCGGCAATCTTGTTCTTACATAAATCTATGTTGGATAGTTAGTTACTGTTGGGTCTGTCTGTATGTCTGTGTTGCTCATGTTGGGAATAGCGGGATTGATGAATATACGACACTAGAGTGGAAAGGAAATAAAGTAGACTCCTGAGTATTTTATCAGAACAATCGTGAGAGATACATCACACGGTTAAATAAAATGTGAAGCTAAGATTTATTAGATAAGTCCTACCTTCGCTAAGCATTTTATTGTGTGTAATCGAATTGTTTGTAAATAAAAAACTTACCTACCTATAAAATAAAAATATCAAAACGCCTTTAACAGTCGGTTAAAGAGAAAAGGCAGAGCTCTACTTACAGCTAAGCTACGTTCGCGAAGCTATCTTCGTAGCTCGCACAACCAGCTTCTAATTTGACTGTGACTCAAGAATACCGCAATTAGTCAAGATGTGCACTGCTGGACAGTCGCCCACAACAATCAGAACTGCCCGCCTGGTGTAGGAGTGCCTGAGGGCTTAGACAAGTGGCTATCGCTTTCAAAGTCTTTCGTATTTCTAAAACGACTTTCAACACGTTTTAAATTCGGTAACTTATGTCAGCTTCATAAACTTTAGACTTTTCCATAATCATTATCGCTGATGGAGTAGAGGGGTCCACGCACAATGGTCCTCTGAAGGGCTAAGTGCGGAAACCAAACCCCATAACATAGAATATTGAGTAAAGGGTTTTGTGGCTAAATGATAACAGCCACACGGGTCGATCGAAGATTAAGCTACGCTTGCCACGGGCGGTTCGTGTATGAATGACCATCTATTACCAATCGTGACCCCTCTGTGCCTCGGAAAGCACGTTAAGACGTTGGCCTTGGGTGTGATCTTTGACAACGTTACAGGTAGTCAGAAGCCCAAAAGTCTGACAACCAGTCTTATTAAAGGGCTATCGTTTTATCCGTAGCCGCTCCATGTACTGTATTCAGGTGCGTCCATTTAGAAGGAAGCCGACCCAAGGCTAGGCAGATTGATAGAATATCGCTTTTTCTAGAATGATCATAACTTTAATTTTTAACCGACTTCCAAAAAGGAGTAGGTTCTATGGTCGTAGCGTATGTTTTTTTTATGTGTATCCATTATTATCCGACTTCTCCGTCAATTGTGGACCAATTTTGAAATTTTTTTTTTTTTGTATGAAGGGATATAAGACTCTCGAGGTGGTCCCATATTTTTTTTATAAATTTTACTTGGATAGTTTTTGGCTGCAATAATACGTATTTTTTCTGCTTAGTCTATGTAGATGATATGATAAGTTCCTGTCACTGTTATTTACATAACACGTAGAGGTATTCAAATGTGTGTGGGGTAGGTACCAAAACTAAAAAGTGGAAAATAAATACTTTTTATAAAAAAATAAAAAAGCAACGGACTTCCAAAAAAACACCACAGAGTAAAAATAATTCGGACGTCTATTTTTTTTGAACTTTGGTTTTGAACTTTCGTTTTTTTTTTGGAAGTTTGTTGTTTTTTTTATAAATAGTTTTATCTTTTAATCTAAACCTAAATCTTATCTTACGAGGCAGGAAGAGATACATCACCTAACATATTTACAAGCGCAAAATCTCCGCGCATCGCTTACGCATTGACACCTGCCTTACTCAGCAGAAAATTCCTAGGCAATTTAGATTTATATCCAGACGGTTCACATAACACGGTCACACGCAATCAGGGGGTAGGCAGAACACTATTATTAAGAGCGGTTCATAATTGTGGTCTTAGAACTAGTATCTAAGTCATTTCAATGAAGAATACTGGGAAAAGGTTTATTGATTTTAGTGCGGTAAAGTGTGAACTTGTGCGTAGTTGTAGCTATTAGGGTAATCATACCACGAGACATTCTTCATTGAAATGAGGCAGTTGGGCATAGCTTCTGACGTTTCATAAGTGCCAAAGAGTATTTTGAATTCTAAAATGTTGATTGGAGAAAGACAAGAACCATTATTAGGTACCTATTTTGCGTCAGAACAGTTTTTAACTGTTAGAAGTCAGACGTAGGTAGGGGTCAGAAAAATAGTCAGAATAAAAGAGAATTTTAAGACGAAGTGTCGACTCAGGGTTAAGACGTTGAAGTTTGACGTGTTTTTATTTATTTTTAGAATAGTGTGGTAGTGTACATATTAAGAAAATCTTGTGAGCCTAAACATAAATCTGGAAACACATTACCCTCCTTCTGCTTATGGCAGTGAGGTAAAAAATCTATATTTGTCGTCCCACTAAAATAGTGTTGGCTCCTTCCTGTACCGTACTTACTGGCGAATGTTGGCCACACTTCAACGACCAATATTGACTTTTACAAACTTTAGAAGTTTTTTTGACGAATAAATCATAGGAAAATAAATATAAAATGATTTTCAGAAGAACTTAGGTAAATTATGAATTATAAATGACCATGTTAAGTAAAAAGAAACTGCGGTATAAACTAGTATTCATTTAATAAAATGATTCGTGTTAAAACTAAATATGTTTGTCTATAATCACCATCGATGTATATGGTAACAAACTCGAAAAATTCAAAAAAACTTTGCTCCAGATCCAACATTGGCTATTTGTTAATTAATACATAGGTAACTTGGGTTTAGTAAAAACTTGACTGGAAGCGGTAATTGTCAATAAATTGTATTTTAACGAAGTAATATTTGCCAGGTATTTCAAGTATGAAGCTGGACCATAATTATGACCATAAATATAATAAGTTGGACACTTTGTTATTAACTCAAACTCAAACTCAAACTCTTTATTGCATTCATGTGTACATTTAGGTGTAACTCTATTCAGTAGTAGATTATGATCTTTTGAACTATAAGCACAGCTATAGCCTTTGAAGCAATTCTTATCTAACCGAGTTGTAACAGCATGGAATAGGCTCCCGGAGAGTGTTGTGACGGCTCCCTCACTGAACTGCTTCAAGAATCGACTGGATAGATTAAATATCTCCAAGCTATTTGATACACACGCATCAGCTAATTAGCTGCTAGTGTGTCTAACCAAATAATAATAATAATAATAAGAAGTATAATTATTAACACCACCTAAACACACACCTAACACACACCACACACCACACACCTATTGACTATAATTATTTTGATACTATATTTGATACGAGGTTTTGAATTTAATGATCTAACACGTCTGGTTATGGGCTATACTAACCTCAAAAGAAAGACTGTACGTACCTAAGCAGGTAGATATCTATTTTGAATTGGAAGATTACGCGTTTAGTTTTATTACGAGTAGTACCTGGCGGCCGAGCCCTGCTCGGGTGAAAATAGAGAAAGCGAATTTTCCCAGTTAAGAGACCTAACTAGACCGATTTTTCACCCGCGTAAACAGCTATATTGCAACTTTCACCGAAATCATTAGAGCCGTTTTCGGGGATCTGCTAACAAATATATATATATATGTACAAATATTGCTCATTTAATAGTATAGGAAGATATAGAACCACTGATCCATTTAAAATCAAACATTGCGGCAAAAATAGGTCAAAAGCTGGACTGGCAAGAAAGAAGTCATAAGTTCGATTACCATCCGTTGCAATATAATGTGAATACACTCCTCGCACTTACACATATTTAGCTTAGTAGACGGACAACAGCAATTCTTAAAAAAAAAAAAACAGTTTAATTTAATAAAATCCACAGACGCGAATCCGACAAACTGATATTTTTTTCAAGTATTTTTCATAGTTTCTGCTTTTAAGTCGTAAAAATGTAACAATTATTTAATTTTTTGACAAATTAGAGTAATAATATTCTACCACACTAGATATCGAATACAGAATCCAGCACACTTCCACACAGCTGTCTTTACAACTCTGCCTACCCCTACCTGCCTACTTCTTCGAGTGATACAAGCGTGATGTTGATGTACGACCCTACTACAACAACAACTAGACCACTGAGATAGCTACAGTATGTTAGTCGGTCGTCACTCGACATTAATTAGAACACTCTATTAATCGAAGAACACTTTCAACATCCTAGCTTTCAATCAGAATCACTCAGCCAGCTGTGCTCACGACTAATTATTATCTTTGCACCATCCATCGTACGGAATCACTTGACCACTTTCTTGATTCAAATGTAGGAGAATAAAGGGTTAGGTAGACGATTGATTTTTAGGGCTCCGTATCAAAATGGTGAATAGAAACACTTATAATGCGTCTGTATCTTGAACTTGTAAATCTACTACTTTCAATAATATTGTAGGATTCAATATCATAGATATTAATAGTAATATAAAGTAGGATAACAATTCATATAACATTTCTTTCCTTTTTTCTTTCTTTTTTTTCGTTTGAGTGGGGGAAAAATCTGAATTACAAGCAACACTGAATAATTGATTCAAACAAACGTTTGAAATGTAATCATAATTAATCATTTTAACCTTTTCTTAAGTTGACGTAAACCAGCTTCCAAATTAACTAGAACCATTGACATTTTACGGTAAAATGTTCTAATAATGATCAATCTGACAGTATAAACTAATCAAACTTACAAAATCGATGCAAAGCGACAGACCCAATCAATTTCGGCACTACGTCTGCCACAGCCTAACATTAACACGCTTTTAAACTCGCTTATCTATATAGCAGAAATAAATCAGTCTCTCCAGCCTGATAAATTGTGAAATCATTGCACCTATTATCGCTTTGGTGGAGACAGAAATGGAGCAATGGAAATGCGATAAATCCTCCATGTACACAGATACTTGGAAGATGATTGGCTGTCAGTGATGATGTGATAGGTAGGTATACTGTTATTAGTTAGGCTGCTGAGTGCGCGGAAGGAAAGCGGTTCAGTTAGTGTGTCAGTGTATTTAATTTCATGGTTAGATTGTAGCTTCTTACAGATTGAGTTTGCTTGCATTTTAATAAGTGGCGACCCTGAACTTGTGATTATGTGGGTGTTCCATAGAGTAAGTGGTGTATCCAATGACTTGCTAGGCATTATGCAACCCTTTGGAAATTTACACATTCAACGCTGTAGGTTCATCAATCTTCAGAAAGATCATTCGGATATTTAGGTAGGACGGTCCCATCGCGTTATGACAGTGAGGGAAGAGAGTGCACCTGTGTCTCCGCACGCACGCCTGCACTATACTATCTCCCATTTCGAGGGCCGGTCTCCGCTGAGATTGGTCGCCATTGCCGAAATTCGATCGGGACGACTATAATTTTGTGTAAGTATAATTATCATTGTTTCCAGAAATAATTTGGTTGTTATTCTGGGCAGTTGCACGTCTAGTTTATTTACTGGCCTCTATTGCCTTTACATTTTATGTGTGCCATAAGAATAACCCAGATATGAAAACTGGCAGACAATTTCCTATTTTCTATCTAATTCGTGCTGATAAATACCTATAATTCTTCGTCTAGGATGCATAAATTAAAGTATCGATCTGTCAACCACCTCCAATGACAAGCTAGCAACTGTTATTAATAGTAACAAGCCAGTTAATGATCTCCGTTTAGTAAATATACAGTTTCTAGGTAGACAAGTTGTTACGCGACTTGTTGTTATAAGCGACTTGTCTTTGCTCAGGTTTTTTGAATTAACTATTTATATGACCGTATAAGTGTAGAGCTTGTTTAAACCGCAGAAATGGTTGAGATAACCTATTTTTTGTGCTATATGATTTTCATAATGTTGTCAATGTTTGGTTGCTTCTGGTACAATACCTTTAAAAGGTGTTCTAAAAAATATCAGCTGTTATATTTGTTTGTAGTTCTGCTGTGATATTTCCCGTCCCTTAATAAAAGTTATTCAGTTCGATCGTCTAAAGCACTTCGTAAAGTTTGTGTAGTTAATTCTGTAACACCTTATATAAAATCTTCGACTCTCTGAGGTACGCCAAGCTACGACATTAAGTATTTTTTTATCAATTTACGAAACAACGTTTGTTTGTGGATTTCAGGTAAATTTAGGTAAAATCTGATTAGGTAGTTTAAGTTTTACATTAACCATCTTTAAGAGATCTCATAAATTGACAGGATTGAAGTAAAACTCAATTAACTTGAAGTTTATTTTACTTAATGTATAATTTTATTATTGTAAATGTTATGCTCGATCGTATTTTACCCACACAAGACAAACATGAGTCCTTTAATAATAATAAATCATTTTAGTGTTTATGAATGAAATGATAAATCATAATAATAACTGTTAATGAAGTAATAAATTATTTTCATAGTGAATGTTGGTGTGAGACATTTGAGCACGATTTCAGATAAGCACCAAGTACGTATTAGCTTAGGAACTTGGCACTTGCGTTTTGCTCCTCGGAGATGTCAATTTGATATAAAATAGAGTTCCTTGCGAGTTATAGTCGGGCAAGGCTGATCGGTACTTTTTGCTGTGGAGTTTGACTTTTTTTTTCTCAGCTAAAGCACTAGGAAGTAGTGAGGGGTGGGCGTTTTTGGGGACTGTCTTATGTAATTTTGACGTTCGAAAAGTGCTTATTCTCAGCCTAGTTTGAATAAATTTCTTTTGATGTTGAAAACGAAAAGTTTATTTGTCTAGTGTCACCTACATTTGTAGACGTTATATACATTTGTAGACCTGAACATCAATAAAGTAATTTCAAGATGGGACATAAAGGAGTATTTGAAGGATAAGCTTGTGTGGGTGACTTTATCTTGACAGACAGACAGCCAGGTAGGTACTTATTATTATATATATTTAATTTATTTAAGCTATAGTCACAGAGTTTGTTGTTGTAATTTTAATGTTTGCTTGGGTTGTTGTTTATGTTTTAAGGTTGAAGTTCAGTACTTTATGGATTTCGTTATCCTCTCGATTTCGTTAACCTTACGATTATGTATTTGCCGCCAGATGCAAAATAAATTTGGGAGAAGTTTATGTCCAATAATTGCTGCAACAGGCTATGTTTGAACTACTACAAAAACAATTATAACAAGTATTCCCATAACATACTCTAAATTAATACTATGTATGTCTTTTAGTACACAAAACATAGCTCATCTCACTCTAAACTAAACCTACATTACCTAACAGCACCACAATCTATACCACCTGACGCGCCCTACATTCCGCATGGATTTATGTCTGCGCCTGCGCCGCTTAAATCTCTCGCTTTGCTACTTGCGCTCAATGCAGGGAAACGCTTAATTTTATGTGTACTAATACCGTGTTTAACCTAGTTTGGAGATTCATTTAGACGTTATTTTTGCTTTTATAATAAAGTTTTATTGTTGTTGCGGCTGGGGTGACATTTTTTGTTTTTTTTTTAAACAACTAAGTAACCATTTAATTTCATACTTTAAGCTGTAATTATAGTAAGGCATTCCAAATTGGTTTAGAATTTAAAGAGCTTCCTACATACCTAAGTACCTATGTACATTTCATAAAATTAAACTATATTACAGCAAAACGAAATTAGAAACTGTAAACAATGTGAATCAAACAATATTTTTAATGTGAATATTAACTTGTTATAAACAATGCTGTCACAAGTTACACCTTCTTCAAGACTATTTATTTTTTTGCCTTTGTTAGACTATTTATCTTTTTTTTTCAATTTTTAAACGATCCTCTTATCTCTCACACCTCTAATCATTAGCAGTCTAAATGATCACTTAGCCACAAATCAAGATGGCGGCGTGACTAATATATTTTTTAACGCCAACCACATTTCGAAACGGTAACCTGACATTTAGACAATTTAATTTATAAATCCGTTGACATTACCCAATAGATACTTTAATTGAAATAGACTCCTATAAATATGTATATATTTTATCACGATTTCTATTGAAACGCTCTGAATGACTGATTTTATTTCTCAACACCTTATTCGGCATACTTACCTGAATATTGATTATCAATGATAGGTTTTCCTAGTACTTACTTTAAAAGCCTAGTACTCAGATAAGTTAACATAGGACTATTAGCATTATCAAGCTTCCTTATAAGCATCGGGATTAAGGCTCGTACTAATTTTCTGGTCGGTTCAGTTGCAAGTTTGATGAATGGGACTGGAACGAATAGTGAAATATTGTAGGTTTTCTTTCCGGTGTCAAAGACGATAAATAAGATTTTTTTACAATTTATTTTAATTTCTCTGCTCGAAGCCTTTTTGATCCTCTTAAATCTCCTTTGCACGGATAACATGCTGCGAAGTTTTACAACTACATACTTATTAATAAATGGATGTGTTCTAGGGATAAGTTCTATTTTCAAAATGTCCACAGTGTTTACTCTCTTTTCTATTCCCATAATTTCTTCATATATCTTTCCATGTTTCCAAAACTAACCAATTGTAGTCCACTGCAGGACATACGGACGCCCTGCCGGGGTTGCGAGTTGTCCGAAAGGGTTAGCCACGATGTCCCTTTCGGACAACTCGCAACCCCGGCAGGGCGTCCATATGTAGTCACGGCACACAGGCAACGGAAGGAATACGGGTGGGTTTTAGTCAGTAAAAGTCTCGCACGCCCTCCCGCTCCGCCCAGAGCGGGAGAATATATTTGATAATTTCCCACACTCAAAAAAAAAAAAGGACATACGGACACTAAAATATGGCATTTGAATAGATATGGGTAGGACCAGCCATTGGAAACCGCCAACGCGGCTACACCAGTTAACAATACGCCTAAAAACAAAATCTCCTTAAGAGCATGTCCCACAACCACATTACTGCACATTTTAAGCGTTAATTCAATTTATTAGCTTCGAAACTAGATCGACCGTTTAGCGTCCACTCTAAGTTATGTTCACGAATGTATGAGAATTTGTAAGATTGCCGGAGAACGAGTGAATGATTTGGCAGCCAGCAATTAATCGGCCGTTAAGGGAATTCAAGGACGAACTAGTGAATGGTTCGAATGATTGAAATATAATGAGTGTTGGATTAAATGAATGGGCTTGTACCTGTCAGTAATTGGTTCGGTAGTAATTTTTAGACGATGGCTTAGACTAGTGTTGCTTTGCTGATTTGCTTTGCATTTTACAATTTGTGAGCAGGTATTTAAGGGCTCGAGGCTCAAAGTGAACACCCGCACGCATCCATTGAAGTTTAAGCTACGCTAGCCGCGATCAGTTCGTGGACCATTCATTACTTACCGAGACTCCTCCGTGCATCGGAAAGCACGTTAAGCTGTTGGTCCCGGCTGACATTCGTAGATCTTTGACAGTTATTACGGGTAGTCAGAAGACATTCAGTCTGACAATCAATATTACCAAGGGGTATCGTGTAACCCAGTTACTGCGTTGTGGAGGTTAGATAGGCAGTCGCTCCATGTTATACTGGTATTCAGCTGCATCCGGTTAGACTGGAAGCCAACCCCAATATAGTTGGGAAAAGGCTAGGCAGAATGATTGAGCAGTTTTAGGTATTTGTTTCAAAAAACAGGATTAGATTAGTAAATTCTAAAGCATGTTCAGTCTTTCCACTATCTATTTCGTTACGTAGGTATCTGAGAATATGTCTAAAACATTACATAGAAAGAGATACAAAGATGGCTGAACAGAATAGAAAACAACTGACTGGGCGTTTATTATTATTTTGCACTATTTCTGCGTACAAAATGGACGTTGTAATGAGAAAACCTAGGCTTTGGTCAAACGAAGCTATGTCTGAAAATGATGTACGGGTTTTGGAAAAAAATATAATATTGACGTCAAAACCCTCAAAACACATAGACGTACAACCAAAACCTTAATTTTACAACTCCCAACCATCAAATCAACGTTAATTTCCCAATGTTTCATATACCTACACACAATTATAAATGATTAAACAATTACAAAACACAAAAATAATAACTATCTACAATTAAACTAACTAGGACCAGTGGCTCCATAAAGTACAGGCAGGTGTTGTGGATGGGTCGATAACTCGTTATCGAGTAATTGATGTATCGATATCGATACGTTTCGATTCGGGTTTTATTAGCCGTGTTCGAGATTACCGAACATTAGACTGAATCGGATTCAGGTATTTACTTAGATAGGTGTAATAAGAAACTGATAATGTCTGCTTGTAAGCCGGATGGTAGAAGGTGAAGTCGGGATTGGCTAAAAATAAACGATTCTCAGTTCTATAAGGCTGGGTTCAAGAAGTTTCGAATCACTCCCCCGAAATCGATGAGGTATAAGTACATAAAGTCATGCTGTTTTCCCCCATGGGGGTGGACGGAAACTACAGTGAACTGAATTATAGTCCTGCAGACCCGAATTTCGGAAATGAGTACTTTATACATTTTTCAATTTTATTCTAAAAAAATATATTTAAATACCCTTCAAGGTAACCGTCTTCAACAAACTTACTGAAATTTTACTTACGAAGAGAAACGGGATAATAGAGTTATGGGCTCGTAACCATTCAATACTGGTTGTTAGCTACAGGAGTTAGCAAATGGGATCATTCACCGTCCATACATTTTTGGGCTAAATGTGAATATATGAATATGAATATAAAAAAAGGTATATTCCGAAAGAATACGTTTATTTCTATGGGAACAAACCTGTAGAGTCGAGTTACATGAGTTCGAAAAGACACTTTTTCATTTATTGTATACTTGTTCAATACGGGCTTAAGAGTGATGTAAGGTAATGAATGAATGAAGTGGCATAAGGTAATGAATTTATTCAGGCAAGCTATTGCCTGAATAAAAAATAATTATCATACACACTACTTTTGCTAGTACGTAAATTGAAATAGCCGAATTATTGGAATAATACGGCTATTAATTGTTATTATTATAAACTGTATGCATTTAATTCGTCGTTGTTTCTCTTTTGTACCAGCTTGAAACATATGACAACAGTTTAGAGCTGTTTCTTCTCATCTTTGTTGTATTTTTAAATATACAGGGTATTAAAAGACCCATCACATATCCGTTATCTACGCAATCTGTACATCAAACTAAGTAAATTAAGCTAAAAAATATATTTTTGGTGTAAAAAAATGCTGTTTGCAGCAGGAGCAATGTAACGCATTAGGCACATAGGGCATTGTGCTTTTATGTGCATGCAACTGTACAGGAGTTGATAACATCAAAACTTGTTCTAGTGAAAAATTTTTTTTTTTTCTTTGACCCTCAATACCTCGACAACCAGAAGGTTCCTATTGTTTGTTACGAAATTCCAAAGTGATACACAATATTAGCCTGCAGCAACTTTGCAAATCTGCACATACTGGACCATAGTCCAGTACCTACTTATAAACAATCGAAATAACGGGGAGTATAAGTGACTCTCAACACAAGTGACAGAAAACAGTGAAATATAACACATGTTTTTGGTACATAAATAACGAATGTATAAAGAAGCATAATGGTTTTTCCGTAATAGCAACCACTAAATAGACCTAAAACCAGTTATGTACCTATTTGAATCTTTGAATCAGTGATACAAGTACTGTCGAAAAAAAAAAAATATCGCATACTGTCTACGTTAACTGGCATAAAAAGCTACTACTATTATTCTTTTAACTAAAACTTACTGAAAACAGAATGTTTCAAACTCGTATAACAGCGCAGGGAGTGGCCCTACAGATTTGGTCCCATAGTAAAAAGTGAAGAGAATAACATGTTCTAAAGGAATATAACTTTTTTTTTGTTTGGCACCAGCATGGCGGCGCTTTCATAATTAGCCTAAAATGAATGATCCCTGTACCTGTACTTTTTATATACATTCAGTGTTATGTAGGAGAGTAGTCATTGTTGAAATGTTTTAATAATTTAAAACTTTATGTTCAACTGGTTGTTGCCAGCGGCTTCGCTCGCGTGGTTGTCGGAAAATATCCCACGGGAAAATACTACCAGGATTTAAAGTACCCTATGTGTTAATCCAGGTTATAAACTATCCGTGTGCCAAATTTCATCCAATTTTAACGCGGCGCACGCCATTAAAGCTCCCAGTCGGCATGATTTTTTCCGACATTTTCAACTATCATTGTCATATGGCAATTTCAGCCAATTGACACAAAACCTTAATGAATTTATACACTTAAACTTTCCTCATGAATTTCACCGTCTATTGGAGAAAACCGTTTGAAAATCCGTTCGGTAGTTTTTGAGATTATTGCGTTCAGACAGACACACGTGGCGCGCGGTGAGGGAACGAGGGTGCTCTATCAAGATAATAAAAGGAAATAGACCTACTTTTCTATACCACAGTAACTCGCAAGTATCTACGCAACCCAGTTTAACAAGTAAATGCAAGTACACATACATACACCCGTCAATTTAAACTTTCACACGAGCGAAGCCGAAGGTAACAGTTATACGGAGCTTTATCAAAACTATTACCATACAAAGTCACCGGTCGTGACGTCAGATACGAACGTGCGCAGGAGTCGAAAAAAAAACCAAGAAAGTTCTAAGATTCTGCCAAATGTATGCAAGATTATATCTGGCTGGGGAACTAGAAAATGGGTATTTTTCAAGTCGTGATTGTGTATTTTGCACGTTATTGTGGTGACAAGATTTAAAAGGTTGGTAGAATGACTTGGCTTTCAGTTAGAAATACGAGTCGACACGTGACCAATTCAGAGACACACACATACATATACAGTGTTATTGGTTATATGTCGGCAATCCGTTAAGGTGATGTAGGAGAGGTCATTTGCAACCAAATGACCCTTTGGACTAATGGATTGCCGTCATATAATCAATACCCAACACAACCAACCCATCACATAAAAACGGAACAGGTCTTAAAAAAGTTTCGGAATTAAAAATGTTGTGTCAATCTTATAATTTGTCATATTTGTATATTCACACGCACTACGCTAATAGTTTGAGAAACAATGGTGCTATTTTTTTATGCGCATTCCTTTACCGCTGCCCTTTTGTTCTCTTATCTCTCGGTGTTGACTATTTCTCTATTGAATCCTATCTGCATGGAACTAAGGTTGTAATCGGTTTGATCTCGCTAAATTTCTTAATGTATCATAATATAACTTTTTGCTTTAGACTGAATGTACCTCACATTTCAATTTCTGTTAGAGCACTATTCATTAGTAATCTTTCTGTTTGCGATGTCACCTATTAGTGTGTTTTACCAAAATGTTCGGGGATTGCGTACAAAAACGTCAGTATTCTATCGTAATGTGTGTGTTAATACCTACGATATCATTTGCTTAAATGAGACTTGGCTTATTGAGGGTATTAAAGACAGTGAATTGTTTGACGACCGTTACATGGTGTGGAGGCGCGATAGAAATTATTCTAGCACGAAACAAACTTTGGGGGATGGTGTGCTAATTGCAGTGCGACGTGAACGTATCAGTGATCTCCGCAGTGAATGGTTTTCGTCTGCTGAGGACTTGTGGGTTACTCTCACCCTACATAGGAAGAGACCGCGAGTATCGTATAAAATGCATATTTGTGTAGTGTACATCTGCAATCAAAATCTTGGCCACTCCCCAAGCAGGTCAGTTAACCAATTTTTCTAACAACCTAACAGATATTGTTCAGAAACATCCCGCTGATAAATTTCTAGTTCTTGGAGATTTTAACCTCCCAAATATAAACTGGGAACCAGATGATGATGGTCAGTCTGTTTGCCCTAGTAATATTCAAGGTCATGTTCAGGTCAATTTGTTTGATAACTTTACAGTCTGCAATATTTTTCAATACAATTCTCACATAAATGTCAACGATAAAATACTAGATCTAGTTTTATCTAATAGCGAGGTTTTAGTAGCAAGTTGCGCCGATCCTCTGGTGCCGGAAGATCCTCATCATAGGGCTCTCTGTGTGTCTGCTGATTTCGTGGAACTTCACACTCTTCCTGCGCGTCCTCGTATAATTTTTTTATATCGATCGGCCGACTATACGGCCATTAATCACCGGCTGAGCCAGATCGACTGGCTCAACGAATTGAGCACTAGGACACTCGAAGATGCCGTATCTTTTTTCTATGACACTCTGAATGAACTACGTGATTCTTTTGTACCTATTAAGACGGTATTTCCAAGCAGCAGATACCCTCTCTGGTTCAAACAGCCTCTGATAAAAATTATCAAAGAAAAAGCGAAGTACCACGCAAAATTTGAGAAATACGGAAACCTGTCTGATCTGAGTCTTTTATTTTGCTCCGACGGCGTGCCAAGGAGGTTGAAAGTGAAATGTTTAGCTGCTATATTACTAAAATTGAAGAAGACATTTTTAAGACCCCCAAAGCGTTTTGGTCGTACGTAAAATCAAAAAATCAAATAAATGCTTTTCCGTCGTTACTTAAATATAGAAATAGCACCTCTAATATAGGAGAGGATATCTGCAACATGTTTGGCGACTATTTCTATTCTAATTTTCTTGGTTCTGCTGTAGGTATCAACGGTGACGCCGATCTTTCCAATGGCCATGCGCAGGGTTCAATCATTCAGTTGAGCGATATTGTTTCGGACATACATTCAGTCGAAGTTAATGAATTAGAAGTATAGGAGTTGACTTATCTAAATCTGCAGGACCAGAAAATATCCCGCCAGTTTTTATACTCAACTGTGCCAAAAGTCTGACTCCTCCTCTTTCACTTCTGTTCAGGCGGTCCCTCAATTTAGGTGAGGTACCTACAATCTGAAAGTCGGCGTTGATCACTCCGATCCACAAAAAAGGGCCTAGAGACCTCGTGGAAAACTACAGGCCCATATCCAAACTATGTATTTTCGCAAAAATCCTGGAAAAGATAATCTACAAGCAGCTTTATGCTTGTCTTAAACTAAGCATCAGTGACCGCCAACATGGTTTCCTGCCAGGTCGGTCCACAACCACCAATCTCATTCTTTGTGTTGACTACTTGACTGAGTGTATGGCTCGTCGCACACAGGTAGATGTAATCTACACAGATTATAGCAAGTGTTTTGATCGTTTGGATCATGCTATACTTCTGCGTAAGCTTTTGGCTATACGTATCAGTGGAAATCTCTTCAGGTGGTTCTCATCTTATGTGGCCAACAGATGTCAAACTGTTGTTCTTAATGGATACTCATCGAGAACTATGATTACCCCCTCAGGGATTCCACAGGGATCGCTTTTGGGACCCTTGTTATTCAACATCTTCATCAATGACGTCTCTTCTTGTGTCTCTAACTCAACAGTTCTTTTGTTTGCGGATGACATGAAGATTCTAAGTGAAATCGGAACTTATGAAGATGCTGAACGTCTCCAACATGATCTGGACAGATTCCAAGAGTATTGTACGGTCAACCACTTGGATTTAAATGTCTCGAAATGTTATATGTATACCTTCACTCGTAACTCGTCTTTACGATTATAAACTAGCCAACACTGTAATAGCCAGAGTTAATACGATTAGAGACTTAGGCGTCACTTTTGACTCGAAACTTATTTTTGACACACACATTGATAATATTATTAAAAAAGCTTCTAAGGCACTAAGGTTTCATTTTGAGGATATCAGCCGATTTAAAAAATATTAAAACACTCAAAATACTTTATTGTGCTTTTGTGCGCAGTCATCTAGAATATTGCTCACCTGTATGGAATCCTATTTATAATACTTATGTCAATCGCATCGAAAGTATTCAAAAGAAGTTCTTGAGGTATATTCAGTTTAGATCTAAAACCTATTTGTCTAATTATTTCAGCCGTTGTAGGAAATTTCACATTCTTCCACTAATTGAGCGGAGAAAAATTGCCGACATGGTATTCTTGTTCAATTTGGCAAATGGTTCAACTGACTGTTCTGAATTGATGAGCAAAATTGGGCTGCGTGTTCCATCCTTCACCTTAAGGAGTCATCAACCTCTGTATGTTCCGTATGTGCGGTGCATATATCGACAAAACTCGTATATGATAAGAGCTAGCAGGGCATACAACTCGATGTGAGTTGTATGCCCTGTCAGAGTGTTGATGATCTTGATTTATTCTCCACCAGTGTTCCTAAACTTAAAAAAATACTGTGTACTGTGACTGTACAGGTTTTAGTGATTTTCAAAGAAGTTTGTTCTCACTAAAACCTGTTCAGTCTTTTCTTAATTCTATCCGAGTGCTTACTTGTTCTTACTTTCGCTTGCCTGTCTGCTGTTTCTTGTGCTACCCTAATATTGTCAGTGAAAACTTTTAATTGGCCTTCTTTCACTAACTGTCAACTACCTGTATCCTAGCTGTAAGTTTTCTTAAGAAATAAAATAAAATACATTCAAGCGTTGTTCCCATGGGGAAAGGCAGAAACGACTCAACGTCACCTGCTACGATCCTTATTCCTTTTGCATCGTTTACGTTCGTTAGAAGCAATTTATTTGAAATTCACAGATTTCAGCCAAATCACGCCAATATACAGCAGTGATCGCATAACAAACTGTTTCACATGGTATTCATATTTAAAGTTCTCCTAAAACAATCTAAACAATTCACTAGTTGAAAGTTCACAACAAAACAACACTTTTCAACAAAAAACATCCTTTTCTAAACCTCACCCTAACCTCAAAAATCCATTACGCAATTCTCTTACTCAACCACGATCCCAATCTAAAGTTAATATAAAAAATACAACATAGGTATTACTTTAGTTGAAATTCCAAGAAAGATCACGTTGGAGAGAGGAACCGCAATTTACCTGCCCTCCCCCTCCTCTAGAAGTTAATACTTTATGACTGCACAAGCGCAGCGAACCACTGTTTAATTAAAAACGGGATTCAAAAAGATGCAAGCTTTATTTGTAAAAGTTAATTTTATACAACTGTGGCGGTTTTTTTTGTTGTGTTTGCGGTGTGGTTCGCTGTCTAAAATTATTTTAATTATTCTCTGGTCTATGTTTGTGTTTATGTCGCTTTTATTATGGGCTTGTAACAATTATTTAAAGATAATTGTGTTTATAGTCGCTCTGTGTATTAATAAACTAAGACTTGCCGTCTTAAAGTTATAAATTTTTCAATAATAAATTCCAACGCATAACATTTTGAAAGATATAGACGCGTTCCTTTTTCAAAAACGCGCAAATTGTCACCTCTCAACAAAATCTATTTAAAAAATAATTGAATACCGAAAAGTCTTGTTGTTCGTTTTTCAAAAATGCCTCAAGGTGATGGGCTAACAGGCATCCTTCCCTTTCCGAACTTGACGGGACGTATTAAAACGTAAAAGCCAACAAGACAGCCCGGTTACCTCTTGACATGCAATTTTCGGATATCCATTTATCAAGTAACACAGCTCAACACTAATATATCGATCATTTATAGTCGATAATTTTACAACACCGTTACATATTGATTTTATGTTTTAATGATTTTGTATGGTCAACTCAACGTGTATTTATAACAGTTCTATGCGAATGATAAATCGAAAAAAAAATATTTACGCATGGAAAAAAAAAGAATTTGATAGAGTAGCTCTATAATATTTTACAAGTTTAAAAAAATAGACGTTATCGATACTTACATAACGTTAATCATAAAGTACGCGGATGCTTAATTTTGTGGCATAAATAGTGATGGAACAGTCTCATATTTATTGTCTGGTATCGATAAAATAAAGAATGGTATCGGTACCAACCTTGTTCCAATCTGAGGTGAGATCAAAACAATTATCTTTGTGTTACCAGATTTGAACCCGACCTTTTTGAGGCAGCTAATTTAATCAATTTGCGAACGATACCGCCTGTCCTTAAAAATAAGATTGGATTAAGCATTGTTCTCAAAATTCCGATCTGTCTTGTTGATTGTCAAGATTATAATTTTGTGTGCACTCAATTTCAATGCAATGTCTAAGTGGCAGATGCTACCTGGTTGTCATGTAGTTTAAATAACATGTTATTTCGCATAATTACTTATACATATGTGTTTAATATCGCGCCGTTGATCTCTAACGGGCAGATAAAACAGATATACTTATTACTAAAAACATGTTTGGCATACATGTTGTAGTTAGTTTACAGTGCCTAGTAATCGCTTGTCAGCCTTTTGACTATCTATAGGTAAGTAACCTTTTGCTGGATTTTCTTAAACTTTACCTAATATCAACAAAATTCTGCCGCAAATTGGAATTCTATCCCAATTAAGTTTCTCAGGCGAAATGTTATATGTTTTTTTAAGTTGAAGATATGTCTGAATATAAATGAACAATCATCCGCGCCAACTTTACAATTCAAACCGGAATTAATAACGAAAATGTCAAAATAATTATACACCAAACGAAATCCAAGCCCAACTTCAAACATTAAAAACGAAAAATCCCTAAATGTAAAAAAAAACTAACAAATATAATGACTCCGCGAGGTTACGCTTTGTAATACATTAATAATAGTTTTATACTTACACAAAATGACCCATAATCATATGGGATAGAAAATTGTTTTCAAAATGATGTCGGAGATGAAAAAAAATTGATGGAGTTTCACATTACCGCGCGTTGATGAGACCAAAAAATAGCGAATGTGAATTTGGTCGCAGTTTGTTGATACATTCGGTTTCTTTGATTAGTGTTGTGGTGTCGGTCGATGAACCTTTTTTATTAAGTGTCCAAGTGAATGGTGGGAAGTGTGACGTCACTACTTCATAGTGAGCCGTTGACTCGCGGTAATTATACACTGCTTATGTACCGTGTAGCGGCGGTTTCTTTTGATTGTAATAGCTGGAAACGTGGAAAGACGTACCTTTTAGATGTGTGTGTGTTTTTTTGTAGGACATTAGTTTTGAGTAATTTGACTTCTTTAATAAATGTATGGATATTTATTTTAGTTGGGTATTTACATTTACAAATCACTTAGGTGTTTTTTGCTTCTTTGAAAGAAAGATAGAAAACAAGAGCGGCCAAGTGCGAATCGGATTCGCTCAAGAAGGGTTCCATACCACCGTACAATATTTTACACTAAATATTATTTTTAAATACTTTAGTTAAAAAAAAAACACGTATCGTGTTTCCTTTCATTTTTTACTTTATTTTATTTTATTATTTGTTATAGCGGCCAAAGTAGTACAAACTCCGAGAAAAATTAAAGTGTCTACCTATTACGGTTCATAAAATACAGCCCGGTAACAGACGCACGGACGGAAAGCGGAGCCTTAGTAATAGAATCCTGTTGGCACCCTTTGGGTACGGAACACTAAAAAAGGGACATCTACAAAGTTCCGAACATTTTTTTTTACTAACATCTAATAGATAAACTCCAGCTTGTTTTTCACGACACTGTCGGTTGTTAGACCAGCAGCAACAATGTTTAAAGACCTCCTTAACACGAAGACACAGCAGCTCCTTATCACCTATCCTTAAAAGCACGACTATCACAACCTACCACAAAAAAATCTATAGAATATTATAATATATAATATATAATAGAACCTCGTCATAAAACATAATCATGATGACGAATTTAATTGTTCAGAGTTTGGTGAAAGTCAGTACCTACCTAACAATGGGAGCATTCCATCTGAGAGACGGGAACTTTTCAATTATCTTCCATCATTGTGTTAAAGTGGACCGTAGTAGCTATTATTTTGTTTATGGGATATGATTGTTTTTTTGTTGTTGTGGTATCTGTTGTGGAGTGACGTAATGTTGAGGCTTTTTGTAAGTTGGTATTGCACATCCGTCGTTTTTTACCTTTAGATCATAAAATAGGTTAGGGCTCGTGACTTTCAGGGAGATGAATTCCTCACACTTTTAATTTGATCATTTGTTTAGGAACTCAGGACACCTGGCAAGGCGTAGTGATAACAGCACGCGTATCGCGACAACCATGGAAACGGGTTTTGTCGACGGAAGAATAGACAAAAAGACAGATAAACAATCACAATCTGTCATTTTGACTGAATAGTCAAAATGACAGATTGTGATTGTGATTTTGTTGTTGACGCTTAGCATGACCAAAATAGAAATAAAGACCATGAACGAATGTTCATGGTCTTTATTTCTATTTTGGTCATGCTAAGCGTGCTGGTGGAGTAAGGCAGTGACCGAGTGGCGTCCATCAACTAGAAGACGAAGTGTCGGCGAACGACATTGTTACCATCGCGGGTAGAACCTGGGTTTGGCTGGCACAGGAGCGTGGGGACTCGCACAAGAAAAGAGAGGCCTATGCGCAGCAGTCAGTGCAGTCGGGCTATGAATGATGGATGATGATGATATCTACCTACACTCATATGTGGAATGGGTAACTGGTTAACCATATCTAGTGGGACTAAAACCCTACCCCAAATATTAAATGCAAATTGGCTGTAAGTAATAAACGAGTTATTCAAGTCTCTTTTTTTTTTGTCTTGTAATCCCATCATGTCAGCGTTTGCTAAGGATACTATAAAGGGCTCTGATTCTTTCTAATTTAATTTTTTCAAAGGATATCTGGGAGCACCTCAAAGGGAAACAAATTGTATTGAAAACAGATTTGCAGCTGGTTATCATGGCGCGAAAGTCATAAACATTGAATCGGAAAGGTCACGGTTGTACCAGTGTAGATAGCAGATGTACTAGCAATAACTTATGTTATTTTATCACTGATAGTTTCTATAGAAAACTTGCTTTCTAAGAATAATTCTGTGCTAATAAAAACTTTTCGGCTTGAAGTATAATTTAATAATTATACATTTTAAAAGCTTGTACAATTAGATAATTAAAATTTTGCAAAACCATGTTAAACTCTAACAAGAAAACACCAAAAATATTAAGCGCCGTAAACCAAGGAATTACAAATTATCGTGCATGAAAATTTTAAAATATTCAATTCGTATTCTATTCTGAATTCAAAATTATCATGTTCCACATTCAAAAAGTCGTTTATATGCTGATCTGTGGTTGAAAAACAAGTGCATCGTCTACATATCATCCCGCACAGGTCGAAAATGTAAAGTGAAGTACCTATGTATTACCTACTAAAGTGTTCGTAATTAACGGTCTAAGAACGTTCCAAAACTAGGATACGACTATTATTATTCAATCAATGATAGATTACTAGATTACAGGCAATAAGAGGCCTATGAAAGACGATGATGTAGAAATTAATGAGAAAGGCGCTTGTTTAGGAATAGACGTTTAATGATAAGTTTCATCATAAAAGCCCTAATAAAGGTGACAATAGCCAGAGATGCGAAAATACCCTGAAAATGGTAATTTCTATGTAAAGCTGACTCTATCAGTATGCGAACCTGGCTGAGTTTCCTACAATGCACATGACCTTTAAGGAAAGCGGCCAGCAATAGGCAAGACGATAGGATAGAATAGATATGTAAAGGTTAGTGTATCGATATCGATCTACTAGTGAAATGATGAGGGCACAGCCATATTGAGGTCATTACTACGTACTTTATCGTATGTGAACTAGGGATGGGACGTCTTATCAAATCGTCGTCATTCGTTTTTGTAAGAAATTAAAGGAAATGTATACGATGGCTTAGAAATAATTTTGAACAGCAAATGAGTCTGAATTTTGTGTAAAAGGATTCATTTAAACATGCTTATTTCCAAATCCACAAAGGGTTGCAAATTGTATAAATCTTCTTACAATATTCATCCGGCATAATTTATTGAACCGAAAGCTCGTGGCATGCTATCTTAATCATAAATATAACAGGAAATTTACGACAGACATATATCATGTAGTTACAGAGCAGAAAAATGTAACGAGACAGCCTACACGTTCACAATAAAATCTAACAAGGGTACCTCGAAAATTGCACATAAGTAACATCGCTTACAGATACATTACAACAAAACAATATCCCGAACTATCCTGTCGACATTTATCGATATTTCACATCACTGAGCCGGCCACCCCGCCGTGTCAATATAAGCCAGCCAATTGTGTATGAGTCGGCTACAATTCACGGCTATTCAATAACCTCTTCGCTCACCACAGATTGGTATCGGTAAATACCAAGCACAATACTGGCGACCGGGAAATAAAACTTTATTTTTATCTCACTAAGGTTGTTTTAAAACGCAAATGCTAAATTGTTAAAAGAAATAGTTTGTGTATGAACGCAGTAAAATTCTCTATGTGAGAAGATAAAAAATTGGTGAGAAAACCTAATGACTTGGAAGGAGCTGTTTAGAAGCAAAAAATAGAGAATCGATTTATCAATTCAAGTTTTGGCGGACTGGTATCGGTATCTATCTAGACCGTCACTATTTTGATAGAAATGTAACGCCTCTTGCTATTGAAATGTTTGATATTGTATTTTTTTTGTTTCTTGGTATCTTTTTATCGTGTGAAGTGAAATAATGAGCGCATGACTTGTGAATTGTAATAAATTGCCAGTTTTTGTTATAGCTTTTGCCTTAAAGATTTAGCTGTGCATATTATTTCTGTACCAATCGCATCGCTTCTTGCTACTAAGAAAAAGTCTCACCTATAATTAGGCCGAGATCTATAAACTTCATTCAGCATGTAGTTTACCATACGTTATTCCTGTCACTTTCGCACAACTGTCAAACTACAAGTGCAAGATAGAGACGGGAACATGTAGCTAACCCTAAGCGTAAACCTTCACTTCAAATCTGATAAACTAAACCGTTAAACTTACTGTTCAAACAATATAAAAGTAAAACAATTCTTGAAACAACTATTCTAACTGCCTCTTTGGTCGTACACGTCACAGGCGTAGCTGTCAATCGTAATGTTCAAGATACAATTTCTGGTTTGGGTGGTCTGATGGTATTATTTGGGTTGCCGATGACCTTAAAATGGTGGCTGGCACAGACTGGATGCGGAAGGCGGATGCCAGGATGTTGTGGCGCAGCCTGGGAGAGGCCTATGTCCAGCAGTGGACTGCGATAGGCTGAGCTGGTTGATTGATTTCGGTTTTCTGCCACAAAATTCTCTGTAGCAAGTGTAGCAACACACATTTTTAATTTCAGTAAAACAAATCAATCAGCTTAGCTTATCGCAGTCAACTTCTGGACATAGGCGTCTCCAAAGTTGTGCCAAAAAACCGGGTTCTCCACCAATTTGAATACTAATATGGTAACTCCCTATTAGATAGGACTTGAAACCGTCACCGAGTATTGTAACACATATTTACAATTGTAATAAAAATGTTTCCAGATAAACCTTAACTAAGATTTATTTCACCGTATCTCAGCCAGTTTTAGCTCTAATGGTTTCTGCTGAAAACGGAGAAACATTGGCGATTCTCCAATGTTAAGTATCCCTTTCGTAAACTTGAAGACCCATAGAGTAATTAATAACCTTTTGATAGACATCTGGCTGACATCACCCATCTATTATTTTGAACGGCTCTTTATTTTAAGGCACAATGCCAATTTGTCCTGTATATTTTGTTTTATATAGAAACAATCAATCAAATTCCATTTGTGTTTTGCCTAATTTAGAAACCAAATTCTCAGCAGCTGCTTAATATAATTTGGCCATAAAACTTGGCCAATGAAGCGATTATTAAATATGAAATACTACCACACAAATTCACATCGGAAACAAAAGAATCAATTTTACTTTTTCAAGCGTTCGAAACACGTTTTCTTTCAAAACAGCATTCCATTAGTCTATACCTCGTGTTAGTGATGTGCGCATTATCGATAACACTCCCTTTCGGCCGCCAGTGCAGTGCCCCGACCTCGACTAACGGTACCAGCCGTCAATCTTACATCAACCATTTTACGACTGCTGTTGCACATCCCTATTATAAAAACATAACCTGTAATTCTTATGTCATAAAGTTCAAATTAGGAATAATATATTTTTGAGCTATTCTTCAATTGGTTCGAATGCTTCTAGGTGTCAGATTGACGTATCGGGTGTACCTATACTTACTTTGATTTGTTCCTCGTTTTTTTTACGACGCAGATAACGAAGGGTTAGTAATAAAATCTCACAAGGATATTGAAACGGTTATATCATTTCATTACCCTTTAGAGATACCGCCTCGTTTGAAAACGGTGGTATTTAATTTTAAAGTTCCTCTCGACCGCGCTAATTAAGTTTGATAGGTTATATTGTAATTTACTTCGTAGGACCGATGCACGATGGCCGACATTACCGGTAATCGGTCCACTTTGATTGGTGAATGAAAACGGACTTTTCTTAATAAAAACTTTAACTGGTTCGACTTGTTACAAGGATCGATGTTACCAAGTACTTGGAGTCAGAGCAACGTTACCTTCAGATAGGTTAACTTGTCGTACATGCGTTAATATTATCATGTGGATGGGCAGCATCTGGCACACTGATAAAATCTTGCAACCCAAAGCGTTGAAAACTTCAGACATTCAATGCTTGAAGAAACATCTCCAGCTTACGAATGACCTCGCAACCAGATTGATGACATACGTTTTCAATATATGGAAATATGTTAGTTACGTAAATAAAGTACTACAACTGAGCAGTGACGGCCTCTAGGTTTCAAAGTGGAATAACTTAATATTATAGGTAAGAAAAATGACTGAAATAAAATCTCCTGACATCACCGAGGATAACTCTAAATCAAAGTCACAGAAAAGTATTATAAACAAACAATCATTTCTCAAAAGAAACTGTGTTTCTGAAATTTATCATGATGGCAATTTCCATTTCATACCTACTTTCTAGCAAATAATTGGAAAGTAGATGGGAGCCGGCGCGGCGGTGGTGATAATAAAGCACAAATGAGTGCGCGTGCGATTACACGCGACAGGACGGCGACAACTTCGCCCGTCGCCCGCACATTTGTTAAGGATGGCTTGACATGTGCGATTTTACGATTATGTAAGTTGCGAATATTTCTGTTTTCTTTTACGCGTGTGTAAAAGAAAATGCCTATGGATAGTTTTCTCTGTTTTCGTTTTCTTTTACACTAACGTGAAATATGATGTGGCTAGACAGGGGGTGATTAGTGAGATGATGATTTAGAAAGATTTATGAAGGAAGAAAACATTAACCCCAATTAACTGAGATAAGGGCAGGCGAATGATGATATGAATGCTAGTGTAAACTACTTGCAGGGTAAGATTTCAACTGATAGGTATTTAAAATTATGTTGTCGATTCCATTATTTGAAAATATAACGTTTTTAAAAAATCTAACTTCCAAAGATTTCACTAATTTCCGCCTACAACTTTAATTCAAATCCCAACATTAAAAGTTGCACCAGTATTAGCAGCCTTAGCTCTTGGCCTGCGGGTTCCGTGTGGGCCGCCCGGCGTCCGCTGTACCGTTAAGGATATTCTCTTAATCTTTAATCGTACAACTGTTGCCGGCCTTAGACAATGTCGGATGAGTAATGTCCCTAGTATTTGCTAATGTCACATCTTGTTATGAAGCCAGTCTGTGTGAGTGAGGGCCTAATTGTTTTGATTTAGATGTTTTGTCTGTGTGTGTGTTTTTCGCGTTATGATTTTGTTTTGGTAAAAAGTTTAAGCTGTCGAAAGGGCTTTTGAATTAGATTTTGGAATGATACTTCAGCCAAAAAATAAATTTGCTAATAATTGTGTAGTGTCCCACTTTGATCAAAACTAGTTTGCGAATAATGCATGAAGGGGTTAGCAAACCTAAGAGACAGAGTTACGATGGCACCTGAACCCTTTTTTTTTTAAAGGCATAGCTGCTGTAATCTTTCCAAGGTAGAATTTAGATAAGGCATTCTACAATTTATTTCAATACCGTCCTAAGGGCAAGTGGCAATCGCTTTCAAAGCGTTTCGTATTTCTACAAGATTAACAAGCTCTTCTGTAGCTGATGTCATCCAAAACATTTTTGACTTCTCTATCATCGTTAACGCTGATAAAATGTGATATGGGCCCTCGAGTCCTTTGCTTGTACTTGGTTTATTGCCACCTTTGGGCCCATCATTATCGGCAATATTATGACCGCCTTGTCTTTAGCAACTACTGACAGGCGTGCAAATTAAGTAGGCACTTACCTACTTAGCAAAATGGTTTGATTTTATGTTCAGCCTTTAACTTCTCATAAACTGTGCTAGCGTTGAAATTATAAGACGGAGGTGTCCTGAACTTTGACCTATGTAATATCATTCTGTGATATTTAGAAGTATGTGCTAGAGGTAGAAAAATATTGGAGTAAGGCTGAAATCGTACAGGATTTTATGAAAGATTATTGTTTATTTATTTTGGCTGACGTCACTACTGATTATCTTTGCCTAGATGTAGTTGATACTGCAGTGATTATAAACCTGCTGATATCTTAAATATTTGGTCTGGCAAGTCCTAAATTTGAGTATCCTCGTAATTAATTATCAGTTTGTAACAAACTGTATTCACCAATCTCGCACGATAATCATCGAAATCTCCATTTTGACCAATAACTAGCTGATATTACAAACCGGACATTTGATAAAATGATAACTAACCATGATTATCTCACTGTCGGTATGTTATTGCAATCCAATCAATATTCATTCAGCACTGGCTTCATTTGTAAAACCTACGCAGGGTAATTTTATTAATCGCTTATAAGCTAATCGGAGTGTAAACGGACTACCAAACAAGATAACTAGTTTATTGAGTATGAACGGTAAAGTTTAACGATTTAACTAATTTATTGTGTTATGCTGAGATACGGTAAGGTAGTTGGTTAACACCGGTGTCGTTAGATAAACCATGCTTGTAGATCGTCATAACCACTACTCTTAATTATTTAAGACTATTGAAATGACTGATCTTGTCAAAATCACCAACTTTGGCAATACGGTTGGTGATTGCAATCTTATTGATTTTGAAACTTCTTTTTTTATCCACTGCTCTTGGCCTGCATCTCACCTGATGGTAAGTGATGATCAAGTTGAAGGTGGAAGCGAGCTTCACCCGAAATCTTTAACCACAGAGGAACTGGCTGTCTTACCTCTAACTGCCGAATCAAAACAATGCTGTGAACATTATTGTTGTGGCGACAGACTTAGATAAGATGGTGGTAGGTAGCCAGACAGACTTGAGAACAAGCCCTACCACCAACCAAACCGAGCAGAAAATAATCTCTAGTCTCTTCTCTAGTCATAATCGTTTTTCTTTTGTGACATTCACGAAAAGGGCCTAGCAGTGCTGCAGCGTGCAGTCTGTATGATCTTAAAGGATGTTGCTAATCCATTGTTTCTTATGTTCGAAAAATTAGTCTGCTCAACAACGTAAATAACGCAATTAATGTTGTTGAACTGTCAAAATGAAAGCCATTGCTACTGTAAGTGTGTTACGCAATTACCCCGCTGCACTGCTGATACTACATTCTCCTCCTTACTTACCTATCCTCCGACAGTTATTCCTTCTCTGCATGAAACATCCATTTAGCCATTTCTACAAGACAATCTCTTCCGTCAACTCCTGTCAACAATTTATTATTAGGAAGGAATACCACCCAAGTGATGGGCGGACCGTAGTTTACCGTAAAATTTACGCGTTAGTGATGCACCTGCGAATCGATACTAGATAATTATCGATGTATCGAATGGTGCAGCCCTTTCCTTGTTTGATCTCCGGACATAGCGGGCCGCAGAATTTATTGCTGATTTTAATTGGCAACACTGTGTAAACGGATAGTTTGTGTGGGGATTTATTGAGTGTTGCCGGGCTTTACGGTACGTCAATATTTCCTTTTCGTGTTGCGATGACTGTTAAATGTTTTTGTCGTCTTATGTTACTTCTCGGTTTCCGCGGTTATTATCAGCGCCTGGTTGGTTCCTTACTTGGTAGTGGTTAGGGTTTCTGCTTAGTTCATTATCCAAGATTTTTGCAGTGTCAGCTTTCAAACAGCTGTTATTTTCTATTGACTGTGGAGCCAAGATCTTACCAAAACTTCTTCTTCTTCCGGTTATGGGTGTCAATTGCTATGTTAATACATTGATAGCTGGGCAGAGGTGAAGCTTTACACACATTTCGCCAGTTATGTTTAAGTCCCATGTAATAGGTGGCGAGCTTATAGCTAACAACCGGCCCCAAATCCAGACTTCGGGCTGCTACTGAGAAATTCCAGATAGAATAACCCAATAACACTTTGCTCAACCTGGAAATCGAACTCAGGACCTTGTGATGGAATGGGTTTATGTGGGGGTATAAATAAGACCACGTAACCTTGTCAACATGTAAATGCATATTTTAAAAGACAAATACGATAAAGGGGGGTAAGTAAGTTTATGGTCACAAAGGATTTCCTTAATTCCCTTGGGAGTAGCGCAGTACTCTCCTGGCTCAGCCTGGAGCGACGATGACCAAGCGGGTGTGCCACGATGCAGACGCCAGAAATGGTGATGGTCGGCAGATAGTCTTGTCTGACTTGTAGTAGCTCGACGTGGGCACGCGGGTAAAATAGGTACCCGGCACGGAGCTCGATGACACACGGATATGCCGGAAGATGGTGGCCCGTAACCCAGAGTACGGATGCCACAGATAATGTTGGATTGTTTAGCCGGAACTTTGGATGGTTTAGCCGAAACTTTGGACTCCAGTATGGGGTTACGAAAACGCAGAATTTAGTAAGGTTGACTGATACGAGTCAATAAAAACTGTTGCCTGCTTTAGGTTTTGAAAATTATTAAGACCACGTATATAAAGTCACACGACTCCAGGATCAAGTGAACGTGAGTCTTCGCCCGTAGCAGGAATTCGAATGTCCTGGTCACCGTGAGTAAAATGGTCACGGCGGTGTCGCGACAGTCGGTCTTCATTCACGCGTTCGGATACACCGACCGCGCGCATCAGTAGCACGGACAGCGAACTAATTACGTTTAGTAACTTTATTACGTCTGTGGTTAGACTTGACACTTTATTGTTGTCATTATGTTACAACGTTACAACCTCATGCTCAGCAGTGGCGCTGGCAACCACTCGACCAACGAGGCAGTCGAGCTCAAACATTTCTAAGATTAACTTAGAGAGTAGGTACAATAAGAGAGTGCTGTTCCCGTTGGCACATCTATTGCGAACTTTGTATAATATTATTAAGCTGTAAGTTCAGCAGACAATGTGTGTTCTGTGGAGAACAATGGCTCGTGCGAGCATAATTTACAAGTACTTAGGGAAGTACTTAGGGTAATAAAACAGTTTGTATAGTATAGAGGCTTTGGTAGACAGTGACGATGTCCTTATTTTGGAATGGTCTGTCTCGTGCATAGATGATTATTGTAGTAGTATTGTAGGTACTTGTTTTGACTAAGTATTCGGTTTCCAGGTAATATTCTGAGCTGTAAAAATCACACCGTGAAACCTTAGGTGAAGTGAGCTGCTGTTCTACCTCATAATTGACACTATTGACAGCTCACTTCACCTAAGTCTTCTAGGTAGTCGTTTCCAGATAGAAAAAATACTGGGCGTGAGAAATACTCAAATTCAATTATTCAAAAAGCTCGTCTTGTAGCTAAAAAAACGTCATATAGGATATTTCTTATTAGTTGTAACAGGTATACTTACTTCGTGATTCAAACTACATATTTGAATCAAGAACATACAGCTTAGTAATAAATATTCTGCAAAAATGGAAAAGTCTGTGATATTTCCGCACGTATACTTATACGTGCCGAAATATCACTAAGTATATAACTTCTCCATTTCCATTTCCTCAAAATTTTGGTTTATTTAGGTTGGTCCTAAATAAACCAAAATTTTGAGTTAAATCAGAAACGGTGATTTTTTTTCAGTCTTATCATCCACAATATTCAAAAATCTTTTCCAAAAACATCAATATAAAGGCACCCTTAGACAACACAGTCACTGACAAGCTAACAATGCTGTTAGTACATTTCCTGATGACGCAAGCACCGCCGTCGCGTTGTAAATAATATGAACACATCGCGGTTGGGCCGTGTTCGTCGGCATTTGCAGAAAGCACGATGACGGTATTTCGGTATTGGGAGCTGTGGTGTCAGTGTTGGCGATTGATTTGAATAATTTTGAGTTGAAACAGTTTTGCAAAGAATTCCGACCTATTGAATTGTTTCAGTTAGCAAAAACTTTTAAACTCAAAAAGCGCAGGATATTACCGATTTGCCTGCTTAAAGCCAGTGGAAGTTCAAGTTCAAAAAAGCTCCCTTTGAATAATTCTTAAGAAGCTCAATCCTGCTAATTAAAATTATCGTAAGAACACCTCAAACTTTTTGTCACACTGAAAAATTTTAGTTACAAGGTTCCCAGGGTCAACCGTTGGAACCGCGTCAGTTAAAAGAGTTTGCATCCCTGAAACTCGAAACACCTTTTTTATTACTGTAACTATACAACAATAACAATTTAACTCAACAAACCGCTACAACTAAAGCCCTACAAAATACACAACGTTGTTTTCCTTTGATTAGAGACGAAAGGGGGCTGCCCTTTCGGTCGCTCGCTCATACAGAGGGCAAATATGAGTTAAAATAACAATTTTGTAATATATTGTCGCTTGTAAACTATACGATAAACATTTTGCAATACGGCGGTTGTGAATTTTGAATAGGGTAGAAGTAGGAAGGAATGGGTATTGTGAATATACATCCATATCATTATATCTCTTTAGCGTCAGTTCAAGGCTATATTCTTCTAATATCATTCAAGTAACAGAATACCAAATTTCAAATCGATCGGACATGTGGAAGATGCTCACATCCATCATCAACTAGAAAACAGCTGATAATCTTCAAACGGCTGAAACGATTTTCTTGAGTCATAGCTAAAAACACTCAAGATCAAGTTACCTTTCAAACCAAATAAAAAAGACATTCGGTTCAGTCCATGCGCCATAGTAGCTCCCAAACGGGAGCTACTATGGCGCAGACGCTCATATACACAGATACACATGTTAAACTTGGGTGTATACTCGTAACTCCCTAATTTAACATGTGTATCTCTTTTTCCGTCGGGGGTTAAAAATAAAATTAAAATAATTCAATTTTTTATTTTTTTATAATAATAATAAAGTTTTATTGACCATAAGTTAGGTTACAGTACACCGTTAATACATATTTACATAGTACATAATAAAGGGCACACTCACCTACGTTCGACTACACTAAGTTAGAACCCATCTATAACAAGTAGCAAGGGGAGTAGTAGAACAGTTAAATTATAATAATGCTATCACAAGTAAAGCAATGGTTCACATACTTGATAAAATATATAAATGCCCAATGACGGTATACAGAGAAAAGTTCTTTACCTCCCGTGCTAGTCCAGATTGTGTTACGGCAAGGTAAGATTCTCGCTCATGGAATAGTAGACATAATATAAACACGTTAAGACACTTTTTACCAATTACATTTGTTTTGCTGTGAATCATAGATGACGATAACGAGCTTAGCGTAAACAAGTAGTATACGAAAAGAAATCAGACAATGCAACTACTAACGTTATTTCAATGTAAACAAGGTGTTTTCACAAAACAATATTTGTTGAGAATTTGTAATAAGACAAACGTATTAAAAATGAAATAAAATAATAAAAAAAGGTGTTTCTAAAACTTAAATAATAAAATTAAAAGTAAGAGCCTAACTAAAGTTGTAATTTTTTTTTTGTCTTTTATAGTTTGATAAGTATCTCCATATTGAATAAGAGTGCATTTGTGTTTTTTTTTGTTTTCAGCATAGAAATACGTTAAAAGTGAAAAGTTCTAATGTAATGTATTTACTGTACGTGTGTATATGTATATATTTAGAATACAAATAATGTTTGTGTACTAATCTTCAATTAATAATGATTACTTATAGTGTATACATTTATATATATTACTTACATATATTCATATAATGTTTTTATTATTTATATAAACTTATTTAGTACTTATCGGTATTCAATAAAATATATATTTTTATATAAATAATTACTGACATATTTGTATAAGTTTTTCAGTCTGTTCATAATCCAAGTCACTCAGAAACTCATCCAGAGGCCTTCTACATACAAATCTCGTCGTATCCTTAAGGGGTTTAATTTTACTTATGCGATTGTGCAATAGAGGAGCCAAGAAATAAGAGAAACACTGTGCAAAAGTGGTTTTGCATGCTGGGACGTCATATACCTCATGCACTCTTTTGAGAGATTTGGAAACAGGTTTTTCGTAGAAATGTTGTCTCAGGACTATTTTTTTGATAAAGAGTTGGCGAATATTTAGGACTTCAAACTCTTTGTACAACGCAGTTGTAGGATATCTATTTTTTTTTAATTAATCACTTTTAGAATACATCTAATGGCCCTTTCTATTTTTATAAGGGTACTTTTCCTAGCACCACCTCAGGCTGAGATGCCATAAGTTACTATCGATTGGCACAGTGCAAAATAGACAGTTTTGTTCGTAGCGTTGTCTTTTAAGTTTCTTATTCTTTTAAAAATTGGTATTTGTAGTTTACGAATGCGAGATTTTAGATTATGAATATGTTGTTTCCAATTTAAATTTTCAACGATCTCAACTCCAAGATATTTTATACTTTTACTAGGAGATAAGACATGGCACCCGCAAGTACTTGCAGCAGAACAATTAGAGGAATGAGCTTTTAAATTAAAGTCGGTAGGTTGCAAACTATTATTTATACTAAATGTTATAAATTTAGTTTTTTTAAGATTTAATGTAAGCAGATGGCAATCAAGCCATTCAATTATATTTTTAAGACCAATCTCGGCTGACGATTTGACATCACTCCATGTTTTTTGTTGAAATAAGATTACAGTATCGTCAGCAAAAGTGATCACTTTTAACCGGGTAATGCAATGTTACAAAGATTATTAACATAAATCAAGAATAATGTTGGTCCAAGTACTGATCCTTGCGGCACACCGAAACCAACATTAAGCTTAGCGCTAACGTTATTACCAATTTTTACAGCCTGTGTCCTATTACTAAGATAGTTTTTAAAAAGATCAAGTGGTACACCTCGAATACTTATAGCCTCCAACTTGCAAATTAGCAGAGGGATTGAGACAGTATCAAAGGCTTTGGCTAAATCTAGAAAAACACCAACACATTCATTATTTTCGTCGAGATTACTAGCTACATTGGTAACTAGATGTTCAACCGCATTTATTGTTGATTTGTTCCTTCTAAAACCTAATTGATTATTAGAAAGAACATTATTTTTCTACATATAATTTACAAGCCTAATGTTTATTAGCTTCTCCAGGATTTTAGCCATAGTAGGTAGAAGCGACATCGGACGATAATTAGCGATATTTATTCAAACTAGGCTGAGGATCAGCACTTTTCGAACGTCAAAATTAAATAAGACAGTCCCCCAAAACGCCCACCCTTCACCACTTCCTAGTGCATTACCTGGCAAGAAGAAGTGGCGCAATAAACTCCCCAGCAGAACAGCAGTCTGTTCAGTTAAAAGAACAAAAAAACAAAAAAAGATTCTATACAGGGTGGCAGGGACATCGACGCGAAGCCGGTTATGCATTCAGTACATGGGGGGTTCAGAATCATATACTGAATCCATGGTAACCGGCTTCGCGTCGATGTCCCTGACACCCCGTATAATAGTATTCAAAATAATTTACATTACACAACACAAAACATAATTTAAATTATTAGCCATATGTTAGCTAGCACACGCCAATATACCAAACAAAATCATCGAGAACTATACTCAGGCCGAAATAAAAAACTAAACGTAAACAGAACTTAATATCTAAATAAAAAGCCTCCAGGCATAAAGGGCGTGCCCGCTTACATATAGTTGTAACTGGAAGTTATAAATGATAAACTAGGACCATCGATGTAAAATCAATAAACAAACAGTTAATTACAAATAACAATAAATAATATGATCAATTGTCGAGGTCACTAGCTAACCACATATTGCAATACAACTCATAAAAAAACATTGTGATGAGTAGATTTAGTCAACAATAAATTAAAATAACTTGACTTAAAAAGTCGAATAAAATAAACAATTATATAAACTCATATAACTTGTCAGTACGTAAGCTGGAGAAAGAACATATACATTGTCTTGAGTTAATCACAGCGACCAAATATTCTTATCATTTAAGTAGTCGTTGATAGAATAGTATGCCTTTGAACAAAGATTGGATTTTACTTTCGTTTTAAATGCATTAAAAGGCAAATCTAGCAACGAAGAGGGTAGCTTGTTATAAAAGGTTATACCAATCCCAACAAATGAGTAATGAACCTTATGAAGCCGGTGAACGGGAGCTCGTAGTTTGTCCTTATTTCTAGTGTTAACATTGTGAACATCACTGTTTTTAGTGTATAAGTGTATATTTTGCCTAATATATAAGATATTGGCGAAAATGAATTGAGATGCCACCGTGAGGATACCAATATCTTTGAAAAAATCTCTCAGAGAAACTCTGGCACCTAGCTGGTAAATAGCTCGAACAGCTCGTTTTTGAAGGACAAATATATTTTGAATATCAGCAGCTTTGCCCCACAGCACCGGCTGTCTTAGTCTGTGTGCCCATTGGCAAAGGCTTGCATTGCTCCATCTCCTTCCAATTTTCTCTATCTATTGCTCTTCAAGTCCATAATTTGCCCCCTGTCATTTCCAGCTCGTTGCTCTATTATTTCCTCTGCCTTCCTCTATTTCGTTTGGCATTTCTCGGATAGCAGACCGTTATGCTTTTGATCCATTTATCTGAGCCTCTGAGGGTGTGACACTTCCATTTAAGTTTTTTGATTTTCCGGGTGACGTCAGTCACCGTCGTGTATCGTCGTATGCAAACGTGCATGAGCATAAATGATGCAATTTTTGGCTATTTACTAGTCGTACTTTATTAATTTAATCTAATACTACTTTGTCTGTCTACTGTAAATTGTTGTATCAATAGCATACTCTATACTTTAGTATTGTTGTTTTCTCAAAGAAAAGCTAAACCAATAAAGCACCTTATTCAGATATCTACAAAATCACTAACAAATAAATTTATTCCAGCATTTCACTAGATGTTACACTCAAAAATTATATCGATAATAAAATCGAGTAATTCGATCTATCGATATTGATGGGCTGCGTCGCGACCCTCACGACACTAAAGGCGCGTTAGAAATACTGCGCTCATTTACTTGGCCCCGACATTGGAATTTTGCGCTAGGGATGGGCAACGTTTTGTGGAATTAGTCGACTAATCGAATGTTGAGTTGTATTTCATAGATTTTATTAGCTTTAATTAAAAGATTACTTGGTTATCTAATTAAACACTACGTCTTCGGAAACTGACTTAAAATGTTATAAAATGTTTTAGTTCTTATATGGTACCTCCTTAGGATATTATTTATTACATTATTAGAAACGTTCATAGTTACATATGTAGCCCGGCAATACTCAGGAAATTATCGTTTATTGCTGGTTAGTTAAAACATGATTAAAATTAAGTTATTCGTGACATTTTTTTTTATGATTCACAAAAAAGAAAACCTATTCAGTTATATTGACAGGTTTATTCTTAATTACTATTTTTTTGATAACAGTGATGTGAGGTTATAAAATCCCGCTATGATAAAAGTTAAAGCAGTAACCCCACATTTAATAAGCTAATAAAACCTCTACAGCATTACGCACTTAACTACCAACCGATTATTATTCGATTCAACTTAGTCGACTAAACGTAATCGACTCTAATTCATTTTCCAGCACGTCTAAATTTATTTTAAAACAGTTGTATAAACGTCAGCACTAGCAGGTCCAAGGAAATAATTTAATCTACTCGAAGTCATAAATATTAAAAAGCATTTGCTTTAACAAGTGCTTAAGAAACGGTATGTTTTAATAGAAATACAAGATATAGATATGTTTCTTTTTCAATTCTTTATTAAAAAGAACTAGGTTCTTAATAATTAATTATAATCTAGCCTATAAGACCAATAAGCAATTTTAACTTGATTTTTTACGTGATAATAATTATAAAACTTAGAATAGTGCTGATTATACTTTACACAAGTCCGTCCCAGTTTCATAAACGAGCAGTGTGATATAATATTATAAACACTTTGTTCATGTGTTATATGTGTGTCATTATCACTATTATTTCTACACTTTTTACACTACACTAACTCAAAAGGTTTTGTTTAAATTATGTCATTCCTCGGGAGCCAAAGATTCAATGAATCTTTAATGGGACAAAGGAGGTCGGTATATAATAATACCAGCCTATTATTGTCCCACTGCAGGGCAAAAGCCTCTGCTCTAAGGACTGAGAAGGCACGAGCATTGATCACCACGGTTACTCATGACGGTTTGGCGATTTCAAACTTGTGTTTATTAACTATAAGGCCAGGTTTCCTCCCGATATTTTCCTTCACCGTTGTCAGTAATCAGGTCGAGGCAGATTACGTGCATACTATTTTTTAAACGAAAGTCGATTGATTTTCACCATAGACTCAGCACAGACTATACATTGGTCAATGATGTCAAAAAGGCTTTTGTACTTAACTACGTGGACACTGATCTGTTTTGTTGACTTTACAACGCATTAAGAAAATTGTAGTATCAGTTTTATTGATTAGGCTCCCGTGGTGGATGTCATAAAAGGTGACCAAGGGAGCTACTAATTGGCTCCTGGTGGACAAGACCATCCTCGTGTGTGGTAATAAAACAACATGAGATCGTCAATCCATGTGCTAAGCGATTATAGCTAACTAGCCTGTATTGTCCCACTGCAGGGCAAAGGCCTGCTTCTCCCTTTTCCACACAATTCGCTGGTGTCGGCCAGTCCTTTAGGTAGGAGTCAAGCTCGTCCCTCCATCTTCGTCTCGGCCTGCCGCGATGTTGTCGTGCGTTTAGTAGGACCCAATCGGTGGTTCTCTTAACCCATCTGTCATCTGACATGCGGCAGACATATGACGGCCCAGTCCCATCTAAACTAAGGGCTTTTTGGGTAACGTCCGTGATCTTTCGTTTAGCGCGCATGTTGTGTTCCTTATACAGTCTGAAATTCGAATACTGCGTTCCATGGCTCGCTGCTTGAAACTGTGCTGAAGTGTCTAAGACCAGGTTTGAGCACAATATGTGAGCACTTATTCATTTTAACTTTTCATTATAACAGCTATTGGGAGGTTCAAGTTTCAGTAGTGGAAATTTAAAGGCTTCCGTAATGTGATGACGAACATCAATTCCACGTCGAAGTTTTGTGGGCCTACTCTTGCAGCTTTACAAAGTTTCCTGGCTACATCATCGGCTTCCTAAAGAATGGGTAGTAAATGCCTGTCCAGTTTGGTTGTCTGTTAAACGCAATGTTTAGGCCATGTGGATCTACTAGTTGAATGGCAACGTGTCACGTCGACTGTCACTTGTCAAGTTAAGTTTAACTTTCGAACATGTTGTGGCGTTAAACCGTTGGCTGTATTTAGTACTATTTCATCTTAAACTACTGCATATTTTAATTTAACAGCGTAGGGCGTTATTGAACCTTTGAGTAATGTTCATGCATTACATGTATTCTATTGAAAATAATCTCACTTTTTTACAAAGAACTATAAGTTTAGCAATATAAGGTAGAATTTCGCTTGTATTTTCCAGAAGCTCAATTTCACATAGCGAAAGCACAAAATCCGCATTTTCTTTCCTAATAAGGACCAAAAACATGTAATACTTATTTATAGTAATAAAACTAAATAACCAAAGAATATAACTTGCTATTGTTTCCTACGTAACATAAAGTAAATAAATAGTAAGAACCCAAAGGAGTTAGGCCAAAAATGTAATAGAAATTGATATGAAAGTGTCGGTTTAGTCGTTGAGGTTATAAATCGTTATTGTTTACCCCGGTGGCGTATTGGCGTGAAATCTGACTGTTCATTGGAGATCTTGACTTTAAATACGGCTGAGCACATACGAGGGAACGTGCGTGGTTACAGTCGCGTTGGTCGCACAAGTTATGAGTTGGTGGAACTTTCTTCAACTTTTTAATTGAGGAATAATATAATAACGGCAGAATCCCTAAAATTGTTGTAAAGCGTCAGTTTTGATTTTATGTAAAGAGAGCATTTAAATAAAAAAGTTAACTGGCGAATTATAATTTCGACCATTATACCAATACTCGTCTTTGAAATCATATTATAAAAAAAATTGCTCTGAACTATTTATCTGAATCTCACACTGTCTCGTTTAAAGAAAAATTGTTTATTCTGCACAAACAAAATGCACATAAAGACTAAAACACATAAAATAAACACATCCAAAAGTAGCCAAAAGCCTCGTGTTCAACCAATAAATAAAATATAAAAACAATGTTTTTCATTGGTTGCTGTCAAGGCCACGGACCAAAGACACTATTGCGTAATTACTCTTGCGAAATTGGCAAATGTCAACAAAAACATCAGAACAACAAAATGTTGATTGCAGAGTTACTACTTTTGTAACAAATAATAAGAAACATTATGCTGTGCGTCGCGTCTGTGCAAGAACAGGTCATTGCTCACCGAAATGCTGTGAATTCGGACGAACCTATCGTCAACAGCGCTGGTTTTCAGCAATTACCTATGGAATGACATATTGACGTCCCCCTGCGTGACTTATTAAATCGGGTTAGTAATAATTTTCACTGAAATATGTGTGAATATACATAATAAGTAATAAATATATATATATGTATATGTTACCGGCCAAACCCGATTTTCGGATGAACTAGTTTCGCCTAGGCCAAACCAGTTCTCTCTACACACGATAGGACAAACCAGTATCGCCTAGGCCAAACTCGTTCATCCTGCTACCGATAGGATAAACCAGTTTAGCCTAGGGCGAATCAGTTTATCCTAGTTATGTAGAATATACATGCTTTAGGATAAACTGGTACGTCCTAGTCTGAACTAATTTCACTTAGTTTGTATCTTCTATAAGCTTTTCAAAGTAAACTGAATAAAGGAATAGAATTAAAATAGTCAATATGATTTACTAAAGTTATTTATTAACTAATCAGTAATTTCACATCTATCACTAGATCAACTTATATTCATCTATAGAAATCACCTTATCTACAATTTGCTTATTTACTTATTTTTTCAAGGTTTTCTCTGGTGGCACTTATAATTGCAACGTACTTTGTTTTTCTTACAATTGCATTTGTTTGTTGTACAGTTTTTCATGCAACTGCATTTCACGAAGCCTTGCCCTGATCCAACAGAATGTTTCGTGGCTGCAGTCCTTAAAGATATTTCGATATCCTGGTTAATATCTCCCACATCTAAAAACTTCTGAATGCAGACGTCGAAATCAGTAGGTGACCTTTGTGTTCCTTTATTCAGTTTACTTTGAAAAGCTTATAGAAGATACAAACTAAGTGAAATTAATTCAGACTAGGACGTACCAGTTTATCCTAAAGCATGTATATTCTAACTAGGATAAACCGATTCGACCTAGGCTAAACTGGTTTATCCTATCGGTAACAGGATGAACGAGTTTGGCCTAGGCTATACTGGTTTGTCCTATCGCGTGTAGGGAGAACTGGTTTGGCCTAGGCGACACTAGTTCATCCTAAAATAGGGTTTGGCCGGTAACATATACATTGATTATAAATTATTGGTCGCCTGGTCGCAGTTGTTTTGACGCAACTTTTCAACGATTCTGTGTAAGAGCAACCTTACCCAAACAAACCTCAGTTAAAAACAGTGACCGTGTGAAAACCGTTCCACGTTTTATTGAGTTTTATTCAATAATACCAACTTGGAAGGAATTTATTTTATTGGACATTTTGAAATTTTATTTAAATAGACGCGCAGCAGCTTAGAGTTATTAGTTTATTATTGTTTATAAATGGTTCACTTTTATAAGTGATTTCTAGTTATGGTAACAATGGTAGGAACATGTACTATTACTCAATAACGTTAGTAAAAGCACACTTAAAATTCCTTATGGTGCAAACAGGGTTCAAGCTGCTTATGTACCTATTTTGAAACTTCTTATATACTTATAAATTCTACAAAATCATAATAAAAAACTTGTAACTTTTTTTTTTGTTGAATTTACCTAAATTAAGAAATTATAGTTCTTGATATTTGAGTGTGTGATTTAAAACAAGATCGGTTTGTGTCACAAGTTATGACAATCGTCAACTATCTTATTATTTATTCAAATTTTCTCATGCTGAATAAAACATTTTAAATACCTTTAAATACACTTTTGGCCAATTTATTTGAGGCACGTTTTATATGCGATAAGAATGGCACGATGCGGGCCACATCAAACGTTTAAGGGATTTTACGACGGATGCATACTTAATTTGGCTTCCAGTGTATTTTTATATTCACAAAAGTGTACTTACTACTTAGTTATCTTTTAAACTCTTGTTCACTGTCCAGTTAAAGGATCTGTTAAAATAACTTGTGAAGTTAACAGGTCTTCTGTTTGTTTATTTAATCTCCAGGAAATCATAAATCCAATTGAAGTGGTACCATACAGCTTCTTTCAGATTTATACTATATAAAAAACTAACTTCGAACTATTTCTAGTTCTAATTTCTGAAGCGCTAAACGCTCAAACACAAAACATAATTTCAAGTTAATATGGATGCCTTAACCTTCAACTCCCAGGTTACCATTTGGACATTCAGGCAACACGATCCCTTGCCGTGACGTCATATATTCGCTACTTTACATTTGGTATGCACACATGCACTTGCGATGAGAACATTTGTTATCTTATCCATCGTTGTCATAAAGATATTATGATGATAAGGATTCTTCTTCAACCTTTTTGTGTGACTAAAAGTTATTATATCCTTTGAGTGTACCTATTGCTCCTACATACGTTTCTACATATTTTGAGACTACCTACTATAGCGAATCCTACAATTCAACAGATGCAGTATTCACACGACAATCACTGACTTGTGTTACCAATATCATTATACCAGACCAGACCATTCCAGACTGCCTCGTTGATCGAATTTTCGTAAGCGCTACTGCTGAGCTCATGCTCACTCAGGACCTCATGATACTTTTTTTATTTTTTTAGGGTGGGAAATTATCAAATAACTTCTCCCGCTCTGGGCGGAGCGGGAGGGTGTGTCAGAGTTTTACTGGCTAAAACCCACCCATGTTCCTTCCGTTGCCTGTGTGCCGGGGCCGCGATATCCCTTTCGGACAGATTCGCAACCCTGGCAGGAAGACCTCATGGTCCTGAGTTCGATTCCCAGGTCGGTCAAAGTGTTATTGGGTTTTTCCATGAGGAATTGCTCAGTAGCAGCCCGGAGTCTGGATTTGTGCCTGGTTGATGGCAATAGGCTGGCCCCCTATTACATGGGACTTAAACATAACTGGCGAAATATGGGTGTACTATAGGTACACCTCTGCCTAACCCTTCAGGGATTACAGGCGTGATGTTATGTTATCATTACTATCAATGCATTGATTCTTTAATCAATGCATTGATAGTAATGATAACATAACATAACGCCTGTAACGCCACATATTATGACTATAGGGCTTTCCCTATGGTCACAATTAAAATTACTCAATAATAGAAAAATGTATTAAACTAAGCTAGCAGCTACTAGGTCAAACCTTACGTCCATTACATCGAATGAAATTAATGTTTGTACGAAGCAAAAGGCGAAGGCAAATATTAAAAAGTCATAAACGCCATTGATTCGTACAGCCTGAGGTTATGACGAAACAGATGCACAATACAAGTGGAAATTTGCTAAGGGCCAGAGGAGGCCAAGACTGACCTATCACGATCATATTGAACATATTTGTAAATTACATCCAATATTTGTGTCCTTAGAGATTAGGGAGTCATGGAATGCAAGCATGATCTTCGTTTACCCTATTTTGGTTAACATGGCAAGAGGTATTAGGATATTTGACTGTAGGTTGTCATGCATAATGTAAAAAATATGGTAGGTCTTTTTTTTTGGTAGCAAGTATTTTTTTTTTGTGACGTCATTATTAGCAAAGATATATATTTACGTTCTGGTTAAACCTTATCAAAATGACTAATGAATAACTAATTCTTGTTTCAGGTATGCAAATGCGAGAAAAAATTAATCTATATTACAAGGTGTCGTAAGTAAATTGACAAAAAATACTTCGATAATTTAGTCAAACGTAATTTATCTATTGATTTAGTGATATTTACTTATTATTTTATGAACTGTTAAATGATATTACAGGCTCTTAAATTTGTATAATGAACTGTTAAGATGTAAATAATAGGATTAAGTATCGTGAGGCCGTTTTAATCCTTCGTATCTATCGGTAACGATCTTGAGACGAGAAGGATATATAACTTATTGGTTGATTTATTAATCGTTACTTTCGATTGATGAACATCCTCAAACTGAACTGTGGGGAAGATGCAGTCAGGAAAAAGCAAGAGTAAGTTTTAAAAATATTGGGAAAACTATAATTTATAAACGCTGTTTAGTCTAAACATGTTCTTACTAAAAACATTTGTACACTTTGAGCTTGGTAAGTTTTGATATGGATTTATTTAAAAAATGGCGTGCAGTTTTGAAATCAAGGGAGAAGTCTTTCAGCAGTGGGACACATAACTAAACTATAATTTTACAAAAATAATGTACTTCTAGAACCTACACAAAGTTCTGTATCAGGAAGATTTTCCTGATACAGTACTTTCTCTCCATCATTCGCTCTACATCGATACTAATTCTGATACAGAACTTTCTTTCCATCATTCGCTCTACATCGATCCTAATTCTTCACCAGACGATCACTTGACAACAACGTGATACTCCACGAACCATCTTATCTGTCTATTTCATATTTGACAACCGAGATAAATGTGACACTCCACGACACATAAGCGCCAAAGCGGCTTATCTACATGAAACACGTCGAACCAAAAAAAGTGAATGATTTATAAATATAATGTCTTAATTAGCTAAAATAAGATTAATTAGATACCAGATCGCGGATGTTTGTGAAACTCTTAAAGTGTTAGTCGATAAAAGGAAGTTATTCATTTGAACTGTCAATACTGTGCCGTTGAACTTGACTCGACTTGTACCGGCCTAAGATGGTGGAGTGTGCTGCTTGCATACGTACCTGCTACTAGAAGGTATTATCGTATACGTCTGTATTATCTAAACTTAACTCTGTAGTTGTAGAAGTCGCCACTCATTCTATGCCTCTTTTGGACGATATCATTTTACTTATACTAGTATTCAACACAATAACATCTAATAGGCAGTCGCTCTATACGAAAAAATATGACGCAATGTCAAGAGAAAAGGTCGTTTCATCTTTTGGTTTTCCAACAAAATAAAACATTAAGTACTTTACGAAATTCCAGATGACAACTGCCATTTTTCAGAACTCACAATACTAAAATAATAAGGGATGTATTTAATAGCACTTTAAATTTGAAGAAAACAGCTATTAAATTATATATCAGCACTTTAAATAATAATACATCTATAATTTAATAAACATGAACCTAATTTACAAAATAAATATACACTATAAAGTAATAATTTCAATATAATTAAAATACCTACAAAAATAATGGTTTGCACTATATCTGTGTCGAAAACCAACTCCGAAACCGAAAAGTATTGTTTTTCTATATATTTTAGTCGTTTTTGGTATGGGGTCACAGTTCTAACCTAACCTAACCTTTTATGCGAGTTAAATTTATAGTTCATAGTTCAAAGCTAGCATAGTTTTAAAGCTTAGCATATTTATAGTGGAAACCATTATTTATATAGTTCATTCAATTAATTTTAAAGCTAAACATTTTAAAGTGTGAAAGATTATTATTAAAGTGCGGTTATATATTCCCCAAATAATAATATCAATAATCTATATAATCGTCCATAAAACTATGTTGAATACCATCTGTATCAATTCACCTTTAAAAAACCAGTCTACAGAACTCAATAAACATACCATTCCCACTAAAACAGTCATTGAAGTATTTTTATTCAGCCATTATTAGCAATATTGTCTCCCATAGGACATACCAGCTCACAGGGACACACGAGTACCTAAGGCACTCGTCCCACCGCCGGCGAGGAAGCGACTAGCTATCGACTATTTTCTCGTTCAAGAAACGTGTTATAGATATAAGAAGATCCTGTATCAGTTAAAGATAAACATATATTAACAATTGATCGCTGACTGTTCACTCTACCGGCGAGAACTCTCTCTTTTGTAGGTAATTTTCGTGAGCGAGAAAATAGTCGCTAGTTAGTCGCTTACTCGTCGGCGGTGAGACAGGTCCTCAGGTACCTCGGGTTCACATCTTACTCGTCGGCGGTGAGACAGGTCCTCAGGTACCTCGGGTTCACATCTTACTCGTCGGCGGTGAGACAGGTCCTCAGGTACCTCGGGTTCACATCTTACTCGTCGGCGGTGAGACAGGTCCTCAGGTACCTCGGGTTCACATCTTACTCGTCGGCGGTGAGACAGGTCCTCAGGTACCTCGGGTTCACATCTTACTCGTCGGCGGTGAGACAGGTCCTCAGGTACCTCGGGTTCACATCTTACTCGTCGGCGGTGAGACAGGTCCTCAGGTACCTCGGGTTCACATCTTACTCGTCGGCGGTGAGACAGGTCCTCAGGTACCTCGGGTTCACATCTTGCATCCCACACTACTACTTGATGTTGAGAGCAAACTTCAAAAGTACCTACCTACCTATGGGCAAAGAGATGGCGACAGGACTCAACAGGTAGCGGTGTGATAGAGATGGCGACAGGACTCAACAGGTAGCGGTGTGATAGAGATGGCGACAGGACTCAACAGGTAGCGGTGTGATAGAGATGTTTATGATTTCCGACATTTGGATTGTCAATGACCAAGAGGATTACAGCAGAATGTTATTTTTCTGGTAATTTCTCATTCTTTCTTGATGGCTAGGTAGAAAACTGTTTTATTTCAGGACTTTAGTTAGATAGGTAGGCAATTATCTTTAAAGAGCAGTGGTGGCTCAGTGGTAACGGCCCCGACTTTACGAGTTATAGGTCGTGGGTTTGAATCCCAGCAGGCGCATACTTTGTGTAAATAATTTCTTCATAACTGCTCTCAAAACGGTGAAAGAAAACATCGTGAGGAAACCGACATGTCCTAGAACCAACAATTCTAAGACATGTGACATCTAAACAACAACCCGCACTGGGCCCGCGTGGTGGATGTCGGCCCTCTCCCTCTCGTAGATGTCGGCCCTCTCCCTCTCGTAGAGAGGAGGCCGGTGTCCCAGCAGTGGGAACGCTAAAGACTGATAACGCTTATCTTTAAAGAATGTTCCATGAGTTGCACAACATCATTCTTAGAAAAGAGTAAAATTAGTCTGTAGCAGTTCGACATTTAGCCTAAATCATTTTAGAACAAAAGTTCGATATAATTATACTTACCGTTTACTCCTACTAAGTTATAGGTACCTGAATGATGTAAAATACAATCAGAGAAATTAATTGTGTATCAAACTGACACACTACGTCAATGTGTCGAGTTATGGTCATTTCATACACCTGTCAAAGAATGACAGATGTGATTTAAATATACGGACAGTTTAAGTTGGTAGTCACTTTACTAAGCAAATCTAGCTACATCTATTAATTTTCTCTTTCACGAACAACTGACAAAAATTCCAAAATTTAAGTGATCTGACGTCGACATGCATTTAACTGAAATTACTTTAGGCACTTGTTTCCAAAAACATATGTTTCGCTGACCACAAATACAAAAAGATATGTCGCGCTGACCACAAATACAAAAAGATATGTCACGCTGACCACAAATACAAAAAGATATGTCGCGCTGACCACAAATAAATTGGTATGAGCTGGAGAATGATGACGTGTTTCCAATAAATACCGAAGTCGTTAACGTCTCGTCCCCGTCCGATGTAAGTCCTAACACAGAAATGCTAATAGATCGCTATTTAAAACTCCGACTACAAATATAAGTCCAGCAAATACAATTTTGCATTCCACTTATTGAACTGGCTTTGAACTTGAGAGAATCTCTGGAATACCTTTTAAATATCTTAGCGAGATGATAATTATTATGGGTTATTTCAAAAGTATGGTTCTGGATACCGACAAACTGGGTTTAGTTAGGGATCCTCAGAAAAATCGAATCCAGAAAATATTGATAGGGTAAAATAGAGCTTTTAGTAAAAGTGACTAAGATAAAAATCAAAAAACACATGAGACCTCAAGTAGATACCATAAATAAAATAAATAAAACGAAACTAAAAAGTATCCTTGAGCGAAAAAAAATCAGCCTTCTTTTACAAAACTAAAGAAAAGTACTCTATTGATACCTCCTATTCGAGTTTATGTATAAAAGGTTATGAAAGGTTGAATTGAAAAGATTTTATTTATGAAATATTACGAGTATGTTGTCAGTTATATTATATTTTTAAGTGAAGTTTAGTCTGAAGTCCGGAATAGTCTTTTAAGAGTCCATTTTACAATGTCAATGCAGCCAGCTGTAGGTTGATGTGTTTGTTATAAGCTGTAGCGATTACTGCTGAGATTAACTTTATAAGAAACTGGTAAAAATGTAATAAGTGACCGCAATTTCTAATCAATTTTGATGTGCTTAAGACTTACTAAATGCCAGATCAAAATTATTATTATTATAATTAATATTATTTTTGTTTTCAATGTCACTTGAAGTTGTGATTGAAAGCATAAAAAGCTTCCTCCTCTCTGTGAAAGGGACTGTGCCATCCACCAAGCGGGCCTCATTCGGGTTGGTGATTCAAAACAGTGAAGTTTTGTAACATAAAAGCTAAAGGATGAACACAAAATAGTAGATTATAATCTACACTAATATTGTAAAGAGAAAAGACTTGTATTTTTGTTTGTAAATAATAAACTCAAAAACTACTGAAACGATTTAAAAAATTAGATCACCAGCAGAATGCTATATTATCACAGAGTAACATAGGCTATAAGTAATTTATAAAGATATCACGCGGGTGAAGCAGCTGGCTGAAGCTAGTCTATGAATATGAATAAAGGAAGTCTAACTCTTTCTCTAATGGTTTTTACGATCCACTGACCAATGCCCGCAGCCAATAGTTTTGTAACGTTTTTGTTATTATTTAAAAATGTATCGAAGCCTACAATTGAACCTATAAATATCTATTAAAATTGCTTCTGCTTATAACACGAACCACAGTCAACAGCAGTGGAGTAACAGCGGCCATAAAAACATGCATTTACAACGTAAATACAGAAAAGAGGATGCCTGCGCAATACTCGCCATTCTCATCCGAACACCGCTGAAATATTACATTTTAAATGTACCTACAGACTGCGAGTTTTAAAAAGTTGCCGGTAATAATAGTTGTTCGTTGCGATGCTAATAGTCAGGTTTAAAATACGGACGGTAAAGATCTTTTGTTGGTGATGAACATAGCAACTGTCATTACCAATGCGTCAAAATGCGGTGATTTCTAGATTATCGGTTTTAAGGAGGCCCTGCAGAGAATAGTCGGTAAATAATTATGCGCAGACCCGAAAGTCTGACAATCAGTCTTACCAAGGGGTATTAATGTTACTCAGTAACTGGGTTGTAGAGGTCAGTATCAGTTGCTTTGTAAACTTCTGGAATTCAGCTGCATCCGGCTACATTGGAAGTAAACAATATAGTTCAGGAAGGGACAGGGTTCAGGAGGGAAGGGCAGATTATGAGACCGAGGACCTGGTTAAGGTCCCGGGAACCCGCTGAGTGATGGTAGCGCAGGAGCGGTCGGTTTGGTTATCATTGGAGGAACCCTTTTTGAATTGCAGTTAAACGTCTTTCAGCAAACATTGGCCCTCAGTTGATTTTTTGGAATCCGTTCCGAAAGTAGACTGGTTCGAATTGAGTTGAGAGCTCGTAGTTCTAACGTTCATACATTTACCTACCTCACGATCCGATGAAAATCTGTACCTTAATTTCCAAAGCCGCGTTCACTAACTCCAGATTTCTAGCTCCACGCCTCCTACAATATTATTATTGTAACAAAGTAAAAGCCTCCCTACACGAAACCCAACAAATCTCGAGTCTATGTTATCTCTATTCATTCCTAACAATAGGAACAGTCTCAGACATAGCCGTTTCTCAGCATAACATTACCTATTTATGATTGCTTATCTAGACTAACGGTCCAGCCAGTCTGCGGTTCAGCCTAGAAACGTAACTTGGCCCTTGATTTAGACATATAACTTTATGAGAGTAAAAATAACAGTTTCTGGTTGGGATTGGCAACTGGAATTACGTTTTTTGGAGTACCTACCTACAATGTAAATCTGGTCGGTGGAAAGTTCTGGTTCTTGTTTTGATATTAAGTCAAAAGTCGCGATTCAATTTCTCTTCTTACCTTGAAGTAAGCACCACGCCTTATTTTAATGAGAGCTAAAGAAAACCAAAACTAGTGTGTGGCCAGCATTGATTTTGTTTCTCTTATTGCTATGAAAAGGTTTCGTAAGTATATTTGTCTATCACAAACATACTTACGCAACACATTGCAGTTGTGAAACCAAAAAACACTAAAGTACTGTGTTGCTCCAAAAATATTGCCCAGAAAAGTGATCTTCACTTCTGCTAATCCCCTTTAAATCCGCCACCATAAAGCAAAACACACACGACAATTCGTAAGTGGCTGGCACACGGGACTGTGGACACAAAGAGAGGTAACACGCGCAAAATTCCACGATAATCCAGTTTAAATAACTTGGAGCAATTACTCGGCATAAACGTCTTGCTGGCGTTGTATCGAAAACGAAACGAGGGGTCGATGTGTATGTTGTATGGGGTGTGAGGTTCCGCAGTTTGTATTTATTGAAAATATGTATCGTTAAACTAGTTTATAGTTGAACGCAACGTTGGATGATTTATGGATATAGTTTTTAAATTAAGATTTTTCTTCTAACTTTTCAGCATTGAGTTTGGACGAGTTTCGAACAACACAAACTGCAGTTTGACTGACAGAATTTACTTTTGCAGGTTTATTACTTAATATTGAACTATGCTCGACTGTTGATTACCTACAATTTATAATGAGACCTAAAGTACAATTATTCAGAGTGAAGGCTTGTGCAGACCAGCGCGACTTGTCGCGCGACGCGACACGAACAATAAAATTTCTAAGAAAACTTCACAGCATAACAATAACCGGTGTCGCGTCGCGCGACAAGTCGCGCTGGTATGCACAAGCCTTTATGGAAATGAAATTATGAAATGTAAATATATTTTATTATGTAAATAAAATAAGTATTTATAACACCTTTACAAGTCATGGTTAAAAAAAAAGAAAAAAGGATGCAATGTAGTAACGCCCAGGTCATGAGAACCACCACAATATTGTTTTTAGGTTTCAAATATGATCGGGATAATTCTAAGTATTAGAAACCAGGGGCTATCTTTGTTACCATTTAATTAAAATTTACCAAAGTCTCACTCAGTCAACCCATACTGACAACTTATCTCCAAACGCCATTTTGAACCACCTTACTTCATTGAACGTGACTGCAGAACTCTAAAACAAAAAAGAGACCACAAAAATCTCGATAAGACTCGCGTGGGGCGGTGACAACAGCAAGTAAACAAAAATAATACAAAAAAGCCTTAACTTGGAGCTCAGAGGTGTCGTTGGGACCTTGTCGCGTTATCTCGCGTTGGACCCAGATCGATCAACGTTCCTGTGAGGAAATTTAAAAATTCAACAATGAGGTGTATAAAGTTTGATTGAGAAAGTCGGTATTATTAAAATGTGGTTAGAGATAATAATATCTTGAAGGCACATAGAATAATAATAATGTAGATGCGACGTGTCCTGTTTGAGGTCTGGCAGTCAGCCAGTAAATTCGAAGAAATAGGCCTGCTGAGTTAATGTGGAGCTGTCTGTTTCCGGGATGAGTTAAATGAAATCGAAATTAGAATACAGTAGATGAGTAAAGCATGAAATCATAAAAAAAGTGGACGAGCCTTTATAGCCTTCTCCGATATTTACGTTTTGTCGTACATAAACCTCACATTTATATTCAAAAATCAATCAAAAATGACAATAAACAATGAAAACGCAACTGTTCACATACTCGTACTATTACACTCCGCATAGTTTTCATAATAAAGCGCTAAATTTTATTAAAAATTACTTACACCCACAACGCGCGCGCAAAAAACGGCGAGGATCAAGGTCCGAGGATGCCCGAACGTCGACGATGTTACCCGAACACTCGTCCGCCATTACGCGTAATTACTCAATCCCCGAAACGTGGAATGCTTTCGGCCAACTTTGAATGCGATGGGTTTTGTGTTTAACGCCTTATACGGCCAAGAGATTATACTTGAATCATTGATAATGCGAAAATTGGGATTTAGTTGCGATGTCGTTAACGGTTGGGAAGGACGGTGTGAGGATATTTGGCTGAACGTTTATACCTTTTTATGCTCATCTGACTAATAAAGGTGACCAAAGGGATCGTCAAAGCCCATATAATCAAAATATTTTCAATTTTGGCCACAATGCACACTGTTCCAAGAGTAAAGAAATCAAATAGTAAATTTCAGCGTTAACCGAGAATACAAAACCAAAACGAATAGCAAAGGATTCTGTGCGAAAATAATAATATTATAATTACTTTAAAACCTGCTCCAGCTAATAATGCAAATAACTTAACTTCAAAGATCTTTACCCATTGATACGTAAGCAGCTTAAATATATGCAGATTGCATACCTTACTACTGTTATAGCAATGACCGTGCATGGAATGTAGGCTTCCAAATGCCAAACAAAATTAACCAACCAACAGCAGAATTCTAAGTTAGTGTCAAAATTACATACAATTTGCAGTAACAACGTATTATTAGGGAGCCCTGTTGAGTCGTTGACAAGTGTTTCGCCGGTAACTCCAGATAGCATCAAATGTATGGTAATTTATGCAGTTCTTAATTACTAAGTCGCTGTTAGACTCAAATTTTATTATAGATATGAAATCATCGGAGCAAAGCTGAGTGGTTGTTCTGCTTAGTCATGATCTTGGTTTAATAATTGTGCAGCTAGACGTAGGTTTGATGAACAGCAATTACGATAGATAGTTTTTAATGATTTGGTCGTAAATAATATGAAAAAATTAATAAATAGTTAACTGATTCAGGGGTGACCTTGCGGAAATCCATTCTTACAGGGTTTTTTATGACTCTTTAGGAATAGTTAAGCGGAATAGGTCACTAAATATATCGACATCTATTTTATTAAATAAATAAATGCTAATTTTAGAACAAGCACATCGTGGAAGATTTGATTGCACTCAAGCTAACCTCTGTCTATGTTTTTTTCATATTACTAATGATTTCAACAATTTTAACAGTAGTAGTAAGAAGCTGAAACGAATTCCTGCAGAGTCCAAACCAAAAGCTCATAGACACTGAATAAAAACTATCCGCTTATTCAAATTAATAACAATTTTATCAATGGCACCATACAACACAGGGTAGACTGTGACAAATTGCACAAATCGAAGTGCCTTCGTAACTGGTTATTAGAATTTATCAAAACCAATGTTACTGACGTAAACCATAGTTAAACGTCGGGTTAAAAATGAGCCAGGAAAAGGTGCAATCGAACACTGTTATTGAATTATGATTCATGCTTGTGAATAGTATTAATTTTAGTTGTAATCTTAAAAGCTTTTTCCATTATTAAGTCGTTTATTAATTTTTGTTTTCTTATAAAATTACATTTTTAAATACTTCTTACAAAAAAATATAAAAAATCATTTAAAAATATAAAAAAATAGAGGTCCGCCGGTGACGGGAGCAGGGTCCAAGCTACCGGTGGTTAGGGCTGCAGAGACAGGAACCTCCTCACAATGCGAGCCGTATCGAGGAGTACTGCCTTCTGAATCAGGCTCTTGATCCAACCGCCTAACGACAGCCTCGAGAGATGTTGGTCGAGGCTTTCGGCAATCAGGCCATTGGCCGTTACGACAATCGGCACAATGATAGCCGAGCTCACATTCCACATGTCGACAACCTCGTGTGCTAAGTCGAGATATTTTATTTGTTTCTATTTCTCAGCTTTCACGAGGTTCCCATCATGTGGAATGGTAACATCGACTATCTATGCGCGGCGCGCTAATCGGTCTATCACCACTATATCAGGCTTATTGGCAACAATAGTCCTGTCAGTAATGATAGACCGATCCCAGTACAACGTAACATGGTCATTATTATTATTATTAAAACCTTTATTATCAGACTACAGAGATCCATACAGTGTTAGTAAAAAAAACCTAAATCTAATGTTAGTATCCTAATCCTAAGTCTGGAGTCGGCCCCACACTATCCACGTAATAAGTAGTTCATACTATTAGAAGTATGCAGTCCGATCCAGTGACGCAGCATCGGACAATCCCACCTACCGCACAACGTGCTCAGGATGCTATTATTATTTATTTATTTATTATTACACGTACACACACTATCCTTACAGGATGACCCCAATAGAATAGTGGTTTGCAAACACACCCAAAATAAATTGAAATTCGACTTACGGCTAATACTTAAAAAATACAAAGCATTATTAAACTATTAAAAACACAATCTGAAGTCAGACTACAGAATTATATGTATTTACCTATGTAATAATTATCAAACATGCTATAAAATCTTAACATAAAATATAAAATCAGACTCAACACAGAATATTAATATTTACATACGAGTATAACAAACAAAATTGAACAAAACTCTTGCGAATTCACTCAGATTGCTTGAAAACATGTCAATTCTCTCATGCACCTCGTTTAATACACATATTGTGCGGGTGAGGGGTGCTTTTGACAGCAGGTTGGTTTGGGCAGCAGGCACGGCCAGCAGTGGCGGGCGCCGCCGCCTCCACACGTACCGGTCTGGCACACCCGGGTTACGAGCTACTCCACGCAGGAGCTTTAGCGCATACGCCGCAAGAGTAAATTCCCGGCGCACTCTGAGTTCTCTGTTGTGGGAGCTGGCCCGCATTCTACGAAGGATCGAGGCGGTGCAGTTTCGGATGATGGCATGAAAGCCGTCAATCCTCGCCTCAGCAAACATCCCCGAAGCGCTACAAAAACGCGGGAGCCCCACCAGCATCCTGCACGCATTGTTGTACTGCACGCGCAGGGCGTTGTATGACCTTTGCGTATACCTAACCCACAGGCTGCACGTGTAGAATGACTGGCAGTAAGCTCTAAACAGCTCTTACCTGCTTGCTACACCGTGCAAATCTGCGGATCAGCATATTACATCGGACAGCCAACGCCCTGCGTTCCCTCTCAATGTCCAGGTCATCACTCAAGTCATCTGTTATCCAGTGACCCAGGTATTTAATCTGCGTGACTCTATTTAGAGGAGTATTACAGATAGTGACTTGTGGGACGTTGGAGTAACACTTGCCACGTGCTTTAAACACAAGTAACTCGCTCTTTTTAGCATTATACCTGAGCCCCTGAACCAGTGCATAACTTTCACAAACTTGCAGAAGGCACCTGAGAGCACCGATCGACGGACTCAGCAACACCATATCATCCGCGTAGCTAATATTATTAATACAAAGCCGATATTTGTGTTGCTGAGTTCAACGATCAGCTGATTGATGTACAAATTAAATACGCGAGCCGAGGTTATCCCCCCTTGCCTCACCCCGCATTTCAATCGGTACTTATCAGATAGTACCCCCGAACACTTTACATGGTTAGGTTAGGTTTTGATACCAGTACTTCAGCAAAGATGTTACTGCACTATCTACATCAGTTTCCCGGCACAGATTTTCCCATAGAATGTCATATAACACCAGGTCAAATGCCTTCGATAAATCGAGGAAGCAAGCATCGACCGGTGTCTTTCTATCTGCATAGTACTGAACGGTCCGCTTGAGACACAAAATGGCAGTTTTTGTTGATAGACCGGGCCTAAAGAAAAATTGTGCATCATGCAATTTTATGCGACTGGCCATGTGTGTATCAAACAGACAGTCCAGCATGAAGATGACTCCAGGAAATGTCTCTTCGGGTGTATCATTTACAATAGGTGGTTTCTTATTATCAGGGTTGTTAGAATCTATAGGTGGTTCAGATACAATAACTTTTATAGCTCTTTGTTTCAGTATTAATCAAAGACACAAGAGCATAACTTGAGAATAAGATATTTCTTTTATGGGTCTTCTTTTTAGAGTTCCGTAGTAAACAAGGAACCCTTATAGTTTCGCCATGTCCGTCTGTCTGTCTGTCTGTCCGTCTGTCTGTCCGCGGCTTAGCTCAGAGACGGTTAGTACTAGAAAGCTGTAATTTGGCATTTAAATACATATTAATCATGCCGACAAAGCGGTAAAATAAAATCAAGAAAAAAATTTTTTTTTAGGGTACCTCCCATACACGTAAAGTGAGGATGTTTTTTTTTTCCTCGTCTATCCCATGTTGTGGGGTATCGTTAGAAAGGTCGTTCAAAAATATTGTGAGTTTGTGAAAACCATTTTTGGATTCAGGGATCCGGAAAGGCAATATTAAGCTTTTAACTGAATGTTTTTGTTAGCGTCATGTTTTCCCCCCTCCCCTTCTAGCTAATTGTTTGTACTTGGACTTGTGAAAAAATTCACAGCTGTAGTATATATAACGAAATTAAAAGGAAAACTATCAGAGCTAAGTAGACTGTACAGGTTAACGAGTAATAATCAACCAACTTAAATTTGTGGTTTGAAAAATGATCTCCCATACATTCCGTATGGGAGAACATGTTTTTCAACTACAATGTTAAGTTTTTTCTTGGGATAAACTCATCCCAACTACGGAACCCTTCATTGTGCGAGGTCCGACACGCACTTGGCCGGTTTTTTATTAAAATATTTTTTTTTTTTGTCTATTCTTCGTTGTATGAAATGTAAGAGAACCACTCAGGTAAATAACAATTTGATAGGATAGATTTTCAAAACCATTAATCTACAGGAGAATAAATCCTATTATATCATAGTTGAAAGGCTTTAAACGAAACTCAAAAACACAATCACTTTTAGAACACACAAAAAGGAAGTTCTAACCAACTAATATTAATACCAGGAACACACTATAATTTACCCCATAAGTACTGCAGTATAATTGAAACGGCTTTCTGGCCATAATTCTGTTGGTCCAGTCTAGCTGTCATCGACCGAGCGTCGCATAATCCCTTGAAACCAGTAGTGAAGGGAAATAGTAATACATCGTCAGTTTTAATTGCACATTATTTGATTAGAGAGGAACGTTTTCGCTGGTCAGATGATACGAGTAGTAGTGATCTATAATGAAGTCAATGTTTATAAGAAGTATAGTTCCTTGGTAAAAACATACGCTGTTCAATTATACCACCGTATATTTGAATAGTCAAAGTTTTTATTTCGCTATCCCGTGCTTACTTCGCATTAAGATTTACATTCAGAATATCATTGCCTAAGTTTATTGTGTTATTTTTTCATTGATTCACGTCAATAATAATGATATCACGGAAATGGTTTGCTAGCTATTTACAACAGCAAAATATGTACACGACGTGTCAATTAAGAAAATTACGAAGGTATTATAAATGTATCAGATACAATAAGTACTACTACTATTCTAGACTATGGATCTGTTATCGAGGACGTTAAAGACGGTTATACTGAAGTAGGATAGAGCAGGAAGTAAGTCCAAAGAAAAGTCCTCCGTACGTTAAAAAAAGTCAATTCACGTAGGTTGCAACAGCTTCGATTTAGTTTTTATTTGACTCTCAGATCAAATCAATGTAGAAACTAATTATATTTGATGCACACAATAAAATTATAGTGGACATCTCGTTCGCAGTATTATTTGAATGCAATGCAATTAAATATAAACCTTCTCTTTATGGCATAAAGTGTGAACTTGGTTGAGGAAAACAAAAACTGCATGGTAGAGGGGTGGGCAGTGATTGTAGCAAAGATAGCGATATTTATGTAGATTTGTAAGTGTCGATTTAATCTGGGACAGGTGTTAAAAGGTCTTTTCATTTTAATTGAAAATAGACTTACCATAACAAACCTGGGTGAGCTTTTATTTAAATACCAGCTTAATTATTATTTCTAATAATCAAATATCAACGTTTTACTAGTAATAAATGGTTTAGTAAGAAGTTCTAAATTCCTGACGCCATTTTAAAGACCGACTGTAAATTTTTCATGAAGACGAAAACGATTAACTTTTAGCATTCTCACTACAGACTTAACGTCCTATGATACCGAATTTATATCCAGAATAATAAAATGAAACAAGGAAAAAATCCTGCCAGGCGATTCTCCCTATCGATTCATCCTCTCACAGTAAACTCGTGTCTCACCACTACGCTACCCGTTCTTAAAGAGAATGCGCGGGCGTGACGAAGTCTCTATCTGCCAATAATCTAAACTGAATAACTAGTACCTCCACTCGGATGCGCTCGCTATTGATCTCTGTCTTCATATTACTGGAACGTCCTCCCACAGTGGATTGTATTTCGTTTTTATTTTCACACATACGTTTTATGGGATGTACAGGGGTGTTGGTAGACGGTTCATCTCTGTTTGTTAAGGTGTCTGTATTATTTGCTGATTCTCTGACTGTTAAATGTTAATACAATTTTGGTTCTTAAAGTAACTCCTTGTTAACATATTATACCTTAAAAGTACTCCTGGTTAATATATCTTGGTGTTTTTTTAAATAATTGTAAGAAAAAGCTCCGTTAAACCACACGGTTAATTTAACAAAATTACTAGTACAATCGTGATCACATTTTCAGTTTATGATACCATACTTTTCAATTAAGCAGAGATTCCCATCGGTCAGTTGAAAATAACATAGAATTAAATTCATTCAAATATTTCTGACCAATTGAATTATCTGACCTCATATAAACTCTAGTTCACGACCGCAAGTGGAAACGTTCTCAAAATACCCTAATTACCTCATAATGACGCCAAATTACAGTACTCAATCATTTAAACTATCTTAAATGGCAGTTGTTATGCAAATTGAATATCAAATTGTAAGTAGCAGTAGTGGGAGATTTGAGAAATACCGTTTGGTAGATATATTTTGAAATATACGCTCATGTGTAATTCTTTGTGGCTTTAGATTTATTCACTTACTATTACTATTAACTTTTCTTACTTTGTGTGATTTTATTGATGATCATTTTATAGTTACTTTTTTACCATACTATGAATGCTGTACCTTCCATAAATGAAATAATAAATGATAAAAGATCAATAAACACAGCACCTAATGCTTGGAAACCGAATTCTAAGAATGATTGACAGTACACCAAGTGTAATCTGAGTTCCATCAAACAACTGACCACTGTTAGTGCAGGAAAAAAGTGCTTTACATGAAAATGGAATTAAATCAACTCTTAATTACAAAAAACAACTCATCGCCTGTCATTATTTCGTGTACTTGTTCAAACATATCCTGTAGTAATTGTTTAAGTAATTGCCTTATTTCATGTGTTTTAGTGCTGATTACATCAATAGGGGCTCTTAATTTTCATGTTATTGTACCGTGGGAAATGCATTCTTTTGATCTGTAGATATGCTTGATGATACGACGAATGTTGAAACTACTTTTTGATTTAGTCAAAATTCTAACAATGAGGCTATTAAAATTAAACTCGGCAACTGTGTAACAAGAAATATATTTCTATAACAGTCCCGGAAACTACTAAATACATCGTTTTCAGCAGGTTTAACAATAAAAAAACTATTTATTTTAATACTCCACAGGGGCCTCTACTACTTGCAGTGCATCTACTCTATTAAAAAGTTATTAACCTGGCAGTATCCATAGTTTGAGAAAGTTTCTAAAGAAACCTTAGTTTGTTGATTCAAAGTCGTTTTTAATTATCTAATATCTAGGTAAAGTAAACAGACTGCTAAAATCATAATCCTTCCTTTTAGATTTCCCGTAGTCGGGTAAAAACATAATGTTGAGGAGTTATCAAAGTACTGATTTCAAATATAAAGAGAAAATTAGAAATTTTGTGTTTATAACCACGTGGTTTGAAAGTTTACCAAATGAATGTTCATGAAATCTGTAATCTCACACATATGTGCGATATAGACTTACCTCCATAAATTAATACAATCATGATTAACAATATTTTCTCACACTAAATTAATAAAAAAACACCTATTAACAATTAAACTAATAATACTTCTAATACCTTATCCAATCTCAATATGTCAAGAAACTTAATAAATATTAGAGTATCACGCTTTTGAACGCCCACTGGAAATTCTCATTACCCCACATTCAGTGGATAAACAAATAGTAAGCCACGCCCACGGTCGTTACTACTAGCTTTAATTAGCACAAAAATAAATAAAACGCATATTTTGATAAGGCTGACAGAAAATGAGGCGGGAACCTAACTGTCAATGTCCACACCTTTGAATCTTTTATCAATTTCTTTTCATGCATATCTTCTATGTTTTACTGTTATATCTAGCTGCATATAATACGGGAAACCTGCTACTGCTGTGTTAAGGCTTTTTTTATTTGCTTTGCGTAATGCGTAGTTTTGCGTATAATTTGGCTGACGACCGGTTTCTTATTGATCCTTGGCGCCGTGCGAGCCTCACGAGTGTGATAACAGGCATATTTGATGACCTGTATCCGATTGCGTCATGTCGACGACTGTACACAAACCCCCCAGATGGGAACCTAGCCTGGGTTGAATGGTGGTTTTTTACGTTCGGTTTACTCGACTTCGTAATTTGCTTGGCAATAATTCCTACTAAATTAAAATTGCAATAAGGTCGAAACTATCTAACTGTCATAGACAAAATAGACCTGGTTGTTTTATGACGTGCAAGTGAAATTGAACCTTATAATAGGATGTTAACGAGATAAATTACGAGGTAAGCTATACCTTTTCGGTCGAAATCAAATCTTTCTCTAACATGTTATCAGTAACATTTGTACTACCCAAATATTAAATTAGACGTGATTGAAGGCAACAGAAACAAAGAGAGTCAGAAAACTGGGTTTGTCAAAGAAAGCTATATCTTCCATAAAATAAGTTATGTGAGAAAACAGACAGTATGACAGTAAAAGTCGAGAAACAGGAAACTATGAATCTTAGCACAAGAGACAGTAGAACATAGCACAGTTAACCTAAATAAAGAGCTAATAGTGCGTTATTAATCAGAACTGTGATCTTTACACCCATTGTAATTAGTACTCAAATAGAGGTTATTAACAAGCAGGTAATATGACAACAACTGAACCAGTGAAAGGTGAAAGACAAGAGCTAATCTCTCTGTTATTTATATCTCAGTACTTGAAGTTTTGGAAAGTGTAGTTTATTTATAACATCAACCCTTTGTTGATTAGAATTCGGGCGTTAGTGATTTGTGGGTGACCTCTTTTATGTACCTCTGAAACTTTGCAATTTCAGTGCTCGTCAGTTATAACTTTACCATTACTATAACAGCAGTCATTCACACCCAAGACTTCACAACTACATAGACCAGATGAATAAGATACTGAAATCAATATATCCAAAATTGCCACATAAAGTTAGAGTTTATTAGCAATAATTGTGCCCTTAAGTATAATAGAAATAGGCGCATTTAAACTGTTAGAACTTACAACATTCTCACTTTAGGTTCCTATCTACACTATCATTTACAACCATTTTCTATCATGAATCATTAAAAATACTCTATTAAGACCAGATCATTTACTAGTGTATTTTGAACCAAGCTAATTCCCAACTGCCTCAATCAGGAGCCCAGCGTAAACTGGTTTCCTCATACGATTTTATATAGCAAACTATATTTCACACCTACAGGACGGATGCAAACTAGAACACCCATTGAATATGAAACTTTATACGTATTAGATAAAGTTTAAAATTGATTGCAGATTGACGACATCATGTGATTTCATAAGGCGATAGTATTGTGTGTGGAAATTGAGTTTTATAGAGCTGGAGATAAGGTTGAATGTTTTGAGTTCGGAATGCAGGTTCGTCCTATCTTTATGTCAATTTCTGAAAGAGACCCAATATTAATTGATTGTCATTATTTCGTAGTGTAGAAAGCGGTGAGTTGGTAGGAAGTTGGTCGCCCTCGCATTAGGTACGAGTATAGGGTCGCAACGCTTTAGAGATATTTGTGACTGGTATGCTGTAGCTTAGTTATTATAGACATTTGTAACACTCTGTGAGAAAGTGTTGGAGAAATCGTAAATAATGGAAACTATTTACTAAACAATATTATAAATGGCGGGTGGAAGAACTGGAAGGATGACATTAAAGATGTAAGTAGAAGCGATCGAAGTTGAACTACGCTAGCAAATAACGAAATAACAGTCGATTGAAATGATATTGATAATAAAATCATTTTTTATTTTTTTATATGGAAAAGCTACTGTTTTGCTTAGCACTGGTACTTAAAAAACGTATTCATAATAATGACCCACTTACATGTGAACATTATTAAGACATCAATAGACATAAAACAAAACCATAACAAAATTAAAATTACTGTTTCAGAAAGTACAAAAGAAAAGACGCAGACGCTTATTTTCTAATCATGCGGTACAATTAAACAAATTGTGTCAGTAGCGCTCGCCAGACTTCAATTTCCGACATAATACGGCTTAAGAACAGTAAATCTTACAGAACATTACCTTTCTTATTCGTGGTTTTAATTAAGACCACCGTTCGCATAGGAGAGAAACTTCTAATAACTTCTCTATATTTCTAATTCTGCGGGTGGTTCCAAGTGTCATGTTGGGTGACAATTATCGTCTTCCTAGCAATTTTTATGTTCTTCTGGTCTTCTTCTGATCTTCCTACAATGTTAATGTTCTTCTGGTCTTCTTCTGATCTTCCTAGCAATGTTAATGTTCTTCTGGTCTTCTTCTGATCTTCCTACAATTCTTCTGGTCTTCTTCTGATCTTCCTAGCAATGTTAATGTTCTTCTGGTCTTCTTCTGATCTTCCTACAATGTTAATGTTCTTCTGGTCTTCTTCTGATCTTCCTAGCAATGTTAATGTTCTTCTGGTCTTCTTCTGATCTTCCTACAATTTTAATGTTCTTCTGGTCTTCTTCTGATCTTCCTACAATTGAGCATATGTTCCAGTTATTATCTTTGCAACATGGTTATGATAGTTACTGCTGTCTTAATTTTCGTGATCTTTAATACACTATGATATGTTTATACTTCTTTCTTTCCTATAGCTGGAATTTCATTATTATTTCTCTCATTATGCTCTTAAGGATTTAGAAAAATACCTTTATTCAAAACCGCTAGCCATAGCCACCTTAGTCAAAGTACCCATTAACGCTTTGTACTATTGAGACATAATTGTCAATGGTTAATAGCCTCCATATGTTAGACTTTCTCTCCTACACTGTCCTGTAACGTTGCTTCGGATCCTAAGATAAACACACGTTGTGGTTTGAGTGTAGACGGAACTAGTGCTATACTTGTTGGGTTAGTTAACATGTTTCGTACTGTTAGTAACGAATCTATCCAACTACTATTTCGGTTATAAGTTGTTTTAATTCTCTAAATTATGTGGTCGATGGTTTTGGTCCACGGTAAAACTCCAATGAGTTTATGATTGCATCAATTTAAATGTATGTGTACTAGGTACCGAATGAATGAATGAATGAATAAATAAATAAATAAATAATAGTCACTAGTGAAATGAGCAGTTAAAAGATTCTCTGTGAAAGACATAATTTGTGAAACTTGATTATGAATCTTTCTTTTTTTTTTTCTTGCGTCGAATGTTTCGAATCATCTTTTAACACATAAAAATATAGATTATCTTACAAATACTCGTACCAATGCATAGTATGTAAATACAGACGCCTTTTAAGGAGGTATCCTTATACTTGGTTGTAAACCAGCACATCCAAACCAGTGTCCTTGCTACATTAATCCTGGACGAAACATGTAAATTGTAAAAACCTTTCCGATGTCCTACCATAAAATTCCATTGCCAGCCAGACATTGAGTAGCGTCTGAAGGCGACTCTATTCATAAATCGGTCCACAATCTCCTTTTATATGTAAAACAGATGTTTCAGAATTTACACGAACTTGGAGACGTATTTCTACGCAATTTTTATGCCCTGACAGACTAACTTTACGCGTGGGGCCGACATGAAGGACCCAGCTTTTGAAAAAAGTTGCACTTGAATGTTCACGCTTAAAATCATTAAAAGGTATAATAAAATTGCTGTTCTAATATGAAATTATGAGACATAATCAAGGTTTTATGAAATGACGTTATTTATTGGCAGGATACAAGTTTGTCATAAAATTGTACCTCACTAATATTGACTACATATAAGACGCGGTAGCGATTACATAAATAATGTTTTTCTTTGAGAACCATATCGGCATGCAAGTATTCATATACTTACTTACATGCTAATTTTATCAACACACTATCTATGTTGCATTAAACCGCTAACATAAAGTAATAAGCGCTTTATATATGGTTTATGTCCGTTAAATAGCAATTTGATTACGTTTACTTCTTTAATATCACATTTACGATTATTAGTCTTAACATTAACTATGATAATAAGTTGTGTGTGATCATTATAAGCTTTTAATGATATTAAGCAAATGAAACATTTGATGCATAAGCACCCGTATTATGTGATAATATTTAGTTACCTATAAACGTTAAATAAAAAAACCGACCAAAGTATAATTCTTTTTTTATGCTTTGAGCATAATTTGGTTTGATTATACAGTCCTCATTTCATGGTAGATATGCAAATTGTTAGTTTATTTTTAAGTTTTGACAACTTGCAAGTAAAAACATTCTGATATGATTTGTATTTTTTTAATTCTTTTATACTTCTTAATTTCGCATTAACAAAAATACATGCACCACTCAAGAAATCTTGCCAACAGCCAATACCTTGCATTCCCATCAAAAATTAGATCCGAAAAAACCAACCACAAGTTAAAGCTGGTTCAATATATTTCACATCGGACTAGCTTCACAAACCGCACCGCCAGTCCATATCTGTATGTAAATCCGACGACATTTTTGCTTCTGTGCGTTTGCATCTAATATTTTACTGTTGCGCATCTTATTTATGCAGTCTATCTTGAATAAGACGTATCTGTCTATCCAGTACGGGTTTCGGTCACTAATGATGTGGGTCTCAAACCTTTTTTGCTGTGTCTAACTAAATAATGTGGACGTGCGCTGGGTTCTTGATTCTGCAACTATGTGTAAGGGAAAATTTGATGCAGGGTTAGGTTCGTTGATGGAACTGATGATGTTATAATTTGGTCATTAGTGTTTTTCTTTAAAACTGCTAGCTGTTACGTAATTAAGAAAATGCAACCATGTCTCTTGCTGAATAATCCAGAATTTCTTGCGTAGATTGCTAGGTTTTCTTTTTTACTTACAGAGGAAAAGTAGAATACGGTACCAAAACCTGATGCTACATTACAAAATCTTAATTATATTACTACTTGCTGCCTCTCCCTAACATAAATACATACCAAACCGACAGATGCAATCCCAATATTAATTTTCAATTTTATTACGACAAACCCAACTTCAGTAACAAAATTCTACAAGGATTTAATCTTTGCATGCCCCGTCTATACAACGCCCATACATACATAAATACAACTTAAGTGGGTCACTGTACATGCGCCACAGTATACACCAATTAAACTGTTTCGAGCAAATAACTTCAATTAAAATGGCGTATTATAAATCAAAATTGGATTTCAATTAAGCATCCCAATGGTTTGGTGGCATTAATCATCGCAGCTAATAGAATGGCTTGGGTACAGTACTGAGCCACCTACGGCTGCTGCAGCCTGGATTTATGTTGCTGGATATGGCTTATTTATGTGTTGTTAATGTTTGTTTATTGTGTGTGAAATTGTCACATTGTCTTCCTGGAAAGGACAAAGGCGTAGGACTCGAAATCAAAACAAATTTTAATAAAAAAAAAAAAAAAACATACCTACATTCACGAGCCGCGTCGTGTCGCTTTTGATATAGCTTTAGAAGATAAGTTTTGCTTCGTTCTGATACTTGGTAGTTTTGCTAATACTCGTACATAGATGTTAAATAAAATACAACTTTGATATCGAGTTTAAAAAATCTGCGTAGTAAGTTAGCACACCAAAATGACATCTATAAGCATTTACCATTCATCATTGCTAACATCAAGAACTATCTCTTTACCCGATCCCATTTCAAACCACGATTTGCCCAACCCATCGTCTACTCTTACCGGTTCCATTTCCCATAACTCCGATTCATATTCATGGTAAACCAATTTAATAAAACATAACTGTATTTGAACCGGATTTGAATCAATTAACACTTTCGTTAATGAAAATTTACTTTATGTTCTTGAAATAGCAGCATGTTAGTTGTTGTTAGATCTTGTCTTGTATTTGTGTTAACCTTGGACGGACTTTGAACAACATACTCTAAGCTAGACTTAATAATTACTATCCTTAGTTTATTAATAATAATCAGGTTCACAGTTTTGTTCTGGTCATCTGTCGTGGGTTTGCATAAAGGTAGGTTTAGACCAAATGGACATAGAACCACAGCAAGAGCAATATTTACTTGATATTCTTGACATGTTAGTATAGATAGACAAGCGAAAGAATGCTCTGACAATGTACAAATAGAATTTTGTAGTGCGGTGATAGGATAGTGTATTTGCTCGTTTGATATAAACCGATCTTGACGGAAGTCTTTTTTTTTGTCAAATAATCCTGTGGGAAACTTTATAATTGACTACGTATGTTTTCAGGTAAATGCCACTTTATTTATTAAGGATTTAGATGTGCAAAACCAATTAGTGGTAGGCATAAAAAATACAACGTAACAGTGTATTTCACTCTTAGAAAATGGCTTACTTATTGTACATTCATAGGTACCTATTTATGACCATGTCTGTCTTGTAACTTGGTTTTATTATCCTTATTGATCAGCCTATTAACGCCTACTTCTAAATTACCGCTACACGGCTCTCAAAACGTGAAGAAAAACATCGTGTGGACAGTGTCATGTCCTAGAACCAAAGATTCGAAGGCATGTGACATCCACCAACCAGCAATGGACCCGTGTGGTCCCCCTCCCAGAGAGCAGATCTGTGTCTCAGCAGCAGTTCTTGATCATTACAGGCTTATGCTGTTATGCTGAATGACCACTAGGTACAGTAAGCCTCACAAATATACACATCGGAAAGAATTCATTTAATTGTTACACATTCCCAACTTCATTGTAGGTAAACATTAATACAATATGAACATAGGTTGTAGGCAATCAAATAAATTTTTGTCATCTTTTAAGGCTGACTGTACAAAGAACAGTCAAAAAAAAAAACACCAAGCTTGGGAGGCAAATTGGTGATAGTAAGTACTATACCATTAATAAGGTTTATTTACCGTCCACTTCCTCCATGTAGATTCTATCCGACATCATATTACACGGTCTATTTTTGTATTCAATGTATCGCTGGCCTTATAGGGCTGTATCTACATCTAACACCACTGTCCTAGTTTCGCGAACTAACCTTCGGCGTTATTAATTTTCTGTACATCGTCCATTCTTCCGACTAGTGCGGGGAAAGGATCTGTATTTTCCCGGGATTTCTAACAATGCAGCATGGTATTTCTCAATTCATGTTAATCTTTTTTTTTGTAGTTTCAGCGAAGATCTTTTTTTTCCGGCAGCATACAATATTTAAATCCTGCTCTATTATATTAGTCAATAATCCTATTAGCAAATGATGTAGTTATCGTATGCGACGCACCTAAGACTATTAGAGTGGACATTGCATTCCGCAGTAATTACGTATCAATAAATTCAAAATAATTGTACATATGTATTGTAAAGGACCAAGCATACGTTGACTTCGTAAGTGGTAGTGGTAGCCTAGTAGCCTCTTACAATGCAGTAGGAGGTAGTAGTAGAATTGGCACATAAGGCATAACAATTGTGATCTCTAACCTGGCACGTTACGACAGCATTCTTCCGCTGACTTCAAGCTATACACGCACCTAGCATTGATACTTGATACCACTGGACTGAAATGTGTGTGGCAATTATAAAGGAAATGCATTGAGATGGCGCAATTAATAATTACCTAGAATATTGTTGAGAGTGGTATCCATTGCTCGATGTGAAGAGTTGGCTGTTGTTGTTGTTGTTTTCGATGTGAGCAAGTTAGCTATTCTATTCTGGTCTAAACGTAGTTCGTTTAGCCCAGAATTTCTGATACCAAAAACGTATAATACTGTTTTTCTTATTTTTTTATCAACTTGACATTGGAACACAAAGCGCAAGAAAACCCCTTGACTAATCAGACAACATATCGATTTCTATCGCAATAAATAATGGTATCAAAATGATCCCGGTACCAGATACCAGCACGTCCCATCCTTATCCCGTCCATACGCTCCCAACCCGGTTAGCATACCGCCTCTGGCTAAAACACTAAGGTCTGTGGGCCGCACCATTCAGTGGGACGAATCGCTCTGAAGGGGTATTAATAATATAACGGAATTAGACTGACTGTATTGAATTAAATCGATGAGGAAAATTTATTATCGCCTCATTTTGTAGTAACAAGTGTGGTGCATTGAGGGTTTGGAGAAAAGGTAGCTTGAGGGCTTTTTGAATGGGATTTGTAATTGGACCATACGTGGTTTATGGCTTAACTTATTTTTCTGGGGTTGGATGATGGTTACCTCATGTGGTACCTATTTCAAAGAACTTAAAAAAAAAAACATTCACATTTATTTGAATCTTACCTTAAAGAGTCGTCTTCGTCGACACGTATTGCAGTATCAAATCTTGCTGGTATCAATATGTTATTTTCTGAAATAACTGATTTAAAAATAGTTTTATTCCGATTTATTTTACACATTTTACATTAACTAGAGCATGCGATAATTTCTACATAATTAGTAGGTCTACCTTCCACATTATGAAACGTAAAATAAATGAAAGTAGTAGGTGAGTAGCTTGTTCTCAATCTCAAACATTTGCAAGAAAAACCATCCGATAATAATCATAACGGAACACATGAAAAATTCTACCGTCAGCGGATATTCTAAGGACGCGGGATTACTCACTATCGAGGCTAGAGATAAATCCCGGACTTTCTCAGTTGTACTCATAATTTGTAGATAAGAGTGCGTGCTGGCCTAGTGAGGTGCTTTTCACGGGACTGTCGCTTGCGGGGTTAATATTAAGGCCAGTAAAGGGTGATAAATGACAGCCAGATCTTAAGATAGTACGGTGATTTAACTGTAGATGCCACTGTTAATAAATAAACGCATACCGTCACGCTAGGGCTTGCTGGGAATAGTCTTGATTTCTAGATTTTCTTGTCGGATTCTGTGTGCGTTATCTTATAAGTATGATTGATTGGACATTTTTATTTTTGGACATTTTGTATTGGACGTTTATATTTTATGACATTATTATAGTAACCCGTATTAGGCTTTTATGCTCATTGATTATGTGGAATTTTGATAGTAAGAGCATAGCAGTAGTAATGAGAAACGAGAAATAGTTTTAGGAGATTCTAAAAGAGCTGAAATTCTAAACGAGTCGACTCTAAAGAAATAACAATTACAATATTTTGAGGTTTTTATTTGTCTTAAAAGAAGATATATTTATTCTTCGTTTATCCTTCAAGTCATTACAGCAGTGATAGCCTAATGGTGTGACCGACGGACTGCCAAGTCATAAGTCTCGAGTTCGAACCCAAGACACGCACCTCTGACTTTTCGGATTCATGTGCGTATTGTATAATAATCACTTGTTTTTCTTCACCTGAGAGATATTTCTCGACGGCATGTAAAGCCAAGACAGAGGCCCATGGGCGGCATAAAAACTCTGACACCAGGTTAGCCACACTAACCAAACGAAAAAGAAAAAGCCATAAAGTCCTTGTGGTAAGATTAAAATCGTGTTTAGTGAACTCTAAAAATATATCCATATCCATACTACTGACAACTATGAAATGCAACAACAAAACATATCTCACAGAAGCCATATAGAAAATGTAGAAATTTCTATTAACAAGTATTACGAAACGTCGTCGTACAGTCGTCGACAGCATGAATAAAGCCAGGCTTTTAATCCAATATCTAATTTATTACTAGTCTGATAGTACCCATCTACATTTCCTTGAGTTTCTAGTTATTGTGTAACACTAATTAAATATTGTAGTGATTGCCTTCCTGTTTGTCTGTCCTTTGGTTAAAGTGGATAGTCTTGATGTGAAAGTTTATGTTAAAGTATGGGCATGTACCCACTCCGAGGGCACTAGCTGAATAAATTGTGTCATTTAAGAAGAAGGATTGTTTATTCATAATCAACAGCCGGAAGTGTAAAAATACGGTGATTCTTAAAAAAACTGGGAGGAGCTTGCCCAGGAGAGGAACAGAATAGGATTGAGAAACAGCAAAAATATTGACAAGTTTATTGAAAGCTCTACAATAACTTTTATATTATTCAGGTTCTCTCTCACTTTTCGTCATCTTCACTTGCCATTGAATAACTCATATCCATCAAAACTGCTTTTATTCTGCAAAAGTACAAAAAGAAGACTGCAAAAGTAAAAATATTTAGTGTCCAGTTTTTTTTTTTTATTATATCTACCACAACTTTCCCACAAAGTAACATGCTGGAATTTCCTAGATAAACAGCTACATTAGTAAGATATCGCTACTACGAAAAGCAGTTAGCCATATTATTAGATCATTCATTTGAAATCGTTTTGTACCGTTCCCTTCTGAAATGCGTGATCAATCACTGAAGATCTAATGTGGTGATAGCTTGGTTTCCGCGTCATATATCTTGTGGTGATAATGAGAAATGATTTCAGACTGGTTATTAAAAGATGTAACCAGGAATTTAATCAGTATGCTTAAAGAAGGAAACATTCTTGCGTTAAGTTGGTATTAATTATTTTGTTTCGCATTCGAATGGGAGTGACTGATGGCAATCAGCTGTTGTGTGACTATTTATATAGTAATGCTATTTATTTTGAGCACATTATCATGTTCATTAACCGTGTATTAGATCATCACATTATTGTTTTGGTACCGATAGCAGACAATAATAAAGTTTCATCCAAAACACTATGGTTACTATGGAAAAAAATATGGTTGCGGTATTGATGCCGAGGTTTGGGCTCGTGGTGGTTCTAAAGATTTTTTTTGTTTTGTTTTCTCTTTAATTTAAATTAAAATCTTTTAACTTACCTTATAAACAGTTTGTATGATCTATTAAAAGGACAAAATAACGAAAATTAACACTGAACTGATCAATATTAAACACCATATTTCCGCAATAAAGCCCCAACAGTCACGTAACACATATTTCACTGTACATAAAATAAATAGCTAGTTTTGAACAACAATAGCCCAACGGTTAAGGCGTTAAGTTATCATAAGGTCACATCCTACCCCGTTGAACTATTCTAGTGGCTACAGCTATGTGTTTCTAGCTTAATTGACGGGTTGTACCTATTTGTAACCTGTCTCTGGCTTCCGGCAGTGGATAGGCTTTGCTTTCAGTGAGTGTCAACTAGGGAATTATTGTTGAAGAGTATCGAAGCCACACAGTGCTAATATCAACTTTCCACAGATTTCCATATGTTAATTACGACAATAGTAACTTTTTCATCTCACTTACTGCGTGGCATTTTATCAAGCTTTTGTCGACGTTATTCTTTGATTTTTGGCCCCTTCCTAAGTCTTACCCACAAACTTAAGGGTGGCTAAACGATAAATTTAAATTGTACTAATATTGTCAATCGCTTTAATTGCATTTGGTTGACGATCAATTTGCGCATCAATGTGTAAAAATGGACAATTGCAATTGATCGTTTCGGGGACCTTTTAGTTTTGTGTTTTCGGACATTCCAGCATGGCATTACGTGTGCCCATCCATTGTACCATTCCTCACAGTTCGAATACGAAAGATCAATATTTCACGATTACTCTTATCTACCTTTCTAAACATGACGATTATTAGTGCCGAAAAATTTTCAAAAAACAAAGTATTCGAATGCATCGAGCCAGATGGGCCAGTCGACTCGCAGTGAGTGCCAGAAGCCGTCGCCTGCCGCCTGTCGTCGCCGAGGGAGGCTAAGGAAGCGCTGGCGTGAAGAGGTAGATGCGTTTGCGTTTGGAGATTGGCCGAAGAAGGAAACACACAAGGAACAGTGCAGATTTATGGGGGAGACTTATGACCAGCAGTGGTACAATACAGTCTTTCTTTACAAAAAGATTCCCTTTCCCACTTACCAATACCTTTCTCTACTCCGCATAATTGAGAATGAAGATTAAATAATTATATTTATTTATTGATCACATACAGTTTTTTTCTCTAACTATACGCCTCTTAGCTGTCAGTTAATTTACAATGAATGGCCTTTGTTATACATTATCTTACATCTGTACAAACACTATTGGGTATTGTGATGATTAGCTCTGTTGCAAATGTTAATATTGCTAATGTTGATATGTTGATCTTTATTGCGTAAGTGTTTTTGTCCGCTTCTGTACGTGGGTGGTTGAAATAAAGCCGTGATTGTTTTGTGTTGCAAGAGTGTTGACATTAGTGGATCAACAATTTGACATGGGGTAATGGATTAATTATTGCCACTGATCAGTTTGTTCTACTTTTCTGTCTCCTACTTTCGATGATCATTCATAGTTTGTGACATTGTCGAAAGTGTAGTGACTCTTCCACAATATATATTTTTAGGTAATCAAGAAGTAATGTTGGTATGTGTTTTCTGTTTTGTGAGCTTCTTTAAGAGTATTATACAGGCAGGCATAAGCTGCATTTTATTCCCTACGAAGCTTTTTGTGACATTCCAGAATAATAGGCACAGTGTAGCTCTGTTTTTGATTCACATGTCTTCAAATACCTGCAATGAGGTTATCGTTTCAGTCATTCGAAGAAAGATTTAAGACTTACAAAAGAAAATGATGGCAAACAAAGTTCTTTTTATTTTTTCTACAACAAATAACTACAACCAACTACCACAAACACATGCACAACACAGGTACGAGTATCTATAAAACTTTTATAATAGTAATTGAGGCGAGATGAGCATGTAAATGAGCAGCGATACAATAATAGCGGTATGGCGATGCTGGTTGCAATGGCGACTGCGCCTGCGCATGGCGGCCGCACGCTATCCCTCATACGGTGGTGTAATGTTTCATTGTGGGGGCCAGGACTGGAAGAGGATGGTGGATGTGGCATTGATTTGGGCATAATCTAGTACCTATGATTTTTGGCTGAAAATTTCATTTGTTAGTAGTCATTTTTGCGTCTTTACCTAAGCCATTAACTTATAACAGAGTTCATCCGATTTTGCTTCTTTTGTAATTTGTGTGACAGCTTTCTGAGCAGTTATAGTAAACTGATAATTATCTTATCAGTTCACTTTAACTGCTCTATTTTCTAAAATATTGCATTATATGCAATAATACCTAAATACCTAATGCTGCTGCTTTATTAAAACTTTGTTGTACCACTAGTTTGATTAGATATTTCTAGAATGCATTAAGAAACTACCTCTGTTGCCCAAACCTTGCATAAATTATTTTTCTATTTTAACATGTATTTATTGAAAGCTGTATGACGCCAAGCATGGACCAAGTCAATCATTGTCTAAATAAAAAAACTAACTTAATGCCTCAATCTGAACTACAAGTTTAATGAAATACACCTTCTTCAGCGTAATAAATCAGCATAAAAGCTTTTCCCATATATTAATTAACTTACAACCAACAAAATGCTTAAAATTGTGAATATACCGATTTAAATAATACATTAAAACATACCACATCTGTTGGCTACTACTCGGCAACTGATTCTAATTAAGCAGCAAGCCAGAGATTTATAAGATATTGAGGCATTAGGGAGATTTATACCTAGTACTGAATAATGAGATAACACTAATGGTGGCCCGTGTAGCTCATGTGGTATGAAATACTTGGATTATAGATGTGGGTAGCTGTGTGAAAATTTTACGTTTTTTTTAACAAGTAAATTTAATGATTTCTAAAGGCAACATACAATACGGCCGAGGAATCATGTCCGGTCCAAACTTTGCACAGAAGGCTGCGCCTTAATATTGTTTAGGAACCAAATGGTGACATGGGGTGAGTGTGAGCCTATGTTCAGGCCAGCCATGATTCATTTGACATATTGTACGTCATACCTACTATTAATAGGCAAGGAAAAATGTTGGAAAGGTCAAAAACCTTGGCAAGTGCAAGAGATAACTACTTAGAACCGACGCCATACCTGACAAAAGTAGAAGATCATAAAACAATTCAGATAGATATTTTAAATTGCGTACAAAATAAACACCTATTGTGTAAGCAACATATCAAATCCTTATGCTCCACAACCATACCCTAATGGCAGTATTTACAACGTTCAAAAATCCCATAAATTAATGTGTTGACTTCTACGTCTATAAAAATGATCTCACAATCTCCCTAACGACAGCCAAATTAAAAATAAATCAAACTAATCCGACACTACACACAAAAAAAACGTTGACAAAAAATTCCAAATACACTTTACCATCTAGAAACATAAACATTAGCACCATCCGCAAACAAAGACAATTAAAATTTATTGTTATTTGTCTTAAATTTAGCTTTTATTTAATAGTAATGCATTTATACAATAGTAAGTTAAATAACTAACTAACCATACATTAGAAATTATTATTGAGAAAAAAACTAGTTCATCTAAACTACAGTTAAATCGACAATTAACAAATAATGTGTATCGCATTAAAGTCGCGTTTATCAATAGAGATTATGTTATATATACGAGTATATTATGCGTTGCGCAGGCGACTGGTTTTGTATCGTAATCGTGAGCAACATTCTTTTAGAATTCTTACGGTTATATTATTATAATAATATAGGGTTTTAGTTTTAACGGGAAATGTGGAAGTATAATAAAATAATTTGCTGCAATATCACAGAAAAAAAGGCACAGAAAAAAGATGCATAAATAAATCTGAGTGAGTTTCACTTGGATAACTTTAAGCTTATAAATTGGATGTAAGTTTCTAAAAAACCTTTGAGGCATACAATTTCCTTATCTCTTACTTTAATATCATCCCACAACATCCTATTACTATCGAATCCAATCCTTATCCAATTTGTCGCAGCCCTACATCGCCACTAGCGCCACGCGGCCAAAACCGACAAGTCGCTGCGCAGACGCAACCCACACAACTAACGTTCATTTTCATAACAGGTCGCGCCGGTAGTTTTTCTTGTCACCAGGTTTGTTGCTTTCGAAATATGTTATTTTTTATTTAGGTTTAAAATTTTGCCTTGAGGGTTTGCCGTGGTGAAGCTTGTTTATAGGTCCTTAAATTTCAGAATTTTAGTGATAAGAATTATCATTAAATAGTTACTTATATGAAGTAGAGTTTTTATCAAGATGTGACATAAAATCATCCTTCAGTCGCATCGATAAGGAAAATATTCAATGGGTTTTAGGCTGTTGATGTTGATTGTGTGTGATGGTGATAGACTTCGTCGAGCTAAGAAATACTTCTTCTGATCTTTTACAAGCTTGTAGGCAGTTTGTTTACTTAAAGGAAACGTTATCGTACGTTCAATTATTGCTATCAGTTCTATCTGACTTCCGCAACCCATTGAAATAGGCTTTTCTAGACCACGTAAGTTGTTAATTAAGTTAAATACTTTTCATCGTTGCCTTTTATGTCAGCACAAGCCGTGTACGATGGGATTTCCCATTGGCAAAAATGACTAACTCTATACAAACTTTTATCTCCTATTTAATCCCCTTAAGGGGTGAATTTTCAAAAATCCTCCCTTATTGCTCAGCTTAATCAATCTATCAACAGACTATCGCAGTCCACGGCTAGACATAGGCCTCTCCCAGGCTGCGCCACAACACCCTGTCGTTCGCCTTCCGCATCCAGTCTGTGCCAGCCACCTTCTTCCTGTCCGTGCATCTAGTTCTCCACTCCAGGACTCGTCTTCTCCACCGGCCAGCCCATTGCCACTTCAGTTTACATTCTCTGCAGGCTATTTGCTCACCTACGTTATATATATGAATGAGCAACCAAATAAGACCCAGCGGTTTAGGCAGGTCAATGAGCGAATGAATAAGATTGTAGTAATATTCATTGCTTTATCATTATATAACAATAAAAACTTTCTTTTAACATTAACGTTGCATAGTTTTGAATGCAAAATAACAGTAAGGACTTAAAACCATTTATTTTTATTATTGTAACCATGATTCTGAATGTCTTAGAATCTCTGGTTGTTTACTACTAAAGTGATATTCAAATTATCACGATGAGCCACGGCAAAACTAAATAGACGAATGTTTTAAATTCATAGCAGTTGTATGACTCTAGCTATTATAGTAGAAATATGACACAAGGCTTGAGAGGTAGCGGGGAGGTAAAACTTGTAAGAATTGATTGTTTCATATTATTCTTTTTAAGATCAGGCTTTGAGTAGACAGACGAACATTAGAATGGGCAATGCAAAATCTGTTCTTTCAGTACAATTATTTTTCAATTTTACCGGACATATTAAAGGTATCGTATTACCCAGTTACTGGGTTGTGGAGGTCAGATAAGCAGGTAAAATACTGATATTCAGCTGCATCCGGTTACACTGGAAGCCGGCCCTAACATAGTTGGGAAAAGACAGGCAGATTGATTGACTACCCGGACATAATAATGTTCTGTAGATAGCAGTAACCATTGATTACCCGGACATAATAATGTTCTGTAGATAGCAGTAACCATTGACTACCCGGACATAATAATGTTCTGTAGATAGCAGTAACCATTGACTACCCGGACATAATAATGTTCTGTAGATAGCAGTAACCATTGCCGGTAGAACCTGGATGAGGCTGGCACTGGAGCGTGGGGACTGGCACAAGAAGAGTGAGGCTCATGCCCAGCAGTGGGTAAAGTCAGGCTGTGGATGATGATGATGAATTGCTAAACTAAGAATACGCACGCAAGTTGTCAAAGATTTGTAGCAAGTACTCTTTGCGGATTAATGCAAGCACCATTATATAATATATTAATAATAAGCAAGTCTGGTTCATCGCTATAAGCTTGGAACTCACACCTAATCAAAGCAATTTGAGAAACGGACCCGTCTGTCAATTAGCGGCGTGTGTCTCATCACCATGTTTTGAGCAACATTAAGATACTTCACTGCACCGTTGTAAGTGTTAATAGAGCGCGGTTCGTACTCGCTGCTTTTATGGCTTCTCGTTGCGTTATGCGTGAGGCCATGAAATTAGAGGTTGTACACCGTTGTAATAACGTGCAATTTGTGATGTTGTTTTATCACTTGGGAATAGATTTGTAAATTGGAAAATCAATTAAAAAATTCTTCGTGCTTCAAAATATGTATTAAAACCAAATAACCCAAATTGTCTGAGAGTTTCGTCCAAAATCATAAGTTCTCCGTATACCGAACCTGGGCGAATAATTTTGATGAAATCTTAAAAATGCCTTATTTCTGACAACGAAAATAATTCTTTCTGTAAGTTACCGGTCATAAACTAAAAATATGTAGATATTATACGTAATAAATCCATTATTATAACCCATTTTAATAGTAAAGAATATTACTCTGTCATAAAAATATATTTTTTTTGCAAAATCATAATAATATTTTTACTGCGACTCTATTTTATAACGATTCACACGATTGACAGTCGTAAAATTTCTTTTTACAACGGAATTGAATCGTTTACATTAAGTTATTGCTTGTAAAAGTCTAAATAATTGTTTAAAAAAAGAAGATGCCATCTTGAATTTTTTCGCACACTTGAATTAAGTCACTGCGGGACGTCTAATCATTGCGACATAATTATGAATGTTCGAGTCTTATGATTTAATATTAAGTTCTGTCTACTTTTATAATAATAAAAGTTAGTTTTTTTTTCAAGTTATATATAATTTTACATTTATTAGGTTTTTTACTTTATATTCAACAAAGCTGCAGATAATAGAGTCAAATTGTTTGCAGCTTTGTTGAATATAAAGTAAAAAACCTAATAAATGTAAAATTATATAAAACTTGAATCATAAATAATATCAAAGGAAACCGAGGAATTGATGACAAATGATTTTTTTATTTTATTACAGCGTGTTTTGTAACTTTATGTAGAAATTGTGACACAAAATCAACATGAAATAATAAGGCAAGGTAGGTATAGTCCCTTTATTAAGTTAAAAATATCAGTTGGTTTAAAACTGAACTAAAATCCTTGAAAGCATTGAAGTTTATGCACGCAGATAAATTATAAATTAACGCTGAAATTATTCTATAAAAATGCAAGGTAATTAAATTAATATAATTCGCGTGCCCACACACATATCATAATTTTAAATGTACAGCACATGATGTAAAGTTGCGATCACACTGAAAATATACACATTTTATTTAATTAAACACTACCTACAATAACATTAAGCAGGCTCAAGGACGTCAAAGTTAAAAACGTGATTAAAAGAAAAGGTATATCATATATAAATTCTTTGTTTATATAAATAAAGAAAGTTCTTCTTCATCTTGAGTTGTTGATACTTTAGAAAACAATATCCTGCAAAAAATCTATTCTTTTGTAAAAAAAAAAAAAACTTTGAATTTCTTTTAAAAATTTGCGTAATGTTGTCACCAAGCTGCCTTGCCTGAAGCTACAGAAAGCACATAAATATTACTAAATTGTTACGCACATAATAGTCATCACTAAAATAATCTATTAAAGAATCCAAATCGTATTAAAACCAAGCCTTATTTTCAATAAATAAATGTCATAATATATTTTTATTTTTACGCCCAAGCGCCCATCTTTGTCACCCGTTGACGCTTCCAAAGCGAATGAAACTCGATATTCTTCCCAAAAATAAAGCTTCGTATTTACTCAACGATTTTTACATGTCTTCGCGAGTTCGGAAATGTAAATAAATAATTCTTGTACCAAAAAATAAACAAAATGACATTTACGTCGACAAGTTTTATACCTAAAGCGAGTACAGATGAGAATAAAAGCACTTTTGTAAATGAATACTGCTTGTTTTTATTTGACTTTTAATTAATTGAATATGTTTTGTTTTTGTATATTTTTTCCGCTTGGTAACAGGCATGAATCAGCTGTTTATCTTGAGTCATACAATTCGATTGTGGGATATGAATACTGTTGTATTGTAACGTAGGCTCGGTAGTACACGCAAATATATTGCATTTATTTCCTGTAAAATGATTACTAAACATGGTTTAATTCTAGTTTCAGGCTTAATATAAAATTTGTTAAATTATGTTAATTTGCTGCCATGAGTCTATTGCCTTTATTTAAAATTGTGCAATAATGATAATTATAGACAAATTGTCCTTTTCTAAATTTAGGTAAAATTTTCTACAGTTGACCATCTTGGAACTACACACATTGAAATACACTCATACTTAATTAGAAATACATTCTAATCAATTCCCACACAACTTCAAATGCAACGTTAAAAACATAGTAAAAAAAAAACAAAATGCGACAATGGTTGCTCATCGATGATCACCACGCAACCGCAACGTACGCATGAAACTATTGACACCGCGGACCATCCGATATGGGGTGTCAAGTGTCAATGTCGCTGCTCTTCCGCAAATACATTCACACACCGGCTGTTGACACGGCCTGACACTTCACATGCACCAGCTGTAAAATTAACTTTTATTATGGCTGTTAAAGATTTAATTAGTAAAGTGAACGGCATAAGTTTGGTGAGAGTGATGAAAATGAAAAATTCTGGTGTAGACTTAGAAATGAACTGGTCATAGATAGAGTACACCATTGTTGGGTTGATGTATGGTTTCAGCTGGTTGTAAAGCAAAAAGTTAAGTGACCATTGATCTGATTTTTGGCCTCATAATGAAACTTTGGCATAGGCCAAAGCTTGATATATCCAAGCTTTAAAGTAAAACCGCATTATGTAGTTTAATTTCTAGATCTTCATTGTTTTAAATGCTCATACTGCGTCATGTAAGCGTATCGTTTTAGCAAAGGGTCTCTCCCTTTGCTAAAATGATACACATACAATTACTTCTAATATATAATATAATACTCCACAATACTTTCCACACCGGTAGCCCCGCGAACTCCCGCGCATCCATTGACACGCGGAGACACCTCACAACATGTGCACACGCACCATAAAATTCACGTGTTTATCCTTGTGGCTTACTCCCACACGATCGTTTAATATCACGATATTTTAATTTTTTTGTGAACATTTATAAAGCTTGTGTTGACTGAGGTGGTCTGTGGTTGTGTATATTGGGTAAAAATAAATATATTTGAGAGAATTTAAATACCAGAACCAGTGCTACAGATTCTTTCACAGACTGTAGAAATATTTGACTATACAGACAATTATGTTTCTCTAATTGGAACCTACAGCTTCTACAGTTAAAGAATCTTTTAAATGCTTCAAACAATACCACTCTTCCCAGCCATATATCGCTAATTTGTCGCTTTCAAGCATTTAGTACGTTTATTTTAATTCTAGCAACACTGCAAATAAAATTCCATTTTAGGAACAAAAATACCTCGAAGCTAATGAAAAGAAAATAAGAATCCAATCTATTTAAAAAACAATAAGATTCCAAAAACTAAAGAATCAGATTTCCACAGATACAGAACAGAGACTTGCTAAAAACAATAATATAATTCCTTTTAATTCATTAAAATAAAGCTTCGATATAAATTGGCTGGACAATGAAATGTTTAATGAAACAGAAGGTAAAGGTCAACTCGAGACCGCACCTTCAATTAAAGAAATAAGCGATGAACTGATGTCGAAAACCGTTTATTTTAGCGTTTCTGGTGTCGATATGCTATTTTTGTTTAATAAAGAACAAAAAGATGTGGATGATATAGTTATTCGATTTATTGGGCAGGATCTGAATAATCGTTTTAAAATTGATGTTTATCTATTTATACCTGCTTTTATCCTATTAAAAATAGTTCTAGAAATGCCGTTACACACAGGAGTGTTGAGAATATAAATCTGTCACACTGCTAAATGTGCTACATAAAGTGGCATCTGTTTATAAAAAGTAAACACATCTACATATCGTATTCGATGGAATTTGAATCCGCACTCCAACTGAAAGAATCGCTTTAGACCATTTATTCCAACCAAAGAAAGTAAAGGCCGTTGAAAATACTGATTTTAAGGTTCGCTCTAAATATCATCAATTAAAACCAATTACAAAAGAAAGTGATAGTCGCCCAAGTATGCAGGTCACAATTTCTGATTCATTTTTTAATTATCCACAGATTTATTTTCCTGTATTTTGGACTTTATATCTTTCGTTTAAAGTTGGGAATTCATTGGTATAAAGCTGTCGCTGTTGAACTAATGGCACTACAAATCCTCGGCAGTCCAGGCCAGGTATTGTCCTCTGAAAAGTTTATTTGCTCCTTACACCACTGTCGTCCGATCGCCTTTTTACTTTTATCTCAGACAATTTTTAAATGGTTTATGTTTGATACCATTATTGTGTGCCAATCAGGTTGAATTACAATGTCCTTTACCAACGGCCGAACTGAGTAAGAATTTCTTTATTATTTTTGTTACAAATCATTTTATTTTATGCCTTTTTTAGTTTTAAAGTAAACAAGGCAGATGTTCGCTTTATTTAGATGAGCCAGTCGAATGCGTAAGTTGAATTTAAATAACTCGTGTTTGAATTTACGGATGATTGGAGACATGGAAAATTGTGGTGCTTACCTTATTTTTTCTCTCTTTTTACTGGAATTTATGTGTCTTTAGTTTTGACAAGTTTACTTGAAGGATTCTAGGAAGAGGCTACTTGTATTTAGATTTGTGGGGCGGTCAATCTTGTTTATGCGAATGTTAAGAAATCTCATGTATGGTAAATTCTACATGTCATTTAGGTCCAATTATTTTCTTATGACTTCATTTCTTTCATTCGTACTAATTGTACTCGTATGTACTGTACAAAGTGAGCACGTGATATTTTGATTTCGTCATTTGCAAGATATATTTTTGTTTTAAAAAGCATTTATTTTCGCAAATTCCATCAACATTTCGTTAAACGTGCTCTCACGGACAGAGATTCCTCCGATCAATACTCTGAACATTAGCGGCACATAAAAGTCACTAATTGAGATATCCCCAACAATTTGAACTGAACGTTTTTAAAGTGTTAAGTAGTGGCTGGAGTGTGCAATAAATCTCATTGTTGGCACTCTTATCTACCCCACTGAGGTAGCCGATATGGGCGTTGTCAGAAAAGAAAATTTAAATATAAAACGTAGTGTTGCAAGACGACCATGGGTTTTTATCTTCGGACGGTCATATTTTGAAGTATGTGGAGCAGTTGCACTTTGCGGAGTAGGCAGACTGAGCAGATGATGATGTTTAAATAATATTACTTACAAATTTACTGAAATTAGGTATGTTTGTATCTCCTGCCCTTACACTAAATAAATTGGGATACGGGAACGAGAATGATGATTTTTTTTATGTCGACCTCAAAAGAGGTGTTATTTTTAATGAGATAATTTTTTTGTAGGTAGATTTGTGTTTACCAGCACCCTAATTGTGTAACACACAATCAATCACAATGTTTTATTTTGAAAGTTGAACAAAATCCATTGCGTTATTTACGTTGTTGAGCAGACAAATTTGTCGAATATTTGAAGCAATGGGTTTGCTATATCCTTCAAAATTATTTAGATTGTAATTGAAAGTATGTTACGCAATTAGGAATGCAGAAAGGAAATAATCATAACGCTTAAAACTGGTTTCAATCTAATGATGAATGATAACTGGGTAACTTAATTGATAAATGTGTGCCTGCAAACCTTACATAACAGTACATTCTTTTATGTATTTAAATTAATAATCTCACTAACAATCATACATTTTGTTTGTTAAAAGAGGTGATCTATAGCCTATTTCATTTCTCGGATTATGTTAGTTTAATACATTTATAATATAATGATGACATTTCCTGGTTCTAAAATTTGTATGACAATAACTCAAGGAAACCAGACAGACGGTGATCTAATTCCAAAAATGTCACTTTTATATCACATAAAACAAGTTATCAAAGTCAGAACCGATATAAATAAAGATACTAAAGATTACAGAATCACGTTAGTTGAGAAAGGGATCATCGTGTGTGGCACGGTAACGACTTATCGAAGATCTCTTCATTAAAAACTAAAATGTGAGATGGTTTCAACTGTTTGTATGTTCTCAGTGATGAGAGGTCATTGAAGATTTCGAGGAAATAATGAGGATGCTTGAGAGAGAGTGTTCACGGGAAAAGGAAAACTGAATTGAGTTTGCAAAATAACTCTTTACTAATCACCTAGCTTCTTAATTCGACTAACAGTAGGTACGTAATTCTGAAAGTATCAAACAAAGTGTAGCGTAATTGGTTAAATCACGAGTGTTTAGGAAAAGCTCTAAGACATCAATGCAAATTATTTCACCAACGAAGCGAAGTGAAGACTCTACAAATGCGAGACTAGTTAGATTTTATTGTAAATTTAACAACTTCGTCAGAAAACTATTAAACAAATTCCTGTATTTCCTTATTTGGCTCACTGAGTTAACTACTGCATTCGTTATACAGTTATTTACTGCACGTACTAATAAGAAAGCCAATTTATTATTGACAACATTAACTTGATCAGTTATACGGAAAATAAAATAAATCCCAGAAAAATATCCGTTGGATATGGACAGGTTTGAGCCAGGATCCCTCACTAGGGTGCAGACACGAGGTTTGCATGCGACGTTCAGCGCATCAATCAGCAAGTGAATCGTATTCTCAATAATAATAAAGTAAGCTCATCTGTTTCGGGGATCTGAACAAATGTTTCTCAGAACGTTGCGTGTCCCCTTAATGATCTGAATAAAAAGTAAATGTTTTGAACAAAAGCTTTCTAAGGTTTAATTAGGTTGGATCGGTGAAAGTCAGGATCATGGAATGATGGTTTATGATACTGCAGAAGCCTTTTTTATGATGCGGGTTTTAAATAATGATTTATAGACTTCGATGTGAGTCTTAGCAAGACAAGGAAATTATACGGATTACGTAACAGTAAATCATTTATCAATTTTCTACACTTTTTCTTTTATTACACTGAATCAGTCAAAATTAATAATACGCGTTTAAGGAACGTGTAAACATGATTAATGTAGGTTAAAAAAATATGATACCGACGATCAATTGTATGTAAGTACTCGTAATTCTTTTTTGCATATAAGATTTACTGGCCACATGATATAGTGTGTAGCCAAGAATATTCTTCACATTTTAGTATAGGTGATCTGTTTCGTTTGCATTTAGTGCTGATAATACCTGTTATATAACATTAAAATGATTATCTAAACGTCTCAATACTAAAGCAATTTATATCAATGATTGACCAACAATGTTAATAAGACAAGATACAAGTATGAAGCCATTAGCGGAATCGCTAAAACTAACACCGTTTCGCGATCTCATAAATCACAAAGCAATTTGGACCTTACTATTAACTTGTCAGAGTTAAAACTTCTATAGCATGTGTGCGAACAATTTATCTTAGTGTTCGACGTGGATGCAATTAATCAAGAGCCAATGTCACGTACGTAATATAGCCGAGGTAAAAGAGAAAAAGATGATTTCAGGCTAATTATCTTTGATGTTGTTATATTTTTATTTTGCCACTTAACACCTACAGAGGCAATTTGTCGCTTGTTACGTTACGCTATTGAATTTTCGGGGTCCTGCATTGTGTGACTACCGTCTGTTGAAGCAAGTTGATTTATTTCTCATACGTTCAGTACTCATTTATCATCGTTCGGCTGTATTTAGACTGTTTATTTTTATAATGAGCTCTCGAAAAGGTCAATTTTGCGTTTACAGTTCTTTTTTTCTTGCGCCGAGAGGGTGTTTATTTCTTCTTAAATACGTTTAAGATCAGTTGTCGTGTTCGCAACCTGATCTCATTATTCGGGACATGTAAGAAAAGGAAGATGTGAAAGCTTGGCGTATAAGCAAATAAATATATTCATTATTTATCGATGCCTACTTTTAAATAAAGCCTTTCGGTTTAATTTATGGGCGGCTTCCTTCAATTGAATGTCCATATACTCGTATTGTAGAATTTATCAAGTCGCAAAAATATTTCGAGCGTGTCCTGGAATAATAACTTAGAATTCCCATTCCATAAGTAACTTAACATTAGAATATACCGGTGTATATTCTGATACAAGTGCCGTAACTTCCTATAGCTGTGAGACCTCACAGAACCTTGATCAATTCATCGAATTAAACACCTTTAATTAATTACGATTGCTATCTCAGCTTGGTCTGTGGATGGAAATTAGTCGTAGTAGGGATCCTTTGTTACCACTTACATGACGGCTGTAAGGTTCCTGTTTTAGCAACCTTCTAGGATTACAAGCAGTGAATAGGGTTCCTGATAAAGCACCCTTGTTTTCATGAACATCTGGGTATGATAGTGATCAGTTTTTGGATTTTGTCCAATACAACTGACGGACTGTTGTTTAATTTGCATTTGCAGCAGTGTCTGTTTTCTGAATTCCTGGTTGTTTATCATCAACATGGTGTTTTTAGAAGATTTAATAAAGGATCAAAATGTTTTGAATTTGCTAGACATATTTATGACAAGCGATTCTTAAACAGGAGTAATGCAGGAAAAAGTGATTTTTAAATAGTAATGGTCAATCTCTCAACGTTCACGGCCAAGACAATCAGAAGCAACTACTTTTCTTCAAGTACTAAAAAGACGAAAGGAAAACGATTACATAACAGTTGTAAATCATCCCGTGCAACTTTTAATTGTGAAATATCGCCTACGTGAACATTCCTTTAAAACATGTAGCTTGTAGGCGACGCGATGGTAGCTGCCACTACTGAATTATCATTATAGTTAGCGTAAACTATTTTATGCTATGAGTGTAGAAAGAGGATTAGCCAATACTAAATGATTACGGAACGATAACGTATCTTTCTATGTCTTGATAGGTTTTGATTATTTCATTGAATGGCGGACAATCAGCATCAGTACTGGTTTCATCACTAGCTTCAATACTTGCTTGATCGTTATGCTACAAGTGATTTTATGTAACTTCATTGTGGCCAAACAAACTTTAGGTTAGACTTAATTTTAAGACGGATAGTTTTTTTTTATACTCTACCCAAAGATTTATATCGTAGATTAGCCCTAGCGAATCGCATTTCTGTTTCCCTTTTATACCTCTGACACACACAATGGCACAGTGACTTGACTTGATTGTTATAGAAACGCCATTATTATTGTGTAAGCTCACTCTTCTCAGTATGGACGCTTTCGCGTGACTTAGTACGGTGAGGGCTAATCTAACGATTTAAGTCTTTGAATTCTACATTCGACCCGTATAAACAACTCCCTGTCAACATGATACTTACTGCAATTTCTTTCTTCCCTAGATGTCTGCCATCGACCCTGACTGCGGTGTTAACGCCATCGTCAACTACACCCTCGGAGAAAGCTTCGTCAGGCCTCAGTTCTCTGTCAAGCCTGACTCTGGTGAGCTGTGTGTATCAGCTCCTTTGGACTATGAAGCACATAGTGACTTTGAGTTTCCTGTCATCGCTACTGATAGAGGTTTGTACTTTTATTTGTTTGTTGTTACCATTTTGATTTCTGTCCTTGTTGGCTTTTTTGTTTGCTTCGGGCAAACGTTTTTTTATATTTTTATGTCTTATCGCTAGTCAACCTAAAAGGTTGTCGGCTTAACAGGACTTTCCTGTATCTGCCTCAATAAATTAAGGCCTCCAGCCAGGGCATAAAACTTAGAAACTAAGCGACTACACGCTAAGGGCACCCTGCCATCTACCCTGCACCCTGTGGGTTACGGACCTCGGCTTAGGGCGTCGATGGGGGAGGACAGCAAGGGCAGGCTGGATCAGATTAACTTCGGGCAAACATGTATTGAATTTGGTTATATAGTGATGATCTGGTTTATCATTTTCAGATAAGTTCCAGATAAATTATCTGGCTAATAATATAATTCCATGTTTTATATATCTGGTGGATAGCGGCTATCCCAACACAGTGAAGCAGTCCCCAAATTTTTATATTTTCTCGGTTCAATTAATGCATGAATTTATGTAACGAGTTGAATTGCTTTATCATCTTGTAGGTATAACTTTCGAATGTACATTCTACAAAAGCAATAGCTACACGAACATAAATATGTAGAAAATAGACTTTGTTTAGATATAAATATTATTTTGTTCGATTAAAACATGGAGGTTAGCCTCGCCCATTAATTAAATCGTACATTCCGAAATGTAATGTTAAATATTATTGGTTTGATTAAGTGAACTAATAAGTGGAATTACGCTGTGAACCAAACCCTTTTCGCAAAATATTCTGAAGCGACAACATTATTATTATTCGATACTAAAAATAAATCGATCAAGCTCATGATGAATTAACAGTGCTACGAGTATATTCACACACTCCTATAATTTAATAATTATGAAAAACCAGACACTGGACTATAGTCTTTACTTATATTTCCGAATATGCAATGAAGACTCAGAATATTATCATTAGCATCTTGCTTATCATCACATTATTGCTAATCATCCTAGTGTATCAGCCCTCAGAACTATATGTCCCGTGTCACAGAGCGGATCGACTTCCTGAAGCTGAAAGTGTATGCATGGGCGAACCGTATTCGTAGGTATAAGCGATGAGTGGAGCGATACACTCAGAATCGCACCTTCCAGAGTGATGGAAGGTATTTATATGGCTTGGGAGCGACCGGATCAAGGTGTGGCTGACACGCGCTTGCCGGATGATGATGCCATGAGCTCTTTCTGGCCGGTGGAAAGATTGTGGAATCCGTGGGAACCCAATTCTCGGATTCCATAATCCTTAGAGCCCTCTCCGCATCCAAAACCTATAAGTATTTGGGTATGTTGGGCATCAATGTTACTGACATGAAGCAATCGTTTAAGGAGCGCTTCTTTGGCCGCCTGAAGAAAGTATTTAATAGTCTTCTATCAGGTGGAAATAAAGTGCGTGCCTTCAACGGTTGGGTCATGCCGGTTTTGATGTCCTCTTTCGGCATATTCAAATGGACTCAGACCGAACTCGACGCCCTGGATTGAACGCAGCTGACTGCATATCAAATGCACCACACACGGTCATCGTGATAATGAGACTGTATTACATCCCGCGAAAGTGTGGAGGTCGAGGCTTCTTAAATGCTAAGACCCTTTACTTCGCGAGATATGCAGTCTCAGGAAATATTTCCTTGAAGCAGACCTGGGGATGCACCGAGATGTGGTGGCGATGGACAAGGGTCTCACCCCGCTCTCTTTGGTTAAAGAGAACTGGCGCAAGCCTGTAGTGCTTCACACTAACGATCGCAGGGAGCTATAGCAGAGTAAGGAGCTTCACGGACGCTATTTCTGGGCCCGATATAGATTTGCTAGCGTCCGTAGCCTGGCTGCGTTTCGGTGACCTCTTTGGGGAAACTGAAGGTTTTGTCTGTGCAATTATAGATGAAGTTATCATGACGAACAATTACGGGAGATTCATTGTGAAGGACGGCACGGTTGACATCTGACGGGCATGCCACCGCCCGGAAGAATCGATCCGACACTAATGTGTCGGATCGAGTACTTGCTTAGACACAAACTTGCCGCAAGGATTAACCATCAGCAACTTGCTCTAAAATACAGCCTTGTGGAATCGGAAGTGCCGTACTACAAGTATGTGCCCGGCTCAGTTCTCGAAAATTGACATATCACATTGTACTGGGATCGATCCATAATCACTGACAAGCCTGATATAGTGGTGGTGGATCGAATAGAGCGGCGCACAATTATTATTGATATAACAGTCCAACATGTACGCATGACGGGAACCTCGTGAAAGCCGTGAATGATAAACCAATCATGTATCTTGACTTGGCTCGCGCGGTTGTCGACATGTGGGATGTGGACTCAGCGATCATTGTGCCGATATTCGTGACAGTCAATGGCCTAATAGCCGAGAGCCTCGACCAACACCCGAGGAGGCTCTCGTTGGACATCTGGATCAAGGGCTTGATTCAGTAAGCGGTACTTCTGGACACGGCTCGCATTGTTAGGACGTTCCTCTCTCTGGAGCCCTAAACACTACTATTTTTTACATGTTTAAACATTTTTATAAATAATAAAAATATTAAAAAATGTATTAAATAACTATAAAAATTTATAAACGAAATAATAATAACATGGCCGAATTTATGTAAGCTAAGGATTAATAATGTAAGACTTTCCTGAGAGTTAATAACCAAGAATAATTAATTATAATAGTATTAGATTTCTGATAAAAGAGTAAATAAAAATCTTGCTAACTATATTCTAAATTCTAATTATTTATAAATAGAACACCCTATAAAATACCTTAGAACCCACACTATTAGTAAGCATGAAACTTCGCTACTTATTTCAGAATTCCGCCATGGCTTCCAAACCTATTTGTGCAATAAAGTACTATGTTCATTTGCTCAAAGTGGGTTAACAACATTCCCTCCGCAGACCTTTATTAATTTTCTAATAATTAGCCCGATGCAATATTCTCTAAGGTACAGGTAAATTGTCTTGCCTTAAATTATAATGCTCTCGTATTTGGTCGAATTTATTGGCATTAAACTGAGATTCTATCCCCTTCACTTCAGTGGTTTTTTTCGTCATAATTATAATAATCATTAAAAAGTACAAGAATTCGTTTAATTCCTATTAAATTGCCGTCATTTTAGGACGTCTCAAAATAGAAAATGTTAACTTAAGATAATTATGATTATATGTAGGTACCTAGTAATAATTTTTATTTATTTATTTAATTCGAACACACGTGATTCATATTTTGTTAGTAATACTTATAAAACTATGTTAGTAACACTTAATAATTAATTTAATTAAAATAAATAAAACACACCAAAATAAAACAGAAACAACAACTAGTTTAAAAACCTATAACTATATCCGCTTCCCGCTGCACCAGACCTGCAACTATGCATACGGGTCCAGTGCCCCAGGAACGGGCAATCAGGCTTATTTACTATCACCTTTAGAATGCTGTTGGTGCTCCCCCGAATCCTCCGCATCAGGGATGCTGTTCTTTTGCGCATAGTAGCATGAAAGCTATCTGTATCTGCTTCAGCAAACATGCCCGATGCGCTACAGAACCGCGGGAGCCCCAACATTACCCTAAAAGCGTTGTTATACTGAACGCGGAGAACGTTGTAGGCCCTCTGCGTATGTCTAACCCACAGGCTGCACGTGTAAAACGACTGTCAAAACGCCTTGAAAAGAGTGAGTTTCACTTCTCTAGTACATCGTGCAAACTTACGGGCCAGCATATTACATCGGATCGACAACGCTCTCCGCTCCCTTTCTATGTCACTATCATCATTTAAGTCCTCATTTAATATGTGGCCAAGGTACTTAAAATGTGATACTCTATGTAGTGGTACACCATATAGAAATACCGGAGGAACTTGCTCTGTCCTAGGCTTTTTAGTACCTGCCCTAAACACCACAAGCTCACTCTTCCGTACATTGTACAATAAACCATGAGACGTGGCGTATCTCTCACATATGTCGAGCAACCGTCTGAGTCCATCAATCGAGGGTCTCAGCAGCACCATATCATCTGCATAACTTATACTATTAATGCTTTTCCCATCAATCGAGCATCCAATACCAGTGCTGCTGAGCTCCTCGATCAACTTATTGACGTAAAGACTGAAGAGCGCCGGGGAAGTCAAACCTCCCTGTCTCACCCCACACTCCAACCCATACGCTCCAGACAAAGCACCCCACCATCTGACCTGGTTGATTTGGTGGTCATGCCAGTAGCTTAAGAGCTTAATAAGTTCATTAGGAAGACCTTGCTCGCGCAATTTCAACCATAAGATATTATAATCAACCAGGTCAAATGCCTTGGAGAGGTCTAGGAAAGCAGCATACACTGGCGTGTTTCTATCAGTATAGTACCTGACCGTGTGCTTGAGCGCCAGAATAGCAGTCTCCGTGGACAACCCAGCTCTAAAACCGAACTGAGCATCATGTAGATTGAGCTGCCCAGTTATTCCCCGCTCAAGCACACCGTCAAGAACCTTTGCTGTTACAGTGGCCAGCGATATTGGCCTATAATTATCCTTGTCTGAGACATCGCCGGTCTTGTTCTTGACTATTGGCACAACTATCGTTTTCATTAGAGTAATGTAATGGCATTGCTAACCCAATCATTAATATGAGTTCAATACTTCCAGGATTCTCAGTTTGCATAAATTATAGATCATGAGGACCAACATAGTAAAGCGATAATAAATGAACGGTCAAAGTAGTAGTAGCTATCAAGGATCTTTCGGCAAGGAACTTGAAGACATAGATAGGGTGGCAAATTTTGTTTTGTACCTTATACAGAATGTGTTGTTTCCTTAAAACAAACTGTCCTCAACTATCGCGTGATTGTAAGGGCTGATTTATTTCCAATACTTATATTGTCACGATACTTGTACATTACATCATCAAGGTAAACCGAGTCGGAGTAATTCCTATACGAAAATCTTTAAAATATCCTCGATTTGCAGCGATTTCGAAGGACCATCACATTGGCGGGCCCGAAATAAATTCCGCCAATGTCCGTCCGCGGTCCGAAAGTCCAGTTCGAAGATTTATGGGGAGAGAACAGTGCAACTATCACTTGTTGTTTTTATTTCGTTAGCTTGAGCGGCTACTTTGTCTTTTGAAACGGAATTTTCGAGAACTTTTTCCAGTGTTTAATGCTGCGACGACTGTGTTTGGGCTTCGAATTGGGCAAATTTTAATTTGTGGTTATTGAAAAGCAGTTTGTAATCAAAAGATAAATTAATGATTTTCTGTTGGTAACGGCGAAGAAAATATATGATAGGTGGGTTATACTGTACCTAGTATCTTTTTAAAGTTATTTTGTGTGAAGACATTGTATGAAATAATAAAGGGCAATAAATAGCCTGTCGTAAAGTCAACTGTACTTTATGAAATATTATTAATTTTACAATTTCCACGAAATTGCGTCATTTTTATTCATCAATTGGTTGTACAATATCTAATGAAAATAACTGCTATGAAGTACCAATAAATATAAATAAATAGATAAAAAAGGAAAAACAGCATTCATTACATTTGAACGACGCATAAATAATTGTACATTAAAAAAAACACAATAAATAAAAAACAACGTACAATCATGAGCCCGCTAAACGCGTTGACAGACGCATAAATCAACCACCTGCCAATTAGACATAGAATTACAAACAATACGAACAATCAATACCAATTATTTATTCGCAGGAGGCCTGTCGACGACCGCTATGGTGAAGATCCAACTCCTCGATATAAACGACAATGTACCAGCGTTCACAGTTAAGGATTACAACGTGTCTTTGAAAGAAGGACGGATCTCCTCCGAGCCGATTATAGCTGTATCCGCAACGGACTCCGATTCAGGAAGATTCGGTACTATAACTTACAGAATTGTGAACGGCAATGAGAATGATGTCTTCAGAATAGATAGGAGTACTGGAGAGATTTTGGTTACGAAGCCAGCTTTGGTACAAGCGAATTTGAAATTCGATTTAGAAGTATCGGCGACTGATGGAGGAGGATTGACTGCTCCTCAAAATGCTGTGGTGCATGTATCAGTGATGCCTGCAGGGATCGGATCAGCTCTGTTTGATAAGCCGCGTTACAATTTTCGAGTGAAGGAAGATGTCAGAATTGGAACAGTTGTTGGGAACCTGAAAGCTACTGTTGGTGATAGAGGTAAGTGAACTGTGCATTTTTTTGAGATATTATAAAAATATGTCCATTCAGTAATAAATACGATAAGTATTAGACAAACTAACTTAAACACTTATAATTCTAATTTTATAAACAAACACAAGAGGAACTTTCCTTGTCGAAATATACCATAAAAGAAAGCCAGAAACATAGTATCTATTTAATTTTATTATAAAAATTACCCTTACTGATGGCCATAATTATCATCATCCCCATTTCAATACACAGACATTTATAATCATAGTTCTTTCTCTAACTTAAGTAAAACCAAACTATCCAGAGTCAACGTTTCCGGGAAATCACCGCATAAAGTACAAACGACTCAATGATACAACTACCGTTGACCGGCATCACCTTATAGCTTCATTTCGCTTTAACAAATTTATTGAAATCGTGCCCAAGTGGTTACTATTCAAATGAAAAGCTTTTAGCGTCTTCGTAAAGTCTTTCCAAAGGTAACTGGGCTAGGTGAATAGGTCTTCAATATAAAAGTGCAGTACACTTTACATAATTACGGTCTTATGTACAAAGAATTGTACTTTGTAGTACTCGTACCTAAGCAAGTGGTGTTTTATGGAAATCGTGGTGAAAGTCTCGGCTAATGGGAAAGTTGGAAACTGTTGTGTAATTTATTTGTCCTGTTAACGTTTAAGATGTCGTAGATCCTAAATGCAACGTAGCTTTTCCATGAAATAAGTAACTTACCATTTTTTTCTAACAACAAACTTATCCATTTTATCTAGTAACTTACCAATTTTTTCAAATAACATAATAGAATCGATAATGGATTCCATTTGTATCTTATTTATAGTTTAGTTACTAATCTATCATCATGCTAAACTTTGACTAGCAATGCCTAATATTTCAAAATAAAATACTTCTTTGAGAATTTTACATAATTATGGTGATTCAAAGATTCTATTTCCAAAAAAATATTTAACAGTCCTCGACCTAATATCGCTCCCAGCGGAACCCTTCTCCCTTGGACCACCCCCCGGCCGCTAAGATGCCTATACAACAGTACGTAATCGCCCATTGTCTTAGCGAGGATCACGAGCTGATGCGAGCCCGTGGTGCATCCACTTGGCAACTTTTATGAGCCTTTTTGAATTGCTGATGCGTTCCTTTACCCATTTTGAAAGGACAAATAATTTACACGGTGAATGCGACTGAATACATATATTTTTAATGATAGGTTCTTCGATGCATTTCGTATAGTATAAAATGTTAGGGTTTTGTTTGTAACGTCGCTATATATTTTGATTTGGCTTTGTATTAGATATACAGTTTAATACATCTCAATATTTTGTTAATTGTCTGTCAATGTCATTGATATAAATCCTGTATCATGATAGCGTGCGATAGAAGCTTGCTCTTTGATGCGTCTTAAAGCATGACCACAGATTCCATCTTTCTTAACATCGATATTATTAAGTAAACATTTACAATCAGCAATCAAACTTCTTAATAAACCATACATCAACATCGTACTCACTGAAGCCGTCTATCACACCGTAACGTAACGCGACATGTATGACGATAGTAATTTAATGCTGCGGAAAACCATTCGAATGGCTGCGAACATTCCTATTTCAATTTATGCCGTTATAGCTGTAATTATTTAAAGGTGCATTGGGTAATTTTCCCATATCTTCTGAGGTGGAAATGCAATAATTTTGTATCAATGCGCATACGTTTTGCTAGGCTTGGAACGCCACCTATCGCAATCTTTGTTTATAGTTGTACTGTTGGGATTGACCCATTTTGCCTGTTGAATGGTAGGCCTGCGTACATCTTTATTTTCAATTTAAATGATTAAAAAATAGCATCTCATATTGCAATTAAAAGTTTATTTTTTATCCTAAATTCAATGTGTACGCGTACTGCAAACATAATTGAGTACAAATTGTAATTTCGCGCACAAAACCCGTTAGATAGCGCAAGCAGGATGTTAATACGAGTATGTTATATAACCGTAATAACCCGAACGTGATTGATTGCTGTTTTATCACAGATAGTACTAGCAAAGCAATAACTTATTTCCTTTCAACAATTCTCACGACGTGAGCAGCTGATACATTATCGCGGAAATACGATATCTTGAGAAAAAAATGCATTAAATATCAAATTAAATCGATACAGATTGTCATCTGTCAAAATTCTCATTAAATTTTTTAAACACATCAAAGAATTTCATTTAATTAATTAGTAACTTTGTCGGTCACGGAAATCGAGATAATGCTTTTTAAAGGTGCTTTTTACAACTTCTAATGATACATTAAAAAGTAATAAAATATTTTAAGTAAGTGCAAATCGGGGTTATAACCCACATCAAACGGTTTTATGGCTATATTTATGTACTATGGCAGTCTTTAAAATACTTATAGATTGCGTTATAATGTGATACATGCATACAAGAGGTCACCAAAATATGAATATAGTAAGATAATTTTTATGTCACTAAGGATTGTCACGTAGATTTTTGTGTGTAGACAGTAAAATATGGTACATAACCAGCAGGCGATATAAAAGGACAGTCTCAGACTACGTCAATAGGATTGGTAACAGCGCGTTCGCTTTTCTTTCATTAACAACATACTGTGATCATCACCACCTAGGTTTAACTTTTTTCACCATTTATTGGATGGCTCACGTATCGCAGTGGACGGTTGACATACAATATGGTGACGCTGGAAGACATTTTATATTACGAGTGGCATTATCATAGGCCTGAATTTTCAGAAAGATTCCTGTGTTTGTAGGCAATGTTTCGGCAATACACATTCACACAATATAGCACTTGCTTGTTCAATCTGACAATTACAGGTCTCCGGAAATATTACAAATCATTGTAATACATGCGTTTAGTTTGAAAACAACGGTTAAATTTATTTGTATATCATTGTTATATTACGTTATACGCTGTTATATTGCAGTATAGACAATAAAGCATGTTCAGTATCTCACTCGCGACGGTGCGTTTGGATAATATTTATACAGGTAGGTCCTGGGATGCTGTTACACCGTAGTGGAAAGGTGATTAATGTAATAAATTATGATATTAAAGGAGTAACGTTAGAAATAAATGTTTAAAAGAAAAAGTATTTAATCATAATAAATAAAAACAGGCGTCGTCGCTGAGGGAGACCTAGCAAACTGTGATGACTTAGTCACGTTTATGGGAGATTGGGAGGAGAAGGCAACACACAAAGAAGAGTGGAAAGCTTTGGGGGAGACCTTTGCCCAGCAGTGGGACAATACAAGATAAAAAAATATAAATATACATGTATTACGTGTTTTGTTGGTATGTCCAATTTTCCAAAACATATATTGTGTATCTTCTCTTTGTTTTACGGAATAGATAGAACTGTAGGTATCAGCTGGTAAATGTTATTCGATAAAATAAATATGAACTAGAAATTATAATAAAACCTATCATACTGCACCAGGATAAGTACTAGGTACTGTCGTACAAATGATTTAAAAGAAATGAACCTAATGAGAAATCTATTCAGACTAGTGTATGCTTTCGAGGCCTATGCATCATTCAATTTCGTACTCCTAGTTCATAATTGGCTTTCTATCTCTTCAATGTAAAAACATAAATTTGCATATATTTTCTTAGTGCATATTTGCCATCCCTTCAGTATTCAAGTTACACTCCAGTGTAAGTCCTCCACAATACTAGCCCACGTATTCCGTTGTAAGTTCCAGCTCTGTAAATCACTGAATTGCTAACTCTACCGTTATAGTACGCTGTGCACTTGTCTATGGGAATTCTACGCCATGACTTCACCATTGTTAAGACATAGATAGCGGCCATTTAAGATTCATGGACTTTGAAATACTGTATATGTATGGATATTGAATTATTGTGGTGACCGTTTTATTTGCACATTTATTTGCTATTAGATAATATTGCTTGGTTACTTTGACCATGTTCATATATTCTTTTGTATCTCGTCTTTAGTAGCACATGGTTTTACCAGGTCTTACTTGAAATAATAATGTTATACTGTCAAAACCCCGAAAATCTGACAACCATTCTACCCAGGGGGTATCGTGTTACCCGTGTAAACTACCGGTATTTTGCAGCATCCGGTTAGACTGGAAGCTGACCCCATATAGTTGGGAAAAGGCTAAGCAGATGATGGCTGTTACTCAGACAATATAAATAGACAAAAAAAAAAAAATAAACACTATGCTTGGGGAACAAATCGGTTATTGAATGTTGATCCTACTAGCTAGGAAAGAGGCTTTTGCACATCTAGTTGAAAAAATGACTTGGACAGCTTAATGACAACTACGTAAGTATTTCGATTCGTATTAAGATTCTGGTTTATAGGTTCATAGGTTAAATGTAGCCAATATAGGTAGTTGGGTTAATGATCGATATGTCTACGTTATTAAGATTGAACACATAGCGATGGATAATGAACAAAAGTCAATCGATATGAGATAAATAAAGAAAGATCGGGCATTTTAGTATGGGCCTTGGTCCAAGGTCCATACTAAAATGCCCGATCTCCTTTATTTGACCTAGGTTAAGGCACACAATTGGGACATAAGCCTCGTCTCTTCGAGAGGGAGTGGGCTATAATCCACCACGCGGGCCCAGTGCGGGTTGGTAGATGTCACATGTCTTCGAATTTTTTGGTTATACAAAAACACTTAGTTATTAAAGTCTAAGATCATAACCCAAAGGGTTAGTGAAGTTGCTTGCAGTTGTTACAATAGTCATACTCAACACTAATAATAATAGACGGGAAAAACGCGAATAGGAAATATAGGAAACTATATCGAAGTATGCTTAAATATAGGAAACTATATCGAAGTATGCTTAAATATAGGAAACTATATCGAAGTATGCTTAAATATAGGAAACTATATCGAAGTATGCTTAAATATAGGAAACTATATCGAAGTATGCTTAAATCCACGAGTAGTACCGATACAGTTAACATTAAACAGTTTCAATCACATTAATCAAGTGGAACAGCTTATAAATTAAGTAAATGACATTCCACACTTTTCCATTTATTAAAATTGTAACTTATTACAACAAGAATTCAGATTATACCGTGTGAACTATAATTTTATTTTTCAGGGGAGGTACCATGAGCAGTAGTAATATTAATAAATTTTAAACTAATTAGCTAAATCACAATACTGGTATCAACTACGTATTGCAAATCAAATCTTTAGATTGAGTTGATTTTATCTTAAAAATCACATTGTATTTTTAGCTCGGACCCAAGTAATAAGCGATTGTTGATCATATTATTACACTAACAAATAGGCCCTATGATGTTCTAGAAATAGGGATAGGAACCTGAATTATTATATGTTTTAGTATAGGAGTATGATCCTCTTGTAAACGGCTGCTTTTTCCAATACATACATACATAAACTCACGCCATCTTTTCACGGGGGTAGGCAGACTTTACAGAACGCTACCTGCTACGGTCCTTACATACTGCTTTTGCTTCGTTTATGTTTATACATCAGGGTGACTTACATACCTAATATAGAATTTGTGTGTGTCAACACCGTGTGATATCTAAAGTTTAGCAAAATAGAAAAATCTTAATGTAAGAGATATTTTTAGGAAATAGTTAATAATTCGCTTTATAGGTGTGTGGTAATATATTAACATTTTACTCATTCAATTGCTTTATAGCTTTGATAAAAAAATTACAAGCGATGGAAATTAAATATTCTTAAATAGATTAATCGTATATAAAATCAAAGGTCAAAAGTTTTAATTACCAAATTATTAAAATTAGTTTTAGCAGCAGCTAGGGTTTGTAACATATCTTCGGAATAACTGATAAATTGGTTTTATTGATGAATATTCCCAAAAGCGGTTCTAGAACCAATTGGACGGCAGTCAATCAACATCGATCGTATTGATCGTTTCAAAACATTATACATTTTTTTAAATACCTGTTTTTGGTTTTCGCAGCAGGCCGACGATGCCATCGAGTAATTTATGTCTCGAAAGATGTCACGCTGTTATCGATCAACCGTAATCTATTTGTATCTTTACGTTGTGTACCCGCTGATGCTTATGACACAGCCCACACCTGAACCCGCTTTGAGTTTAATTAGAAAGAGCTCCATAACGCCTGTGTTCAATATAGACGCACGCCCCTTCAGATTTATTGCAGCAGGCCCGGAGATAAACGACCATTAATTAAAAAAATATTATATATTGAAGTTTACGGACGAAGCGAGGAAGTTTTTTGAATGGGCACTTGCCAAATATTGTGATCTCGTGATAGCCCTGGTTGAAACAAAAATGCGAATGAATATCGAGTTTTTTCGTTTTAGGTAAACAGTGCAGTTTTTTTCGGTTAGTTTTTAGTATATGAAGAGGTATGGTTGAGTTCCTTATCTTAAAGATGGATCTTCAATCCGGGTCTTAGGTGCATCAAAAATAGGATAAGGGGTAGTACTCATAATATGAGATAAGATTCATAATTGATTATTATTATGATTAGGTACTTAATTTACAATGCTCATAATATAAATAGTAAAGATGGTTGTTAGAATTGACAATGACATCTTGAATTAATTCACTTCAATTTATTATCAGCGTTCATCGACATCGTGTCTATTTTAATAATAACATCTAGTTGAACTACGTTGTTTATTAAATTAACATCATCAGCACCTAACATTATCAACTCTAAAATTTCGATCATCGGTACCTACTATAATTAGCGTTCGATTATCGACTAATCAAATATCGATTTGACTCGCACCACCGTTAGACCACACATGCGTACGTATTATATTTAATTTATCACGTATGACAGTTAATCTCGTGAATAATTCCGATCGCCGTTACCAAGTGCTTCTGCTAAGAATTATTTGATCGTAAATCGATGGCGGTCGCCATCACCAAAGATGAGAGAGAAAGAGGTGGTGTAAAGTATAATACAAGAATAACTTGAAAATGACCTTACCTGAGGCCACCGTCGCAAAATTTGCCTTGGTATATATTTCAAAACTTGGAACCAGTGATGACTGTACTCAAATGTTAAATCAACAAGAAGTTAAATCTACAAAAATCAGAACTAAGGCTGAAATATAAAATAACCTTAAAACTACATAACCAATAGAAACATAATGTCGTAAATAAAAAACAAAATTCTCACAAAAAAAGAAAACCAACGGAGGGACATGGTCGCGCAATAATATGAATAGCATTACGCAAATTAGAGCCGGACACAGAGCCTCTTGTGTAGGCACTCAGACAGAGACTGTCTCAGTTCTTAGACATAAGCTATAGTGGTTTAAAATAGCTTCGGAACATAAAGAGAGCCGTAAAATGGTGTATTTAGAGATAGAAGTTAGACTGCAGTAGGTTATACCAAAAAAAGTTATAGAGAGTTTGAGGGTGAGATAACAATGAACACAAAATCAAGGTCTAAGATAATCTTGGAGATTTGAGTAAATTTTAGTAATGAAGAATATTTAATCCGTTATGATTTAGACTTAACCCGTCCTAAAGATATAACAAACAGCAAATATCTGACAATAATTTTCCACAGGTAAAACGCTTAACTTTTTTTTTTTTTTTGGGATTTCACACAATAATCCTCGGACAGATTTAAACCTACACTTTATGAACATTAGAAGGATTAAAGTAAACCCATGCCATTTTATGATAGGTTTAAAAAATGAGTTAAAAAATTTCACGCTCCCGCGCAATCGAACAGTGACTGAAAATTTGAAATTCGAATCTGGAGAAATCCAAGGATACGTTCGGATCTGAGTGCGCCGGCTTCGGGTAGGGTGGCCAGTATTACGGGACTATGCGAGTTTGTCTTTTTTGTCATGACTGATTTAATCTTAGAGGTGAAAAGGTTATTTGAAAATATACTCCTGCCTTACCCTTCGGAGAGTACTGAAATTTTTTGATTTAGATTATTCTTATTTTGTGTCTATTTGGTAACAATTTAAATAGTAGTGTTGTTTGTTTCTTCACATATGTAACAATCATAACACTTTCGTCTCATGCGATTTAACTACAGAAGTAAGTCACATTCCTTTATTCGACCTCGGGTTATCATGAAAATACCAGACGTGATTTAAATCGAAGTTCATTCATTAAGCCCCAATTAAAATCAAAGTTGTTGAGGAAAATTCCGTTTTAACAAGGGCAAATTTCGACGTACCTTTCATCTTTGATCACAGAGCACTATTTCGATCTTTCAAAAAAGGATTTGATGGTAGCACTGCAGGCAGTACACCCAAAAATCCAGTGAGGTCGGCGAACCCTCACTGCGGCGACAGTTTTTGCCGCGTAAACTTTTAGACCTTCTTTTTTAAAGTCCTGTAGGTGCCTCAATTATTTTCGACTTTTTACACCCGCGTTATTCGGACTTCGTATTTGATTCACCTTATTTTATCGTGTAGGTGTTTAATAGGTGTAATTTTGTTCCCGACAATGTTGTACGTCAAATAACGTGTGAGTAACAGATGTGGAAAAATATTTGTTTTTATTTTGAGTTCTAAAGAAAAATTATACAGATTTATTTTCTTCTTTTTATTATTTCATCAACGATTTTTATTGCATCATGGTATGTTAGAGACTTCTTGATGACAACAGAATATTATGATAGGATGAATTAAATTGCACTATACACAAACAAAATTGACTTTTATACGACGGTCTTAACTAATGTCGGCTCAACTTCTTCCTAAGTAACGCCTTCCCTATGTCATCATCCTTATCAATTTTGCAAGCTAATTCTACAATTCCTATTAGAAATACTAATTAAGTTTAATCGTGCGAAGTAAATAGTCGAAATCAGTTAATGTTATGTTCCATTCAGTGTGCGTCGCATTCACTGGGGTTAGTAATTCATAACCTACTTTCATTCATTTGCACAGCATTACATGCCACAGTTCTTGATGCAATATTTTAAGGAAATTATATAGACGTGAACTCTTTATCAGTAATATAATATTATCTTGGAGGAGGTGAATTAGGAGTAAATGATGCAGACATAATGTTGAATGGTAGAAACAACAAACAATTTGTATGCATAAAAGGTGATATAAATACACAAAATAAAAAGAACCTGTTATAGTCGATCTTATACAATACACACTCATCATCTCATCATCTTCATTTATTTCTTTGACAATAGATAAAACATAAAAACAGAAACGCTATCTATAAAAATCAATCGATCTGCCAATTACACTTAAACTCCCAATGAACATCACATCAAAATTGTGGACGCATTATTCAAAACAAAAGATAATCACATTAGATAAATTAATTCAGTTGAATTAAAATCTAACAATCCGCATAGGTGGAGAGTTACAAAGCTTTAATTGAACAGGGTTCGGGCCTCGTGAGTAAGATAATCAGTTTAGCCGTTAATGATTTCAATTTAGAAGGGCCAAGATGCAAATTTATTTTGTAATGCGGAGTGGGACGGTATGCCACGACGGTAACAGGGCTGTGATGAAGAAGGACAAAAAGGATTCATTTTTGGGAGAGAAATTTAAATCTAAAGGCAAGAGAAGATATTGGGAATTTAAATCAGATAAAGAAATAAACAAGACGATAACAATGATAAAATCATCATAAACATCAACTATTCAACTGATGCTGGGTAATTTTAAATTCTGATTAGCGTTACTAAAGATGAGAATATTCACCCACGAATGTAATCAACGTTCAGAACAAAACACCTCCTTTCGCTTTTATTTCCTGCCAACCCCTTCAGTTAATAACTGTGTGAGGTGTGGGCCTAACTAAAGTTCAAAGTGCTATAATTTGAACTCGCGACCTCAATCGTCAATCAACGCCTTTAGCTGTCAGGGTATAGCCGCTCCTAAATTTGCAAATTTATATTTAAAATTAATTCCATTGAGACCAAATATTAACGTTCTAGACTTGAAATTATGTGACCGAAAAAAAAAGGTATAAAATCACGAGCAGCCCTACCCAATATGCTCTGATCCCTAATGAATTGACTAAACACTTGGCCCAAACTTAAGCGGTCATGACAACTTTATTGCAATGTTTGTATTTTTGTCTTACCTGTCCTGTTCCTGTTTGTCTGTCTTGGACATTTTTACGGTTTAACTATTCAACCGAAGCCTGTAAATCTTTCAAATCAATTATTATTTAATCATCCTGTTCATTAATACGAACATTAAATTAGTAGTTCAATCAAATTAATTCTCCAAGGACATTCTTAAAGATTATTTAATTTAGGCTAAAGCGCATGCAAATTCTTGCCAGTATTTCTGTGCTCGCTTTGCAAATCCGTCGAAAGGTACGCTTAAGACAATTTAAAACAGACATGAATTTTAGCTTTTAGTCACGGAGAGGGTAAATCAAATAAAGTCTGCTAATCTTCAGTATAATAAAATGAAGAGTATTTTCCTAGATCTCGATGTAATTTTGCATGTTTATACTGGGTTATAAAGAATGAGAGTTTATTTTTCAGATGTACATGAGTAAGTTTAGTTTGATATTAAGCACTACTATTATTCGATTATACATTGAAGTAAGCTACGACTGTTCCAATAATTTCCGATGATGGTGGGACTGCGACTGATTTCTTCTTGAATCTAAAGTAGTTTGATTTTGATGAGATGAAATCTTCTAAAATAATAAAATAATTTTAATTTAATTAATCAACACTCACACTAAAAATTTATTAAAAATCACAACTGAATAGGTGAACAAATCGGTGCTGTCACCGAAAAAATCTCTGAAAAGTAACGACAATTCCAACAAAAACAACAGTTACGCCAAATCCTGTGAATCCAGCCGAAAATAAGTTTACGTTTGCACATCGCCGACTGTATAAAGAGGAAAGACAAAGGGGCGATGCGGGGACAGGCAGGACAGAGGGGGAGGACCGGGACCAGTTAAACAAAGACTCCGGAGCATGTCCACGAATAAGACTGTATATCAATCTCGTGTCAGCAGACCTGCCCAAAACGACTGGCGAAAAAAAACGCGCGCCGCCCGCGCAAAAAATACGAAACGCCTGAAAAAACAATTCGACAATGAAACCCTTTAAATTGTTGTGAGAACTGCCAATTAAAAATTGATAGATACAAATCCATTTTCGGTAGTTGGTTTATTTTGGAAAATTTTGCTTGTATCTAGACTTGAAAAATGTAACTTTGCTGCAGACGTTTAGTAGTTGATTTATTGGTTACCGAAAATAAATTACAGGATTTTACAAGTTTTAAGTCCCTAGCGCAGTTACGATACTTTGTTTGTTAGTATTGTGTTATAAGCAAGATGCTCAAGAATAATGACTTCATAACTTTGTGTGTTTCCTTACGTTTGTAATAAACCTTTCCATTTGGCACTGCCTAAATAGTCGTGTACGAAAGTAAAAACTGTTTTGCCTAGAATTCAATTTAGTTTCTGCCAAGCTTCAATCAACAATTTCGAGCTTAAATCAAAATCTATTCCACGAAACAAAACACACTCTCGTTAAACAATATCAACATTTATTCCACATCATTACGAATTACCTTCCAGCCTACGCCAAAACAACTAAAGAATACTTTTGTATGTAAATCCTGTATCAAACATAACAACGGACAATTAGCAATAAAAACGTTTGGAAAACAAACCAAAAAGTTTTGTGAGGGACATTACAATAGTCGGCGGAGAACATGGCAGACATCCCGATATTAATTTAGTTCATATAATTAGTATAGACGTGATGAAAATAGATCTGGACTATCGGCACTGGTAGATGTTATTGTTGGTACTTTAGAGAAGAAGTTTTGAAGAACTCTTTGTGAAAGATTTAGTTAAAGAAGGACTTTGCAGTAGTGAATGTTAGATAAGAAGGTGCGTAAAAAACTGTTATGATTTTTCCAGTCATTAGAGGGAATATAATAATGAATAAGAATAAAAAATAATAAAAACAATACTAGTATTCAATAAAAAAGCAATTTACATTTATTTTTTTATGTTTTCTTTTCAATTAATTGATTGTTTTATTATATTTATGTGAGTCTTCCTATTTACTGGGATTGTTTTTAGCTATTCGTGTTAGTCATAGAATTATACATATTTATTTCACAAAGTCAACAAAATCTCAACAGCAACAAAGTTTGAAGTTCCAAAACGATTTACACTAAAAATAAATGCAGTATGAAGTGTAACCCATAAATAGTTATGACGGTCATCGAGCGTTGCCTATGAGCATCACGACATCAGTTGCTTATCCGGTTACGAGTCGCGAAACGATAAGCAGTATCTGAAGTTCTGTACTATAATATTGACTGGTTATGTTCTATCGCCCACGAGAATATTAACCTTGTTGCCGAATGGGGTTTTTGAAGAAAATTCTTGTACTCTAAGGGTTTCATTGATTTCGTCTGACTGGGAGTGTGGGTGCGGCGTTTGAAAGTTAAAATTGTGGGATATATCGGAATTGAGTTATTATATTTTAAGTTTAGTCGTTTTCACATTTATTTCTTTATAACCTTCAGGGAAACCATAACAATCATGTTTCTCTTATCTTCTTTTATCTTTTTCATGTTGATATATTTTGTTTAATCTGTTTCTATTGTTTTTGGTTTCATGGCAATAACCTAAGAAGTAAACCTTTGTCTTGTTAAATAACTAGGCTATCTACTTACATCGAAATAATATTTCGTTAATTTGCATACCTCAGCGCAAAAAGGCGCAATGAACAGATATGAATCAGATATGCTTTTAAATAATTAAAATTTTGCATTTGCATATAAATTGCTTGAGTTTCATAAGTTGAGTCTAGTCACGAAATTAGGAAGCCATTTTGACGATCGACAAAAAGCATCGGTGTATAATTACAGGTGAAATAAAAACTTGTTGTTATAATGTTATTAAGAGAAAGATTAATTTGATGGAAGAGAATTTATTTGTGGAATTAAGTTGGTTTTAATTATGCAGTAGAGCTTGAACATGCAATTTGTTGTAATAAGTTGTTTGATTAAATAAATTGTAATATTAATCTGATTAAACCTGTTGTTAAAAATGCAAAGGATACTGTTATTGATGATAACATCGAAATAATAAATGTTATCCTTTATAATCTTACCGATATATTAATGGCCACATGACCAAGGGCTAAAAAAATCTCAACTTTAAATGCACAATTTCCCACAGCATATTTCCTAATATTGTATCTAACATGTAACATAAATAGTTTCCCAGTATAAAAGACAATACGAGTTGGAAAGTAAAATGATACTGATGCATAAATATTTACGAGGTCTATAAACAGAGGTGCGTTCAATTTCACTGGGTTGCCCACAACCTGGGAAAATTGAGATGGTTGAGGTCGAATTATTGGTACTACGGTTTATTTTATTTTTGAATATTACAGTCTACCGACCCCTCTGGTGACTAAAATCTTTAACGTAATACATTCCACATACAAACATAACGTTTCTCTGTCTGTCTATTCGTTATAACACGAGAATCACTCTTCCAATTTACTTGTATTTTTTTAAAACTTTTCCTATATACCTACCTAATTAATATATTATAGTAGTGAGTATGTAAAGGTCCCACACGAATAGAACCGTGGGTACAGCTAAACTCTATTTTAAATCTTAAAAATTAAAAACGGATAACTTTTTTTATCTTTGATCTAGTCAGCTAGATCAACAAAAAAATTGTTTTAGTTCTGATTTTTTTTAAAGCAGATATTTTATTTTCTTTACTAATCCTCACGTTTCTTTCACCAGGTCAACAACCACTACGATACAGCATCGTGTCCGGGGACCCTGACCATCGGTTCACTATCGAGCCTCTCACTGGAGCCATCAGAAGTGCTGGCCAGCTCGACAGGGAGACCAGTGCTTCTTATCTGCTGAATGTTAGAGCTGCCACTGGAAACCCTTCGAGTTTTGATCAGACACAGGTAAGAACAATATTTTATAACACAATAAAGGCAATAGGATTGTTACCTAATGCTATTGACTATTACTGGTATTGCTCGAGTTCAAAATAATGTATAATAATTTAAATCAGCTAGGTTTCCACAGTCAACAACTATGTAGTTAATCGTCTACTTCCTAAGACGTTTTCTTTCAAAAAGTACTATCAAGTATTGAGTGTTATATTCAATCTTAATTCTACCACCAGGTTCAAATAACTCTTGAAGATATAAACGACAACGCTCCAGAATTCGGTACATCATCAGTCAGGGTATCAGTAGCAGAGTCAGCAGCCATCGGTTCTGTGGTGTACGCAGCAAGAGCTACTGATGAAGACGATGCCAAGAATGGTCAGATCAGCTACAATCTGCTCTCTGCTACAGGACCTTCAAATACCTTCGCTGTGAATCCTCAACATGGATTGGTTACTCTTTTGAGGTTAGTAAAAGATGAAGTGCGTATTGCAAATCAATATTTTAGCAAATAATATATTGGTAGGAGTACCTAATCGGATCAAAGACGGCTCGGTTGGTACCGTTAATGAACTCGGCCAATTGTAGTCTACTGCTTGATATAGGCCTCTCCTATTTGCACTACATTTCCCGGTGACAGCCATAGGCTGCTAAGCTGCGTGTCGCGGATTCAATTCCCGCAGGAAATAAATATTTTTGTGGCTTACACACAATGTTTCCGGTTCTTCAGCTAGACAAGACAACAGAACATTTTTCATTTACAGGCACCCTCGATACAAGATGAAATTTTAAGTGTGCAAACATATAAAAAAAAGAATTTGTACATCATTTTTTGCAATAAAAACACCACTGTTTCTTTTTCCATAGATCCCTAGATTACGAGAACCTCGTCCGCCATACCCTCATCATCTCGGCAAGGGACAACGGAATTCCATCCCTCAGTGCCAACCTGACCTTAGTGGTAGATGTCCAGGATGTGAATGACAACCCTCCCGTGTTTGAGCATGAGTCATACAGCGCTAATGTTTTGGAGTCAGAAGCTGTCAATACTAAGGTAAGATTTGGTTGAAAACTTCTTCATTTAAATTAAAGTACGAGTATCAAAAACATATCATGTCGACTTTTAAAAGAGGGTCGGTGTAGATAATCTAATAATCATTATAACAAAAGATTATGTGCATGAATGAACCAAATTCTTAACCATGAGGAAAATACACCAGATTAAGTTATTTTTATAACTATGGATTCAATCCTTAAGAAGCAAAAATAATGGGAACACCCAAATACTCCGAAATATTTTATTCCGAATTTCGATGTTCCGATTTTCAAAAGTCCGAATTTCATAATACATAAGAATTATAATGTCTATTATTAAAAATCACGAAAATTATTTTACCGAAAGTCGTAAATGCGATTTGTTAGTTTTCCGATTTTCATAAGTTCGAAGACTCAAATGCTCGAAGGGTTCTCGGTCCGAAAAACGACATTCCGATTTTCAATACTTCGAATAAACTAAAAGTCAAGATGTTGTGCTACAAAATTTAGTGACATAAACGAATCGCTGCAAAACCGACTTCACGTAGTCTTGTCTGCCCTACCCTAGAGTGTAATTTAAGCCCGCGTAGTCACGGAGGGGTGGGGCGGCCCGCGAGCTGAGGAGCAGCGTTAAAACCATCTGCATCGACGATAAGCTCGCGTGGAGCCGTCAAAACCCCACAGCGCCGGAGCCGTGACAGAAACAATGCTTGCTGCATGTTGCATGCCTGCTTAAGCAAGCTGCTTGCCTGGTTGCTTGCTGCTTGCCTGCTTGCATGCTGCATGCCGTTTTACCGAAAAGATTTAGCCAAATTTTCACTAGCCAAACAAATTTTGGCAACCTTTTTTATTTCAATGCAATGTTTGGAATAATTTTAGTACGCACATTTTCATTTGGTCAAATTTTTACTTGGCAGAATATTATCAAGGATAATTTAATTTAGCCATTTGGTCTTTAATCAAATAATTTAATTACAGCAAACAATCTTTAGATAATAAACGTTTGATCAGTTAGTTATGGAACTAGTTAGAGTAGGTTATTTTTTTTTTTAAATGGTTGGGTTAGGTTAGGCTAAAACTGTGACCTCCTACGCACGAGCCGAGCGAGCGTAGCTAGCGGTGCCGCGGCAGTGGCCGGCGAGTGCCAGAAACGACTAGATTATATAGAAAAAAAATATGGAAAAAAAACAGGCTACCCGAAACTGAACTAGTTAGACGAGATTAAAAGTTTAAAAAATGCTACTAACTAAAAAAAAATATACTACCAGAATAGTTAATATTATTATTACCTGTTTAGAATTTGTCCCAAGTGGAAAAAACACCCATGTAATAAAACGTCTTTATTTTGCGTAAAATGAGTTATCCCAACTGAAATATTTGAGTACATAAAAATTGGTAAAAGTACTAGTTGGTAAACAAGTTATTGTTTAAACGTTCACTTGAAAAACACACAAAAAAAAATTGCGTTGTTTTAAATTATTACTTAGCAAAAAATCTGTATGTATGTATTATTAGTAAAGAGATTTTTTGCTAAGTAATAATTTGGCAAATGAAATTATGCGGAAAATTGTTTGGGAAGTGATAATTTGGCAATTTCTTTTCGATGAAACAAGGGAGATCCTGCATGCCCCGCTTGCATGTTGCATGCTTGCTTGCAATTTTTAATTTCGGAATTGTATTGATCGGTATTTTAATAATCGGAATTCGTATTTTTGATGTTTCGAATTATCATTAAATCGGACTTTTTGTTATTCGATCTATTGAAACTCGGTATTTTGAGAATAGTAATTATAAACGTTAGGAATATTGAAATTTAGGAATTATAAAAAATACGAGTAATGATAAGTCGGAATTGTTATAGTCGGAATTTTGAACCATTCGGAATTATGAAAATCGGTATTTTGAAATTCGTATTTGTGACTGACGGAATAAAGTTTTTCGTATTTATGTAGTGTACCCAAAAATAATATTTCATCATTTTGTACTTGAAATAAAGTCATTATTACTCATTCAAAACTTTATAAATAATGTTATTGGTAGTTAGATCAGAATGTAAGAGTGTCGGATCAATAAAAATACGTTAAAATACGTACATAAATAAGGATTAATCTCTATGTAGAATTTATTGGGTATCGTTTAACTGAACGATAATAATCAAAAGGTATCGGGTTCACGAGACCAGAACTAAAAATAAACTATATCATTTTTTAAAGTGAATTTAAAGTTAGGCTTACTTAAATGTATGTATATAGGATGAAAGTGAATTTTATTTAAAGTTTCTCTTTAAAATGTTAACTTCTTCGTGGCTAAGTAGGTAATAACAGCTGCTCAGGTCGATCGAAGGTTAAGCTTCGCTTACCGCGATCGTTTCGTGGATGGGTCCGTCCATTACATAATTAATGAGACCCCTCCGTGCCTCGAAAAGCACGTTAAGCCGTTGGTCCCGACGGTCATTCGTAGATCTTTGACAGTCGTTACGGGTCAGAAGCCCAAAAGTCTAACAACCAGTCTTACCAAGGGATATCATGTTAACCAGTAACTGGGTTGTGGAGGTCACATAAGCAGTCAGCTGCAACCGGTTAGACTGGAAGCTGACCCTAACATAGTTCGGGAAAAGGCTAAGTAGTTTTTTGATTTTTATTGTTTACTTCGTTTTGTTTATTGATTAATAAACAATTTTATTAATAATTTAGTATCGGGGCGACCGAGCTCTGCTCTGAGGAAAATAGAGAATGCTCATTTAATAGTATAGGACAGTTCATACCTATTCCATGTAAAATGACAGCTTGGAAATAGTCAAATTCATGCTTGCTCAAGCATGAATTTGACTATTTCCAAGCTTTTGACTATTTCCATTCTAGAATACGGGTCTTACACCCGATTTCTAGAAACATAAAAATTAACTGCTCTGAAAGGCTGGCCGAACTAACAAACGCCAATCAAACCAGACGCTTTATGAGATTTGACTACAGATTAAGTATAATAATATCATTGAGTGCATGCAATGTACGAATATTCAGCTTGCTTATCTAATTAATTTGTAAGATTGTTTGAAAGTTGTGGAGGGAGATAACTTTAATGGGTTCCGTAATTAATTTGACGTTTTACCTGTAAGGAGTAATACGTTGTCATCAATGTTAAGATTTAAAGTACTGAGCAATATCCTGGTTTCGGCACCAAAGTTTATTTTTAGTACGAATTTTGTTAATTTGTATTATTTTGTTGCCACGTTTCTATTTCCCTTTTGTGTGTTGTCTTTATATAAACCTTATAAAAATAAATCTGGTGCAATAAATACTTGTGCATCATATTTTCAAGTTACTCATAATAATCTGACCATAATAATCATAAACTTTCTTCTCAACAGATCTTAGAAGTTCAAGCAATAGATAAGGACACCGGCAACAACGCACGTATAACATACAAAATAGCTGCAGACGCGAACTCAATAGAAGATTACTTCAAAGTACAACCAAGTACAGGTTGGGTCTATCTCGCAAAACAACTTGACAGAGAAACAACAGCAAAACACAAAATGGTCATAATAGCCGTCGACAACGGTATACCACCGCTGTCTGCAACCGCTAACTTAGTCGTCAATGTAATAGACGCAAATGATAATGATCCAGAGTTCAGTAAAGTGGCGTACGAGTTCCAAGTTGAAGAGAATCAGAAAGCTGGTGCGTTTGTAGGGAAGATTGCGGCGACTGATGCCGACTTGGGGGATAATGCTGTAGTCAGATACAGCCTGTTTCCTTCAAATACAAGTTTTATTGTTAATCCTGTTACTGGTGAGTTTATTTTGGTTATGTAATTTTAATTATGGTGGTTTTTGGTCTTATTTTTATATTGAACGCAGCAAAGCAGGTTTAAATGCTTTAATATCAGAGTACGAAGTCATTAAAAAACGTAAAGGTTTAAAAATATGACTCCCGTTTAAGACAAACAAACTTGAATTTTAAAGTATTAAAGTCTCAGAAAATCTATTGTAAGTACCTAGCTCATTTCTTAAAAACCTTCACATTTATATTTCCCTTTAAAACTCTTTGCACTTTGAACCAAAGAGATTTATTCAACCACGTTTTTGCATATAATGTCCCAGCTATAATTCAAACTGAGAATAAAAATCAAAAACGCAATTTTGATTAATAACTAACATTACTACTTCGTCTACCATTCAAAGCTCATCGGGTGTGACGTCTAGCTGTTATTTATCATTTTAATCCTCCAAAAGCTACCGTCGAATGTTGACCCGGCAACAATGACTACTGACAGAGCCAAGGTCGCAAGGTTTCTCAACTGTAGACTACGCTTATTTGTCATGAGATGAGCTGGCTTATAAGGCTTGAGTGCACCTGTTGAAAAGAGTAGTGGCTAAGAATGTTCTTCCTAGTTAGAGAAATTATCGATATGGAGAAAGTATTGATAGTATTACTGGTGTTGTTGCAACTTTGACTTGTTGGTTACGTGTCGTGTTTGAACTAGTAACTTAATATTTAAATGGCTACTCTATCATGAGTGCATGAAGTTCAGCACAGAACATGAAATTTCAAAATAAAAACTAAATAAATAACGATATTACGAGAGCAAACTATGGCGCTACATGGATCATTACATCGTGTACAGAACTAACTAAGAACAATGATATTTTACCGTAATACCAAATACTCGTTCGTATTTGATCAGGCAAGCAACTCCCAGTCGGCCACTTGGCCTTTGTTTAGCTTGCCGGCACTTTTGAAAGCTAAAACCCAAAGTATGTAAGTCCCTTGAAACTCATTGATAGAGCAAACATGTTGGATAAATACAGCCATTTTAATACCTGCACAATTTGAACTTATGGGGAGCAGATCCGATGGCTTTATTTGTTTTCGACCTTCCCATGGACCGCTTTCTATGCTTCTATGTAATTATGGAATTATTTCGAGTGTCTGCTTGATGGGTTTGTGGGATAATATTTATAATGAAGGAGTTTAGAATGAGAGATGTTGAATAATATTGTAACTGATAGTTGGTATCCTTCTCACGTTGTCAGGGTCAAACCTAGAAATGTGGATTATCTCAGGTTTAATGAGCCAACAGCCGTTTACTACGGAGGCACGATCGTGATCTTTGCTCTGGACACTTTTGCATGAGACTTGGAGTAGCGCAGACGCACTATGGCTGCCACTTATAGAACTCTACCCACCCAAAAAGGAAAAACAAGTACCAAGAGTAGCAAAAACTATTCCATGTTTAGCCTTGTTTACACCGACTAAATTTAATAAGATATGCAAATAAGAACCCTCAGCCGATCTTATCCAAAACGATGTTTATCGTCGAAATCGTGCGAGTATTAAGCATGGCATAAAAAGGGTGGCTGGCAGTTCGTTATTCTCAATAACTGACTGATGAATGGTGGATCTTTTCGTCTCAATTCGGTTTATCAGCGATCACACCCGAACACTCCCGAGCTAGTTAGCAAGGAGCGCGTGAGGGCTAAATTCGTAAATCATTTGCGACGGCTGTATGTGGCCCTATTGGAAGATTGCGGTCTTCAACAGGTGCACCCACAATGTTTCCAGTGGCAAAAACTCTGCCTTTTATGAGCATTGATAGCCGTCGGTTCGTTTGTGATCTTTGGGCATTGGCATTGATAGAACTGGTTGGAAGATTTGGACAGTATTTGACCTGAACCGATTGTGTAAACATTTTAGAGATTTAAAACACATAGACAGTTCAACGAACACCGTAAAAGTAGCTTGGACCAGTCAAGTAGAGTATCTTATGTTAGAGCCAGTTCAAGCCATCAATATTAAGACAAATTATCATTTTATTGCTCCGAGTAAAGGTGCCTATAGATTTGCATGAGCAGTATTGTTGCCATTTCATACGTCACACATGAAAGCTGGTCACCATTAGCAATGCTTTGCTCGATGTTTCCGCTGACTCATAAAGTAATAATAATAATTCTTCTGTGATAATCGACAGAAGTTCACGACAACTGAAGGCATAAAAGGATACAAAAACGCTTAAACATAATTAATTGTGGGTGGACTTGGATTGATTGGATCAGTGTTTTTGGATTTGGATTTAAAAAGTCAAAAATATATAAGCTTATTATGGTTAATTTTGGTACTTATTTCGCTGTAATGGGCTTCAATTATGGATAATTGCAGAGTGCATGTGGAGCTGGGAACAAAATAACTGGAAATGTCTCTCCATAATGATCTAGTTAGTAAATTGGTAATAAATGCATTTCCAATACAACATGCTAGTTAAGCCGGAATTAGATGAAGACTTTGGAATTTCCCTTGAATCTTTGATAATTATACTCGTATAATCAATCAGCGTGTTGAAGGCAAATTTTTAATTTAAAGGTCACGCCACCCGCCAGCCACGGCCCCACTACGGGAGGCAGCATACAATGAATTTATGCGCGTCAATTGCGAGTTATAAACGTCGTCGCTCGCGCTTGCGCCATGACCCGCCATTAACTATTATTAAAATATTGCCATGTAGGAGCCTTGCTATTCTCTCCCATGTTTTATTACTAGCCCCACCAGTACTAGATACTGTCGTCGGCTATTTAAAGCTCATATGTTACAAATGTACGTGTAGGACGCACTGGGCTCTACAACTCGTTTTGTTGACGTACATCTTTTATTTTCATATGTTCTCAAATGAATTATAGGTGTAAAATGTTGCTGGAATCTTACCATGGACAGAGTGCTATAAATTGCTGCAATATCAAACAGGGTTAGAACAAAAAGGTAATTGTGATCGAAAATGATGCGATTTGACCTTTTGTCATAACAAAGTCACACGGAATGTTTGGGAAATGCTAAGTTGGGCCGTAAAATTGTCTCTTTATAGTGTAAAAAATCTATAAAGATGTGAGTTTAAGTGTGGAAAAGGTTCGAATCGTACGTAATTTACTACTACATCCAAAAAACAACGTACACATCACCACCAAACTTATAATAATCTTCAGTGTTTTCACAAAACTAGCACAAACCCTGCAGATCCTTATTTTATAGCACAGTTGAAGTATACTGTCCAATAAAAACGTCTAACGTCGTACATTACACCTAAGAATACAAATCAAAAGCTTGATTTGATAAATTAAACTCAACGATTTAAAGCTACCAGTATTTATGACTTTGCCATCATGATCTCCGCCCTCCCGGACTGAGGAGGACTTGAAGATACCTTACACCGCAACGATAATCTTCCTACAAAAACAGAAATCAGCAATCGTGAAGAAAATATTATCGTTCACTACAAACACCGAAGTCAAGAGTGTCCAATATTTGCGGTTGAAATAATGATGGATACTTTTTTTCTACAGGTCGCTTCCCATCGCTCATTACAGCGGTTTCTGGCACATCTTATTATCCTCCTATAAATCCAACTTTTATATCAATTGAAACTTTCGTTGTGTCTTCTTTAGGTTCATTATTGTTTGCATCTGATTCACACTACGATGTTCATTTCGCTACCCTGTTTCTGTCATCACAATTTTTAGGCTCTCAATATGGAGTTTCGGATAATCATAGTATTCTGTCCCGAGGCGATCTCTTTTATGTACACCTAATTTTAGGTTACAGACTTAAAAGTAATCGATTTGAAATTGACAAAATTCTTCGGCCATGTGTTATAAGGGGAATTTGGTAAAGACGTGTGCAAGGTTCATTATAGGTTAAGAAATTGAAAGTACATTTTATATATTAAAATTGAATTGCCTTTTCTCCTGATAAGTTTTCGATAAATAATCCTGTTTCAAGGATAAATACCGTTTGACGTTTAATTTAACGACTTCGTCTCTATTTATTTTACGAGTCTATTTATTACTTGCTATCGGATTGAGTAATTTATTATAGCTTTTTATATTTTGTGCGTACAGCTCCAGCTGTTTTTTGTTTAAATTCATTACGTGCATAAACAATTCGTGATATTTATGTTTATTTGTTTTGTTACAGGAATAATCAGAACCAAAGAAATTCTAGATAGAGAATTTAAGTCTTCTTTCTCTTTATTTGCTGAAGCTAAGGACCAAGGAACGCTGTCTAGATCGAGTAGAGTTCCTATTTCTATTAAAATTACTGATGTCAATGACAACCCACCGGAGATCATTGACCCTAGAGAAGATGTCGTCAGTGTTAGGGAAGAGCAGCAGCCTGGAGCAGAAGTAGCAAGAGTGAAGGCTATAGATAGAGATAATGGAGTGAATTCTACTATCAAATATTCTATCCTGAGTGAAAGAGATATGGATGGAGTCGGTGTTTTTGTTATTGATGCTATTACTGGAGTGATCAAAACTAGCACAGGTAATTTCAAGGATATGGTTTATTTTGATTTAAAGAAGATATATCCACGTTACTCTTAACGTAGACAGATATCATAAAGAACTATCAACGATCATATTAATAAAATTGTTATTGTTTTCAGTCCTGGACCATGAAGACAGATCTATTTACCGATTGACTGTGGCGGCGACTGATGGAGGCACACCACCAAAACAGACCGTGCGGCAGCTCAAAGTTGAAGTTTTGGATTTGAATGACAATAGGCCAACTTTTACCAGCTCTAGTTTATCTTTCAAAGTAAGCAATCAGAAGACAATGATAAGTTCTAAAGGCATTAACAAAACACAGTGTAAAATATTGTCAAGTTGATTTGGTGGTTTTGTAGTTGTGTGAATATTTTTATTACAGTAACAATTATTAATCTTTACAGGTGAAGGAAGATGCCAAAATTGGTGACGTTGTTGGAACTGTAGCATGTTGCGACAGTGACATCACTGAAAACTTAGTCAACGATGATGATGAGAAACAGATTTCATACCTACTCATGCCTCTCACAACTGATCATTCTCCTGGTACCTTTGAAATTGACCGTCGAACTGGTTCGTTAGTCGTAGCTAGACAATTGGACAGAGAAATTCAAGATGAATATCGACTAGAAGTGAGAGCTCTAGATACATCAGCGACGAATAATCCTCAAAGCAGTGCTGTGACTGTAAGAATAGAAATCGTAGATGTCAATGACAATTCACCACAATGGCCTCAAGATCCAATAAACATCGAAATATCAGAACTTACCACAATTGGAATGATAGTTTACAACTTTACTGCCAAAGATGCTGATGCAGGTCCAAATGGAGAGTTGAATTTTCGGGTTGTATCTTCATTGCCTGTTTCTAAAAATGTGTTCAACTTGGATCCACTCACTGGTTCTCTAACACTTACTTCAGCTCTGGATTATGAAAAGTTGAAGGAATATTGGCTAATCATTGAAGCGACAGATCTAGCAACAAATGTTTCTGAAAGAATGGCAACATCAGCTACAGTGCACATTACTGTTACTGATGCCAATGACAACACTCCTACTTTTGTATCTTCCAATAAAGCTATAGTCTCGCTTAATACGCTATCAGGTACTTTCTATCAAGCGTTGGCAATAGATGCTGATTCCGGAGAAAATGGTAAAATATCTTACTACATATCAGGTGGAAATGAACAAGGCTACTTCTCCATGGAATATGACGTTGGGAAACTGACGTTATCAAACAAATACTCCCAAGATATATCCAGGGTAAGGCCGGGACAGTACAAGCTGAACCTCACTGCTTCAGACCATGGTATTCCATTCCCAAGACAGAGCCACATGACTCTACAGTTAACGCTGCAAGAGTCAACTAATATACCACCAAGATTCACAGATTCTTTCTACAGAGCGAACATTACTGAAGATATACGTCCGGGCAGTTTTGTAACAAGACTGTCTGCTAAATCTTCTAGAGGAAGTGAAAGTAAGTAATTTACTACTGTAACATTTGATTTGTTTAGATACCAAATTACCACATTTTTTGCTGAATATGACACTAATATTCCTTTTATATTTTAGGTAATCTAACTTACATGATCCCATCAGGAGTGGCAGATGACAAGTTTGCAATAGATGAAAGGCTCGGCACCATCATAGTCAAAACCAAAATTGATAGAGAAGAGAGGGACCAATTCATCTTTCCAGTCTACGTTACAGACTCAAGCACTTTCCAATCTACAACCAACTTTGATGTTGCTACGGTTACTATAAGCGTTATGGACGTGAATGACAACCCACCAAGTTTCAAAACAGGGTCTTGCTATCCTTTGGTTGTCCCTGAAAACAACGAACCAGAAGTTATACATACTGTCGCAGCAACTGACAAAGATATTGGAGCAAATGGAGTCATAACTTACAGCATAACATCAGGCAATAATGGGAACAAGTTCTCAATAGATTCCACTACTGGTAGATTGACAGCTAGGACTCTAGATCGTGAAACACAATCAAAGTATCATTTGACGATTACTGCCTTTGATCACGGTTCCCCTGTGGCGTTGCAAGGTTCCTGTAATATCACAGTCATAGTTGAAGATCAGAATGATAATGACCCAGTTTTTGATACTGGTCATTATTCTGCAGTGATACCAGAAGATGCTATGGTTGATACATCAGTGATCAAAGTCAGGGCTACTGATGCAGATTTAGGTTTCAACAAAAGGATTGTATACTCTTTGGCTAATGAAAGCCAAGGACTGTTCAGGATTGATAACAAGACTGGTATCATTTTTACTACCGGGTAAGTGTGTGATCGAGCACAATTTTTAACACAAAGTTATCTATATATTTTTCTTTTTAATTAACAAACTCATACTTTTTTATTACAGAACTTTTGATAGAGAGAAGACAAGCGTCTATCACTTTGAAGCTGTGGCAACGGATGAGGGGCGATACATTACTCGATCTCAAAGAGTCTCAGTAGAAGTCACTATCAATGACGTTAACGATAACAAGCCCATCTTTACGAAGTACCCTTTCAGAGAACAAGTAGCCACACTAACTCCGCCAGGTCAAAGTTTACTCCGAGTCGCAGCAATGGACAATGACATAGGAATAAACGCCGAAATACTTTATGAACTTCTAGATTCTACGAATCACAAGTTTCGCATCAACCCTACAACCGGTGTACTCACAGCTACACAAAGCTTAGCAAGTGAAAACGGCAAATTGATCCACCTGAAAGTGATTGCGAAAGATAAAGGCAACCCACCCCAGAGCTCCATTGGACTTATAGAAATACGTGTCGGCGATTTCTCAGATCAAACACCTACCTTAAATTTCCAAAATGCTACATACAATGTAACTGTTGAAGAAAACATGGCGTATGGAAAGGACGTGCTCCAAGTAACCGCAGTTAGGAGCGACGGGCGGCGTCAGAGAATAATTTATGAAATCGGCAACGGAAACGATCAGTACGCCTTTGAAATAGACTCTAACTCAGGCGTTATAAGGGTGAATAACTCAGTGAATCTGGATTATGAGTCGTATCCAGGCCCGCGGAGGCAACTTGTTGTAGTTGCGCGCACAGAAGGCTCGCCCGTCCTATACGGCTACTGCGACGTTATAATAAATCTGATCGATCAGAACGACCACGCTCCCAGGTTTACGCAACAACAGTACATCGCGAATGTCCTTGAAGGGAATACTAAGGGCGAATTTGTTGTGCAACTCGCGGCTAAGGATGGGGATCGCGGTGTGAATGCAAGGATACTATACCACATTGTCGACGGAAATCATGATAATGCATTCATTATAGAACCGGCATTCTCAGGGTCGGTGAAAACAAATATAGTACTTGATCGTGAGATAAGGGAGACATACAAACTGACAGTAATAGCCACTGATGAAGGCGACCCACAGATGACTGGCACGGCGACGCTGAGGATCAACGTTGTGGACGTGAATGACAATCAGCCAACATTCCCACCACCGAACGTCATCTCAGTATCGGAAGGTACGTTTTTACTCGTTTACTCCGTATTCGCATTCGGGTTTTAAATTGCCGTTGGTCGGCCTATCGACTTTTCGAAATAAATTGGTAGAACAAAAAGCGTACCACAGAGAGGGAGGCATTTTACATAATTTGTATTCTCGACTTGGTAACATTGCAACTTTTCGATTCCAACGCCGAGATTAAATAAAAGGGACTGCTTTAGGATAAATATTTATTGGATGGTATTACATTTTTTCCGAGTGCATGTTTTAGCGGTTCACCAACGGTCCGCGGCGTTCGCGTCGTATTTTATTCGTTTTTTATATCATTGTAAGTCGACAGAGGTTTTGTTTTAGAGAATTTTTATTTTGGTGGATCGTTAAAACGGCAGTCAAACGAGACCCGTCAGTATATTTTGTGTTTGTTTTAGGAACGGAAGTTGGGACAGTACTCACATCTGTTACTGCAAATGACGTTGATACATATCCGGCACTGAAGTACTCGATAATACAAGGGGACAACAGTTTTTCTATAGACAGATATAGTGGAAAGATTGTGTTGAATCGACCCCTTGACTTCGAAGCGAAGAAGACGTATGAAGTGAATATTACAGCATCAGATAGCGAACATGTTGCCAAGACGACGCTGACGATAAAAGTTACTGATGTAAACGACAATTCACCTGTTTTTGATGATATTTCGTACAACAGAATTTTACCTGGTAAGTGGCATTTCATAAACACTTTGTCATTAACAAGATCAACTACCTGTTTAACAATTTTAAGTTATACCAAAATAATACACAATTTGTAAACGGTGACAGTAAGTTCGTAAATATAACTAATTCAATATCTTCTCAATTTCAGAAGGCACAGATACTCTAGAAATAGGCTCAGTCAGCGCCAAGGACCGCGATGATGGAGACAACGGCAAGATCACCTACTCAATCCTTCGGCCAACTAAAGGATACTACATAGATGCAGTTTCTGGGGGCATTTTTGTGAACTACAGTGCACTACCACCCAATCAAAGGGATACACAGTTAGCTGTTGTAGCTACAGATCATGGAAAACCTAACAGAAGTGCTGTTGCGTCTGTTAGGATTAGTACAGGAGCATCTTCGGAGATCAAGCCTTTCATTGGACAGGATACTTATAGGTAAATATTAATAGGAAATAGTAATTTTTGAATTCTAATCATATTTTTTTTTACTTGGTAACCGTGATAAATTACTAAATATAAAATTTATGGCCAGTGATTCAAAATTATTTCTGATTTGTTTGTAAATCTGTGCCTATGTCACACCAGAGAAAAACTGGAAAGTCAAGTATCAAACCATAACAATAATTTGCTCTTATTTTCAATTTCAGGATCACCGTAAACGAAGACACCGAAAAAGGATCAACTCTGCTCCAGATAGGCGGTATCAACGACGTTCTTAAGAAATATAACCTAGATATCCATATTACATCTGGTAACGAAGGCAACACCTTTGATGTCACTCTCGAGGGAGCTTTAATTCTTTTCAACACACTTGACAGAGAAACACAAGATTCTTACGTCCTTGGATTAGCTGCTGTTGAACAAGGAAAAATGCTAACTCATAACCAGAATAAAACTTCCATCACAGTATTCGTGACTGTAGCAGATGCCAATGATAACCCACCGGTGTTTGCTATAAATGATTTCGAGTTAACAGTTAGTGAGGATGTCAAAATTGGATACACCTTAACTAAATTGGCTGCAACTGATGCTGATCTCTATGGCACTCCGAATGCAGCTATCGTTTATAATATCACCTCTGGAGATGATGAGAAATTATTCTTCGTACATCCAACAACAGGCCTTCTGACAGTTAATAAAAGTCTTGATTATGATATTGGAAATATTGAATACAAACTTGTGATAGTCGCATGTGATCAAGGAGTGCCGTCACTATGCAATGCTGTATACATCAGTGTTGGCATACTCGATGAGAATGATAACGCACCGACTTTCCCCGTCAATGAGTATTTTGAAAGTATTGGTGAAAACGAAAGAGTAGGAACCTCAATTTTCACAGCAAGAGCCACAGATTTAGACAAAGGAAGATACGGCCAACTAAATTACACAATAGTCGCTTCCTCTAATAACTACAACAGAAATGATGACTCCTGGAAAATGTTTCTCATTGATTCTTCATCTGGGTTAGTCAACTCTAATGCTGTGTTCGATTATGAGGTTAAGAATAAATATGAGTTTTCGATCAAAGCTTCTGATTTGGGTGGACAAAGCACTACTGTGAAAGTCAGGATCGATATAGAAAGTAGAGACGAGTTCTACCCTCAGTTTACGCAAAAGACCTACAAGTTCCGTGTGCCAAAGTCAGGATCTCTTCCAGCTGGCTATGTAATTGGACAAGCTACAGCAACCGATAGAGATAAAGGTATCGACGGAAGAATCGTTTATCAACTATCCACATCACATTCGTACTTCAAAATAAACAGAACCACTGGCGTAATTATTCTGAAGAAGAAAGTCGACTCTGTGAAAAACCTTTTCGGCTTAGACAAATCCATAAGTCTGGTTGTCACTGCCAGTTCTGGAAGACAAGGCTCTTTGACGAACAAAACTGCCGTGGAAATTGGTATGAATGATCTTGCTCTGGCGTCGGATGCAACTCAAGTAACTGATGCTGCTGCAGTCGCAAGTGGAGGCTTATCTGACTGGGCGTTAGGATTACTGATTGTTTTCATTTTCATCATTATAATTTTTGCGGCAGCATTCCTATTTTTGCACATGAAGAATAAGAGACACAAGAAAGTCAATAAGCCAGGACTAAGTTCCGAAGGAGTCGGGGCTACGAACAGTTATGTCGATCCCAGCGCTTTCGATACTATCCCGATAAGAAATACTGGTGCGGTGAATCCAGGTAATCAGTTTGCTCCTCCTAAATATGATGAAATCCCACCATACGGCCCTCATACAGCAAGTTCTAATTCTGGTGCAGCAACTACTTCGGAACTATCAGGGTCCGATCAGTCAGGATCGAGTGGTCGAGGCTCTGCAGAGGATGGCGAAGATGGTGAGGACGAGGAGATAAGGATGATAAACGAGGGTCCTTTACAGAGAGAATCTGGCATACACAGACAAGCTAACGGAGTCGACGATGATAATCTTTCTGATGTATCTGTACATAACACTCAGGAATATTTAGCAAGACTAGGTATAGTTGATACTGGAACTGGTGGCGGTGCATCGACGTCATCTAGGAGATGTTCAGAAAACGTAGGAAATAAGGATACCATGTTACATCATGCACCTATTGATTCGATGCACATGTTCGATGAAGATGGTGCTCATGAAAATGATATTACCAATTTAATATACGCTAAGCTTAATGAAGTAACTGGTAGTGAAAGGGCGAGTAGTGCGGACGAAGCAACCGCAGCGGTTGATAGAGCAATGGCTCTGGGAGCTTTCTCTAGCGCGCCGGGAGACAACAACGCCGTGCCTACCGCAGGGCCTTCAATGACTGGTAGTCTTAGTTCCATAGTTCACTCAGAAGAAGAATTAACTGGTAGCTACAATTGGGATTACTTACTTGATTGGGGACCTCAGTACCAGCCCTTAGCGCATGTATTTTCTGAAATAGCTAGACTAAAAGACGACGCTGTGTCACTCCAAAGTGCTAACAGTGCGGCTTCGAGTGCAAAGAGTAAAGGAACTTCAATATCAGGAGGAAAGAGTGTTCCACCACCATTACTGACGACAGTAGCTCCTAGAAGTTGTCCAGCACCGTCGTTGTCATGTAGACAGCCACAGCTGTTATTACCGAGGTCTCCAATAAGTCATGACGTTCCTGGCGGGTTCTCTGCAGCAGCTGCCATGTCACCTTCATTCTCACCTTCCCTATCACCGCTGGCGACGAGATCACCTTCAATGTCACCACTGGTAGGTCCTGGCTTGCCACCGGCACCCGCCAACAGAAAACCTCCTCACTCGACTATGAGAATATGAAAATATTAGTTTCGTAGGCTATTATGTATTATTATATTCAATACTGTACATATGGACGACTGTTTTGCCTATAGTGTAGTTAGTATTATTTATTCGGCCGATCTGATCGGCTTAACTCATTTTGCGCATATTTATATTTAAACGAACTTCACAGATATGCTCAAAGTGATAACTAAGCGCTTATTACCGATTTTTGCGGTAAATGTATATAAATAAAAAATCGGGTGTATTTTTAAGTGTACATACTTACTTTATACTCATTGTAAAAAAATATATAAAGACTGCCATTTTTTTATTTTTAACAAAAAATACAGCTTTACTTTAAGCTATAAGTATTATTTTTAGGAAACGCAATTTGTAATGATGTGTCAAATTGTAATGATGTGTCAAATTGATTAATGGATCGCGTGATTGTAATCGATTTGGTGAATCAATGTTACTGTAAGCTTTATTACACGGAAATGTATGTATTATTTCATATTGTAAAATTCTGTTGAAAATATAATGTAATATTAGTTTTCAGTGAATTGAACGTTGATGTTTCGTTTCTCTGTGATTTTGATGATGCCTAAAGATTCAGTTCAGTCTTTTTGCTACATATTGTTATTTACCATCAACCGCCTCAAGCCATGCCTATTATAATGTATGTTCGGTTATCCAATTAATTCAATTATGTTACATAATTAGGTATATTATCACCAGCTAATGAACAGTGTTGTACACGCTCAAAGATCACGCTAAAAATATTTAATAATGGTGAAATACCTTATTATAAACTATTTTTATTTTTATTGTTCTTACGTCACTACCATTCAATTCTTCAATTTAAAAAATCCTATTGTAATTTACAAATGATTACCTATAAAACCGTAATTTTCAGCATCAAACTGACATGTAGTATCAAAAATTCTGGACTGAAAACTAGTATATTCAATGTAAATACTTATTTTAGCTTACATGTTAATAAATTAGTCGTAGACTCCACCGACTGTATGAATATTGTTTAGGTGGAAATAAAATGGAATTTAAAACAATTTCGTAAATTTTTATTTACTCAGCCATTAACCCTGATTGACTCTTCAAAGAATCGCGCTAAGCCGATTCCAATTCCCTGGTTGACTATTTAAAGAATCGCGTTAAGCAGATTCCAAATACCCCCAATTTGACCCAATACAATGATTTCTATCAGGGGTACGTAGGTACACTGGCAATGAAATCAATTATTACAGAGGTCAGTAGATGGTCTAAACTTGTAAATTGTGATGGCCTCAGTTATTACTCTGAGGTGATGGCACGAGTCATGTGAATTACTATAAACTCAGAATTAACTCGAAGGGGAAGCTAAAGTAAAATAAAGCTAATAAAAAAGATTTGTTTATAAAATTGATTATTTATTTCACAGTGAAATAGTACATTACTAAATAAGAGATTAGTAAATCTGCAACAAAACTTGATAGGTTTGAGCTGCGTTCGAATTTGTAACAAACACGCGAACAACTCTCTCTCTAAAAGTGCTCCCTCACCGGGAGCATTTGCCGGAATGGAACGATTAGAATCGAGCATTACATTAGTGAGAAAGAAGAACCGAGCATTACAGTGCGCAATGTCTATTTAATTTTGAATCTGAAATGTTACATTAGAGGCGAATGCTTCCGGTAAGGAAGCACCTTAAAAGTATGATCTGAGTCTCGAACCGTCTGCGTCTCCGCTTTGTTTGGACTAGTTCGGAGGTTTGCTGAATGAAATGCTAAAGTCCCCTTCACATTATTACGTATCATGTTAGTGTTTTCGTTACAAGTTTTGGAACGCTGCTTTACACAGATTACAAAAACATCTTTGAATTAAAGGACGAAATATATTTTATTCCACTACCTATCGACACAATTCACCGCCAAACATTTATTAAAGAAAAAATATATCAAATACTACCTAGGTACTAGTTTTGGTAATATAGCTTGCAGAATTACTTATCTCTCTATACTAATTACATTACAGCTAAATTATGACAAAATGATAAATTAAATATTATTATCACAGTTGGAGCTACAACTACCAATGATAAAATGTTTACCAACTATGGTAACCTAGGAGATATACTCGTAGATTAGTTTAGCAGCTTGCCTTGCAGAAATCAATGGATATAATAAAAATAATCTTAAAATAATGGGTTAGTATATTAATGATGATCATCTCGCTTTTAATCTTAAAAGAGTAGACAAAACAGTACCATCGAACCATACATATAGTGATGATGAAAATATTGATTGCAAGATAATTTAAATCAAATTTTTTATTGAGGCGGAGGATTTAACGTGTCGAAAATTAAACAAAAATATCTATTTTAGAAACTACCGAGACATAGTTTGATAGGTAAATTGATCAAAATTGTTCAATATGTGTTTGAGAATTCATAAATTCTTGTAAAAAAAATCAAAATCAAATGTATAAATAAGGCCCGTTTTTACCTTACTTTCTATCATTAAGAAATTAATTTCCTTTTTTAAATTCCTTAAGGTTAGAAGTATTTAGGTTAATTTGAACACAATGATTCCAATTGGTTATTGAATATGTTCATAAAAACATGTTCAGTCATACTAAAATAAGTAGGAATATAAGCGTAGAAAATAGTAATGTTTATTGAGCATCTCTACTCAACCCTTAAGGGGGAAAGCGAATCATATATAACGGTATTATAATTATATACTAATTTATATATTAATATAAAATGCCTACGAACACTGTGGCCCTGTTTTAGTTACAGATAATATCGGTGCAAAAAATTGTTAAAATAGGAAAGTGTTTTGATATCTTCTTCCCATATTATTAAAGTAAGTAATAGTATTTTATAATCTGTTAAAAGTATACACGCAAGTATACCTACTTAAAACAAATGATCAAAAACAGGCTTCAGTTTATTTTCTATATCTAAGTACTGATATTTTGATATACAGCCGATTATAAGGCAACATTCTCAAGCGTTTTATTTAAATTATTTTTATAGAAGTACTAATTATGTTAGTATTCTCAATATACTGCAATAATGGCTACAAAACCCTAAGTACACACAAATATGTTATTTTATTATCATTTGTCTCTATTTACACTGGCAACAAATTTTCTCCAAAACTTCTGTACGTATTCCGTTGTGGTTTCTCTCAGAATGCCTTTCAAAAAAAGGTAAGGCCGTCTCTGGTCAACCCTGTCTATCTAAACATGCTTATGCCTACTTATAGCTGGCGAGAGGGTATACTGCAACGGTACTCAACCCTTTTTGGTTTCATTATAATGATACACATTTTCTTAGTACCTATAAACAGGCCGTTTTATACACTGTGTAAGGGACATCAATGCGTAAACTGGTGAAAACCCAGCTGTTCCTTATATTTTGACCTTAGTAATAAACAGCAGTTTTTTTTAATAACCGACGTAAATTTTCTACTCTTAGCAGTCTAAAATCATGTGCTGAATTAATAGTTACAGTTTGCGCGTCGATGTCCGTTACACCCTGTATAATGAAAGCAATATTTTCGGAAGTCACTACACAAGTTCTATACAATATACTTCTTTTGATATTGTGCACTTTTATAATTTCTAACATGATGATAATATTATCGTGGACTTCCACGTCCACGTCACGGCTTCACGATAACACAGGGAAGTAAAGTAACATAGAAGACGCTTTTAAATTCCCGTCCAAGATAACGTTAAGGTGGGTTTAGACCAAACGAACACAGAACTAGAGCAAGAGCTAGAGCATTCTTCTGACGATATTCTTGACACTTTAGTAGGGAGTGACCAACGAAGGAATGTTCTGTTCCTGTTTACACAAAAATAATTAGGTGGAGTGCGATAGAATGTGCATTCGTGTGAGTCTAGCTGGCAGGCCCCAACGAGATTTATCAACAAGTGATAGGTTTACATAAGGACTTTATTTTGTACCTATAGAAAATAAATAAGATATATTTTGTACCTCGACAGTTTTTGATTAAATGACGTTTCTATGAAGTGTCTTGCTAGCGGGCCCCTTATGATTATTTTTATTGTTATTATACTTTCAGATCGCCCAGTAGTGCTCGGAGTTATCTTATTTATTTTCTATAGGTACAAAATAAAGTCCTTATGTAAACCTATCACTTGTTGATAAATCTCGTTGGGGCCTGCCAGATAGACGCACACTGTGCATTCGCTCGTTTGGTATGAATCGACCTTTATAACGAGCACGTATTTCCATACATTTTATGGACGTGGCTGACCGCGATAATATCGTCACGTTAGAATTTATAAAAGCGCACATTTGCAATCATATTGAGAGCAAAATTTTACAATAGTCTCTTTCAGACATTGCTTTCTCAAGAAAAATTGCTCTACGAGGCACAAGTACAAGCTAAACGGGCTGTAAGCTCTTCGAGCCACCAAGCTAAGCCAAACAGGCTACAACCTCATTCTATATCATCCACTGCCGGACATAGGCCGTTCCTAACTCCCCACAGGTTGAGTACGGCTGGTTCAAAGGATACATAATAAAGGGTAAAAATAATCACTATATTCGCTTATTGGACTTCTCCGTGTGGTTGTGTAAATGCATGTCTATGATGACCTCGTCGGAGCCGATGGACTTTTTACTGGGAGTCACTATGCCGATGTCTACGTCTGTGTTCGGGGTCAAACCGTTGATGGGGTCCTGGAATTAGAAAAAGAAATATTAGAAAACCGATTTGTAAAAGTAATCATCAGCAATCTCAATTTCTCACAATTTCTTAGTTTACAAATCTCCTAAGTTTCTTGTATGAGCAAATATACATCAGAAAGAAAAAGTTTTTAAAATCAAATCAAATCAATTTATTTGTAAAACAGGTGCATCTATCTGAACATGTTATTAGTAGGGAGAATATGGCTCTATGGAATATGTTTTGCCAAAAGATGGTGCACAAGTGAGAGTTGTTTAATAATATTCGTTAGTGTTGTTTTTGTCTCGATGACAGCGCAAACTTATTCGCTTGGTTAAAAGCTAGGCGCGGTGGTATTATTGAACAGAATGCTGTTGTTGAGTATATGCCAGAAGAGTACCCATCTTCTCTAAAATGCGTCGGAGAACCCATTGAGCTTTTGGCAATTGAGGATAAAAACTGATCACATTTTCAACAATTTCATTAATTTTGCTGAACCGGACAAATTATTTGTTAGTTATTTTTGTTATTTTTAGCCTGTGTTGTCCTACTGCAGGGCAAAGGCCTCCCTTTCTCCTTCCCACTCCTCTCCGTCTCGAGCTAGTGAGGACTAATCCTGTCTGAAGGCGTCAGGATCGTCTCGCCATCTTCTCCTGGTCTGCGTCGACGTCGGCGGACGTTTTCTGGGTCCCACATGGAGGTTGATTTGGCCCATAACTCATTCGTCATGCGGCAGACGAGTCCGGCCCAGTCCCGCATAAGTTCGGCTGCTTTTTTGGTGACGTCGGCGATTTGTGTTTCAGCACTCACCGCGCCGACAGTACCACACGAGCACTCACCGCGCCGACAGTACCACACGAGCACTCACCGCGCCGACAGTACCACACGAGCACTCACCGCGCCGACAGTACCACACGAGCACTCACCGCGCCGACAGTACCACACGAGCACTCACCGCGCCGACAGTACCACACGAGCACTCACCGCGCCGAGAGCGTCGCACGCCATGAGTTCGTTCTTGGACAAGTGCTCCACGACGGCCGCGGCGTAGCAGTCGCCCAACATGTTGTTGGTGGTGCGGACGCGGTCGCTGGACAGACAATACAATACAATCAACTTTATTTTCTCACCACAATATACATAAATCGTTTTCCATTAGTCAGATTCGACTATGATACACAATTCAGGTAAGTATATGTATACATATTGTGGGAGACTGGTGCCTAAGCTAGGCTCGTGTCCTGTGTTTCAGGACACCGGGATCCCTTTGATCCCTTTACATTTTCATTTTATAAATTATGTAGGTACTAAGCGCGCTGACAGAATGCAGTAACGAATCATAGACGACATTTTATAGTTTTATTTAATACTAGCTTCTGCCCGTGACTTCGTTCATGTGGAAGTCGTAACACACCACAATATACTACAATAACAGCCACATTTTTATAAAGCTTCCCTGTAAGTATACCGGGAAGCTTAATAAAAATGTGGCTGTTGAATATAAAACTACAAACGTACATAGTAATGTACGTTTGTAGTTTTGTATTCAACAGCCAAAATATACACAGAGTCAGGACTGGTGAGGCGGGAAGCAAACGACTTTTTTTCAAAAACATTCAATGTGCTGTTTTGACTTCGCTACGATTTTATTATAATTATTAGAAGATTAAAATCTAGGTTAAGTAAGTATACGAGACGAATGTTAGTAGATGTGTAATATGGGCGACGAACACTTTTTTTTTTTTTTTTTGGGTGAGAAGTCATCAAATGACTCTTCCCGCTCTGGGCGGAGCGAGAGGGAGTGTCAGACTTTTACTGATTAAAACCCACCCGTGTTCCTTCCGTTGCCTGTGTGCTGGGGCCGCGATATCCCTTTCGGACAAACCCGCAACCCCAGCAGGCATTGGTCCTTACGGACCCCGTCAGTTAGTGCTGACATCTCGAGCCGTCGACCCGGGCCTGGTCCTAATCGGACGGCGAGCTACCCATTGCCCACCGTCCGCAAGCCCGCGCCTACGGTGGCCGGAAGTCGGCTCGCGACTCCCGACGCCCGGGGCGTCTCCTGCGGCGACTAGGGGCGCGAGGGCGCGCATCTTGCATTTCCCTCGCGCGCTCCGCCTCCTCCTTCGCGAGCATTACTGCTTCGCAGAAGGAAGTGACGGCTTCCCATGCACTCTCGCTCCGGACCATGGCCTGAACCAGGGCCGGACGCGAGAGATTGCCGCCGCCGATCGCCTCCGTGAAGACACGGCGGTGCTCCGCCCAAGCAGGGCAGACCTCCACCGTGTCCTCCGGGCCATCCACACAGTGGTGACACCCGGGCTTTCCTCCCGCCTTATTCGGAACATGAACCTCCCGAAACAGCCGTGTCCGGTGAGGACCTGCGTCAGGCGGAAGGTGAGGACGCCATGGCGCCTCTCTAGCCACTCCTCAAAGAGGGGACTTACCGCCGCAATTGTGGCGTGCCCAGGGCGACGAACACTTTAGAGTATGTTTAGAGATTACTAGCGATTGGGACCTGTTTCGCACGGTTTTTACAACCTGAAAAACATCGAGATTTATTTAGTAAGTTTAGTATGGTTTTCCGGAATAAATTCTCTAGATGATGGTGAAAAGGGTGAACGAAAATCTTTCCTTAATTCGTGTTTTGTTGCTATAACGTGGCAACTGGATAGTGACTTATGCATGTGTCACTCCCGGAATGCCAGACCTTGTTTTATTAGACCATGGATCAATCATACAAATCATCAGAGGATAACAGCTAAGGGCTATTCAAGTCCTTACTTCCAATTGATATTATTTCCACTTATACAAAGTTGATTTTAGACTGACTAATACTGTTACAAAAGTCATAAAAAATATGAAGTTATAGCGCAAACTGAGCCTTATACGGACGCATTACACTTGTTTTTCCTAAAACTCGTGTTTGTTTACATGTTTGGCAAATAAATTGCGAACGCAGATTAGGCTGTGACTAGTTTTGTTACTTCGCCGTGCTAATGTGACAAATCCTTTCACAGCTATTTTACCTGTGACAGCAGCAACCCAAAAGCAACTTTATTTATAGATCATTGTGATTTTGACAGTAATGCAAAATCAGAGGTAAAACAACCATGACAGGACCGTAGTTATACTCACACAAGCCAGTCAACAGCAAACAACAGCGACACATCGTGTGTGGGCGCGTCCACTGCCGCCAACACTACCAGCAGTAACACCATCGCCGCCGACGGCACTGACGCTGACGACACTGACGCAGCCGTCGAAGTCAAACTGGAATCAAACAAGATGTAGGTATTGATACAGAGTATTGAAATGTATGTGTATAATACTACTAATAATACTATATTGTGAGTTGCTTTCCAATATAACAAGGACCCTGCTAACCCAACTACGGTTACTTTGAATAGCACTGTTTTGCAAGAACTTATTGTTTCTCAAAAAATCTCGTAAAATATTAATTGGAAAATAAAAAGCAAGAGTCATCAACTACCGAAACGTTGGGTATATACATGAAATCATTGATAGGGATAGTTAGTAAGAAAGAAGATATCGTTTAGTTGACTGAAATATTATCATAGACGATTTTTTTTATCCAGGACACAGATGTAAGGATGAGAGATCATAATCATATTGATAACAAACTACGTAATACTTACAAAATAGTAGCAAGCTGAGCGAACCCAAGATGAATGTTATTCATCTGACACACAAACACGCTGGCGACCGACAGGAACAGAGCCGTGCCGTCCATGTTGATGTTACAGCCGATGGGCAGCACGAAGCGCGTGACGCGCGGGTCGATCTGTAGCGGACCTTCCATCGCTCTGAATGTCACTGGGAGGGCCGCTGCACTGGAAATAGAGAATTTAATGATAATAATTGTTTTATTTTTATTTTTATTTGTGTAGTTCTTCAGAAAGGTCAGGTGCTAAGTACTCGCAAACGAAGTAAAAGGAATATGTAAGGATTGTAGCAGGTGGCGTTTTGTTGTTTCTGCCTCTACCCCCATGGGAAAAACACCGCGACTGTAGCGTGCATGTAAACATATACGCATCGCATATGTTGACTGCACGCTACAGTCATGTATATTTATTTCTTTGGCACGCTCTGTAGCTTTAACGGCTTATTTTTAAATAGGATCTTCAAATACAAAAAAAAAAGGGAGGGGAAGATTTTTAAAAATAAATTACAACAATATTGGTATCAAATAAAAGCTAGTAATGAATCAATTCCAAATATATATACAATGCAGCCCATGGGCATGTGACCGCTCGTATTTTTCTGAATATTGAAGAAAAATAATTATCGAAAATTTACTTTAAAATCTTTAATATTTTTCACGAATTAAGTAAATGTCCTATCCTTTTTCTGTTTTGATCAATTTAGCTTCTGCACTAACAGATCATTGGATTTGATAGTCCTAACGCTTTTAGCAATGAGTAGTCCTTTGCAAAGATTCAGATAACAACTTTATCTGATCAGATTAACTTCATCTTTGTAGACGACACTTTGACGATATTGGCAAAGAAATTGGTGTTCTTTATGAATAAATAGCAGTTTGTAAGAAGTTTGGAACTGGTGTGAATGGAACAAACATAACACATAAATACTACTAATAAACATAAGTCATAATTTGACTCTGCGTCCGGCACTCGGGTTCTCGAGAAGTCAATTGTGATCCTGAGGATGCCTCGTCAGGAGATGAAATTGTCGATTTCTTACAGGGTTTTTGATGACTCTTTAGGAATGGTTAAGCGGAATAGGTTACTAAATATATCTATTGTATTTTATAATCGTTTTTCGCAAGGTCACCCTTGAATCAATAAACTATCTATAATTTAAGTTTTTTTTTTTTTTTAGCAAAGTTACTAGAAATTCAGCTGTATTACTAAAAGTAAAAAGTGATTTGATGAAACCCCACACCATATTCTACCCCGAGCTGTTGATAAAACCAAAGGAGACTTAAAATAGTCTTGAATGATAAAGCGAACACATTGCGTGCCTCATATTTATTTGCAGTAGAGAACTGAATTCTTTGAAACTACCGGTTCAAACGACTTGCATAACCTTCTTCAAGGTTCCTCATTATTAATAACTAAGTTTTATCTATATTTTAAGCCTTGATGCTTGATGCCAAGTTGGTACAAAGCACGCAGGGAAACAAATCAATAATATCGAATACTGCCTGCTTTCTCACGCAATTGAAGGCATGCTAGTCAATGATGTTATATTATAGTTACTGTACTATGTACATTGGATGTGTATATTGTTTTGATTGAGTGTCTATTATGGCCAATTAAAGACAATAGAGTTCATTCATGGATTTAATTGAAATGTTGTGCCTAAAAGTTGGTGTTGTCAACGACCGGTAAGAAATTAGTATTTTGTTAGTTTATAAGAAAATATTTCAGAATTACTCATATATTATTATTACGCTCCTGACGTTACTTTCAATGCTTGACTTCAAGCTTCTCATTGATTTAGCTCACCAACAGACCGGGGTTTCTCAGTCATATACTTTAAAAAAAAAAAAATATACCATATTTTCTGACCACTAAGAATCCATACAGTAGTAGTGTTAGTAAAAAAAAACTTAAAACTAATGTTAGTCTCCAAAAAATAATATGAATGCTAGGTAAAGCCTGGAGCCGAGCTTCACACTATCTACGAAGTATGTTATACGTACTCGTAACCGTCTTGAAAATCTTTGTCGTCATCAGAGTCTAATTTAATTGACTGTATGAAACAAGGATCTAGTATTCACCAAAGGTGGATGAAGTACATTTTCAATACTGAATTCAAGATCATTCCAAAATACTTCAACCCTTACAATTGAATAATTGAACACCTTCAAAACTTACGTGGAAGCAGTAGCAGAGGCCGTGAGCATAGCGTGTGATAATCCCCAGTAGAACTTGTAGGGGTTCCGTCGTAGGAATAGAAAGTATATGAGCTGCATCACAATGAGCTGGTAGAAGAACACCCCGACGGCTACCGTCGCTATGAACCACGCTAGCTGGGACATCACGGACGCTGGAATCAGGAAACTTTGAAATTAGAAACTGAAAATCACGCGCAATTGCCTCATTGGTCTTGTGGTCGCAAGCGCTACTGCTGAGTATGAGGTCCTGGTCGATTACCAGGTCGGGCAAAGTGTTATTGGGTTTATACAACAAAAAAATCTCAGTAGCATCCCGGATTCTTGATGTGTGCCCGGTAGATGGCAATAGGATCGCCCCCTGTTACATGGAACTTAATTAAACATAACTGGCGAAATGTGGATGTACTATAGGTGCGCCTCTGCCTAACCCTTGGTGGAAAGCAGGCGTGTTGAAGACTAGGCATCATTGGTCTAAGATATAATTGGATATTATCCTCGGTAGCTTTTAGAGAAATTATACTAATAATAATGGTTTTGTTATTGATAGGCTCGCGTTTGACCACATCTAGATAAGTTCTAGTTAACTTGCGTATTTGCAGTTTAATTTTTAAATGAGTTGTAGACTACACAGAGTGCACAGCGCCCATTTGTAATTTTGTACAGTGTGAACTCATTGATGCCTTCGATGCAAGGAATTTCATCTATATACCAAAACCGGTTCAAAATACAATTTTAAGTAAAATGATAACATTTTATATTTGCTGAACATTTATTAAAAACTTTCCAAATAACAACAAGATAACGAAACAGTCTTGTGACTGCGAATTACGTCTACCGATCGTATTACAAAAAAAGAGATAACTAATATGTACAATCATGTATTTATTTGTATGTTATGTTCAACCGATATGATTATGTAAGTATGTTGACTGTTGTTGTTGTTGTTCGCTACTATAGTCTAAATATAATTTTCCTGTCTACTTTTTACACACTGTGTCTACGTCTTTTATCCAACACTTCTGTCGCAGGTGTGCTGGAAGAAATAAACAGGACCTTTGTACCTTTTATCTTTATGTATTTTTAGGCATTTTGTGTGTATATAAATAAATAGGTAATTAGTAGAACTCACCCACATCATTAACACCGAGTATCTTCCCAGCGATCACACTGCTGACTCCCACGGGGGTGAACCACATGACCCCTGTCACCATCTTCATGATCACCTCGAAGATCGCCTGGAAGAAGTCTATCACCACCTGACCCTTAGCTCCTAAGGTACCCAGAAGACTGCCAAAGACGAGACAGAAGAATACTAAGCCTAAAGTGTTGGTGCCTGACCTGAAAACAGTTAATTTATTTTCTGAATAAACGTATTTTTTCTGACTACCAAAATAAAATCTAATTTTATGTAAAGAGTAACACCTTTTTTGCCGGTAATTTACATCCCTCAATCAATCTGCCTAGCCTTTTCCCAACTATGTTGGGGTCGGCTAATTATAATCGGTAATTTACATCCCTAATGGCAAAATATATGCTGATACCAAGTTGTATACCGATGTACATTTGGTCTGAGGTTGTAGTAGTTGTTGAAGTATGGGTGTAAACCCATACTTTCGAATGAATAATTTGACTTAGACTTTTCCATACTTATTTATGAACGTAAATACTGTAAACTTGATGCTGTTGAATGTATCAAAAACAATGATCAACCATGATCAACCAATCAACAATGAACAATGAACATGGTAACTTGTATTTAAAAGGTATCTTCTATTCCTGAATAAATTTATCAATCTAAATGCTGTAAATATCCGATCCTGTTCAGCATATATACGAGTACAGTATTTTACGATAGTGAAGTTCGCTAAGCTAAACGATTACTATGATCCATCGAAACGAAGTCAGCCTTTACATTATGCGATTATTCTTGAATCTAAAGGAAGATTATTATAAAAGTGGTAGCTAGACATAAAAGACACCGTGACATTGAATAAAAAAACAAAATTATCAATGAACAAATATTAAAATACTCACCTATAAGCCACAACGCGAACCATAGCGGGCACAGTGTCATTGTCGCTGATATTCTTCCCAAAAATAATTGGAGGTTGTGTGTACACTGTGTGCGCTTGCTGGAAAGCGGCCTGCACAATGTTGTCCGGAAATATGTTTCTGTAACCAATCATATTAATTGGTTTACTTTACCAAAAAATGCTCATTAGCTTAAAAGGATTCGCTTAAATATTCGCCCAGTATCGGGTATCTGGGGATTCATTATTAAGCTTTTATGAAATAAAGTTGTGTGTTTCCACCCATGTCCTGTAAACTTCTGCACGCGTAGCATGATGACCGTAGAACCGGGTTTTGTCGACGGAAGAATAGACAAAAAGACAGATTGTGATTGTTTATCAGTCATTTTGTCTATTCTTCGGTCGATAAAACCCATTCCTACAGTGGTCTACGCGTGCTGGGTGTTGTAAAATCTATCTGTCAAAGGAAGTGACAATTACCCGTTGTCCAATCGCCCCATTGCCCATTTGGAAGCCCTTGTTTTGCAATATTTACAAGCTATACTCATTACGAGGGCAATATTCTGTTTTTAATAATTATTCAGGTGGCAGGGTCATTGGAGCATAACCTGTTACCATGGAATCAACAAAAAATTCAACGTAGGCTGATTCAGAATCAGTTACCATGGATTTATCTTGTGACCCTGTAGTAACAATGGTCTATTGTTTCATATATACCTGCCAATATCCAAAATGCTGTCCAAAATACTGTGTTCCCTCTTCCCCTCTACATAAGAGCCAAACTGCTTAATCTCCGGTACTCCCGGATGAATCAACATCGCCAGTACCAGTCCCAAGAACGCGTTAAACATCGATGTCAAGATGAAGTATAGTAATGTTCTCACTGCTATCTTTCCACTCATCTTGGCGTTCAAACTTGCTGAGCCAGCGATCAGACTGGCGATAATTAAGGGCAGGATCATCAGTTTGAGGAGCCTCATGAAGAGTTCTCCAGGGTAGGATATTATCATTAACGCATCGGGGCTCAAGTGGTATGGCCGAAGACCGAGACCTAGAAAAGAAAGAAGTTTGAGAAATAATTTCCAATTGTTATATCTGTCGTTGAACACCTCGGCTCTTAAAAAAAAAAACGTATTGTTTTTTTTAAGTTGCGAATAACTGCTCTCGTTTTAAGGGCTGATTGGCTGATTTTAACGTTATGCTCTGACGGATAAGCTGATTGGTTAACAGCTACTTTCCATCTATATTTTGACCAACATGATTAAAGATTTTATAAATTGACTCTCGGATTAGCATATCATTTGTTCAAAAGAATCTGGGATTTTTGCAATAGTTGGTATGATTATGAAAATGTATCTTAGTTTCTAATAATCCGGCCCTATGCAATAAAAAATCCAAGTTTTTTAACGAAAAAAACCTTTTTTCCGATTACCCTGACCTATCTAAATGATCACAAAGTATCTAGTACGAGGCTATAAAAGCCTTTTTAACAGCATTATAATTGGAAGCCTTGTTGGCTGATCTGAATGATTGCCGCGTTTCAATATCAGCACTCAAGGAGATTAGTAACGTATAGTATGTGCTTTGTACTAACTGATCATTTTCCATCACTTAAGGTAATGAATTGTGTTGATGAGTAGAAACCATGAAATGAGTACTTATATGTAGAAACTTATACGTAGAATACGTAGAAACTTCATCCATTTATCGGCAAAAAAATACTCTTAAAGTGGAACGTGGGAGCCCGTTTTCTTTGTCTTCGTATGCAACTTTTCAGTCACTATGATATTTGCAGCACATTATTTCAAAGACGAAACTAAAGGATTCTTCTCTGTTAGAGAAACAAGGGTGATATTATAATATTATAAAGAACAATTTAATAATTGAATTAGTAATTCTAGTTTGCATCACGGACCAATTAGTAAGTGCACATAATTTACTCAATAGCTAACATCGACAATGTACATCCTTTAGAAGATTTTCCACAATAACATTAACTTTAATTAAATTATGATTATGACTGAAAAGTCTAAAAAGTAAAGTTTTAACTCACCAAGACCAATGCCGCTGATGACTCCAACCAAAGTAACCACGAGCATCACATTGTCGACCAGAATCTTCCGGACTCCAGTCCGTTCAACTGGAGCTGACCGGTCTTCAGTCGTCTTCGGCCCCCGATCTCCAGGGCCCATCTTCGCGAACAAATATTCTGAAAACCGTTCACCTTTCTCCATTACAGGTGAAATAGGACTTTTCAGCCCAGATCCTTTGGACCTGGTTTGTCTAATAATACTGTTGTCACGTTTCCCACTTCTTTTAAATAATTACTTGTTGTTTTAATTTATCAAACGTCAGTGCTAATTTGTTTATTGCATGGTTCTCAAGCGTGATCACTACATGAATGAAGTAGAATTCGAATTTTACGCACGTAAAAGATAAATATTTGATTCTTTATTTAGGACGATTTATACATTCTTTTGTGTTGTTTTTACGAAGAAATTGCACCGCATGGGAGTATCTTTTGACGCACGATCCCCTAAGTCGGGTGGTACACTAACCCACAGTATTTCCCTTAGCTGTTACTACCCAATATCTACTTGAGGTTTATCATCGGTGTCATCTAACCGTTCAAACCCCATTACTACTTTTTCTCTAAGCTCGTCCCCAGCTAAATGTTTACAACCAGCAATGGAAACCAAAGGTGAACAAGTGTCGTGTCACCGGAATTGACGCAAGAAGCCATGTTGACGGATGCGCGCGCAGCCATCGATTGCACTTCCATTCACTTAGTTATATTAAGTTTCTATAAATAGATTATTAAATTGTGGGCATTATCGTTTTACTAAGGTATTATGGGTGTTTGTTATGTAATTATCTTTAATGGGTTATAGACAAGTTGACATGCGCAGTGCGAAGTTTTATGTCAATATGAGCGACCTTATTTCGGTTGAGCGATTTCCTTTTGTTTAAGAGAGAGAGCGAGAGGAAATGCATTTCCAAATTGCACATTATACAAGTACATACACACAAAATGCCCATTATACATGCATGTATGACTGCCTTAATAAGGACGAAATGTCAGTGTTATCAGAATCTATTATATTTTAATAATCCACTAATACTTAATCATACATTACAGCGTCGATAAGACCGATTTTTTTGTTATCAGTTAATAATATTTTTGTGTTTAAAGTAGGTAAATATTGGCTTACCTGCTTAATTTTAGAAAACACTGAACTGATTACTTATCATTTATAATGAACATGTGATTTTTTATTTTTACTTCATACGCAGAAGTACATTTTAATAACTTTTTTTACCTTGTAATTGCTATAGTATAATCAGCCTATAATATTCCCACAGCTGGGACAACAATTTGACAACAAATCCCACCAAAATGAAACTTCACTAGGGTAGAAAATAACTAACTGTTACGTAGACAAATAGGCCTTGTCGTTTTATGAAGTTCAAGTGAGATTCAACCCTATGGTGATCAGAATCAGAATTGTTTATTTGTAAACATAGGTCAAATTACAACAGTGTGCGAGATGTTACACATTGGTACATTCTCTATGTTTTGCCCAGAGGCGTACACATATTATTATGTAGATTTAATTAACATTATCAATTTTTTTACTTTTTAACACAAATTGAACTTTTGAGATATCTTATGGTGGTAGAGTTATGTACACTTTCACATTAGTAATAAAGTCAATATTAATAGGTACATGTCATGTATATCAATTTTAATAAATGTCAAATAGATAAGTTACATGTCATAATAATGCTAAAGTCAAACAAAAATATCGTCAAAATGGGGAGGTGATGTACAATTTTCTGAAGCAGTAATTATAGAATTATCGCCCAAATATTTCTGTAGTGAGTTATTATAGCATTTATTTATCAAAATTCTTAATAAATCTGTTTTAAAATTGTCCAGATTTAACGTTCTTGACTATTTAACAACGTGATAAAATAGTAACGAAGTTGACTATACTAATTGGGTGGCAATCAACCTGGGACGGCGGCAACCAGCGAGGTAATTGCCTATCATACTTACAGTAGCAATGACTTTCATTTTGACAGTTCAACAACATTCATTGCGTTATTTACGTTGGTGAGCAGACCAGTTTTTCGAACATTGGCTAGCAATGGATAAACAATATGCATGATCGAAATCATTCAGATTGTGATTAAAAGTGGGTGCTGGTGGTAACTGTGGTGAGTGGTTACCGTCGCCTACTTGTGAGCACAACACACACATTACAAAATTTGCTAATCGTATTTTTGTTTTGTTCGCAATACATTTCAACAAACTAAAATAAGGTACTTATTTTATTGCACCCGTATAAAGGCGAAAACTTCATGGAAATTGCTCTGCCAGTGTCACGTCGCACTTTCGCGCCTTTTTAAAGTTACGTACGTACCTACCTTACATTGTTTAACTTCGTGGTACGTAGGTACTTCTTCAATATTTTTTTAAGCATTGGAAACTAACAAAAGGTGTAGCGTTTTCATTTAGAACATAACATTTTCCAGTTCGTAGAACTCCATACTTAAGTAATCTATTATGCAAGAGATACCATGTTATTCAGGCTAGAATTCAGTAAATGACTGGTAATAATAGATGATTCAGTAGGTCCGACTGAATTTTAAATAACAAATCTAGCCGAGCTCTTATTTTGAATTCGTACTCAAAGTAAAAACGCAAGAATTACAGAACGCCACCGGCACAGAATAAATAAGTAGCAGTATTATATCTCGGCAGTGACCTTAAAACAATTTGGCTCTAAGAAAAATCTTCATCATCAACCCCACCCTCGGTGTTCAAACCCCAGACATAAAACCTGCTGTCAAAATTACATGCGTCAATCTCAGACCAAATAAATAACCAAGACATATACCGCTGCGAACAATACAGTGACGCATGCCATAACTACACCTCCGCTCTGTGCATACATGCTCACACGCACAAATTTACAACCATTTGCAATCAAACTACACCTCACCAAGTGCATACATGTTTCCGAAACAGGCCTCACGTCACTATCGACAACGCTGTCTTGGTTTTTTATTTGGTCTGAGGCGTCATACCAATCAATTATTTGAAATGAAACCTTCCTAAATTGGTGGTACGTAAATCTTTACGTAGTGCTCCTCGTAACTTGAGTCTTCAGATTATTGAAAGTTGCACAAATCATTTGTATTTTGGACAAAAGTAGGTCCCTAAAGGCTTGTGCAGACCAGCGCGACTTGTCGCGCGACGCGACACCGGTTATTGTTATACTGTGAAGTTTTCTTAGAAATTGTATTGTTCGCGTCGCGTCGCGCGACAAGTCGCGCTGGTATGCACAAGCCTTAACTCATAACATAACACTAAAGAATTGAAAATCACCTCTGAAAGATATGCTAGCCATTAAGCCAGTTGTTTTGTGATTTTTAAAACAATTCGTACCCTTCAAATTTTTTAGAAGAAGCCATAGCATGAATAAACAGACATTGTCTGAATCACCTCGAATAAATTTAGTTTTCCTAACTCCATTTAAAAAAGTCACCAAGATTTTTACACACAACACAAATGTAAACTAAAACACAGTTGATAAAATACTTATATATTCAACCACTGTAGGTAAGTAGGTTTCGACTATTCGAATCTGCGACTTTGTCTCTACTAAAGCACCAACGTGCCATCAAGCCATTTGCAGTTTGAACTTGAAATAACATTGAACAACTTGACTATTACTTATTTTATAAAGATAAATTGAATGGAACATGCAATGAATACCTAATTTAAAAATATAGAGATGGTACCGATGGGATGGACCGAGACAAAGAAGGGGTCGCGAGCGACATACACTACCAAATCTAGCCACCCTGCATTCTTTGTTTCACAAGACGTACTTCATATTAGGTGCCGTTTATCAAAAAAGATTCCATATCCTTACGAAAATTCCAATAATGTAACCCAAGGTATCAAAATATAAAAGTCATTATTTTGGCGTGCGCTGCGAAAACTATTCTTCATACATAAAATAATGTACTACATGTTTTTAGTACTCATCATTACCCGCACAATGGAAATGGGAATGCCCCAACTCAGCACGATTGCCAAGTGCGACTTTTGATAAAGACATTCTGAATAGGTCCGACGCGGTCGAAGATGCTGCCGTCACTGGTGGGCCATAGCATGGCGCAGTCAGTAGCAAGACGTCCCGCGCCGTAAGACGCACCGCAAGATGCACCGCAAGACGCAGCGCCCTATGTCGAGGCCCTGTGGCCCTAAGGCCCTGGCGTGATGGCTCGCGGGCCGCGCAGTGCACGTGAGCTATTCACTATGCTGTATGGCTCGTAAAATAGATTTTTAATACATTTAATTTAAAATCCTAACTAGAAAACTAGAATGACAAATTTTGCCATGTCGGAGCGGTGCTGTTAATGAACGATGACCTTTATTCTTTCTTTCTATAAAATTTGTGGCGCCGAATGTGCGTTGAGCGGGATTGAGCGCACAACTTCTATCACGACCGCCATTCAAATCCGTCAATTTCGAAACGTCATTTGTGGCGTATGGGAGTAAACGGTGACACGGTTTGTTTATGGAAAGTGTTGATAGTGCCGAGGCGTCTCCGTGTTTTGTGGTCTAAAACTTTGAAGCCGGATTCCCATCATTACTTCAGTTTGTCATTCGAAAATAAAGAGTATTCGGCTAGCAAACCCGAATAATGTGTTAGTGAACAATTTAATAAGTAAAACATACCTCACAAACTATGAATGACTGTATTTCCTCGATACGAATATAAAAGGCTCCAGTCAGACGGAAAACCGATTTCACACATGGACGGTAACAACTCGCGAGCGAAAAATGAATGAAAAGAATAATTATTATGGAGCATTCGAGTTCGTTATTGTCAATTTTTCTACACATATAAAATAATCAAACCTTCATGTTTCACATAACAAATCATATCGATGTTATATTGAATGGTATGTTTTAAATTCTTCGCTAAGACAAAGCATATTTTAAATAAACCATTTTAAGCGTACTTGTCAAAAAGTCGGTCAGTTAGTCAGAACGAAGCTACATAGCCGCCCATCCAAAGTGTAGGTTCCTCAATCAATCTGCACGCCTTTTCTCAACTACATATATGTTGGGGTCAGCTTCCATTCTAACCGAATGCACCTGTATACCAGTATTACATGGAGCAACTGCCTATGTGACCTCCATAACCCAGTAACTGGGAGTAATACGTAACGCCCGAAAGTCTGACAACCAGTCTTATCAAGGGTACCCCCCTTGATAAGACTGGTTGTCAGATTTTCGAGCTTCTGACTATCCGTAGCGACTGTCAAAGATCCACGAATGACGGCCGGGACCAAGGGCTTAATGTGCTTTCCGAGGCACGAAAGGGCCTCGATATATTGTAATGGATGGTCACCCATCCACAGACCGACCTCGGCAAGCGTAAATTAACCTTCTATCGACCCGTGCGGCAGTTATTATTAAGCAACGAGCTACACCCACAATCTACATTATAGGCAAAGACTATTTTAGTGATACTCAAGAATTAGCTAAGGCAGGTAATAACCCAAAATCCTTATGGGATACCATCAAACGAGTAACCAATACGACAAAAACTAAAACCACAGCTACACAATTACTTTCATTGTCACCCTCACCTACACAATCATGTAATCACGTTAATTCATATTTTGTTAATATCGGCGAAAAACTTGCTAATGACATTATAAAAGATAGAGGCAATCAAGCTTTGGCTCCGCCACAAGATATACACAATACCTCATCGGCTTCTTCTTTTGTTCTTGACCGTACAGATCGCGATGAAATTATTACTGTCATTCAATCGTTACGGTCTAATGCTGCTTCTGGTTGGGATGGCATTTCGCCTTACTTTCTAAAAAAATACGCAAACACCCTGGCACCTATCTTAAGCCATATTTTTAATCTGAGTTTCGATACTGGTATCTTTCCTACATGCCTTAAAAGGGCTATAATTCACCCAGTTTTTAAGGGAGGAGACGGGAGGGAGCCCAGTAATTATCGCCCAATAGCAGTTCTGAGTGCCATCTCAAAGGTACTAGAACGCCTCATCAATAAAAGACTAGTTAATTACCTTGAACATTATCACCTAATATCTTCGCAGCAATTTGGCTTTCGCAAAGGTAAATCCACCACAGACGCAGTTCATGATTTGCTTAACAATATAGTACATAACATAGACAAAAATAAAAGGGTGCTAACTATCTTTATAGATCTTGCGAAAGCCTTTGACACGGTTCCAATTTCAATGCTCTTACTAAAACTGGAAAGAATTGGTGTCAGGGGCTTGGAATTGGATCTCTTTAGAAACTATCTTTCAGATCGCGCTCAATTGGTTAATATAGATACCCACAAAAGCGAAGAGCTTCCCATCTATTACGGAGTACCCCAAGGAAGTATTTTGGGTCCGACGCTTTTTCTAGTCTTTATAAACGACCTATGTAACCTTAACATTAAAAATGCCAAGATAGTAACTTTTGCAGATGATACTGCTATAACCTTTGTTGCTGACACCTGGTCAGAAGTTGAGTGCCTTGCACAGTCTGGTTTCAACAAAATCTTAAAATGGCTCTACTCTCACTTACTAACACTCAACACCTCCAAAACTAATTTCATTACCTATTCAATTAGTCCCGCCAGCCAGCCAATATTTCCTGTATCTATTAAAGCCCACAAATACAGGTGTCTACAAGGAAATGCCTCTTGCCTCTGCCCAACCCTAAATGTAGTCGATCATATCAAATACTTAGGAGTATACATAGACAAAAACCTTAATTTTAAAACTCAAATAAACCAACTTACCAGTAGAGTCCGCAGGTTAATTTATATATTTAAAACCCTCCGAAGTATCGCGAATCCTAATATTATACGTGTAGTATATTTTTCCCTGTGCTTATCTATTGTTACTTACTGTATCACATGCTGGGGTGGTGCTGGGAAAACTATACTAAAACCACTCGAGATCGCTCACAGAGCGATACTGAAAGTGGCTACTTCTAGACCTTTCATGTTCTCTACTCATCTATTGTATAGTAGTTGTAATGTTCTTAACGTTCGACAACACTTCTTCCTGCAAACAGTTCTTTTAGAGCACAGTAAAACCCCTTATAAAATAGTAACAAAGCGTAGGAAAGACTTAGTTTGCACTATTCCACAAGTACGCACATCATTTGCGAGTAGATTTTGTAACTACTTAGGTCCGACTCTTTACAATAAATTTAACAAAATATGCTTGATCTACGGTTTATCTAACTTTAAGTGTAAAAAGATTCTACGTTCATTTCTTCAGAATAAAAGCTATGATGAAACAGAAAATTATCTCAGTAAGTGACAGTGACAGATCAAATATTACCTCACACGACTTCAATGAAAACAAACACACACTCTCTTTCACTCTATCACACACACAGACATATATACACACCACCAACACAATACAATCACTCACACACGAACACACACACACGCACATATTCAATTATTCAAACTTTGTTGTAGTATTATAAAATAAAAATAAAAAAAATATATAATTGTACTAGTTTATTGTATCTTTTTGTAAGGGACAGGGACTGCTATTTCTTAATACAGGTTATTCTATAACCTAGCTAGGAAAGCAGAACTTCACCCACCAGATTGTGTTTGACATGGTACAAACTTATATGTATACCTAACTATGTAAACTTCATATACTACAATCTCCTTTTTTTTATTAAATAAATTTATTATTATTATTATTATTACTATTTTAGTGGTTATATACGTATACTCTTTGAATAAAGGTAACCACCTAACATTAAAATATACCATTTTGGAACTATTTCCTCGTTAAGAACCATTTAAACTACCCTGAGACTGCAACCACAGTCGTAAGGGCGGCTTTCATCGAAATCCTTAAAGAATTATGGCTTCCTCACTGACTTTACTTCTAGTTCTGTCGATAGTACGTCGCCAACGACATAATCGGTCGAAGGCATTAGCTTTGTGGAACAGACGTTTTCATACGTACGACAAAATGTATTTCTGAGAGCAATTTCATACGTCGTTAGGACATGGTAAGAAAAACGATGCCCTTCTAGGTAATACTGTAAACTTAAGTAGCACATTCAACAAATTAGAATGAATGCAAAAAATTTGATCAAACTCTCGGCATTCATTCTTATATTATTATACCTTCTATCAATGAAATAAGGATTTACACAGTTGTTTGGTTTTACGTCAAAATTGATAATTTAGATCACGAATGTGCTACTATATAGGTACTAAAGGACGATGGGAAAAAACTTCCCCCCAACCTTACACCGACCAACAGATTTAAAATGTATCTCAGTCAAACCATCTTGGTAAGGTGATCAATTTTTACTATGGCGACATCTCTCAAAAATATGGGATATTCCTAGAAAAACATGTTAAAATGTCGCAAAGGTTATGTTAGGTTAGGTTAGGTTTGGATAGGTTTCGAAGCGCGCTCGGGAGGACGATCCTGCCGAGGCGCCGCTCCGAAGGCGGAGGAGGGGTCGAAGAAGACGTCAGTATGATAGTCATCTCCGACTCCTCTCAGGTGGAGGCCAGCAGGCAACGGGTGCGGGGGCACCCTTGCCTGTATCGCACAGGCCTCCACCAGTGCCGGACGGGAATGGCCAGGTGTTCCCGGCCATTCCCGTAGCCCCCCAACCCGGGGGGCATGCGGGGCCCGCCAGCTAGGCGGGCATGCGCCGGGAGGGTTGTGGATGTAAAGGCTGAGCCGGTTTCCCATGACCCTCCCATCACGACGATGCGGGAACACCGCTGAGTTTTAGTGGGTATACTGTCACTAGGACAGGGAGTCCCACATACCCCGACTCGTCCCCCACGAGCCGGGGATGCATAAAGCACTTCTCAGCGACAAAAAAAAAGGAGCAGAAGGAGGCTGCGGTAAGGGAGAGGGAGATAACGTTCACTCACCAGGCCCGCAGCAGGCGCAGTGGGCGTTGGCGGAGGGCAGACAACGCCCTCTTCCAGCCCCCCTAAATGGGTCCAGGGGTGACGGACACGGGGACGTCCGTCGCCCCCCACACATCAGGACCCGAGGTGGCGGCGCGTAGTGTTCCACGCGCGCCCCTCTGAGACGTCGCGGGGGGAGTCAAACACCTCACTCCCCCCCCCTAACCTGAGGAGGCCCGCGGTGGCGGACCAGCCGGGGGTTGCGGAAGATTTCAAGTTCCCGCGACCACCGGCGTAGGTGTGAGTTGGAACACCGGGGTGGTTTTTAGTTAGTAAGAGTATGACAGACCCCTCCTCTGGAGGACATCCATGAGGATTTTCCACTCCGGAACAAAAAAAAAAAAAAAGGTTAGGTTAGGTTAGCCGAACCGAAAAGTTTTTTGTTATTACAAAAATTGGTGCTCGAAAGCTACTGGGACTTCGGGCCCATTTCCGACGGCTGGCGCCCAAGTTTCTGGGCGCTGCTGGGGTGCTGTCAACGCTGCTTTCCAATCTGGGGGGCCCAAGCGCCACTTATAGGCGGCTCTACGTGGGGATCGTGCGGACGATGGCCCTTTACGGGGCCCCGATCGGCTGCGGAGCGGCTGACCTGACGGCCGGTAGCATTGCAGTACTACGCAAGCCGCAGAGAACTCTGGCCGTCAGAGTCATCAGGGGGTATCGCACGATCTCCTACGTGACGGCTTGTGCACTGGCCGGATCCCCGCCCTGGGACCTCGAGGCGAAAGTACTCGCGTCATTGTATCGGTGGCGCGAGAAATCTAGGCCGCGGGGCGAGCGACTGATGCAGCGACACATGGAGCTGCATCGGTCTCAGCTTCGCGAGGTCCTGGTGGCGGAATGGCGGGACAGGTTTTCACGCCCTACCGTCGGCCTCGACATCATCGAGGCGGTCCAGCCAGCGCTCGAGCGCTGGCTCAGGAGGAGGCACGGCTCCCACTCGTTTCGGGTGACGCAGGTGCTCTCGGGGCATGGTTGCTTCGGGAAGTACCTGTGTCGCATAAACAGGGAGCCGGACGTCCGGTGAAACCACTGCGTCGACTGCCGGGAGGACAGGGTGCGGCATACGCTAGCAGAGTGTGCCGCTTGGGAGGAGCCGCGCCGTGCGCTCATCTCAGAAGTAGGTAGTGACCTGTCACTGCCGGACGTAGTGAATGCGATGGTCGGCAACGACGAGTCCTGGGACGCGGTGGTTTCCTACTGCAAGACAGTCGTCTCGCAGAACGAGGCTGCGGAAAGGCAGAGGGAGATCTCGTCCACTCACCCGGCCTGCAGCAGGCGCACCGGGTGTCCAGGGGCGATGGACTCTGGGAAGTCCGATTCGCCCCACACATCAGGACACGAGGTGGCGGCGCGTAGTCTTCCACGCGCGCCCCTCTAAGACGTCACAGGGGGAGTCAAACACCTTACTCCCCCCCCCTGAGTTGAGGAGGCCAGCGGTCGCAGCCGGGGGTTGCGGAAGATTTTTAAGTTCCCGTGACCCCCAGCGTAGGTGTGAGTTGGAACATCAGGGTGGGTTTTAGTCAGTAACAGATATTAAAGCCTGCAAGTAAAAAAAAAAAATAGTTTTTTTGTTATTACAGAAAAATACCATCGATTTTGCAATTGAACAAGACAGTAGGTCTTTTTCAGGATCCTTATAAACATATTGACATGTGTCATATGACTGTTGGAAGGGGGGGGGGGGGGGGGCATACAGAATTGCCCGTGGTCGTGTTAGGTTAGATTCGGCTTACCTAACTTTTTTCGTTTTTTTGTAAATGTAGAAAAATCCCATCGATTTTGCAATTGAACAAGACAGTAGGTCGTTTTCAGGATCCTTATAAACATATTGACATGTGTCATATGACTGTTTGAGGGGGGCATACAGAATTGCCCGTGGTCGCGTTAGGTTAGCTTCGGCTAACCTAACTTTTTTCGTTTTTTTGTAATTGCAGAAAAATCCCATCGATTTTGCAATTGAACAAGACAGTAGGTCTTTTTCAGGATCCTTATAAACATATTGACATGTGTCATATGACTGTTGGAGGGGGGGCATACAGAATTGCCCGTGGTCGCGTTAGGTTAGCTTCGGCTAACCTAACTTTTTTCGTTTTTTTGTAATTGCTGAAAAATCCCATCGATTTTGCAATTGAACAAGACAGTAGGTCTTTCTCAGGATCCTTATAAACATATTGACATGTGTCATACGACTGTTGGAGGGGGGGGGCATACAGAATTGCCCGTGGTCGTGTTAGGTTAGCTTCGGCTAACCTAACTTTTTTTAGTTTTTATGTAATTGCAGAAAAATCCCATCGATTTTGCAATTGAACAAGACAGTAGGTCTTTTTCAGGATCCTTATAAACATATTGACATGTGTCATATGACTGTTGGAGGGGGGGGCATACAGAATTTCCCGTGGTGGTGTTAGGTTAGCTTCGGCTAACCTAACTTTTTTTAGTTTTTATGTAATTGCAGAATAATCCCATCGATTTTGCAATTGAACAAGACAGTAGGTCTTTTCAGGATCCTTATAAACATATTGACATGTGTCATATGACTGTTGGAGGGGGGGGCATACAAAATCGCCCATGGTCATGTTGAATGTAGGGTGGTGGACGTCCCCGACTCCGCCGTCCCTCCGAGCCTGTTTACGGGGGCTGGAAGTGGGCGAGGTTAGGTTAGTCTAACATAACTAGCTGTTTTCTTTTATTTTTTTGCACAATTACTCAATCACAAGAATACACAAATGCTGTTCATCACTGAGGACTTCCATGTGACCTTCAAAATCCAAGATCAGTTTACCACTGTTAGGTTAGGTTATGTTAGGTAAGGATAGGTTTGGTGGAGACGTTGTCGGATCACCGATACATCCGTTTCGACGTCTCCACCCAGACCGCCGGCGGCCGCAGTCCACTGGCCCCGCGAACGGACGGTCCGCGCTGGGCGCGTAAGCGCATCGACAGGGAGCTTCTCGAGGAGGCCGCTATTGTCCAGGCCTGGAGCCGGGAGTCGGCAACGACCGGACCCGTCGACGTCGAGCAGGAGGCGCTGTGGTTCCGCGGGGCGATGACGCAAATTTGCGACGCGTCCATGCCCCGGGTCCACACACAGTCCGCAAGGCGCCAGGTGTACTGGTGGACCGCCGAGATCGCGCAGATGCGCGTCGCGTGCGTGGCGGTTAGACGCCAGTACACCCGATACCGGAGGAGACGTCGTCGGGTCCCTGACGAAGAGGCCGCGCTGTATGAGGTGTACCGCGCGGCCAAGGAGACTCTGTGGCTGGCCATCGGTGAGTCGAGGACGCGAGCCAGGGAGGAGATGTTGGAGACTCTAGACGGGGATCCGTGGGGGCGCTCTTATCGCGCGGTCCGAGGGAAACTTCGAGCCGCGGCGCCTCCACTTACGGAGAGTCTCCAACCCGAGCTGCTGGAGGAGGTGGTCGCAGCACTCTTCCCGGCGAGAGCGGAGCATATTCCGCCGCCGATGGCTTTGCCCACAGCCGCAGAGTCTACAGAGGAGAACGCCATCAGCGTCCCAGAGGTGACACAGGCAGAGATGAGGGCAGCCGTGATGCGGCTCCGGGCCAAGAACGTGGCTCCGGGGCCCGACGGGATCCACGGCTGCGTGCTAGCCCTCGCTCTGAAGGAGCTTGAGCCCCAACTGAGAGGACTCTACACAGCGTGCCTTGAGCGGGGCCAGTTTCCCACTTTGTGGAAATCTGGTCGTCTGGTCCTGCTCAGGAAGGCGGGGCGCCCTGCGGACTCGCCGTCCGCGTACCGGCCCATAGTGCTGCTTGACGAGGTGGGCAAGCTGTTTGAGCGGATAATCGCAGCCCGCCTCGTCGGCCACTTGTGCAGAGAGGGGCCGGACCTGGACGACAGCCAGTTCGGGTTTCGGCATGGGCGCTCCACGATCCACGCTGTGTCGCGGGTTAGAGTCCTGGCGGAGGAAGCGGTGTCCCGGGGCGGGGTGATGCTGGCGGTGTCCTTGGACATTTCCAACGCCTTCAACACCCTGCCCTGGAGTTGTATTCGGGAGGCACTGCGGTATCATGGGGTGCCTCCCTACCTCCGCCACATCGTTGGGGCTTATCTGTCGGAGAGGTGTGTCACCTACATGGGACGTGATGGCGGAAACCAGCGCCGCATGTCGTGCGGTGTTCCACAGGGCTCGGTTTTAGGCCCGCTCCTGTGGAACATCGGGTACGACTGGGTGCTGAGGGGCGAGCTCGGTGCCGGGGTAGACCTGACGTGTTATGCGGACGACACGCTGGTCACTGCCCGGGGGAGCTCGCACCGGGAGGCAGCGTTGTTGGCGACGGCTGCGGTCTCACAGGTGGTGGGCCGCATACGTCGCCTAGGCCTGGAGGTGGCCCTCAGCAAGTCGGAGGCCATGGTGTTTCATGGCCCCCGGCGGGCGCCGTCACCCGGCTCACACATCGTGGTCGGGGGGGCTCGGATCGCTGTCGAGTCCACCATGAAGTACCTAGGATTGGTGCTCGACAGCCGGTGGGACTTCGGGCCCCACTTCCGACGGCTGGCGCCCAAGTTGCTGGGCGCCGCTGGGGCGCTGTCAACGCTGCTTCCCAATTTGGGGGGCCCGAGCGCTGCTTGTAGGCGGCTCTACGTGGGGATCGTGCGATCGATGGCCCTTTACGGGGCCCCGATCTGGGCTGCTGACCTGACGGCCGGTAGCATCGCCGTAATGCGCAAGCCGCAGAGGGCGATGGCCGTCAGAGTCATCAGAGGGTATCGCACGATCTCCTACGAGGCGGCTTGTGCACTGGCCGGATCCCCGCCCTGGGACCTAGAGGCGAAAGTACTCGCGTCATCGTATCGGTGGCGCGAGGAAGCGAGGGCGCGGGGCGAGCGACCGATGCAGCGACACATGGAGCTGCATCGGTCTCAGCTTCGCGAGGTCCTGGTGGCGGAATGGCGGGACAGGCTTTCACGCCCTACCGCCGGCCTCGACATCGTCGAGGCGGTCCGGCCGGTGCTCGACCGCTGGCTCGGGAGGAGGCACGGCTCCCTGTCGTTTCGGGTGACGCAGGTGCTCTCGGGGCATGGTTGCTTCGGGAAGTACCTGTGTCGCATAAACAGGGAGCCGGACGCCCGGTGTCACCACTGCGTCGACTGCCGGGAGGACACGGCGCGGCATACGCTGGCAGAGTGTGCCGCTTGGGAGGAGCCACGCCGTGCCCTCATCTCAGAAGTAGGCAGTGACTTGTCGCTGCCGGCCGTAGTGAATGCGATGGTCGGCAGCGGCGAGTCCTGGGACGCGGTGGTTTCCTACTGCGAGACAGTCGTCTCCCAGAAGGAGGCTGCGGAAAGGGAGAGGGAGATCTCGTCCACTCACCCGGCCCGCAGCAGGCGCACCGGGCGTCGGCGGAGGGCGGATAACGCCCTCTTCCAGCCCCCCTAAATGGGTCCAGGGGTGACGGACTCGGGGACGTCCGTCGCCCCCCACACATCAGGACCCGAGGTGGCGGCGCGTAGTGTTCCACGCGCGCCCCTCTGAGACGTCGCGGGGGGAGTCAAACACCTCACTCCCCCCCCTGACCCGCGAGGAGGCCCGCAGTGGCGGGCCGGCACCAGCCGGGGGTTGCGGAAGATTTCAAGTTCCCGCGACCCCCGGCGTAGGTGTGAGTTGGAACACCGGGGTGGTTTTTAGTCAGTAAGAGTCTGACAGACCCCTCCGCCCGCCCCAGGGCGGAGGACATCCATGAGGATTTTCCACCCCGGGAAAAAAAAAAAAAAAAAAAAAAGGTAAGGATAGGTTTGGATAGGTTTGGATAAGTAAGGTTAGGTTAGCCGAAACAAAAAGTTTTTTATTATTACAAAAAATTCCCATCGATTTTGCAATTGTTCAAGACAGTTGGTCTTTTTCAGGATCCTTATCCCTTCAACTGTCAACTGTCAAAACGCATTTCAAAAAAACTCTGATCGTGACCTTGACGTGGCCCCGCCCCTTTTGGGTTTGCTTGCGATAAAACCCCGATTTCTCGCTATTTTACTATGAAACCCATATAAAACAATAACTGTTTCGTAATCTGTACAATATTTCCAATTGGATCTTATAAGACTTATATGAATGTGTTTTACAATAAAACGAGTCTGTTTACACAAAAAAAAAGTTTTGTTATTTTCACCCATTTTTCTCATTCAAGAACATAAATACCAAATTTCTGCATATTTTTACATTATAAAATCATTTTTCTACGAAGATTATTAACTTTCCAATAAGAAAGAACAATAATTCTTATTGGAAAGTTATTATTATATGTTCAAATAACGAATTGAAACGCATCATAGAATTTCGCGGCGCCAACCCGACTCACTCAACGCTCTGTAATTATTGTAAACATGTCAAAGTTGTTTATGTTGAGAGATAAGTTGCAAGTTTGTGGGATTATTTAAGTGTTACAAACGCTTAAACGTTCAACTAGATTAAATATTACCACTTAACATCACAAAGAAAAACCACTTGACCACGATAGTTCCGACTCACAATTTTTTTTTATAAACAAATAAACTTTTTGTTTCATAATTATTTATAAATTTTAATAAAAACTACATTAAATTACCTCCCTATTGAAAGCAGTTCTATTTTTATGATTTATTTGAGAAATAAAATATAAAAATATTAATTCGCAACATTTGCGAATTGCCGCCATTTTGTTTGCAATATTCGGAAGTAACTTCCGAGTGCCATACATTCGTTTTAATGCTTAAAATGTTGATAGCATGTCATGTTTTATTGCTAGCTCTGTCTTTCATGCTCACAATACCACAAGAACGATAGAGATAGGACGCTTAGTTTCATAGATAATCGCAATATAGTGTGACCATAATCAACCTGCCGTAGCACGGCAAGTGTCAGTTGACTATAATTTTGACAGCTGCCGTGGTACGGCAGTTGTCATTTGAAGGGATATAAACATATTGACATGTGTCATATGACTGTTGGAGGGGGGGGACGGGGCCAATACAAAATTGCCCATTGTCCTTTGTCGAAACCTACTGCTATACCTACTGATAGTCGGGATAGCAGAACGGTTAGACTCAAACCATGCTTTTAATAACTGTAGTTTTGTGACATCCTCTTCTATATTTGACAGCCAACATAGCTAAATGTATCTATAAGTAACAATACAAAACCTAAGACTATAGAGTCTAAGTTTTTTGTATTGTTATTAGAGTATAAGTAGTAAATAAGTTAGGTTTTATGACCATGGAAATGTAAATATTCGGGTATTGTCTTGTTTTCCATAAAATGATTTGTCCTATTATTGTTTTCCATAATCGTCCCCCCTCATAATATTTACTTGCACTATTATCATATAAACTAATAACGCTTGTCATATCAACTTACTAGTCATAACTTTTATTTGCCATAAAATAAGTTTCCATATTATCATGTGTTATAATCATTAGTTTCTATAAGTAACACATTACATAATCGATACTTGACATAAGCAACATTTGATATAATTTAGAAACGTTTATTGTTTTGTACAAAAAATTATGTCATTAAGGCATTTGGTCTGTAATCAAATGATTTATTACAGCAAACAATCTTTAGATAATAAACAGTTTGTCAAATTCGAAACGATTAGGTTAGGTTAGGTTAGAACTGTGACCACACAATGTTATGCTAGATTTCCTCTTTTGCAAAGCAAGCATGCATGGTAGATTAGGTTTATTTTTAGGTTTCCTTGTGAATAAAAAAATCTGTATCGTATAATCATATATTAATCAACTGAACTAGCATTGTTGTGCTAGTATGGGCAAATGAATATTATGGTGAATAATTGTAATGGAAAATGAAATTATGGAAAATGAAAAATATAACAAATAAATTTATGGGTTAAAATTATTATGACACTTGATCGAACGAAATTAGTGAAAATGATTTAATGTAATTTCACCATTATGGCAACTGAAGCGTTATTTCTAATGACATTATGGCAAATACAAGTATGGTATATAAAATTATTGCATTTTAAATTATGGCAAACATTAGTAAACCAAATATTCGTAAGCCGCTTTTAGCAGCGGATGTGTCCTGTACATAATTATACCTAACTAACTTGTACGTACCATATCCGACGAATAAATGTCTTTGTCTTTGTCTTTGTAGACGTAATTGAATAATTTATAAAGATTCATCAATAATGATAATAATTAGACCAAAACTATTTAAATCAAAATGTATCTTCCATAACAAAAACTAAACTAGGTGGTAACCAAGTTTTAAGTTTTCCAAAAAAATAAAGTTTTAAAGGTTCGCGATTTATTGTATGACACGGAAACATGGAACTGTCAGAGTTATTAAGATTACAATTTCCTATGAAAGACGCCATCAACTTTTATGTAGGTCCCAATACCGCTTTTGCAATATATTATGATGAACAAAGCAGTGGATCCGCAGCCCATGATTCTGAACCAATAAATCACAATCCAACATAAGTGATGTCATGTTCATAGCCTATCGCAACCGAATACCTCTATAAATCATTTACTTTGAAAGTTTTATTAACTTGTGCGATATGCCAAGAGTTGTATGTAATAATAAATCTGATCTGGATTTGTATTTATATTGATTTATACATATTTATGGTACAGAGGACGTTAACAAAGGCATTTTTTAGGGTTCCGTATCCGAAGGGTACCAAATGGAACCCTAACCCTTCCGTACCCAAAGGGTACCAAACTAAGCCTTCGCTGTCCGTTTGTCTGTCAGCGGGCTGTATCTCATGAGCCGTAATAGGTAGACAGTTGAAATTTTCACAGTGTTTTCTATTGCGGCTATAATAAAAAATTATAAAATAGAATAAAGTAAAAAAAATAAAGGGTAATATTGTACAGTGTAACGGAACCCTTCGTGTGCAAGTCCCGGTCACACTTGGCTGGTTTTTAAGAAAACTTGTGGAAAATGATTAAATTCTGTAGTTATCTACCTAAATATTTAAAAAATTTGAAAAAAAATTACGGAGTTCTGTTATCTTTTCAGTTTATTCTATACTAAAGTTCTTTTACTAGCTTACATTATCGAGCTAGTATAGTGGATCTTTAGACAGTTTGAGGCTAAAACGGAATAACGCTATAGAATAAAAGAAAATCGGGCAGGACATGCCCGATTTTCTTGGAAATAGTATAAATATATAAGAACATAATGGTAATGATGTATCTTATAACTTTGGTAGAAGAGAAACAGCTAGAACAAATCCAAAATCATTCTATTGGCTGCTCCCCAACCTCGAGGCAAATCAATTCTGACACCAAACAGAAATATTGTTCAACAGCGTAGCCACGATGGATGAACATCTGCTATCAAACATAAAGGTCAATTTAGACCAAACCAGTGAATGCACATTCTATCCCCACTATACCAAATTATTTTTGTGTAAACAAGGACAGAACATTCCTTCGTTCAGCTATCCTTAATAAAATGTCAAGCGTAGCATTAAAAGTATGCACTTGCAAGTTGTTCTGGTTCTGTGTTTGTTTGGTCTAAACCCACCTTTAGATGGTATTATTTTTATGCTCCAATGCATAGCAAATTGGCAACAGATAAAACTCCGGACGCTTTCGTTTACTCTGTCAGAACCAGGGCCAAAACATGTATACTATTATCTTTCTTTGATACTAATAGAAATTTTGCTGAAATATAAATTAAGGTAGACACTGATAAGGAGTATCGTATGTAATCAATTCAATATGCTTCGAGTGTGAGCATTACATATGGGTAACGTTGAATTATGATATAATAGTATATTATGATACGAGTGTGCTTTATGGGTCATTACCCAAAAGGCGGCATTGGCGCGCGATCCATAGGCGAGCGCGATAATTTAGCCGAGTGGGTAATGATCAATGCACACGCGTTTCATACGACGTTTTGCAACAAACTTGCGAGGAAAAAAACAGACTTGTTGTAAGAACTTATGCTGGAATAACGTAACTATAGAGATGATAATTTAGATTTATAAAGTTCAACTGACCTTTGTTGCCAAGTACTGTCAATCGGAGCTTCTTTTAAAAACTGTTGTACGTCGGTTGGTGACAATACTTTAGATTTTCGTATTTTTTATAACAACAAAACAAAAACTATAACAAATATTTACGGAAAATGGCGCGCTGGTTTTTTTTTTTCTGCTAGCGATGCGCGCGCATTTGTAAATAAAGGCAAAGGCAAAACCGCTGAACAGCCGATATAAAAATATAATAAACACAAAATAATAATTTGAATACGCAAATTAAGATTAATATGTAGTGAAAAATATATAATTTGACGAAATATTATGTAAATTTATCATATTTTATTTATTTACACAGTAGGCATAAAAAAAGCAAGAAGTACCTACCCACGCACAATGGTCCACCTGAAGGAAAGAACCAAACCCCTTAACTCTCACATAAAAAACAAATCCATTGAAATATGTTCGAAGTTAAAACCGTGAAAACGAACAAGATAGCACGGGTACTTACGTACGTTTAGTATGTAAAAGATAAATAAATTCAGTGTTAAAGCAGTATAATATTCTAAATCTTGAGGGGTCTCCATAATACAAGTACATATAGCCTACGACATTATTAAATAAAGAAATAGGACCGCATCTTTAAACATGGGCTAGCTCCAACAGCATCTTGAAAATCCTAGCCTAAAACACGATTGTTGTCAGTATAATAATTATAAATACATTAAAATAGTTTTTTTTTTCAATAAAGGATTAATAAAATACTCCTTGAACAAATAGTCGATATTTATTACGTCAATCACTAACTTTTCAATGACAAGATAAATTTAGACCAGTTAAAAAGGATGTCGGTTGCCTATGGTCGGTTGTTTGACTTTTGTAAAAATTTAAAATTTATTCCAGTTTTCACTTTTATTGTTAATTAAAATAGTTTAATTAAAAGATAAGAAGCACGCATAGGATGTTAAAGTGGGTGTGATAATACGTGTATCCTAATTAGTGCGTATTCAGTGACACGTAGATATCGCGTTCAATTGCCAGGCAAGTCCAATGTTATTGTTTTTAGGGAGTCGCAGCCAAATCCTGATTAGTTATCTTTGGCATTACAGCACTAGTCCGATAATATAAAGTTAAAAGCACGCGTTTTTAATACACTGAATTATGACCCTAAAAACGGTTCAATAAGAGCTACTTTACGAGGAAGTATGTTGAAAAGTATTTTAGGATGTACTTAGCAGTTGCAAGACTTACTGACTGTCAAATAGATACTTTAGGGGTATGAGGAACAGGGTGTAAAGTTCACTCATCCACCATCAAGTCGGGACATTGTATATATGTCCATCGCGCGGTAAACCCTAATTGCGCGATGTAGGATTTGTGTGACGTCAGGATGTTGTGTGACGTCAGGTCTTTGATGCGTAGTTCGCATGTGGCGATTGTAGATGCCGCCACAATACCACAGAGGATCGAACAATGAAAGTATGTATCAAGAATGTTCTTTACGTCAAGAAAGGATTCTTAAATATTCAACCCCAAGTAGGTTGTATGTGGTTCTAATGTTCAAAGTCGTTTACAGATAAAAGTATATTAAAATGGATGTTGTAGAAGCTTTCCGGTCATTGCATCCAGTGTAATGTCTCATGCATGTGATCATGATTAGTACCCAATTGTTACCAAAGCGAATGCTCCTAGGTCAATGCATTCAGTGCATGGCTATTTCTAACGTTTTCTTTGTCTGAATTATTATAAAGAGCGACGATATTAACGACCAAAATCAAATGACGCTCTCTTCATAAAAAGCGTTTTCAGATGAGGAAGTTCCCAATGCATCTAGTATTCTATATGGATATTTATCACTGTGCATGTTATTTTTTCTGCAAAGGAATTTCGGACTTCCACTGATTACAAATTGATCACCAACCTAATGTTCTCTAATCAATTCTAATGCGATTCTAAAGTCAATATTACACAAGACACTCTCGGTCAGTGTCCGCCTTTAAATGAAAAATTGGACGCGGCTTTATACCCAGCTATTATTATGAGCACGTGCCAACATACATGTGCCAATAATAGACGAAACGCGCGTTGAAACACTCATTAGAAGATCAATGATCTTATTATTTGAATTTCACTCCGATGTGAATGATTTCAAGTGACCGATGAACAAGATCTGACAGATGACAGTCGGTATCCTATTCTTCTTTGATGAAGAAAGTGGTGAAGGGTTGGTTAACTAGAAAGTTTCGACATTGACAAGAATTAAATCTATGATCTATTTGGCATAATATATGAATATTAATTTGGCTTCAATATTGTCAGTCAAAAAATCCAAAATTGTGTCGGGTAAGTTGGGAGCCGGGAGTCGGGTTTGTTTTGTGTCGATAGCTTGATGGAAGGGCGTCGATGCTTAACATCGGTACTAGGAACCTAGTACCAGTTCTGTGATTTCCGCCAATAGATTAACTTTCAGGCCCTTTATTTTTTGCTTACAAAAGGTGGATCTCTAACTTGCTACTAGATGCTCATGTGATCCTTTAAATGAATGCAAAATTCAGAATGACTCTCACCAACATGAAACTTACTGCCTTAGTAAAGTCCTGACCCTGGCACTTTCTCCGTAGCAGTAATTTCCTTTACAATTTCGCAATATCTCTTCAGTCACATTTTATAAACAATGTATGATAGGAACGTCTCCGCTTGGCAGTCTCGGTATCTTTATGCAACACTGACAAGCACCAAACTAATAATGCTATGTTAATATTTGAATGCCATAATAACGTGGAAACAATAGGGAGTTTTATTATTAGGTTAATCACGTGTATGTAAATAAATTGTAATGTATTGTTGTAATAAATTGTCTGAACATGCTGTAAAATAATTCATGATGATGAAGATTTAAGTCTCGATAAGGGACTCTATTTTGTGATGAGCAATTAAAAACAGCACCCTGGGCAGTCAACTCCGCTACAAAAAAAGTAAAGTAGTTAATTATTTTTATCATGATAAGAATTTAGAGGTTGAGGTTCGATTTAGCAAAACTTTCTACTCGGTTTGTTTAGTGGTAAGGCTTGTTCTAAGTCCGCCTGGCTAGCTAAAAGAAAAAGAAAGAAAGAAAAATTGTTTATTCTGCACAAACAAAACGCACATATAAAAGCAAAAAGACATAAAATATACACATACAAAAGTAGCCAAAGGCCCTGTATTCAACCAATAAATAAAATTAAAAAAATTAAAATAATGTTGTTCATTGGTTGATGACAAGGCTTGTCAAAGCCACGGACCAGACTATATTACGTAATAACTCTTAGCACTCTTGCCCCCTGGCTGGAGGCTTTGAGTGTAGAAGCTTAAGGCAGCCACAGGATTGACCGGTTGAGTAGTCATGACCTCAGTGGTCAGCTACGAGATGCCCTACATAAAAAAAAAAAAGAAAAAAAAAAGCACTCTTGTGACATTGGCAAATGACAACAAAAACATAACAAAAGCAGAATGCTAATTGCAGAGTTAACTAATTTGTAACAATTATTAAGAAAAATAATGCTGTGCGTCACATCTGTGTAAGAACAGGTCATTGCTCAGCGAAATGCCGCGAAATTCGGACGAACCCAATGTCAACAGCGCTGGTTTTCAGCAATTACCTATGGAATGACATATTGACGTCCCCCTGCGTGACCTAACACCATCTGATCTAAGTCTGTCGCCACAACAACAATGTTCACAGCACTGTTGTGTTTCGGCAGTTTTGACAGTTAGAGGTAAGAGAAGAGTTCCTCTGTAGTTGAGGATTCCGGGTAAAGCTCGCTTCCACCTTCAGCCTGATCATCACTTACCAGATGCAAGGACAAACTTGATTCCTACCGACGGGACTGGCCCACAATGGCTGAGGACCGAAGTGTGTGGAAAGGCGAGAGAGAGGCCTTTGTGGCCAGTGGGACATAACAGGTGAATTAGATAGAACGTTTCTCGTCAAATTAGACAAGAGAAGAAAATGAACGTGCAGACGACGGTGACGCCACATAAGATATCTTGAGATACAAATCGACAAAATACTTAGTAGTGAGAATAAGATATTTGTAGCCATTACAGTAATTGTCTCAATTCCAAAAGATATTTCTGCTTAACAGATCACGTGCAAATGATAAATTATCTTGTCTTGCACGATTGTGTCTACACCTACTCAACATATTCTATTTTATGTGAACGTCAAGTCGTTATTTTCAGTTTGATAAATTAATAAATATTAATTATGAATTTTCTATTTTAGTCGTCTGATGGGTACATATTCGAACGTCGAAAATTAAAATACCTACGGGTAAAATGTCACTGTTCAAAACATCGCAAATTTAAACATCGATTGTATCGAAATATCGAAAATTCTTATACCTAAGCTTAAAATGTCTAAGATTAAAATGCCGAATGATTAAAATATCGACTGATTAAAAATGTCGATAGTCATTATACCTAAGTTAAAAATTTCAACATTTAATACACGTAAGTCGTCCTAATTATATTTACGTAAAAAATCCCTACTCGTTAAAATATCGAACAAATTATATTTCTGTCACGGCTCCGGCGCTGCGGGGTTTGGGCGGCCCCACGCGAGCTTATCGTCGCAGATGGTTTTAACGCTCACCACCGCAGCTTCGGCTTGCTGACCGGTTTCGCCGGCCAGCCTCAGCCGCGGCAGTGGGCCTTCAAACCACCTGTTCCTCAGCTCGCGGGCCGCCCCACCCCTCCGCGCCTACGCGGGCTTAAATTACACTCTAGGGGTAGGGCAGACAAGACTGCGTGAAGTCGGTTTTGCAGCGATTCGTTTCTGTCACTAAATTATGTAGCACATGACACATGATACTTCATTCATCATTTTGAACTGGAAGAAATAGGTTAGGTTAGGTTAGAACTGTGATCGACCGCGCGTGAGCCGAGCGACCGTAGCGAGCGTTGCCGCGGCAGCGGCCGGCGAACGCTACGTCCAAGTTGCTCGCAGATTTTTTTTTTCCATTTCCTAATTATCCGGGTTTTCGCAATATCCGAATTATCAAATTACCCTCGGACATACATAATAAATAAATATCGACATTTAGGACATTCGTTACTCTGTACTTCGATATTTAGGACATTCGATACTCTGTACTTTCGATATTTAGGTATTTCGATGTCACTTTTGTAGATATTTAGATTTTAGATATATTGGACGTAGGTTATCTAACTATTCGACATTATAAACTTACGTTATTTTAATTTTCGGTTACATGGTCATTCGATATTTAAGTTTTCGATGTTTTGAACATTCACATTTTACCCGTTGGTATTTTAATCTTGTCGGGAGTCGCGAGCCGACTTCCGGCCACCGAATCCCAATTCGTGAGAGTCAAAATGACGGGTGTACCATAGCGAATTAAATTATACCAATTACCAAACAAATGTACCTAAAACATACTATTTTGTACCTAGCTCTAAAAAAAACACTTGATCAGTGGGATAGTTCCTGAGAAATAAAACAACCGTGTCTTGTGTATAAGAAAACACGATAATTATCATTATTGACACAATGCTTGGTTGACGGCTTCGTTAAGGGTCTGGTCACACCCTGTACAACTATATCAATATATCATGATAATTATCGTGTTTTCTTATACACAAGACACGGTTGTTTTATTTCTCAGGAACTATCCCACTGATCAAGTGTGTGTTTCTATTTACTTTAAGGTACTTTTTAGGTTTTTTTTTTTAGTGTAATTACATTTTATGAGTAATGGTTAAATAATAAAATATTATAGAACACCCGCCATCTTGATGTCAATATGGCGGGTGTACCTTAATTTCGAAATAATTTCGTTCTGGAGGAGGTACAGATTTTTTAGAGCTAGGTACAAAATAGTATGTTTAGGTACATTTGTTTAGTAATTGGTAATTTAATTCGCTACGATGATCATAATTAGGTATCATTATTGGGTCTTGTGAGCTGTGTCAGCCTGGAAGTTGCTCCACAAAACCATCTAGTAGGTAGTATTAGGTAGTTCCTTAGCATGACTCATGCATGGGAGTAAACACCGGACTTGACTTTTGAGTTTGAAGTCAAGGACGACTGGCATTGATTCCGAAGAAGACAGCGATAGGTCAAAGGTAACAAAGCTACTTCTCAACCAAGAAAACTAGTACAGAGTGCCTACAGCAAAAAAGACAGTGATTCAAGCACACAATCACTGTCTCTTTTTATCGTAGGTGCTTAATTCTCGGGGTTCTGACCGGTTTGGTCCTGGCATTTAACAAACTGCATTCTTACAACAGAACAGGCACTACCTACCATTCTCCTTTTCGTTAATAACAACAGTTAATAGCAAACAGTGATTATCAGGTTGTCTGCCAAGCGTGGTGGCTGGTGAGATCGCTTTTAGCGATAAGACCGCTCATTGTGACACTCTATGTAAAATTTCTACATTTATATCTGAAATTCATAAGGCTTACATAACTGTAATGTAATGGTTATAGCAAGTATGGCTTGTATAGCAAGTGACGCTTTGACCGGTCTTTTCCGCGGTCTCAGGCCGTGTCCTAGCTAAAAGCGATCGTCGCGCGAAAACGCGATCATCGCTCTCGTTTATATGAATACAAGCTTTTACGATTTGACAAAACATCGAATTTATTTATATGAGTAAGTTTAATATTAATGTATGTATATTATTTATTAAATAAAGTCGCTTTTGTGTCTGTCTGTGTGACCACGTTGTTCTTCTAAACTGCGAATCGGTTTTTTTTTAATCCGTAACGGGGTAGCTCTTGGCCTGTAAGTATCTCACCTGATGGTAAGTGATGATCAGGCCGAAGGTGGAAGCGAGCTTCACCCGGAATACTATCCTGTTAACATTGATGCGGTTTTCTCCATAATTTTGAGAATTTATTCCGGAAGCTTTACGTGTGTAATTAAATAATTATATAACATTATATCTTATAAAGAAATTTCGATGTTTTGTCAAGTCGTAACATCCCTGAAAATCAGGGTGGGTCGCTAGATACTCATTTAAAAGATCGCGTCAATCGCGTATTCACGCGACGGTCGCTTTCTTTTAGGACACGGGGTCAGAAGTTTTCAGACGAAGATATTGAGATTGAATTGAGAGTTTCTTATTGGACTATGGAGGATTGCTAAGCAGTAAAGGTCTACCGAGTTATTTTAATTTCATAATATAGGGACCTTGTGGCTTTGGGTAATAGTGTCTACCTCATGCAATGATAGCAGTCAGGTACTTTTATGATTTTTTGAAAAAATACTTAGAATTAGTCAGTCTGATAAAAATAAAGATGAAAACAATGTACTACCTAGATAACTGCCCAATTTAACGTGTTGCATGATGAAGTTTGTAACAAATAATTGATGTATACAAAGGTTCCCTTGCAGAATATAATCATAGTCATAGTAAACACCATGCCTACGATAATAAAATGATTTTTAGGTAGTAATTATTATTTCATTGGAAGGAAAGCTTACAGAATGACTACATAATTTTACTTAGATTGTTGTGAAGAGAATCAGTAAAACATTATTGCACATACCCACATAATTATTCAAACCGAACAAAAAGATAAAACATAATTTATTCTAATACTACAACAGACTCACCTTTAATTTGCTTAATTTTGACTGATTAAAACTTTCAACTGCACAAAACTATTCTTTTCACTACTTTTCCCCGCTAAAACAAAATATAAAAAACAATAGACGCCACAAATTTTAAATGACCACTTTTGAATTTGGAATGTCACTCGAACGCGCCGAGGAATTTACAAAACGCAAAGGCGTCTTTCATACAGCCTAGTTTGGCACTGACCGCGAATAAAATGGCGGAATTTTCACGGCTGCCTTGATTTTTATGGTGTTCTCTTAAGTAATACTTGGCCGTATGGGTGTTTAATCTAATACAAAGCTGTGGTGTCTTCCGACTTTTGTTGGCAACTACAACGTTGCATCTGCACCAAGGTTATTTTAATCGTCTGCCATGACTTATTGAACTTTTATTGTGGGGACAATTTATTGGTTCGTTTGAACTAAGGGGCCACTGAATACTGACGCAATGATTCATGTTATAATTAAAAGCTATGTACCTCTTTTTATTTGTTTGATATAGTGCGTTTGTCTTGAAAATGTTGTGTAAATAAAATATTACACTTAGGAATTTTATTTGCGTTTGAGTCTATTTTCAAGTCTATTATCGATTTAAATACGGAGACTTCTTAATTCTTGCATTTGTTACTCCAAAATGCAAGAATTAAGAAATATAAATTAAATTACCTACCTTCCTTTATTATCTTTAACTATTTACTTTACAGTTTGTGTTGTGTGCCATCTATTCAGAGTAAGATGAAACTGTTCTGTATCATGGTATCGTAAGGGACAGATTAAAATACCCTACGTTGTGATTTTTAAAGTCACGTACAGATGTCGCCTGGAAACTAAATCAACGGACAACGACTAAATTATTTTTTGTCGGGGATGGTTTCTTTAAATCGGACAGGCCTAGGCAGGCATAATTTACCCAAATAGTTACACCTGCCATTTAAAACATAATAGCTTGTAGTTCAGAGGCTATGTTCGAAGGTTAGTAATTTTAATGGTTAATTGAAGTTGGGTAACGATCATTTTCAGAATAACTAGTCATCATTTTAAAAAGACAATAATAGACGGGGGAAAATTAAAAGTCTTACGTCTATAGTTTTTCAGTACATTTCATCAATCTTAAGAAATTGCTTTTCGAATACATCTTTTCACACTCGTAACTCGAAAAATCTGCTAAGAAGAGATCCGTAGGAGAACCAAGATAACCGACATAGACCGAAGAATTGCCAAACTTAAGTGGCAGTGGGCAGGGCACACTGCTCGCAGAACAGAGGGAGGCCTATGTCCAGCAGTGGACGTCTTTCGGCTGAAATGATGATGGTGAACTCGAAAAAACCTCCCAATTCCCAGATATAGAACACAGAAATGAAAAACCAATGAAATAACAAACGCTAACACAAAACATAGACGATAACAGGAATACGCCATTAAAACATTGACCACAGATAAGTTAAAGAACATTAAAATTCGTGGAATCCCTTTTGCCGTCTCTCGTGATAATCCCCAAAATTGTGGGATACCAACCAAACGCCGGCGAAATGCTTTTTCCAGGCTAACAACGGGTGGGAAATACGGAGGTAAGGAGCCACCAACCAACCGGAGTAAACATAATAATATTTGATTATTCACTAAGGGGTCGATAAAGCAGTATCTTGATGTCACTCATGGGCGCTATTTTAAATCCCGAACATAAGCGAGGGAGTTCTGAGTTAACTCTTGATGAAATCCAGTACAATATTATTGCCCGGCTTAACAAGCCACACGGCTTAGCGGCTTTAACAAGTTGCTTTAGGATAGGTTTGCATGACATAAAATTGGACATTAGCGAGCACGTGTTGTGAAAAACAATTTATCAAGACATGTATGTCGCCCTACAGTCTCGTGTGTCACTGTTGTAGTCGCCTTTCAGGATTTCAGCGATTTTTAGGTTGTCGGCTGCTAAAGCACATTTCTGCTCGCACAGCGAAATGTTGAAATACTGAAGCTTTTTGATGTCTACCGAATAATTCGGTTTGATCAAATAATATTTGATTTCTGGCTTACCTTTAGGAACACGCGAATGGAGTTAAATTCACTGAAGTAAAAAAAAATATTTTATTTCAACCAGTTGGTATTTGATGGCGTTTTGCGTTAGAGTCGCTCTATGTAAAATACTGATATTCAGCTGCATCCGGTTAGACTGGAAGCTGACCCCAACATGGCTAGGCAGATTGATTGGTATTTTTATTGGCGTTTTGGTTGCCTTTTGGCAACAGTCTCTGAGACTTGGGGAAATGTTAACGTTTTTTCAGGCACAAAGCACGGTTTTGAAGGCGGTCAGTGACAGAACTTGTGCGCGAACGCACTTTCAGCGCCAATTTTTTTTTTAACTCCCGTCTGTAGACGCTGCCGGTGGAAATTCTCTGCTCTATTTTTAGGGGATTAATTATTTCTTTAATAACAATGCACAATTACATACAATCGCCTAGCCTTTTCCCAACTATGTTGGGGTCGGCTTCCAGTCTAAACGGATGCAGCTGAATACCAATATTTTACATGGCGCGAATGCCAATCATCCTCCACAACCCATTTGCGAGATAATACGATACAACTTGGCAAAAACTGGTTGTCAGACTTATGGGCTTCAGACTACCCGTAACGACAAAGATCTACGAATGACAGCCGGGACTGATGGCAGAGCGTTTATTCTGACGATGTGCAACGTCGCAAATAGATGTCAAATATTTCACTGTTTTGATTAGTTTAGCAATATTACTGTGTGGAAATAAAAAATGTGGCTAACTAGCGAACTAGAATATTGATTATGAAATGCAATAGTTAATATCGTAACACTGAATGTTTAGTTTTAAATGTAAAAAACTATTTGGAAACTTTCCAAATGCGTTTTATACACCTAAAATGGATACAACATCAAATTCAATGTTATAATTGCAATTCAGTATTAATATTCTAGTTCGCTAGTTAGCCACATTTTTTATTTCCACACAGTAATATTGCTATATGAATCAAAACAGGTAAATATTTGACAGTTATTTGCGACATTGCCAACTTTTAGGATAAACCTTAACATGCTTTCCGAGACACGGAGGAATCTCGATATGTAATGGATGGTCGTGAACCCATTGCGGCAAGCGTAGCAGAAACCTTCGATCGACCTGTCCCACTGTTATCATTTAGTCAAATAGGTAATACAATCGTGTCAAAGGGCCAAATAAAAATCAATAATTGCAATTTGACAATATCAGGCAATATTAAGTGCTACTAGCAATTTAAGAGCGTGTATTCTGAAAGTGGGCTACGTCGCAAAATGATGTTAAATATTTCGCTATTTTGATTAATTTGGCAAAATGACTGTATGGAAATATGAAAAATAGCCAACTATTGAACTAAAATATTAATTATGAAATGCAATAATTAATATCGTAACACCGAATATTTAGTTTTAGATGTAAAAAAAGTAATAGGAAACTCTCTAAATGCCTTTTTTACACTTAAAATGAGTTAGGTACAACATCAAATTCAGTGTTATACCTACTCGTAATCATTATTAATATTCACTAGTTTAAGATATTTCATATTTCCATACAGTAATATTGCCAAATTAATCACAACAGGTAAATATTTGACTGCAATTTGCGATGTTGTCAACTTTTAGAATAAACGCTCATAATATTGCTATTTAGAGACATATTTATCTAATAGATTATAATTTATATTTGTGATTCTGAATACTTACCAGTTCAGTTTTATCACTAAAAGCACTGTTTGCACTACATTAGTTTTATTTCACTTTTACGTAGTAATGCACTCCACGTAGTCAGGAGCACTGTATAAAAAAACTCGCTTTATGTATTCTAGAATTATTATTAACACAGTGAATTTCATTATTTTTTATTTATTTAACTCTGTCTGCAATAAATAAAATTACTGTCTAAGGCACTTAAATTGTATGTTGCACTAAGATAGTTTTTATTACTCGATTACAGCGCAATAAAGAAAGGGCAATGAGTTTTTTTTAATAAGATAAAATAAACAGCAAAACAACAAATCGTACGTAGAGTAGGAGGCCGTATGAGGGATAATTAGCTAACACCAATGTTGACACTGGGGGACCGTATTTAGGTCCATTCTGCAACAACAAATTGACGAATCGAATGAAGACTTATCAGGTTTATTATATACACCTAACTACACTTACATCATTTATACGCACATACCTACCTACCTCCGTACATAAAAAATTTAATTAACTAAAAAAAAAACGCACTAAACACGCTCATAACGCACAAAAAAAACATTTTAAAAACTTTTCAAATAAAGAACGATGTTACTAGAAAATACGACAATGTCTTGTTAGCCAAAGACAGTAATGAAGATTAAGACGCAATTTAAAACCGAGGAAAGCTTTATTTTCCTCGTAATTATATAAAGAAAACTGACCGCCTGGTTAGTGTAGTGTCGCAAGCGCTACTACTGAGCACGAGGTCTTTTTTTTTTTTTTTGAGGGTGGGAAATTACGTGGTCCTGGGTTCGATTCTCAGGTCAGGCAAAGTGTTAAGTATTGGGTTTTTCCATCAGGAATTTCTCAATGGCAGCCTGGAGTCCCATGTAATAGGGGGCGAGCCTATTGCCATCAACCGGGCACAAATCCAGGCTGCGGGCTGCTACTGAGAAATTCCTGGTGGAAAAACCCAGTAACACTTTGATCGACTCATGAATCAAACCCAGGAACTCGTGCTCAGCATTAGCGCTTGCGACCACTAGACCACCCACCACCCACTGTATTAAATGAAAAATATCTTATCTTAACAGAATCGACCTGTTTCAAACTGTGTCCCCCTGACTGTGTAATTCCAATCGTTGCAACATGGTAGGTATTGAAATATGCATCCTAATCATTATTATGGTTCAGCAATGCTGTGGACAATTTTTTTTTCTTTTGTAAAGGTAACTTCGTTCATGACAACGATTATGAAAAGACATAAGCGACATAAAGGACGTATTATGAGTAAATTATTTCTATATTTTCTACTATACTCGTATATTTTAACATATTGCCTAAAAGTTGGAAGGAGCTAAATAGCATTCAAGCGTCAATTAAAAAGGTTTCTTTCGCAAAAAGCATATTATAGTGTCTCAGAATTTCTAACCGAAATTTTTTTTTGTTAAATATTTTTCCTGACACTAATATTAAATTTAAATGAATATGGCTGTAATTTTGACAAGAATCGTGTAACTTAATCTTGTAATTTTTATATCAATCTGGACAATTTGACATAAATCTTTTAATATTGATTAGACATTATTCTTGTACTTGTTTGACATTATAATTTTTGAAGTATCTTGAGTGTTGACATTATATCATAAAAATAATTTCTATTATAGTAACTAAATTATAAATTTTCTAAAGTGCTTATAATCCTAGGTAATATTTCAATTTTTCTTATTGTTAATTATTTTCAATGTTATATAAATATTTGTACGCCGATATTTACGGCTAAACATGATTGGACTCAAACGACGGACTAATATCTTGCATGCTCTTGTATGTATACAATGTTTAAACAAATAAAGAAATCTTATCTTATCTTATTTTATCTTATCTTATGCGTTGGAATGCGTTCTTGACACCTGTCTATTTCATACCAACGAATATGTGTTTTGCCAATTTGACCCTAAGGCCGGTCGCGCGTTTTCGTACGAATTGAGTGCGCACATCTGTATACGTTTTTCTTTGTCAAATAAGTAGTGTTCCGGTTAAATCTCGAAAAATCCCAACAAGTTCGGATTGTTTTCGGACGTGGGAACTACTTATACGTACGTATACGTACGACTATGTCGCACCCAGTATGCGCGCTCACTTTGTACTTGGAAGGTCGGGATCTTTCGTGCGTGTTCGTACATGTACGCACGAGTGAAATTCGTACAAAAACGCATCCAAAGTGCGCGTGGACTTATAGTTACTAGAAATTGTCCAACTGACAGGTGTCAGGAACGCATTCTCTGGACGCTAAACTGAAACTTGTGGTTTAGTAATAGGTACGTAGTTTTCATATCTTATATTCGAAATAAACTTTCTTTCTTTGTCCACCATACAATGATGCTATGTATCTCACAATTAATTGCAGATGAAACGGACATAAACCATTTCATTCTGCTGGGGAAATGGATGCGCCACTTCTTCTTCCCAACTAACCACTAGGAAGTGGTGAAGGGGAGGGCGTTTTGGGGAACCGTATTATGTAATTTTGACGTTCAAATAGTGCTGATGCTCAGTCTAATTTGAATAAATGACTTTTGATTTTATTCAACTTACCCTAAGATGTTACAGCTTCAATTTCCACACAAATCGTTCATGAGTGAATCTAAATTTCATGCCAATCGCTTATCTAAACTATGACGTCACGGGCTGGTACAGAGTTGTGCCAAAACGGAATCTGACGACAAATAGTCGCCGGGTTCACATGCGCTTGATATGCAAACGTCATTTGACGGTAGACTGCGAGCTCGATAGTTTGAATTTAGAACGTAATTCGGTTTAAAGAATTTTTGGACAGAATCGGGTAAAATACCTTTCGTGTGTTATTGAAGACTTATGTGCGGTTAGAAATGTAGGATGGATAACATTACGTTAAGCAGTAGGTAGCTAGGCACATAGCTTTTCTGCACGCCTGCATTTTCTAAACGGGATGGCAGACGTGTATAATATCTAATATGACTATGGTATATAGCATTTCATCTGTTATGTTTAAGTATCATGGAACAGGGGGTCATAGTCATACCTACCTACAAAATTATGTTTTTTTTTAATGTAGGGCATCTCGTAGGTGTATACAGGAGGTTTTCGGCTGTTTATCCGTAGTCGCTTAGTTTATAAGTTGTATGCCCTGGCTGGAGGCCTTTATGTATTAGGGGGTCACATATAATGTATCTGAAGTAAATATACCTTTGCTAATCATCATTTGCCCAGACTTTTCCCAACTACCGGATGCAGCTGAATACTAGTATGGAGCGACTGCTTATCTTACCTCAAAAACCCAGTTACTGGGTAATACGATGCCTCTTGGTAAGACTGGTTATCAGACAAGCACCCGTAACAACTGTCAAAGATCTACAAACGACAGCCGTGGTGACCACCGGCTTAACGTGCTCCCCGAAGCACGGAGGAGTCTCGATATGTAATTGATCCATCTACGGACCTACCTTGGCAAGCGTAGCCTATAGTTTTCAATCGACCCGAATGTTATTATTCAGCCACCTTTGCTGACCCAAATTGAAAATATAATAACATACATAACATAACAAAACATAACATAACATACATAACATAACATCACGCCTTGTTTCCCCAAAGACTTGGGCCATTACATGGGACTTAAACATAACTGGCCAAATGTGGGTGTACTAAAGGTTTAAATAATAATACCATAATTATAAAAGCCGAAAAACTCCACTGCATCATTTTTCATTACAATTTGAAATGTCGACAATTCTCTTCGCCATTATTTCACAGTAGCAAGTTTTTATTTATCGTTTTCGTAATTACAACTAGAGCCGGGCGCCTGCCGCTAAATATCCGCAGCTTATCCGCCTTCGACGGAACCTGTCCGCGGTTATTGCAGACTTACGAGGTTATTATTAGTTATTCTTTCTTGTCTCTCGGATATTTTTTTATTAAAACAGAAGTAGGTATTCGGAAGATTGTTGAACCCTAGAATACTAATCTTATTTTATCACGGCTGTTTACTAATGATCGCCTGGGAGGCTATTTTATAAATAAATCGTAGTTTAGTTTTAAAACTTTTACTGAAATTGAATCATCTTTAAACGAAATAACAGGCAAGCATTTTACCTTTCATAAATTCAAAACGTTATTTTTTCTGGGAATATCTGATTAATCCTGAAATTATCCTTAAATAGTATTACCTACACCCTCTGATACAACCTCACGGAAATCTTTAACAAAAATAACTTTAAGTGTGTGAATCCTGTTTTTTTTTGTGGCTCTAATACAATGTTGAACTTTAAAATGTATCAGTCAAAAAAATACCATACCATACTAATAATCGCCTTCCAGGCGGTCGCTTAGTCAATATTTTTTCGTTGGTAAGAAAGTACAAGCCGATGCGTTCCCGCATTTTCAAATTGACCAATAATACCGGTTGCAGGCGGCCTCTCAGGCCATGATTAGTACTCTAGGGTTAAGAACATACACAATTTTCTTTGATTAGCTTGATTTTAGCTTGGATAGTGAAATAATAAGTGCATCTACGAGTAACAACGTCAGGCGCTCTGTGGGCAGTCTCACCGCATTCAGTCTTTTCGATTCCGAAAAAGCCTTTTTTTGTCAATTCTATTAATCCTTATGTACGAACTGTCGTTGTATGGCCTTAGAGGAGAAGACCGTTTAAAAGATTTACAGTTTAATTAGAAACCCCATACATTTACCAGGATCCTATATATTTATCCATTCAATTTCCTTCTCTACCAATCGGACTAATCTTGGCGTTAGTCTCAAAGAAACTTATGCACAATACCAGGTTTTTTTTACTAACCAACTGGAAGGTCAAAAGGCTTATTTTTCTTTGCTTAAGTTTGTTGGCGATTTCAGATATTTCAGTGAATGTTTTTCCCACAATATTTTCTTTATTGATGATACACTTTTAAAATAAAATAAATTAATAAATCCCTACATTTACCCAAATAAATAAATGGTAGCGATTAACATCAATATACTTTGAGCCTGTAAAAAAACGCAGGTTTTGTACCGTACACTGGGCCAAAAACGGTTTTAAAAACAGTCTTCAAAAACAAAGTGCCTATACAGGCCCATACAAATAAATAAAATGACACAAAAAAATAACAAACCACAGTGTAGTGTATTACTCGGTCACAAAAGGGAACTTGTTCTAAAAATACAATGGAACCGCTACAATGGAGGCCACTCGCGTTTCATTGTTCCTTATGAGGCCTTGCTACATGAGTAGAAACGCGACAGAGACCAAGTCTCCTATTTCTTGGCATTATATGGCACGATCTAGTCATGACATCATCATCCACAGTCTTTTTCGTCCCATTTGCATCGCGTAGGCCTTTATACTTCACTCTTCATATTACTCCTTATTTTAGGCCCATCCTGGTCAGGTCTTCCTAACAAGATTAACTGGCTTGGTCTTCTTTCCGTCAGCATATTTACTCCACCTTCCGTCTCAGCACCTCTAGTCAACAAGTATAGTAATATGGATACCGTATTGGCTACTTTTCAGGTGTCCGTATTTCGAAATAGATAGATTAGTATTGTTACCACTGTCCTTTTGACAGTTACTTTACTTCTGATATCAACCGTCAGAAACCTCTTTGCGACGACAGTAAAGATCTGTGAGTTTTACAGTGTCGCAAAATCAGACGTACCTTAAATTCCTGTGATAGGACTGTACATCTCACTGAGCCGGTTTGTCCACTCACAATGCGTTCGTAAACGTGTATCCTTGCCTTTCGGTGTGCTTTGCACACACACACATCGTTTCGGCATGCAGTCGTATAAATCGCGGTGCGGTGCTTGGTCTTTGTTAGCTATCTACTCAAGTGACAGTAGCGTAACACACGAGAATGGCAGAAAAATATATCAAAACGCTTATTTGTTTAGGCTGTGAGAAGTTTAAATCACCTTCACTAATCATTATCATTCTCTTTCCCTTATTCTAATATATTTGGTATCGGCGCAAGAAGTCTTCTTCTTCTTCACTTCTCTATTAGTCGTCATCTCGGTAGCCACTCCCCGGTCACCCCATTTCTAGCCATAACACAGTCCATCCATCGTTTCTTTGGTCTTCCCATAATCTTATAGCCATCCACATTCATACTCTAACTTACCTCTTCACATCTTCACGTCACCTTCGTTGATATATTTTCTTAATAAACAGCCTATTCAAAATATTAATTTACTTATTTGACAATGGCACTGATTTAAAGAGGCAGTTGTAAATAGCGGTTTTGGTAAGTTAAAAATTATAAATGGCACGTTTAATAACTAGTTCAGCAGTTAAAACTAAGCAGTAAAGTAAACAAAAATGAGTAATAAAAAATAATGAAATGGATCAGTGAATATATAATTGAGCAGGAAAATAATTAAATGGGCGGTAAAAATTATTGAACGAGCGGTTACGTGTGGGCAGTAATAAATCGGAATTTGTCGGTAAACTAACCTATAAGCGGTGTTCTAACCTAACCTAACCCAAATGATTCACCCACAATAGAGGGGATCTGGCGCTCGGCGGCCGCTGCCGCGGCACGCTCGCTGCGCTCGTTCGCCATAACCTAACCTAACCAAAATGGTTCACCAACAATAGAGGGGATCTGGTGCTCGGCGCCAGAGTTCGGGTGTCACCGCTCGCTATGATCTGCCGAACTATTTATCGAACCGCTCATTCCATCATTTTTACCGCTCATTCAGTTATTTGAATGCTCAATTATTTTTAGAATTGACATTGTATGATAAAATAACCGACAAATAGATTTTTTATTTATGTCCATGTTTTACTGTCGCAATAATTAATCAACCGCCAGTAAATTAAATAACTGCTCAATATGTTTTTCAACTGATCATAATAACATCTCGAATATTTAAATAACAGCTCAAAAAATTTGTTCCCTTTCACAATTACGTTATCGTCAAACTCTCTCAAGATTGATATAATGGTGGATAACAGACGCCCTTATCTCAAATTTCACGCTTCGGTAAGACCCCTCTTATCTTTAACGGGCCCATTTGCGATATTACAGATTACTGTTTCCGATGTAGCGAGATTAAATTGAGATAGCCTTATTAATAGAGCGACTCAAATTGTTTATTATGTTTTTACAATATTTCTTATAAGTATTATTTAGATTCTGAGCTCAATATTTTAATAAATCATGAATAAAATAGTAAAATAATCACAAGTTCCAATAGGTATCAGATGGTTCACTCGAGTGAATTTTAATTTTTCTTTCATTCCACGTTCATACGACACGTACAAAATTATGAAGCAATGGACGTTCATCTTCTTCCATTTTGTTTTTCCATCATTCGGTAGACGAGTGAAAGATGCCAAGTGCCGAAATCTATAAACATCGTTGGATTGGTGCACCAATGAATTATTTATTCACCTTTGATTAATTTTGTGTTCAGAAATTTCACGTCGAGTGAATAATGCTAAAAGGTACAAAACCCACGAAAATTTAAGCGTCTGCTATTGGCTTTAATACACCGATACCTACACTGTACGTAATATATCATGTCCAACATTGTTTGTTTGTCTCAAAGCATCCATTACTAACCACGACGCTACCCAGAATCACTACCAAATGCGTAGCGGAGCTTTTAATTTGCTATTTCTGCTTACCATTGCTGCATTCCATATTGAAGGGTGTGTAACATTACAGTGTCTGTAATGTTACACACCCTTCAATATGGAATGCGAAGTACGGCCGTACTTCAATATGGAGTACGGCTTTTCAATTCGGCCTGTTACGTTGGCAAACTCTGGCCAGGCCCACGGCAAGGCCAGAGTTTGCCAACGTAACACGCGGAGTAAACGTAATGTAATGTCGAACGATTTTAGAATTATATTTCCTTAAAATCGTTTGAATTTACGTTACTATTACGTCGCACGTTTATGCTGGGGGTCGCTAGTGTTAAATAGACTCCTAAAACCGTGACGGAGATGTGAATTCACTCGGCAAATAATTAATCCTTGCCGTGTGGTTACAGCCCTCTATACAGGGTGGCAGGGACATCGACGCACAACCTGTTACCATGCATTCAGAAAATGATTCATGATTTACAGGATAATAAAATAAAAAATCTGCTGTTTCCTACAAAAGTGCAATAACTACGCGGTCAAAATGTACAGAACAGCAATTTTTTTTTAATAACCACCAAAAAATTCCAGGGTGTCCGGAATCAAGTACTGAATACATGATAGCAGGTTGCGCGTCGTGGCTTACCATCAGCGGGGTAATTGCGTGACACACTTACAATGGCAATGGCAATGTCATTTTGACAGTTCAACAGCATTCATTGCTTTATTTACGTTGCTGAGCTGACGAACTTTTCAAACATAATTGAAGACATGGATTAGCAATTTCATGCAAAATCTTCCGGCTTGTGATAAAATTGCGATTATAGTGCGGCTTGGATATGGTTCTCTCAAAACCTTCCGTCACAAGACAATGAAATGGTTACTTTTTCTTTAGTTTTTCACACAAACGGTATTTTTTCTGCCCAAGAAATAATAACAAGATAATAAAACCGTCTGAGTTTCTTGAACTATTTTAAAAAGAAGACTTATTGTTCTCATTAGAGGCTCAAAGAACTGATGGGGCATATTTTTTACTTTTACCTCCCTTAACGAGGGTTGAAGTGATGATGAGGGTTCAAATGCTTTGTATGGCCAATTACTTTAAGTTTCTTATAATCCATATAAATTGTTTTGATACAATACTGGACAATTTTTCTTTTGAGCCATTTTATTGTGTTGTTTTAAAAGAAAATACTGTGGTATTGTAGGTTATTAGGTTCTTTAAAGGTAATCTAGCAGTGTACAACGTTATCATTATTTTTGATACATTTTATTGTTTTTAGTAAGAAGTTTGATTTTATACAGGACTGCTGAATGTTAGCCCTTGCCTCTCCCTGGCGATAATGAACGCTCTTACGTCGGATATCCAAGAAGAGGCTACCTGGTGTATGCTGTTTGCCCATGACATTGTGCTGGTTCCCGAGAGCGGCTTAGAAGAGATTGGAGGTGTGGTGGGAAAGATTAGAGACCGTTGGCCTGAGATAAAGTCGGAACAAAACAGAGTACTTATTTTATGATTTTTGCAGTCTCTCCAGTGCCCATATCTTTCGCTACAACGCCCATACCGATCGCTTGTCCAAGGGGATGGCGGAGTAGACCGAGACGTAACGCGCTGGATCAACTCAGGATGGATGAAATGGCGAAAGGTCACAGGAATAACGTGCGACTCCGGATGCCCCCCAAGTTAAATGGAAAATCTACGAGTCCGTGATAAGGCCTGTCGTACTGTATGGATTGGAATACAGGGCCGTGAAGAAGACGGATGAAAAAATATTGTATGTAGAGATGAGAATGTTGAGATGGATGTGTGGAGCAACGATATAGCAATACAGTCAGTATTCCTTCTAGGACATGATAAGTTTAAAAGTGGCTCCAGTGACAGAAAAGTTGAAAGAAAATCGTTTGGCCTGGTATAGTGTGATGAGGAGGAAGGAAACGCATGTGACTAAAAGAGTTATGAATATAAATGTCGATAGATGGAGCGGGAGAGGAAGACCTAAGAAAAATTAATGGATTGTGTGATACAATCCATCCATTTTTCTTAGGTCTTCCTCTCCCGCTCTTGTGTCAGGAATGATATGAAAGAGAACGGAGTGAATGATAGCGTGGCGGTCGACAGGATAGAGTTAAAAAAAAAACGTGTTGCGCTTACTCCAAGTATTATGGGACATGGCAGGGAAATGATGACGTTGAATGATAATTTTATTACTTACTTTTTTTGGAACTACTAAAAAACTAGCAGGAAAACTACCAGCTAGCTGACCAACTCCTTGACAATTCAAAAGTGCATTTAAAATTAAAGTAAATACTTTTAGTTTGAGTTTTGTTTAACAGACAGATAGATGGACTGTCAAACATCCAACTATAAATTTTGAATTCATTCATTCATTCACTCACTCACTCACTGACAGACAACGCACCACATCAACGCACAGCCTAAACCGCTGGGTCTAGAAGCTTGAAATTTTGCACAAGAGTTCCTTATTTAAATAGTGATTGATTAAAGTAAAAAAAAAAAAAAAAATGGAAAGTGACCAGTAATAAAGGATTTTTGAAAATTCATCCCCAAAAGGGGTTAAATATAAAATTAATAATTTATAATTAAAATGAAAGTTGTATGGAAGTTCGTAATTTTTGCCGATGGTAAATACCACCTTTGTTTAATATTAAGTTTGTACCTATTTTGTTTTTTTGTTTTGTTTGTATTATTCCAGTGAGTTACGAAACCCAAAAAAATTGTTAGAACCTATTTACCTACAAATTAAATAAAACATGTTTGAATCCTCGCTAAAGTTAAATTGATCGCGAGTGTGTTCTAAATTCAAAACGCTGAAGTTTTAACCGTGTTAATGAAACTGGTACCGAACTGATAAATTGTTTAGCGGCGCAAATCAACTACTGAATGGAAAAGTTGGGTAGAGATTCCAGTTTAGTCTATACTTACATTCCTTGGTTCATGGATGGTTTGGGTTGGCTAAAAACCCATTTAATTATAATCACAAAATCACAAAAGATTCTGTTAGCTATTATTTTTGTTATTATTTTGTCTGATTATTAAAATACAGTTGGTTTTATCAGTTGTTATCAATTGTTGGACATGCTATGCGACAAAGTAAACGGAAGTATCGACAAACACATTATTACATGTAATTAGATTATTACTCTGATGATTGTATTTTATTTTATGCGTGGCTTCTTTCTCTGTAATGTCCATTACATATTGAAGGAGATACTGTTGAGATGCTAAAAAAAAATATTTTAGCGTATTAGGATTTATTTTATAAATAGAAATATTTAACAGCATTGATGTAAATATAATTTATAATTTAAAATGTATAAAAAATATTTATTTTACGTTTATGAAATTAATTATAACCTATTCTTACTAATACTATAGTAACAGCCTCTTTGACTTTTTTGAAAGCACGATAAACAAAAAAAAAACATTCATTCATCATTCAAAATCAAGTATTTTATTGGTTTTATCCTATTATTTCCTATTAGGTATATAAATGACCAAATAGTGTCGATATTACTGTATAACGAGTGTTTTTTTTTATTGGTTCTGTATACAAAATTGTTAGTGCTTTCTCCTCCTAAATATAATAAACTAATCTGTAACACCTTGTATACTTAACATCTCAGTCTTATAAAACATATAATTGTTATTTAAATGTTTCGTCATCAGAATCATCAAGTGGTATATCATAATCCTCTTCCTCTCCATTCTGTCCTGAAGAACTGTCACTTTGTTGTCGCTCAATCAATCGCTGTTGACTGCTTTTCTGCTGCTGCAGCATCTTGTGGGTGGTCCTCTGGAAGAATCCTCGCTGTGAAGAAAATAATTCTTGGAGACTCTTCACTACAATTAAGGAATTATTTTTAAAATGTTTGTGTTAGAGAACAATTTAAAGGACTGTAGCAAAGAATTTACCTAATGGTAAAAATAATGACCTAAGCTTTCGAAATAGAATTTAGTACAAGTACAAGTCTTGCTAATGAAAAATAACTGAATATCTACCTACTTTTTAGGGTTTCATTCCTCAAAAGGAAAAAAAACGGAACCCTTATAGGATCACTCGTGTGTCTGTTTGTCCGTCTGTTACAACCAATTTTCTCCGAATCTAATGGACCGATTAATTTGAAATTTCGTACACATATCAATTTCTGTGACCCTAACACGGATATGTAACGAAAAGTTTTGCAAACTGTACTGTGTGTCATATCAAATGAAAGGACTGGTTGTGAGGATATCAATTTTTGTTTTTAATTATTTTAAAATAATGACTTTTAAAGATATTTAAGAAATTTACAATTTCAACCTTTTTCTCCGAAACTACTAAGTCTAAAATGTTGAAAAAAATACAGAAAATAGTTCTATACTTATAGATTACAGGAAAATCAAGAAAAGCCTATGGTCTTAAAATAACAAGGTAAATCACTCAATATTGTACGTACAAACTTACATTTGCAGTTGGATCGTATGTAATGTATGTTTTCCAACAACAATGTAAGTTTGTCCTTTGGATAAATTCATCCCAACTACGGAAACCTTCATTGTGTGTGGTCCAACACGCTCTTGGCCGGTTTTTTTTAAATTATCAGCAACTCGATAAAGAACTCATAGTTCTGACGTTTGTGAAATTTTGAAGTACATATTTAACTTGGTAGTGGAGTACTCGTCCTACTGTAGGACGAGTGATAGCAGATTTGTGTCATACTGATGTATTCAAAACTTACCTTATGCATTATGGTCACTATCACTGCCAGAAGGAACAAGCCAAGTAACACACAAATCAGTATTAATGTCCAGGTAATGCTCTCTGGTTCCAGGATCAGCGTAGTGGTCACTTGGAACTCGCTAAAATTATTAACAAACAATTTTAATACACTATATTTAGAGTTAGGCAGAGAGTTCATCATGGTACAGCCACACTTTACCGGTATGTTTCAATATCATGCATTGTAGGGGCGAGCCTATTGCCATTTTAAAGGCATATAAATATCCAGACACTGAGACAGACTGCTAACACTGTCAAATTCTTGAGAGATTCTTAATTATTTCCACACCTATGTAAGTTTACCAGTTTGCCCCACTTAGGAATCGAATCCAAGCTGTTGCGCTTGGGATCACGATCACAAGACAAAAAAAAGCAGTCAATTTAAACTCATCTTAGTTTTTTTTGACAAAATAATAAACTTAAATACTTACGTAAAATTATATTTACTACGAACAAGCAGGAGTGTGGTTGCGTTGTGTGTCATGTTTTCTTTGAGATAATTTCCTTTAAAATAAAAATGTATGTATAGATCAAAAACCAGTAGATACCAAGATATTGTTTGTAATAGCAATAATGAATGGCTGTATTTCACTTAAACTTTGCTGTATTTTATCTGCTAAGTAAATAAAATCAATTAAAAGCATCATTAGGTATTAGTAACTTGTATCTTCATTTGTTATGCAAATAAAGAGGCTTGTTTTGCGTATAACGATGTTACAGATACTCGTATTTTAGTGCAGGACACACTTAGCTCAGCTATTGAAAACATTGATATAGCCTATTCGGATACCGGGATTGTGATGGGGCTTAACTTAATTATAGAAAAGTACCTTCTTTACTGAGGTCCACTTGTAGTGATACATACACTGGGTAAGAAACTTTGGCTGGCACTGACCAAACGCATTTCAGTACACTCAAATTACTTTGTTCACATCCACTTATATTGCCTGTAAAGTTAGCCTGAAAAATGAAATATATGATACTTTAAGTTAAGTCATAATCAAATAATTTCAGGAAGATAAATAGTACACATTGGTGCCGATTCTCTTGTCACAAAAATGGCTCTAAACTAGGCAAAAAATCACAAAAATTTTGTTTATTCCTGTCAAACGACGATTTTCCATTCTGAAATAGACTAAAGTGATTCAACTTAACTATATTTTAGTTTGACAGCACTAAGATGGTACTGAGTTTTTAATTTAGTGAAAATGGCAATTTTGCTATTCTGAATTTGACGTTTTTCACCTAAAATTTTGATAAACGAAACCAGGATAAACCTGACACATTTTAATCGCTAATAAAAAGGTGTGGTATAATATACGTTGACATGAACTAAAATTCACACCAACATCTCGACTTCACGTGCAAAAATAGTACTGTATTTATTTTTTCTTTTGTTTATATCTCGAAAATAGTACGTCATATCGCAAAAATAATGTTAACCCCCCCATAAACCAACTCAACATGTAGGTAATATTTCGTTCAAATTTTTGGACAAAAAATTAAAAATTCCATATAAAATACGTCGAGGCTACACCGCTTGCGCGCCTCCGGCTGTAAAAAAAATCACGGGTTAGGGCAAACTACGGATATGCCCTTTATACAAATACTATTTTATAGAAAGACTTACCTTTTCTGGTCTTCTTATATAAACAACTGTAGCCGACGAGTCTGAGGGTCCAAGATTGGTGACCTGTAATTACGATACAGTATCTTCAATCAAGAGTCAAAATGGACCACATCTGTTCATCATAGAACATTTCATACTGGATAAAACACTTTGTTTGACCCGGTAATCGAACCCAGGACCCTAATATGCAATCTCGTTTGCTATACCAACGAGAGACAATATTGAAATACTTACTTCGAAATAGTGTTTGAACGTAACGTTTGCACCAGCCGCTAAGATGTATCTTGAAACAATTAATGTTGCATTTAGCACAGCTTTCCTAAAACAAAAAATACTCATTAGTATAAGTAATCAATAAGGCAGATCAATAAAACTTTTCATTACCATTGATTGTAACAATATCGATATCCGTAATTTCAGTTGCTTTAAGGGACATTTTGGAGAATACAGAATTTTGAACTTGCCGATTGGTAATTCCAATAAATTTTATTGGACGTAGAGAACATTTTGGCGATTCAGATTACCTATGTTTCTTACGCCCATTGAAATTACGGGTATTGGTCCATTAATATGTTACTAATAATACTTGCCCAGTAACACTGAAATTTGCATCATGCTTAACATTAATTACCAACTCTTTTGTATCATCATTAGTAATATTTCTATACAACGAATCGCTCATATCTGCTCTTATTTTCAGATCTTTATCTTCGGTGTCATTGATATTATGGTTCATATTGTAATCTAATTCAATCTCCCATACAACGTCTTCGTTTCTTAGTAAAGGAGATGGAACATCGCAGGTCATTTCCAGGTCTTGAAGGGAGCAGGCGCTTGGGATTCTTTTAGGTGGCATCGGGAGGGAGATATTCACTTTAGCAGCATACGCTGGTTCTTCTGTATTGAGGATCGTGAGCCGGGCTCCTAATGATGTGTTTGATCCAGGAATATAAGGGCTGGAAACAATGTGTTACTTGAATGTGAAAGTTAAATAATATTATGCTGATTACTGGTTATTATAAATGAATGAAGTAATATAATAGACATCGTAGCCCCCTATCTAGCTGTTACTTTTAATAAATGTGTTGATTTAGGAACTTTTCCTGACCTCATGAAGAATAGTAAAGTCATACCATTATTTAAATCAGGTAATAAAAGTGACGTTGGCAATTTCAGGCCTATTTCTATCTTACCAGCATTTAGCAAAATATTTGAAAAGTTAATACTCAAGCAGTTGCTTAGACATTTTAATTTAAATAGCCTCCTTCATAATGAACAATATGGCTTTACAAAAGGTCGTTCGACTACAGATGCGGGTGTTGCTTTGCTGAAACACATATTTAACGCATGGGAGAACTCGCAAAATGCTATTGGGGTTTTCTGTGATCTCTCCAAAGCCTTTGATTGCGTGCACCATGACACGCTTTTGCGTAAACTACGTCATTACGGTGTGCAAAACGAAGCTCTCAACGTTTTAAATTCGTATTTACATAATAGGTCCCAATGTGTAGATGTTGATGGTGTGAAATCTTCTGGGCTACCAGTTCAGTTAGGTGTACCTCAAGGCTCAATACTGGGTCCATTCTTGTTCTTAGTGTATATCAATGACTTACCATTCTATTTAAAGGGTATCTGTGAAGTTGTACTGTTCGCAGATGATACCTCTCTTATTTTTAAAGTAGACAGGAATAGACAAGATTTTGACGATGTAAACAGTGCACTCTCAATGGTTACGGATTGGTTTACGACAAATAACCTAGTTCTAAATACTAAGAAAACGAAATGTGTAAAGTTTGCCCTACCAAATGTTAGAAATCTAGGTCCCAACATCGTCTTAGATAAAGAGGTGCTTGAATCTGTAAACTCGGCGGTTTTTCTGGGCATAACAGTAGATGCCAAACTTCAGTGGGGCCCACATATATCGAGCCTAGCGGGAAGGCTCAGTTCAGCCGCCTACGCCGTCAGGAAAGTAAGACAATACACTGACGTCGATACAGCTCGGTTAGTCTATTTTAGTTATTTTCATAGCGTTATGTCCTACGGTCTTCTGCTGTGGGGCAAAGCTGCTGATATTCAAAATATATTTGTTCTTCAAAAACGAGCTGTTCGCGCTATTTACCAGCTTGGTGCCAGAGTTTCTCTGAGAGATTTTTTCAAAGATATTGGTATCCTCACGGTGGCATCTCAATTCATCTTCGCCAATATCTTATATATTAGGCAAAATATACACTTATACACTAAAAACAGTGATTTTCACAATGTTAACACTAGAAATAAGGACAAACTACGAGCTCCCTTTCACCGGCTTCATAAGGTTCATAACTCATTTGTTGGGCTTTGTATAACCTTTTATAACAAGCTACCCTCTTCTTTGCTAGATTTGCCTTTTAATGCGTTTAAAACGAAAGTAAAATCCAATCTTTGTTCAAAGGCATACTATTCTATCAACGACTACTTAAATGATAAGAATAGTTGGTCGCTGTGATTAACTCAAGACAATGTTTATGTTCTTTCTCCAGCTTACGTACTGACAAGTTATATGAGTTTATATAATTGTTTATTTTATTTGACTTTTTAAGTCAAGTTATTTTAATTTAACTTCAATTTATTTTTGACAATATCTACTCATCACACTGTTTTTTTATGAGTTGTATTGCAATATGTGGTTAGCTAGTGACCTCGACAATTGATCATATTATTTACTGTTATTAGTAATTAACTCTTTGTTTATTTATTTTACATCGATGGTCCTAGTTTATCATTTATAACTTCCAGTTACAACTATATGTAAGCGGGCACGCCCTTTATGCCTGGAGGCTTTTTTATTTAGATATTAATTCTGTTTACGTTTAGTTTTTTTTATTTCGGCCTGAGTATCGATGATTGATTGGTTGAGTTCTCGATGATTTTGTTTGGTATATTGGCGTGTGCTAGCTAACATATGGCTAATAATTTGAATTATGTTTTGTGTTGCGTAATGTAAATTATTTTGAATACTATTATATAGAATCTTTTTTTTTTGTTCTTCTAACTGAACAGACAGCTGTGCTGCTGGGGAGTTTGTTGCGCCACTTCTTCTTCCCAGCTAATGCACTAGGAAGTGGTGAAGGGTGGGCGTTTTGGGGGACTGTCTTATGTAATTTTGACGTTCGAAAAGTGCTGATTCTCAGCCTAGTTTGAATAAATGACTTTTGAATTTGAATTTGAATTAAATGAGTTTGAATAAATATTCTTTTGAGAATTCTAGGAAAGACCCAAGAAAGACGACCAAGTATTTTTAAAGTAAATCAGGCAGTTCTGATAATAATAATAATAAATACTTTATTTCAGACCATGGTGTCCATTTTGTTAGTAACAATGTTCTTATAGACTAGTGTTAGTAATATTTAAATCTATCCACAATAAAATAAAGTAAATTCAACAATCACTACTGCGCCATTCCATGACAAATGACGCAGCAATGATTGATAAGAATCTATTTGACATGTTTCGGTTTTTCAATGATTATAATAACAGTTTAAAGAAGTAATAAAAATATTATCTTACTTGTCCAGAGCTTCCAAGGTCATATCCAGCCAAGGAGTACAGATCAGATCTTCACCACAGTCTCTCAGCAGCTGAATGAGGAACGTAGTCTTCAAAGTGGAGGCTTCGGATAACCTCGCAGCGTTCATCAAAAATGTTGTGGAATTCACTGAAAAAAAAAAAAAACTTTACGAATTGATGTTGGTAAAGCTTAAAGCTTATTGTGAGGACTGTCATGTGTATTCATTAGTTCATTGAGACCCCCTGTTTTTATTCTTACCTTTCATTAGTTCGTCCGGTTCTAGTTGAAATATCAAAGAAATTGGCTTCGACAAGTCGGCAGTTGGCTGAAAGAAGACCATTGCATAATAGTTCGGGGTTAAAGAATTTCTGAACTCAGTTTAGTTTCTTAATTAAATTAAATGAATTGAAATTGTTTATTCTGTAAATGGGATATCGGAATCACTTTTACATGTCATAATAATTAAAAAACAAATGAGCTAGATGAGTTCGGTATTTCATATCAGACTACTCAGAAAAACAAACTCAGAGTTCACAGTCTCTTTTAAAGTCCAGACATAATCATGGTCAGGCCATATGAGGACCATGTAGATTAGTGTCTTTGTTTTGAGGAAAGAACCGTGTGGTTCTTTCCTCAAAACACAGACACTAATCTATATTGTACATAACATTGGTATTGTAAATATACACATATTTGAGAAGACCTGTCCAGTCAGTGCAAGTATTTGTCAGAAATCGTGGAACTTAAATCAGAACATAAGGAGGTCAACTAGACGAACAATACCAAAGAAAGGACATTTGGGTAGCCGCATAAACTACTCAAACTGCCAGACCATCATTAAAACTAACTGAAAACGAATAGAAAATAAAAAACTATCCACATAGTCCTCACATTCACAATAATTAAAATAATAAAATACTTTACAAAGTAATCATGTCATTTTGTATGTTATATTCAACGATGACAATGTTTATATAAAACTGGTATATTTTAATGATTTTACTGAATAATTACTATATAAAATATATATTTATGGAATTTCAAAATCTACAGGAGGTTTTTACGTATCAGCTCGTACGATATCTTTCGATCTAAGTTTTTTTTTTTAATACTTCATAATACACTAAGTGAAATACAATATTTAGGATACTACTTACATTCACTTCAATAGATTGCTCATCACATATTTCTATTCCAGGCTTCACTTTTACAGTATATTTAGAATCTCCAGATAGCATTGCTCTATTGAACTCTGGATCTACATCGATTTTTGCAATCATACCTAAAAATTATGATTTTTGGTTAGTCCAATTAATTCTTAGATAATATTTTTTTCAAATGAGCATTTTGTGAACTCTGGATCTACATCGATTTTTGCAATCATACCTAAAAATTATGATTTTTGGTTAGTCCAATTAATTCTTAGATAATATTTTTTTCAAATGAGCATTTTGTCTATCTCATTAAAAAAAAATTAGGATTGGATGCTTTTAAAGTTTCAAGTCAATTATTACCCAAATAAAAAGTTATAGAAAAACTCTGAGGAGATCAATATGCTATACTAACTTATTTCCACATGTGGCCAAGACTTGATCGATGGAGCTGACACACAGAATTTTGCTGCAAATGTTGTAGTATTCTGTGGCAGGTTTATGGCATTAGGAACATTGATACCAGCGTGCACATTCATAGTTGGAATACACCGGTATAGGTACGACGTTTGACTGTTATGGGCCCCTATGGCAAGGTCTGAAACAAAATTATTGATTACCTTTTTCCAATCGTAAATAAAATTAGAGTTCTAATTTTCATTATCCAAGATGAGCGACATATGTATTTTAATTTCTATCATACGATTTTTCCATCTATGACGAATTAACGTTTGTTAATTGGGCAACTGCTTTTCAGGTAAAAGCACTCGGACAATAACCACTTACCACTACAATTATTTTGATCTACATCAACTCCTTTAGCTATGGACCAACCAAAGCCTTGCGCGCCTACAGGCTGGATCCGTTGCACGTTATTCGTGTTCAATCCCTTGGCATATCCCTTATAGATATATACTGCCCCTTTTCCATCGTCTTCCCATGGCGCTCCTATAGCAATATCTGCAAAATAAAAGTAGGAACCTACTGTAAGAATACTGTGATGTGTTATTGGGTTTTTCGCTAGCAGCAAGGAGTCTGAATTTGTGCCCAGTTGATGGCAATAGGCTCGCCCCCTATTACATAGGACTTTAACATAATTGGCGAAATGTGGTTGTGCTATGGGTGCAGTTCTGCCGAACCCTTCGGGAAATACAGGCGTGATGTTGTGTTACGTGATATGTGTTAAAAATACTGTTCTTAAGAATTACACGATTTTTTTATGAAACTTAACAGAAAGTGCTATTATAGTATTATGACTATAACATTCTCATTAAAAAAATCACCACGAATTTCGTGCAATCAAACATAAAACTACATAAAAAAACAATAACATACAACACAAGAAGTAAAAACAAGTTTCAACTAATGACTGCATGAGCATGGACTAATTAAGGCAAAAAAAACAATACTAGTTGAGGTGGTACAGCTGTTCAATAATTTACCGGAGGATTCAAAGGAGTGTGATAGTATAAACATATTTAAAAGCAAAACTTAAGAAACATGTATGTTTCCTGTAACCAATACCCCAGAGGCAAATATGATAATTATAATTACTTAGATGTAAGCACTTTGTATCTCATTATAAGTGAACTGTTATTTATGTTCTTATGAGAAATAATATATATTCATATCATGACAGATTGGGTATTTCAAATAGAACAAAATTCCCTTACATCAAATAATGTTACAATAATTCTCTGATTTTCGGAATTCAAAAGGCTGTTCTAAACCCAGCTTAGCAATTACAATTATGTTAGTTTTACCTTTAAACCCATCTCCATCAATGTCACCGAGATCAGCGATAGAGATTCCAAACCATGCTCCATTAGTACCAGACCCTGATACATGACCATGTTCTTCTAAAATAAACTTAGAACCCTGAAAAATTAAAAGCAATATTGTTATATTTTCTGTAAATATTCTACGTCTTTGTATTATCTAGGCAGTTTTTGTTTAAACTATGTAGATAGTACTAGCATTTTCTAACTGACGAGCTCTGACACTTGTGATGACATCGCCATCGGACATAGGCCTCGCCGAACCATGTCCAGCGCCTATGTCCAGCTATTAGTGGAAATCATTCGGCTTAATGATAATGATCTCTGAGTTGAAATGCCAAAGTAAGGTGAGAGGTCATGGTATCTTCGAAAATAGATATATTTTAAATAATACAGTACTCTATAGAGCATGAAATGGCCGCGCCGGCAGCGTCTAGAGATGGCAGTACTAATTAGATTCGTGGTGCCAAAAGTTTGTTGAGCGTTCAGCTTCTTCAATGCCGTCAGTTTCTTTACGTCATTTGTGTCGTAGTGCAAGTAAACGGTTACACCTTAGTTTGTATGGAAAGGCTTGACAATGCCACCTCTACCAGTGACCGCCGAGGCATCTGCAGAACTTCAAAAGCTCTTTTTTAGTTTAACTTACCTCGTCTTTAGTCAAATAAACAAACACAGCTCCTTGATCATACGGTAGACCACCATCATTCTTCACATAGGTTGGTGCTCCCACTAGTAGGTCATCCATTCCATCACCATTGATGTCTGTGCAGCAAAGACTGGCTCCAAAGTAGGAACCACTTTGAGGACCCTTGATCTTTGCCTTGATGGTTAAAGCTTTCAGTTCTTGGGTTGGCGGCTCGAATATTAGCACCTGGGACATTAAAGAGATACATATGTATCACCTACATAGTGGAAGGTGAATATAATTAAATGTTGTTATCTTACTACTATTAGACTAGCAAAAGAAGATGGACGTTCAAGCAGTAACAGTTTATATATTTTTACCATTACATGAACCATTCCTATTGGTCAATAATATACATTTAGTTCGAAAAAAGAAGAAGTTGAATCCCAACAGCTTTATTTGCCAGCTTCTTACTTCCTTTTACTCCGTGTATTTTCCGCTAGTAAAACTTTACAATATTTTTGCTTTTCTATAGTACCCTAAATAGTTTTGCATATTATCGCTTACCTGTCCACTTGCAATATTTGACCGAGGAGCTCCAGACACGTATAAGACGTTGCCATCTTTTTGGAAAACACCAGATTCAACACTGTATCCTACCAAAATGAATAAACATAAAAAAATTCATCCAAACGTGGTCAATGAAAATATCTACTAAAGTACACGTAGTAAGAACAATGATTTTACCGAAATAATCGTCAGGTCCGCAATCCTTTGTGAGGTAAGGGTTGGCTGTTGGCAACTTGTTCATGTATGTTCCCGTGTCATTTGGGTAGAATGACATGCTAACAATTCCACCTGTAAATAAAATATTATACGATATGGAGACGATAATACGACAGTAAATGGAGTTTATCTATGAAATAATTTCTAAAATCGAAATTAAAAAAGTGTTTATTTTTTTAAACAAACTAAATAGCAGTGATGAGCCGACTATATGTTTTGCCAATCTTTGACTAGATATTTTATATACTTAGCGACTATAAATTTATGCGTACCAGGATCAACCACGGCATAGACGCGTTTAAGTATTTTTTGCTTAGCACCAATCATTTATAAAAAAATCCCAATACCTCTAAGACAAATGCCTACTGCTCTGTTTAAAATACATTGAAAAAAATTCTCATAGCCAAATGCTTTAAATAGATTCCTATAATTACGACATTTTCACAATTTGACCCTCAAATCTGTAAAAATAATATTTTTTGTTCCCTTTTATAATTGCATTAGGATTAAGTTATTAATTCTCATAGTTTGTTGTATAAACTCAAATTTTTTATGGTTTATTCTAAACCAAAAACATGTTTTTTATACGCCTTAAATGATAATACATGCAGATCTACCTGTTATTTTAAGACCTCGTACATATTATTTGATGTATGTTTTACAATAAATATATTCTATTCTATTCTATTGGATTTATTATTTGTTTGTTTTTTTTTAATCTTTAACAAATCTTAATCATTTTAAACAAAATGTATTCTTAGCTACTGCATTTTTGTTCCTTCTTCTCTTCTTATTACAATGTCTGTCCAACATAGCTTGTTTGGTAGAATGTTCTTCGTTATTACCCTTTATTTGTCTGCAATAAACAGTAATCTATCTAAAATATCACCTGTCCACTGAAGAAGTCCAGGAGCCCCAAGAATGACAGTGTTCATCTTGGTGACAGCTACTGATGCGCCTGCTTCACCGTACGCGTAGAAGTTGAGATGGGTTCCGTATTCACCATACTCTCTTCTGGTGCCATCTGTTACGTAGGCTTGACGATCTGGTTTGGGAATAAAGAAATATTTATGATTTTCTACAGAAAGGTCAGGTCCGTACCGTCATAATCGATTTAGGAACAATGTAAAAACAAATACCATGTTATTGACTTAATAGCGAAAAATAAAAAAATATTAAATATTATACAATGCTGTTGTTTTAAAATAATCAACTATTCAAACAGTGTAACTCCAAAAACAGGTTTCTGTTTGATGTACGTAAACATGGTAATTTTCTTTTCATAGAACGTAAAAAAATATGTATGAAACGTCTACTTTAATACTTATAGTGTTTTATTTAAAAGCAGTAGAACGAAAACTAAACTTAAAAAAAAATGTATTTCACTCTGTTGTAAACCTAGTAAAAATAGATACAATGTTGTTCTTATCAGGTGTCGGTATGATTATCAATATAAGCTACACTTACTGTATTCTTTTAAAGGGTAAATAACCCTATTTCCTTTGTTGGATTGAAGAAAACTGACGCCATTCATAAGCAGATGTTTTTTTCCATATGGCGAAGTCCATCTTGGGGCATTTATCTAGAATAATATATTATTATGATGAGCTCGATTCTGAAAATCGGTTACTCATACAATATGTTTTATTGCATTTTGTTATCATGCTAATAACAGACTGGAGGTTTGTTCCGACATAAAATCAAAACTCATTTATTCAAACTAGGCTGAGAATCAGCACATTTTGAACGCCAAGCTTACATAATTAAGACAGTCCCCCAAAGCGCACCCTTCACCACTTCCTTTAGCTGGAAAGACGGGTGACTAATGTTAGGTAGGTACTAGCGATTATATAGGTTTTTCAGCGAATAAAATATGACTGTAATTTTAGAACTTTTACCTTAACCTTTTTTTTCGCAAAACAACAGGCAATCGTATTTCCTCAAACACCGGTTATTAATTCTTTTGTTTGTAATATTTGCAAATGAAGAGTAAAATATCCTACCATCAACCTTCCATTAGGTAGAAGCACCATGGTTGCTCCAAACCACATGTCATCTCTCAGAAAACCTGGCAGCAGCCTGTTAAACATGTTCTCGTTACCTGAAATTAAGAGGAAGTTTTTGGTAAAATATACCTAAGGTCCCAACAGAATTGGGCACGCCACAATTGCGGCGGTAAGGCCCCTCTTTGAGGAGTGGCTAGAGAGGCGCCACGGCGTCCTCACCTTCCGCTTGACGCAGGTCCTCACCGGACACGGTTGTTTCGGGAGGTTCCTGTTCAGGATAAAGCGGGAGGAAACGCCCGGGTGTTACCATTGTGTGGATCGCCCGGAGGACACGGTGGAGGTCTGCCCGGCTTGGGCGGGGCACCGCCGTGTCCTCACGGAGGCGATCGGCAGCGGCGATCTTTCGCGTCCGGCCCTGGTTCAGGCCATGGTCCGGAGCGAGAGTGCATGGGAAGCCGTCACTTCCTTCTGCGAAGCAGTAATGCTCGCGAAGGAGGAGGCGGAGCGCGCGAGGGAAATGCAAGATGCGCGCCCTCGCGCAACTAGTCGCCGCAGGAGACGCCCCGGGCGTCGGGAGTCGCGAGCCGACGTTCGGCCACCGTAGGCGCGGGCTTGCGGACGGTGGGCAATGGGTAGCTCGCCGTCCGATTAGGACCAGGCCCGGGTCGACGGCGCATTGTGTTCCACGCGCGCCTCAAAGAGATGTCAGCACCAACAGACGGGGTCCGTAAGGGCCAATGCCTGCCAGGGTTGCGAGTTTGTCCGAAAGGGATATCGCGGCCCCGGCACACAGGCAACGGAAGGAACACGGGTGGGTTTTAGTCAGTAAAAGTCTGACACTCCCTCTCGCTCCGCCCAGAGCGGGAGGAGTCATTTGATGATTTCCCAACCAAAAAAAAAAAAAAAGGTCCCAACAGAATAGATACACTCGGCTACCGAACAAGCTATCTACTTCCAGTATAAGCTGATCTCGCATTGTATACCTGTGGGGGTTTCCTTTTGTAATAGTTTTTAGTTTTAAAGTTATTTAAGAAAATAGATGAAAGTTAACCAGGGGGCCTTAACTCCGAAACTACTGAGCCTAAAACTTACAGAAAATTGTTCTATAGTTAAAGATTTTTATTTTATTTATTTGGGAAAATAAACGGTTACACATTACAATATTACAAAATAATTAGAGCTAAGTAAAGAGTGAGCAAATATATAACCCACGACATTTTCCACATAATATTAAAACAGGATATTAAAAATTATTACGATGTGCGATTACAATTACATCATAATTGTATGCATAATGTGGTTAATGATAAATCTTAACAGGCATGCAAAAATAATAATAGAATAAATACAGTCTATAATTTAAACATTATGGAGTTAAATCTATGATTGTTTTGCGAACAAGGCATCGAAATTTTCCAACAGAAACAGCAAAGATGTCAATATTATGGAAGGTCTTATTATACTGATTGGTAAGGCGTCGTAGGGGCGCTCGTAAGCCTGCGTTCGTATGACTAGAAGATACAGCAAATATGTAGATGTCGTGCACGCACCCCTCGGCTTATGGTTGTTCTAGGTACTACGTAACAAATATTATTACTAATATACATACAATTATATGTGTTGTTACAGAGGTCAAACAAAAACATTGTTTCCAAAGTAATACGTCTGGCTTTAAGTTTTTGTAGATTAAACTTATTTAAAAGATCACTATAAGATGCATATGTAATTAATAATTGTTCACCTGGTGCCAGTATTAGCCAATTAATTAATAATATTAAATTGACAAAAATAAACCCCGGTTCCACTATTATATTATTATACGGGGATAGTTTAACTGTCAGGAAAAAAGACATAATTGAATGTGTCCATTTGATGTTACATCTCAAGGAGACCAATAGTTGTAAATTTATTTTCTGTGCCTTGCCTTATTCTAAATATTTGTCTAATGAGAAAAATAGGCACATTCATAAATTAAATATGTTAATTTATAATAGGACTTGTCGTCACAATGAAGCTATTTTATACTTTGATTGTAATCAATTTATTGCTGATTACAAACTGACAAATTATACTATGTATTTGCCACCTAGTTGTAGGAGACAAATTGCTAATCTTTTAGCATACAATATACACAATGACACTGGTACTTGTAGTGTACCATCGATTACTGTTAGTAGTGGTACTAACACTACTTTTGATACGCCTTGTAGTTTAAACTATTAGGTGCGCCAACGGATAAGCCGCATATGTTCAATGTTGTACATCAAAATATGCAGGGTCTGTCTGGCAAAGAACTAGAGTTAAGTTTATTTATGGAAAACTATGATGTTCAGGTGTTATGTTTGACTGAACACTGGTTGAAAGAACATGAAGTAGTGTTTATCAATGATGATTTGTTTACTGTACAAAGTGCATTTGTAAGAAAAAATGCTATTCGCGGTGGGTCTTTAGTTCTTGTTTCAAACAAGTTGAAATGTAAACAACGTTTAGATTTAGTTAATCTTTCTATTGAGCGCACTATTGAGTTGTCTTGTGTTGAACTAGAGCGATACGTTATAATTTGCGTTTATCGACCCCCATCTGGGGATTTTATTCGTTTCGAATTGGTAATGGAGGATTCACTCAATAGGCTAAAATCAAGTAATAAAAGCATAATTTTATGTGGCGATTTCAACATTAATATTTTAGAGGTTACTCCATTGAGTATTAGACTTCTCAATCGGTTCAGGTCTTATAATTTAATTAACTTGTTTTTTGAACCTACTAGGATCACGGCATCTTCGTCGATTTGTCTCGATAATATTTTTAGTGATTATGATGCCAAAAATAAAATAGTTTTAAGTGACTTAACGTCTGACCACTGTGGTTTATTGGCTAGCTTCCCTATGCCATTAAATAAAAAGCCTCATAAAATAGAATGCAGGCCTTATACAGCTACTCGTTGCATCAAGTTTAAAAACAATATAGCTCATAGAATTACACCATCTATAGTAGAACACCAGAATCCTAATGAAATTTATGGAGCCCTTTTTGATGTTCTGCAAAAAGAGTACCAATCTACTTTTAAGACCAAAACCATTAACATTAATGGCACCTCCGTTGGCTTTAATCAATGGGCTACTCCAGGTATTTATAAAAGTAGAGCGACACTATACGAGTTATATGGTTTGAAAAAATACAGGTTTGATACTCCTTTCCTAGAGTATGTCAAAAAGTATTCAAAATTATTCAAAAATATTTGTGCTTTTGCTAAATCTAAATTTTTAAGCGATACAATTAAAAAATCTAATAATAAAGTAAAAACCACTTGGAAAATTATTAACAATGAAACGGGTAAGTCCGTTAGACATGAAAAACAACTTGAGATTATGGTAGACGATAAATTAGTTAATACAGCAGCCGACGTAGCCGAGGCATTTAATGAGTTTTTTGCCAACATACCTATAACTACGACTCGCTCCTTGAATTCGTCCCCGTCTAAAGCTGAAAACCTTTTGCATAGTAGTGTGCCTAAATGTAGTACCTTATTTAGCTTCGAACATGTAACGCCTCGTGATGTAGTTAATGTTTTTAACACACTCAAGTCTAAAAACACGGGTGATTACTGGGGCATCTCCATTAAACTTTTAAGTAATATAATAGACATCGTAGCCCCCTATCTAGCTGTTACTTTTAATAAATGTGTTGATTTAGGAACTTTTCCTGACCTCATGAAAAATAGTAAAATCATACCATTATTTAAATCAGGTAATAAAAATGACGTTGGCAATTTCAGGCCTATTTCTATCTTACCAGCATTTAGCAAAATATTTGAAAAGTTAATACTCAAGCAGTTGCTAAAACATTTTAATTTAAATAGCCTCCTTCATAATGAACAATATGGCTTTACAAAAGGTCGTTCGACTACAGATGCGGGTGTTGCTCTGCTGAAACACATATTTAACGCATGGGAGAACTCGCAAAATGCTATTGGGGTTTTCTGTGATCTCTCCAAAGCCTTTGATTGCGTGCACCATGACACGCTTTTGCGTAAACTGCGTCATTATGGTGTGCAAAACGAAGCTCTCAACGTTATAAATTCGTATTTACATAATAGGTCCCAATGTGTAGATGTTGATGGTGTGAAATCTTCCGGGCTACCAGTTCAGTTAGGTGTACCTCAAGGCTCAATACTGGGTCCATTCTTGTTCTTAGTGTATATCAATGACTTACCATTCTATTTAAAGGGTATCTGTGAAGTTGTACTGTTTGCAGATGATACCTCTCTTATTTTTAAAGAAGACAGGAATAGACAAGATTTTGACGATGTAAACAGTGCACTCTCAATGGTTACAGATTGGTTTACGACAAATAACCTAGTTCTCAATGCTAAGAAAACGAAATGTGTAAAGTTCGCCCTACCTAATGTTAGAAATCTAGGTCCCAACATCGTCTTAGATAAAGAGGTGCTTGAATCCGTAAATTCGGCAGTTTTTCTGGGCATAACAGTAGATGCCAAACTTCAGTGGGGCCCACATATGTATATCGAGCCTAGCGGGAAGGCTCAGTTCCGCCGCCTACGCCGTCAGGAAAGTAAGACAATACACTGACGTCGATACAGCTCGTTTAGTCTATTTTAGTTATTTTCATAGCGTTATGTCCTACGGTCTTCTGCTGTGGGGCAAAGCTGCTGATATTCAAAATATATTTGTCCTTCAAAAACGAGCTGTTCGAGCTATTTACCAGCTAGGTGCCAGAGTTTCTCTGAGAGATTTTTTCAAAGATATTGGTATCCTCACGGTGGCATCTCAATTCATCTTCGCCAATATCTTATATATTAGGCAAAATATACACTTATACACTAAAAACAGTGATTTTCACAATGTTAACACTAGAAATAGGGACAAACTACGAGCTCCCTTTCACCGGCTTCATAAGGTTCATAACTCATTTGTTGGGCTTGGTATAACTTTTTATAACAAGCTACCCTCTTCTTTGGTAGATTTGCCTTTTAATGCGTTTAAAACGAAAGTAAAATCCAAGCTTTGTTCAAAGGCATACTATTCTATCAACGACTACTTAAATGATAATAGTTGGTCGCTGTAATTAACTCAAGACAATGTTTATGTTCTTTCTCCAGCTTACCCACTGACAAGTTATATGAGTTTATATAAGTAATTGTTTAATTTATTTGACTATAAAAGTCAAATTATTTAAATTTAATTTATTGTTGACATAATCTACTCCTCACAATGTTTTTTTTATGAGTTGTATTGCAATATGTGGTTAGCTAGTGACCTCGACAATTGATCATATTATTTATTGCTATTAGTAATTAACTGTTTGTTTATTTATTTTACCTCGAGGGTCCTAGTTTATCATTTATAACTTCCAGTTACAACTATATGTAAGCGGGCACGCCCTTTATGCCTGGAGGCTTTTATTAAGATATTAAGTTCTGTTTACGTTTTGTTTTTTATTTCTGCCTGAGTATAGTTCTCGATGATTTTGATTGGTATATTGGCGTGTGCTAGCTTATATATGGCTAATAATTTAAATTATGTATTGGGTTGCTTAATGTAAATTATTTTGAATACTATTATATAGAATCTTTTTTTTTGTTCTTCTAACTGAACAGACAGCTGTGCAGCTGGGGAGTTTGTTGCGCCACTTCTTCTTCCCAGCTAACGCACTAGGAAGTGGTGAAGGGTGGGCGTTTTGGGGGACTGTCTTATGTAATTTTGACGTTCGAAAAGTGCTGATTCTCAGCCTAGTTTGAATAAATGACTTTTGATTGATTGATTTGATAGGTGTGAAAACAACGGAAATGCACGGCTTTCAAAAATTTACTTTGAACTTTTTCAATCGCCATATACATATTTTATTTTCTTTATGTTACAGAGTATGTGTGTTACAGTATTGTATGGCTAATAATAGGTTTCCCTGTATAACTGGGATAAGTATAAAACATGCGAACGGACTACTTAGAAATATTATAAATTCAAAAAGTGCAGTTATAGGTATATTACATATAGATAAGTTTAACATTTTAAAGAAAAACAAAAATGGTTTGAAGATTAAAAAAAAAAAAAAAAAGTTATATATAGATATGTATATGGGCGGACAAATTCTGTAGTTGATCTCATCACGAAACCACACATGCGGAAGGCATTGTTCACAATTCTACTAATATGAGCATCAAGGTGTAGTTTATTGTCCAATAGAACTCCAAGGTCACGAACCAGTGTTTCTCTTGTTAGAATTACGTTATTTAGGGAGTATGGATGCATTAGGATGTTTTTATTCTTAGTAAAACTTATACAACAACACTTAGATATGCTAAGTTGGAGTTTGTTATTTAAACAATATGCAGAGAACCTGTCTAGGTCTTCCTGCAAGAGGAGACAATCATGTAAATTTTTGACAGGCTTATAAATTTTTATATAGTCAGCATATAGGAAATTTTTGAACTTTGAAAACATGTATTGATATCGTTAATAAATATTATGAACAAAAGAGGTCCCAAAATAGAGCCCTGGAGTACTCTAGAAGTAACTCTTAGAGTTTTGGAATTGAAACCATTTACCACAACCCTCTGAGTTCTATTAAAAACGTAAGAGGAGAACCATCTCAATAGATCACCACGTATACCATTAAATGCAATTTTTTTTAAGAGCATCTCATGGTCAACTTTGTCAAAGGCTTTCCGGAAATCAGTGTAAACAATTTTTCTGTATTTGTACTTGAATGCGAGAGTCCATATTGTTGAATAAGTAGTCCACAAAAGTCACCAGGTTAGTTGTAGTTGATCTTCTTTTGACGAATCCATGTTGTTGCTGAATTATATTGCTATGTATGAGAGGATATACTTTATTATGTACTAATCTCTCGAAAACCTTTGACAAAGCTGGCAATATTGATATAGGACGATAATTTTGGACATCCTGTTGAGGTCCTGACTTGTAAATAGGGGTTATATTAGCAAGTTTCCATGCTTGAGGAAAGATTCCTTGTGAGATTGATAAATTAAATAATGCAATGGGATACACAGATTAACCGCAGTCGACTTTATAAAGGTTATTGGTAGACGGTCTGATCCTGGCCTCTTAGAAGGATCCAGTGCTTTGAGCGCACTAAGTACTTCATCGATAGTAAGCTGAATGTCAGTTAATAGAGAACAGTTCTCAGAACAGTCATCATGCAAGGATGGAATATTACTAGAAGTGGAAGGCTCATAAACAGAGTTAAAATAGTCTGAAAAGAGATTACAATTTTTTTCTGGGTTGTTAGTTGACTGGTTGAAGATAGTATTCGGAACAACATTAAACACTTTTGGACTTTCATTTCTAACCGGAAAAATAGTACTAAAATTCCTTCTTATTAGTAGAAGGAATTTTAGTACTATTTTTCCGGTTAGAAATGAAAGTCCAAAAGTGTTTAATGTTGTTCCGAATACTATCTTCGACAGAATTAATGTATTTTTTGTAGCAGTTCTTACATTCATCTTGGAATCTGGAGCGGTATAGTGAGAACTGCTCGTAATCCGAAATATTGCGATACATTTTCCATCTAACCCAAGCTTTGGTCTTATTTCTATAAATGTGTATAAGATTAAGGTTTTGAAAACCAAACGTGAAACTTATTAGATTTACAAGTAGTCAATGGTACATGTTTTTTAATAATACTAATAATTACATTATAGAACGTGTTTAGAGATTCGTCAACTGTTTCGTGATTTAAAGCGTCTTTCCAATTTATTTCCTTTAAGTCCTCATTAATTTTATCGTAATTTGCCTTATGATAATTATATTTTTTTATTGTCCTGCGCTCCATGGAACTGTAAGGCAAACGTGGCGTAAACAATACACAGAATGGAGGATGGTGGTTATCGAGTTGTAATAAATAATCTGTGGGTGAAGAAATGGTGCAGTCATCATTACTAATAACTAAGTCTAATATTTTTCCGCTTATATTTTTATAGTGTTGAATTGATGTGCGTTTAAGAATGACATAAACACACTCAAGTGATCACACACGGGAGTGTTACCTCTACAGATCTGCATGTCGATTCTGTAAAAATATCACCGTGAAAACTTGCGTGGAGTGAGCTGTCAGTGTCATTTCACTGATGCTAGGGATTGACCAAGCATTACATTTACAATCATAATCGAGATTTTAATTAAATTTTTTATGCTAATTCTATTGATCATTTTATACTAAGTATTCTAAAGCTAGTAGGTATTTAAATGTCTAAACATGACTATTTAAGGGGATTAGCGCGCAAGTGAAATAAAATAGCAAAACAGATATCCAATCAGACACTCAATTTTGTTTTATTATATTTTGTTCCTAGACTAGTCCTTTGATATAAATAGCCTGAGGCGCGACGCGTTACGCAGGTAGGTAGGTACCTACCTACAATAAATAAAATAAAACATACATATCTACACGTTGTGAAATGCGCATTGACATAGTTTGTTATTATGAACCCATTGTTAACTTATATTATGTAAACGCAATCGAGTGTTAATAGTGTGTAATTTAACCCCATACAAACTATGTGGGAACCTACCTAAACGATGTAGTCATTTAAATAAAAAGATGTGTATATTGTATGTACCTACCTACCGAATATTTTATTGGAGATAGCCTACATAAGCGTTGAATAAAATCATATTCATCAAATCATTACAAAATTCTTAAGTTCAACAGCTGACACTTGCAGCTCGCGCACACCGAATCACTTCACCACGTTGAAGTGGTAAGAATCGCGCTTGCGCGCTAGGCGCTACACTATCACATTGAGATTTTTTTTACTTACTACGTACCTACACTTATTTAAATAGTATGTAACGCGTCACGTACTTGCGTACTAAATACCAACGTCCAATAAGTACCTACAATGTTTTATTCATCACCATCATAAATAAGCCAAGTAAAACTGACACTTGTAGCGCGCGCACATCACATCACCGAAGTGTTATCGCCAAGGAAATAACACGCGTGGTCACCTTAAGGTAACCACTGTGATAATATCATGGTGGTAACCATGGAGACCACGCGCGTGATCACTTCATCCGATTCTATATTAAAGAATCGGATGAAGTGATCACGCCGCGCAGCCGCGTTGTTACTCACTTTGTTTTTTTTTCCCTCTTTGACGGCCATGTCCATAAGCTTATACGTATTCAGAGACAATAATTAGTACCTACCTATTTATTTCAATACTTTTAGATAATTCAATGTCTAAATCATACCGTTTTGTACATTAAAAATTCAGTTTATTGCCTAGATACATTTTGTTTTCAATAATTAAACTGTTTTTTTTTTTTAATGAACTAGTTACGTACTTACTACATATTTAACCTGTAGGTGTGTAACGCGTCACGCATGTGCAGTCAGAACATAATTATATCAAATAAAATGCAATAGGTACCAATAAGTACAGCTGCTACAAAGCCCTTTTTCGTAGTTTGCGCATATTTAGGTACTTACATTGTTTGTTTTATTATAGAACCTATTGTCATCTGATGACTTGGATGCAATCAAACTCCTAGCGTGATTAGATGCGCTTTACCTATTTAAACGATTTGCTCATTTCAAGCTGACTGTTAAAAAGACGTGCGGATTGTTGGCCTACGCGTTGCCAATAATCAAATAATATTATTTCGTCGGCTGTTGAACTGTTGAATATTGTCAGTTCAACAGCAGACACTTGCAGCGCGCGTACCGGCGCACTTCAACACGCTGAAGCGCCAAGCGATAAGAATCGCGCTTGCGCGTTAGGCAGTCACTATCACATTGAGGTTAATTTGACTTACTAGGTACCTACCTACCCACTTATTTAACTTGTAACGCGTCACGTACCTATGCGCACTAAATACAAAAGTCCAATAAGTACCTACAATGCTTTATTGTAGATCGATAGATAAGTACCTCCTTAACTAACCGTGGCCAATAATAAAATAATATTCATCAAATCATAATCATCATCATACTGATACTATACTATGAAAAACTGACACTTGTACTACTTGTAGCGCGCGCACAGGCGCTCACTCAGTGTGTCCACTTACGTTTTTAGTTTTTCCCCAGTTATTTATCCCTAAGACACCGTTTTATTTTTTGACCATGATGAAAATAAATAATAACAAATCATTCCACATATTTAATAGCATTAAATACCTACAAAACTTTCATTAACTGACGAGATTACAAAACATTCAATTATTAATAGAGTGATAATGCGACTTAGTTCCGATGTCTTCTTTAGCCACGATAATAGTACAATAGACGGATTACATTCATTAAGAATTTGTCCCCGAAATTCCCTAAATCCCTGTCTACATAGAATATCCCTAAACTATGCATAACATCGGTAATTTTATTTTTCCCTAAAAAAGGGAGAAATCCCTAAAAGTGGAAACACTGCGCTCACTTCGCCTCGCCGAAGAGCCGTTGCCAAGTGGTCTCCTAGGCAACCAGCACGTGGTTACCATAGCAACAGCACGCGGCGATAAGTTTTTTTTTAATTTTCCCCTAATTGACGGCCATGTCCATAGGCCTATTCGTATTCAGAGATGATAATTGGTACTTATTTATTTCAATGTTTTTATATATTTCAATGTCTAAATCATACCGTTTTGTACATTAAAAAGTCAGTTTATTGCCTACATTTGGTATTCAAAAATTAAACTGATTTTTAAATGAACTAGGTACCTACTTACCACTTATTTAACCTGCAGGTATGTAACGCGTCACGCATGCGCAGTCAGAACATTTAAGGCGAAAGCGTCAAGGTAGCCCGCGAATTCAAATTTTCTTACGTTTTTTGCAATTTGCAGGTCAGTATCATGTTGTATGTTGGTCTAAATATGATTCGCGGCCGTATCAAATGTTTATTTATAGAATTATAATCATAAAAATGATCAATACAACTCTCTAAGTTCATTTAATCGCATTGAATGACTATTTCATGAAATCATGACATTTGACGATTGTGCTTACATATGGAGTTGTATTGCTGATTGTAATGATTATAATTATGTAAAGCCATATTGGTTACGGTCGCGAATCATATTTTAATCAACATAAAACCTCACACTTACCTGCAAAATGTAAAAAACTAAAGAAAATTAGAATTTCGCGGGCTACCTTAGCGCATGCCCCTTAAAATAATAAAATGCAATACGAATAAGTACCTACAGCTGCTACAAAGCGCCTTTTCGTAGTTTGCGCATAGTTACTTATGTTTGTTTTATTAAGAACCTATTGTCAGCTGATGACTTGAATGCAATCAAACTCCTAGCGTGATGAGATGCGCCTTACCTATCTATAAGATGTGTGTATTTATCAAATCACCTAATATTTTATTGTACCTCCTTATCTAAACGTTGCCAATAATAAAATAATATTCATCAAATTTTATTCAACATCATAAATTAATACTAAGTTCAACTGACATAGCGCGCGCATTGCACCTCGTCGAAGTGAAGTGCTGTTTCCATGGTAACCAGAATCGCGTGAGGTGAACTTTTTCACGCCGCGCATGCGCGCGAGGCGCTGCATAGATGTAACACACGGAGTGAAGTGCTGTTGCCTGGCAACCAGACGCTGCATAGATATCACATTAAGGTTCTATTTTATTTCCCGTCATTGGGGGCCCCATGTCTCCATGCGTATTCGTATTCACAGACAATAATTTATTAGTATTTATTTCAATGCTTTTAGACCTACATTTTATTTCAACAAATTGATTTTACTTGAGAAAGGTGAGATTGAGCAACTTCATAAAATTTGTGCTAGGCAAGTAGGTATTCAGTGTTCGTTTACCTATATACATAATACGTAAAACATAGGTAGTAATATCGTGTGGGTCTATCTGGCAGGCCCCAACGAGATTTATCAACAGGTGATAGGTTTACATAAGGACATTATTTTTTACCTACTTATATAAAATGAATAAGATGTATTTTCTATCTCGACAGCTTTTGTTTTTCGACTTTCTGTGAGCTATACTTTAGAGGATATTCGTTATCTAAATAAATATTCAACCAACGGACCTAGTTAAATTTGCGAAAGTCGAAATTTTGGATTTGTAAGGTACTTAATAGTATCAAGCTCCTTATGCTATTGTAGGATATTAAAGAGTAGTATTTAAAAAAGGGGCCCGCTCGCTGGATGTTTGTCTAAGTAAGTAACGAATATGTTCTAAAGTATAGCTCACAGAAAGTCGAAATTTTGGATTTGTAAGGTAGGTACATAATAGTGTCTAACTCCGAGCACTACTGGGCGATCTGAAAGTAAAATAACAATAAAAATAATCACAAGGGGCCCGCTAGCAAGACACTTCATAGAAACGTTGTTTAATCAAAAACTGTCGAAGTACAAAATACATCTTATTTATTTTCTATAGGTAAAAAATTATGTCCTTATGTAAACCTGTTGATAAATCTCGTTGGGGCCTGCCAGATAGACCCACACAGTAATACCAAATCATCTAGATTGTTAGAGATAAACCACAGTACAAGATACAAACCTTGTAACATAAATATTACATAAAAATATACCTACACACAAATTGCGCTTCACTCTTGCAAACAAGAAAAATTAAAATTATTATAATTAATATATGTATTTATTTATTTAAGAAGTGTATGTGCGTTTATTTTAAGCTGATAAAATTATGTGTGTTTAGGTTGCTGTAGTCTGTTTAGGTACTGTTTTACACACTGTATATGTCTCATAGATGTAAATCGACACTATGTCTGTCATCCAATTCTCCTGTCGCAGGTCTGCTGGAAACAAAATCTAATAATAAATCTTTATTTATTTTACATTATTAAGTGTTTAGTGTGTACTTATATAAATAAATAAATAGAATTTATTCATTTGCATCACATCAAATCAATTTGCTAATACATTTTTGCTACATTTTTCTTGAGGCTGGGAACGGAGCGCTGTCGGATGTGTGTGGACTGCACACCACCACTGCTGGAAATAATGGTAAGCATTTATTACTATTTGATTTATTTCATTCCTACACTCATCCGAGTATTATTTTTTACAATCAATTGAAATAATATTGTGATTATCATCAGTATAGTAATGTAGTACTTTCAATAAGTAATTACTTATAATAGGTACTCATTTCAATCAATCATTATGAGTACAATGAGTTGCAACATTTATTCATTCCATGCTCCTGCTCCAATTTATTTGCTCCATAATTATGTACCTATGTTTATCAAAAAAAGTGTGTGCAATACTGAATACTAACCAGGATTGATGTGATCAAATCAAGTAGAGGCGGTGTTCCTTTACTGTCTTCAGTTCATAAGGCATTACTTAGCAGCTGCTGGGTCGCATGGGCTCATCTGCTAAGAGATAGAATATTTATCAGATTAATAATATTCACTTGTTTTAAATGTGTGCCTATTCTTTTAGTTAACTTTCCAGTTTTCCATAAGTTGTGCCTTCGCCGGCCAATCGGTCAGGAACGAGTCCGAATCGCCACGACAGCGTTTCTTAGACTTCGGTGATGGTGATGACTGACTGTGTGACGATCGTGGCCTACATTTTTACCTATTATTATCAGCAAGTTAGCTAGATACATGGCATACTTACCTGACTGACCCCCACTCGTTCTTGCAAAGTTTACCATCAGACTGATGATCTAGTTCACTTATTTATGAACAGTAACACAGGAATTGTGGAGTTGAGGCACCGCCACGGTGCCACAATCCGCACCAAAATTCAGTTTTTAATCATTTTAGAAAAACTTTTACCAGCACATGCCAACATTATGTCTTATTACTATCACATTCACGATTACATACTAATAAGTTATTGTCACTGATAAACTAATTCAAAGTAAGTAGGTACTAATTAATTCAAACTTTCATTTGTTTTTTTTACAGCTTAAAATGTAGATTTTGGTTGGAACTCGATCTGCCCGATCTGCCTGCCGCTAAAACGCTGAGTCGACGCGTTACAATCGAATTTAATGCGAAATATTGCCTGTCTAAAGTATACCTTTCTTGCTCTCACTTACACAGAGTGTAGGAAATAGATAAGGAAAGGCTTATAGCATCACATGTTAAACATATAACAACATTTCGCTCCGGAATGTTGCATTGTATTCTATAAAGGCTGCGTTCTGAGTTACGCTGTAATCAATTTGAGCATGCTACATCCGTACCGAATTAGCGTGAGCGCGGTAGCGATGTCTCGTGAAGCGCTTTGAGTGTAGAACACTGGAGAAGCCTTAAGCACACTATTACGAACAAAAAATTCTATCACTTTTAGCGGGGGATGCGGTAGCGGAAAGAGAAGTCCGTACCATTAATTTTTATTTTATCGATATCGGTATTCATTCCGAATTTTGCTTGAATCCTAATAAAACATGCTGCAAGCTGTTGCATAATTAGTTACATTTTACTATGAAGAGAAAATAACTAAATTATAAAAGTAACTAAATTTGTATTAAGTAAGTAGTCTCGATAGTAAATTAGGTCAAGCACAAAAAAAAAAAAAAAACCCTCTTCAATGGTCATAAAAAAGTTATAAAACATTCAACAATCAAAAAAAATAAACAAAAATAATTACTAAGTAATTTTTACTACAAAATTATCGACATGTCTATTTTGGTTTCATACATGAATCTCAACCCTTCGGTACATTTTTACTAAAGGACATTCGCATGTCAAGTGCATTATTTTTTCAAATTCTATTCAGTGATTCAAAATGGTGATTCTATGGAAGTGTTACAGTTATTTGCGAAACGAAAACACAAATGATTACCTATGTAATACGTTACATATGCAGTTACGTCGTAGTATTAACACAAAATAAACTTCCTTTCATAATTTATTCAGGGTTATGACGGTTATTTTGTAAGTAGTTACAATCATTTTCGATGCAGTATCGAAATTGTAACTACTTTCAAAGTAACGTGGTTACAGTTTGACTCGAAACTAGCTATTCGGCTACATGCCCCGTAGCCAGTTATTGTAACTAGAGACGTGAAATAACGCCGATTAACGCCCATACCTATTGGTCAGTTATGTATGGCGCGCGCCGCGCCGCCGCGCCGGCTCGTAGAGTGCAGACGTGCCGCATGGGTCTCTTGGTCTCACAAGTAGCTACTGCTAATAATTTTGCGAAACCCATCGTACATCCGTATTGCACGAAGAGGCGGTTCCAACGGCGGGAAAAATCGCGCTAGGCGCTTTTATTTCGCCGCGATTTTATTAAGTCCGTGCGAACGTGGGCTTAAACTAACGTGGCATTTTCAAAATTGTGCTCCTGGCTACCGTCGCCCCCTAACCAAAGAAGAAGAAGCCATTTGTGATCTAAACACAAAGAATAAGCAAGTTTTGACGTTGAGCGACCACTGTTAGCGCGTTTTCGAGCGTTCCGAATTGTTGACAGCCCTCCGCTGTCATTATCGCGATATCTAAGGCTTTCCGAATATGAACGTAATCGCTCCCAGCGCTGACATCAATAATTGGCGTTCCGAGTTAGATATCACGATTATGACAGCTGAGATCTGTCAACAATTCGGAACGCTCGTGAACGCTCTCACGGTGCTCACACAATGTCAAAACTTGCATATCATTAATTCTTTGTGTTTAAACTACACATTTCTTCTTCTTCGTTGGTTAGGTGGCCACGGTAGCCAGAAGCACAATTTCGAAGATGCCACGTTTGTCTAGAGTTATGATGCGACTCAAAACAAAACAGCACAACTGTCATCTTTGACAGCGCTCACGGTGCTAACGGCCGTACCGAATAAGCACGCTCAAATCGATTACAGCGTAACTCGGAATGCAGGGTAAATTTACTTTCAGACTGCTGATGATCTAGTTCACATCATGGTACGAGTATATTAAGACCATGGTTCACACAGAGATGAACAGTAACACAGGAATTGTGGAGTTGAGGCACCGCCACGGGGCGCCACAATCCGCGACAAATTTTTTTTTGCCAAAAAAAAAAGTAGTCTGTCAATGAGTTGGAAAATAAAACAGCTCGTTTTTGATAAGTTTATGTGCTAATCTCAATTTATTTTTGTTTTTTGCTGTTAGCCGCATTACTTCTGATGAGTTGTTATAGGAACTCATCAGTAACGTTATAACTCCAGGGAATTAATGTGAAATATAAATAAAACACAACAAATACTTACTATGATTTTAATTCTTCAATTAAATTTTAATTTTAATGCATGTTTTATTTAGCATTCTCGAAGGAGATTTTCCTAATAATCTGAATACATTTCAAGATCAATTGAAAATTATTTATTTTACCCCATGGTCGAGAAAGCCCTTTTTAATTTTGTGTTTTTCACATTATAATAAGTCAATTAAGTACTTAGGCTTGATTAAAAATAAGATTAACCCTTCGGGGTTATCCTATTTTTTTATGCAGGCACTATTGTCTCCCTACCTTTAACATCAACAAATAGTATCTTTTATATTTTTGTATGGCTTCTTGCCAGTACCGTTGGTGTGGTGAATCTGATGAACAGGATGCGCGTAATGCGGGTTTCTCTCTTGATGTCTTACTATTTGAACATCAATCAAGCATCATTCTTGAGTCAGATAGATAGTAAAAAAAAAAAAAACTGTGGCAGCACTTTCAGCAGTATTTTCGTTAAGGGTGGCGCTAACTACTCTCCCAACAGCATGTTGCGCCTGGAACAAATGACACTCAAATTAAACTTGGTGAACTATCATATAAAGTAAGATAATTGAAAAAAAAAAACTGACATTAGTTTCAGAAAGTACATGTATCAGTAATATTTAAATCACAACAATTACATTAATGACTGGAATAACTAAATAAATAAAAACAAAAATTGCTTGATTTATTCTAATTATTGGGACCGGTTGTTTAAATGCTAGTAAATGACAACATTATCATTTCTATTTTAAGTGAACTGGGAATTACAACATGAAATCTATCATAGTTATATACTACAAATATCACACAAATACTTACAAAACTGCGATAATTATATAAGTCGAGAGTGGCTACAACTTGTTTTTTTTTGAAAACTCAAGCACAATTTTCTAATATCAAAGGCACTGCAAGTGAGGTATCTGAAAAACAAGTTTTTTTTTAATATATTATTTAAAATGACGCTAAAACGCAAAACGAACAAAAAAGTGTTTACTTTTATTTTATAATAATCATCAGCAGAATCAATAACACAAATAACAATCAAATGAATGTTTATAGATTTTAAATGGTTAATTAAAATATCAGTCTTACCAGGCAGGCAGGCATAACTATGGTATTCATGTTTAATTTTCTGAGAATACTTAAGATCATAATGCTGATACACATCTGAAAAAAGACATGTATACATTAATAGTATTCTTTAAACTATGTTGACAGGCTTCTTTTACATTTATGGATGGAGAGAGTAGAGATCAATAATGTTTGTCATTACTTTTAAGGGTTGTAGTCAACCTAATTAAATTTGCCAATAACTCAAACCCTATAGTAAAGTTGGACAGCCTGTTAGAAGCTCAAATAAAAAATCATGCTGGCAAAGAAAATCTTGAGTGGATTGGAATAAAATATTCTTTAATTCTTTAAGATTAGCAAGTAGTATTGATAACGTACGAACCTTCATAAAATATTGTGATTATTCCTGTGGTAATTTCTTCGGCCGAAAACAATGAAGGATTAGACCAACTTCGACCCAATAGGAACTTCTCATTGATGTAGCTTTTTCAAAGTGTTTCTGGTACACATATAGTTTGTGAAGGTCTTGAGCTCATAATCACTGTTAATGGTTAATGCTCAGGACTACCTATGAGCCACTTTTTGTGTCCGATCTCACTAACAGGAAACGTATGCATTATATAAGCAATAGCAACCTTTCGTTTAGGACCGCAATGTTCGATACAACAGCTTGTTGTTCATCTTGCACTACCTACCTATGCAAAATACTACACTTTACAATAATTTGAAGCTAAGAACGGAAATTAATCAACGCAAACTTTACTCACAAGTCGCAACTAATCCAACACAAAACAAAACAAATTATCAAAACTGAAAAGTCGAAAAGTTACGAAAACCGCGTAAAATTGTCTATGGTGGTTTTTTTTTTTATTAGCCACTCAGAACTTCAGAAGTCTCAGACGCCCGAGCGAGGCCATTAGAGATGGGTCGGCAACGTATTTGATCCAACTTCGTTCATCGACTAATCGATTAACTAGTAGAATTCGTCGACTAGTTTACGCGTCAACTTGGATAAACTTTGCGACGAAGTCAAAGATGACGACGGAAGGTACCTATTAATTTGATCTTCCCTTCATACTTTTCCAGGCTTAGGATTCGCTGAATACTGAATCACACACTGAACATAAAAAGTCAAAACAAAATGAACAACTTACTATCAATCAGAAACAAGTACAGACCGGTTTGTCCCGGTGTCTCATTGTTCGACCAGTCCATCACCTTACTCTTTTGCACAAGGGAAACTACCATAACGCCATGCCATCCTTTTCTTCACTTAACAATAATTTCATTCGACCCGTATAAATATCAACTCCCTTCTACTAGATTTAGAGTTTAATTTGTTTGCTTTATTTCAACGGACGAATGAATTTGTACTACATTCTCGCGTCGGTCGTCGCGTTGCGAGTTTCAGTTCAATCGTTCGACTAGTCGATCGATTATCGGTGAACCGTCGATTCGTTCACATTACGTCGACAATCGAATTAACTAGTTCGTTATATCAACGCCCATCACTAGAGGCCGTCGTACTTGTAGTCGCCTGTAACACCCAGGAACGAAAGCAGAATTTCTCCCTGTGCCACTTCTAGTAAATTATTGCAGCTATACCAAAATAAAAAATACGTATGTATAGAATAAAAATAAATTATTTATCACCAAGAGTTACTGGATGACGTCAAACATCTGTCAAATCTAGTATTCATTTTATGTAGTTCCGTATTTCGCCACGGTCTTTACAAGTTGTAGATGTAATTACTTTATTTTATTTCATTGCTACGCCTTTAGAAATATAACCACGCAATCGTAGTCGCGCAAGCATTTAAGTATGAACTAATCTGAGTTTCAAGGAAACAAAACACCTGTGTTATCAACACAGACTAGTTAGCTGATATCGATATATCCCCGCCCATTTTGTAACAAGCACGAGCACCGCGGTTTGACATTGACGCGTGCGTCACGTCACTTTCAACATACAAAAAAAACAATGTGTTACGTAACATTTTTTCAATAAATTAGTTGACGAGAACCGTCACGCCGTATAGTGAAACAGCCCACAGACCATAATTTTACAAAAAAAATAGAGATTTAGACCGCGTGAGTTGACCGTCGCGCGTCGCTTAGAAGCGACAGCGGGGCTTGACGGTAGGGACACTACGTGTCGCCTACATGCGACGCCACAATAAATCTCAACAATGTCAAAGTAATTTAAAATTCTTGGTTTCAACACTGGCTAGCGCCGCAACGTTCTAAATTTCAAAAATAACTGCAGCTCTATTATAAACAAAATAAAATGAATTTTTGAATTTTGTATCTAGGTACTTTGAAATAGTTTGAATAGTTTTAACCTAACGATAATTAGGTAGTTATTTATTAATTAATTATTTTTGAACCGTCCATGGTTTTTTTGTTGATGTTGATTACTAAACTTCATCAAATCGAAATCTTAATAATCTGTGGTGAAATTGTCTATGGTTAGCCCTGCAACTTTTTTCTGAAGTGCATTGTGAAGTGCATTTGTTTGAACTTCCAAACCAAAACCGGTTAAATTAATTACAACATCTATAAAAACAAATGAAAGTTTGAATTATTTAGTACCTACTTTGAATTGGTTTATCAGTGACAATAATTATTATTAGTGTGTAATCGTGAATGTGACAATATGACGTAGTGTTGACATGTAGATACTGGTAAAAGTATCAAAAATACATTTTGGCGCGGCTTGTGGCGCCGTGGTGGTGCTTGGGAAGGCCCATGTCCAGCAGTGCACATCTTTCGTCTAAAATGACGATGAGGATTCCTAAACTATACAATTCCTGTGTTACTGTTCATAATAAGTGATGTAGTAGATCATCAGTCTGATGGTTAGCTTTGTAAGAACGAGTGGTGGACTGGTCAGTCAGGTAGGTAAGTATGCCAAGTATCTACTTAGTTAATTTGGTGATAATAATAGTTTTCAGGTAAAAATAGGCCACGTGCCACGATCGCCACACAGTGGGTGCCCGAGACCGTGGCAGGCTTAAGAAACGCTGTCGTGGCGATTTGGACTCGTTCCTGACCGATTGGTATACTTTAGTTATTTCCATAGTGTAATGTCGTATGGAATTTTGTTGTGGGGAAATGCAGCCGACTTTCAGGCTATATTTGTGCTGCAGAAACGTGCCATTCGAGCAATTTATAACCTAAGTTGTAGGCATTCACTGAGGGATCAATTTAAGGAAATAAACATAATGACAGTCGTGTCTCAGTATGTTTTCTGAGAACCTGATTTATGTATAAAAGAATATAAATCTATATTCTAAACACAGCGACATTCATAGCTTAAATACTAGAAACTAAAATTTAATTATTGTGCCGAGGACTAGGCTACAAAAAATTAGTAAGTCATGTAACTGCCAAAGTATATGTTTTTACAACAAACTCCCAAGCCATGTCAAAGAACTGAGCATCAATAAATTTAAATCATTTATTAAACAGAAACTATGTCAAAAAGGTTTCTACAAAGTTAAAGATTACTTAGACGACAAAAAGGCTTGGGACTAATTATTAAGCTACTCCAATGTACCCCAAGCAACAAACAATTATTTTAGACTATTTTATTTTCTATTAGCATACTTAAAACTGTTTGGATTATTTTATTTGACTGTAAGTCAATTTATTTTAATTTCATTTATTGTTGACACAATCTACTCATTAAAATGTTTTTATTTTATGAGTTGTATTGCAATTTGTGGTAATGTAAATTATTTTAGCAGCACTATTATATAGAATCAAGTTTTTTCAACTGAACAGACAGCTGTGCTGCTGGGGAGTTTGTTGCGCCACTTCTTCTTCCCAGCTTAAGCACTAGGAAGTGGTGAAGGGTGGACGTTTTTGGGGGACTGTCTTATGTAATTTTGATGTTCGAAAAGTGCTGATTCTCAGCCTAGTTTGAATAAATGACTTTTGAATTGGCCGGTGAAGGCACAACTTATGGAAAGTTAACTAAAAGAATAGGCACACATTTAAAACAAGTGAATATTATTAATCTGATAAATATTCTATCTCTTAGCAGATGAGCCCATGCGACCCAGCAGCTGCTAAGTAATGTCTTATGAACTGAAGACAGTAAAGGAACACCGCCTCTACTTGATTTGATCACATCAATCCTGGTTAGTATTCAGTATTGCACACACTTTTTTTGATAAACATAGGTACATAATTATGGAGCAAATAAATTGGAGCAGGAGCATGGAATGAATAAATGTTGCAACTCATTGTACTCATAATGATTGATTGAAATGAGTACCTATTAAAAGTAATTACTTATTGAAAGTACTACATTACTATACTGATGATAATCACAATATTATTTCAATTGATTGTAAAAAATAATACTCGGATGAGTGTAGGAATGAAATAAATCAAATAGTAATAAATGCTTACCATTATTTCCAGCAGTGGTGGTGTGCAGTCCACACACATCCGACAGCGCTCCGTTCCCAGCCTCAAGAAAAATGTAGCAAAAATGTATTAGCAAATTGATTTGATGTGATGCAAATGAATAAATTCTATTTATTTATTTATATAAGTACACACTAAACACTTAATAATGTAAAATAAATAAAGATTTATTATTAGATTTTGTTTCCAGCAGACCTGCGACAGGAGAATTGGATGACAGACATAGTGTCGATTTACATCTATGAGACATATACAGTGTGTAAAACAGTACCTAAACAGACTACAGCAACCTAAACACACATAATTTTATCAGCTTAAAATAAACGCACATACACTTCTTAAATAAATAAATACATATATTAATTATAATAATTTTAATTTTTCTTGTTTGCAAGAGTGAAGCGCAATTTGTGTGTAGGTATATTTTTATGTAATATTTATGTTACAAGGTTTGTATCTTGTACTGTGGTTTATCTCTAACAATCTAGATGATTTGGTATTACTGTGTGGGTCTATCTGGCAGGCCCCAACGAGATTTATCAACAGGTTTACATAAGGACATAATTTTTTACCTATAGAAAATAAATAAGATGTATTTTGTACTTCGACAGTTTTTGATTAAACAACGTTTCTATGAAGTGTCTTGCTAGCGGGCCCCTTGTGATTATTTTTATTGTTATTTTACTTTCAGATCGCCCAGTAGTGCTCGGAGTTAGACACTATTATGTACCTACCTTACAAATCCAAAATTTCGACTTTCTGTGAGCTATACTTTAGAACATATTCGTTACTTACTTAGACAAACATCCAGCGAGCGGGCCCCTTTTTTAAATACTACTCTTTAATATCCTACAATAGCATAAGGAGCTTGATACTATTAAGTACCTTACAAATCCAAAATTTCGACTTTCGCAAATTTAACTAGGTCCGTTGGTTGAATATTTATTTAGATAACGAATATCCTCTAAAGTATAGCTCACAGAAAGTCGAAAAACAAAAGCTGTCGAGATAGAAAATACATCTTATTCATTTTATATAAGTAGGTAAAAAATAATGTCCTTATGTAAACCTATCACCTGTTGATAAATCTCGTTGGGGCCTGCCAGATAGACCCACACGATATTACTACCTATGTTTTACGTATTATGTATATAGGTAAACGAACACTGAATACCTACTTGCCTAGCACAAATTTTATGAAGTTGCTCAATCTCACCTTTCTCAAGTAAAATCAATTTGTTGAAATAAAATGTAGGTCTAAAAGCATTGAAATAAATACTAATAAATTATTGTCTGTGAATACGAATACGCATGGAGACATGGGGCCCCCAATGACGGGAAATAAAATAGAACCTTAATGTGATATCTATGCAGCGTCTGGTTGCCAGGCAACAGCACTTCACTCCGTGTGTTACATCTATGCAGCGCCTCGCGCGCATGCGCGGCGTGAAAAAGTTCACCTCACGCGATTCTGGTTACCATGGAAACAGCACTTCACTTCGACGAGGTGCAATGCGCGCGCTATGTCAGTTGAACTTAGTATTAATTTATGATGTTGAATAAAATTTGATGAATATTATTTTATTATTGGCAACGTTTAGATAAGGAGGTACAATAAAATATTAGGTGATTTGATAAATACACACATCTTATAGATAGGTAAGGCGCATCTCATCACGCTAGGAGTTTGATTGCATTCAAGTCATCAGCTGACAATAGGTTCTTAATAAAACAAACATAAGTAACTATGCGCAAACTACGAAAAGGCGCTTTGTAGCAGCTGTAGGTACTTATTCGTATTGCATTTTATTATTTAAGGGGCATGCGCTAAGGTAGCCCGCGAAATTCTAATTTTCTTTAGTTTTTTACATTTTGCAGGTAAGTGTGAGGTTTTATGTTGATTAAAATATGATTCGCGACCGTAACCAATATGGCTTTACATAATTATAATCATTACAATCAGCAATACAACTCCATATGTAAGCACAATCGTCAAATGTCATGATTTCATGAAATAGTCATTCAATGCGATTAAATGAACTTAGAGAGTTGTATTGATCATTTTTATGATTATAATTCTATAAATAAACATTTGATACGGCCGCGAATCATATTTAGACCAACATACAACATGATACTGACCTGCAAATTGCAAAAAACGTAAGAAAATTTGAATTCGCGGGCTACCTTGACGCTTTCGCCTTAAATGTTCTGACTGCGCATGCGTGACGCGTTACATACCTGCAAGTTAAATAAGTGGTAAGTAGGTACCTAGTTCATTTAAAAATCAGTTTAATTTTTGAATACCAAATGTAGGCAATAAACTGACTTTTTAATGTACAAAACGGTATGATTTAGACATTGAATTATCTAAAAGTATTGAAATAAATAGGTAGGTACTAATTATTGTCTCTGAATACGTATAAGCTTATGGACATGGCCGTCAAAGAGGGAAAAAAAAACAAAGTGAGTAACAACGCGGCTGCGCGGCGTGATCACTTCATCCGATTCTTTAATATAGAATCGGATGAAGTGATCACGCGCGTGGTCTCCATGGTTACCACCATGATATTATCACAGTGGTTACCTTAAGGTGACCACGCGTGTTATTTCCTTGGCGATAACACTTCGGTGATGTGATGTGCGCGCGCTACAAGTGTCAGTTTTACTTGGCTTATTTATGATGGTGATGAATAAAACATTGTAGGTACTTATTGGACGTTGGTATTTAGTACGCAAGTACGTGACGCGTTACATACTATTTAAATAAGTGTAGGTACGTAGTAAGTAAAAGCGCGCAAGCGCGATTCTTACCACTTCAACGTGGTGAAGTGATTCGGTGTGCGCGAGCTGCAAGTGTCAGCTGTTGAACTTAAGAATTTTGTAATGATTTGATGAATATGATTTTATTCAACGCTTATGTAGGCTATCTCCAATAAAATATTCGGTAGGTAGGTACATACAATATACACATCTTTTTATTTAAATGACTACATCGTTTAGGTAGGTTCCCACATAGTTTGTGTGGGGTTAAATTACACACTATTAACACTCGATTGCGTTTACATAATATAAGTTAACAATGGGTTCATAATAAAAAACTATGTCAATGCGCATTTTCTTTATTATGCAGCAGCAACGTGTAGATATGTATGTTTTATTTTATTTATTGTAGGTAGGTACCTACCTGCGTAACGCGTCGCGCCTCAGGCTATTTATATCAAGGGACTAGTCTAGGAACAAAATTGAATAAAACAAAATTGAGTGTCTGATTGGATATCTGTTTTGCAATTTTATTTTACTTGCGCGCTAATCCCCATAAATAGTAATGTTTAGACATAAGCGGTTAAATATCTACTAGCTTTAGAATACTTAATATAAAATGATCAATAGAATTAGCATAAAAAATTTAATTAAAATCTCGATTACGATTGTAAATGTAATGCTTGGTCATCCCTAGCATCGGGTTGGGTGACACTGACAGCTCACTCCACGATCACTTCCCTTAAGTTTTCACGGTGAGATGGTTACAGAATAGCAAGGCTGTACCTCTACCATGAGTTGTTATCGAAAACTTACTCGCTAGCGCTAGCGTATTAACACGTTCAATGCCGGGACGCCTCCTGGAGGGTTCACCTAGTCGCTTATGGGATGCCGGGAACCCTCGAGGAGGGCTCATTTTAAATGTAGGTTTTTCTTAGCGAATACAGCATTATAAACCTTGAAAATAAAATCTGATGTATATATTAACAAGATTTATTAGTTTAAACGTTGGTTTTAAAATCCAATTTTTTTTACTTTCAAAATGTTTTGACCACGGTTAAAAATATTCACAAAAAATTAAAAATGTTGGAAAATACGTATAGCGACAAGACCCCCTGAACATACTATTTTACGTCGTTTTACAGTGTTTTATAATATGGTTTTAAACCTAATGCCGTTGACCGTGCGCGATGGTTAACTTTAGCGCAAACGTAATGCCGGTGCCTCCTGGAGGGTTCACTTCCAATATGTTTGGTGGAATGGCGTATGAGCTTTATGAAAAGAGGGTGGAGTCGGAAGTGTTAACGTGGTTCAAATAGATTTCGATAATGCTCGCACCATGAGTTTTACGGAGTCTTACGCAGGCGCTAAGGTAAGCTCGATAGATCGTGTCGTCTAGCTAACTTCACTCTTATGTTTTGTTTCTTTCTTTCTCAGTAATAAGAAGAGAGAACGGCTCATATGATCAAAACGCTATCACTATGGTAACAATGTTATGACAGTCAATATCATAAAAAAATCCGATTAAATAAAAAGGTTGGCGGTTAGTGAACTACTTACGGTATTTAGGGGTTGTTCAATTTTTATTCCTTATAATAATTATGTACGTCTATTCAATTTGTAATTACTTTGACGATGTGTGATTTGCGGTGTTTTTTATTAAAATTTAAAATGAACTATGTTTTCAATCAGACAGCTGGATTGGCACAATGTCGGTATATACATAAACGGCGAGTTCTTGAACCATCTTCGCTTCGCAGATGACATGTTTTGGTGCACATGCAGAACTCACTAGATAAGGGGAGCCGAAAATGCGATCTTCAAATGAACGCTGAAAAAACAGGTGTACCTATTAAGTAACAGCTTATGAGTACCAACGGTGATTATAAGACACACCAATCGTATACGTAGACAATTGTGTTTATCTCGGGCAAAGCATATCATTTAATAAAGCTACCGAAAATTAAATAGATCGCAGGATAAAGAGTGCATGGAGAAGATATTGGTCGTTGAAAGAGGTATTTAAATCACGCATCCCTATTCGCCTGAAAAAGAAAGCTATGGAAACCATTATATGACCTACTCTACGGTTGCCAAATTTGGACACTAACAAAGGCAGTTATAAAAAACTTCAAGCCTTCCAACGAACAATGGATAGGAGTATATTAGGAATTAAACTCAGAGACCGAAAAAAAAGCAAATACATACCGACTATGCACTCAAATAATAGATGCTGTGGAACTAGCTTGCAAGTTGAAATGGCGATTGGCAGGACACGTAGCCAGAGCCACAGATGGAAGCTGGAGTGAGCGGGTTCTCCATTGGTACCCTCGCGATACACCACGCACCCGAGGCAGATCCCGTTGCCGGTGGTGCGACGATATTGTGGCCGTGACCGGCCCCACTTGGACTAGAATAGCCCAAGACAAACGAATGGCGAAAGATGGAGGAAGCCTTCGTCCTTAAATGGGCACCCAATATCAATTGAAAAACATTGTGTATATAATTTATTTTATTTTACTTAATATGTTAAATCAATTTATTTATTTAATTATCTATTCTTGTTCATCTCATTATTGTTAAAACGCATGTTTATATTGTAATATGAATGAATGATATAAATGTAGGTACTTTTTGGGAAATAAAAGGCTTAAATAAATTAATATTTTTTTTCTTGAAATTCACGATGTGCACGTCGTTGATCTCCAAATTTAGCGGCCTCTAACATATTCCAAGCTAAATAAGCTCTTCCAGCCATTTTTTGACTTTAAAAGACTCAAAAACGTATATAATTTTAATGTAAACATGTTTCACACCTCAAAATGCTAGTGAGCTACGTAACTAGTATCGCAAGCGTATTTTTCGATAGCGTCTGTCGAATTAGTGACTCATGGTGCCGTTTTGTATGGTGACAGCTGAAAACGTTAGTGACTATCGAATAGATTACGTTAGGATTCTTACCTATCGAAATCTATAGTGCTCTTGGTACGAATTTTAATTCTTTCAGTGACCGCTAGGGGCTCTGTACAATATATTTTCATATAAATCATTGACGGAGACGCTAGCGAGTTTTGACATTATCGAAATCTATTTGATTCACGTTAATACGCTAGCGTATTTAACGCTAGCGAGTAAGTTTTCGATGGCAACTCATGGTAGAGGTTCTGAGCAGAAAGTGACGTACTGTGTGTGCCGGCAACCCAATCGACCTCTGGCAGGTTATAGTCTCCTAATAAGTAAAAATTTTCAATGTTTATGTCATCTAGATGTGATTGTAAAAGGTCAAAATATTCAATATATACACATTCGGATGTTTTTGGTGGTTTATACGAGTACACTGCCGTAATGATCTGAAACTTAGCATTTCAAAAAAACTCAAAAACTCAAAGCATTTATTTCAAATAAACCAATTACAGGCACTTTTGAATTGTCAAGGGGTCGGTCAGTCAGAAATATGAAGCTAGTTGCCCATTCCAACGCGTAGTAGGTTCCTATGGAGAAGAACGGGCAAGAAACTCCACGGACACTCTTTTAAATCAGAATATTGTTACAAAATATTGGTTACATCATTCATGTTGTAATTATACATGTGAGAACAATGTGGAGAGACGTGCACGTTAAAAGCGTCCGTAATAAAGCAAAAACAATTCAAAAATTAAAATAAATTTTAAATTTGTTTTATATATTATATTTTTTCATTGGCCGAACTGGGCAATTTTACCAGGATCTGCTCAATGTTTGTGTGCAGAGATGAGCACGGAGTTAACCTCTCTAAACGCAGTCCCTTCAGTATCGCCACGAGAACACCACCTCCATCTTTTTTTTAGTAGCCGTGCGATCACGGTCACACCGATAAACCACGTAACGGTCATCAATAAATTTGTTGTTAAATATCTCGGGCGTTAACCAGGTCTCAGTTAGAATGATAATATCGTAGCAATTGGCCAATATATTCATATATAGAATATGTAATTTGGTGCGGATTCCCCTACAATTTTGGTAATATATAACTAAGTTATCTGCGGTCGTAGCGGAGAACACTGCAGAAAATCGTCCGAGAAGTATTAGCCGTCATAACGTTGCAACTAACTGGGCAAGATAGTGATATGAATAAATTTTAATATAGAGAGGTGAATAAAATACATGAAACACATAAGATTTCGGATAATAGATAAACCATAACAAGCAAAGTACTAGCCAGTATAAGATAATAATATTATAAAGACGTACGATTTGTGAGTTTGTATGCAGGCTTTGTATCTTCGGAACTACTGATCCTACTCCAAAAAAATATTTCACAAATAAGAAGCTACAGTATTGCTGAGGGTCACAGGATTTATTTTATGTTAAAACAAGAAATTTCACGTGGATGAAGTCGCGGGCAGATGCTAGTCATAAATAAGCGCTAAACGACTTTTAAATAAGTACCTAAAAACCTTGTCTAATCTAAAAGCATAATAAATACGGAGAAACAATTAAATCATTAAACCTATTGTTACTCATACCAATCAGCTCCTCCGAAGTACATAATAATATTATTATTTCCATGCTTATCGCTGTTATAAATAGACACAAAAGAAACACTATGTATTTGTATTTCTAGATGAAATATGGAACTAGTCTTATCATCCATTCCTAATATTATTTATTTATTAATATATTATTTATTAACTTTAATTAAATAATCAATTACTTCTATTTATTATTGGAATGATTCACACTACGGGACTTTTCAGGATTGCTTTGTTGTTATTCTAAAATAATACCTAAAAACCAGGGACTTCATTGATTTACGAGTAATACAGGCTAAAAATACGCGTCAATTGAATAACCTCTTCCTTTTGTAAGGTCGGTTGAAAAAATTCCTACTCCTACATTAAACTTTAATCCTAATATTCCGACTAGCTCCTACTATTCCTACTTAATATTATAAATGTGAAAGTTTGTATGTTTGTTTGTGAGTTTGGATATTTGTTACTCATCACGCAAAAACGGCTGAACGGATTGGCACACAGATAGTTTATAACGTGATTAACATAAAGGACACTTTTTATCCCGAGAGTACATTCTCGTGGGATAATTTCCGACCTCCGGCAAAAACCAGCCATATATAATACTTTGAATCGTCTCCTCAAAACCATTATTTTGATACCTCACATGGTGATGATACCATTTTTATTTTTTATTAACGTCTGTAATCCGCCATTTTGATTTTATTAAATCACCTCATGCTAAATCCATCCAGAGCCAACAGGATCCCACAAACAAAGATACATAGTGTACGGTGAAACCATACACTACAGACGACTAAGCATTTTTACGTAACTTCATTAATTAATATTAATTGAGCAATTAGTACATGATTACGCGGTCATCGCGTGTGCTCCCTCGCTTCTTTGTATTATAACCTTTGGTCCGTTAAATACACCTTAACCGCAGCAGTAGGTATCATTGACTATCTTCCAACCTTCTACACATAGATACATACGCCTGAAAACCATAGTCCTGTTTTTGCTGTCGCACGGTTATGTAAAAAGTACCTATTGGTGGTGACAAGTGCATGACATCTTGTAAAGTCAATAAAAAACTGCGAGCATAATTATGTGCTCATGCATACGAGCATAATTATGTGCTCATGCATATGAGCATAATTATGTGCTCATGCATACGAGCATTACGAGTACCACTCGTATGTATGAACACTAACGGAAACCAATAGGACGAAATCAATAATAATAACAATAAGTACCTCATTATCTGCCGAGCCTTTTCCCAACTATGTTAGAGTCGGCTTCCAGTCTAACTAGATACAGCTGATTACCAGTATTTTACATGTAGCGACTGCTTATCTGACCTCTACAGCGCAGTTACTGGGTGATACGATAGCCCTTGCTGAGACTGGTTTTCAGACTTTTAGATAGATAGATAGATAAAACATTTATTCAGTGCATACAAAAGACACACAAAAGCACAATTAAAAGATAACAAATTACATAAAAACATGATGCCATTATACAAAAAATAAAAAGATAAGTACTCAAAGAAATGGAGTGACATTATGACATACTTTATTACTTTTTTTTTACTTACTTTACATATTTTTTTTAGGTTTCTGACGACCCGATACGACTGTCAAAGATCCACGAACAACAGCTGGGACCAACGGCTTAACGTGCTTTCCGAGGCATGGAGGGGTCTCGGTATGTAAAGATGGTCATCAATCCACGGACTGACCGTGGCAAGCGTAGCTTAACCTGATCGGTCGACCCGTGCCGCTGACTAATAGATTACTATAAGGAAATGGACAGTATCGTCCGTCGACAATAATAGTCACAATACCTATTCTTTCATTTGTGGTTTGCGTGACACATTCAATACTATTATTATTTCAAGAGAGCTGTGTTGACTCGGTGTTAACGGGTTGTAGACCAGGTTCGAACCCAGTCGTTTTTTTATGCAATTAATGTTCACTGCTATTAAAACTATGAGGAAACCACCATGTCCTAGAACCACGAATTCAAAGACGTGTTATTTCCAGCCTGTTTCCTCACAGAGAGGAGGTATGAGTTCCGGCAGAGGGGGGACCATTATAATCTGTCGGTTATACAGGTTAAATGAGAAATTTTGAGCGCGTAGGTATCTATTGCACTTTGTAGGGAACATCCGTTTTTTTAACACCATGTATTATTATTTGTTTCGATAAAATACCTGTTCTACCGGATCTTTTCAATGGTGAGCAGGAAACATTCTTCACATCCAAGTCGAGCAGTGAACAATTGAACACTAGTCCTGGTTTTATGCCTGTTGAGTACTCTACAGGTTCCTGAGCTTTTGGTGCCCCAACTAACAGTCTGTTAATGGAGAAAGAATTAAATTAATTAAACGGGTTTTGTCGATTGAATAATAGACAAAATGACAGATTGTGATTGTTTATCTGTCATTTTGTCAATTCTTCCTTCGACAAAACCCATTTTTTTAAACATTATTGTAAACATTGTGAGCCTTAGTTTATGTCTGGTTAACTTATTTTCTGTCGTCATTGGGGACTACAAGCCGATGTTGTTATGATAAAACAATCAATTAAATCGTAGAACCTACTTCTACATTTTTAAGTCGGTTAATAAATGATTTGTTTGCGAATGGACTAGAATAGTATATCCAAGTTCCAGTTAGCTCCAAAGTTCTTCCAAAGAAGAAGAATAAAGAAGAACATCACGCTTACGAACTGTAGATCGATAGAGAAGAATTGTTCAAGTACTTACCCATCAGGACTTAAAATAGTAGAAAATCCAAAATACTCCGCATTATATTCTGGTCGGAAGAGAATTCTTGTGTTTTCATGGAACACATAGCTAGATCTCGAAGAATGTGCAATGACCAGTATCGAAATATAAAATATCGATTTTTTTGCCATTTTTGTTATTTATCTGTAAGAAATATATTTTTTATCTAAGTAGGTTTTTTGGAAGGACAAAAAAAAAAAACAAGAATATATTGTTTTGCCACTATCTTTATGGAGATAACAAAATAACATATTGTTTTGAAATCCTTCGTATCGCTCGGCTAGGGGTAAAATATGTCAGTGCACCTCCTAGCTACAATATTAAAATGGGTACCATGCATCAATCAACCTGCCAAGTCTTTTCCCAACTATTTTCGGGTCGGCTTTCATTCTAACTATAGTCTATTTTACATGGAGCGACTGTTTATCTGACCTCCACAACCCAACTACTGGGTAACAACTTAACAAGATACCCTTTAGTAAGACTGGTTGTCAGACCTTTGGGCTTCTGACTCCCTGTAACGACTGTCCTGAATGACAGCTGGGTAATATCGTGCTTTCCGAGGCATGGAGGGGTCTCGATATCTAATGTACGGTCACCCATCCACGAACCGACCACGGCAAACGTAGCTTAACCGTCGATCGACCCATAAAACATAAGCATAATCAGCTTTACCGTCGATCGACCCATAAAGCATAATCAGCTTATAACGTTCCCACTACTGGGACACTGGCCTCCTCTCAGTGAGAGGGTGTGGGCCGAAACCCACCACGCGGGCTTAGTGCGGGTTGGTAGAAGTCACATGTTTTCGAATTTGTGGTTCTAGGACATGCCGGTTTCCTCACGATGTTTTTCTTCACCGTTTTGAGAGCAGTGGTGATGAAATAATTCACACAAAGTAAAGCGCCTGCCTGGGTTCGAACCTACGACCTACAACTCGTAAGTCGGGGCCGTTACCACTGGGCCACCACTGCTCTCGTCCCGTGCGGCTGTTATTATTGAGCCACGAGCCACTATATGGGTACCATGCATGTAGCATATAAATGAAATTTACGACACAAATTAAATGAGAAGGAAAAAAGAATTGGTTACTTCTGTAAAAAAAATGAGATAGCTACTTACAGTGTTTATAATCTAAAAGGATCAATAAATATGAACGAATGATATCTGGCTGTCCACTTTTTGTGCGAAAAACGTCACTGGTCCGCCATCTTTATTTATTTTCGGTAGCACTCGAAGAATCCCACTGCACTCTCACTGCAATATTTAATTTGATTGCGTCAAAGTAAACACTCAATTATTTTCAAAGAAATATAAACTAAACTTAAATGCCAAAAGATAATAAAATTATTGTCTAAAGTACACAACACGTTTTAAAAACACACAAATCAAATATTGGGTCAGATTACTACTCTAGATTTATTCCATATAAGCAAAAATTTTTACATAACGTTTTACAAAAATGCAGTGTAATTAGCTTGACATCCTAGCAATCAATGAGTTGTAAACACAAGCTTGTATTTAGTTAACTTACTGACCTCTCGTTACCAGAGCACATTAATAACTTAACTAATTACAATGGAGTTTAAACCTTATCTCATTATACTAAGTAACATTTTTGTTTGTCGAATTTCATAGGGTATTTTTTTGCAGTTATAATGACTTGTTAGCACTTTTCAAACACTGGGTTTAAAAAAAACCCCTGATGGCAGCAACAGCTGATGGGAGTAACGAATGTGAAGAATTTCAATTTATTTATTTATTTTATTAGGTTAACCTACAATTGATTACACTGATACAAACACAAATAATACATAAAAAAAAGTGAAATAACTGCATCACATCAGGGTAACTTACATAATAATAAGCGCTAATATAGAAAATTTGGTAACATCGGTAAAGATTAAAAATATAAAAAAAGTAGAAATAAAAAATTGGTAAAGGTAAAACAGACATTCTTCGACATTATAACTGTGGTAAAACATTCAAACAAAACAAGAATTGCATAAAAATAAAGTGATAAACATTTAAATAAATTGATAGACAAAAAATTCATACCTTAATAACAATACTTATGTAAATTCATAAAAAAATATTAATATCGGCACAGAAATAAAATTTTGATAAATGAAAACATGATTAAAAATGATCAACAATTTTTTTTAAATTGAATTAAATTAAATTGATAACATTGGTAAAGATAAAATTTATTAGTTTGTAACAGTGATAAAATTGACACAATTCATAATATACTTGATTAGGATTAGGGGTTGCGCCGCAAGAGAGTCAAAGTGAAGATCAATAACATCACTGTAGCCATTCACTGCCTTACACATTCTTGCAAAGGGCGAATTGGTTCCCAAAATAGTTCTTCTAAGGGGTGAACAAAGTGGTGTGATGGCACTACGTGGGATTCTCCAGGATGCGCGAAAACTGAAAAGGGCAAGCTGGGACTGTCTATTTTATGCTTAATGATTTTATAAGCAAACATTACATCAATTAAGTGTCTTCCCTTTTTCCAGAGAAGTCATGTTAAAATGCTTAAGGGCTGATTTCACCAATGCAACTGAACGCGATCAGCTTTACTAAAACGCGTTCAAGAGCTGTCAGTGTCAAAATTGTTATGGAATATTGTACACTGGCAGCTCTTGAACGCGTTTAGATGTGCTGAACGCGTTCAATTTCATTGGTGAAATCCGGACTTAGTCTCATAATGTAAGAAAATATTTTTTGGCAACACCATTGGAAAATGCGAGGTGTCAAGCGAAGCGTTTCTGGACACATTTAAGTCGCAATGAATGCGTTGCGTAGTGAGGACGCCAAACCACACTATTATATTCCAGGATGCTGCGAATGAGACGATTAGAAAGTAGAATTTTTGTTATATTATGACGAAAGGTTTTACAATATCTTAGGACGAACCCTAACATTTTCGAAGCTTTCGAAGCTCTTTTTATAATACTATCGAGATGTGGCGTGAAAGTTAACTTCCTGTCAAACAGTACACCAAGGTCCTTAATTGTTTCCACTTCCTTAATTTTTTTCACCGGCTATATGATAACTGCTTCCTATTGGGATATTCCTTCTTGTGAATTCAACATGGTAACATTTTTTGGTATTTAGTTCTATTCCGTTACTGTCACACCATAGAACGAGACGCTTGAGATTACTATGGAGTAGTAATGAGTCTTCCTAAGCCTTAATAATTTTCAAAAACTTGAAATCATCAGTATACATAAAAAAATCGGAGTGCAGAATAAATAATATATACAAAATAAATAAACAAAACTGGTCCCAAGTGTGAACCCTGGGGAACACCGGAAGAAACATTTTAGGGTTGATTGATAACTATTAACGACAAAAAAGAAAAATCTATCCGTCAAATACGAACTCAGCCACTCTAAAAAGGACCCAGAGATGCCATAAGCGCGCAACTTAGTAATTAAGATTTTGTGGGATACCTTGTCGAACGCTTCGCTAAAGTCCGTATAAAGAACGTCAGCTTTGTAGCCTGCATCGATAGTCTTTGTGAGAAGTTCTGTAAAAAGTACCAAGTACCAGTAGAACGGGTCTTAAGAAATCTGTGCTGATGGTCGCTTAAATACATCTTTAAATGATCCTGAATATATGGGCATATCAGTGACTCAAAAACTTTGACAAATGAAGATAAAATTTAAATATGCCTGTAATTTGTTACAACATTATTGTCATCCGATTTGTGAACCGGAACAACTTTTAAAAATTTCCACTTTGAAGGAAATGTAGCAGTCGTTAATGATTTGTTATAAATCAATATAAGTGGGTAAACCAGCTCAGATGAACTTGCTATAATAAAAACTGGAGGTATTGCCATCTGGCCCAGTCCCTTTTTTTATCAAGGCTTTTTAATTTCTTGTGGAGAGATTCACAAGATATCATTAGAGCAGTTAGACACAAGCTATTATTTTCAAAAAATTGCAAGAATTCGGAATTGTATTCAACATAATTATCATCAGGGTTATAAACGGATGAAAAATTGTCTGCAAATAAGTCTCATACTTTTGTTCCGTCAGAAGTAGCGGTGGTTCCGTCGGCTATGGTCAAGGGGTAAGCACTTGAGCTTCCTCGTTTTGCCTTTAGATAAGTCCAAAATAACTTAGGGTTAGACGCTAATTCGTCTTCCAGATGTTTTGTGTAATCCTTATAGCAAGTAGAAGCGAGAATTTCATAACGTTTACTAATAAGTTTTAACTCTATTGCATCTAATGGGTTGTTATATGTATTTCTTGAAGCGCTTTCTAATCTTATTCTTTTCGTTTAGCATTTTTATCAATGTACGACTAAACCATGACGGGAATTTTAGGTTTTTAGGTTTACGTTATGGCAAAAATTGTTGTATCATATCATTTAGGCCTAAATCTGAAAAAATAAGCTCATTGATTTAGGCTGACTGCCAGCGCGTATTGCCAAGCTTAAAAGGAATTGATTGACGTCATGATACGTCCATAGCTTAGTGTAGATCTCGCCTATTTTAAGTGTTTGATGTCTGGAGGAAGTGACCAACGCGGAATCGGCTTGAGCCGGTCACGTATGCACTGTCTTATCGCGTCTCGCGTCGTCCTAACCGAAACAAGGCAAATAACGACTTTTTCGCTTTTATTGCATGGAAGATCTTTCTAATTGGCTCAAGGCGATTCCGCGTTGATAAGTGTGGTCACTCTCTTATTTTTTTCGGACTTATGAGATACGCAACTGACAGTCTTAAAGCTGAATGACTGTCAGTTGCGTATCTCATAAGTCCCATTCCCATATCTAGATCGACTGCTGAGTGTGTTTTTAGGTCCAAGCTCTCAAACTCGTGAAGCAAACGCACATTTGAATGATTTTTTAATCGAAAATACAACTGTTCTGTAGCATTCTGGCTTAAAATTAGACAGGCACTACACAGTATCACCCATTAATATGAAGAAAGTCTTAGAACTTAACCTAAACTTCAATAAAAAAATCGTTTTAATTTATATTACGTTTACTCCGCGCGTTCGTGCTAGGCTAGGAGTGCTAGGGGTAGTAGGAGTGCTAGGACGTCTCGGTTCAATCTCAGCCAGTCGTGTTATTTGGGTTTTGTGGTAGAAATTCCTCAGTTGCAGCAGTAAGCAGTAGTAAGTGGGAATAGGAAATAAAGGAACACAACAATGTTTCTCAAATTCCAGCACAATTATTAATGGTAAAATAAACTCCGTTGTATGCAAGGATATCAGTTTCCGCTGATAAAAAGATGTATCTCAGTATGAATGGGGCCTAAGTACGAACAATTATGTTGCTTTGTGCCAGTGACCTTTGTGCCAGTGACCTTTCAGTGTTGGCAGTTCATAGCTTCATGCTATTGAAGCTTTCGACATCTAAATAAATAACAAAACAAAAAAAAAATACAACTGCAAAATCACATAAAGGAACAGAGAAAAACAAGCATTATAACGTATAGTCTCTCTTTTCAGTTATCTGATTTTGCAGTTGGGTTTTTTATTTTTAATATTATTTATTGTATTTACACTTTTTAGTGTCTCGTCTCGGCACACTCATTATGAACAAAAACTGATCCGACACAAAAACTTTTTAAACCAATTTATTATTCCTAACATATAACTTTATATATATTTGTAATCCCCTTTTAATTTCCTTTATTTTTATACCTTACACGATAGGTTTTTTTTTTTTTTTTTTTAATTAACTTCTTACTATGTCGCGATAAAAATCCGCCATTTGTTTTCAAACACTTTTCTAAGGACACGGGTTTTTAAGACAAATATAACGTTACTTAACTGTCGAAATCTATCCAGCCGTTTGGAAGATACGAGGTAATAAAGAAATTTACAAACAAACATACAAGATACGCGCGGAAAACACTGACCGAATAACTGTTATTAGTATGCTGGGCTAAGTCGACAAATGTAAAGAACAGCTGAATTTTTCCGCGAGTTTAGAGTTTGCCCTATATCAAAAGTTTTTCATAATAATGCGTTTAATATCACCCGTTTTCAGGATTACAGCTATTTTATTAACATCTTGAACAAGCAAATGGGTGGGTTCAAATCCGGGAAAGTACTAAAGTGACTTTTTCAATTCATAATAATATAAAATATTTTCTGAGTTTATTGAAATCGGTGAAGGAAAAACATCGCCAGGAAACCTGGACTTATAGTTAAATATAAGTCTAAAATCGCCAACCCATCTCGAGCAAGCGTCGTAATCAATACTCGTGCCTTCTTTGTATGAAAATAGACCTTTGCCCTGCAGTGGGACAATAATAGGCTGGTACTATATTTATAGGATTATTCATTATCAATTTAAAAAAGAATATTTTCCTTCTAACCAATTACTGTTTCCTTTGTACGAAGAAATTCGTAATTAATAACGTTAATGATGAGTTCATTACTTTATTAATTACAAATATCTTTCTTTGTTCGGATTTGTAATATTGCAAATTATATTACTACTTAGTCATTAAGAATCCCTAATTTATTATCAATAGCTACTATTGTTGTGGTTCTACTAAAACTATTCATGTTAATGAGTTTACTGTTAATTTTATTTTACTAAGTCAGAGCCCTTTTATCACACGTTCCGGTTCCGATTGGTTAGTTAAAAAGCTTCTGCGTATTTCTACCGTCACAATTAGCCCAGCTTACTCATAATTATCTTCATTAAATACCGCGCACGCAACGCCTGTGGGTGTGAAAATGTGCTAAGTGAGGGCGTAAAACCCGCAAAAGGTAATCAATAACATTAAGTATGTAGAAATAGCAGTAGGTACCATAAAAATAAAAAATAAATTATGGTGTTTTTTATATCACTTAAGAAAATGACAAATACTGCCATGAGACACACCACTACTTATTGGGACCACATCATCACCACTCTAGTTACCGAAAAATTGAAAATGAATAAATTGTAAAAAGCTAATCTTGAACTGGGCTTAGGCAAAGTTTAGGAGGAGACATTGGCAATTTTGTACGACACCATGATGTATTTGTCGTGTAAATGTCATGATGGCCCAGTGGTTAAGGCCTTGCCTCTCATGCACGAGATTGTGGGTTCAAATCCGGACAAGTACCAATGTGACTTTTTCAGTTCATATGTACCTAAAAACCTAATTTCTGAGTTTATCTTGGACATTACTGACATCGGAGAAGGAAAAACATTGCGGGAAACCTGTATTTAAAGTTAATTATAAGTCTGAAATCGCCAAATCGTCTTGAGCAAGCGTGGTGATCAATGCTCGTGCCTCCTCTGTAGGAGAAGAGGCCTTTGCCCTGCAGTGGGACACTAATAGGCTGGTATTGTGATGTATTTCATTTCTGATTGGAGATGTCGTTATCAAAACTACATACAAGCTCACGAACAAAAAACTAAAGCAAACACTAATACTAATGTTTCCACAAATAATTATTTTAAATCTTGAAAACTAGCTTAATAAACCCACAGGCAATTTATAGATTAAATTGTAAAGCAATTAATATTAACGTCCAATAATTTCATTTACCGATATTAATTGAATTTGATAGTTGTTCAAGTATGAGTAGATAATTTCATGCCTATCGATAATTAATCAATATTGATGATTCAATATTAAATTGTTCGGTGAGAGTCTTGCTGGCTATTTGGGTATGATAGATTTAGGTAAGTATTAGGCACTATCCCCACCGTCGACGATTAACGAGTTTTTTTTTTTATCTTGACCCCCATATTCAAAATTAATTTATTTACGTTACACGTCCGTATATGAGTCACAGAAATACATAAATGTGTACAAAATTTAAATTCAATCGGTACATTACATTCGGAGTGGTTTCGACAGACGGACAGACAGACAAAGACACGAGTGATCCTATAAGTGTTCCGTTTTTTCCTTTTGAGGTACAGAACCCTAAAAACCAAGAATAGCGCTGCGAACAGTACAATGAAGCATGCCAAAACTACACCTCCGCTCTGTGCATACACGCTCACACGCACACATCACAATCGCTGTTGACAACGCTGCCTTTGTTTTAATTTGGTCTGAGATATTGCCTTATTCCGAAATCTAAAAAGTTACCGAAAAGGTGTCCTAGGATGGATCAATCTGTGTCCATAAAAAACCCCACAGTCGATTTTTGTTCTCAAATTCAGGATTGCTCCGAGAGTTAAAAGTTCACTTTCATGTATAGGTTTTTGATTATACTTACCGTGTAAAAAATGATAGAAGTTTATTATTCACAATATAATTCACAATCCTAAATCATTTATTGAACATCAAAAGTTAGTTGTAGCTGGGAAGAACAATTACAACAAATTCCCAATTGACCGATTTCGTCTGTCTGTGTCTGTCTAAACTATTTTACTTACTACTAATAGTAATCTCACATTACCATGACTTCACGTAAAAATGTCCTTTAAACCAGAAAAATATCATGACAATAGAATTTCATGGGCTTACGCGTGATCCATTTCACACAAACTATAAAATTATAGGTCGCGACCCATCTCAAGCGAGGTCAAAGTGACAGGGGACGTTTTATGGGGTATATTAACAACCCCATTGTGACACCATCGTTATAGAAAGTTAATTTGGTTGTTTTCATGGAGAAAACTTCCATACCTTATTACTTTGCAGCTTAATTTGCCCATTGAAGCGGGTTTCGAACTTGTCTTTCGTTAACGGAATGGTTAGTGTCCTAATTTTTACACGTCCACAACCAGCAACGTCCTATATCGACCAATTTCTACAAATCTATTGTTAGCACAACTTCTAAACATGGCTAATAAAAATATGATATTATTTGCACTACATCACAACGCCAGGAAACCATAGTAAATTCCATTAGTTGGACCTTTAGAACCGGTAGGAAAAAGCAGCGTAATGCTGAATTTAACTTAGAGACTGCACATGGCCCTATCAACTCAGATGTAGAAATAGCTCAGGAATTTGAAAACTTTTTTGCTAATATTCCCCTTAAAACTACGGAAACTTTAAATTCCTCACCCGCGCTTTCTGCTGCCTTACTTAGAAAAAATGTAAAGTCATGCCCTTTGGAGTTGAGGTTTCAGCATACAAACCCCCAGGCTGTTATAAAAGCTTTTAAAGATCTTAAAATTAAATCAACAGAAGATCTATGGGGAATGTCTGTAAAAGTCTGTAGATGTATCATCGAAACCATTGCGCCTTATTTAGCTTTCATATTTAACACCAGTGTAGACCAAGGAGTCTTTCCGGATCTCATGAAACAACAACAAAAAAGGTGTTTGAAAAGTTGATGCTGAATCAAATGTTACGTCACTTTAATACAAATTCCATCTTTCATGAACAACAGTACGGTTTCACCAAAGGGCGTTGTACCACTGACGCCGGTGTCACCCTCATAAAGAACATTTTTAACGCCTGGGAAGAAGCACAAGATGCCATTGGAATCTTTTGCGACCTCTCGAAGGCGTTCGATTGCGTAGACCATGAAACACTTCTGCTGAAACTGGAGCACTATGGGATTAGGAATACAGCTCTTGATTTACTAAGATCGTACCTGAAAGATAGAAAAGTTCAAGTTCAAGTAAACGGCGTAAACTCATTGGGGTCTGAAATGGCAATGGGCGTTCCACAGGGTTCGATATTGGGTCCATTCCTCTTTTTAGTTTATATTAATGATTTACCCCAATTACTTAAAAATCAACCGAAGATGGTATTATTTGCAGATGACACATCGTTGATCTTTAAAATAAACCGACGGTCACAAAATCTTGATGACGTTAACAGCTCTATTTTTCAAGTCCAAGATTGGTTTACGGTAAATAATTTGGTACTAAATAAAAAAAAAAACCAAATGCATTAGATTTAAATTACCTAATGTTAGAAGTAGCGAATGTGACATCATATTGAATGGAGAAAAACTAGAATTTATTAATCAAACGGTTTTCCTAGGAATCACGCTAGACGAGAAATTACAATGGGGACCTCATATAACATCTCTTGCGGGGCGCCTAAGCTCGGCCGCTTATGCTGTTAGAAAGATAAGACAGTTAACAGATGTAGAAACCGCGCGTTTGGTTTATTTTAGTTACTTCCACAGTATTATGTCGTATGGCATTTTACTGTGGGGTCGGGCTGCTGACATTGAATCCATATTTATTTTACAAAAGAGAGCTGTCAGAGCCATTTATAATCTACATCGTCGCGAATCTCTCAGGGAACTATTTAAAAGGATTAATATTATGACGGTACCTTGCCAATTCATATATGAAAATATTATGTATGTAAGAAAAAATCTTCATATTTTTAATAAAATAAGTGATAGACATAATTTTAATACTAGAAATAAAGATAAAATAGATCAACCATTTTTCAGATTATCTAAAGTACATACATCTTTTATGGGGTACTGTGTTAAATGTTACAATAAAATACCTTGTGATATATTATAATTAAATGAAAGAAAATTTAAAACTCATATTAAAAGTACACTCTGTAAACAAGCATATTACAAATTAGAGGATTATATCCAAGATAAGAATGCTTGGAAACATGCTGGTCCTGCTCCATAGGACAATTTAGAGTCTAGACAAAATCAAACTGGTTGCTTATTTAATTATATAGTTTGTTATTTTTTATAACTCTGATTTTACATTCTGTGATTTCTTGAACTCACACACTGACTTATTAGTATTACTTGTTAAAATGTTAGGAATATCGTATAATTTTGCAATGTTTGTAAATATGTGAGCACCATGTATCTATCTATCATAATTAATTTATCTGCAATTGCTTTATTTTTTTTTATTTTTTTTTTACCTATCGTGGTATAGTAATCTTATTCTAGATGCATCGTCTTCACATATAATTATATAATTAATGTATACAAAATATTGTAAAAACATTTTAAAAGAGTAACGGTGGAGTTTCTTGCCCATTCTTCTCCATACGAAAACTACCTTTTGGAAGGGGCGACTAGAATCAATTCTATTTTTTTGTAAATTTGACGTTCATAAGTGCCTTTTATGTGCCTAATTGAAATAAATTGTTTGACTTTGACTTTGCGCCGCAACACTTCTAAGTGTCAAAACTCAAACATCCAGAGCTACAACAAATCAAATGGCGGTAAGGCTTATGTCTTGTCTTGGTACGAGAGCCCAAGACCAAAATTTTTTGCCATATCGTTTTATGAACAAAACCGTATAAAATCGATAGATTTGGTTATTCTGAATCCTAATTTCAGAAATTTTCCGCGTCACGTCTGACCTGACCGCATTTTTTAGATAAGATAAGTCTCTATTTGCTTTAATATGTCAAAAAAGAATACCGAACTGTTTCATAGCAGTTTCTGATTTTCAAAATGTAGTTAACGAAAGCTCAATTTTCAGAAACCAGTAGAGTCACACATACCCAGGAGACCATTTTGAAAATAAATAAAAAGAGGGAAAAAATAAATTCCATAGCAACCCGTCTCAAAATCTTGTTTTTATGGTAACAATGGTCAGTTGAATCGAATAAATATTTTATTAGAAGACAGTGTGCATCATTTGTGTTGAAACCATTTTAAACGTGTTTTAAAATTTTACCGATCGGTAACTTAGCATTCTGTCTGAAAACTGTTGGACATGATGAAAAAGGTTGCCGAGATGTAGAAATAAAATTATCTGACAAATTGAGTCACTTTACCTACTAATCAGAGAACTTCTCGATGATCAGAAATTATTAATAAATCATTAAATTCTTAGAGTTAAGGAAAATATGGCCTTGCAAACAGGCAGAAAAGTAAAAAAACTTTGAGTAAAACGAATTTTCGTAGTGGAGTTAGCGTACAGCAGGGTACAGCAGGGTTAACTATCTAGGTTGGGCCGGACGTACAGACAGCGCAGCGTCACTATTTGGGGACTCCACGAGTTTTAAAATATGATACTGCTTTAATATTAATTTCGTTACGACTAAGTATCCAAAAGAATGGTGAAATGTGGGTGTACTATACGTAATTACACCTCTGCCTAACCCATCGGTGATTACAGGCCTTTTTTTTTCGGGGGTGGGAAATTATCAAATAACTTCTCCCGCTCTGGGCGGAGCGGGAGGGTGTGTCCGACTTTTACTGACTAAAACCCACCCGTGTTCCTTCCGTTGCCTATGTGCCGGGGCCGCGATATCCCTTTCGGACAAACTCGCAACCCTGGCAGGCATTGGCCCTTACGGACCCCGTCAGTTGGTGCTGACATCTCTTTTAGGCGCGCGTGGAATACAACGCGCCGATCGACCGGGCCTGGTTCTTAACGGACGGCGAGCTACCCATTGCTCACCGTCCGCAAGCCCGCGCCTACGGTGGCCGGAAGTCGGCTCGCGACTCCCGACGTCCGAGGCGTCTCCTGCGGCGGTGATTACAGGCCTGATGTTATAATTATAATTTAAAAGAATACTTTCAAAAAGAGAACGGCTTGATGTAGATTCGAAATTACGCGTCGCCCAACGTCCGATTCGCTATGGCAGTTTTGCCTAACTAGCCAGCGAGCTCGTATTTTAATTTATAATCTACTATCGTCCGTGCTGCTTTATCATTCGGTCTCTGTCTAATTGATAGTTGTTAAAATTTAAGGATAAGCATTTATTTTATTAAGAGCGTTCATTCTAAAAGTTGGCGACTTAATTTGCAATTAATACCTGTCAAATATTTATGCGTTTTGATTAATTTGGTAATATTACTGTATGGAAATATGAAATATCACTAACTAATAAAATTTTAAAAATGAATTGCAATTATTATAACATTGTATTTGATGTTGTAACCATTTTAGGCGTAAAAATGTTATTTGGAAAGATTCCAAATACTTTTATATACTTCTAAAACTAAATATTCGGCGTAACAATATTAATTAATGCATTTCATAATAAATATTTTGGTTCACTAGTTAGCGATACTTCCATACAGTAATATTGCCAAATTAATCAAAACACATACTCGTATTTGACGGCTATTTTCGACGTTGCCCACTCTCAGAATGCACGCTCTTAATTAGTTAAGTATAAAGTAAACATTAGTAAACTTAACAACTACGATCCCCATCAAGTTCATTTACTCGTGTTAAAGTTATTTCTGATTATATAATATTATATAGCAATAAGTAAAAAATACTATTAGGCAAACGGTTATTAGCTTTATTCATTAGGGAGTAGTCGTTCCGTACCTCAAAAGGAAAAAACGGAACCCTTATAAAATAAAATAAAATACTACTACCTAATGAATAAAGCTAATAACCGTTTGCCTCATAGTATTTTTACTTATTGCTATATAATATCATATAATCAGAGTTTGTTTTTGGGATAAATTCATCCCAACTATGGAACCCTTCATTGTGCGTGGTCCGACACGCACTTGGCTGGTTTTTGTAAAAAATATTGCAAAATAAAGTAGGGAAGATGACGATCAATAATGAAAATAAAATGTCAAAAGAAAACTATGTGTCTACGGGAATAGAAACTACAATCATATTCGCTTCAAGCGATCTTAATATAACGACTCTTAAATGTTCTTCTGTTTCATTGCGTAAAAAAATTACAAAAAGTTAGCAACTATTTCGGATTTGAACTTGAATGTCTTTTGCTGTGGTTACCTTATTGATAAAGCTGTGTGAACATTTTCGTGTCGCCTCTCTAGAATGCTGCCGGCAACGTGAGTAAGCCCAAATAAAAACCGTTTAAAAGGTGCATCACTTAATTCGCTCATAGCTACTGATTCCTCGATATTAGTGGAGGTTATACTCTGAATACTAATTGGGGGATACGGCCGCACCGCAATAGTACGGAACTCAAACTTTGCTCGCTCTCGGATAATATTTGCCGAACGTGATTAGTTCCCTATTCGGAAATACTAGTTTTCGGTGTATTGAACCTAGATGATAATATAGAACTTACTAGTCATTTTGGTTAGAAAGCCAAATCAAGTCTCTAAATCTGATGTCACATCCGATGTTAGCTGTTGTGGTTGGATATCACAAGATTATCTTTGTTAGTGCTTTATATTCAGCAGAAAAATAAGATTTTTAAGAACTGGTTGAAAGTCTAGGGATATTTTCTTTTACTTGTGTCAAATAATTATTTAATTTTGTTTAATAGCTTTTTTTTTTTTATTAGATTAGTAATTCTAATCACCAAAAACTTCCACTGTATTCTAAACGACCGACAAAAATCAAGCATTATAAATTTCCATAAGTATTTTACTTGGACGGATTTGGAGGCACAGTACCTAAAGACTATTTATGTATACTGTATTAGGATATATCCACCAAAAATAATCCTTTAATCTGGCCAACTATTGAGGGACGGTCTAATTATTTACCGGCCGGCACCCACCCAGTAAGCTTAGTTTCAATGAAAACCACTAGTTGGATCACAAAGCGGCCCTTTAGCACGCGTGCTCACTCAATGCCGGTGAATTTAATCTACAGAAACGGTTGTAGAGTGGTAGTATTCTGAAATGAGTTCAGAGTGAAAAAAACTTCTTAAATCACGTTAAATTAAACGTTAAACAAACAATTAAATGTCCAAAGATCGTAGCAGATTTTCTGTAGCGATTCTGCTTACCCCCAGATCCCACGGGGGAAAGCAAAGATAAATCGTTAGATTTGACCTTACCTTACTAAGTTGCAGCGAAAAGTGTCCATACTGAGAAGAATAAGCTCACACTATAATAATGGCGTTTCCATGACAATCAAGTCAACTTACTAGGTCATTGTGTGTGTCAAAGTTGTCAAAACAAAACAAAATCGCGTGGTAGGGTGCATCTAACGATTTAAATCGTTGGGTTACAGGCGTGCACTTAAGTGTGTATGTTAACGTCCGGACTTACTTTGTAATCGTAAGTATGCTTTAATTTTCACCGGGTTTTAAGCAATCCTGAACATTTGCTACACCGGACAGTGTGACTTTAGAGGTGAAAATGTAATGCCGACGTTTTAGGGAGACAAAAGTTTTGTTCGGTTCAAGTCCCGAGATGATTCAGTGTCGTTCATTCGAAGAGTGTAAGCAGGAGCTGCACGATCTGATCCCAACACGTCTCTTTCAGTACCGGCCTACCACACGTACTGCGGGGTATCATCAGCACTTGGTATACGATATACCACCGTACTAAAGCGCTTCTCCTCCATATATAATATGTGCACGGCCAATGTGTGAAACTCTCTACCAGTGTCTGTGTTTCCTTCCATGTATAACCCATCAGCTTTCAAAGCAAGAGTAAACAGGCATATTTATTTATTTATTTATTTAATACTTTAAGCACATAAATGTACAGAGGCGGACTTAATGCCATAGGCATTTTCTACTATACATACTTACTATATATTTATTTATTTTTTTTTTTTTTTTCCTATTTTTTTATTTTCTATTTTTTTTTTTCATATTATCCTGGGCGTGCTCGTTCCATTGTAGACCTCATGCGTCGCTGTTCACCAGGCGAGATCGAAGTCGACAACAGGACCATCTAGATTTTTTGGAATTACCCACAAACAGGAACTATAATGTAAGCTTAGATGTATGAAGCAGTAAATACTGTGTGAAAATATTTCATGCATGCCATGCATGCCGTAGGTACTGGGCTGCTAAACATCGTCATAGACCTAAAGACCAACCCTGGTAAATTTTTGTTTTATATTTTTCAGTTTTCTTCATATCATAAATCATCTAATTAGTCTGAAAATATCTAGCCAAATTCTGAAACGTTCACGTTGCAAAACCGTCAACAATCATACATATAAATGTCGGGCAAATAATTACTCATCACATCCATTAATTTATTAAAACCAGAATAAGGATGAAATTCTCAAATGGATGCGTTGGACACCACTTCAGCTGGTCTACAATGTTCATGACATTCCATTTGCTATGAAAATCTGTTAGGACGAACGAGTTAGGCCGGGAGCAGATATGAATATAAAGTTAGAAACTAATGTCAGAGCTGCTCGAATGAATTAATTTTGTATATACACTTACGTTTGCCGAATGATGACAGAATTCAAAAGCTGGTTTTTGGAAGTAAGTAGTAAGTGTATGGATGAAGCCAGCCAATCGATATCCTTCTTATACTTCCATACTTACTTACTTTAATATTTTAAAGGCGAAAGTAACTGTGTCTGTGTATCTGTCTGTCTTTTACTTTTTCATGCCTTAAAGCAGAACGGTGTTGATACACGGATAGACAATAACCTGATTTAGGACATAGGTTACTTTTCATCCCGGCATCGGCAGTACGATCCCGTAGGATGATTTCCGACCTCCACGTTGCGGGAAAAAGCTAGTTATTTATTATTACAACTGTTGAAGTGTTTAATGGTTTGATGATTGATAGGATACTCCACAGACTCTTTAAAAACATACAGCTTTTGGAGAATGAAGGTATCAAGCAAAGAGTATAACGTGTAGCTTAACTCAAATAAACATAAAATTATAAAGTGGGCACACTCAGTAACAAAAAAACAGACAGGTATTGTGGGAAACCCGGTTTCTATCGCTTTTGCACACTTGGTGAATTACCCCACGTCCCAAACGGTCGCCGCGCGAATACACGATCGTCCGAACTTTTAGTTCGGTGAACCTGAACGTGTGGTCGCCCCGACAGAGGGCGCTTTCCGGTTTTCCAAACAAAAAGTGACATATGCACGCGACCGATTGTGAATACGCGCAACAATCGCTTTTAAATAGGACACGGCCTGACAGCTAGACCGAAAAAAGTGTAATATTTTGACCGACACGACGCTTTTGTTGGTACGTAACAATGGTAAGCCAAGTGTGCAGAGTAGAACGTGCGATAAGGAACTTCGTTCATAAAACCTATTTCTACTGTGTGTTCACGGCTTTATTTCAACTACTTGGTAGGTACGTACTCAAAACAAGTTGAATTATTAACGCACCAATTGAAACCAAATTAGCGTTTCAATGGTGCTGAATTTGGGCAATTTTAGATATCACTATAATTACGAAATGAATCGGAAAATTCAATGATTTTAATATAGTGAAGGCAGGTGAAGGTATAGTTTATCAGTGAAACCTGTGGTGAATTAGATGTTTAATTTTAAACATAATTACAAGACTGTTGTCACTTGACCTGTAGGTAATTATCATTACACCGAGCAAAGAAGGCCACCAAGTCGTATTAGCTACAACAGTAAAAAAGCTTCTTTACTGTCGTAAGTAATACGAGTAACAACGGATTCCCTACGTAAAAAATTGGCAGCAGCGTTCAAAAATTTCAACGAATTTCAACTTTCAATTTACGAATTTCAAGACGACGAAATCAGAAAATCAAGGCTTATTTCTAATCTAAATCCAGGTAGAGATTTAAAATAAACATAGATACTGGTTAAACTAAAACTTGCACACAATGAGCGCTTCGATCATTTCTAACGTGACGATATCATCGTGGACGTCCGCGTCCACGTCACGGCATCACAATAACACAGGTAAGTAAAATACATGGGCATAATATATGAATAATTTGACATAATTTATGGACATGGACGTGGACGTCAACGATAATATCGGCACGTTAAAAATTATAGAAGCGCACATGGTTTAAGATTGATTATTAATAAACAAGCTATGTTTTTTCTCCTAAATCCTTTACTCACCTTATCGAAGCAAAAGGAGACGAGGTAATAAAATCCAATAAAAGTAATCAAACCAATTTCTTTTCACATCCGTTTCTCCCCAGAATAACAGAAGTTTTTCAAATAATTGTCCTGTTTGAAGACATGGAAGGACTTAAGTTTGTGGCTTTTATGGGCTTGACGAGATTCGACTCACTGCGACCGACAGTGAGATACGTAATGGTACAAAGTGCTATTGAAAGAAAACCCTTTTACGTTCTTTGAAGATTCTTCAGTGTTCCAGTTAATACGGTTTTGCGTGTGGAAATAAATATAAAAGACTTTTTGGGAATATTTTTCAAGTAGGTATCGAGTAGGATACCAACTTCTTTCAGAAATATTAAGTTAGTAATTATATTAGGTAATGTTAGAATCAACGCACTTTATCCGTACCTTTCAAACTTAAAAGTATAAAATTAATACAATTTTAATTTTAAGTGTTTATTGATTACAAGTTTCAACTAACAACATTTTCCAAAAACTGACTTTTACAATTAATGGCTTGAGACATTCCAATGGGACTCCTAATTGAGACTATTCATCGTCAGACTAGACCTCAACCTCGTAATTGCTCTACCACTTTTGACAACAATTCCCAGAAACTAGCAAGCAAAATACATAAGAATAATTAAAAACGTATACACAGCGAGCACAGCCTAAGTTAAACTTGAATCTACTGGTAACGAATTTCCTATAAAAAGAGGTGGTGTACGCCAAGGAGATCCTATACGCTTCGCGGGTGATTGTTCTCAGAGGACGCAGGATCTCTGAGACTAATGTTGCAGCAATTATGCGATGAAAGTTTTAAGGCCGGCCTGATAATGAACCTAACTAAAACCAAAATGATGACAAATTCCCAACAAATAGAAACCTTAACAGTCAATAACGAACAAATAGAATATGTAAATGAATATATATACGAGTATTTGGGCCAACTAATATCTACAGAAGATTGCATGAATAAAGAAATTGAACGAAGAATAACGAATACTTGGAAACGCTTTTGGTCTCTTAGTGAAATAATGAAGGATAAAGATAAATGCCAATGAAAGGAAAAAATTAAGTATATGAATTATGCATTATGCCATGCTTATTATACGGGTGCTAGACATGGGCGTTAAAAGAACTACAAGAAATTAAATTAAAAGTCTGCCAAAATGCAATAGAAGACGACGAAGACGTATTTTAGGTACCCATAAAAATAAGGTATAGAGTGAAACTACAAGAAATTAAAAATAAAACAAAGGACATGTCTGGTGGGGCAATGGACGATTGCCTAGGTAGTCAAAACCAATGTTCAGTAATGATTGTTATATTATTATATTCGCCATATTTTATAGTTTATCACTTAATAAGTTTAAGGAGTCAGGAACTTGCGTGGGAGTCAGAAACTGGTCAAAATAAGGTTACGTTTTGTTTATTATAACGCCATCTGTGCAAAACCATAGGTACTAATTGGTGGTATGCCTTTGTGAGGTTAGTGAAAGATTTAATATTTTGTTGGTCTGAGTTCAGATTCTGCAGATTTTTTTAAATATTTCTTTTGTGTAACAAAAATGTAAAGCAATATCAATAAAATACTTTCAATATCTATTAAATAAGTGCATAACATTTTTTTTATTTAATCACAAAGTGTTCTTATTCTTTATTGTACACATAAATACACATATAAAATTATATTGTTATCATCCCGTATTTTGGTTTCTATCCTCAATACCCATAATATTATTTATATTTACATATTTGTTGTTATTGCATTGAGATTAAAATAAATAAAACTTATTGCAAACAAATTCCTTTATTGTAGGTACATACTTAAATAATATGATTTAAAAAAGTAGTAGTAGGTGTACCTGATTTGCTAACCATCGAGCGAATCTCACTTGCAAGGGTGTTGCGGGTTTGTCTGAGAGGGATATCGCGGCCCCAGCACATAGGCAACGGAAGGAACACGGGTGGGTTTTAGTCAGTAAAAGTCTGACACTCCCTCTCGCTCTGCCCAGAGCGGGAGGAGTCATTTGATGATTTCCCACCCAAAAAAAAAAAAAAAAAAAAAAAAAAAAAAAAAAAAAAAAAAAAAAAAAAAAAAAAAAGGGTAAACACGGCCTTGACACGATAATAGCGCTGTGCAGCGGATTCGCAGACATATTATGTCTGCGAATCAGCTGCACAGCGCTGCCACAATTGATGCAGCTCATCATAATATCCAAATCGAAAAGTAAAACAGAATCCTATAAGAACTGATATGAAATGATCTAAGATGTCAGTACGTGTGGTACCTAAGTCGTTAAAAGAAAATATCAATATTACAAAATAATCGCACAGTTAGCAAGGAACGCTTTTAAGCAACTTGGAACTGCAAGCAAAGAAATCAGTAAATAAAAATTATATGTCAATGCTCAGTGTCAATGTCATGTCAAAGAAATAATAAATACTTACCTTCATTTTAAGAAGTGGGTATTCAAAATAAAAACACTTTAGATTTTACACAAAAATATGTTAGTAATATTGTCGTATTTTATACGCAATTACATTACACCGATTACATACATTCCTTTGATTTAAAATAAGCGGGTTATAGTTATTATTCACACCCTTTAAAGGTAATTACGGGATAAAATGGAACGTCAAAAACATTTTTAGTACTTCCTGTTAAAAATGGCGAGGCGGAAGCTATAATTGAGCAATGTTTTTTTGAGAATTATGTTGCGCAACCTATTTAGAATTTATAAATCCATAATAAATTAAATATTAATTTTTAAATCTTACAGTAAAACCTTAGATCATGAACATTTATCGATTCAGAACAGGACCAGAGGGCAGAAACTGGACATGTCCTTTAAAAATGCACACACTGCCTACAGACAGCTAAAATTGCAATGGACGGGACATATGTTAAGAGAAAGTAAAGAGAAATGGACTAAGTTAGTAACATAATGGTATCCGAGAGATAGCAAAAGAAATAGAGGCAGACAAATCAAAAGATGGGAGATGACTTCAAGAAAATAGCTGGTCCGGTATGGACCCGTTTAGCAAGAGACAGGAACACGTGGAAATCTTTAGAGGAGGCTTTTGTCAACATACAAAATGTTCCACACAAACAACCAGTTGCCAATAATTCAAATGCAAGTTAAAATTATGATTAAATAAATTTAATATTTTAGAAAGTACCTAGGCATTTATTTATTATAAGAAGGAAACACTAATAAAGGTTATTTTATTTATTTTAAATTTAAACTATCAATTCAATTTCAATTCAATTTTCAATTTTCAATTCAATTTATTTATTCACAAACAATTTACATTGTGTTTGAAATTTTCTATATGATAAAAAAAAAACAAGTAAGTAAACACATTTAAAAGTTAATAACCTGTCACCTATACAAATTACATCCTTTATCAGACATTCAACCTTAGTGCGCTTTGTCCACCGCAGCCGTCACGAGAACGTCACTGAGAACGAGATGACGGCGCCGAAGTTAGTACATACATTTACTATAACTGTGTGTCCAACGCACGACCGTCAGTCGAGTGCCATCATTCTGGCCGCCGAGGTTACGAGTAGTTCGGCACGACCGCTAGAAATCGGCCCGAGATTGTGACGGGCCGACGTGCCGGCAATACAAAACACATTTGATATTGTCCACATACGACCGTTGCACTTCGCTCGGGTTTTGTTTTGTCTATCATAAATTCATAATATAACATACTGAACCGCCGAGTTCGGTCGCGGTGCACAAACGATCGCCGTCACGGACATCACGTTCGGTTCGAATAATCTCGTTTCTTGGTGACGTCCCGGTGACGGCTGCGGTGGACAAACGCCCTTAGGGTGATAAAGCAATTACGAGATCGACTATTCAAGACTAATTAGTCATTAATTGTAAAATATTTTTTTGTAATCTTGATGCCAGACGATGTCATTGGGGCATAAAGGTTACTTTACACAAGGAGGTTTTGGCTCAAGAGAAGGTCCCTGTTTCTCAGAAACATAATTAAGTACTATGCATGATTTTTTTTACATTCTCGAAAAAAATAGGGTGAAAATAGGTGAACGGAATAGAAGGCTATATATATATATATTTTTTTTTTACTATAAAACATATCGAAATTCAAAGTATACGCATCTTAATAAATGCGCTGAATTTATCAATGAATTCGTAGCTTTCATTAGCGGCCGATAGGTAGTCGCCGCACTTGCCGTCGGCCTGTTTGATATCCTTTCGCAGGCGCACAAGCCACTCGCGCATCGCCCGCCCGCGTGATCAATGCTACTAAGCAAATATTCGTTGAAATTTTTCGTCGGTTATTAAAAAAAAAAATGCTGCTCAATACATTTTGACCGTGTAGGAATTGCACTTTTCTATGAAACAGCTGTTTTTTTTTTAAATAACCGACGAAAAATTTCACCGCAGGGGGTTCAGAATCATGTACTGAATCCATGGTAGCCGGCTTCGTGTCGATGTCCCTGCCACCCTGTATAAAATTAAGTGTTTTGTATGAAAGATGATAATTATGGCTACCAATGGAGTAACTACCGAGATTACAACTAATACAGACGTATGGAAGGAAATTTTAAGAACATTTATAATAAAGTACCTAATGCTATTAAAAATATGACTGTTTTCAAATTCAAAAGGGCACTAAACGAAATATTAATTGAAAAAAGTTATTACACAATTGACGACTTCCTGTATCACTGACTGATTGACATGCTAATAGAATAATCCATTTTTTTTTTTTTTTTTTGTATTATTGACTACTGTAACCTTGTTGACATTTTGTATTAATTTGACATTTACTGTAATTCGAAAGATTTGACATATAATTTATATTAAATGTATTGTTATAATTTCCTAATTGTTATTTAAAATTATAATGGCTTTAAATTTGTGTAATATGATTTGCATGCCCATGTGACGGTAGAACATGGAGGACTTTCGTAATAAAAGATCAATGTAATAATTACCCATGTTTGCAAAGTAATAAAATGATTTATGAAAAGACGATGTTGCGCGGACCCCAAATAAATTGGGATAAGGAAAGTGATGATTTAATTATGTAGGTAAGTGAATTTGAAATACACTATACTGACACATATTTAGTAACACTGTATTATTTTTACACAGTCAAATAATTGTGTCAGTAAAGTTATCGGTGTTTGAAGATGGGCGTCGTCATCGAGGAGGAGAGTAACACTAGCGTGACGATTTGGACTTGTTCTTGACCGATTGGCCGGAGAAGGCAAATGATAAAGAAAGCTGACAAAATATGGAGGAGATTTACCCAGTAGTGGGACAGGTTAGGTTAATTTAGTCCGATCTCATAGTACAAGCTATGCTTAGTATGGATACAGATTACATATGGGGGTCCACGGTTCAACAAAACATTGTGATGTAGGTAAAAATTCAATTTTGTCAAATAGTACATAAATTATCACCATCAAATACTTAATCATCTCTTTTCTTTTTGCCGATAAACCTCATTGTACATGTATTGTATTTGTATTTAAAAAAGAGAAATATTTATATTCACTTACTTTAAACGCCTTATGTAAATAGCAGTGCAACATTTAACTTTATTGTAAAATGCAATTGAGGAGCTCGTGGCTAAGTAACAACAGCCGCACTGGTCGATCCATCAGGTTAAGCTACGCTTGCCGGGGTTGGTCAGTGGATGCGTGACCATCTTTACATACCGAGAATCCTCCGTGCTTCGGAAAGCACGTTAAGCCGTTGGCCCCGGCTGTCATTCGTAGATCTTTGAATCTTTGACAGTCGTTACGAGTCGTCAGAAGCCCGAAAGTCTGACACCAGTCTTACCAAGGGGTATCGTATTACCCAGTTACTGGGTTGTGGAGGTCAGATAGGCAGTCGCTCCATGTAAAATACTGGTATTCAGCTGCATCCGGTTAGACTGGAAGCCGACCCCAACATAGTTGGGAAAAGGCTAGATAGATTGTAAAATGCTATTATTTTTAAATTGAATATTAGTTACAAAAGTTGTTTGTTATTACAATGCATGATCCATAATCTTACTCTAACCATTAACGGCCGTTAAACCAATGTTAATTTAGCCTAACAGAGACATGTAATAGACTATCGAAATAGGGTAGATGGGACGTCCCTATTCTGGGTATTCTATAGAAACGCGGCTATCATTGTTGAAAAGGTCCCAAATGTAAGGAAGATTATAACTAGAAATCTTAATGGGATCGGGTGAAATAGCGTTTATTTAAAGAGTGGGGCTTTCATCCTGATAAAGTTGTTTTTAGACTAATCTTGTGCTAAAAGCATTTTGAGGGGTAATTCACGTATTTTTACAAGTTTTCAAAAATATTATATATTGTCGGTGAGATGCGATTACATTTTGAAAGTTATTAGTTAGAACGAGTCCTTTATATAGTAGTGACTCATATTACAATAGTAACAAAACTAGTACATTACTGCCGCGGCCTGCAACAAAGCATTGTTGGATACACATACTTGTACGTGAGTCCATCAATGCCTGGTTGCGGCCAAGGCTTGTATAGTACTTTTCTGAAATAATGCGCGGAAAAAAACTAATTAAATTATTTATAAATTCCAGAATCAACGACGAACAACGATAATACTTAGAGCTCTATTTGTTAGGTAAATCGTTTGAATAAAATCTTTGATAAGTGAACTCCTTAGTTGCCATGTGTCGAAGTAAAAAGTTCGTTCCATTTTTAAATAACACGACAGATATAAGTTTACATAGTAATTTATTCGGTCATCGAATTTCATACAAAAATTGCCGGCCGGGCGCTCGCATGTATTCGACCAAAGTAAAAAGGTACCTACGTACCTTTTATTAACCAACTTCCAAAAAGGAGGAGGTTCTATGTTCGCAGCGTTTTTTTTTTTTCCATGAGTATGTCATGTCATGTCCACCGATTTCTCCATCAATTTTATTTGTAAGAAGTTTTTTTACCTTCCCGTTACTTCTAGCGATAGCGGTAGAAAGGAATAATAAAAACTTGTACAGAATACGTCCACCCCCACATATTAGGCGTCTCAACTAGACGAAGGTCTGACGTCCGTGTTGATGGAATAAATATCGTTTTACCTACTAATGAATATTTTATACTATAATATATATCAGACTTTACATACAGGGTCAGATTAAATTAGCTAGCAAAACTCGGTGGACGTGATGGGTATCTAAACATGACAAAACAAATAAAAATTATTGTTCAATTCGAAAAACTCTTTAAATGTCTTAACCCTTCACTTGTGTCAGGATTCGCTAACTTATTCAATATGAACCAATAAATACGCAGGTACAGCACATAAAACTAGCCCTTTTTTTCATAGGGGTAGGCAGAAAGAACCCTTCGTACGCCATCAACTTTAAAACTGGCCCTTGACAAGGCTGGACGCAACGTTTATGCATGTTCTATTACAGCCACTCAAAGCACACAGAGAGCCTACAAGTAGCAATCGCTTTCAAAACACTCCAAAAGGATTGACTTGCTTTTCGGTAGCTTGTGTCAGTTCCATAAGTTTCTGACATTTCCATCATCGTTATCGCTGATAGAATGTCACTTTGTCCAGGTCCTCAGTTAAAATTTTTTCAACATCAGATTTTTCACAACAAAAATTGGGTTCAACATTTATATCTCGATGTTAGAATGAAAATAATTTATTTGATTGAAATTAAAAGAATCTCATGTTGTTCAGCATGTGATGCTTTTAATTTCAATCCAATAACTTCGTTATAAAAAAAAGATTTTACAATGCGCACTGTCAGAATCAAACACCTCGGTTTATGTTATTTTTTTAAATAAATAAACTCGTTTTTCAATTCTGCTAATAGGTAAATTCGTGGCTGATACATTTGACAGCCATACATTTAACATAATAATAGCATGCTTTAAAAAGAGTACCAGAGGATCGAGCTCTGCAGTGGTGAAAATAGAGGTTCTAAAATTAGAGCGATAGAGCTCTGCTCGGGTGAAAATGAATTTTCCCAGATATGAGTCCTAGTTAAATCGATGTTTTGACCACGTAAACCCCTTTACTGCAACTTTTATCGAAATCGTTACGAGCGTTTTCCAGAACGTGATTACAAATATATGTATCTAAATACAAATGTTGCTCATTTTAATAGTCTATGATAAAAAGCAAGGATACTGCTGCAAACCTATTTCCTTTAGTAGCTTAAGCATAATCCAGCCTGTAACGATCCGACTGCTGGAACACAGGCCTCCTCTCGGTGAGATGCAGTGGGCCGTAATTCACTACGCGGGCCCAGTGCGGGTTGCTAGATGTTACACTTGTCTAGGAATGTTTGCTTCTAGGACATGCCGGTTTCCTCACGATGTTTTCCTTCACCGTTTTTGAGAGCAGTGATGATAAATAATTTACAAAAAATAAAGCGTCAGTTGGGTTCGAACCTACGACCTACAACTCCTTCGCTGCTCTGCTTCCTTTAGTAGTTTTTCACGAAATCGACCAAGCCATGATGCTTTGCAGTGACTATTATATTTTGACTATAGCATCAATAACTTTTTCTCAGGGAAATAATGTAAACATAGTTCCTGTTTTTGCCACCAAGCGACATTGCCGTAATTCCGGTCAAAAGGGCGATGAGTAAGATGAGTAACGGTGAAACTACTGGTACCGATGATAACTGTCCACCAAGTCGGTAAACAACCAACATGGTTGACAATCTATTATATATAACTACACCATCTCACAAAGTACTTATCTAAAGTGATAAAAGTCGCTTTTCTATAGTTCTTCTAAGCTCCACAAAGAATTAAGATGATTTCACCATCATTTACGGAATTTATTCTGGAAGGTTTACGAGTATGTGTACTTACATATAATAAAGAAAACTCGATGTCAAGTCGTACCAACCGAGCGAGGCAGGGGCGGGTCGCTAGTTAGTGATAAATCGAAAGATGTAAACTAAGCTTAATAAACAGTCTGAAATATAAATTACAGAGTCGCTCCCTTAATCCAGTGTAGAGATACTATCGGTGTCATCTGACGTTAAGGCATCGTTAGAAAATGTCAAGCCGAACTCGATTTAGCTTCGTAGAGGCGGAGTGTAAAATATTGCTTGGGTATCGAGAAATAAATTATTTTCTTCGTTCGAATACCTTTAAGATGAATTAAACGGATCTGTAATCTGTTAAGCTATGGTTTCAGATCAGAGCGGTGGCCGTCACATAGCGTCCGCAATTTACCGACGGAATGTCGTCTGAAACGTAATTCAAGGCAGATTTATACGAGCTCAGTAATGTGACAGTACAGTAAGTCCGTCCAGCGCTGACTTGCAACTGGGCTCGTGTAGACACTAGTTTCAACCTAGTTTAGTGCTGACTTCGCACCCTCAATTCAGTCCAGTTGACTAACCCACCCGTCTATTTTCGGGCCCAGTAGCTTCACCCGCATGACGTACTAACTACCGATCTCGTCAACATGAACCCACTGACTGGGTCCAAAATTCCAAGTCACTGGGTCCAGCCACTGCCATCGTATAAATCAGACAATACGAAAGTAGCTTGGTGTGTTTTCCTATAAAACTTTTTTTGATACCGTAAAGTCGTAAAGCCGGTGTCATCATTTTTATGACAGCCGTCACTGCAGCCACTGTGGCGGCCACCGCTCTTTTAAGAAACAATATTCAAGACAAGATTACTTATTACAGAATTCTCTAGTTAACAATTAGAACTACTAATGAGTTTTCTTAAAGGCTTGTCTTAAATAAATTTCTATCTCCGGCTATCTCACTTCTTAGTTGCGAATCTTAATCGTTTCGTCGGAGCCTAAATTCCTTTTTTAAAATAAGATATAAACTTGTCTTCCACTATCTGAGATTACCCAAGAGGTAATTACAAAAAATATTTTTGTACACTAGTTAATTATTATAATAAATCATAGCACTTGTATATAGTCTCTCGTCTGCCTGGTGTGTCGTAGTGTTACATAGCCTATAACTTTCCCACTGCTGGGACTAGCAGGCCCCCACATTGTGAAAATTTACCACATGGGCCCAGTGGTGGGTACAAGCCACGTCATATCTTCGATGTTTGGTTCTAGAACATACAGGTTTCCTCACGAGTATACGGATTTGCTTCATCCTTTTATTTAAGTCATAATAGCACTTAATTCCTGTAAGTAGTTAAACTTATAACTATGTAGAACTTTTTTTAGTAAATTACAATGGCGTTATAATCTGAATTCTTACTGTGCGTTTGCACTGGCGAAACATTCACTACAAAACATTTCAACATGTTTGGTCTCTTCTCTATATTCTCTATATCTCATTTTTTACCGACTTCCCAAAAAGGAGGAAGTTATCAATTCAGTTGTATGCTTTTTTTTTTCATATTTGTTACCTCATAACTACGTCATTTATGAACCGATTTGGAAAAATATTTTCTTATTTGAAAGGATATACTTCCAGATTGGTCCTATTTTTATCAACATTCAGTTCTGATGATGGAATCCATGATGAATTGAGAGAACTCCTCAAATATTATAGGCATAGACGTAGCGATTTTGGTATTTTCATCATGGATGGCATTTGCTTTCAGAAAGTATGATTTGGTGAAGTGGAACTGATGAAGAAGACCACAGATGGTCACCGGAACTACTCAATGATAAGTATTTTACGGGTGGCGATAAGATATCTCGATTAAAATAGTTAAGCGACTATGAACCACATTCTGATGAAAATGGAAGGCACCGACCGTCATAAAACAATGTATCCTAGCCATGTTTGGGCTTATTGGAATTGCCATGAGGTGCACTCTAAAGAAAGAAAAACCACATTTTTCTTCCCAAGTAAAGGTACATGTCTGGTGGGGCAATGGACTATTGCCTAGGTAGTCAAAACCAATGTTCAGTAATGATTGTTATATTATTATATTCGTCATATTTTATAGTTTATCAATTAATAAGTTTAAGGAGTCAGAAACTTGCGTGGGAGTCAGAAACTGGTCAAAATAAGGTTAAGTTTTTTTTATTATAACGCCATCTGTGAGAAACAACAGGTACTAATTGGTGGTATGCCTTTGTAAGGTTAGTGAAAGATTTAAATATTTTGTTGGTTTGAGATCAAATTCTGCAGTTTTTTTTTAATATTTCTATTTGTGTAACAAAAATGTAAAGCACCTATTTCAATATCTATTAAATAAGTGCTTAACATTCTTTTTATTGAATCACAAAGTGTTCTTATTCTTTATTTTACACATAAATACACATAAAATTATATTTTTATCTTCTTTAATCCCGTATTTTGGTTTCTCTATCCTCAATACCCATAATATTATTTATATTTACATACTTGTTGGTATTGAATTGGGATAATAAATAAAACACGTTATTGCCAAACAAATTCCTTTATTGTAGGTACATACTTAAAAAAAAATATTAAAAAGAAAATAACTGTCTTCGAGAGACACCAAAACATTGTCCAAAAATGACGCTGGTGCTAGCAGGTTATATTGATGCCTTGCCCAGCCAAGATCTAGGTATCTTGGCTGGGCAAGGCATCAATATAGCGTCATGACATGACAGCAACAACCGGTGTTGCTTGTAGAGAAGTGGTGGCGGCGGTGTTGATGATCCATGTTCAATGGATGTAACAACATCCTCTTGTAAGTCCCTTGATGAGTCATGAATCTGGCGTCGATTCGCTCGAACCCATGACATGCATACATTGTTGTCAATCAATCAATCTGCCTAGCCTTTTCCCAACTATGTTGGGGTCAGCTTCCAGTCTAACCGGATGCAGCTGAATACTAGTATTTTACATGAAGCGACTGCCTATCTGACCTCCACAACCCAGTAACTGGGTAATACGATACCCCTTGGTAAGACTGGTGTCAGACTTTCGGGCTTCTGACAACCCGTAACGACTGTCAAAGATCCACGAATGATAGCCGGGACCAACGGCTTAACGTGCTTTCCGAGGCACGGAGGATTCTCGGTATGTAAAGATGGTCACCCATGCATACATTGTTGTCATATCCTGAAAATATTATTAAAATACATTTTATTACAAATGTCATGACATAACTGGTGAAATGTGCTGCACACCTTTTTTTGTTGGTCTGAGGCTGCACAATAGGTTCACCACGCCTAAATCCTTCGGGAATCGCTGGCGTGATGTTATGTTTTTGTAGAGTTTTTACATGAAGAACACTCCTTCCATCTTCCGCGATCGTCGTTTCCATCACTCGTCTATCCAGTTTTGAGGGATCTGTCCCATTCATTTTGCCATTTTCTTTCAGACTTTACCTACTTATAATAAAAACGTAGTCGGGTAATAAATAATTAACCTGATAATTATTATCATTGGAATTAACCCCGGGGTACTAAAGGACTCTCCACTGCAACTGTATAGAAACGTCGGCTTCTTGGATTTCTGAGCCCGACTGAGATATTACATCCACGGCAGACCATTGTATGACCTAACAATCTCTTATTTTCAGCAGCTTCGGTATTTAATTAATTATAACAGTCGTGACAAGCATATCGATCTAATGGGAGCTGGAACAATAGCAAATATCATTGTATTTTTCAAATTATAACACAATTGGTCAATAATAAATTGCCTTCACTGCATGGTTTACGTGACTGTAGGCGTACCTGATTTGTTAACCATCGAGCGAATCTCACTTGCAAGGGTAAACACAGCCTTCCAACGATGATGGCAGTCCATGAACCGATGAGGTCGTTATAAGAAAATATCAATAGGTATTACAAAATAATCGCACAGTTAGCAAGGAACGCTTTTATGCAACTTGGAACTGCAATGCAAGCAAAGCAATTAGAAAATAATAATGATATGTCAATGTCATGTCAAAGAAATAATAAATACTTACCTCCATTTTAAGAAGTGGGTACCTATTCAAAATAAAAACACTTTGGATGTTTACACAAAATATGTTAGTAATATTGGCGTATTTTATACGCAATTACATTACACCAATTACATACATTCCTTTGATTTAAAATAAACGGGTTATAGTTATTATTCATACTCTTTAAAGGTAATTACGGAATTAAATGGAACGTCAAAAACATATTTAGTACTTCCCGTTAAAATGGCGAGGCGGAAGCAATAATTGAGCAATGTTTTATTGAGAATTATGTTGCGCAACCTATTTTGAATTTATAAATCCATAATAAATTAAATCTTAATTTTTTAATCTTACTGTAAAACCTTAAATCATGAACATTATCGATTCAGAACACGACCAGAGGGCAGAAACTGGACATGTCCTTTGTGATCTTTTTGTTCGGCCCTGAAGAGATTTGTATAAAATTTCAACCAGAAAACGGTCGTATTAAAAAGAAAAGCCTCTTTATCCAGATTAAAGGATTTGTTTAGAAAACCAATCTGCATTAAGGTTATTGTGCAAACTTATGAATTTCAGTTACGTCGAACCTTAACTCGGAGGTATAAGGTCGTATTTCGAATAAATATTTGTAAGGTATGTTAAACTGATCTCATTTCAGGCATTAGCTTACGAGCTGTTTTATAAATTGAGGGGAATATTCTTTTAAAGACTAAGCCAGTTTTTTCAGCCAAAGAGGTGTTGGTACCGGACGCTTTACTTTCAAGCTGATGACTTTGCGTAATTTGATTCATAACTTTTCCGTTTTTTCAGTTACTTTGTAAAGTTATTGTAGGTACTGTTTGAGGTTGCGGTACAGAGTAGGAGGGACCAGATGTATGAACGTAGCCGAAGCAAAAGGAATATATAAGGATCGTAGCAGGTGGCTTCTGTAGTTTCTGCGCGTGAGTTTATGTTAGGTGCAGTTCAGGTTCTGGAATAACCAAAGAAGTGTTATCTTTCAAAAATCTCAAACGCCTTTAAGGCGGAACTGCAAAAGTAGCCCGCGACATTAACATTTTCTTTCGTTTTTTTGCAATTTGCAGGTCAGAGTCAGGTTATATCTTGATCAAAATATGATTCGCAGCCATAACGTGCTAGCTTCCACAGCATCCTGAGTATATTGTGTGATAGGTGGGACAGCCCCATGCTGGCTCACTGGATACGGCTGCACACGTAGGTGTCAGTCGTTTCAATTTTATATAAAGAGTGTGGTTTTTACTAATATTAGGTTAAGACCTGTACTAACAACTCATGGATCTTGATCTGAAATAAAATAAATACATATACCGCATAATTTTTTTACCGTCTCGAAAAAAATAGAGTATAATAGGTGAACGGAGTAGAAGCCTATAGAACATTTTTTTTTTTTTTTTTTAACTATAAAAAATATCGAAATTCAAATCATACGCACCCTACTAAATGCGCGGAATTTATCAATGAATTCGTAGTTTTCCTTAGCGGCCGATAGGATCGCCGCACTTGCCATTCGGCCTCTTTGATATCCTTTCGCAGGCGCACAAGCCGCTCGCGCATCCCCGCCCGCCCGTGTGATCAATGCTACTAAGCAAATATTCCCGGGTATGGCTTCTGTTCCACTTACACAACACACCATATTATTCTCGAGACGGTAAAAAATTTCAGCCGGTATAACAAATAATATTATTAAATGTCATGAGTTCATGAAAAAGTCAGTCAATGAAACAAGTTAGATAGAGAGATGTATTAATGATTCTGTAAATGGTTACGGTCGCGAATCATATTTTGATTACGTATCTTGATCAAAATATGATTCGTGACCTGAGACTGACCTTTAAATTGCAAAAATCGTAAGAAAATTTGAATTATGCGGACTACCTTTGCGAATCCACCTTAACAAAAAACAAAATGGCAGAAATATGCTTCTCTATTTCTAGTATTCACATTCAATATCTTGTAAAGTTGCAACTTCGCTATCCCTTTATTACATAAACTTATGTAGGGATACGGTTATCACATCGGCTTTACAGACTTATGCCCGATTTTCACTAAAACTAGCCGACACCAAAAGGAAATAAAAGCGCTCTGTTGGACTTTCAAGCTTCAGCGCTGAGCCGAGCGCTGAAATTGCAACAGCGCGTTTTTCTTTATGCATCTATTTAGGAATCGCCTGGTGTAACGCGCATTTACATTCTTATAGACCTCTTGAGATCGTCCCGTGTCAAACTTGACTTGGTATCGAGACCCTAGTTTGAATAATTCATTTAGGTAATGTTATGAGGGAATGTGTAGGACTTGCAAAGTTAGACCCTTACTTCATTTTTATTTCAGTAAGGTTATGATGGCCCAGTGATTAAGGCTTCGCCTCGAATGCGAGGTTTTGAGGGTTTGAATCCGAGTATGTACCAATGTGACTTTTTCAATTCATATAAACTTATTCTCAGACATCACTGGTTTAGGAAAAACATCGTGAAGAAACCTGGACTTTTAGTTAATACGAGTATAAGTCTGAATTCGCCAAACCGTCTTGAGCAAGCGTGGTAATCAATGCTTGTACCTTCTCTGTATGAGAAGAGGCCCTGCAGTCGGACAATAATAGGCTGGTATTATTATTATTAAGATCGAAGCCACACACGTAGGTGCTTCGTTTAGTGCCAGGTGCTACGCCCTGTTGGTCTCGCTGTCTCAAGCGTGACCACTGAGCGGGGGTTAGATTCCCAGGTCGGTCCGTGCTATTGGATTTTCCATTAGGAATTTCTTACTAGTAGTCCAGAGTTTGAGGGTTGGTGGTGTGACACCCCCAGGCCTCGGAAAGCAAGTAAAGCCGTTGGTCCTGCGCCTGATCTCTCCCCAGTCGTGTCGGATTGCCCTCCCATCGGACTATGAGAGTGAGGAGGGAACAGGGGAGTGCACCTGTGTTTGCGCTTAGATTTTTGCGCTATAATATATCCCGCGTAGTTAGCTAACCTTCGTTTAGATTGGCCCCAGTGACCGAAATTCGGACAGAAGTATATTATTATTAGTGCGACGCTATGCTAGATGAAAAAATGTTCCTTTAGCGTACTAACGCATGATTTTACCATTGCAATGGCCACGCTGAGGCTTGTTGCATGACTAATTTGTCACCTTAGGACCCCGTGGCCACGAGCGCCACGCGTCTTGCAACAGCGACTGAGGAGAAAACAAATGAAAGAAGCTGTTGAGAGCATGCCACGAGTCATCGCGACGCGACTTGCGGGTGAGCGTCAAAATGAAGGGACCAAATCTCCAATGTCTGTTATATTTATGTAAAAAAATAATACCATTAATCTACTATTTCCTACCTTTGCTATAATTTTAGCTACCTCATCATATACATAATAATTTAACAAAATGCTTGGTCCCTCCATCATGATATCAAGATGGAGGGACCAAACTGATAGATTACTCCCTGGAATGTTCTACCTACTCAGTGTTATAATACCTTAATTCTACCTTAATATTATTGATTTTGGCTGCCCGAAACATATATCGTTTTAAAGATATCGATGATATAAGTTGGTCCCTCCAAATTGACGATTCAATTATTTAGTGCAACAGGTAAATGGGCGGTTTTTTTTTCGATCTTTGAAGGACAAATATTTAATACCTATTTTCTACCTTCTAATCGTGCAAAATTTCTTACGTTAAAGTTTATTTTAACGAGCCAAAAAAATTAAAGAAATAAGTAGGTACAACGCACAAATTTTAATCGTAGTACCTAGCATTAATAAAGGTGTTTTTTTTTTTTAATAAGAATAGCACAAAAATATCTAGCTAATATAAAATGTATCTTTAGTTTTTAAATATTACTATTTATTGGCTCATTTTATCTAACTCTCGTAATAATCAATTTAGGTAAATACAAAGAAAAATATTGAAGGTACTCGTAGTTCTAAAACATAGTCGATGGATTGCATTGTAGTGCAGCTGTTTGCGATAACTGCGTCCTGGCTAACAGAGTGCATTTACAGTGATTTCATTATCATTTTTCCGTAGTTGTTATAACAATAGTTAGGCTGCCTACTGGAGCGGAGAGGAGAGGAGCGGAGTAGCGGTGTTCCAATATTAACCAAAAAATTGCATAAAACCTCCGCTCCGCTTCAGTGGACAGGGATTTGCAAACTAGTTTAAAAATTCATACAAAACCGGGAAGCGGAGCGGGGAAACGGAGCGGGGAAGCGGACCGGAGAAGCGGAGCGGGGAAGCGGAGAGAGGATGCAGAAAAAAACCAGCCGTGAGGTATTGCAGCTGCGGGGCCCGGGGGAGGGGGAGTAGTGTGCTACCGGCCAGTGCGTGCGTCGGCTGGGCGAGTATATTATGTGGCGTCTTTGTTTCGACTTAGGGGAGGACGGGTACAAAAGTAAAACTTTGTAATTTGACACTGGTTTCTAGTTAGTTATCATATTGTTGTTAGTTATCATATCATAGAAACATTTCAGACTAACGCCTGTTGGAAACCATGAACAAATACAGTGCGAATGCAATATTGCTTATATAATAGAAAATGTTGTCAATGATGTATTTTACAGTGCAGATATTATCAGGTCATGCACGAACTGTGATTGTCCTAGTAATAACATTAGAAGGAAATGTGGGTTTGTTTCTTTGGATTTAAACATCATTCAGAAACAAGGCATTGGAGCGTTAAATGCTTCTGCTGAAACTATTTTGAGTGATAATTTGGCTCCCTGTAGAATAACCGGTTGCAATGGTATAAAAACAGAGATTTACTCTCTTACCAACACAATATTTTTTGAGCTCTCGTCTGATGAAAAAATCAACCTATACGAAATTCCTAATCAGTTAAAATTAGGAGATAAATATTACAGAATTCTTTCAGTGATTGATTTTATCCCGCCAATATGTGGAGATGTTGGTCACTACAGGGCAAATTGTCCAAGAGTTTTTGGGAAATGGAATTGTTATGATGATATGAAAAGTAGAGTCATCAAAAGCCAGATGTTTGTTATACCACATTGTTTAATTTACGCTTTAAAATAATTGTACATCATACTAGCGGCCACCCGTGATTTCGGTCGCGTGAAATCATTTCTTAGTTGACGTCACTTAATTATAATAAAGGTAGATTAAGTTTAAGTGTAATTCTGTAAATTGCAATAAATATAACTGGAATTATAATACAAATATATTTTATTACGGCCATTCAAAGGGTCCCATTTATACCAGTGTGAGAAATTTTGCACGATTTGAAGTATAATAGTACCTTCAATATTGAGTATTACGAGAGTTAGATAAAATGAGCCAATAAATAGTAATATTTAAAATCTAAAGATACATTTTATATTAGCTAGATATTTTTGTGCTATTCTTATTAAAAAAAAAAAACACCTTTATTAATGCTAGGTACTACGATTAAAATTTGTGCGTTGTACCTACTTATTTCTTTAATTTTTTTGGCTCGTTAAAATAAACTTTAACGTAAGAAATTTTGCACGATTAGAAGGTAGAAAATAGGTATTAAATATTTGTCCTTCAAAGATCGAAAAAAAAAAAGCCCATTTACCTGTTGCACTAAATAATTGAATCGTCAATTTGGAGGGACCAACTTATATCATCGATATCTTTAAAACGATATATGTTTCGGGCAGCCAAAATCAATAATATTAAGGTAGAATTAAGGTATTATAACACTGAGTAGGTAGAACATTCCAGGGAGTAATCTATCAGTTTGGTCCCTCCATCTTGATATCATGATGGAGGGACCAAACATTTTGTTAAAATATTATGTATATGATGAGGTAGCTAAAATTATAGCAAAGGTAGGAAATAGTAGATTAATGGTATAATTTTTTTACATATGTATGACAGACATTGGAGATTTGGTCCCTTCATTTTGACGCTCACACTTGCGGAGCGACGGAAGGAAACGCGACGCGTAACGACTCGCTAGGTGCAAGTCGCGTTTCAATTCGCATCGTCCGAGGCCGTGAACGGGGCGGGGCTTATGGGCCTGGACAAAGTGACTTTCTATCAGCGATAACGAGGATGGAAATGTATTGGATTAACATAAGCTACCGAGAAGTTTATGTCAATCCGTTGTAGAAATGTATATGTTGGAAGTTGTGGTAGAAATACGAAACGCTTTGAAAGTGATTGCCACTCGTCTAGGCCCTCTTGTTCGAGCGACTCTACTCACCAAAAGTGGGACCAAGCTAAGCTTTCCAAGCTAAGCTCATAACTGTGTGGCTTGTCAGTTGGTTCACGAGACTGTACACAGTTAAGTATCCATAACTCAACATTATCAGTCTGTAGCTATTGTATAACGTTACACAATTTAGTACTTGAACTCGTCTGTTCGCACTTATCTTGCAAGGGTCAATGAAATTAGATAAAGAATACTTCCAGTGTTGGGTAGCGGCCATATAATATGCCACGATTACTTCTACGCACGGATTTCATAAAATACCTCGGAGTTCTTATTGACAGTGCGCTAACGTGGAGTGGGCAGGTGGATTCGCTGGTCTCTAGGGTAAGAAAGTTAATTTTTGTCTTTAAAAATCTTCGAACCTCCGCAAGTTTTTCTACCCTGAGAACAGTTTACTTTGCGCTTGCTCACTCCATTTTAACGTACTGTATATTAATTATCTTCATAGGGTGGAGCTGGAAAGTGTTTGCTATTGCGCTTGGAGAGAGCGCAAAGAGCCGTGCTCAAGGTCATGGCATACAAACCCATTCGTTTCCCTACACATGAGTTATATCAGCTATGGAAATTACCCACCGTTAGACACTCTTTCGTCTTGAGCACGGTATTACGGAAACATTCTGACCTGCCGTTTAACCGTGATCTGAGCAAACTACGACGCAGATCTGCCAGAGTCTGCCAAACAGTTCCGGCTAGACTTGAAATTGTCCGGCGACAATACATTTTCTTTGGTCCTGTGTTATACAATAGAGTAAATAAGCTACTTAATATTTATTCTTCCTCTTCCCGGGATTGCAAGAAACTTACGAATGATTGGCTTTGCACCCTCACCTACGAAGAGTTGGAGACTTTAGTTAGGCCATAAGGATAGACATATACATCACACACACCTCCATACAATCTCACGCTTCATGCACACACACACGCCCACACACACTACACCTAGGTACATACCCTCCATCTACACATCATACACGCACTCACACCACTTATACAAACTCTACATACGAACTCTTTAGTTCGTTAGTTTTAGTTTTATTTAGCTCAGTTTTGGTTTTATTTTGTAAGTTAAATTCTAATATAGCACTAAATACCTGGAACACTGTCATCTCCCTCACGGAGGTGGGCGTTAATAGCTGCGACACAGTTTATAACTAATGTGGCTATTATCGTACGCAATGAAATTGTAAATGTTATTTTTTGTTCCAATAAAGAAATTATTATTATTTCGTTTATTCATATTTTTTCATATAAAATTACATTTTTAAATATTTTTACAAAAGATGGGGTCCAAGCTACCGGTGGTTAGGGCTGCAGAGACAGGAACCTCCTCACAATGCGAGCCGTATCGAGGAATACTGCCCTCTGAATCAGGCCCTTGATCCAACCGCCTAACGACAACCTCGAGAGATGTTGGTCGAGGCTTTCGGCAATCAGGCCATTGGCCGTTACGACAATCGGCACAATGATAGCCGAGCTCACATTCCACATGTCGACAACCTCGTGTGCTAAGTCGAGATATTTAATTTGTTTCTCTTTCTCAGCTTTCACGAGGTTCCCATCATGTGGGATGGTAACATCGACTATCATTGCGCGGCGCGCTAATCGGTCTATCATCACTATATCAGGCTTATTGGCTACAATAGTCCTGTCTGTAATGATAGACCGATCCCAGTATAACGTGACATGGTCATTTTCGAGAACTGGGTCGGGCACATACTTGTAATACGGTACCTCAGAGTCAACAAGTTTATATTTCAAAGTTGCTGGTGAATAATCCTGGCCACTTTGTTATGCCTGTGTAAGTACTCGCCGTTAGCCAGACGCGAACAACCAGAGATAATATGTCTGATGGACTCACCCGGACGATGGCATGCCCGACACACGTCAACCGTCCCGTCCTTCATAATATGTCTCCGGTAGTTATTCGTCAAGATAACTTCGTCCATAATTGCACAGACATAACCTTCAGTTTCTCCGAAAAGGTCACCGAAACGTAGCCAGGATACGGACGCTAAGAAATCTACACCAGGCTCATGAAGAGCCCGATAGTAGCGCCCGTGAAGCTCCTTGCTCTGCCATACCTCCTTGCGGTCATCTGTAGTAAGTATTACAGGTTTGAGCCAGTTCTCTTTAGCCATGGAGAGCGGGGCGAGTCCCTTGTCCACTGCGACCACATCCCGGTGCATACCCACTTCGGCTTTAAAAAAATAATCCCTGAGGCTGCACACCTCGCGGTTGTGGAGGGTCTTAGCGTTTAAAAAGCCTCGACCCCCGCACTTCCGCGGGATGTACAGTCTCATCACCGATGAACGTGGGTAATGCATCCGGTTTGCGGTCAGGAGTGTACTGACCCTTCTGTCCAGGGCGTCGAGTTCGGTCTGAGTCCATTTGAGTATGCCGAAAGAGTACATCAAAACCGGCATGACCCAACCGTTGTAGGCGCGCACCTTGTTTCCGCCCGAAAGAAGGCTAATTAAAACCTTCTTCAGGCGACCTAAGAAGCGCTCCTTCAACGATTGCTTCATGTCAGCAACGTTGATGCCTAACGCTTCCGACATACCCAAATACTTATAGCTTTCGGCTGAGGAGAGGGATCTAAGGTGTATGGGAGTTCGAGAGTTGAGTTCCCTCGGATTCCATAATCTCCCCTCGCTTTACATGCATGACTGCACATTTGTCCACACCAAATACTATCCTGATGGCGCTACTGAATGTTTCAGTTACCTTCAGTAGCTCCATCAGTCGCAATTTGTTGGGGGCAAAGAGTTTCAGATCATCCATGTAAAGGAGGTGAGATATGACCTGACCACCTTTCCTCAACCGATGGCCTAGACCTGAATCCTCCAGCAGTGTACTTAGAGGATTCAGGGCTAGGCAGAACCAAAGTGGACTCAAACTGTCGCCCTGAAATATTCCCCGTTTAATCCATACAGGCTCATCGTTCCCCTGGATCTGTCGACATCCTGGATAGCAAAGGACCGTCCTCCATTGCCCCATACACGATTTCAGGAAGGTGCGCAGAGTTGCATCTATCTTGTACAACTCCAGCACCCTCATGAGCCATGTATGTGGCACCGAGTCGTAGGCCTTCTTATAGTCTATCCAGCATGTCGACAGATCCTTGCGGGATCGACGAACCTGTTGGCTTATGGCCATGTCAATGAGGAGTAGCTCCTTAGTACCGCGGGACCCATTCCTACATCCATTTTGAGAGGCAGACATATTATTATTATTATTATTACGTGCGTTTTTTGATTGATTTTTTCCGACCTTACTCCTGTTAACATAAAAAATATACGTAGGTATATGTTTCTGAAAAATCAGCTTAGTTCCTACCTATATCGGTATTGAATTAGAAATGACTTTAATTTTCTGAATTTTGATTAGGTATAGGTACATTTTAATCATACTACACATTTAATTTAAATGACGAGTGAAAACGATATAGGTCAATTTTTTATGCATTAGCTCATTCCCTTAAAAAAAATGTTATAAACAGCAAGCTTTAGAATTAGGTATGAAAGTAATGCTGCCCTCTGATAAGGGTTTTGACGACTTCTAGATCCCTATCTAGAAGTCGTCAAAACCCTTATCAGAGGGCAGCATTACTTCATCGAGGAATGAACAGCACTATTTGGAGATCAGAGTCAATATAAATTTTCGACGCGTTTGTTATGGGTGCGCCCTCACAATTCGGAGCGTCAATACTTTTAAACAATCTATTAGCAAACTATAAGGAAGATCTCGAATGTAAACAGTACAAAACAATGTGATACACGTTGAAGCAATGTTCACCAAGTTATTGTGTCTCGTGGTGATAATTAGTGGTTGTGTTGGTGAATATGTGACCGAAGACGAATACGTTGATGCTGTGTTAGATATGCTGCTGAACGGCGTCAGCAGAGAGTTTGAGCAGTCCGGTGAAGATGATAATGGTTATTTTTAAATTATAAATAACTTAAACTCACGCCTTCTTCACATGGAGGTAGGCAGAAACTACAGAACGTCACCTGCTACGATTCTTACATACTCCGTTTGCTCCGTTTACATTCATAATATAACTGGTCATACACGCACGCCGGTTGTGAGACCTACGCACCTGACCTTTCGGAAGAACATCACCAATGAGGTCACTGTATTTTGTGTTTCTAGGGCGTTTCCACTCACATTTCCTTGTAAATAAAGTCCCTAGTGATGTAAATCCAGTGATAGGTCAGCATATATGATAATATTGACTTTATGTCAAATAAACGGGACCAGATAATTCCATATCGGGAAGCAATCGTGTTTAAAATTTTGCATTTCCGCGCGGTAATTCTGAACACTGTAAAGTAAATGAATTCGTTATGATTTAAATTGACATTGCTTACCTATTTCAAGGCTAAACTTTAAAAGTCAAAGTGAAAGTGACTTTGACCGTTGGTAAGACTGGTTGTCAGACTTTCAGGCTTCTGACTACCTGTAACGACTGTCGAAGATCCACGAATGACAGCCGGGACCAACGGTTTATCATGCTTTCCGAGGCACGGAGGGGTCTCGGTTTGTAAAGATGGTCACCCATCCACGGGCTGACCATGGCAAGCGTAGCGGCTGTTATTCCTACGCCAGACTAATTTATCTTTGGTCTCTACTACAGGAAGCAAGTTTGTTTCCTTTGCGAAATAAGCATTTTCAAAATATTTTCATTTTTACAGGTGATGAACCAGTTTTAACGGGTGGTGTCTGGAAATGTGGCAGCTGTGATAGTATTGATGAGACCAAACTCATTTACTCCGAAGTTAATAACGTAGACGCTGATATGATGACTGATAAGTCCTTAGACATACAGGTATTTAAATTTTCTAAAGTTTTTGTGGTAGACTTCAATGACTGCTTTGTTACAAAAGCGCCTAGCAAAAGCTCTTCCTTCTGAAAAGGCAGGCAAAGTCCACAATACCCTTTTGCTAAAGGTGCAATGAAAACGTGCTGTGTGCGTAAAACTGTTCATTCAGGATGAATTTGGCAATACCTTTTCTGCATCGCAGCTAAAATACGTCCAGGTTTCCTCACGATGTTTTCCTTCACCTATGTCAGTAACGTTATTGTTTACTGGTTCTGTCAAGGGCATTTGATCTCGTATGTTACGATCTTTTGTGGCGTAAACTAACGAACGTGAAACTACTGTACCACCTGAGATAGTGTCAATATTTAGCTACTGGTACAGTAGTCAAAGTAATGGCGTGAAGTGGGTTGGTTCGCACTCGGACGTGTAATATCGGTTGGAGTGCGGGGTGAGGCAGGGGGGTGCTCAGCTCACCTGGGCTCTTCAACCTATACATGAACAGCTGATCCTTGAGATCAGCAGCACCAATGTCGGATGTCATATTGACGGGGTGTGCATTAACAATATTAGTTATTCCGGCGACATGGTGTTGCTGAGTCCGTCGATTGGTGCTCTGAGGTGGCTGATCCACAACCTCGTGCATGAGAGGCGAGGCCTTTACCACTAGACCATCACGACAGTGCTTCATAAAATATATATGGTTTTTTATATTGTTTCAGATAGGCATATCCCTCCCGGACATGAAGTGCGTGACAGTGAACTCGAGCGTGGCGGGTGTGGTGCGCCGCGTCACAGGCGCTTGTACCGGCGACACCGTCACGCTAAGCGTGGCGCCTGCGCAGCATTTTACTGTACAAGTTTATAATTAGACTTAGTTTATGTTAAGGGTTTAAATTATATCTAAGTTTTGATATTGATGTTTGTTTTTTTTTAAGTATATGAACTTGGTGGGGATTTAAACTTTGGGGTTTGTATATGGAGCACCTCTTGCTGGAATTTGAACTCGTTTATTCTCGTCTGCTAAAATAACAAAGGTGCATTTTATTTTATTCACTGCGTTTGGTCTTATTTAAAAATAATTCTTAAAATAATATGTAAAGTTGCTTACATACGCTAAATGTAATTTTTACAGCAATAATAACATTTTAGAAACTGAAAACATAAAAAAATACTTTTTAAATAAGTTAAATTAAAATCTGTCCAATAAAGAGTTTACATTACAAATTGAAAAACTTTAATATTAGTTTGGGACTTTCTTCTCAAAAGTTGCTACTTATTAAACTTTTATTCGTATTTCTACACTATTACAGTTTACTTTAGGTGCGACTTTAACAGCAATATAAATAGAAGAAAAGCTCTTTCATGACGAAAGAATATTATGGTCATAACCCTATACTGCTGATCGATGTGGAACTGTTTTTTTTTCCAATTATTCCGTCTACTAATCGTAGTCCTCTGCTGGGAGGGTGTGGTATATCTTAGGAGAGGCCTTCGCCTCTCCTAAGATATACCACGCCATGCCCGATTCTCTGCGTTCTGTATGCAGTCTGTTCCAGCAGCTTTTTTAAGATTGTCGGTTTAAATAGCTGGGGACACAGTCTCTGAAGTCAAGAGTCTTGAGATTATTGCATTATCACCCTTGACGGGAAAACTACAGGAGAATAATACTGCCGCGCTCATTAAAGGTGTAGTAAGGAGGTTATTCCTAGTTTCGAGTTAATGGCGCCTAAAGCTTTTTACTTTTCTTTTCTTTTTTTTAGGAATAATTTTGAAGTTTTGCAAGTATGTTTTAATTTACAAGTACAGCTGAAAATGCATTGTTTCATAAGGACTAACACAATTATCTATAAGTTTAATAAAAACCATTTTAAAACAAAAAAAAAAACTATCTAAGCTTAGCAGGGTCTTCATGACTAAGTTCCAGTATAGCTTGTATCTATAACAGCAGTAAGTTTGGAGTTACTGCGCTTTCTACTAGCAAATACCTACAGATTACTGCGCTTATTTTATTTTATTCAATTATCATTATCACTCAGACTACAAATTACCTATAAATAACGTGCAATAATGACTTATAGATTTAAGAAATATTATTTTACGAGTAAAGTGAAAAAGAACACACTTACTTGCTTATATTCATTCTAACCACTTCTTAATTAAATTAAACAACGAATATTTAACTAAGTACGTTATTTTAAATAGCAAATAAAACATAATGTGGAAATTATCTTAATCACGGACCTTTATTATTAGTAATACAATATTTTCTTAAAGTTAAGCGTAGGTAATGACTTTTGAAACAGTGTACTAACGTAAAAAAAACACAATAACTTGGTTATATTTATAATATATCAAAAAGAGATAGATAATACCACTATTTAAATGTTGAAAAAACAAAAAACCGGCTAAGCGCGAAACGGACTCGCACACGAAGGGTTCCGTACCGTATTAAGGTCGAGTAAAAAACGCCGAAAATAACACGTTTCTTGTATGGGGATCCCCTTTAATTATTAAATTGATTTCATTTTTATAATTTTTTGTTATAGCGGCAATAGAAATACATAGTCTGTGAAAATAACTTCAACTGTGTACCTAGTTCATGACAGACAGACGGATGGACGGACAGCAGAGGCTTTGTCCGGTGTTTGGTTCGGTACCAAACCGGTGTTTGGTAAACGGAACCCTATTGGTTCCGTTTGGCACCCTTCGGGTACGGAACCCAAAAAAAAAAGAACTTAAAACATAGAGTAGGTATGGCTCAGTCTTAATGTAACTATTAACTTATTACCACTGACCATTTTGAAACTAACTCTCTGTCAAAGCAGTGGAAGTGCGGTAAAGGAGGTTTCTTGATTCAATAATTATCTGTTGAATTAAAAATATTCCCCATTGATTATTAAGATTTGTAGTTAAAGCGGTTAACATCCCTAATTCGCTACTTCTCCACTAACTAATCCTGTGCCTTATATTATAATTAGGTACTCTCGCCACGACGGCAAGTTAAGCCGAGTTCATTTAAGTCGTGTTAAACTTGTACAGGTGTTTTTTTTTTTACTTGTACTAAATGTTTAGGTATCTGTGGAAGTAAAAAAGTCATAAAGATTTCTAAAAAATAATGTTTATTGTAAAATAGAGCATACTAGCAGCAATACAAGCGTGATGTAGCTTTTTGTAATAATTATGTTTCAAGGTTATCCTTATTCCAATTATCTTATCTATAACAATCTATAGCAATTGCAGCTGATTTTGTTTTCATGATTTATCAGATATAACCTCTGATAGAGGTTCGTTCACACACATCATGACTGATATGTGTGAATGAACCTCACAGTAAACTCCTTCTTCAGTAGTTTTTTCCACTCCTGAGCATCGTGATGTGCCCGACTAAAACTTCGACCGACGACAATGGGCTTGATGTAGGCTTGATGAATCTTGATGTTTAATTGGTTTTTTACTTGGATCTACGACTTCTTATAAACATTTTTTTTTGTCTTCACTATTTGGTGACTTGTCGTTGACGTGACTGATGTGTGTGCATAAACATTAACACGATGGTTCTTTCATGGATTCAGTAGAACCACCCACTTCTTCATCACTAACTTAATTTATTTTTTCTCCAGCAAACACAGGTACTTCAACAAACGCATTTGAATGTGGCATTGGTAACTTTAGAGTCACTCGAATCGTATACTCTCTGCTTATTACCTTTGAGTGTCTTACTGTGTACAAGACCTGTCCCACTGGTATTATATTAAACAAATTTGATATACTGTTGTTTGGTATGCTTGGGGTCTCTACTGTTGCCAACACTTCCGTCTTCTCTACTGAATTTTCATATCTTAAACTAGTCTTTGTTTTACAAATCAATTCAGTTTGAATAGTAAAAATAGTATCACTATTATTAGTCACAATAAATATTATCTTTCTTTCACAAGAAGGAGTCAAATATTCTTTATCAAGTTCAACTTTTAATTCTATTTCATGTTTCCTCGAAGAAAATAGTTTGGTTAATGTTTTTTCTAGCGAAGCAATTAATGGTTTCTCTGTTAATGAAGAATCGACCCTGGGATATATCGTTAGTTTTTTAATGAAATAATCACTCATACTAAAGAAATCAGGCTTTTTAAATTTTAGTATTAAAAAATATCTTATTCCTGCAAGAGTTCTTCTCTTGTGGATTGTTTTTGTTGACGGTGGTGTATTTTCTGGTATTATCATTTCGAAGAAGTATTCGTATGATCCGGCTTTCAATACTATATCTTCATCTGTATTCTCATTTACTAAATTTATCTTCACTACTTTGCGCGTTTGATAGATTCTAAGATCACTTGCCTTTATGGGTACGGTGCAGTTGTCAGCAATACATTTATGATCGTATATATTCCTGGAACAGGTCTTCTCGACGAGCGCCAGAGTAACGTTCGTATATACTGTGTCTTTTACCAGACGGAACTTCACTATACCCTTAAGCGGTTCTCCAGTTATATGCTTCACTACATCAGGAATTTGTATTAATATTTCACTGGATACTATCATAATTGATCGATCACTGTACACGTCGTTCTTATGGTATGAATTGTATCATACTAAATTATCAGATAAATGACGGCTTGTATTAATAATGTGCTGTATTTTGGAACTGATAAAAGATAAATAAAATGCAAATGGCCGTGAAAGTAGAACTTTTATATTCACGTGTCATCTGTGGCGAGGTCTGAAAGGACTTGTCACCTGTATTTTGTTGATTAATAATTATGTGCTACACAAATCAATAAAAACAGAGATTTTGATCTAAAAGAAATAACGCTTTTAGGTATATTGCAAAGTAATCAACATTTTTTTGTAGTCATTATTGTGATATCTAATCAAATAGTATTAACATTATCAGTATCTTAGAGTGTAGTCTCGTTTCCGTATAAGGTGGGAGGAAACGCCCGGGTGTCACCACTGTGTGGATCGCCCGGAGGAAACGGTGCAGCATATGGTGGTGGTCTGCCCGGCTTGGGCGGGGCACCGCCGTGTTCTTGTGGAGGCGATCGGCGGCAGTGATCTCTCGCTTCCGGCCCTGGTCCAGGCCATGGTACTGAGTGAGAGGGCGTGGGAAGCCGTCACCTCCTTCTGCGAAGCAGTAATGCTCGCGAAGGAGGAAACGGAGCGCGTGAGGGAGAGGTAAATGTCGCGCCCTCACGCCCCTAGCCGCCGCAGGAGACGTCCTGGGCGTCGGGAATCGCCAGCGTAGGCTCGAGCTTGCGGACGGTGAGCAATGGGTAGCTCGCCGTCCGATAAAGACCAGGCGCGGGTCGACGGTCGGGTTGTGTTTCACGCGCGCCTCAAAGAGATGTCAGCACCATGGAAGGGGTCCGCTAGGACCAATGCCTGCCGGGGTCGCGGGAAAGTCCGAAAGGGATACCGTGGCCCCTGGCAACGTACAGGCAATTGAAGGAACACGGGTGGTTTTTAGTCAGTAAGAGTCTGACACGCCCTCCCGCTCCGTCCACAGCGGGAGAAGTTATTTCATAATTACCGACTTCCAAAAATAAAAAAAATTACATCATACATATCAGCTTTCTAAATGAATTCACCATTGTCATCCAATGACCACAAATCTTTATGCAAAAACAGTGGTGTTCCCAATTCGATATAATTCAAATGAAATTGCAACTTACTGTTTCAATAAATAATTTTTACGTCAGTTTATAAAAAGAAAAGGAGCTAAGTTGTAAGTTTAGTAGGTCTTAGATATGATAGCCGGCAAAGGACAGGACGTTTTCCTACAGAACTACTGGTGGGAAGAAAATTAGGTAGAAACCAAAGCTGCCTTCCGCCTTCGCAATCCCGTAGAAATCACCGACCAGTAAAAACAAGTTGTAATTAATGTGTTTCAAAATATCTCTGTTCTAATCATAACTATCCTAACTAATGTTATAAAATAATGCGAAACTGAGTTTGTTTGTTGTGTTACGCTATCATGCTGAAACGGCTGAACAGATTTAGAAAGAAAGAAAACGTTTATTTGGACACAGCTTTGCAAATTAGTTTTGTATAATTTAGAAGCATTTTTTCAATTTTTGTAAATGTGAGTACCATGGAGCCGTTTTAATGTTATTAAGATGTATGTTGACTTGAAAGAGCATGGCTTGATAGTATGTCATGCTCACTTAAATGTCTCGCTGATGGTGGCGAGTGTATTAGATCATTCGGTTCCCTACAAAATGGTTGAGCTGGATGGTGCTGATCCACGCGTCATGTTCGTGAACGGGCGTCGTCAGTTGTGACTGGTCATCTCTTATCTGCCATGGCTTATTTTTAATCTAGTAACGTAGATTTTTATGGAGAAGAACGGGCAAGAAACTCCAAGGACACTCTTTTAAATATAGAAAATTACAAAGTCCTGGGTACATTATTCTTGTTGCTTCTATATGTGAGAACAATGTACAAAAAATAATCAAAACAATTCAAAATATAAGATTAAAAATAAGCCATGGCAGACAAGAGATGACCAGTCACAACTGACGGCGCCCGTTCACGAACATGACGCGTGGATCAGCACCATCCAGCTCTGCATTGCTATATATAGCATTGCTGATCTCGGCATCTTTTGTGACCTATCCAAGGCATTTGATTGCGTGAATCACGAAATACTGCTCTTGAAACTTGAGCATTACGGACTGGGTAAACTTGCGCTTAGCTTAGTAAAATCATATTTGAATGATAGACTGCAGCAAGTTCAAATAAACGGTGTAAATTCATTGGGTTTAAAAGTAAAAATGGGTGTACCACAGGGCTTGATTTTGGGTCCTTCCTCTTTTTAGTATACAGGCTGTTCGGCAGAAGGTTGAACATACGAAAATGGCGGATCCGTGGGGCCGTCTACTACGTTTTTAGGCCCAATAACAAGACCCAGGCCACAAAGTATTTTTTTTTTCGTTGCCAGAACTTCAAACGTCAATAATTTCATTTAAAAACAACAACTGAAACTGGCAACATTTTATTTTTATTTTAGCCCGACATTGAAAAGCGTTAAAAAAAAAAAACAGTGATAGAGCAGTTCTAATTTTAGGAAAACATCTATGGTTCATGCCCAATCTAACGGTATGCAATATGTAATTTCTTTTAAAACAACTAGAACAATTTGCCAATTTTAACTGCTTGGGACTTTTTTCACCGAAAGGATTGCGAAGGAAATTTGCGAAAAGTTTAATTAATATACGAACCAATTTTTTTTTACATCGTAGATTCTACAATCATTCTAGAAAAAAAAATATAAAAAAAATTTGCCTGTTTTGTTATTTTAAATGAAATTATTGACGTTTGAAATTTGAGCAACCACGAAATTAGTTCAAATTTAAAAAAATCATTAAAAAAAATCCTTGTGGCCTGGGTCTTGTTATTGGACCTAAACACGTAGTAGACGGCCCAACGGAACCGCCATTTTCGTATGTTTAACCTTCTGCCGAACACCCTGTAAATAAATGATTTACCTCATGTAGGGGAGGTAACGAAGAAACCTGATACAAAAACGGCACTTATCGTCACCATTGTTACTGTCCGAATAGTTTTGCACTAGCACCGTATGAGTTCTGTTTACGTTATCACTTTGTTTACGTTTGTAATCACTTGGATTGTATATTAAATTCACTGATGTTTTCGATATTTTTATAGCTTCTTGGTTCAAAAACTCGGATAATATCACAAGCTTAGGCTTATCCCCGCTGCTGATGATTGGATAACTGTAGTCTGCCCATTTAGAGATAAGCACTGTAGGTAATTTAGACAGGATAATTGATATCACGTTTGTTCCTTTTAGGTACTCATCTTGACCAATAGCGAGCACAGCAGCGACAAAGTTTTTAACTTTCACAGAGAACGTTACTATTTCTTTGTGATATTCTTGAGCCATCGGTTGAAGCTTGTTGATCTCGTACACAATTTGAGATATGATAATATCTGGATTTCCAAATTGTAGCTCTAGTGTAGACATCACGACATCCGGTGACGTAGCACTAATTAATAGTGCTGTTACAGCATTCTTGGCTGCTCCATGTAAACATTTCCGTAGTCTCCATAAGTTTTCCTGATTGCTGAAGTTACACACTTTTGTTGAGTCTTCGTATGCTTGCTTGAACTGCAGCCAATCTAATGGGTCACCTCCAAAACCAGGTAAGTCTTTAGGTGTGCGCAATCGGCTCAGCATTTGAGCATGCGATCCGTTAGCTGTGGTAGCAGCGGCCAGATCTCTGAGAGCGCTTGCCAACATATGAACTGTTACATCAGTGCCACTTTGGGCAGCTGTTTGCTGCGCTACTGGCGGTAGCGGAATGTCAAGGTCGCCCAGTTTTGTATCCTGCGGCTGGGCAGCCTCTGCCTCCAGTTCGCGATGACTTCGTTCTAGCCACTTCTCCACTTCAACTTTAGTATGATCTCCTTCTTCTCTTCCTTCCGATTGTGAACTGTATTCTTCGTTTTCTAGCTCGGCCAACTCGGCGGCCAATCTTCTATCGATTATTTCCATTTGTATTTTTGCCTTAGCTTCTGCTGCTTCTAATTCCAGTCTTTTCTTTCTAGCTAACACCGATGACGTTGCGGACTTTGACCGAGTTTTCGATTTTGATACTTTTTCTGACTTTGAGGGTAGACCTATGTTGGAACTCGATTTAACTTTTTCACTTTGTTCGGGTAGAAATATAGGTTTTTCGAGTTCATCACGGTTAATTTTAGAGTTTGGTTGCCTGGAATCATCTTGAACAGCCGTTTCCAAGCCTTCAGCGCCCTTAGACATTTCACCATAAAGTTCTTTATTTTTCTTCGCTGTGCTCCGTGTATTCACCATAGCTCGCGTTTTCGGTGGAGTATGAAATATCCAGCAGATTCGGCTCGAAGACCAGATTGTAGGGGAGGTAACGAAGAAACCAATAGTAAAGATAGTTTTGAAATATGTCGCGGACGAGGAGTTTGTACGTGTGCGCTGCTTTAACCACATCAACGACTGATCTCCGATAGGCTAGCGACAGCTACATTAGAAGTTTATTCGTAAAAAGGTACAAATGTATATTAAAACAGGTAGCCATTGCACGGTTAACACAGCATTTACTGAAAAATCGATCACAAATGGTGTTATTTACTGATGACACATCACAAATTTTTAAGGTAAACAGACATGCACAGGAGCTTGACGAAGTAAATAACGCTATGCTTAAGATCCATAATTAGTTTAGTGTAAATAATTTGGTATTAAATGAGAAGAAAACTAAATGCATAAGATTCGCGTTACCAAATGTTAGAAGTAGTGAATGTCATGTTGTACTGAATAGGGAGACACTAGAATTCGTCGAAAAAACGGTTTTCCTGGGGACCACGCTTGCCTCAAAACTACAGGGGGTTCAGCCGCTTACGCTGTTTGGAAAATCCGCCAACTAACAGACGTGGATACCGCGAGACTGGTCTATTTTAGATACTTTCATAGCATCATGCCTTACGGTATTTTGCTGTGGGGACGGGCTACAGATATTAATTCTATCTTTATTCTCCAAAAGAGGGCTGTCAGAGCCATATATAACCTCCGCAGACGCGAATCTCTAAGGGAACTGTTTAAAACTTGTTTATGTAAAAAATAAACATTGAGTTTGTAATGTTAGAAAAAATAAAAGGGGGAAGCAACTCTTCCAAACATTAGAATTTTTAACTAGTGAGCCCAAGTTGCTGTGGAGCAGGACCAGCATATAATATGCTTGTCTACATAGTGTGCGTTTAATGCATGTTTTAAATTTCTTCTCATTCAGTTGGAGAATATCGAGTGGTATTTTATTATAAAGTTTTACACAGTACCCCATAAAAAAAGTGTGCACTTGAGACAATCTGAAACGTGGTTGATCTAATTTGTTCTTATATCTATTGTTAAAATTATGCCTGTCACTTATCTTACTAAAAAAGATGTAGATTTACGAACATGAACATGAACATACATAATGTTTTCATATATATACTGACCGTATACTATACTACCGTCACGATGTTAATTTTCTTAATTGTTGAAAACTCAGATGGATAATGATTTTCTTTCTTTTTGGTAGTAACATTCATTTAATCTCTCAAATACATTGCAAATGTCTCGCTGATGGTGGCGAGTGTGTTGGATCATTCGGTTCCCTACAAAATGGTTGAGCTGGATGGTGCTGATCCACGCGTCATGTTCGTGAACGGGCACCGTCAGTTGTGACTGGTCATCTCTTATCTGCCATGGCTTATTTTTATTCTTATATTTTGAATTTTTTTGATTATTTTTTGTACATTGTTCTCACATATACATAGAAGCAACAAGAATAATGTACTGGGTACATTATTTTTGTTGCTTCTATGTATGATTATGAGTATGATTTTGTAATTTTCTATATAGAAGCAACAAGAATAATGTACCCAAAATTTTGTAATTGTCTATATTTAAAAGAGTGTCCTTGGAGTTTCTTGCCCGTTCTTCTCCATAAAGATCTACGTTTTGGAATGGGCAACTAGCTTCAACTTTCTGACTAACTGACGCGACTATTTGACAATTCAAAAGTGCCTGTAAATGGTTTAATTGAAATAAATGCTTTGAGTTTGGGTTTAAGAGTTTATTGACGCCTAGCTAAGACAGTTCGAATCTCTGGGGAGTGGGTCACTATATCTCTGCGCCTTCTGCTCTGACTTGCTGAGTCAAAAGGTAGACACATATGTAGGGTTAAGGATGCATTTAGAACATAAAGTTTTGTTAAATTGAGAGCATATTGCTAACTTTATAGAGGTCTGTTGTAGGGAACCTATATGGTTTAAAATACATAACCTTTGATTGCTAAGCTCTTTCCAAATCGAGGAATTTAATTTTGGTAGCTCCACTCCAAATTGGAATACAGTAAATAATTATAGATTGCACCAGAGCTATATAGATTTTGCTTATGAGTTGCGCGGACATAACATGTCGTAGAGTTTTAAAGACCCAAATGAGCTTCCGGATCCTTTTCATAAGGAGCTCAATGTGAGCGTGCCATGACAGTCTTTGATCAACAATTATGCCCAAATATTTTGTGGAGCTGACTTGTTGAATGGTTTGGCAGCCCTAATTACTGATATAGAGGGCATTATTTTAGCACACATGAATCGCAATGCCATAGTCAGATCCAGGTAGTGACCTTTGGTTTGGAGAAAAACAAATAAAATTAGTCTTAGTGGTATTAAGGGTTAAAAGGTTTGCTTTAAGCCACCCAGCTATCTCAATCAGACCCTCTTCAGCAACAGTTTTTACATGTTACCATGACTTTCCTGAGAAAACAACCCCAGTGTCGTCTGCGTATGAGAAGATTTGCCCTCCATTGATCTGCTTATGTAATGCTATGTTTTTGAGTTACTTTTTTAAAATTTTAATAAGTTGATTTTTTTCTAATTCGGTTGTAAGTATCTAGTTTAGTTTATTATTTTAGTTTCTTAGCTGTCGCATTAGGGTAAACCCTGTATGTAATGCTAGTTTAAGCTGTTATAAATAAATTAAATAAATGTCTTGTAAATCTCTGTTCGACTTACCGGCCTGTCTCTATGTTTTCATTTTCTTGGTCGGCACCGCTTCAAATAACACTTTCTTAGCATTTAAAACTTTTTCTGGAGTAAAAACTCTAATAAATGAAAAAATATAATGACTTTTGTACAATAAACTGGGAAAAAATCCTAACCCTGAATTCAAATTAGAATTGCTAACATATTAGAAGATAAAACTGGACTAATCCTTTCTAAATGTGTTAGCTTATTTAATAATGATTCCAACGACATAACCTTGTAGAGAGCTGCCTATCGTAACTTTAGAGATATCGTCGTTTTAATCACACGCACCGTAAACGCGCCGCAAACGCAGACGTACCGCACAGTGTGGTATTCTGCCGTGCAGAATCCACGATCTTTAGTCTTTCTTTATATTATTATACTAAACAAACCAACTTTTGATTTATTTACCTATTGATATTCTATGACACTTATATTTAACTCACTTTTATATTCTGTAGCACTGTTTACCTCTGTAAAGCATACTTTTAATTATCTCTTGTTTTAGCATCCAAATCGATTTTATATTATCTTTCCCTTTTGTAAAAAACTTTAGAATATTTATATTCTGAGGTTTTCATCTTAAACTGTCATCTGTCGTAATTTACTTTTCTAAAACATACTGAACCTCTACCATGAGTTGCCATCGAAAACTTACTCGCTAGCGTTAAATACGCTAGCGTATTAACGTGAATCAAATAGATTTCGATAATGTCAAAACTCGCTAGCGTCTCCGTCAATGATTTATATGAAAATATATTGTACAGAGCCCCTAGCGGTCACTGAAAGAATTAAAATTCGTACCAAGAGCACTATAGATTTCGATAGGTAAGAATCCTAACGTAATCTATTCGATAGTCACTAACGTTTTCAGCTGTCACCATACAAAACGGCACCATGAGTCACTAATTCGACAGACGCTATCGAAAAATACGCTTGCGATACTAGTTACGTAGCTCACTAGCATTTTGAGGTGTGAAACATGTTTACATTAAAATTATATACGTTTTTGAGTCTTTTAAAGTCAAAAAATGGCTGGAAGAGCTTATTTAGCTTGGAATATGTTAGAGGCCGCTAAATTTGGAGATCAACGACGTGCACATCGTGAATTTCAAGAAAAAAAATATTAATTTATTTAAGCCTTTTATTTCCCAAAAAGTACCTACATTTATATCATTCATTCATATTACAATATAAACATGCGTTTTAACAATAATGAGATGAACAAGAATAGATAATTAAATAAATAAATTGATTTAACATATTAAGTAAAATAAAATAAATTATATACACAATGTTTTTCAATTGATATTGGGTGCCCATTTAAGGACGAAGGCTTCCTCCATCTTTCGCCATTCGTTTGTCTTGGGCTATTCTAGTCCAAGTGGGGCCGGTCACGGCCACAATATCGTCGCACCACCGGCAACGGGATCTGCCTCGGGTGCGTGGTGTATCGCGAGGGTACCAATGGAGAACCCGCTCACTCCAGCTTCCATCTGTGGCTCTGGCTACGTGTCCTGCCAATCGCCATTTCAACTTGCAAGCTAGTTCCACAGCATCTATTATTTGAGTGCATAGTCGGTATGTATTTGCTTTTTTTTCGGTCTCTGAGTTTAATTCCTAATATACTCCTATCCATTGTTCGTTGGAAGGCTTGAAGTTTTTTATAACTGCCTTTGTTAGTGTCCAAATTTGGCAACCGTAGAGTAGGTCATATAATGGTTTCCATAGCTTTCTTTTTCAGGCGAATAGGGATGCGTGATTTAAATACCTCTTTCAACGACCAATATCTTCTCCATGCACTCTTTATCCTGCGATCTATTTAATTTTCGGTAGCTTTATTAAATGATATGCTTTGCCCGAGATAAACACAATTGTCTACGTATACGATTGGTGTGTCTTATAATCACCGTTGGTACTCATAAGCTGTTACTTAATAGGTACACCTGTTTTTTCAGCGTTCATTTGAAGATCGCATTTTCGGCTCCCCTTATCTAGTGAGTTCTGCATGTGCACCAAAACATGTCATCTGCGAAGCGAAGATGGTTCAAGAACTCGCCGTTTATGTATATACCGACATTGTGCCAATCCAGCTGTCTGATTGAAAACATAGTTCATTTTAAATTTTAATAAAAAACACCGCAAATCACACATCGTCAAAGTAATTACAAATTGAATAGACGTACATAATTATTATAAGGAATAAAAATTGAACAACCCCTAAATACCGTAAGTAGTTCACTAACCGCCAACCTTTTTATTTAATCGGATTTTTTTATGATATTGACTGTCATAACATTGTTACCATAGTGATAGCGTTTTGATCATATGAGCCGTTCTCTCTTCTTATTACTGAGAAAGAAAGAAACAAAACATAAGAGTGAAGTTAGCTAGACGACACGATCTATCGAGCTTACCTTAGCGCCTGCGTAAGACTCCGTAAAACTCATGGTGCGAGCATTATCGAAATCTATTTGAACCACGTTAACACTTCCGACTCCACCCTCTTTTCATAAAGCTCATACGCCATTCCACCAAACATATTGGAAGTGAACCCTCCAGGAGGCACCGGCATTACGTTTGCGCTAAAGTTAACCATCGCGCACGGTCAACGGCATTAGGTTTAAAACCATATTATAAAACACTGTAAAACGACGTAAAATAGTATGTTCAGGGGGTCTTGTCGCTATACGTATTTTCCAACATTTTTAATTTTTTGTGAATATTTTTAACCGTGGTCAAAACATTTTGAAAGTAAAAAAAATTGGATTTTAAAACCAACGTTTAAACTAATAAATCTTGTTAATATATACATCAGATTTTATTTTCAAGGTTTATAATGCTGTATTCGCTAAGAAAAACCTACATTTAAAATGAGCCCTCCTCGAGGGTTCCCGGCATCCCATAAGCGACTAGGTGAACCCTCCAGGAGGCGTCCCGGCATTGAACGTGTTAATACGCTAGCGCTAGCGAGTAAGTTTTCGATAACAACTCATGGTAGAGGTACTGAACACACCATAGATAAGTACCTACACTCTATCTTCTCTCATAAAGTGGGTGTACACAGGTATACACACTGAACCTTCGCAATAAGTTCTGTAAGCCGTTTTTATTAGTGCTGGTCATATCTAAATTAAGAAATAACTTGAATATGTTTTTAAAACGTTTAAAATATGACACAAAACGATAAAAACGGCCTTAAAAATTTTGGAGTCTGGTCTTGTCTTTAGCTTCGGAGAGTCGTATTTTTAACTTGAGACGGAGTCACTGTTTTTATGCCCTTAAGTCTTATTTGTTGAACAGTTAGCTACTCGAATATTAGTCTCATATAACTAGCATAACTAGCGTGCGCGAGTGTCCTAATTTTATTGTGTAATTTAAACTATCGATACTGAGTGGATTATGTCAATAAACATTATAATACTGTGTTTAATTCGCTCGGCCCTCCTGCCTAGCCCTGTAGGAGGTGCTCACTTCTAACGAACTCTTAACCACGCGGCGTAAAACGCCGCGAACACACGCACACGAAGGCCTCCGACGCTAGACGACGTTACTCTCAGAGAGAGACCTCCGCCGTCACCTGTGACGCTAGCGCGGTCCTCCCGCTAGGTGAGGCGCCTCAAAGCGCCTCCGATATCTACAAACTCTCACGACCTCCTCTCCGTTCCACAGGCTAGAGTGTATCTCCAGGGTGGATAATCCTCAGCCCAGCCTCCTCCACGCTGCCTGCCTGCCTGCCCACCTGTTCCACTGCCTGCTTGTTCCTGCCTAACCCGAGCCTGTCCTGTGTCCTAAACTTACCTTTACTTTTGCTAATTTTAACCTTTAATTTTATTACCTTTTTTATTATAATTTAATTTGTGACCTACGTTTCCCTTCACGGAGGAAAACGTTACGTTACAACAGACGGCGCCTATTCCGCGCGTAGCTACACGTAGCAAACGCAGACGTACCGCACAGACGGCGCCTATTCCGCGCGTAGCTACACGTAGCCATAGTTGATGGGCCTATAATGTTCCCACTGCTGGGACACAGGCCTCCTCTCGTTGAGAGGAAGTGGGCCGCCGACCCGATTTTAATCCAAAACACACACAATTATCATAAAATAAAAATAATTGCCTTGATAAATTGTAATTTTGTGACAACCCTTGATTTCGCAACACTGACGCGGCATTTACCTGAACATCAATATGTAAATGATAATCTACGCAAGCTTCACACGTCTCATTATTGAATCAAACGTTTATATATCCACATGTGTTTAAATCTGGTCCTTGTGTAAATATTGAAAAATAATAAACTAGTCGTTCCTTCTGAAAGTTGTTTAAAAAAGAATTCTTCTAAAGTGTAGGCTGTGCTTTAAATTATCAGAATGGTTGTGTCGACATCAAGAGAAGCGGAAAAACCGTCAGTAACTGAATTCTACGCGGGAAAATCTGTATTTATTACTGGCGGGACTGGCTTTCTTGGGAAGGTAATAAATATACGAGTATTAGGTATTAAATCCACACAAGAGTAATCTAATTTATACTTATCACCAGTATCTTTGCCAAATGTGGTGATTACGAAAGTAATTTTTGTGCAATTTTTCTAAGCACTTATTTTTTACTTTTCTGGCATCTAATTTGCAGAATAAAGATGCTAAATTGCTAAGATCCGATACTTAATTTTACAAAAAGTTTTTCAGTAAACTGCCACACGTGGAAGGGGTTCGAACTTTTATAATAACTAAAACTAACTATATAACTTAAAAAAAGTTGCAGAAGAATTATCTAACTGCAGAGTATAGATGGGTTGGAAATGAAATACTTAAAGGAACACAATAATAATAAATAATAAAATAACGTGTCACGTTGTTGAGATATTGAAGGTTTTGTTTATTCATATTTATGTCGTTTGGCGATCTTAACCTATAAATATCACATACGAGTATACTCGTATAATACAATCCTCTACCCGTCTATACCAGATTCAGTGCGCACCATTATCTTAACTATAAATGCAAAAGTGAGTTTGTTTGTTTGTTACACATACACGCTAAAACGGATGAACGGTTTTGGATGAAGTGTGGCACATAGTTAAACCATGACCTGGAGAAGGACATAGGATACCTTTCATCCCGATATTCCCACGGAATCCAGACTTATGCGGGTGAAACCCCGGGGCGCTGCTAGTTAATAATAAATATAAACCAGGCTGTGTTATCCCATTGCAGGGCCTCCCTTTTTTACCGACTTCCAAAAAAGGAGGAGGTTCGTGGCGTATGTATGTCTTTTTTAATGTACTCGTATATCCAACGATTTCTCCGTCAATTGCGGACCGATTTTGGAAATTATTTTTTTGTTTGAAAGGATATGCTCTCAAAGTGGTCCCATATAAATTTTATTAATTTTGCTTATACAAAGTTGATACGACAGAGGGGCTTTCCTTTAAACTGCCTATACTACGTACCATTTTCAAGCTCTGTACCAAAAATCAATTAAATAGGAGCAGTAGTTTAGTCGCAAATGATTTTTTAAGTTTTTGCCCCGTTTGAACACGATGTATCTTTCCTAACAGCTGATCATGTCTATACGCATAGGTCATGCACCTTAAAACGATAAATCTGAGTATAACCTATGCGTTGTTGCCGCTGTGACGCAAGGCACAAGTACAACCAAATATTCTCGCTGAAAAGATGACAATGCAAACAAGGAAGCAATAAATACACACACACTTGCATTTTCATTACGAGAGTGGCGATCATAGCAAAACCCCCGCGGGTAAAAGAAATAGAAATAGGTCAGTGTTTGCTATTGCATCCTAGCGACGAGGGGCAGGGGTTGCGATCGGTAAGTGAGTGGGGCTTCTAAAAACTGTCTTTTTCAGTGCGCCGACGGTATTCTTTCGGAACGTACTTATGTTACGTAACACGGAAGTACCTGCGCCGCCTCCGTATTGTCGAACTCGCGCGCTGACAATTGGGATTTAGTTTTGTTATTGTGATAGGACACTAAACAAGTTTAAGACGGTATTTCTTTTTTTATTGTGACAGGACACGTAACTTGGGATTATTATTACTTAGTGTTAGTGTTTTTTTTTGTGATCGACTGCTTTTATTGTGATACGACACGTAATTAAACTTAGGTTTTGTGTGTGTGTGTGTAATTAAAGTGTTCAACAATGCCTCGTGTAACTTACACGGCGTTAGAATACACTGACATGATTTTTAATTAGAAAAATAAGTAACAATATTCTCTACACTAGTATCAAATAAATACTAAACACGTATAGTATACGTAGTGTAATTTAATGCCTTTCTGTCATATCAACTCTGTATATTTTTGAGTTAGTTTACTTCAATAATATGTATGTTTCCCACAGTCTCTAATGATGATATGATAAGTTCCTGTCACTTATTATTTACATAGCAGGTAGTGGTATTTGAATTTGTGTGAGGTAGCTGTACCAAAATTAAAAAGTGAAAAATAAAAACTTAAGTTATTTTTCAAGTGTTTTTTATGGAGACCGGTTTTTATTTGTAAAAGTTAATTTTTGTAAATTAACATTATAATTATGTCTTTTAATAATATTCATCTTTGGTGATCATTTATGATCAGCAGACCGGCGCGGTGGGGTAATTGTGTAACATACTAACAATTGCAATGCCTTTTATTTTGACAATTCGACAACGTTCATTGCGTTTTTTACGTTGTCGAACAGACGTATTTTTCAAACATAATTATTATTTATTTATTTAATTATACTTACGAAGCAATTGATTAGGAACTTCTTTCAAAATCCTTCGAATTGTGAAAAAAAGTGTGTTACTCTATTGAGGTGCAGTTTATCTAGGTTTATCGTTTTGCGATGGTTACAGGTAGATCATCATTTTGCGTTATCATCATGCAATTGCACTAAAAACATAAAAAATAAATAAAAAAACCCGACTGCAAAACACTTACTTAGAACTGAAAAGAGAAAAACAAGCATTGTAATCTAAGTAATAATTAGGGATGGGCCGAAATTCGGTTCACATTCGGTTCAACCGAAATTTGGCAGCTTGAACCGAACTTCGGCATTCGGCCGAAATTCGGTTCAGATGCCGAACATTCGGCACAAGAAAAATAATACCTACTTGCATTATTTTGACTGAAATTCATTAGAATTAGAATAGCATTCATGTAAAATAAAATAATGTCTTTTACTCAGTCATTGTCATTTATTTTAGATATGAAGATTGTAAATGTAAACCTTAAATTAAATTACAGTTTTTCTTATTAGTTTTGAAAATCTTTGCGGCGTGACACGCCTATGACTTATTCTCTAATGACCGGCCGGCTCCGGTCCACGTGGTGGGGGCGGGTTACATCTGGCAATAATATTGAAGTAAATGCATAAACAAGTCACGACGTGTCGCTCTCGAGAAAGCGCTTGAAATTGAACCGAAGTTCGGCCGAACTTTTCATTTTAACCGAATGTTCGGCCGAAGTTCGGATTCGGTTCAAACCACATTCGGCCCATCTCTAGTAATAATAGAATTTAGTAAAATAATAGAATTTTGGTATTGCAAAAACCAATAACCTGAAATATGGTGTAACTTTTGTTTGTTTGTAACTATTTATTTCTAGTTTTTCTAAAAGCTTATGAGTTAAGCTTTTAGAAATAATAAACCAAATCCAAATCGAGCCAATAACATCGGAGATATGGCAAAAAATGTAAAGCAAGGTCACAAACGCTACTCAAAAAATCTCGCTACTTCAATTTAAATTGAATAACATGAAAATTTAAGATAGACTCCCCTTTTAAAGTATATTTTTGCAATTTTTTCATGAATATACAGAAAACTACGGGCGGTCACAAGACCATGGGCGGCATTGTATATATATTTTGAATTGACTCATTACTAGCTTTTATTTGATACCAATATTGTTGTAATTTTTTTTTTTTAAACCTTCCCCTCCCTTTTTTAGTATTTGAAGATGCTATATATAAATTTTAAATAGCCTATGTCACTTCCACAATTAAGACAAATCTAAAGACACCTCATAATTATTTTAAATCCATCAAGCCGTTAAAGCTACAGAGCGTGCCAAAGTGCCAAATAAATAGACACACAACATAGGTACATACTTCATCCGTCAACTTTTCATCTACAGCACACTAATCCGCAGACACTCAAACTTGCCATTAAACATGAGTAATACTTCCACAGAAAGACGAAGACCAGTACCCCCATGTCCTACAAAATCCACGCACACTACTTTTGCTAAACGACACTACCCATTTCTAAGCGCCCTCACTTATAATAAATTGAACCAGATTCTCAATATACATTCCCTTAACACATTTCATTGTAAATCTAAAATTAAAGAATATCTTTTAACTCTTAACTACACTAAAACGGAAGACCTATTAAAATCGCAATAAACATGACCAATGCAATGTCCACTCTATAAACATACAGCGATACCCACGAACCCTCGCACACACACACACACACACCCTCACACACCCTCACAAACACGCACTCACGACATCTTTTTCACACAATAAATAAAACACATAATTGTTGTACCACTAAAAAATAACCTACTACTTACATACCTGTAATCATGTATTATTATAATAGACGGATGGATAACCCCTGTAACACAGGTTCCACCTAGCATGGGGGTCATTGATCAAATTTCTGTGCACTTGTAAGTCCTACGCTGTAAATGCTGCGCATAATTACTTTGTACAATGCTTTTGGAATAAAAATTATTATTATAAAAAAATAAAAATAAATACTTACATACTCTCGAAATACATTACCCTCCGTCTGGGGCAGTAGGGTAATAAACAAATTTAAAATGTACTGACCATTTAATTGTAATTTAAATACAATTAATTCAAGGTAGCCTACTGAATAAGTCGAATTTGTATTTACGAGTTGTCTGATGACTTATAAATAAATTATAAACAAATAAACAATCGATGAACTGCATAATGTCCCTCCTGAAACGTAATCTGTTAGCCGTCGTTGCTACGGGCGATGTTTTTAGCGCTCTGGATTTTCCACGCACTGCTTACAGCCGAGAGTTGAGAATCCAACAGTGTATTTGTCGCGCTCTGTTTGATTCTCAATAACATAATCAGCCAGGACACAGGCCTTCCCTCTTTGCAAGGGAGTGGGCTGTAATCTACCACGCGGGCGAAGTCCGGGTTGGTAGACGTCACATGTCTTTGAATTTTTGGTTCTAGGACATGCCGGTTTCCTCACGATGTTTTCTTTCACCGTTTTGAGAGCAGTTATGAAGAAATTATTTACACAAAGTAAATCTAAAAGTGGGTTCGAACCCAGGCAGGCCCTGAGTTCGAACGCACTACAATACAACTCGTAGGTCGGGGCCGTTACCACTGGGCCACACTGCTCTCAATGCTCGGCTCAATACCGAGAGTTGAAAACGCAGTGCGCTATAAAAATCGTCTCGTTAAAAAATCTCCGGTGCGTACCTGGGCGTATTATTTTGTGCTGACGTACTCGCCTTCACGCTCACATTCACAGTGTGTTGATACACTTGGTTACCACAAGTGAAGCGCGCGTCACTCCGTGAGATAAAAATACTGTATTTATCTATAATAACAAACTTATTTTTGGAAGGGAGCCTGCAGCTTCAAAGCTGAATGATAGATGAAGTCAACGTCGTAATTGCGTTACCACTTTCGGAAACAATCCATCTGCCTATAGACTTTTATCAACTATGTTGGGGTTGGCTTACAGTCTAACCAGATCCAGCTGAATACATGGAGTGACTGCCTATCTGAACTCCATAAACCAGTTACTGGATAACACGATAGGTACCCATTGGTAAGACTGGTTGTTAGACTTTTGGGCTTCTGTCTGCTGACTCATAGATGTATTATTTAAAATATATCTATGTTCTGACTACCCGTAACGACTGTCAAAGATCTACGAATGACAGCCGGGAGCAACGGCCATGCTTTCCGAGTCACGGGCATTTTCGACAACAATTCCAAGTACTCGTAAATTGAAACGTCACTAAATTCGAAACTATGTAACTGTCACATAAACAAATTAATAGACCTTGTTGTTTTTTTGGGTCCGTGACTTATGCCCCCAGTGGTCGAGGCACCTGTGGCCGACGCCCCCGATTCCATAAATTTAATATCTTTTTTTTTTTTGTTGCTTTTTCACTTAGTAAAAGAGAAAAGTGTTTCACCATAATAATAAAGTATTTTCCCTTCCCTTAAACAAAAGTTATCTATCAAACAGCAGAGAGAATAGATCGCTTTCGCGATAGTTAAGCTTATCCTTACACACCTTTTTCTCCTTATGCATATTTATTATGTACAAACATTCAAAAAATCAAAAAGACTTCAAATTAAATGTTAGTGAATGTTTTTAATATACATTTATAATAAATTATTGTATGGAAATTTTATCTTACAACTTCAACCAACTCGTCAACTAACTGAACCAAACCAGTTATTGAGTAATAAAAAGTCCGTCTTTTTGTCCACTGACTGTTATAAAATCAATCTGCCTAGCCTTCTCCCAGCTATATTGGGGTCGGCTTCCAGTCTAACCGGATGCAGCTGAATACCAGTATTTTACATGGAGCGACTGCCTATCTGACCTCCACAACCCAGTAACTGGATAATACGATACCCCTTGGTAAGACTGGTGTCAGACTTTCGGGCTTCTGACGACTCGTAACGACTGTCAAAGATCCACGAATGACAGCCGGGACCAACGGCTTAACGTGCTTTCCGAGGCACGGAGGATTACGGTATGTAAAAATGGTCACCCATCCACTGACCAATCGCGGCAAGCGTAGCTTAACCTGATGGATCGACCAGTGCGGCTGTTGTTACTTAAACACGAGCTCTTCACCTAAAACACGAGCTGCTGACTGTTATAATTAATTAAAATTATTCTCATTTGTTTAAGGTTTTACAGTTGATTATGTTTAATTATTATTGATATAAAGATAAAAATAACATTTCACTATGTAAAATGTTAGTTGCTCTGCAGTAATTTTTAAGACTGATTATTTAAAATCACTATCTTATTTTATTACATTTGAGACTGATTATTATAATTAAGTAAACAGCTAACGCACTAGGTAGTGGTGAAGGGTGGGCGTTTTGGGGGACTGTCTTATGTAATTTTGACGTTCGAAAAGTGCTGATTCTCAGCCTAGTTTGAATAAATGACTTTTGTTTTTTTTTTAAGTTAAATGATTCTCTTGATTATAGGTGATGAAAACTGTGATCTATATACAATTTTTTTACTAGATTTCTTATTGAGATAAACAAAAAAATAATGAACAATAACTAAGACTTTGATTTTTCAAAACATACATCCAATTTATAAGCATTTTTATGTTATAAATATAATTATGATTTAATATTATACAATCAAAATACATTTATTATTTTTGTAAAACATTTTTGTGACTGACAGTTCATTTGATCAAAAACGGCTTTGAATTAAATTAATCGAATCGGGGGCGTCGGCCACAGGGGCCACTGGGTGCCACCACTGGGGGGCCTAAGCCACGGACCCGTTTTTTTTACGTGCTAGTGACATTCAACCTTAAGAAAATAATTACCAAACATAAAGCAATAACGAAGGCGATTATACTAATGAAAAACACTTCCTTTAATAAAAATAGAATAATTATGAACTAGCTACGGCCCAAGTCTCAAGGTTTAAAAAAACCATCCAAACCTGTTCAGCCGTTTTAGCGTCAAAGCGTAACAAACAAACAAACTCACTTTCAAAATAATATTATTTAGGATAGTTAGGATGAAATTATTTTGTGTTCCAGGTATTTATAGAAAAACTTCTGTACAGCTGTCCTCACATCGACAAAATCTACATGCTTATACGAGAAAAGAAAGGTCTCTCTATTACTGGGAGGATGAATCAATTTCTAGATGATCCGGTGAGGAAAATTCAATTTAAATTTAAAAAAGAACAGTCTTTGGGCATCGATTTGCTGTGCGATATTTGCCGAAAGAAGTAAAACTAAGTAACTTGTATAACTATGTTCATATATACACAGTATACATATAGCTCATGGAAAGCATTCAGTGACGATGACGCGAGTTCCATGATTTTTGTTCACCCAAAAAGTGCTCAACGCGCCTAAAGAAGTAATCACTTCAAAAAAAAAATTGGATTTGATTGACTTGCTTTATTCTTATTAAATTAGAATCCGTTTGTCAGTTCATCAACAATAAGATACATACTAAGGGCTCGATCACACGTACCACAACAATGCTAACAAGTATTTTATTAGCATGTCAACATTCTGTCATTAGATTCAATTTCAATTCAATTTCAATTTCAAATAGCATTAGCAATCTTAAAACTAGTTTTACAATTTATTTAAATTAATGATTTGCACAACAGAATTCTCCAGATTTATATGCTCTTTCTTTAGCATAGGCTGCATAGGCGCCCCCGGGCGTTTCCATAGCTCACAGTCGTGAGTTTTTCTCCTCCATATCCACATCGCATAGACAAAATGTGAGTAAGCAGGGGTTACGTGTGAATAGTAGGTATTGCGGCAGCTTCTTGCAATTGCGTTGTGGTAACTACAAAATGTTGATGTTGTTGCGTTGTCGCTAGTAGTTGCGATGTGGTTAATAATTGTGGCTAGTGTTTGCAGACAGTGAGATCGACTACGGGTATGACAGGCCGACGAAACGTTGTGTTTACGATGTGGCCGGCCGCTAGTACGCAGTCTCGCTGGTGGTCACATTGTGGCTGCGACGACGTGGTCTTGATGTAATCGGTTTCGCCCACACGATTGATTTTGACGGCCAAATGTGATCCGTGTCAATAAACTATTGTTTTTCATAAAAACTAGCACCAGTCCACGTGTTGTCGTTGTGGTGTGGTTGTGGTAAGTGTGATCGGGCCGTTATAGATTCCAAATATCTACGATAAAAAAAACAGAATATCGCAGAAAAAAGAAGTGACATTCTATTTCATTTTTTTTTAGCTTTTCAACCGCCTCAAAGAAAGCCGACCAACAGCCCTAGAGAAGATAGTTCTAATACCGGGCGATATTAATGTTCCAAACTTGGGAATTTCTAAAGAAAATGAAATAATTTTGTTGGAAAAGGTAAGCAAGACAAAATATTTTTTATAGAAAGTATTATAATATAGTTGAGCGTAAATCAATCATCGACAAAATTCTTTAGTTCAACTAAAGAATTTTGTTTACTTAACCTATCAAATCTGATGACTTAAGGTACAATTCCGTAGCTACGGAAGGTATTTCATAGAAATTCTTAGAAACCAGTCGAGTCGCGGCGATACGTCGCCTGCTGCTGCCGCCTGTGGTCGGGTATGGAATGGTACCTTTAATAATATTGAGCTAAGTCATAAGTCATTTATGGATTTGTTTATCATAGGTACAATAATAATGGTCTATAAACATAATAAAGAGTGCACTATGTTATGCCAGAGCGCGTATGTTTGTAATTAATTAAGTAATCAAGCCAGCCAACATTCAATAATTAAATGAAATAAGCCTAGGGCCTACAGTAAAAAACAATTATTAAGAATCACAAATTTCATAATACAAATGAATTAATAATACTCGTAAATAGCAATACTACTCATCATTTAGACGTCCTCTGCTGGACATAGGCCTCCCCCAAATGGGGGGTTTGCCATAATCGCCACGCTTGGCAGGCGGGTTGGCGATCGCAGTATGGTGTTTAAATACATAGAGAACGCTGCTGCCCATTCTCTAGTGAGTTTCTTAGTCGCCTTATACGACACCCACGGGAAGGAATGGATTGGTTCTTTACGTCCAGCACAAAAAATAAAAAGTCCGGCAGAAATATAAAAAGATAGTAATTAAGATTTAGTTTGGTGAGTGTAGATAAAATTTTTCACATGTACATGTCAACTCACAGCCTGAAAACAAATAATAAGACTACCTATGTCAATATACAATACTAATGTCAGTATACAATTATAATACTGATACCAATATACAATACTAATATCAATATACAAAATGCATGTCAAGGACAACAATACTAGCAAGTATTTTATTAGCATGTCGACATTCCGTCATTAGATTCAATTTCAGTTTCAAATAGCTTAAGCAATCTAAAAACTAGTTTTTAAATTTATTTAAATTAAATTTTGACACATTAGAATCTCCAGATTTCTTTGCTATTTAGCAGAGGCCTCCCCCAGGTGTTTCCGTAGCTTCACAGTCCTGAGTTTTTCTCCTCCATATCCCTTCCACAGTAATTTTCAAGTCGTCTTCATATCTTTAAAATGATCTTCCTCTTTTGCTCTTTCCTTCTCTGGGATACCATTCTGGTACTCCTCTGTCCCATCTTCCATTTTTTACGCTTTATGACAAAGAAATTTTTGATTTGCCCCCCCCCCCAATTGGGCCAAAAGCTGGGTACACCCATGATGAATGTCAAATTGATGTACAGTCCAGCCGTCGAGAGAATGCGTTCCTGAAACCTGTCAGGTGGACAATTTCAAGTAACTATTTAAGGATCAAATTTGCAAAATACATATTCATTAGTATGAAACTGATAGGTGTCAAAAACACATTCTCTCGATGGCCGGACTCCAGTGTGTCAAGTTGTCAATCTGCTCAACAATGAAGTTCCCTGACTATACATGAATGTTACAGATATCAGTGATCATCCACTTGGCTGCTACTGTGAAGTTAATCGAGCCTCTCCCCACCGCGTGGAACATCAACGTGGAAGGTACTCGTATGGTACTGGCGCTGAGTAGGAGGATGAAACGGATTGAGGTACAGTCGGTGCGACTACTACGAGTACTACTATGTCAGTACTATGGCTGCTACACACAATGCTGGTGGCATTGCCGCCGGCTTTTGCCGCGCGGCACGTACCCCCGGCTTTTGTGCCTTCATTTCCTTTGCGATCCTTTGTATGGCAAGGCCGGGCGAAGCGCCGCGGTTTGCCCGGCGGCAGGGCCGGTGGCAGTGCCTGCGGCCATGCCACCGGCATAGTGTGTAGGAGCTATTAGAAGTTAGAAAGTAAAAAAAAAACTCGCCGCCGAAGTCCGCCGCGACGTCCCGGCCATCCCCGCCCCGACCCTTGCTCGAGCTAGCCCGCGCCGCTGAGGCTGTAGCTTTAAAATCCCCCTAATAATAATATTAATCCGATCCAGCCTGTCCTTTGCTGTCGTCCCCCAGCGACGCCCTAAGCCGAGGTCTTTACCCCACTGGGACCCCCTTAGCGTGTAGTTGCTTAGTTTTTAAGTTTTATGCCCTGGCTGGAGGCCTTAATTTATTTAGGCAGCCACAAGAAAGTCCGGTTAAGCAGCCGACAACCTCCTAGGCTGACCTGCAAAAAAAAAGAAACAATGTTGCTCACACTGCTCTTGACGCTTGACGTGCAACATGTCGTGTACGGGTTCGCAACAAGTCAATGGTCATCCTGAGGATGCCTCGTTGAGAAGTAAAACACATGTCGATTTCTTACAGGGTTCTTTATGATTCTTTAAGAACAGTTAAGCGGATAAGGTTACTAAATATACGTAGTCTATTGTATTTTACAGTCTGTTCTAAAAGTGTCTGATGAAAGTGTAAACAAACCCTGTTAAATTATTACGCAATCACTCACTAAAGCGATTTTGAACGTTGAAGTCATAGAACACCTCTATTCATTCATCGATATTTTCGTCAATTTATTGATCGATTTAGTAAAAAAAAATACATGCGGTAGGGGATGCTTGCGCGTTAGTCCCATATCAACTTCTTAATAAAGTTTATATGGGACTACCGCGCAAGCTTCCCCTTGCTCGGGTAGTTGTTGAGATAGCTTCAGTATTAAGTATTTTTCCCACTTTCTCTATGTAGATGATGTTGTAATAACGTCCTGTCACTGCTAAATACATAGCACGCGTTTGTTTTTTTCTTTTAAAGTTACACAATTGGTGATACTTTATTTACATTACAATCTAGCCTATTAGCTAATAAGTAATTTAAATATAACTTAAGTAACTATAAAATTAAGAAGTCGTCCAATAACGTCTTTCTTATTCACTATAAGTTAAGGGGGAGACACTTGATTCACGTGTTCTTTATAAAAGTCGACACTTGCACTACAGTTTAGGGTCACTTACACTGCACTAAACTAACTCAAAAGGTTTTACCCTTTTTAGCCTTCGCACTAATTCAGTGTTGTCAAGGAGTTGGATCGCCTCAACATTCACGTGATGATGAAGTCTGTGTTCATGAGCTTCTGCATATTTTTGTATACGTAACTATGTTTACGACATCTGTCTTCTGGTCCCGGTGGAGGTCTCTATTTCTAATGTACCAGGGCGCGTTGACTATATCCCTTAGTACTTTGTTTTGAAAACGTTGTATTATTTGACGATTGCATTGGCTGGTGCAGCCCCACACCGTAGGTCCATACAGGCTTTAAAACTTGTTTGTATAACAGCAATTTGTTAAGTATTGACAATGGCGACTGTCTACCAAGTAGCCAATACATTTTTTTGTACCGAATATCTAATTCTAATCTTTTCTTTTTAACATGCTCTTTCCAGCGCAATTTTGCATCCAGGGTTATGCCGAGATACTTAGCAGTATTCGCGTATGGTATTTGTTGGTTATTGATGAATACCGGGAAGTATTTTGGCTTTTTATTCTTGAAGTCAATGTGAATAGACTTGCTTTCATTCAGTTTGATACGCCATGTTGTAGTCCACTCATAGATACGATTGATGGAATCTTGAACCTTTTCTACAGCTTCCTCATGACTATTTCCAACAGCCATGATAGCTGTGTCGTCAGCAAAGGTTACAATGAAATTATTGTCTAACTCAGGAATATCACAGGTGTATAATAGGTACAGGACCGGACCAAGTACACTTCCTTGTGGTACTCCAGCTTTTATCTGCCTAAGGTCAGAATAGGTATTTCCTTGTCTTGTCTTATCCTAAACAATCTGTTTGTTATATATGACTCTAGGATGTCTGAAAATTGTTGAGGCAGCATCGATCTTAGTTTATATATAAGGCCTACATGCCATACTTTATCAAAAGCTTGGGCTACATCAAGGAAAACCGTGGAGCACAACTTCTTCTCCTCCAGTGTTCTTTCAATAATATGAGTAATTCTGTGTACTTGGTCGAGTGTAGAGTGTTGTTCTCTAAGTCGCAACTGATAATCGGGGATTAGATTTTCAGCTTCAATAAGAGGCTTCAATCTCTTTAAAAATAATTTCTCGAATAGTTTTGACAACACAGGTAACAGTGAGATTGGTCTGTAAGCTGTTGTTTCATGAGGTGGTTTCCCAGGCTTGACTATCATGATGACTTCAGCTACTTTCCACATGTCAGGAACGTATTTTAACCGAAATGCAGCATTAATGAGCGTGGTAAGCTTAACTATAGCTTTACGTGGAAGATTTTGTAAAACTTCTCCTGTAGTTAAGTCGTAACTAGGGGATTTTCTCCGATTAAAATTACACTTAATTTTTCTCTAGATACTTCTTTTGGAGTAACCAACTTAATATCTAAACTATTTTGAACACCCTGAGTTAATATCCTCGTATTGTGAGTCTGGGATTCATTTGGTTGGAATATTCGTTCTAAATGATCAGCGAACCTTAAGGCTTTTTGTTCATTCGTCACTGCCCATTTTCCATTTTCTACCTTGATAGGAGGAATTTGCATGATCGGTCGTTTCATGTGCTTCGTAGCCTTCCACAGCGAGTAGCCGGTTTTAGTTTCACTCGTTAATTGGCTAAGGTAGCTGTTTGTTGAGGAGTCGTTGTAGTGCTGAATTTCTTTCGTAAGACGCTTAGTAAGGTTGTTCAGCAGTCTTTTATCTTGTGGACATCTGGTCTGATGCCATCTGTTTCTTTGTTTCCGCTTTTCAGTTATAAGACACCTTATTCCTGCAGGGTAGGCGGTTGCCTTGACCCGGTGTGTTTTTCCTGGCAGCTTGCTGTATACTAGTTGTAAGTTTACTTAATTCCAAATCTAGCTGTTCCAGAGTTTTTAATGGAACTCTTAATTCTATTGTATTATCCAAATCTAATCTGAAACTTTCCCAGTCTGTATAAGTATTTACAAGTGTAGGATTGCTCTCTATGCGTAGGATCCGATGCCATACTGATAAAATTATTGGTGAATGGTCCGAATTCATGTCAAAGCCTTCATCAATGCTCAAATAATTAGTAGATATATTTTTTGTTATAATAAAGTCTATCAAGTCAGGGACTTTGCGTGGATCGCTTGGCCAATAAGTTGGTTTTCCGGTAGAAATTGCTTCACACTTTAGCTCTTTTATGGCACTCATAAGTTCCTTTCCTTTAGTGGTGGTTAGTCTTGACCCCCAATGCGTATTTTTAGCGTTGAAGTCGCCACCTAAGATGAATCTTCGTCCAAGTTGGTGTAAGAACCTCACATAATGGTCTTTTTTTTATATTGTATCTCGGGGGCGAGTAGATGGCCGCTACGGTGACTGGATACAGTTGAGATTGAATACAAATTGCCACAGCTTGAATTTCATGACATTCATACTTAACTTCTTCATGATGACAGAGATTCTCTTTGACTACAACCGCGCTACCACCTCGGGCAGAATCAGGGTGCAGTGCATGGTACACTTTATGTCCTCGGAACTTTATATATGATTCCTTAGTAAAGTGAGTTTCAGATATAAGACATACATCGATGTTTTCAGTGATCAGGACTACTTCTAATTCTTGTTGATGTTTAAGTAGTCCGTTTGAGTTCCATGCCATTATTTTTAATGGGTTCATTTTTTCGGTCTGGAAAAAGCATTCGTAGCGCTATTTTCTAGTCTATCTAAACGAGCGTTAAATGAGGACATCAATTTAATAATTTCGTCCAACTTTCCTTCCATGCCTTTATCGACATTAACATTCTCACGAATATTCGCAAGGTTGACAGTTTTGGCTGCAATATGCGCGTATGTTTTCTTGTGAGCGTTTTTTGTCACGTAATGATTTTGCGTTTGCGAGCTATTTTGCAGTATTTCGCTGATTTTGCGATGGCTTTTTATTGCCGGCTTCTTCATGGTTTTGTTTTTTATGCCTTGCATTTCCCGGGCTACTATACTCGTACATCCTCTATAATTAGCTGCATGCGGTTCCCCACAGTGGACGCATTTTGGCTTCTCGTCTGCCGGTTTTTTGCAGTCAGCAGTCAGATGTTTGCCTGTACATTTGACACATCTAGGTTCCTTAGAACAGTATTTGTGTGTATGTCCGTACGCCTGGCATTTCTTGCATTGAGGTCTAGTATGGAGAGGATGTACTTCTACTTTACATCCTAATATTGACGTAATGCTATAGATTTTATTTATGTCTTCCTCATTTCTGAAAGTCAGCATAAATATATTCAGAGGCTCCTTATTTTTCCACTTTAATTTGTTTGCTGCATCTTCAATCTGGAAACCTTTACTTTGTAAGTCTGCAATTATTCTGTCAGGATTGCATGTGAAATGAAGGTTTTTCACCATGACTCTAATTGGCCTTTCCTGCTTGTTTTCGTAGGAGTGCCAGAGAAAGTTATTTTCAGTTAATAACTTTGTTATAGACTTATAAGTGTCTTCGTTCACTGCATTTATTTTAACGCACTTCCCATTTAACATTTTAGTAGTAAATTTATCACCAGACTCAGTCCTCGACAATAAGTCAAACAAGGCCTGGTAGTTCTCGACGCCATCTACTACTACTGGCGGAGGTGGCGTAATCTTTTTGGTTTTCACTTTCTCGGTTTAAACAGTCTCGGTGTTCAATGTTGGCAGTGTGAGTGGGCGATGTGTTTAATTTTCGTTTTTTCCTGCTCTTTTGCCTGATCCACTGAGTTTCCCTAGCTAGTTCCTCCTCGTCCGTGCAGTATTCAGGACACTGTGTTGGACTTTTCATTAACTCATCTGGCTTACTGGTTGCAGCTGTATTTTGTTGTGCTTTATGCTGTAAATACCTCACTTGTTGTTGGAGGCTTTCTATTTGTTTTTCCATATCAGAAATAACATTATGCAGCTGTTCATTATCAGCTCTTTCTGCGCTGTAGTGTTTGTACAGCAGTTGTTCATTTTCGGTTTTCACCTTAATTTTGGTGGTCTCAGCCATGTTATTGGCGAGTTAATAAGTATCACTTAATAATTATAATTGAAATGTAGGTCAATTCTTACGTAATTTTGTGTCATCGCGGCGAGCGCGGTCCGGCCGGCGCTGTTGGTTTGCTGCGTCTGCACTTTGCAATTAAGTAGAGCACGCGATCACCGCGACTAATCTCAACGAATAACAAAACAATATGGCAACAATAAATTTGAAGCAAGTGATAATTAAACAATAGCCACATTAATCCTAAAAGTCAGAGGTGCGAGCCTTGGTTTCGAACTCGAGACCTTGATGACTTGGCAGTCTGACGGTCACACCACTAGGCTATCACTGCATGAAACAATAGAAACGGGTTTTGTCGACGGAGGAATAGACAAAATGACAGATAAACAATCACAATCTTTATTCTAATCACATTTTGTCTAAGACTTATAAGGTTTCTCCAACGAAGTGTCAGATGTTTCAGTTGACTAATTATTACTGAATAAATGCTCCAGATCTTCATACACATATCCACGGCATACACCAACACAAACAGGGAAGTGGTGGAAGAAATCCTGTACCCTCCACCAGCTGACATCAACGAAGTATGCCAGCTCATCAAAAATGGCATCAATGAGCAGGATACTGAGAGGTTACTGAGTAAGTGCCATCATAAATGTAATGCGGGTGTTTCCCATTGCATATTCAGTTTTTTTTTACGTTGTTGTTATTTATTTATTTATTTACACACACATAACCCTTAAATCTATCTTTACAGGTTGCCCTAATGCGATAGATAAGTCCACCAAAAAAATACAATTATACAATAAATTTCCAATAAAACAAACATAACACATAAAATTTACTTAATTGTATTAGAAGCCTGTTTCTCTCATAACATAGGTTCGTTTACAAACAAAGATATCTAGACCAATATAGAGAGAATAGTTTTTCTCAAGAAACTTGCAATTGAAATTGTGAAACCACATCATTTAGCTCAGGCTAGTATATGATCACTGCCACGATCACTGGAAAAGCGCCTTCGTAAAAAAAGAAAAAAAACGTGTCCATAATTTTTTTATGTCAACTTGAGGGACAAAAAAAAATTTTTGTCAACATCCCTATTGCTGGAAAGAAATGTAAAAGTTAGTTATAAACAACGATATTATTTTAATGTTATATTATATTTAATATCCTTAGTTAATAGTATATTTATATGTTAAATAAACTTGAACGTTTGCAAAACATCTGTATTCGTTTTGTTTTTAACCTTAAAAAGTATGACCACGTTTCTAACTTTCGCAAAATACTCAAGTGGCTCCCTATTCGACTTCGCAGGAACTCTCGGATATTGTGTCTGCTATTTAATATCCTTCACAACCCTAAAACACCATCCTATCTGCGGGAACGCTTTTCCTACGCCCGTCCTTCTGATGCTCCTTGCAGGTCGCATTTTAGAAATCTCCTTAAATCTCCTCCCCACTCAACCGACTTCTACTCCTACTCCTTCAGCGTGCACGCGGTTCGGTTGTGGAATTCACTTCCGCCTGACATTAGGGACTGCCTAACTGTTGCAATTTTTAAAAGAAGAGTGAAAGAACACTATCTGTCCACTTCGTCATAGTTGCATATTTTGTATTTATTATTTTATGCTACATTATATTTAAGTATATTTATTTTAGTGATATTTAGTTTAGAAGTATTTATGTAAGTTTATTCTCATATTGTATGTTTTTGGTTAAATTAGTGAATAATTAAGTGTTTTTATTTTATGTATATTATTTTCTCTTCTAATCTTACACACGTTGTCTACATCTCTTTAACTACTTTCCTATCGCAGGTATGCTGGAAGAGATTTCTTTAGAAATAAGCATCACCTTTGTACGTACTTTTCTGTTCCTTTCTTCTTGTCTATTTATATGTGTGTACATAAACTGTTAAATAAAAATATATTTTTACTGAATTCAGTGTTACGAGTATAATACTAATCAATAATCAGGCGACTGATAATAATGTAGGTATTCTGACGCGAGTAATTAAGGGTTAGAGGAAGTCTGAAAGTGGCACCGGTGACTGAAAATTAGTGTGGAAACCGGTTGTCATGGGCATGTAATGCGGAGGACTAAGGAAGATGGGATGAGAGCACGAGAATGATGTAGAAAGTTGAAAAAATTTGAAACTATGTTATTGACTGGTTTACAGATGGGCGTCCAAATACGTATACATTTACGAAATCTTTGACTGAGCACCTTGTGGCCGAGAACCGAGCATACGTACCCACCATCATCGTCAGGCCTTCAATTGGTGAGTACTTTTCATTCTTACTTTAAAGGCAATCCATGCACGAAGTTCCACTTTTTAATTAAGACGCAGATATGTGCCAGTGACCTTGAGTGGTTAGCTTGCGTGTTCTGTACTAAGCTCACGTAACGCATCGTACGTCCAGGCAGTAATACACAGAAAGAAAGAAAGAAAATACGTTTATGTAATACACATTTTTTTTTTTTTTTTGGTTGGGAAATCATCAAATGACTCCTCCCGCTCTGGGCGGAGTGAGAGGGAGTGTCAGACTTTTACTGACTAAAACCCACCCGTGTTCCTTCCGTTGCCTGTGTGCCGGGGCCGCGATATCCCTATTGGTACTTCCGGACCCCGTCAGTTGGTGCTGACATCCCTTTGAGGCGCGCCTGGAACACAACGCGCCGTCGACCCGGGCCTGGTCCTTATCGGACGGCGAGCTGCCCATCGCTCACCGTACGCAGGCCCGCGCCTACGGTGGCCGGAAGTCAGCTTGTGACTCCCGACGCCCTGGGCGTCTCCTGCGGCGACTAGGGGCGCGAGGGCGTGCAGCATGAATCTCCCTCGCGCGCTCCGCCTCCTCCTTCGCGAGCATAACTGCTTCGCAGAAGGAGGTGACGGCCTCCCATGCACTCTCGCTCCGGACCATGGCCTGAACCAGGGCCGGACGCGAGAGATCGCCGGCGCCGATCGCCTCCGTGAGGACACGGCGGTGCTCCGCCCAAGCCGGGCAGACCTCCACCGTATGCTCCACCGTGTCCTCCGGGCGATCCACACAATGGTGACACCTGGGCGTTTCCTCCCGCTTGATCCTGAACAGGTACCTCCCGAAACAACCGTGTCCGGTGAGGACCTGCGCCAGGCGGAAGGTGAGGACGCCGTGACGCCTCTCTAGCCACTCCTCAAAGAGGGGACTTATCGCCGCAATTGTGGCGTGCCCAATGCGGTACACATGACGCAAGGAAAGAACAAAACACGAAAATAAACAATTTGGGGGAAAATATGCGTCACATCCACGCAAAACGGCCATCGCCCGAACGGCGTTAGGAATCGCCCATCAAGGTGCGCTCTCCCAAACAAGACGCATTATTAATTTATTATACATAAAACAAAAGGTACTTTCTAAGTTTATCTTGGACATTACTGACATCGGTGAAGGAAAACACCGTGAGGCAACCTGGACTTATAACTAATATAAGTCTGAAATCACCAACCCGTCTTGAGCAAGCGTGATGAACAATGCTCGTGCCTTCTCTGTGTGAGAACAGGCCTGTCCTGCAGTAGTACAGTAATAGGCTGGTATTATTATTATTTTATTATTGTTAAAACAAAAGGTATTTAAATTAAACACGTACACTAAAAGATCAATAATAAAATTATCTTTAAAAACGTGAAAGTTTCAGCAAAATACGCTTGATAGATTTTGCGTGATTCTCAGTTTTTAATCCGCGTAAGAAATAACTGTCACTATGTAATATAAACATACTCTAAAATATTTCTACATTAAGTAATTAAGAAAATGCTCTAATTTAACATATTTTATTTCCAAATCATTAATACTACTCGTTTAGACATGATCTTCAGTATACAATCATTAACAGTCGGTTAAGGACACAGGCGGTGCAGGAAAACTCCATTAGGAAAGTGACCTCTACACTCGTAGTCTGAAATTAATTTGGCGCTTGACGACAATTTTATTATTATATTTTTTTTACTAAAGTAATACTATTAATTGACTATAGCAACCCACATTTTGGATTTGTGCTTGCGCACTTATTACAGATTTATCTTTAGAACCTGGTTTAAACCATCGACCTAATTACAAATTGATCGTAATCGGTGCTGCTCAAAGACCCTTGAAGCTCAGTGCTGGTGGTATGGCACTGCTGTCTATATTACAAATATTTTGATGTTCTTGTTACTAATACCAAGAACTGATTTTAAAACCGAGTCTAAGTTGTCAATTTTGTATTTAGAACTTTATCTCGGTCGGAATAAGGTTCAAAATACAAATACTGGTTGGGCCAAAGTTAGAACTCGCTTTGTAATAAAAACGGATCAACTTTGAAATAAAAATGTTGTCGTAGTATAAAACCACACACCACTTTCTCGAAATCCAAGGTATAAAAACATGCAGACAATGTCGTATCGCGTCCTTTATTTACAACTAACATAAACATTTTTATGGTTTTGATAGAAAATTATAATTTTTTATGTCTTCCGCGCAGTTTATTTACTCGTAAAATGTAAAAAGAATTATTGTGATCGTTTGACATTGAAGACAATTGATTGATTGTTTTCTTAAAATCTATAAATTTTTGTTTTAATGAATTAAGGCTTGTGCAGACCAGCGCGACTTGTCGCGCGACGCGACACCGGTTATTGTTATACTGTGAAGTTTTCTTAGAAATTGTATTGTTCGTGTCGCGTCGCGCGACAAGTCGCGCTGGTCTGCACAAGCCTTAAAGGCAGGCGCGACGCGACTCTAGTAGAACAATTTCTATTCACCGAAACAAAATCAGAGCCTCTGTTATAGTCCAGACACAATCTTCGTCAGATTATGTGCGGGCCATGTAGATTAGTGTCTGAAATGCTAATTTTATCCGATCTTCGGGTTCTCTCATCCAGCTGCTACCAGTCACCTCGTGATGATTATTACTCCACCTGGCTAGCGTGACGACATTGGATACCAACTGTCATACAGTCTACCCGAATGGTCATAGATTTTACAGCGAATATTTTTACCGTCTAATAATCTATACATAGGTATTATGAGAGATGCGCTAAGGTAGCCCCCAAAATGATTCGCGCCTTAAAAAAAATATGGCTTTACAGAATTATAATCATTAGAATCAGCAACACCACTCCTTAAGTTAGAATTGGCCTCAAATTTATTTATTTATTTATTTAATACCTTGATTTATGTAATTGGTTTCATAAGCCGTGCAGGCTTATGAAACCAATTACATAAATCAAATTCAAATTACACAAAAATAAATAATATATTATACAAATTATCAAAAATTACAAGAATCAGCAACACCACTCCTTAAGTTAGAATTGGCCTCAAATTTATTTATTTATTTATTTAATACCTTGATTTATGTAATTGGTTTCATAAGCCGTGCAGGCTTATGAAACCAATTACATAAATCAAAGTATTAATAAGTACAAACATAACACATAAGCGAATAACAACAATTAAATACTATTATTCTCACAAAAATGTAGGCACATACCCATTAAATTGGCGAATTTGTTATCGAAAAGATCGCAGTAGCGAACAGATCGCGGGTTGGTTTCCACGAGCTTATTAGTGCGGTAGGGGAGACGCGGCACGGGCTGGTGTCCGACACGAAGGCACGCCTAACAGACGATGTTTTCTGCCACAAAGCAATTATTCGGTGTGTAGAGTCAAATCAGCTCATTATGGATGTCAGGTGCATCCGTCATACCCTTCCACACTTTGAGCATAATGCCTGCCTGGCCAGATGCCCTCTGGTCTCCAGCGTATGATATCCCAGACATCCTAAGAGGAACTTGGTAAGATAGAGGTAGGGATAGTAACCAAGAGTTATTCTGTAAAGAAAACGCAGGAATGCTTTTTGCACTTTTTCTAGAAGAAGTGCTTACTTGGTTTGTGCGTAAAAATGTGATCATGAAAAGTAAGCTTCTGATCAAATGTGACACCCAAGTCCTTCATGTTGGTTATTTTAAGACCATTTATTTTGTATTCAAAATCAATTGGGTGTCGCATTCGACCAAAGGAGTATTGACCCTTGACTTACACCAGAGCGTGTATGATAGCGAACAAACAAAACAAACTGCTGATGGTCACGGAGATAGTCGCTATTTTTGGCTAATATTCCTTACTACTTCTGAACGGCTATGATGTTTGGAAATATTTTTACAATGAAAAATTGACGACTAAAGGTACTACAGATTTGAAACTGCACATCAAACAATATTTGCAAAGAAAATGTCCCCATTTAGTGATAAAGGTTCAGAGGTGCTCTGCGCGGGACGCGGGCGGCAGTAGACTTGTTCTTGCTCGGTCATTGAACGGATCGCTCCGATCTAGTACAATCTGTGAAACGTACTAGTTCGGTCTTCTAGTACTATTAGTACACTAACTGAATGAAGAGCATTACGAGTGCTTGAATGGTATCACAGGCTCATAGGTGTTTACATCGAACTTTAACAATTAAATCGTATCTAAACTAAATTTAAAATGGAAACTAACTAGAACGTAGGTACTTATTATTCTAAGAAAACAGAAAATATCTTTTTTAAATCGGTAACCTCGCATATATAAGTTTCGAAAGAAATAAAGCAAAATACTTAAACAATTTTCGTAATAAACATCTAAACACCTTTGCAAATCGGAGTTATGAAGTTGTAAGTTTGAGAAGTCAGAGTGAAACAGGAGTCAAGAGTGCGTCTACTTCCTCGCTCCCTCGCAACCGGTCTGTTTCCTGCGCGATCCATGAATCGAGAAATGCGTACAGTGTCGCGAATGAATTCTTAATAGTACATAGTACATGTACTACACAAGCCTAGGCGGCAGTCGTGCGTTAGCATTGAGACGGGACGGCTGTGTCGCTCGTTGCTCCGCTCCGGCTATCGACCGACTATGCGCATATGTATATGTTAGTGCTAATGTTTACGAACTTATTGTATTAGTGTGCGTTTATAGACTAGCTCGCTGCAGAGAGTCCAAACCGATTGTGCGCGTAGGCGGTTTACTGTTGAGTATTTTTTTATGTGCAATTATTTACAATAAAAACAAAAAAATGTATATATAAAATATAACAACATAACATCACGCCTGTATTCCCCGAAGGGTTAGGCAGAGGTGTACCTATAGATCACCCACATTTCGCCAGTTATGTTTAAAAGTTCCATGTTATAGGGGGCGAGCCCATTACCATCAACCAGGGACAAATCCGGACTCAGCTGCTATTGAGCAATTTTAGAACACTTTGCCTGACCCGGGAATCGAACCCAGTACCTCATGCTCAGCAGTAACGCTTGCAACCACTAAGTCAAAGATGACCGAAAAACTGGAAAAACATTTAGTTTTCATTCATCATTTTTGGAACACATCCAATTTATTTTTAAAAGCTTTTATTTAACTTGCAATGTATTCGGACGTATGTATGTATGTTTGTTCGCGTGGAATCTTGCTACTCAATTTTGAAGCAGATAATATCTTCAACCGATTGAGCTGAAATTTTGTATACACGATAAGCTGTATGACGTCATTCTAAATCTAATATGGCGGACCATTCTCTCGAACCAGACCACTCTGTCGAAAACTTAAATTAATAATAATAGCTTTTAAGAAATGTCATGATTTCATTAAATAGTCGTTCAATACATTAAGACTACAACTCTCAATTTACTTCAATATAGGTATTTCTACGACTCTTAAACTCGGTTGAACCCGGGAACTTGAAAATGAATACCTAGTTCTTTAAACATTTTGTATACAGTAAGTAATTATGACTATAATTCTATAAATAAATATTTTTGACGGCCGGAATCATACTTAGATCAATAAACGTAAAAGATAAAGACCGGTTAATTGCAAAAAACGTTAAAAAAAAATCGCGGGCTACCCTGACGCTATCGCCTTAAAATTAAAGTTGCTTTTCGTATCTGTCTATGTGACCTCGTTGTTCTTCTAAACTAAACTACGCAACGGATTATGATGGGGTTTTCACCATCATTTAGACAATCTACTCCGAAAGGTTTATGTGGTTAACACATTTATATTAAACGTACAAATAATTTTGTCAAGTCTTACAAACCGCAGCACGGACGGGTCGCTAACTGCTAATAAAACTGTCATCATAAATCCATGCCAGTGGAAATAGTTATTTTATAATATACACAACAACAACAACATAACATCACGGTTGTAATCTCCCAAAGAGTTAGGCTGAGGTGTACCCATAGTACACCCACATTTCGCCAGTTATGTCTAAGTCCCATGTAATAGGGGGCGAGCCTATCGCCATAAACGACAAATCCAGAATCCGGGCTGCTACTGAGAAATTCCTGATGGAAAAACCCAATGACACTTTTCTCAACCTTGAAAACGAACCCAGAATGCTTTACAGTTGCGCTTGCAACCACTAGACCGACGAGGAAGTATATCATTCATATTTACCCAAAGTAAAGTCATTTAATTTTATATAAGAGTAAGTAGCAATATATTTATTTATTTAATTATTTATTTTATTCTTATGTACACACAATAATATGTTTGAAATCGCCAACCCTTCTTGAGCAAGCGTAGTGATTAATGCTATGCCTTGCCTTATGAGCCTATATAGGCAAAGGCCACTCCTTAGCCCAGCAGTGGGACAGTTATAGGCTGTATTATTATAGCGCCTGCCTGAACTAACAACCTAGAGCTCGTAAGTCGGGGTCATTACCAAGTGGCCACCACTGCTCATAAATCATTATATCCTTACCATTATTTATATATTATTATGCTGTTAGCGTACCTATTCTAATTAAATAAATAAATTATTTCCAGTGGCTTCAGTAAAGGACGATCCAATAAGAGGATGGCTCAGCAACTGGTTTGGAGCTACCAGTTTATCAGTGTTCACTGCCAGAGGTCTAAACCGGGTCATCTATGGACACAGCAGCAATATCGCTGACATGATTCCCGTGGATTATGTGGCCAACTTGGTGATTGTCGCCGGCGCGAAGAATGGACAAGAGAAGTATGGTGTATTTTTTTTGGTTGAAAGAAAATTAGGTACAGAGATAGCGGTCAAACGCGACCCTTTTAATAATAATAAAAGAAGTTCTTCTTCTTTAGTATAGGCATACAAAATATTGAGAAATATTTCGGTCATGCCATGGCCGTTGTATTACTTACGTGGTGGTATAAATCAGGAATGAAATTATCCGGAAATGAACCGGAGTTACCGACATAGCTTGCAGAGTAAGCAAGCCGAAGTGGCAGTGGGCAGGAGACTGCGTATCGGCAAGCGTAGTGTGATGCCCCCCCGCTCGATGGACCGAAGAATTTAAAAAGATGGATGGGACAGACTGGATGTGGAAGGTGGAGGGCATAGTGTTGTGGCGCAGCCTGAGAGAGGCCTATGTCCACAGGGGACTGCGATAGGGTGAGTTAATGTGGCCGTGGTAAAGTATTAATCAGTCGCTCTCCTAAGTTGCGTGTAGTTCGCTACTCATGGAGGCGATTTTAATCAACTCCTAATAATCTTTAGTGACAACAAAATCTGGGTCAAGTAAATTTATTTTGTTAGTAGTATTCTAGTTCAGAGAGCACTGCACTAACAACAGCCGTTCTATAAATGGTCTGTCAAACAAGTTTAAACCTAAGCCTTAACCCTGGGCCACCACGACAACCGTAGTCAAGGCTACCACCGTTTTACTAATACAGGGTGAAATTAAGTTACCTAGCGAAACTCCACAGACAAGATAAAACGAAAAAAAATATGTTTATACTTTGTAAAAGCAAAAGTGCAATCAAGTGTCCACAGTTTAGTACTAGACTACTAAAAAGAATTGGTATAGTTTAAATGATCTAACTCTAAACGATTTGACTTTGACACCGTGGTCGCGAGCTACACGTTCAAGCGATCCGTATCTTGAGACAGCGCCTGTGGAGTGAATACATTAAAGAAGTAGAAGAGCATGCCACGAGTCACCGCGATGCGACTTGCGGAGCGACACGACGGATAGAAACAAGTAACGCGCGTTTCGCTTGACGCAAGTCGAAATGCTCAAGGCCGGAACCGGGGTCTTAATGGTCTAATTGACATAAACGATTTCACTTTTACTTATTTCCAGGTCGAGTGAGTTGAAGGTGTACAATTGCTGCAGCAGTTCCTGCAACCCCATCACAGTTGGGAGATTATTGGAACTGTTCACCGAGGATGCTGTAAATCATCCGTCTTGTAAGTTTATCCTGTACCCTGTGTACCTGATGGGATTTCCACTGGCAACTTCTCGGGAGCGTATGAGAATGAGATTCCAAAGAACTATGATACAACTAACTTTTACTTATAAACAGAAGTACTTAGCCAACTTCCAAGTTTATAACTTCAAAAATGACGCACGTTCATCCCTCTTTATGGGACGATTTTTGAATATTCCTTCCTTAGTGCTCACTTTTATCATATAAAGAACTGTTGTGAAAAATGTCATGCTTTTAGACCCACCAGTTTAACCTATGCGATGCCTGTCAGTGAATGTAAGATTTTTTATTAAGTATTAAATGCAACAAGCGCCTGGTTTAACAATACAAGTAGTGTCTTAACAATGCCACTAGTTGCAACTATATCTACTTCAGGCTTTCGTTGGCAGGAGCGGATCCAACCCTCTAAATTGTTGGTTTGTCGTCTGTTTTTAAACGCACCAAGGCTATAGCTAGAATAAAATTCACATTACATCTCGCATGATTTCCCCGATGGGTTAGACAGAGATGTACCTACCAATAACTGACCCACATTTCGCCAGTTATGTTTGAGTCCCATATGGGCGAGCCTATTGCCATCCACTGGGAACAAATCCAGACTTTAAGCTGTTACTTAGAAATAAACAAAAGAAGATATAAAGGTTCCTAAAACATTTGCCAAGCAGTTTGCAACAACTGCTAAACGAAACAATATTTTGGGAATAACATGATAATATGAAGCCGTGGTACCTATTGAGTTTTGAGTCTGGATTTGTGCCCGGTTGATGGTAATAGGCTCGCCCCCTGTTACATGGGACTTAAATATGACTGGTGAAATGTGGGTGTACATACTATTAGTACACCTCTGCCCAACCCTTCGGGGAAGCAAGGCGTGATGTTATTTTATGATAATTTAACGGCTATAAAAACTGCTTCACTGTATCACTGCTGAGCAAAAGCCTACCCCATATCAAAACCTTCCAGGCATCCTTTTCCAGAGCCACCTCGATCCAACCTTAAGGCTGCCTGTTCATTGAAGCGGAGCGAAGCAGCGGAGAGGAGAATGGTAGCGGAGTGGAGCGGAGTTACGGACAGTGTCTGTCCATTGATGCGGAGCGAGGTAGTGGAGCGGAGTTACGGACTGTGCGCAGCGAGGTAGCGGAGCGGTGTTGCGGACTGTGCGGAGCTAGACCGAGTTCACGCGACGAGTAATAATTCCCCGCTCCGGTTCCCCGCTCCACTTCTCCGCTTCGTTTCCCCGCTCCGCTTCCCTTCTCCGTTTCTCCGCTCCGTTTCCCCACTCCGCTTCCCAGTTTTGTATGAATTTTTAAACTAGTTCGCAAATCCCTGTCCACTGAAGCGGAGCGGAGGTTTTATGCAATTCTATTGGTTAATATTGGCACACCGCTACTCCGCTCCTCTCCTTTCCGCTCCAGCGGACAGGCAGCCTTACGGTACGCCTCGGCGGCGTCATCCATCCTGCCCATCATTGTTTTTTTTTTGTGCTGGCCTATACCTGGTAGCCGTCTGGTTACGGAGATGTAGAATGTCTCAGTTTCAACTTTTTTTCCGCATTTTCCTCTAACAAATTTTAGATGTTATAGCTTAATTTGAAATACCCCCAACTCTTGTACCGATGTTATGTAATGCACCCAGGAGCACAACGTTTTGCGTCCGTTACCTTGCCCGCTGCCGTAAATAACTGTCTTGTCTTTTTATTCACTTCAAAAAAAAAATCTTTCCTAGCATTCATTTTTGCTCAATGTTACCTTACTTAGTTGTATGTACAGAATTGTACAGTACTGTATTTCACTGTAGAGTAAAATTGTTAACTGGTTAATTTTTTATTTCATCTTTTTTGCAGATGGTATGCCGTTGCCTGGTCGGTACATGTTTACTAGAAACAAATGGCTGATGATACTACTGACAATACTGTTTCAAATGATACCAGCGTATTTAGCAGATACTTATAGGCTACTAATTGGGAAGAATCCAAGGTAAGAACTCAGCTGGTCGTTTTATCTTTCTTTTTAATGAGTATTATGACATAATAATAAATAATACCAGCCTGCAACTGGGACTGCAAGGTAAAGGTCTCTTCTCATACAGGAATATACTTATATACTTACAGAAGTTTTGAAAATCAATACTATATAATAAACTATTACTCTATATTCAAAATTAAATCAAAAATCAAAAGTAACATTTATTTAAACTAGGTTGAGAATCAGCACTCTTTGAACGACAAAATTACATAAGACAGTCGCTCTTCACCACTTCCTAGTGCTTTACCTGAGAGGAAGTGGCGCAACAAACTGTCCAGCAGCACAGGTGTCTCTTCAGTTAGAAGAACTTAATTCTATACAAGGTTAAAGTTTTGTGATATTTTTCGAGCGTTTGTATGTATAATTATGATTACTACACCTTTTTTGCTAAAGTAATGTGCATTCAATAAATCAATTGTTTGCACTTCACCGCAATAACGTGTTGTTTTACCACAGCCATGTCACCGCAGTACGTGGCCTGTGGTGAGCAAACAATGTATTAATAATTAAACAAGGTGTAATTAATAACTGAAAATCTTAAAGGCTAGCGCAAATTAGGGCGGGCCGCAACGCAACGCATTGCAAAAATGCTGCTTCATCGCTTTCGTATATTTTCTATGAACCAAAGAGATTTAAATAATTAAATGTCTATGCTATGAACCAACGCACACTACAGTCGATGCTTTTGGATCTGTATTTTAGTTGTATACCACCGACTTCCGAAATTAAAGTTATTTTTCGCTTCATAATTAAAAGTTGTTCAAAAATAGAGTCAGACTCACGTAATTATTATTATTTATTTATTATTTTCTGGTATAAAAAAATATTAAAATTGTCCAGTAGCAGTAGCGCTTGCGATCTACTGCTGAGCATCAGGTCCTGGGTTCGATTCCCGTATCGGGCTAAGTGTAATTGGGTGTTTCTCAGTAGCATTACATTACATTACATTACATTGAGTGGAGTGTGCCGGGTTGGTGGCAATAGGCTCGTGCTCTATAACATGGGCCTTAAATGTAACTGACGAAATGTGGGTGTACTATAGGTATACCTCTGCCGAACCCTTCGGGGATACAGGCGTGATGTTATGTTATTATATCATTACTCTCATCCCTCAGACACGTCAAGCTACAGTCTCTGGTCGCCCAAACGCAGACAGCATTATCCTTCTTCACATCTCATTCTTGGGAGATGAAAGCAGACAGAGTAAGAGAGCTGTTTACCTCTCTTTCTCCCGCTGACAAACGAATGTTTCCCTGTGATCCTGCCAGGATTAATTGGACAGACTACGTCAGAGATTACTGTTGCGGCGTTCGGCAATTTTTGGAGAAGAGAACATGATTTTAAAGACGCTGAACAAAATCATTACTAACATAATTTATGCCAAAGTAGATTTAGAGAAATTAATTGTTAAGCTACTTAACTATTCAAGTCACAATACAAGTCACAACTGTAATTCTTGTATGAAATGGCAATAACACGGCAAATTAACGTAGAGTGACAATTTGCTTCACAATTAACTTCCCTTGATTGTACGAGATAAAGTTAGCTCTCATATTAGGTATGTCCATCGTAATAATTATATTTAGTCGTTTTGTTTAATTTTAGAGATCTCGTGCACTAGACGGCCACGACCGCGATTAGTGGTCGCAGCGACCAGGTAAACTATAGAAACCGACACGAATCGCGCACTTGGTCGCACCGGCCAACTTCCTCGAGGTTGTCGCCGTCCAGTGTCCGAGATGCTGTAGATTTGTCCCGTTGAAAGTAGATCTGTAGGTATGTTTTTATCTTTCTCTGTTATAATAATATAATAAATTTATATCTCGTAATGGCAAAATAAATTCTAAGTGATTCATTACGATGTTTTAACTTTTTTTTTTTTTTTTTTTTTGTTAGGTAGTTACTAATTTAGTTCACAGCATCCTGGCTGTTATTGCAGATAGGTTGGACACGCGTGACGTTTAGCACTGGGTTAATACCCACATTAGGGTTTAGCACTAGTTTCATAAGTTTTACTGTAAGTAATAACATTCTATGGTTTTCTTAGTCGGAATTAAAAAGTTTTTCTTATTTATTTTTTACCTATTTCTTTATTGTTAACCAATAACTTTTAAAATTAAATATGTTATTAAACTCATCAGTTTTATGATTATTCCCTCAACTTTACCAACTTCACCTTACATGACCATATATATAGGCAGCTTTACTGCTCATCCCATTAGGATAACCCCGTGAGAAAGTGATTGTCGCGCGAATACCTACGTGATCGTCGCGTTCATGTGTCACTCATTTGTTCGGAAAACCGGAAGGCGCCCTCTGACGGCGCGTTGACGCATTCGGGGTCGCAGATGTTTCTGTGACCAATTTTTCAGAATAAAATAAACGCTACGATCGACGAGGTTAGGACTGCGGCCGTAGGGCTAACACCTACGGCCGAGTTCTAACCTAATAAAGGCGGGTTCCCACGGTGCGCGATATTGCGCACGCACGCGCACCAGCCCACACGGCGCACGACCACGCACCGCGCACCGAGGTCTTCCCACGGTGCGCTATATTGCGCACGCACGCGCACCAGCCCGAATGGCGCACGACCACGCACGACATCTTTCCACGGTTTCGATATTGCGGACGCACGCGCATCAGCCCACACGGCCGACGACCACGGACAGCTACACATCCCACACCTAGCCTGATGAAAATTCTAAACGATGTTTTTTTTAATCTTAAGATTTAAAAAATCGCAAGCATAAATTGTTAATCATAATGATACAGTGAATTATAAAGTTTTTTTGCAGTTGCGGAAAATCGCCCTTATTGGAATAAAATACCATAAAAATCGGGGTTTTTTTATTTGTTGATAAAATACAGTACATATACAACCTTAATTTTTGCTTATCTCTTTAGGGGTCATTGTACTCATCATTATGAACAACTTTCACTATGGGAGCAACGCTGAAATCTCGAAAAAAAAATCAGTTTTTCCCTACATTTCGACGAACTATGCGAACATAAATGTAGGGAACAGTTTATTATTTTTTGCGATTTCTGCGGTGGGCCCATAGTGAAAGTTGTTCATAATGATGAGTACAATGACCCCTTAAGTGGTTTAGGGTAAACAAAAACTAAGCTTGTATAAAAATAATAATATTATGTGATAATATAGTGATACATATACAGAAGTTTCAAATTCCTAACTTATTTAGTTGTTGCGATAGAACTCGTACAAAAATGGTCTAAAACTGACAACTATAGCGGCTTCTTTTTCATAATTTTTGAAGAAAAAAATTACTTATATTTATATTCTTCTTCTTTTCGTGTGGCTAGTAACTAACCTGGTGTCAGAGTTTTAAAGCCGCCCATGGGCCTCTGATTTGGCTTCACATGCCGTTGAGAAATATTTCTCAGGCATGCCGGTTTCCTCACGATGTTTTCCTTCACCGTTTTTGAAGCAAGTGATAATTATACAATACGCACATGAATCCGAAAAGTCAGAGGTGCGTGCCTTGGGCTCGAACTCGAGACTTATGACTTCGCAGTCCGACTGTCACACCACTAGGCTATCACTGCTCTATTCTATTAAATTATATTTATATTTGTACTCTATTCGAGGATTTCTAGACAATAACACCTCACATTCCAGGGCATGATTAAAAAAAAAATATCGAATGTTTGTTGAATGGCCCTTTCATTTCGGTTCCGTACCTCAACAGTAAAAAACGGAACCCATAAAGGATCACTTCGTTGTCCATCCGTCCGTTTGTCAAGACCCTTCTTCTCACGAACGCATGGAAGTATTAATTAAGTTGAAATCTATATCAAATACGCAGATCTACCATGGAGCTCTAAAAAAAAATTCAAGCTTCTTTTTTACTCTACGCAATAAAAAAATACGGCCACTTATGCGACATATTTTGATACTCCAAATAAATCAAAACCTATAGGGTACTTCCCGTTGACCTAGAATCATGAAATTTGATTTGAGCTCAACAAATAAAAAAGTCCGAAAAGTGTTAATTTGTAGTATATCACTTTTGTTTTTCGATTACAAACTTACATTTGCAGTTGGAGAATTGATCGTGGCGTAGGTATATCGATGTATGGAGTACATGTTTTTCAACTACAAGTTTGTTTTTTAGATAAATTAAACCCAACTACTGAACCCTTCATTGTTAGTGGTCCGACACGCACTTGGCCGGTTTTATTATTTGCTGTTATAACGGGAATAGAAATACACAATCTGTGAGAATTTCAACTGTCTAACTATTATGGTTCATAAGATACAGCCCACTGACAGAGAGATGGATGGACAGACAGCGGAGTCTTAGTAATAGGGTTCCGTTTGGCAACCTTCGGGTATGAAACCCTAAAAAGCATGTGACGAGAGAGCTGTCAAAGGCGTCTGGTTAACCGACTAAACGTAATACCTGTCACTTCAGTTGTCATGCCACATCACAGTTGTACTTTTCAACAACGTTAACGTTGAGGTTTTTTTATAGAATCAGTATTTTTGGGCTCTTTACAATAGACAGTATATTTTTATTATACCTAAACCTAACAAAAAAAATAATGCTCAAGCAGTTACATCTACGCTACGATGAATAGTTTATGAATGAATGATAAAGTTTAACATACATTAAAAACCGGCCAAGTGCGTGTCGGAGCACGCACAATGAAGGGTTCCGTAGTTGGGTTGAATTTATTCCAAGAACAAACTTAACATTGTAGTTGAAAAACTATAGGTAGGTACCTGCGTTGCACGCAGCGACATGCATGTCATTTCGTCAAAACAACCGAAAAAGTAAAAAGTACTAAGTACTGTTTGTTTTTATTATGACTTTACGAAACAACAATCAAAATTAAACAAATGCATTTCCTTTTGATAATGTTCCAAAGTATTTTCTACTTTAACCTACTAACAATAAAGGCGTATGTCGTATGATAAGTGTACAATGACGTATTGAGCCGGAGAGCTATTCGGACAGCCGAATGATTCTCCGGCACAATACGTCATACGACTTAAAACGAAATTTTGGAACAACCTCATTGACTAAATTCTAGTAACTTTAAAGGGTATGTAAATAAAATAATGATTAATTGAATACAAAAGTTTATTAATTCATAAAAACTGGCCAAGTGCATGTCGGACCACGCACAATGAAGGGTTCCGTAGATGGAATGAATGTATCCCAAGAACAAATATATCATTTTAGTTGAAAAACATGTTCTCCAATACGGAATATATGGGAGATCATGTTTTTCAAACTGCAAATTTAAGTTGGTTGATTATTACTCGTTAACCTGTACAGCTTACGTAGCTCTAATAGTTTTCCTTTTAATTTCGTTATATAATATACTACTGCTGTGATTTTTTTCACAAATCCAAGTACAACCATTGAGCTGACAGGGGGGAAGGACACTTGACTCTAACAAAAAAAAACAGTTAAAAGCTTAATAATTCAAAGCGGATCCCTGAATCCAAAAATGGTTTTCACATACTCGCAATATTTTTGAACGACCTTTCTAACGATACCCCACAACATGGAGCAAATGAGAAAAAAAAAATCATCCCAACTTTACGTGTAGGGAACCCCACCCCCTAAAAAAACGAAAAACGAAACGAACCCCCACGGAAAACGTCACCCTAAATAAATGTTTTTTCTTGATTTTATTTTACCACTTTGTCGGCATAATTAATATGTATACATATGCCAAATTACAGTTTTCTAGTACTAACCGTCTCTGAGCTAAGCCGCGGACAGACAGACAGACAGACAGACAGACGGACATGGCGAAACTATAAGTGTTCCTTGTTTACCACGGAACCTTAATAAAAAAGGAAATAATGGTAAAAATCAAAAAAAATAATACGTCATTTGGTTAAGTTTATTGTATTTTTAAACAAGTCATCATCATCATCAGTCGTCTATAAAAGCCGATTACGATTTGTACCTTTAGTTAATTACCTAAACTAATGGAATATACTCGTAGTTTGTTTACATTATTAAATGTGAGGGGCGCACACGCTCTGGGCGACAACGCTGTGCGTCGGTCGCCGCGCCTTTGAGCTGTGTATATGCAACGTTGCCAGCCCGCTGCCGCACCAATGCCGCGCCGCTGCCGCACCGGTGCAGTGCCGCTGCCACACCGGTGCCGTGCCGCTACTGCGCCGCACCGCCGCCGCAGATTATAATAATAATAATAATAAAAACTTTATTTCAGACTAAGGTCCATATTTTTGTTAGTATTTTGGTTTTAGTAACAATGGTGCTTAAAGTAGGTTAGTATTGTTAGTTTACACGAACTAAATTCATTTATATAGACCTATGACTGTCCCCACCCAGTGTCCCTGAAAGGGACAGTCCGGTCTGGCAGCGATCATTTTTAGAATGCTGTTGTCACTACCATGCAGGCGCTGTAGTAAGGAGGCCGCTTTCTTTCGCATGATGGCATGGAAACCATCTGTGCGAGCCTCCGCGAACATTCCCGAGGCGCTACAACGCCATGGCAGTCCCAACAGCATCCTAAAAGCATTATTAAATTGAACACGCAAGACGTTGTATGCTCGGCGCGTGTATGATACCCACAGGCCACTCGCGTAAAAGGACTGACAGAACGCCTTAAACAGGGTTACTTTGACGTCTGTAGTACAACGAGCGAACCTACGGGCAAGCATATTGCTCCTCACAGACAACGCCCTGCGCTCCCTCTCTATATCTACGTCATCTCTTAGGTCGCTCGTAACAATGTGGCCAAGGTACCTAAAACTATTAACAATTTTCAGTGCTACTCCGTTGAGACTTATGGGCGGAACACTGCGCGGCTGCTGCTTAGGTGCCTTAAATACAAGAAGCAATTAGTAGTAGTATTATATAGTGATATGTCAAAATCAAGCGGAGACGGCGCGGCGACGCGCGACGGTGTAAAGAAAAGAAAGAAAACGTTTATTTGGACACAGTCCGTGAAACACAAAATACAAACTAACTAAAATTGACAGTAATCTTTTGACAATAAGTGTGTGCCTCACGGCTGCGCCAAAAAGGTTCATTTCAGCATTAATGCCAGACAAATGCTGTCTGACGCTGGTTTTGGTGCGGCGATGCGGTAGCAGCGCTTCACCGTTCAGTCTACATGGTTACGCGAAGCGGTATCGGCGCGGCTGCAGTGCCTTCTACATGAGCCCTTAAGCATTGATCAAGCCCCGTGCAGACAGGCGCGACGCGACGCTAACAAAACAATTTCTAAGCAAAGTTTACGGTGGAACAATAATTATCGGAGTCACGTCGCACCGTCACGTCGCACCAGTCTGTCCAAGGCTTTATGTTTTATTTTACTTAATCCCCCAATCCTTATTTTGATAAATGTAAAAAAAAAAATTGTTACTGGCAAATTTGTTTTACAAACAAATTATAATGTGATAATTTATGGTTATTTTATGGCGTATGGATAATGTAATGGTTGAATTAAAATAAATATCTAAAATACTTTAGAACTCTTCGTTGTTTTTGGTTATAAACATCGTCCAAAAAAGTAGACATTAAGTTATAAAAGGACCATTCAGGTTCGTCAGCACCATAGAAATATAAATACTTCTTTCTTATATTTATGGTCAGCACACTTAGCTCAGAGATAGTTAGTACTAGAAAGCTGTAATTTGGTATGGGTATACATATTAATAACGCCGACAAAGTGGTAAAATAAAATAAACAACTATATTTTTTTTTAGGGTAGGTACCTCTCCAACACATAAAGCCCATGTTTTTTTTTTCTCGCCTATCCTTTAGTGTGGGGTATCGTTGGAAAGGTCGTTCAAAAATATTGCGAGTGTATGAAAATAATTTTTCGATTCAGGAATCTTTTTGCGAAATATTAAGCTTTAAAGTGCCAATTTTTGTTAGAGTCAAGTATAGACCCCCGCCCCTCCCTGCCAGCTAAATGATTGTACTTAGATTTGTAAAAAAAATCACAGCAGTAGTATTTATTACGAATTTAAAAGGAAAACTATCACAGCTAAATAGGCTTTACAGGTTACCGAGTAATAATGGACCAACTTAAATTTGCAGTTTGAAAAACATGATCTCCTATACATTCCGTATGGGAGAACATGTTTTTCAACTACAATGATATATTTATTCTTGGTATAAATTCATTCCAACTACGGAAACCTTCATTGTGCGTGGTCCGACACGCACTTGGCCAGTTTTTATGAATTAATAAACTTTTGTATTCAATTAATCATTGTTTTATTTACATACCCTTTAAAGTTACTAGAATTTTGTCAATGAGGTTGTTCCAAAATTTTGTTTTAAGTCGTATGACGTATTGTGCCGGAGAGTTATTCGGCTGTCCGAATAGCTCTCCGACTCAATACGTCATTGTAAACTTATCATACGACATACGCCTTTATTGTTAGTAAGTTAAAGTAGAAAATACTTTTGCACATTATCAAAAGGAAATGCATTGTTTTATTTTGATTGTTGTTTCGTAAAGTCATAATAAAAACAAACAGTACTTAGTACTTATTACTTTTTCGGTTGTTTTGACGAAATGACATGCATGTCGCTGCGTGCAACGCAGGTTCAGAATTTTCATATCTAGAGCTATTAAGCGAGCGGAGCCGTCTCCTTCGACGCACATGCGGCGTTAGTCAAATGAGTTAACAGTCGGCGTCTGATTGACTGCCGACTGAAAGCCGATTCCTGTAATTTACGGACCGTTATTTATTTAAAATTAAGACTTTTTTGTTTCTTTACCAATAATGAAGCAAAGACCATATCTTTGCATAGTAGACCCTCCCATATGGAAGTAGCTATCACAGGTAAAATTAGTAGATATGCGTCAGATATATCAAAACGTATCTAAAATCCGATTTCAGTCACAAATCGTATCGTATCGATAATCCGAACTAGACAAACCGATTTCACAAAACCACAGCAAGAGTAGATTTGCGTAAGCAAGTATTTGTTTATGTTTGGATAGTTTTGATCGATGCATTTACAATCGAATTATACTCGTAATATTACTAGAGACGATCGAAACTGCGAGCCGGAAGCGCCAGAGCCGCTCCAGAATTCGATTTCTAAAAACGGATGATAAAAACGATTTCACTATCTGAAATCGAATATTTAACCGTTTGCATAGAAATCCAAAAACGCCCATGTTTAAAAATTTGCTTACAAATCTATTTAAGTAGTTATGCGCCAAGTTGAGCAATATAAAAGCAACCATTGGTAAGCTAAACGATTCATTTTCGTTTATAGGAACCGAGCATACGTCGGGCACCTTTGAAGTTACCGACTCTCCGCGGATCGGGCGCACCGCCACGCACGCGTCTGCGCTACCACGCACGCTACCATTCCCATGGTGCGTGTCCGTGCGGGCTTATCCGCGGCGAGTCGGTAACTTCAAAGGGAATGTACCCAAACTCGGACGCACCGCCACGCACGCGTCTGCGCTACCACGCACGTTACCCTTCCCACGGTGCGTCGTGCGGGCTGGTGCGCGTGCGTGCGCGATATTGCGCACCGTCGGTTCCAGGCTTAAGCGATCGTGACGCGCCGTAACGGCCCGTTCACGACCTTGCCGCGGTGAGCGGCGGCTAAGCGCGGGGCGGCGAGCGGTAAGAACAAAAGTATGAAAATGTTTGAAGCACACCACGAGTCGCCGCTCATAGCGAAAACGCGCGCGGTTTTGTAGGAGCGAATCGCTGCAGCGGCGCGCGGTGCGGGAAGCAGCGAGATCAAAAGTACAAGCGAATGAGTGTTTTTTTTTTTTTTTTTTTTTTTTTTGGGTGGGAAATCATCAAATGACTCCTCCCGCTATGGGCGGAGCGAGAGGGAGTGTCAGACTTTTACTGACTAAAACCCACCCGTGTTCCTTCCGTTGCCTGTGTGCCGGGGCCGCGATATCCCTTTCGGACAAACTCGCAACCCTGGCAGACGCACGGTGGATCGAAAATCGGCTGTAGAAGACATAGGATCTCGATGTCTTAAATGTTATTTTTTTTGCTGGAAATGACTTCTGCCGATCATTACTGTTCTATAAAATGTCATATGAAGTAATTGTGTGCACAAATGGAAGAGTTATAATTTTTATAAGAAAAAAATGTATGGAGCTGACATGAAAAATGAGGATATCTCTGGAATCGCTAAGATAGCCATTATATCCTTGCACACTGTTATAGTACTATTTATTTGTGAATTTTTTACATACTTAATTTGCGACGAACACTTGCGATTTTTTTTTTTTAAATCGTCAAATTTTAAAATTAAAAAATGTTTATGATATGTACATTTTAATGCTTAAATATGGCTATACCAAGTGTAACTTACAATATTTTTTATGCTTAGACCAAAACATTCTAAGAAATCGTATTACCTACTTATTTGAAATGACATGGTAATTATGAATTACATAATATGTAATTTTGTCTAATGCCTCAAGTCCACATTAGCTAAAGATTAATAAAACTTAATACCTATATACCTGTTAAAAGGATACGTACCATAATGAGGGTAATTAGATAAACGTGATCATTAGTCAATAACAATAAATGGTAAACTTTTGTATGATTAAAAATAAAAGCAAATTATTAAAAAAAAATATTAACTTAACCTAACCTAACATAAACAATAAAAGTTAACTTATTTTATACTTCGTCACCATCAGAATCCACTTCAGAATCAGGCTCTACAATAGATATAACTTCTAAGAACTCTGTCGGAGCTTCCTGATCCTGAAGTTTCAGTAGTTCTACTATTTCCTTAAAGTATGTCTGCCTCTTGTGGGCATTTAATTTTGGTCTTGTGGAAGAAATTAGAGGATCAGAAGAGACGATAAGCATATTGAGGATATCCTCATTTGATGCTTGTCTACTCTTTTTCCACGAATGGTGTTCTCTGAACCTCCTAAAGTCTTTGTTTCGGGCCTCTGAAGCTTCTTCCGAAAGACTTCCAATTGGTACAATAGCATTTTCTGCAATTATGTCCCCTCCGTGAATCAACAATTTGTGGACGGTTGATGACATGTAGTACCAATCGTACAGTTCCACGTATTTTTCAGCGGTTGTTCTAGCGTATTCTTTAAATTTCGGCACGTCTACAATCTCTCCAGATGTGAATCTTGCAGAATCACAGCAAATCTGCGTATTAGGTCTTCATCTAATCCAGTGATCGCTGCAGTTTTATCAGGAAATTCAAAAAACCGCCTTGCTGTGTTCCCGTTGTTAGTTGTGCCTGATCCTTGCTTAACGATGTCAATCAAAAGGTTGAGATCATCTTTGAATCGATCTTGAATGAGTTTTTTTCGTGAATGCAATAACTCTTGATGACCTTCTCCTCTTGCAGACCACTTTTTGAAGTCGAGACGATACGCTATGTGTAGAAGACATTCCATCACATTAATGCGGGCATGAAGTGATGATAATCCGAACTCATACACACCAGAAGAAATGGTTTTTGACGCAATGACATCTAACTTATTCATTTCTGTAGGCTTAGCCAAACACAGGTAGCAGGCCGCATTTGACTTAGCTTCAGACAGATATGTACCTACAAATTATGCCATCAATCATCGTCATCATTAATTTGTGACTAATTTCATGTCCTTGACATTTTGATGGAACGAGAGCTTCAATTTCGTTATCCATTGCAGTTTTTTCATTTATGACAACTGGTTTCTTTCACAAAACTAAACTGGACTGGACGGGAATACCTAGGTGAGCAGGGTTTTGGATTCACCCATACGGTATCACCGTCAGCTGTCAACTTTAATGGAACCAAAGAGGTCATAAATATGCTGGAATCATCTTGACCACTCTCTATGTTTTGCTTATATCTACTTTGGTTAGATGCACCGTCAAATACCAAAATACAAAATGTATTGTTACTATAATGAACACACTGTAAATAGAGGTATTTCTGACAAATTGGGACTGAAATCAGAATGCAAACGTTCTTAAAAATACGAGAATTGCCTAACAGATTTACCATACATTTCTTGAGGTGCACGTAAGTTTGGCATAACTTTATTAATAAGGGGCTTCCAGTCTATTTTAGGAACTGGTTAGTTCCTGGGTATTCTCCTGAAGGACATAATGATTACTAGAAGGAAAAATACACCTTTATTAAACCGTTATATTATAACACAATAAGTTAAAACCATTTAATTAATTGTAGGTGTCGGTAGTATACCACGGGGCAGCAACGGTAAGGTTTGACGAACCGTTGCCGGTAGCTATGAACATCAATTTTGAAGGCTCGCAGAGGATTCTTGAGCTCAGTCGGCGCATGAAGAATATGAAGGTAATTTAGATACCTATTATTGCTAAATTTATTTCTGAGGCAAAGCAAATTCTTCGAGAAAGATTTGGAACCGAAATTCATAAAGTTACTCTGTCTTTGCGTCGGTCTATCTATCTGTCTGTTACCTTTTCACGTCTTCACTGGTTTGGATGAAATTTAACACTCGGAAAGACAAGACCAGGGTTAGGACATAGCGTACTTTTTATCCTAAGAGTATGTTCCCGTGGGATGATGTACTATCTCCACGTGGGCGTAGCCACGGGCAAAAGTAAGTAATATAAATATTGAAAACAGTTACCTTTTAAATCTACAGGAAATATGCCAGTAAGCTGGTCAGACGGAACAGTGATCGAGTAATTTAATGCATAAAAAAAAACGCAGTGAAGAAAAGCAATGGCTTCTATTGCCCGTCTGCTCAGGCCTGAAAAGTTTGATGTAGATGCAGGGACTCCAACCGCCGACCTAAAATATCGGCACTGGAAGGAAACGTTTATAAACTACATTTCAGAAGAAACGGAGGAGGTCAAGATTCCAGATGGAACAAAGCTAAAAATTATTTTCAATAATGTTTCTCCTAACGTTTACTCATTCATCAGAGAAACAAAAGAATATTCTGACGCTTTACGCCTCTTTGATAAAATCTATCTGAAATCGAAGAACGAAATCCACACTCGGTATATGCTGTCTTCAACCAAACAAAAGCCTGAAGAAACAGTGGCAGACTATATACGCACGTTACAACTAGCGTTTGAGTGCTTTTTCAAATCTGTTACTGCTGAAGAATATCGAAACGAATATGTCCGTGACGCCTTCATTGCGGGCTTAAGCTCACAAAAAATTCGTCAAAGGCTACTTGAAAATTTAGAAATAAGCTTGGAGGAAGCGTGCAATCAGGTCATGTCGCTTGAAATGGCTGAAAAGAATTCTAATGAGTTCCAAACTGCAAAGGAACTCTACCAAATCGAAAACACAGATGAAGCGAGAAATAGTTCCAATCTGGGCGCGGCTTCATCACGTAGACGCTGTTTCTTCTGTGGGGGACATGTTCATCAAGTATTAGCATTTCAGCAGCATCTCCAGCTAGTTTACATAAGACTACAGTTTCAATCACTGTCAATAACCATAAAGCTGATGCCTTGATTGACAGTGGTAGTTCTACAAGCTTTATTGACAAGAACTTTGCTCTATCGCTAAACTTGAAACGCCACCCGTGGAAAGAAACAGTAACACTAACTTCAAATAAACGGACTTCACTCGTAGATGGATTTTACCATGCAACAATCAAGCTAAACGAGCACATATACAAGGAGAAGCCTCTTTACGCCTTGGAAGATCTTTGTGCTGATGTGATAATTGGCCATGACATTTTAAGCGACCATTCATCAGTAGAAATCGAATTCGGAGGCACAGCAAAGCCCCTCAGGATATGTAACGTCATGGAAGCTATGGCGTCTCCTGTATCACTTTTCAGTAATCTTTCAAATAATATTAAACCCATTGCTATAAAGTCGAGAAAATATTCTGAAGCTGACAATCAATTTATAAAACATAAAATCGATAAACTCTTAGAAAATCGGGTTATCGAACCTAGTAACTCGCCATGGCGAGCTCAAGTCTTGGTCACTGAAGGCACAACGCACCGCAAACGTCTCGTCATTGATTACTCGTTAACGATCAACAAATTTACTGAACTGGATGCGTACCCTTTGCCAAACATAGAAGCGATTGTATCGAAGGTTGCACAACACAACTTCTTCAGCCAAATTCATTTAAAAAGTGCATAACATCAAGTTTCTATCTTGCCGACTGAGAAAAAGTATACAGCTTTTGAAGCTTGCGGTAACTTATACCAATTTACACGTATACCATTCGGAGTCACAAACGGGGTTGCTGCATTCCAAAGGACACTTCATTATATTATCAATAAAGAAAAACTAACAAGTACCTATTCGTATTTGGAAGACGTCACAATTTGTGGCAAAACAACAGCGGAACATGATCAGAATTTGTCTCGATTCAGAGAGGTTGTCGCAAAATACAGTCTCACTCTTAATGAGGAAAAGTGTGTATACAGGCAAGAAACTATAAAATTGTTGGGTTACAAAATTGAAAAGAATACAATTCGACCCGCCTTAGTCCTCTATTAAACTTGCCCATTCCAACTGACTCGCGATCACTTAAAAGGACACTAGGTATGTTCGCCCATTACTCAAAATGGATTCAAAACTTCTCTGAAAAGATCTGCCCCTTGACTAAAGTTTCTGAATTTCCCCTCGAAAAGGACGCAGTCGATTCCTTCCAAAAACTAAAAGCAGATATAATGGGATCAGCCTTAACCGCTATCGATCAGAACGAGATATTCACCGTTGAAACTGATGCTTCGGAACACTCTATTGCAGCTTCCCTGTCTCAAAACGGCCGCCCAGTAGCTTTTTCCTCACGCTCACTCAACATTTCTGAACGCCGACATTCCTCCATAGAAATAGAAGCAAGCGCTATTGTTGAATCCTTAAGAAAATGGCGGCACTACCTCATTGGTAGACATTTCTTATTGATAACTGACCAACGATCTGTCTCTTTCATGTTCAACCAATCCCATAACAGCAAGATCAAAAATTAAAAGATAGAGAGGTGGCGGCTTGAGCTATCAAACTATAAATATGATATTATCTACCGCCCGGGTAAAGATAATATTACAGCTGATACCCTCTCCCGTGTGTGCTTAAATATGACCATGGATAGACTGAATGAGTAACACAATATCTTGGGACATCCCGGTATCGTACGAATGATTCACTGGGTACGGTCTAAAAATCTGCCTTATTCTGTAGACAATATCAAAAAGATGACATCTGAGTGTTGTATTTGCGCAGAAATCAAACCTAGGTTTGTTAAAAAGCAGGGAACACTTATAAAAGCAACCGCTCCATTCGAAAGACTCAACATCGATTATACAGGACCTCTACCTACCAACACTCAAAATCGCTACATATTGTCAATTATACATGAATATTCGAGATTCCCATTTGCAAATTATTGCATGATTACCCATGCAAAGATGTGTCTGCCGGCACCGTTATTAAATGTTTGAAGGACTTATTCCATACTTAAGGGGTTCCACAATATATCCATTCAGATCGTGGAGCAGCCTTCATGTCGAAGGAATTACGGAACTATTTGTTAACAAATGGAATTGCATGTAGTCGAACCACGCCTTATGATCCACAAGGAAATGGTCAAGTAGAGCGCCATTATTCTCTATAAGTACGTATATCTCTTTGGTCACATCACAGCTGTCATACCATCTGTAATTTTTTATGCATTAAAACCATATATCATCAAATGGTTTTCTCAATTGTCTCGCCTTCTCTCGTATCAATCGCAGTTGGTGCAGGTCATAGTAACGTTTACTGCAACCTGAAGATAAAATAATGCATGTTACAGCGCAGGATGGCCTTTACCAGAAGTTGTCATCGTATTAGTACTCTTTGAAGTGGTCTGACCGCTCTGTCATCAGAAGACAGCTGACACGCAACCATCGATGCAACGCTCTGCTAGAGTGCCACTCTTATCCAATCTTTTCGGTGATTCCAGTAACTTCGTAACAAAATGGGGTGGCGCTACTTTCTGTCATATTTATTCCTAACCGAAGCCTAGACAAATTGACATCCTATCAGCCATAAAGATGATGGAAGAATATATAATGTATTGCATTGACATAAACGCGATACCTTACCGCATTTTCTGGGAATTGTTTCAAAAGTGACACAGCAATTTCGAGGTTGACTTAAATCCTTTTCTAGTCTGACGATGAATAGTAGTGGGTAGTGGTGGCCTAGTGGAAACGACCGGCTCTTATGAGTTGTATTTCGTAGATTCAAACCCAGACAGGCACTTTACTTTGTATACATTATTTCATCACCACTGCTTTCAAAACGGTGAAAGAAAACATTGTGAGGAAACCGGCATGTCCTAGAACCAAAAATACGAAGACGTGACATCAACCAACCAGCACTAGGCTCGCGTGGTGGATTACGGCCCATTCCCTCTCACAGAGAGGAGGCCTGTTTCCCAGCAGTAGGAATATTATAGGCTGATTATCAATCCGGTTGAAAGTCGTTGTAGAAATACGAAACGATTTGAAAGCCATTGCCACTTGTCTATGCCCTTTTAGGGGTATGAGGAACAGGGTGTTAAGTTCACTCATACACCATAGAAAAGGGAGGATGCTCCGACCAGGGTGTCGTGTCTGGCAGGCAACTGCCCAGAGGTTGAAGTTGGGAGATTGTATACATGTCCATCGCGCGGTAAACTCTAATTGCGCGATGCAGGATTTGTGTGACGTCAGGATGTTGTGTGACGTCAGGTCTTTGATGCGTAGCTCACATGTGGCGATTGAAGATGCCGCCACACGCTCAGGTAGTAAATCGACTCACTTAATCATTTTCAGGCTTTGGTCTACATTTCAACGGCTTTCACACAAACTCAAAGGAAGGTACTAGTAGAGACGATCTACCCACCGCCAGCCAAAGTGGAGGATGTCTACAAATTCATCGAAGAGTATGGACACGATACTCAAGAAACAAAGAAGTATTTAAGTATGTATTTTATTCCAATAATACACACCTTTTTTTTTGTGTGGGAATTATCAAATAACTTCTCCCGCTCTGGGCGGAGCGGGAGGGTGTGTCAGACTTTTACTGACTTTAACCCACCCGTGTTCCTTCCGTTGCCTGTGTGCCAGGGCCGCGATATCCCTTTCAGACAAACTCGCAACCCTGGCAGGAATGATACACACCTGGATGTATCATCTTACTACGATGCACTATACACTCATGTATCGAGCCAACCAGCATATTTTCGTTTAAATTTTATTCAAACACAATATATGGGTACCTGACAACTTTATATTTTTAAATAAAGGTAGTAAGAAGAAAAAACTAAATGGTTTAGAAGCCAGTCACTCACTATCATTTCCGTTTGTGATGGTTCCAATTAATTTAAAACAAAAACAGTTTAATTGAAATAAGTCGTCTTTTCGCGTTTCTCAGGGTCAAAATTAGCGTGGAATTTTTGAAAAAAAACCAATGATTTACATAGATAACACGTTTATTTAGCTACTTGTGTTACCTCCAAGAGCATTGACGACGGCCGTCATGCGGTTTGGCATGGAATTAATTAATGCCATTATGACTTGCTGTGGCATGTTTGTTGTTGAATGTTTTCAGCTCTTGCAAAGTTTCTGGAGATTGTTGGTTAGTCCGAACACGGCCAGCTCATCCCATAAGCGCTATATTGGATTCATATCAGGGCTTCTTGCTGGTCTTTCCATTACTGCGATACTAACGTCATGCAGTTATTCTCGAACAATTGTAGCAGTGTGCACCCTTGGATTATCACAAGCATAAAAATGAAATCCTGGACCACAAACTTAGCATCACATGGGACTCTAGGTATTGACGAATGTATCGGTCGCCATTGTTTGGTGACAACTGTGGTCCCATCGCAACTCCAAGGCCAGGTTTTTCTTTGGTGGAAGTTCTGCAGGCTGTCCTGATGACCCTACGCCATAACTCACCTTTTCTTCAATGCAACATTAACAGTTAGTCCATGCAACCCTCGAAGCTGTTCTTGAAGCAGTACTCTGAGTAAAGATAAATCGATTTTGGCGTGCTGTAGTGACCGGGTTTTGTGGTTATCCTGGACGGCGCATGAAACCGCCAGTCTCCCGGTATCAATGGTAAATTCTTTGAACGGCAGAATTACTTACATGAAGTTGTACACTTACGTTTTGCTGACTAAGCCTAGACTGAAGACGCGCCACAGCTTGTGCGGCTATTTCAGGTGCAGTGTCCATAATTTGAACGATACTCTTTTTATGCAAAACAAAACAAATAACGAAATAACTATTGACTTATAGATCATACTCTAATCAAAGCTTGTTGCTTCGTTATGAGCGACCAAACTCCGATTTTCTTCTCTTTGTTCAAATTCATGAATTCAATTTACAAAAAACTTTTTACAAAAAAAAAACAACCGACTTCTGAAAAAAAACACTACTAAGTGAAAAATAACTTTTATTTCGGAATTCGGTGTCTTTGGTTTTGAATTATCGTTTTTTTGCCACCGACTTCCGAAATTAAAGTTTTTTTTCAATTTGTAGTGTTTTTTTCGTAAGTCGGTTGTTTTTTTTTTTTGTAATAAAAATTATTTTTCACTTTTTAGTTGTGGTACCTACCCCACACAAATTTGAATACCAGTACCTGCTATGTAAATAACAGTCACAGGAAGTTATCATCATATCATCCACATATACTAAGTGGGAAAAATACGTATTATTGAAGCTTACTCAAAAACTGTCGAAGCAAAGTTAATAAAATTTATATTGGACCAATCCGGGAGCATACCCTTTCAAACAAAAAAGAATTTTCAAAATCGGTCCACAATTGAAGGAGAAATCGATGGACATACATAAAAAAAAGAAAAAACATACATACGCGTCGAACATATAACCTCCTCCTTTTTGGAAGTCGGTTAAAAATGAGGACCAGTGTGTCTGCTTCAAAACTGCATAAAACCTTTTTCTCTGACTTATTATTATTTTGATGTTTTAGGCCTATAACATAAAAATGCACGGTGGCTCGATATAGGAGTCCGTGAGTGTATTATTGCTTTACTTCAGTTAACTTCATATATACGTAATTCTATCAAACTGTTAGCAGTAGAATTCAAAATCCATAATTCAAAACTCATTTAGGTAATCAAACTAGGCTGAGAATCAGCACTTTTCGAACGTCAAAATTACATAAGACAATATATATATACCCAAAACGCTCACCCTTCACGACTTCCTAGTGCGTTGAAAATGTATTCCAAGCTTTAAGCTATGTTAGGTCTTAAATAAACACGACAAATGTTTTCTTTTACTGCTTTTAGTTACAACATTTATTAAAACACTGTCACCACATTCCAAACTTTAGTCAATCAATCAATCTGCCTACTTAGCATTTTCCCAACTACGCTGGGTTCGGCTTCCAGTCTAACAGGATGCAGCTGAATAGATGTATTTAACATGGAGTGACTACCTATCTAACCTCCACAGACCCTATACTGGATAACACGATACTCCTTGCTAAGGCTGAATGTCAGACTTTTGCGCTTCTTCTACCCGTTACGACTGCGCTCACCCAATGCTGCTAACATAAAGCTACCACCCTGAACGTAATTTATTGGATTCATATTTTGTTACAGATGACCATGACAAATCCAACACATATATGTTCACCAAAGCATTATCGGAGTCCTACATCGCGAGGAATCGTGGAGATGTGCCCACAGTTATCATTAGGCCTTCTGTAGGTAATATTAAAATAATTATATTTTAACGTATTTTGTAGAAATGTGTTTTCTAATTTGCTTGCAAGAAAACTGAATATCGTACTTAGTTACAAAAACCGACCAAGTGGTGGCTCACAATGAAGGGTTCCGTAGTTGGGATGAATTTATCCCAAGAACAAATTTAACATTATAGTTGAAAAACATGTTCTCCCATACGGAATATATGGGAGATCATGTTTTTCAAACCGCAAATTTAAGTTGGTTGATTATTACTCGTTAACCTGCCAGCCTACATAGCTCTGATAGTTTTCCTTTTGAGTTGGTTATGTATACTACTGCTGTAAATTTTTTCACAAATCCAAGTAAAACCATTTAGCTGGCAGGGGGGGGGGGACACACTTGACTCTAACAAAAAATCTGTTAAACGGATCCCTGAATCCAAAAATGGTTTTCACAAACTCACAATATTTTTGAACGGCCTTTCTAACGATACCCCACAAAATGGGGTAGACGTGAAAAAACAAACGCTCCCACTTTACTTGTTGGGGAGGTAACCTAAAAAAATATATTTTTCTTGATTTTATTTTACCACTTTGTTGGCATAATTAATATGTATACTTATGCCACGGAACCCTAAAAAGGAATAAAATAACGAGACAAACCCAACATCTGTGTAACGAGACACAATAGAATTTGTTTTTCTATAATAATTATTACAGCATTCATCTGATTGATAAATAAGCAAGTTAATTGACTCAGGCGTGACTTAGCGGAAATCCATTTTAAATAATCAAGGTTCAAGGTTCTTAATAACTGCATAATCAACCTATAATGTTCCCACAGCTGGGCCACTTACACAGGCCTCCTCTCAGTTAGAGGCAGTGGGCCATAATCCACCACGCGGGCGCAGTGCGAGTTGGTAGATGTCATATGTCTTCGAATTTTTGGTTCTAGGACATGCCGGTTTCCTCACGATGTTTTCCTTCACCGTTTTGAGAGCAAAAAAGTAAAGTAATATACTTACACGCTGAAATTTTAATGGTTGTTTTTCCTTGGCAAAACGATTTGCCTTAAGTAGTATTATTGAATCATAGAGTTAAATAAAAAGAATAAAAAATTAAGCTTTCAAATAATTAAAAAAAAATGCATAAACTCGAATGCGTGAGCACGTTAGCAGTACGTTATCAAACGAACCGCCATGCGCGGCTGCGCGGTTCTGACAAAGCGAAGAGCAATTCGTAAATGTGCACACCAAAATAATCTGTCGCGCGTAGTAATACGGCATAATCTAGTCTGCTAGTCCGCACGCACACAGCGGCGGCGAGCACCGCTACACCCACCCCCGCCCCACACCGCCGCGCCGGCGCCGTTTCTCTCAGTTGACCTGCGATCGCCGTATTACGTTATCGTGATTTATAAAAAAAAATGGATCAAAGTTACAGTTATTCCAATTTGGAGTACGTCGGTATGGTAATGAAATTAAATTAAATTAAATCGTTTATTCTGTAAATAGGATATCGGAACACTTTTACACGTCTTATAAAAAATATTAAAAATAAGCTAGGTGAGGTCGGTGTTTCCTATCTGACTACTCTGAGAAGAAAGGCCGAAACAAACTCAGAGGTCGCAGTCTCTTTTAAAGTCCAGGTATAATCTTGGTCAAGCCATGTGAGGACCATGTAGATTAGTGTCTGAAATGGTCGTTTGAGGAAAGAACCACACAGATTTAAGTGGACCTGTCCAGTCAGTGTAAGCATTTGTCAGTACGGTACAACATGTACGCTAGGGCTAGTGATAACTTTACGCGGAGTCGCAACACTTGGATTCGCTCGGTTTTCGCGGGGTTCTGAACCCCCGGACCCGGCCCGGACGATCGTAGTGGCGACACAGTGGCTACTCGATCATGGGCATTTCAAGACACCAGCTTAATTAAGCACAGGGCAGAGGTCGATCGGCCGTTCATTCTCCAAAGCTCGAACAGCAGATAATCGAGTACTTCGATGCGGATCCTCATCGAAGTACGCGCATGGCTGCGGCTAAGTTTGAGGAAAGCCGTATATACGTCTGGAAAGTACTCAATTGTGAAGTGTGTTTGTATGGTGCATCCCTATTCCCTATCATTTTCGTAGACTTCATGCACCGCGCCGCTGGCCAGAATTGCTTTTTGTCAGTGGTTGATAAAAGATTTTACTGGGAAGTGTAAGTACCTATGCGTACATTTGTAAATAGCGAACAATTAATAGTAAGTTAGTTATTAAAATCATTGTAGGTAAATAAGTTGATTACAATTTTTGAAATACGCCTTAAATAGTGCATTATTTAATTCGGAAAATAATTTTATGTAAGATAATAAACTTGTTTTTCAGTTTCGTGTTCAGTAAGTTGTAGGTAAAAAAGTATTTATGATGGTCCTATGACTGTAAAAGTATGAAGGGAAAATTGGAATAACTTTTAACTTTTAGGTAGTATTGTGTTTCGTTAACTCAGCAGCAGGTAGTTATCAGCTGTAACGCGAGTATCAACGACCGCTCGTCGCTCGCGCTAGCCGCGTGCAGTCGGTCGTTCGCGCTGTACTACTATTGGTTCTAAGTCGCTTTTCAGTTTTGTTTTTCACAATTTCTAAATCTGCCATTTATGAATCCTTTATTTAAATTTTTTATAAATCTATTGTACTATTAGGACAAAATCATTTCGCTGCGGAAAAACAACCGTTAAAATTTCAGAGTGTATGTAAGAGTAAGTAGCAATAGGTATACGTTTGAAATCTGGCGATTTACCCTGACTGGGTTTGAATTCAAGACCTACACTGCTACTGGGAGCCGCGGCCATTACCACTGGGCCACCACTGCTGTCTACGTTCATAGTGTGAATAGGTAATGACCTATTCACACTGTTATAATGTCATTGGAACATATCGCATAGTAACATCACTAGTTGCACGTAAGCGGACCGCCAATCTGCTCTCTTAAAGTAAAACAAGAATATTGCAATAACATCTTTTTTTTTTTCAGTTACACCAATAAAAGATGAACCTCTGAAAGGCTGGTTAGAGAATTGGTTTGGTACAAACCTACTCTTCTTCACTGCTAAAGGCTGGAACCGCTTTAATCTGGGTAGCGGCAGTTACGCCGTCGACATCATCCCTGTTGATTATGTTTCTAATTTAAGTATTATTGCTTGTGTTAGAGCCAAGTAAGAAAATCCATACTATAATAAATATTATAAATGCGAAAGTAACTCTGTCTGTCTGCCTGTTACCTTTACACGCCTTAAGAGGGCTATTACAAATTCCAAATGCTCAGCTTTAGGTAAATTTGACGGCGCACGGCAGCGGATGCGCACGTGTGCGTCTCGCTATGTACGCTACGCACACATGCAAACCTCTATGCGTCGGATGCCAGGATCAAACCAACATGAGCCTTTGCCACTTTACTTTTGAATTAAATTACTATTATTTTAGTTCGTGAAATATTTTTCCTCTTTATAATATTAGTGTAAACGTGTAACGCGGAAACCGCTGAAAACCGCTGAACGGATTTGGATAGAATTTGGCACATGGGTAGACAATGACTTGGGTTAGGACATAGGATACTGTTTATCACGATATTCCCACGGGGCTGAAACTTATGATACAGTTTGGATACATCTATGAAATACATCCGATGTGATAAAAAAAGGTAGGTTAGTAAGTATTATAATAAATTATATCAAATATGCACATTTAAAGACTTCATCACTATTTATAGTGATGCAATCCTTAAATGTGTATCGTTCGAGATAACTTATTATTTTATTGATTGGTACAATTGGTAAATAAAAAACAGACAAAAAAAAAATTAGTATAATCGTAAAAATAATTTAAAATAATGTTTTCCGAAGTGGCTTATAGCGTGCTTTCCTAGAATCTATGATTTCGGGAAGAATGCACTCCTCATAAAACTTGATTAATTTTGGCAACATTTTTTGGTTCCAGAAATCAACATCTTTGTAAACTTTTACAGCTGCTTTTAGTGGGTATTCAGTACCAGTCCACCCTGCAAATAAACAAATATTTTAGAAACTAAATTCTTACCGATTATAGCTTACCGATTGTCAAAAAAAAAAGTTTTGGCCGATAGTTTGAAACGCGCAAGATAGGCTTATCTTGCGCGTTTCAAACTATCGGCCAAAACTTTTTTTTTTGACATCGCCAAAAGTTTTATTTTTTCTCGTTTGCCCATTGTTAAGAACTATGTCTGAAAATAATTAATTTAATTTAAGTTGGAGATTACATTAATAAGCAATTCAGAAAAAGAAGAAAACGAACAACAATATTTACCTGTATGTTTATTTTCTATAATATATTCGCATTAGAATATCATAGGAAAATACTTACCAATAATACTATACATATTACAATCAAATCATAAAAATCACTCACTTGTATCAAGAAGTGTTGGTGGCGCTATATTGTTGGTGTATTGCCGAGATTACGTGGCGCACAATGTGGCGACAGCGAGCGATACGTCCTCCCTCGGTAAGCGCTTGGCGCAGACTAAGCCAGACACCGCGCGTCCCGAGATTCATATTGATTTATAGCATTGCATACAACAATTGTTTAAAAATATTATCTTACTTTTAAATAGACCATTTTTTTTTTTCAAGCAAGGTTACATTGTAACCTTAGTTACAAAATAATTTTTGTTTGAATTTGGATTATACATTCATAGATAAAAAATATAATTTCGGACGAAAAATTATCAATAACTCGTCTTTTTTACGGAATTATTTTGGTGTATTACTGTATGAAACATAATAAACTGAATTGAGCATTCCAAAGTACAAGATACAGTTGTATCATGTAAATTTTTATAAATGATTAAATCATTATATCTTCGATGTAACAAAGCATCAAAAGATACCCAAAAGCAAAATTTTATGAAACATCCTTTGCAGAGACAAGGGTTTTACTGAATTATGTAAACAAATTGACATATATATATAGAACACTCCCAAGAGAAATAATCAAACTTTCACGGGCATATTTTTTTTTTTAATTTTGTGGCTTTATTTAAACCATAATCGCACATCAAAACTCGAGTCAAACGCTCAAATACAAGAAAAATTGTGATAGCCCTCTTAACGGCTGAATTTCTATGTTTTGCAACCAGGTAGACCATATCCTGGGTTAGGTTTTTTCGGCTGGCAACACTGGTAGCCGGTCGTCAAAAAAAAAACGATCTCTAGGTTAAATATTTAGAAAATTAATAAAAAGTGTTTATTTATGTTTAATTAGAGTAATATAGTCGTACCTAGTTAATAAGTAGTTTATTCAGTGAATATACAGTGTTTTTTGTTGCGTGAACTTCGCACAAAAGCGATATTAAACCGGCTGTCAACTCAACCAACCCAACGGTGACGGATTTCAAATTATCATCAATCCCGGGGAGTATTTTGTTCTATTTATGTTGTTTCTACATAATATTTAAGACCGCAGAACATCACAAAATACTGCTCAGGTTTCTGAGCAACGTCCATCACACACTAGCACGGTTGATGTCTCTTTTTGCTTGACAAATAGTGGAAGCAAAATCGACGACGAAAACATTCGCTCAGACAAGAAACACTACATAATTTACTACACAAAAATATGGTCATTAGGTCTTATTGAATAATATTTATTCATATAATTAATCCTGTAATGTGTCAAAAACTTTTTATTGTCAATCAAGTTTTTTTTTTTTTTTATGTGTATTAGAATAAAAGCAGTGTATTTATTGTTACTTCACTTTTGTCTAACATTCCCATCTAATTCCTTATTAACTTTATCTAATATTGTAATATATATTTGTTAACAGTTCATTCCCAATTTTTAATAAGTACTTATAATTTTATTTTTATTTTTTTTCTCTTCTACCTCCTACTAATCTAAATATTAGAACATCTTTTCTTACTTTGTTATTTAGCTGCATAACTTTACACATTCCAGGTCAGGACTGATATTACAAAGAAAATTATGACCCGCAGTGCTACAATCAGGGATCTGGAAGCAAAATTAAGAGCTACCTTGACGGAGCTCGAGGCTTCTAACGCTACATGCCAACAGCTGCTCCAGGAAAGGGAAGACAGTGAAGTGGAAGTGGAAAACATTAATTTAAAGAACACCTCCCTCAAAAATGAACTGTCTCAGTTACACCTACAACACATGCACTTAACCGACCAGCACAGTCAACTTCAACATCTAGTGTCAACATTTCAAGAGTGCAGTGACACCCACGAACTGGCTCTGAATAAAATTACAGAACTTGAACAAAAATTGTGTGAAGCCCAAAATGCACTATCTTTCTCAGAGTGTATCCAGGTTAGCAAACAGGTTGCTAGGACCAGTAATCTATTTAGTGAGTTGGTAGGTAGTAAGTTAAAATCAGTGTGTGAGCCAGCTGTAACAATAGATTTGACTGGTGATGACACCATACCATTATGTCCTATTGTTGCAAGTCACAATAAATTAAAAAAATACATTAAAATCAAGAAATTAATTAAACGGTCACAGAGAGCAATCAAAAAACAAAATCTCTTAAAATTAAATCTTTCACTTAGAAAGGAACGTGTTGTCTTGTCAAAAAGTTTAAATACTTGTACTATTGAATTAGATAAATGTAGGGAAAAATATGACACTGATATCCAGCTCCTATATAATGATATACTACACAAGGAGCACTTGCTGAAGGATATTTTTGAAAAATATGAGACTTCACAACAGCAACTAAGTGACCGCTTGCTTGAGGCTGGGGAATTGCTTGAATTGGTGAAGTGCAATGCTGAGATGTATGAGTCTCTGACTAACAACCTCTCATGCAGCTGTGCCAACCAACCGCTACCTCCTCAGCCTCAGCCTAACTTGCCCCCTCTAGTGTTGGCTCTTCCAGCAGAGACTTGTGTTAATTCACAGAAAAATAAATCAATATTTTTTTGTGACGAATTAGGTTCAGGCTTTGGAAAAATTTTACTCAATTACCTTAGCCATAGTTTTACCAATCATAGCTATCATAACATAAGTTTTAAACAAATGATTAAAAGAATTGTAAACACAAACCTAAATAATTATTCTACAATGGTTTTATTATTAGGTAATAGTACTGGTATTACCAGAAAGGACATACTAGATGGTGTGGACACCCTATTAAAATTAAATATAGGGAAACTGATGTTGTGTGCTTTTCCTTATTCTGATACTTTATCGTATGATGAAAATAACAATATTTTTAAGTTGAATAATACTATTCACAGGCTGACATGTTGTCATAGTGACAAATTATTGTATTTTGACACTAATAAGTTTGTTAGTGGTTTTAAGTTAACTCAGAGAACTTTATCTCTGTCTTGGGAATGTAGACATATTATGATTGCTATGTTGATAGCATATAATATTAACGAGGTTATAGCTAATATAACAAAGTGTAGCATTAGTGACGAGTCTAGATTGTCTAGTTATACTAACAACATAGTGAGTAATTATGTATTAACATGTTGTACGAAGGAGGATCCACCTACAATACCAACACACGTGGAGGCCACTACCAGTCAGGTAGGGTATTCTCTTCCTGCTAGAGCTCATACAGGCATTTTAGACTCTTCACTTGTAGTTGTGGATGTTGCTCCGGATAATTCTTTAAACTAGGCTGTAAGACAACAGAAGTTACCCCTTCAATTAACCAATTATTATTAGAGAATAATAAAAAGGTATCTTCTGGCAATATAACTCAATATAAATCCAAGGGAGTGCAACATACTATTAAATTATTTAATCAAAATATCCAAGGTTGCTCTTCCAAATTACTGGAAATAGAATTGTTTTTGGAAAATACTAAGTTTGATGTTGTTTGTTTAACAGAGCATTGGTTAAAAGATCATCAAGTGATGTCAATTAATTATGAAAATTATTGTGTAGTTAGCCATTTCATTGATACATGGTGGATCATTAATATTAATAAAAAATTCTATTAAATCGAAAGAAAGAAAAGACATCATCGAACTATCTGTTGAACACAACATTGAATTGTCCTGTGTCGAGCTTGATAAGCATGTTATAGTATGTGTATACAGACCTCCAAGTTACCAGAATCTATCCATGTTTGATTCTGTAATGGAAGATGTATTAAAGAAACTTAGTACTAGTAGTAAGTCAATAATCATATGTGGAGATTTTAATATTAATTTATTAGAAAATAACTCGAATACTGTCAGACTATTAAGCCTTTTTAAGTCATTTGATTTGTCAAATGTTTTTATTGAACCAACCCGAGTGACAGCTTCCTCTGCCACCTGTATAGATAATATTTTTTGTAATTGTGATTACTTACACAAACAAATTGTAAACAAGTTGCCATCAGATCACAGTGGACAAACAATAACATTTTGCTCCTACATACCTTTACAAAAAACTCAAATAAGGTTTAGGTCAATTACATGTAAAAGTTTAGAGAAATTAAATTATTCTTTGGCCAGTAAATTATGTGTTCAGAGTTTTAATAATATAGGTGACCCAAATGAGTTCTACGCCGAGTTCTTTTCACTATTAAACACGCAATTTAAGGACACTTTTCCACTAAAGACTAAAAGTATTTACACAAAGTTCTTATTTAGTGATTGGGCGACTCCAGGTATTCGTAAAAGCAGGGAAAAGCTATTTGAACTTTATGGCCTAAAGCAACATATGAATAATACAAACTTTCATAAGTATGTTGCAAAATATTCAAAAACTTTTAAAAGTGTGTGCAAAATAGCCAAAGCGCTTTATATTAGCAATAAAATAAAATCAGCTGATGATAAAATAAAAACTACCTGGCAAATAATAAATAATGAAACAGGTAGGAAAAAACAGCGAAATACAGAATTTAATTTAGAGACTGCACATGGCCCTATCAACTCAGATGTAGAAATAGCTCAGGAATTCGAAAACTTTTTTGCTAATATTCCCATTAAAACTACTGAAGCTTTAAATTCCTCACCCGCGCTTTCTGCTGCCTTACTTAGACAGAATGTGAAGGCATGCTCTTTGGAGTTCAGGTTTCAGCATACAAACCCACAGGCTGTTATAAAAGCTTTTAAAGATCTTAAAATTAAATCAACAGAAGATCTCTGGGGAATGTCTGTAAAAGTCTGTAGAACTATTATCGAAACCATTGCGCCCTATTTAGCTTTCATATTTAACACCAGTATAGACCAAGGAGTCTTTCCGGATCTCATGAAACACAGTAAAGTAGTTCCATTGTTCAAATCCGGTGATAGTAAAGAACCTAACAATTATAGGCCCGTCTCAATTCTACCAGTTCTCAGTAAGGTGTTTGAAAAGTTGATGCTCAATCAAATGTTACGTCACTTTAATAAAAATTCCATCTTTCATGAACAACAGTACGGTTTCACCAAAGGGCGTTGTACCACTGACGCTGGTGTCACCCTAATAAAGAACATTTTTAATGCCTGGGAAGAAGCACAAGATGCCATTGGAATCTTTTGCGACCTCTCGAAGGCGTTTGATTGCGTAGACCATGAGACACTTCTGCTGAAACTGGAGCACTATGGGATTAGAAATACAGCTCTTGATTTACTAAGATCATACCTTAAAGATAGAAAGGTTAAAGTTCAAGTAAACGGTGTAAACTCATTAGGGTCTGAAATGGCATTGGGCGTTCCTCAAGGTTCGATATTGGGTCCATTCCTCTTTTTAGTTTACATTAATGATTTACCCCAATTACTTCAAAATCAACCGAAGATGGTGTTATTTGCAGATGACACATCATTGATCTTTAAAATCAACCGACGGTCACAAAATCTTGACGACGTGAATAGCTCTATACTTCAGGTCCAAGATTGGTTTACGGTAAATAATTTGGTACTAAATAAAAAAAAAACCAAATGCATTAGATTTAAATTACCTAATGTTAGAAGTAGCGAATGTGACATCATATTGAATGGAGAAAAACTGGAATTTATTAATCAAACGGTTTTCCTAGGAATCACGCTAGACGAGAAATTACAATGGGGACCTCATATAACATCTCTTGCGGGGCGGCTAAGCTCGGCCGCTTATGCGGTTAGAAAGATAAGACAGTTAACAGACGTTGAAACCGCGCGTTTGGTCTATTTTAGCTACTTCCATAGTATTATGTCGTATGGCATTTTACTGTGGGGTCGGGCTGCTGACATTGAATCCATCTTTATCTTACAAAAGAGAGCTGTCAGAGCCATTTATGATTTACATCGTCGCGAATCTCTCAGGGAACTATTTGGAAAGATTAATATTATGACGGTACCTTGCCAATTCATATATGGAAATATTATGTATGTAAGAAAAAATCTACATATTTTTAATAAAATAAGTGATAGACATAATTTTAATACTAGAAATAAAGATAAAATAGATCAACCATTTTTCAGATTATCTAAAGTACATACATCTTTTATGGGGTACTGTGTTAAATGTTACAACAAAATACCTTGTGATATTTTACAATTAAATGAAAGAAAATTTAAAACTCATATTAAAAGTACACTTTGTAAACAAGCATATTACAAATTAGAGGATTATATCCAAGATAAAAATGCTTGGAAACATGCTGGTCCAGCTCCATAGGATAATCTAGAATCTAGACAAAATCAAACTGGTTGCGAATTTAAGTTTTATAAATTATTATATTTTATTATATGACATTGATTTTACATTCTGTGATGACTTCCTCACACACTGACTTATTAATTGTAACTTTTTTTTATTTTTTTTTGGAAAATCGTCTTCTTTTACAATGTTTGTAAATATGTGAGAACCATGTATCTATCACATAGGTAATTAATTTATCTGTTGTTGCTCTCTTTTTAAATTTATTTTTACCTATTGTGGTATGGTAAATTTTATTTTTTTTGTTTTTAGATGCATCGTCTTCACATATAATTATATAACTAATGTACCTACATATATACAAAATATTGTAAAACATTTTAAAAGAGTAACGGTGGAGTTTCTTGCCCATTCTTCTCCATACGAAAACTACCTTTTGGAAGGGGCGACTAGAATCAATTCATTTTTTTTGTAATTTTTGACGTTCAAAAGTGCCTTGCAAGAGCCTATTTGAAATAAATGATTTGACTTTTGACTTTTTTTTCTTTTTTTTAGGACATAGGATACTTTTTACCCCGGTAGTTGTGCTCCCGTGTGATAATTCCACCACTCCACGCAGGCGAAGCCGCTGGTAAAAGCTAGTTATTTTTTAACTGACTTCTTGTTTTGTGGATTTACAATTTAATTATAAGAAATTTCTAAAACTGCAGAGAATAGCTTCGGTGAAATGGGGTCACCTTATCGGACACCTCTTTCGAAAGGAAATTATTCTCCTGTTCTTTCCAGCTTGACTTGGGCCGTACTCTTTGAGTAAATGTTCTTGAGTATTCGAATATACTTGACCTCATCTCTCTGACTTCCTAGTGCCCTCCAGCTGGTATCGTGGTCTAAGGAATCAAATACTTTATTAAAATCCACGAACTCTAAGTAATAAACTTTTTTGTATTCCATATATTTTGAAGCACCTGTCTTATGACGTGAATGTGGTCTATCGTTGAAAACTCACTTCCGAAGCCAGCCTGTTATTTGGGTTGGTTTACATAAAAACCAACCCAAAGAACAAAAAAAAAAAAGACTGTTGGCTTAAAATAAAGATTTTCTCTCATGTACAAAACTGCCGATCTGCCCTATACAAACAATACGATTTAACTTCATATAAAACTATAATTATAATTTGTACTACCTGAAAAGGATGACATTCCTATTGCTGATTAATTATTTGTATTTAAATTCATTATTATTGACATTTTGTCATAACTATAATTTCTTAATTTAATTGTACTAATATAAAAGAAAAGAATTAAGCACTAATAATGTTTAATGCATGCTAATTAAGGATGATAAGGGCAGGCGAATGATAATTGCAATGCTAAGTCTCAAGTACTAACATAAGATAACACCAACATTGTACACTTAGTTCGCAATAAACGTTTTTGACTTTGACTTTGACATAGAGCGTGCCAGCAATCCGTAATAGTATTATCTTTAAGAATATCTTGTAGATGTTTGACATTAAACTTATTGGTATATAGTTGCTCACATCTCCTTTGTCTCCTTTTTTGTCTATCAATACTTAAGTTGATTTTGTCCAATCATTAGGAATGCTTTCGGTTGAAATGATATTGTTGAATAGTTTTGTTAGTCTAGGAGCAATCACCGGTATTGTATGTTTTAATAGCTCGTTAGATATTGTAATTTATTCCTGTAGTATTATTGGTACTGGTTCTGAATCTGCCGTTATTTGTTTTTCTACTGGTGCTGTCTTTTTTCTTTGGTGTAGTAAAGTAAAGTAAAGTAAAAATTCATTTATTTTCCACACTAATCTAAACACAGTATAGGTACATAAAATAAATGGAGTGGACTGGAGCCTAAACTAGGGCAGCCCTGTATTTCAGGACTCCAGGTCTTCCTCCCGCGGCGAGTAAGTTGATACAAATTACAACTTGAGGTGTAGTTAATTATTAATTATATTGTTTGTGTTTGGGTGAGTGAGTGTGTATGTTGTGAGTGTGTTTGTACGTGTGTGTGTTGTGTGTGTGATGAGTTATGAGTGAGAGTACGGTTGCGCGCATCTGTGTTTGTGGGAGTATGTATATAAATGTATGCGTGGTTATGGATAAGTGAGTTTTGATTGCTCTTGATTTACTGCAGACAGAACAGAGATGTTATTTAGTAATTGTAAGTAAGGATTCCGTATCATTGTAATTTAAATTCAGAAGATATTTTTGTATAATAGATTTACATTCATGCGTGAGTTTTGGGAATATATTTAAAAGAGAGTTGAGTTTATTATATAGATAAGGAGCAAGGAAGCATGAGTGTCTCGTGAAGAAAGCCGTGTTGTGTTTAGTTGCCTTGCATATTCTGTTATTTCTTCGTGCAGGATATGTTGACTTAGCATCGTTAGTTAGTTCTTTATGCTTGCGTAGTGTGGTGTGAAGGATGAATAGTTGCATCACTGTCAAGACATTGCAGTCCTTATATAGGCTCATCGTGGGATAACGAAAGGGTTTTCTGAGCATTACTTTGAGTAATGATCTTTGTGCGCGTTCAACTTTAATGATTTTTGTCTTGCAGGTCCCACCCCATACCAGAATACAATAACCCAAGATTGATTGAACCAAGGCAAAGTAAACCGTTTTTAACATTTTCAATTTGAGTACATTTCTGAGCTTTCTAAAAATCCATATCATTTTACGCGTACGTGCAGACAGAATATCTAGTTGTGCATGCTATGAAAGGGTATCATCTATTTGAGTGCCGAGATATCTAATATTGGTGGTTTTTACTATTAGTGCGCAGGAGCATGTTAATGACTGGGTATTATTACAAATATGTGCTTTTAAAGTGAAGTTATTTGGTCGTGTTGTTTTATTCATCTAAAATGTTATATATTTTGTTTTATTCACATTTAATGTTAGTAGATTTTTATTTAACCACAGGGATGCCTGATGAAGTCCTTTTTCGGCAAGGTACCGTGCCTCAGCCCAGGAATCTCCCTGAAATATGAGCGCAGTGTCATCCGCGTATGCGAATATTTTTCCCTTTGGCGGGTCATATTGGCAAAGTTCGTTGATGTATTATATCAGGAAGAGCCCTGGGCCAAGAACGCTTCCCTGGGGAACTCCACAGGTGATGGGGAGGGGGCAACTAATGTAGTCGCCTATTTTCACAGATTGGTACCTGTTGGTGAGAAAATCTTTCACGAGTTGCAGAGGTAGGCCGCATATGCCGATCGCTTCAAGTTTCGTCAGAAGTAGGTTAGTTGAAATAGTATCGAAGGCCTTGGCTAGATCCAGAAAAACTCCGACACATTTCCGACCCTGGTCCAAGTTACTTGCTACAAAATTTGTAAGCTGTATCGCCGCATCTTCTGCAGATTTGTTAGGTTGGAAACCATATTGAGAATCTGATATAATATGTTCTTGTTTTAGAAAACTCATTAGGCGTTTGTTGATAAGCTTTTCAAATATTTTGGACATTGCAGGCAAGACCGAAATCGGACGACAGTTCTCGACACTGCTCCTAGACCCATTTTTATGAATAGGATGAATTAGTGAATGCTTGAAGCAGTTTGGAAAAATACCTTTGTTTATACATAGGTTGAAAATATGAGTCAGTGAGGGGCTTATTAAATTTTTTATGCGTTTTAGGAATGTGGTAGGTATGCCATCATATCCAGTAGCGGAGTCATTTTTAAGATTTTGAATTAATGACTCGACTTCGGTTTTATCTGTTTCCAGCAGTACGATTGATTTTAAGTTACGATCTGTTTTAATATTACATTTTATTTTAGAGACATTTTACTTTTAGAACTTCCAGTTTTTGTTTTCATGTTTGGCATCCAGATTTTCTTTTGGTTTAATTTCTTTAAACCTTTTTTGAATCCTCCAGTTTTTTCAATAATTTATTTTATAGTTTTCTGCCTTTTTATTTTCCTGTATTTCCGTTTGTGCTCCTTTATCTTTTTGTTTGGTTCAGTGTTAATTTTACCTTTATTTATGTATAAGTTCCTTTCTTTTATTAATTAATTGTTTTATTTCTAAGGATAATGTATTTTCAGTTTGTTTTCCTGACTTTTGTTTTAAGTATAAGTAATAATATTGCCCTATCATTCCTGAATTGGAAATCTCATAATCTTACGGTGACATCTATAAAGTATATAATATTGTAAATATATTCTATACTAATATTATAAAGAGGTAAAGTTTGTAACGTTGTAAGTTTGTATGTAGGGGGTAATCTCTGGAACGATCCAATTCTAAAAAAAAAAATCACTGGTAGGTAGCTTCATTATTCTTAAGTGCTATAAATTATTTTTATAAAATGAACCGAGCTATCTCAACTTTTGTCTAGCAAGTCGGAAAGAAATTCCTCATAAAACAGAACTATTTGCATGCGCTGCCTAAACAGTTGCTTAAAATTGAAAATAATGTTTGGCATCCTGAGTTGTCTTAATTATTTCTACAAAAAAGTCCGCGACACCATATTTCTGTCTTTTATATTTTATCTTTTATACTTCTTTATTTGTTTAAAAATTTTTTTTTCGACATACTTAAGTTTGGATGATTATTTAAACAACAAAATATTAATCCTTAACAAAATAAATTATTTCATGATCACAAGGACATCATAGAGATAAGATTTGCCATTTACAGTATGTCAATTGGTCAGTATTATTGGGTAGTATTATTATTGGTCAGTATTGGTAGTTTCGGAAATAATACAAAATTACTACAACGCAAAATGTGCGCGTTATACGTTTTATCCATTTACCCATAGATGGCGTTCTACAAATATGTAATTTCATACCCCTAAGTAGGGTAGGTAGGTAGGTCGGTAGGTAGGTAGGTAGGTATGTAGGTAGGTTAGGTAGGTTAGGTAGGTATGTAGGTATATAGGTAGGTATGTAAGTAGGGAGAGTAGGTAAGTAGTCGGTACTTAGATAGATAGGTAGGTAGGTAGTAGGTACTTAGATAGGTAGGTAGGTATGTAGGTAGAGTAGGTAAGTAATAGGTACTTAGATAGGTAGGTAGGTAGTAGGTACTTAGATAGGTAGGTAGGTAGGTAGGTATGTAGGTAGAGTAGGTAAGTAATAGGTACTTAGATAGATAGGTAGGTAGGTAGTAGGTACTTAGATAGGTAGGTAGGTAGGTAGGTATGTAGGTAGAGTAGGTAAGTAATAGGTACTTAGATAAGTAGGTAGGTAGTAGGTACCTAGATAGGTAGGTAGGTAGGTAGGTATGTAGGTAGAGTAGGTAAGTAATAGGTACTTAGATAGGTAGGTAGGTAGTAGGTACTTAGATAGGTAGGTAGGTAGGTAGGTATGTAGGTAGAGTAGGTAAGTAATAGGTACTTAGATAAGTAGGTAGGTAGTAGGTACCTAGATAGGTAGGTAGGTAGGTAGGTATGTAGGTAGAGTAGGTAAGTAATAGGTACTTAGATAGGTAGGTAGGTAGTAGGTACTTAGATAGGTAGGTAGGTAGGTAGGTATGTAGGTAGAGTAGGTAAGTAATAGGTACTTAGATAAGTAGGTAGGTAGTAGGTACCTAGATAGGTAGGTAGGTAGGTAGGTATGTAGGTAGAGTAGGTAAGTAATAGGTACTTAGATAGGTAGGTAGGTAGTAGGTACTTAGATAGGTAGGTAGGTAGTAGGTACTTAGATAGGTAGGTAGGTAGTAGGTACTTAGATAGGTAGGTAGGTAGTAGGTACTTAGATAGGTAGGTAGGTAGTAGGTACTTAGATAGATAGGTAAGTAGGTAGTAGGTACTTAGATAGGTAGGTAGGTAGTAGGTACTTAGATAGGTAGGTAGGTAGTAGGTACTTAGATAGGTAGGTAGGTAGTAGGTACTTAAATAGGTAGGTAGGTAGTAGGTACTTAGTAGTAGGTACTTAGATAGATAGGTAGGTAGGTAGTAGGTACTTAGATAGATAGGTAGGTAGGTAGTAGGTACTTAGATAGGTAGGTAGGTAGTAGGTACTTAGATAGGTAGGTAGGTAGTAGGTACTAAGATAGGTAGGTAGGTAGTAGGTACTTAGGTAGGTAGGTAGGTAGTAGGTACTTACATAGGTAGGTAGGTAGTAGGTACTTAGGTAGGTAGGTAGGTAGTAGGTACTTAGATAGATAGGTAGGTAGGTAGTAGGTACTTAGATAGGTAGGTAGGTAGTAGGTACTTAGGTAGGTAGGTAGGTAGTAGGTACTTAGGTAGGTAGGTAGGTAGTAGGTACTTAGATAGGTAGGTAGGTAGTAGGTACTTAGGTAGGTAGGTAGGTAGTAGGTACTTAGATAGGTAGGTAGGTAGTAGGTACTTAGGTAGGTAGGTGCGCCGTAGATAACTACTTAGTGCTACCCGTGCGAAGCCGGGGCGGACAGTTAGTTAATACATAATAATATATCAAAAGTTATACCTATAATTAAATAATGTAAAATGTTTACTCTGTTGGCGTACCTACTTTAAATAAATGAATAACCAGATATATTTTTTTTCTAGATCTAGTGAAATACAAGTTTTTAATAGCACCACTTCTTCAGAGAATCCTGTCACTTGGTCGGATGCTCATAAATACTTCAATCAAGAAAAAATTTCGCGGGGTGCAAGTAAGTGGTCTTACATATTGGAACAATAAAAAATTGAATCAAAGATACACAATCGGGTTTTTGTCTTACATAATTTTTCCTTCGTCCCACGAGTAACGAAGTTGGGTTTTGTCATCTATTGATCTTATATAATTATGTCAATAAGAATAAGAATATCTACCTCGCCTCTTCCCAACTATGTTGGGGTCAGCTTTCAGTCTAACCGGATGCAGCTGAATACTAGTATTTTACATGGAGCGACTGCCTATCTGACCTCCACAACCCAGTAACTGGGTTATACAATACCCCCTGGGAAGACTGGTTGTTAGACTTTCGGGCTTCTGACAACTCGTAACGACTCGAACGAGCGAAACTCTGCAGGCGTAATGGATATCCATCTAAACACGGTAAAACAAAAAAAAACAGATTTTCTCAACTCATACTAACTCACTTCAAGTAACAATACAACCAGCGGTCGATGTTCCCCAAAAAAACATGAAAATTCAAAAATAATTGTTTTATCATGTTTAGATATTGATACCCATGTTTGAAACAGTTTTCACGACTTGACAAAACATCGAGATTTCTTCTTAATATGTAAGTTTCATAGTAGTGTTTTCGACACATACATTCTCTAAATGCATCAAAATCCTTTGCGTAGTTTATATAAACAACGTGGTCAGACCAGAGCGACTAAATGTATAGATATACTCATAGATTAAGTACCTACTAATGAATCGAACTACTTTAGTCTCAAAATAGAATTATAAAATAACCTAAAAAAAGTTGGTGGTGACTTCAAAGAATAATAATAATATGTGTGTACAATACTTTCGAGACAGTTTAACAGTTTCAAAATATTATTATTCATTGTTTCAGATGAATTGCCATATCCGAGTATGTTATTTGTCAAGTCAAAAGCCATAATGAATATTGGGACATTCTTATTTCAAACGACTCCCGCGCATATGGTTGACTTGTGGCTGAAAATGACGGGTAGAGAACCGAGGTAAGTGATTTTATTCGAATTAAGTTCAAATCAAACACAAATTCGTTCGTCGTTCTCCAATAAGCAGCCAAGCTCAAGGCGTAGATGGTGGGATGAACTAGACGCCTATAAGCGGTATTGATCCGTATTGGCTTAGGATCGAGTTGAGTGGAATAAAATATTAGTAAAAATCTTTTTTAAAACAAGCTTTTAATGAATATTTTCTTAAAACTTTGAGGCTTATCTTCAAGTGTAGTGTAAGAAGGACATTTACGCCTCAAGCTTTTAAGAAAATATTAAAGTTCTACATTTAAGTAAGTTTTATTTAGTATATATATATCTATCTATGTGTCTATTATAATATACTGTATCTATATAATTATTAATTTTGCACCAATGTCTACCCCATTTTTATGTCCACGTAATCACTGTCCATTCCAAGGTTGCCTGGAAGAGATCGCAGAAAGCGATAAGGCCGCCCATTGTATGTTTTGTAGTGTTAAATTTACTATGTATTTTCTGGTGTACAATAAAGTATATATGTATAAATATAAATAAATACTTTAGGAAGGAAATCTTATGGCATTCTTACGGCTCCAACATCAGATACTAGACACATCTTGAGCTACTTGCCAAGACAGAACCAACGAGCTCAAACTTACTCAAAATTACTATCCCTAAGAATTTAGCAACATTTGTCTTGTCAATATTTTGACAATTGTATTCGATTTTTAAAGGACTGGGTGCAAACGTGGAGTGGCCCATTGGTTAAAGCCAACGGAGGTGCCATTAATTTGAATAGTTTTCGTCTTGAAAGTAGATTGGTACTCTTTTTGCACAACATCAAAAAGGGCTCCATAGATTTCATTGGGATTCTCGGGTTCTACTATACGAGTAGATGGTGTAATTCTATGAGCTATATTATTTTTAAACTTATTGCAACGACTAGCTGTATAAGGCCTGCATTCTATTTTATGCGGCTTTTTAAGTAATGGCATGGGGAAGCTAGCTAATAAACCACAGTGGTGGTCAGACGTTAAGTCACTTAACACTATTTTATTTTTGGCATCACAATCACTAAATATATTATCAAGACAAGTTGAAGAAGATGCCGTGATCCTAGTAGGTTCAAAAAACAAGTTTATTAAATTATAAGACCTAAACAGATTAAGAAGTCTAATACTGAATGGAGTAACATCTAAAATATTAATATTAAAATCTCCACTTAAAATTATACTTTTATTACTTGCTTTTAACCTATTGAGTGAATCCTCCATTACCGATTCGAAACTAATAAAATCACCAGAGGGGGGTCGATAAACGCAAATTATAACGTATCGCTCGAGTTCAAGACAACTCAATAGTGCGCTCGATGGAAAGATTAACTAAATCTAAACGTTGTTTACATTTTAACTTGTTTGAAACAAAAACTAAGGATCCACCGCGAAGGGCGCTTTTCCTTACAAAAGCACTTTGCACAGTAAAATTATCATCATTGATAAACACTACTTCATGTTCTTTCAACCAGTGTTCAGTCAAACATAACACCTGAACATCATAGTTCTCTATAAACAAACTTAACTAGCTCTTTGACGGACAGACCCTGCATATTTTGATAAACAACATTCAAAATATGCGGCTCACCCGTTGTCGCACCTAATAGTTTAAACTACAAGGCGTATCAAAAGTAGTGTTAGTACCACTACTAACAGTAATCCATGGTACACTACAAGTACCAGTGTCACTGTGTATATTGTATGCTAAAAGATTAGCTATTTGTCTCCTACAACTAGGTGGCAAGTATATAGTATAATTTGTCAGTTTGTAATCAGCAATGAATTTTAATTGCGATAGTTTTTATCGGACCATCCCCCGGGAACCTTCCGGTTACGGAGATATTGAATGTCAAAGTATCAACATTTTTGACGTTTTTTTACGTAAAAGTTTTAAATGTTGTAACTGTTTTAAATGTCCTAATAACCCTTCATCATCACCAGGTACGCGAAACTGATCTCGTCATTCATCAGAAACAGGAATGCCATGGAGGAATTCACTTCCAGGCCCTGGGTAATGAGGGCAGAGCGAGCGAGGGAGCTATACTCCTCACTGTCCCGCGAAGATCAGCAGAAATTCCCCTGTGATCCCACCCAGATTGAGTGGTCAGAATATTTCAGAGATTACTGTAAAGGTGTGCAGAAGTATTTGAAGCCTACACGGTAAAGTCATGATAAAAAAGTTTTAATGTAGTAAAGTATTTTTAACAGAATTATGTTTTTCAATTATTTAAATAGCATTGATAAGAAAGTACCTGCTAAGTATACCTATGTAGTGTTGGGATCTCAGGAAAAGGCATAAAATCGTTTAAACAACGTTTATTTTAATTATCACCTTAAACACCTTAACACGTCTATATCGAATTCTCTCTCTCGCCATCTTCCTTCCTTCCTCTTTCACTCGTTCCGTTTACTCGTTCAGAAACATACTTTATTAAAGTTCAGAAATGTTTAGCTATACAGCCTATTAAGATAACAAGTCTAAAATTAACCTTACAGGTATTGATTACACTACTTTGTAAAAATGCAAAGAAGGAAGCAATGCTTACCAATCCTTGCATCGAATGAAGATCTCTTTACAATGTTTCCTACACCGTCATTTAGCGGTGTAATAATGTAATTATCTAGTACACAATCTTAAATATAATATACACCTAACACTAAAATATATAAATTATGAATTATGTACAAGTATACAGAGGAAAAATAAGAAATAAAGGAAGAGCTCATTGGGCATCAAAAAATTCATCCGAATTGCTGTCAGTTGGAAAAGTGCCCAAAAGGCTGGCAGCATTGCCACGTTGGATGGCAATGCTGATTCTTTGACCTAAAAATTGGCCAGCCTTCTGGTCACGTGAAGAGTCGACCTACCGCTTGGCGATGTCCCGAAATACTCGATTAGCACTCGGACCCCACAGCCCTAGTGTTTCAACCCCAAACGGCTCAAAAATATAGCTACCAATAAGGTAATAAGGTATATATGCGCCGTTTGAAGTTTTCTGCACCTGCAGCAGCCGCCCCAGCACAGCCCGCCGTCCTAGGAAGATGGGATGGCGCGAGGGTGTCGATACAGGTTGCATCCCACACCAAAGGCCACCAAAAACTTCCAAGGCATTATGGTCATTCCGTCTGGCCTCTTCCCATCGTCGCGTGCCAAGCCATTGGGTTCTAAAACAGCTGGCACCCCGGCGGTGACAAGAGCCACACGGATGATGTCATGAATGCTTGTGTGCCGTGCCAAACGACCAGCGCTCTTGCTGCAGAAAAGGCCATGGTGTCCGATGCGGTCGACTGCTTCACCGCACTGACAGCGATGCGGAACCCCGCAAGGAGCGCCCAATCGCAAACTTGTAGCGAGCCGGAAAGTGGTATCACCCAGCATAGTGCCTATGTTGGGTGAAGGTAGCGCCTGAAGCCAGAGGCCCGATTCCCACTCTCCCACAGCCAATAGGCAGGCACGCTCAGAAGTGTTGGTGGACGTATTAATGAGGTTATTCCGTACCAACCTGCAGAGCGGCTCATCCCACTGTCTCTGGGAAGACGAGTTCTCGGGCTGCTCCGTATCCGGACAAGCCACTTTTCAGGCGTTCATCCCACGCCGTAAATATGTGCTTTAATAAGGTGACACCGGCGTCGGTCGTACAAGAGACTATTGACAACTTCGCCACAGTGACAGCGATGAGGAGAATAGCATGCAGCTCCTAGTCGTAGGGAAGCAGCGAGGCGGAATGTAGTGTCGTCGAACAAGGTACCTATGTTTGACGACGGTAGTGCATGAAGCCACAGACCCGATTCCCACTTACTCACAGCCAGCAGGCGCGCACGCTCCGCAGGGGTAGCAGACATGTGAAGTAAATTGTTCTGTACTACTCTGCAGAGCGGCTCATCCCACCGTCTTTGGGAAGATGGATAATCGGGTAGAGCTGAGTTCGGGCAAGCGAGTTTCCAGGCATCCATAGCCTCGGTGAAGCACGGAACATCAAAATTAATCAGTGTGGAGGCTAGAATTTTCCTGATTAATTTCTCAGTGCCGTGGACAGAGGATATAAAAGCCGGTAAACTAATACTAGAAATTTTGCGGACGCCGAGGCCTCCCATACGAATGGGAAGAGTAGCTTGCGCCCAAGCTCGGTCGTCCATGGCCACATTTAAAATTAAAGTTAATGTGTGTCGGATAATTTGGTCCATTTTTTCTAAAAGGTGAGTGTGTTTCCATAAATGGGAAGCGCGAAGAAAATATGTTAATTTAGGGCCGAAACAGCAGATTTCAAAAGGTTGTCCCGATACAGTAATTTAGAAGGGTGTCTGTAACACTGCCAAAGGAAACTATAGATTTGGGGTATTTCTTTTTTTTGTTTCTACCAGCAAAGTGTCCCTACTGACTGAATTGAAGGCATTATTTATGTCAACCTTCAGAATGACCTCTCCTTTACCAGAATTTAGGTAGGTTGCCAAAGCGTGTACGGCAGCCTCACAGCCCCCTTTAGAGCCGTAATAATAATTATTATATTCCTTTTGAATAATTATTATATTTTGTATATTATATTTACCCCGTGGCCACGAGCTGTACGCTCAAATGACACACGTCTTTCCATAACGAAAACAAATGAAAGAAGTTTTTTAGAGCATGCCACGAGACACCGCGACATAATTTGCGGAGCCGACAGACGGAAACAGGTGACGCACGCGCGTGCTGCTTGACGCCATTCGCGTGGCAAGTCCAATCGGCCGACTCGGGGCTTTAAATATAAGACTCTTCAAAACCAGTTTCTTCAATTTACGTAAATAATGAAACCGATTCCAAAAAGTAAAGAGCTAGTTAATACCTCACTGCTTTTACTCCTCCGTGCCTCGGTTAATGTAAAGCATGTTATGCCACCGTGGGTCCCGGCGGTCATTTGTAGATCTTTGACGACTGTCAAACTGTCAACTGTCAGGTTACCAGACTTACCAAGGGGTATCGTGATACCCAGTTGCTGGCTTGTGGAGGTCAGCTAGGCAGTCTCTGCATGTAAAGTTATGATATTTAGCTGCATCTGAATAGACTGGAAGGCGACCCAAATAGTGGGGAAAACGCTATGCAGATGATGTTTACTGTTTACCTGTTCCTACTTCTTCTTAGTTCTAGCTCTATGTTTCAGTATTGATTATTTTTTCTTTTAGATCAAGTAAAGTACAAGTTTTTAATAGCACCACTTCTACAAAGAATCCTGTCATTTGGTCGGATGTTCATAAATACTTCAATCAAGAAATAATTTCGAGGGGTACAAGTAAGTGGTCAAATTAAATAAAGGAACAGTAAAAAATAAAATCAATGACACACAATCCAGTTAATGTCTTAAATAGTGTTTCTTTCGTCGCACGGGTAATGACCGTGAAATCTCTGGAGTTGTTTTGTCACCTATTGATCTTAGACAAGGTGGAGAAGACAATACGACAGTAAATTAAACTGTGCATATTTAATGACGATCCCAGTCTGCAAACAACAACTTTATCATTTATAAATTCAATATTGTTATTGTTTATGTAATTTGTTTCTCTTGGACTTGCCCTAATGTATTATTGTGTATAATGTGTGTCCTATTTTTTATATCCACATCACTTTGAAGGGACACTGGCTTCTAAGATACCGGTACATAAAACTAGTTTAAAAGTGAGGGTTTTTTTACTCTGGAGCACTAAATAAAGCCAGCTTAATAAAGCAATAAAGATTATTATACTATAATAAAATAGTTTAATCACTATAGTCAGCTGATCGGCAAAAGCCATAGTTAGTCCATCACTACTATTTAGTTTGTTTGAAAAAAATTAAGTTTGATAGTTTCGAAATCCTCGTATTTTTTTGCCAGTATTTTTATTTATTGTTTCTCCACGTATATATCAAAACCTCATATAACATCTCTTGCGGGGCGGCTAAGCTCGGCCGCTTATGCGGTTAGAAAGATAAGACAGTTAACAGACGTTGAAACCGCGCGTTTGGTCTATTTTAGCTACTTCCATAGTATTATGTCGTATGGCATTTTACTGTGGGGTCGGGCTGCTGACATTGAATCCATCTTTATCTTACAAAAGAGAGCTGTCAGAGCCATTTATGATTTACATCGTCGCGAATCTCTCAGGGAACTATTTGGAAAGATTAATATTATGACGGTACCTTGCCAATTCATATACGAAAATATTATGTATGTAAGAAAAAATCTACATATTTTTAATAAAATAAGTGATAGACATAATTTTAATACTAGGAATAAAGATAAAATAGATCAACCATTTTTCAGATTATCCAAACTACATACATCTTTTATGGGGTACTGTGTTAAATGTTACAACAAAATACCTTGTGATATTTTACAATTAAATGAAAGAAAATTTAAAACTCATATTAAAAGTACACTTTGTAAACAAGCATATTACAAATTAGAGGATTATATCCAAGATAAGAATGCTTGGAAACATGCTGGTCCAGCTCCATAGGATAATCTAGAATCTAGACAAAATCAAACTGGTTGCGAATTTAAGTTGTATAAATTATTATATTTTATTATATGACATTGATTTTATATTCTGTGATTACTTCCTCACACACTGACTTATTAATTGCAACTTTTTTTTTTTTTTTGGATAATCGTCTACTTTTACAATGTTTGTAAATATGTGAGAACCATGTATCTATCACATAGGTAATTAATTTATCTGTTGTTGCTCTCTTTTTAAATTTCTTTTTACCTATTGTGGTACAGTAAATTTAATTTTTTTATTTTTAAATGCATCGTCTTCACATATAATTATATCACTAATGTACCTACATATATACAAAATATTGTAAAACATTTTAAAAGAGTAACGGTGGAGTTTCTTGCCCATTCTTCTCCATACGAAAACTACCTTTTGGAAGGGGCAACTAGAATCAATTCAAATTTTTTGTAATTTTTGACGTTCAAAAGTGCCTTGCAAGGGCCTATTTGAAATAAATGATTTGACTTTGACTTTGACGATTAACGATGCCGAGAGTCACTTATTTTTCCCGTAATTATGATCGTTTTCGTTTTCGTTATAACAGATACAGAGTACAAAAAATACCCGCGCGAGTAATACCTACGTCAATTTGTTCCGTATAAATAATTTAAAAACCCGGAAAATAGTGCGTGATATGTACTCATTCTGATACAGTTTAACAGCATAAAGTCTAGTTCATGTGAAACGTTATATATTTTGTGCTAAATACTCAAATCAATTACGTAGTGACTAAAAACAATCGGCTAGTAATTTTATCATACCGCCATTAAATCAATTGAACTGTGAGATCCAACTTATTGAGCGAAACGCGTAAGTAACGCAATACCCACGGCGCTTACGACGTTCTTCTCGCCGACTAACGCATCGACAGTTCGTCACCAGGCGTGGGCCTTTATTAGCGTGCGATTTATTAGTGTGCACTGGATCATTGTCAATTTAACTTTAAGTAACTCTTTAACAATGAATTGTGACTGTTGCACGGAATTCATAGTTGAAGGAAGTCCTGTGGTTAAATGCTCATCATGTCAAAAACCCTACCACCAGTCCTGTCTCACGCAGCTGGGTTGTGACTTCCAACTAGCTGAACTGCGTAATTGGATGTGTCCAACCTGTAAGCCGAAGAAGCGAACCGCAGACAATACCCCAGTGCGCAATAGTCAGGCAAGTGATCCTCATGTAACACATAGAAAGAAAGAGTCTTCGGTAACTATCCTCAGCGATGAAGCTCCTGTTACGTCTGGCGAAGTTTCTCGCATTATGAAAAAACAGATAGACGAGCTTATGCGGCACCTCAATCAAACTTTGGCGAGCTATGTTAACACACAGATGAAGGCGATTACGGAAAAATTAGACGGGATTAATACATCAATGGAATTTATGAACGTAAAGTTTGAGGAAATGAAGACTGAGTTTTCCATAAACACCAAAGTCGTTAATGATCTGAAAAAGGAAAACGAACAGCTCAAAACTACTGTCAAAGACCTAGGCGTGAGGCTAACTCAGATGGAACAACAAGCACGTTCTACGAATGTGGAAATTCAATGTCTGCCCGAGCACAACAATGAAAATCTCGTGTCAACTGTCATGAATATAAGTAAGGTGATATCTGGTCATTTAACTGAGGATTACATACATCATGTTACAAGAATTGCAAAGCAAACCCCAACTAGTAACCGCCCGAAGTCTATTGTCGTTCAATTTAGCAGTCCACGAGTTCGAGACCACTTTTTGGCTTCTTCTATCAATTTCAATAAAAATAAAACTTCTGAAGAAAAGCTCAACACCGCTCATCTAGGGATAGGCGGTAAAAAAGAAAATGTCTATATAGTAGAACATTTATCACCAGCAAATAAGGCGTTGCATGCTGCGACCAGGATTAAAGCTAAGAGTTTGGGTTACAAGTATGTGTGGGTCCGTGGCGGCAAGATTTTTGCCAGAAAGCTTGATGGTGCAGACTATAAATATATCAGAGACACCGACTCGTTGGAAAAATATCAGTAAGCAATCAAAAAGTTGTATAGAATAATGTATACGATGGTTATGGATTTAAATTCGATCAGTTAAAAATCTACTACCAGAATGTAAGGGGTATTAGGACAAAGCTGAGTGACATTTACCAAAAAGTTGCATGTTGTTCATATGATGTTATAATGTTTACTGAAACTTGGCTACTGGATGGTGTCTTTGACTCAGAGATCATGGATGGGCGTTACTCTATCTATAGGCGTGATAGATCCATTAATGTTTTGAATAATAAAACCGACGGGGGTGGAGTTCTTATCGCTGTTTCTACAAAATTTCAATCGCAGAGACTGATCAAATTCGAAAGCTCTTGCGATGATCTCTGGGTCAAGTTGTCACTTGAGGGGGGTAAGAAAGCTAGGGTAATTTATCTATGTACAGTATACTTGCCGTCACCGATACAGCCCAGAGTACTGGAGCATTTTATTGATAATACAAACAATGTCTTGGAACATGCCAACGAATGCTTGATAATTGGCGACTTTAATATGAAAACTATCAACTGGCTTGGGACAGGTGGTGATGTGATAAGAGTTCCTCAAAATATTTGTACAGGCTTAGAACAGACTCTTTGGGATTTTGTCTTGCTTAACAATTTAAGGCAATGCAATTATTTATTTAATCAAAATAACAGAATTCTTGATTTAGTCTTGACGAACTTAGATCATGTTGTGGTAAGTGCACCAGTGGATGTACTTTCTAAAATAGATATGCACCATCCACCTGTACTGTGTGAGCTCTCGTTTACCCATTTTAAAAAGCCACAGAATTGTAATAATAGAACTAAGTTGAAATATTTTAAGGCAAATTACGTGGCAATTAATGCAGTATTGGAGCAGCTCAATTGGTCGACAGAGCTAGATCCTTGCATGACTGTAGATCAGATGGTAGAAAAATTGTATAGTATATTGTATGGGTTAATTAACCGCCACGTTCCACTAGTACCAATAAAAGATATTAAATATCCATACTGGTTTTCTAGACAGCTCATTAAAAGACTAAACGAAAAGAACCGTCTTCGACTTAGAGTTAAAAAGTACAATAATCCTTTAGACATTATTGCTCTAGATTTACTTAGGAAAAGATGTGACCGTATGGCTACGTCTTGTTACAATGCTCACATTGCTGATATGGAGGCTAAAATTACTTCGAACCCAAAATATTTCTGGAGTTACTTAAAAATGAAGAGAGGTGGCACCAGTAACTACCCCAGTTCCATGACAGATGGTATAAATACCTCTGAAAATATTAACGAAATATGTAATTATTTTGCATCCCCTTTCTCAAAGGTATATGGTAGTGATGGAAATGATGTACATGCGAGTGCAGGTGACATTGAAAGCTGCATAAGCAATAGCACGTTAGGCCATATAACAATATCACAAGATCAGATACGCAAAGAATTAAAAAAGTTAGACGTTCACAAAGGGGCCGGCCCTGATAATATACCTGCTTTGCTTTTAAATAAGCTATCGGATGTTCTTTCACTGCCATTAAGTATTATATTTAATCATTCTGTGTTTCGGGGTACTTTTCCGGCCATTTGGAAGGAAACCAAAATTGTGCCTATTTTCAAAACCGGGGATCGGTTTGATGTGAGCAATTACAGGCCCATCGCTATTCTCTCTATACTTGCAAAGGTATTTGAAGCTCTTATATGCCCTGTGCTGTCTAGACATTTATCACAGCTAATAATAGATAGCCAATATGGATTTATGAAGGGGAAATCGACAGCTACCAATTTGGTGACCTATATTGAAAGCATTGTTGAGGCGGTTGATGCGCGTGTCCAGGTTGATGCAGTCTACACCGACTTCAGCAAGGCTTTTGACACGGTAGACCATGGCATACTCATCAAGAAGCTTGAAATGAATGGCGTTTCGGACCCCCTCTTAAGTTGGTTTGAATCATATCTGTCTGGACGGATGCTCAGGGTTGTGGTAAATGGCTGCTCTTCAGATTCGTACATTGCATCGTCGGGAATCCCTCAGGGATCTCATTTGGGTCCGCATATATTCATTCTTTTTATAAATGATATTTATAAATGCTTCTCGAACTCGAATATATTCTTATTCGCTGATGACCTCAAAGCTATAAAGATTATAAAAAATCCTGCAGACACTCTACTATTTCAAAGCGACTTAGACAAGCTGACTATGTGGTGTGAGCACAACAAAATGTCTTTGAATGTAAAAAAATGCCATCACATAAAATTCACAAAAAAAAAGAATATCATGCAGTAAGTCTACAAATTGAATGGTGAGCGGCTTGAGGAAGTCGAAACTATTCGAGACCTAGGTGTTCAGCTCGATAAAAAGCTAAGTTTTGTAGAACATATTGACAAAACTATATTAAAAACATCAAAGATGCTTGGCTTCGTTATGAGAGAGTGTAAGAACTTCAAAAAACCTAGCATTCAAAAAATTATGTACAACTCGCTAGTTAGAAGCCATCTCGAGTATTGCAGTGTGGTCTGGTCACCTGAATATACGATCCACATCAAGCGCATCGAACGGCTGCAAAAACGGTTCTTATGGCATCTCACCTATAAAAGTAATCTGGGAAAAAAACTCAACTCGTACCAGGAAAGACTGAAGTATTTTAGGATGGTGTCGCTGGAGAAACGCAGGAATATGCTAGACTTGGTTTTCCTTAAGAAGCTGGTTACAGGCTCTCTTAACTGTCCCGATTTGCTCAGTAGGGTGTTATTCCATGTGCCACGTAATCTGCCAAGAAGTTCTAATAGGAGGCTATTCTGCATGCCAAGATGTCATACCAACTTAAGGCAATACTGTCCACTGTCCAGAATGTATGCTGCATACAAAGAGCACGAAGTCGACATTGACCTCTTTCATTCATCAATACCTGCTCTAAAAAAAGCCTCACTTGCCATTTAATGAGTCTCTCTATGCAGTATAAATTCAAATATTAACCCTATTTTACATAAAAATTATCATATAAAAAATTATCATACATAAAATCTATCTAATCTAATCTAATCTAATTTATTCAATGTAATTTAATTAATATAATGTAATCAATTTAGCTTATAATAATTTATTTTCATCTAAACTGTGTATTTCTTGTTAATTAATTAAGTATGTTATTATCTGCGCATTATGTAGTGCATGCTGTGCTTTTCTATAAGTAATGAGGCGCTTAGATTTAAGTTTGAAATGTACTAATTATAAAGTAATAGTGTACTCATTGTTGAAGAGCCTAATAATAAATAAATAAATAAATAACTGTTTTAAGTGGCCTAATAACCCTTCATCATCACCAGGTACGCGAAACCGGTCTCGTTATTCGTCAGAAACAGGAATGCCATTGACGAATTCACTTCGAGGCCCTGGGTAATGAGGGCAGAGCGAGCAAGGGAGCTGTACTCGTCACTGTCCCCCGAAGATGAGCAGACGTTCCCCTGTGACCCCACCCAGATTGAGTGGTCAGAATATTTCAGAGATTACTGTAAAGGTGTGCAGAAGTATTTGGAGTCTAGGTACACTGTAAAGTCTTGATAATAACAGTTTTGCTGTAGTAAAGTATTTTTTTACAGAATTGTATTTTTCAATTATTTACATAGCATTGATAAAAAAGTACCTGTGCCAGTATACCTATACTGATTACACTTCTTTACAATTTATTAAAATGCAAAGAAGTAAGCAATACTTACCCATCCCTGCATCGAATTGTATTTTTTTGCAATGTGTCCTACACCATAATTCAGCGGTGTTATATTGGGCTTAATCTAGTAAGTACACAATTAAATTAGAACACCACATTTTATTTTTAATATTTAAGTATTTTGGGATATATCTAGAAGGTAGCGGAGACCGGGGCCACAATTACTAAAACATTTTTGTTTTGTTGTTACTTCAAAATTATTCAACATCTAGACTTGATTTTTATGTTACATGATGTTTTAATTAATTTAGGTACCATGTTATTAACAAATATCAAACATAAAAGAAATTGTGTCCTATATAGATTTTTTTTTCTTAAAAATGTTACTTGTTCATTCTTACCTTTCAGACAGATATTCAACATTTTCTTGTAAATTGACAATACAAATCAAATACAATTCAGGCAAGTGAATGATGTGATGCATTTGATACACCTAGCTGAGGCCCAGTCATGGCATGAGATAGGTATATTGAATCCAGTTAGCACCTGATGTATCTTCATTATAGGAGTTCTTCAGTCACTGCTTTCATTTGTTATATTTTTCTTCACCTTTTCTGTTTTCTCGTCTTTGTTTATTTTTCTATCTCCTTTAGTCTTGCTTTTACTCTAACCATTATAATTTTGTTCCCTTTGTTATGGTATTTTGCTGTCGCCGTCCCCGGCGAATAAAATGGTAATCATAAAACCTAAATTTTACAGGAAAAATAAAAAACAGTTTTTCGTGAATATCTCAATAACATAGCACACACATAGCGGGATTCTTCAATTACCAAAAGCAAGGTGATTTTTTATAAAATAATTGTATATTGTATTAAATAATATAACTTTTTTAATTGAAATAAATGCTTTGAGTTTGAATTTCGAACGCAATTATATGTACTGATAGCAGTTAGGTGTTGGACTGTGGTGCAGCTGGCCTAGGATCTGATCTCATGTAGAACAGCGCTTTTTTTGTAAATGTTATTATTTTTGTTTGCAATAATAATAATATTTAAAAAATTGCTGCCTTTTTTATTAATTTCGTTATTGCAATAAAGGTTTTAGAATAAAAAATGCGTGTTAAGTGATATCAAAATAAAAAAAAATAAAAAAACGTTATTTTTATTTTACATAAAGTTAACAAACTCTACAATTATTTATTATTAATCAGCTGAATAAAATTTGAAATAGATGTCGAGAAACTTAGAAGCAATTTGTATTATTTTGACATAATTCAATTATGAAATATTTGAAATGGATTTATTTCACAATAAAGAAAGCTTAAGAACTACAAATAAAATGTAAAAAAAACGACTTTCCTACAAAATAAGTGATTGTTTACATTAATTATTTTAAATTTTATTTGGATTTAGTAAATATTGAGTTGATGGGTGTGTTTACACAATGTGAACAAGACGAATGAATCAAAAAACGAATGATTATCGAACTACTACTACCTAGACAATATTAAAAAGAAACAATGAACGATAAATAGTAATTATCTAAAAAAAAAACAAATAAACCACAGGTGAGATTCGAACCCTCGGCTCGTCATAATCACACTTAACCAAAGCACGTTAACCACTGAGCTAGCCTACCATAAACTTTGTTGGTACAAATTATGAACTATTACTACTATGAGTTGCAGACAAAGTGAGTGTGTGTGCGTTTATAAAGAATTTTAAAAACTTATAGAAGAACGTCGTAAGTCAAAACGAAGCGTCAGTCTATTGCTTTGTGAGATTGCTAAAGGACATAAGAACGCTACTGTACAGATCTCGTTTGGTCCAGCCATCCTCACGGTAACTTGTTTTTTTTTTTCTCAGTTAGTTTTAATCATGATCTGGTCAGTTTGAATAATTTCTGCAGCCTGTTCGTCCAATCTTGGAGCCCCTTAAGTTCTTAGTTGAGCTGCACGATTACTGACAAATGCGTGCACTGACTGGCCAGGTCCACTCAATCTGTGTGGTTCTTTCCTCAAAAGACCAAGATTATGTCTGGACTTTAAAGGAGACTGTAACCTCCGAGTTTGTGTCGGCCTTTCTTCTCAGAGTAGTCAGATTGGAAACGCCGACCCCATATTGTTTTTAATATATGATTGACATGTAAAAGTGTTTGTACAAACCTACTAACAGAAATAAAATTATAGCTTAATCAGCCTCTAACGTCCCCACTGATGAGACACAGGTTTCCTCTCTGTGAGAAGTGGGCTGTAATCCACTCCAATTGTCTTCGAATTTTTGGTTCTTGGACGTGCCAATTTCCCCGCGATGTTTTCCTTCACCGTTTTGGGAGCAGTGGTGATGAAATAAATTATAACACAAGTGTGTATTGAAGTAATTAGAAGATTTTTATGAGAATACAAAAAAATTAAGAGCGTGGGCAACGTCGCGCGCAAATAGATGTGAAATATTTCACTGTTAAAATATCCCTGCTTCCCCCTGCTTTTCCCTGTTATCACTTGCTTAAAAAACGGTGAAGGAAAACATCGGGAGGAAACGGGCATGCCTGAGAGATATTCCTCCTCTTCCTCTTTCGCCCATGGGCGGCTTTAAAACTCTGACACCAGGTTAGTCACTAACTACACGAAAAGAAGAAGACTTCGCTGTTTTGATTTATTTGGCAATATTGCTGTATGGAAATAAGAACTATCGCTAACTAGTGAACTATAATATTGATAATGAAATGCACCGAATATTTAGTTTTAGATGTATGATAAGTTAAGTGATAAGTTTCCTTGGAAACTTTCCAAGGAAACTTTCCAAATGCCTTTTTTACACCTAAAACGGTTAAAACATCAAATCAGTGTTATAATTGCAATTAATTATTAACAGTCTAGTTCACTAGTAAGCGATATTTCTTAATCAAAACCGATATGGGGGTTTGACAGCTAGTTGCGACTTTACCAACTTTTAGAATCGCTTAAGAAACTGTGACAATGTTATTGTGAGTTCCAAAATGTGTAACACTACTCTTTACATATTTTCAGAATGATCAACTACAGTGTAACTTTTGTATTCAGAATTAAAATGAAATGTGCATAAATAACAACTTACACCTAATTAATAATAAATAAAATAAAAATGTGATATACTCGTAGAAGTGTAAGCGTGAAACAGGTATTTTTACAAAATACCAATTTGGTTACTTCAACATAGTCAAGGCTAAAAGTCAAATCATATATTTCAAATAGGCACTTCTGAAAGACAAAATTTACAAAAAAATATTAAGTGATTCTACTGGCCCCTTCCAATAGGTAGTTTCGTATGGAGAGGAATGGGCAAGTACCGACATACGTAAATAACTAGTAGGTACTTAACCATCCTGACACTCAAAACTTGATAGTTAATTGGATATCAATACCTATTTAATGTAGTTTTAATCCACTTCCTAACACGTTCAATAAAAAATGAGAATTTGGTGCAAACTCTTTGGAAGTATTAAAAGTAAATATTTGTTGGTAAAGCTGGAATATCTGCTAAATACCAAAAAAAATATATTAAGTGTTTATCTTTTGTTTTTAAATAAAATAAATCATTGTTTTTTTTTTTTTTTCTCTTTTGGCCAAACGTCTACAACCAACCGTTGTAGACGTTTGGCCAAAATAGAAAAAAAAAATACGCGTGGATAATATGTATCTGTGCTTGAAAATTTTACCACGGAACAAGTCAATCAAGATTTACGGGACACATTAGGTGCAAATGTGGCGCCGTACTTATTCCCTAGTTGCACGTTGGTGATCCGAATTCAAACGTGGAAGAAACATGACACTCGTTCGGGACGCCCTACGAAGGCAGTGACAGAAGTATTGGTAAAAAGAATCGAACAAATTGTTTAAGCAGATCGTCGTGTCACAGTACGTTTTATTGCTGAAGAAACAAAGATTTCAACAGGTAGTATGCACAGCATCTTACATGAACGCTTGGGGATGAAAAAACTAACCGCGCGTGGGGTACCCAGAATGCTTCCGATGCGCAAAAAAAAACGCCTACAAGTCCGCCGTTGCGATGGCTGCAATTCGAGAGTAATTCAAATCCAGCAGGAATTGAAATACTTGAGCATCCTCCATATTCTACTGACCTTGCCCCTAGTGATTTCTGTCTATTTCTCTTTACTTTCTTTTTTCTTTACTCAGGACGAAGAGTTCTTTAGGAAGGGAATTTTAAGTTCAGAAAAAAGGTATTCCAAGTGTGATAAATATATATATAGGTAAAAAAAAACATTTAATAAAAATGTAGTATTCTCACGTTATTATAATAAACTTTAATTAATTACAGTAATTAACATTAATTATACAAAAGCTTAAGTGAAGATGAGGCACCTAGAATAAAATTACTACATAGTAACAAACTAATATAAAATGACGACGGCACTTTTTATTTGCGAGTTGTAATACAAACTTCAGTGAAAGAGGTCCAAACACTTCTTTAATAATTGATAGTACTTACCTACTTTATTAGCATTAACAAATCTGGTTTTACTTCAGGAAATGATTAATTTATGGAAGTGAAAAGTTTATGTGCTAATAACCTTTACTTGTATTTAATCAAATAAATAACGTATTAATATAAAGCAAAATGTTCGGAGTCCGAATATTGAGAAGTAGAGCCAGTTTAATGCTGAGCAAAAGTATGGGAAAGTACAAAAATATTCGAGGATATTCCAGTTTGTCTAGGTAAGTGAACTCAGTCCTCAACAATTTAGGGATTTAAAAACCGGCGAAGTGCGTGTCGGACCACGCACAATGAAGGGTTCCGTAGTTGAGATGAATTTAACCCAAGAACAAACTTAACATTGTAGTTGAAAAACATTTGCGATTTGAAAAACGTGATCTCCCATACATTCCGTATGGGAGATCACGTTTTTCAAATCGCAAATTTAAGTTGGTCAATTATTACTCGTTAACCTATACAGCCTACTTACTTTACTTTACTTAGCTCTGATAGTTTTCCTTTTAATTTCGTTATACATATATACTACTGCTGTGAATTTTTTCACAAGTCCAAGTACAACCATTTTGCTAGAAGGGGGGGGGACACTTAACTCTAACAAAAAATTTCAGTTAAAAGCTTAATATTTCGCAAACGAATCCCTGAATCCAAAAATGGTCTCGACAAACTCACAATATTTTTGAAAGACCTTTCTAAAGATACTCCAAAACATGGGGCAGATGAGGAAAAAAAAACATCCCCACTTTACGTGTTCTAGTACTAACCGTCTCTGAGCTAAGCCGCGGACAGACAGACGGACAGACGGACGGACAGACAGACAGACGGACATGGCGAAACTATAAGTGTTCCTTGTTTACCAAACACGTTACCAAATGTTAGAAGTAGTGAATGTCATGTTGTACTGAATAGGGAGACACTAGAATTCGTCGATAAAACGGTTTTCCTGGGGATCACGCTTGACTCAAAACTACAGTGGGGTCCTCACTTAACATCACTTGCAGGGCAACTAAGTTCAGCCGCTTACGCTGTTTGGAAAATCCGCCAACTAACAGACGTGGATACCGCGAGACTGGTCTATTTTAGTTACTTTCATAGCATCATGTCTTACGGTATTTTGCTGTGGGGGCGGGCTGCAGATATTAATTCTATCTTTATTCTGCAAAAGAGGGCTGTCAGAGCCATATATAACCTCCGCAGACGCGAATATCTAAGGGAACTGTTTAAGAAAATTAACATCTTGACGGTACCTTGTCAGTATATATATGAAAACATTATGTATGTTCGGAAAAATCTACATCTTTTTAGTAAGATAGGTGACAGGCATAATTTTAACACTAGACATAGGAACAAATTAGATCAACCACGTTTCAGATTGTCTAAAGTGCACACTACTTTTATAGGGTACTGCGTAAAATGTTATAATAAAATACCACTCCATATTCTTCAACTGAATGAGAAGAAATTTAAAACATGCATTAAACGCACACTATGTAGACAAGCATATTATAAGTTGGATGATTATATCATAGATAAAAATGCTTGGCTTAATACTGGTCCTGCTCCACAGCCACTTGGGCTCACTAGTTAAAAAAAAAAATTTTTTGGAAGAGTTGCTTCCCCTTTTTATTTTTCTGACATTACAAACTTAATGTTTATTTTTTATTTAAAACAAGTTTTAATTGTTGAATACTCCAATGGATAATGATTTTCTTTCTTTTTGGTAGTAACATTTTATTGTTATCTCAAATACATTGCAAATTAGTTTTGTACAATTTAGAAGCATTTTTTCAATTTTTGTAAATGTGAGTACCATGGAGCCGTTTTAATGTTATTATGATGTATGTTGACTTGAAAGAGCATGGCAGTTGAGAGTATGTCATGCTCACTTAAATGTCTCGCTGATGGTGGCGAGTGTGTTAGATCATTCGGTTCCCTACAAAATGGTTGAGCTGGATGGTGCTGATCCACGCGTCATGTTCGTGAACGGGCGCCGTCAGTTGTGACTGGTCATCTCTTATCTGCCATGGCTTATTTTGAATTGTTTTGATCATTTTTTGTACATTGTTCTCACATATATGTAGAAGCAACAAGAATAATGTACCCAGGATTTTGTAATTTTCTATATTTAAAAGAGTGTCCTTGGAGTTTCTTGCCCGTTCTTCTCCATAAAGATCTACGTTTTGGAATGGGCAACTAGCTTCAACTTTCTGACTAACTGACGCGACTATTTGACAATTCAAAAGTGCCTGTAAATGGTTCAATTGAAATAAATGCTTTGAGTTTGAGTTTACTACGGAACCCTAAAAAAGAAATGACTTGCTTTGTTCGATGTTATTTTCGGTCCAAATTCCTTTTTCGGATTTCCTAATGGATACAATTTTTGATTCGTTAATTTTTATTGATATTATTTTAGAATAATTATAATGAAAAAGGGTTCTGTTTTTAGGGTTCCGTACTAAACAAGGAACCCTTATAGTTTCGCCATGTCCGTCTGTCTGTCCGCGGCTTAGCTCAGAGACGGTTAGTACCAGAAAGCTGTAATTTGGCATATACAGGGTGTCCAGTAAATAGCACGACATACTGCAGGGGGTGATAGCTTGGGTCACTACTTATCAATACAACACAATATATGTTCAGCAAAATCTTACGGATTTACAGTTTTACTAAATTTTCCGAAATATCGAAAAGAAAATAGTTTTGTGCAAATTTAAACAAAAAATAGTATTTCTTGAAAACATTCTTGTCTTTGATAGAAAAAAGACTTATCAATGAGTAAAGTAACTATTCACGAATAATTTGATGTAAAAAAAAGTACTAGAAAAGGATTTTTCATTACGAGATGCTTAAAAATCTGTTTCAAGGTAGAGATTTTTCGGTATTTCGGAAAATTTTGTAAAACTGTAAATCCGTAAGATTTTGCTGAACATATATTGTGTTGTATTGATAGGTAGTGACCCTAGCTATCACCCCCTGCAGTATGTCGTGCTATTTACTGGACACCCTGTATATACATATTAATCATGCCGACAAAGTGGTAAAATACACGTAAAGTGGGATAAAAATATTTTTTTTTCCTCGTCTATCCCATGTTGTGGGGTATCGTTAAAAAATATTGTGAGTTTGTGAAACATATTTTTGGATTCAGGGATCCGTTTGCAAAATATTAAGCTTTTAACTGATTTTTTTTGTTAGAGTCAAGTGTCCCCCCCTCTTCTAGCTAAATGGTTGTACTTGGACTTGTGAAAAAAATCACAGCAGTAGTATGTATAACGCAACTAGCTTTACCCGCCCCGACTTCGCACGGGTAGCACTAAACCCTACCTACCCTACCTACCCTACCTACCCTACCTACCCTACCTACCCCACCTACCCTACCTACCCTACCTACCCTACCCTAATTTTCTTTTTCTTTAAACCTTTCTTGGACTATGGCAAACATTTCAAAACCAAAATCAGCTAAATCGGCCCAGCCGTTCTTGAGTTATAAAATTACAACGAAAAGTGGCATTGATTTTTATAGATATAGTCGTAGATTAAAAGGAAAACTATCAGAACTAAGTAGGTTGTACAGGTTAACGAGTAATAATCAACTAACTTAAATTTGCGGTTTGAAAAACATGATCTCCCATACATTCCGTATGAGAGAACATGTTTTTCAGCTATAATGTTAAGTTTGTTCTTGGGATAAACTCATCCCAACTACGGAACCCTTCATTGTGCGTGGTCTGACACGCACTTGGCCGGTTTTTCTAATTTATAACTCGAATCCATGACCATAAAATGCTTTAAGTATATAATAAATATGATTTATGTAGTTTTTGTCTAAAGATACATAACATTACGTAAATGATTACCTCATTAAAGAATAGTGAGAAAATGAATTGTAATTTTATGCAAATCTATGTTTTTAAGTACATTAGTAAAGCCATTATTACTCAAAAACATATTCATATTTAACGTTACCAAGAGCTTATTTATATTACCTATTATTTAGTGATTATTACTATGTACCTACCATAACTTGTATTTCTGTTGTACATATTATATGACATTTTAAACTAGATCATGTACATGTACAATGCAGTACTTAATGTTTTTTTTCACATCCACCTTTTTTGTGTTAACAGTTTTTTTGTCGTGACTTTCTTCTATTATTTCAGTGGGAATCCAACAAATGCCAATAATAAGTGCAGTACAACGTATCAGTCAGTTGCAGATTTTTATTCTGGGAAGTCTGTGTTTATTACTGGAGGTACTGGCTTCTTAGGAAAGGTTTGTTTTACTGTCGTGGTTTAAATTTGTTATAGAAAATTTTGTTAATGCGGCGCGCCATTTAGTTTATAAATATTAACCAAAATATTGACTCATAAAGGTACACTTCCGAAAACGAAACCGTCACGTAATGAAAAAGCTTTATGTGTTAAAATGAAAATCTTTTCATGAATCGTTTTTTATGGTTTTGGAAGGTGTTAAAACCATAGATGTATTATTTAGAAGTTAGTGACGTTAGAATGTTAATCCAAGAAGTTAAGCTGCCCAAATTTTTTATTTTTTTTATCATCGGTGTCCGTTTCATGGTTTTAGAGAATGATAAAGCTGATAGTGACGACAAAATGTAAATTCAAGATGGCGGCTGCGATTTTTTTTTGTTGTTTCAAATCAAACGTGAGAAGGAATTTCGTTCCTGATGGGGGTCCCCCGACCGCACTTTATTTTATTTTCTGTAATTAGATCTTCTAAGACACTCGATTTTTGGTCAATATTTAAAAAAATAGATGGCGCCGTCATTTCCTTGCTGATTAATACCTGAGAAAGAATGCCGAAACGAACTCGGAGGGCTTTGTCTCTTTTAAAGGTAAACATTATATTATTGATGAGTCTAACAATGCAATCAAGATCCACTCACAAAATAATCTGAATGATGCTGACGTCATGAGATTATCTTGATACCTACATCAAGATTAGAAATTGGTAATTACCAAATTCAGTGCAACATGTAGTAGTAACTGGGTATCAGAGTAAAAAATGCTGCTTAGACCTCTCAACAAAACTCCTGAATAGTCTTCTAAGACACACAGGAATAGTAAAGAAAATACCTATATAAAGCTCTAACCAAACTAAAGCGAACCCCGCGTGGAATGCAGGATGAAGGTCGCCAATTGTATCAACTAGCTTGTGTAAAAACGCATGTCACGTGACTTTCTAATCATTGAAACCATTGACGCGCGCAGGATCGCCTCAGTGTGGCGAGGGCTTAACTCTTTGGTCATTGGGAAAACGTAAAATGACCAACATGAGGAAACACACTGAAAACGACATGCATCAATATTAAATATTATTTTCCAGGTCTACATTGAGAAACTCTTGTATTCGTGCAACAAATTAGACAAAGTATACCTCTTGGTGCGACAGAAGAAAGGCGATAATGTCAACAAACGAATTGAAGACTTGTTTGCAAATCCAGTAAGTTTAAATTCATAACGCTTTCAAGGACAATAAACGCCCGTAAATGACATAACAATAAAACTTCTATTGTGGCTCGTTCAGTGTCCTTGAAAGAGTTAATTTAATTTTTTAAATATGTTTTACCGCTTTTCCTAATCTTCAACTATAGCAGTTTCTTGGTCTCGTTAAAATATGTTAGGTCTATAAGGGCAAAACAGGAATCGTGGATGTCCAGAAATAAGTTTGCTAGGGTGCAGTTGAATTCTGCGGGCCATGTTTGTAGGTTGGATCGGGACAGATAGGTCAGAATCGTCACGCAGTAGGAGCCAGAAGATGGGCGTCCTTGCCAAGAGCGCCGGAAACGCTGGCGTGACGACTATGAGAGATTGACCGGAGAACGCAACGTACAAGGAACTGTGGGAAGCTATGGGGATGAGAGAATTTTGCCCAACAGTGAGATCATACAGGTTGAATATATTGTGCTAGTACCATTATGACAAACGCTAAAACAATTAAATGTTTTTAAATTTTCAGTTATTTTCGAGGTTGAAGAAAAGCAATCCCGACTATTTAAAGAAGGTGGTCCCAGTCACCGGTGACGTATCATTACCGAACTTAGGACTGAGCCCAAAAGATGAACAGACTTTGATTGAAAAGGTAACATTAACAACATTTATAAAATTACTTGTTTAAGATGCACGCTATTCTGAAAGTTGGCAACGTCGCAAATAGCTGTCAAATATTTTGCTGTTTTGATTATTGTGTCAATATTACTAAATTAATTATATATCTTCTATGTTCTGTATAATAAAAATCAATTGCCGTCTTTCTATCTATATCTAGTCTCGCAAAAACTCGAAAATGGCTTGATCGATCGTGATGAAACTTTGGTTAGTTGTTATGTGCGCACCGGAGCAGGTTCCTAAAAAAAAAATAAGAAAAAGGCATTATAACGCATTAGCTAGTATTAAATAATAATAACTAACCAGTTATTACCCTGGAGGTCATAATGATTATTATAAAAAACTTTTTTACAAAAAAAACCAGCCACCTTCCAAAAAAACACTACAAAGTCTGTCAGTCTCTGTCGTCAGTTTGACGACACGGTTGGCGCAGTGGCTGAGTGATCGACTGCTGCGCAACGTGTCGCGGGTTCGATCCCCGCATGGAACAAATATTTTTATGATCTGCAAGTATTTGTTCCGGGTCTGGGTGTTAGTGTATGTGAGTTTCTATGTTTGTAAACGCACCCACGATACAGGAAGAAATTCTTAGTGTGGGGCAACGATTAAAAAAAAAAAAATGACAAAAATAACTTAAATTTCGGAAGTCAGTGTCTATTGTTTTGTATTTTTGTAATTTGCCACCGACTTCCGAAATTTAAGTTATTTTTCACTTTGTAGTGTTGTTTTGGAAGTTGGTTGAATTTTTTGTAAATAGGATTTTATTTCGCGTTTTTAGTGGGTCAGTTTGTAATAGGTATATCTAAGTTACAATAACCTAATGTCAACTGCTCATCACCTTTTACAAAATATTACTTTTCCCGATGCTGGGAAGTTAATTGTTGAGGAGTGCATCTGGTACTTCACCATCAGCTCCAATCTCCATATGCATTGTGACGAGCATAAATTAATTGCTTGGCAATCATATTAAAGTAATCGAATCGCAACCCATGAAATTCTTATTATTGAGTAAAAATATGCAAATCGCTATAGGTGTACCCGGTGTACCTATAATATTTGAAGAGATCTCTTGACTTCTCCAGAATCTTATCTTCAGATCCTGACCTGACGACCATCTCGGAAGTACAACCTTTCAAACAAAAACAAGAGTTATTGAGTAAAAATATGCAAAGCGCTATAGGTGTACCTATAATATTTGAAGAGATCCCTTGACTTCTCCAGAATATTATCTTCAGATCCTGACCTGGCGACCATCTCGGAAGTTCAACCTTTCAAACAAAAACATGAATTTTGCAAATCCGTCTATGCCCGAACATAGAAAAAACAAAAAAACATCCGAAATGAAAACCTCCTCCTTGAAATTAGTTAAATATATACCCAGTTCAAGAATGTGCGTGGGTTATAACTTTTAAGTTATAACACATCATCATTACACCAGTTCATTAATTGTAGGTGTCGGTAGTATACCACGGGGCAGCAACGGTAAGGTTTGACGAACCGTTGCCGGTAGCTATGAACATCAATTTTGAAGGATCGCAGAGGATTCTTGAGCTCAGTCGGCGCATGAAGAATATGGAGGTAATTTATATCTACCTGTTATTCTTGACTTTGTTTATGAGTCAAAGAAAAGTTTTTTGAGAAAGAATAGAGACCAAAATTATCTTACAAATATATTATATTCAGAGCAGTGGTTGCCCATTGAGTACGACACCGATTTCATGTCGTGGGTTCGAAATCAGGCAGGTATTTCACTTGGTGTAATTTTATAAGCTCTCAAAATGGTGAAGAAAAACATCGTAAAAGAAAAACTCGAGGACATGTGACTTCCAAGAACTTGCACTGGGACTGCTTGGTGGGTTACGGCCCACTCCCTTACACAGAGAGGAACCCAGAAGTGGGAACGTTATGGACGGATTATATTATATTAAATAATAATAATATCACATTGTACTGGGATCGATCCATCATCACTGACAGGACTATTGTTGCCAATAAACCTGATATAGTGGTGGTGGATCGAGTAGAGTGGCGCACAATGATTATTGACATAACGGTCCCGCATGACGGGAACCTCGTGAAAGCTGAGAAAGATAAACAAATCAAGTATTTTGACTTGGCTCACGAGGTTGTCGACATGTGGGATGTGGACTCAGCGATCATTGTGCCGATAGTCGTATCAGCCAATGGATTAGTTGCCAAGAGCCTCGACCAACACCTAAGGAGGCTCTCGTTGGGCAGCTGGATCAAGGGCTTGATTCAGAAAGCGGTACTTCTGGACACGGCTCGCATTGTCAGGAGGTTCCTCTCTCTGGAGCCCTGACCGCCGGTAGCTTGGACCTTGTTCCCGATACCGGTGGGCTACTAATTATTAAATGTTTTAATTTTTTATATTCTAATATTTAAAAATATAATTTATAAGTATTTACAATGGAATAAAGGAAATAATAATAAAATGTTTTATTGACATAAAAAAAGTTGTTATACGAGTATGATATTGTATTCCGAAATCTACGTACAGCTAAGCAGATGCATGAACGTAAACGAAGCGAAAGGAGTATGTAGCAGGCGTTCTGTAGTATCTACCTACCCCCATGTGAAAATGGTATGAGTTTACGTATATTGAATTATCAAGGAGTCGGTCAGTTAGTCAGAAAATTGAAGCTGCCATACAGTGCTTTTGGATTTCGTCACTTACTCATTATATGGTATGACATAATAATTTTCAGGCCTTGGTCTACATATCAACGGCTTTCACACAAACTCAAAGGAAGGTACTAGTAGAGACGATCTACCCACCGCCAGCCAAAGTGGAGGATGTCTACAAATTCATTGAAGAGTATGGCCACGATACTGAGGAAACAAAGAAGTATTTAAGTACGTATTTCATTCCAATAATATTATTGCTTTCCTTCAGTTGTGGCAGAGAAAATGTTTTCCGAGCTTGGGCCGATGTAATGTCTTCTAATATACACGACAAATGTTTTCTTATACTCCTTCTAGTTTGAACAACATTTATTTAAGAACCACTTTAACTATAGCGACCGGCACTTTTTCACCACTTCACCAACTAACACACTACCAACATCCGAACTATACAAGCTGCAGACACATTTTTGAAATGAAAAGAACGCGCTCACCCAAGTAAGCTTTTTTCCAACTATGTTCGCGTCAGCTTCCAGTCTTACCGGATGCAGCTGTATACCAGTGTTTTACATGAAGCGACTACTTGACCAGCCTCAAGACAATTTATTGGGATTGATATTTTGTTACAGGAGACCATGAGAAACCCAACACTTATACCTTCACTAAGGCATTATCGGAATCCTACATCGCGAGGAAACACGGCGATGTGCCCACAGTTATCATTAGGCCTTCTGCAGGTAATAATAAATTATCTTTTAATGTATTCTGCAGAATTGTCTTTTCCGATTAGCTAATCGGAAAAGACAAGATCAAATCTGATAACAATAGCACCAATACTTAGTAGACATTTCTCTAAATATTGACGTAATCCAACATCCTGCACATTCAGTATTTCAAAAGATATTAATAAATAAACATTCCTTAATAATTTAGTGCGTTACGAGAGCCGACGGACCAAAACCATGTAACATCGTTTTACGGCCAACCTCAAAAAAAAAAAAAGGCTAAACCGATTTTTAAAACTCGAACTGTAGAAAAATTCTTAGCAGTACCTATGTGGTTGGTCGGAAAATTACAACATACTACTAAGACTTATTTTTTTCTCTCATATTGTTTGGCCCTGGACTATTATATTGAATTACGACAAGTCTAGTTGTAGGTAAGCGGACAGCCACTATGGTAACTTTTAAAGAAAAAACTAGATTTTTTTAATATCATCCAGTTTTATTTTCCAGTTGCATCAATAAAAGAAGAACCTATAACAGGCTGGTTGGATAATTGGTTTGGTCTCTCAAACCAACTCTTCTTTACTGCCAAAGGCTGGAACCGCTTTCATTTGGGAAGCAGCAATGACGCCATTGACTTCATCCCTGTTGATTACGTTTCTAATTTAAGTATTATTGCTGGTGCTAGAGCTAAGTAAGAATGTTTATTATATTTTGTATATTTACCCCATGGCCACTAGCTACACGCTCAAGTGACACACGTCTTGTGATAACGAAAACAAATGAAAGAAGTTTTTAAGAGCATGCCACGAGTCACCGCGACACGACTTGCGGAGCCGACGGACGGAAACAGGTGACGCACGCGCTCGCGTCCATCTCTACGGGCGTCGGGTAAATACCCAGGTAAAATACCATTTGGGTAAACATCAGGTATTTACCCGGGTAAATACCCAAACTTTGGCTAAATATATTTAATACCGGTAATGTTAATTTAAGATGAGTGCACGTGTGTACGTACTTCTATTTCTCGAACTTTGACTATATTAAATTGATTTTAAATTGAAGTGAAATGTAATGTGAGCTAGTTTTAACCTCTTTGCCAGGACTCCTCCGTGCCTCGGTTAAAGTAAAGCACGTCACGCCGCCGTTGGTCCCAGCGGTCATTTGTAGATCTTTGACCAGTCGTCACGGGTGGTCAGAGCCCAAAAGTCTGACAAACAGTCTTGCCAAGGAGTATCGTCATACCCAGTAAAAAAAATTGGCTAGGATTATGTTATTTAGCTGCATCTGGTTAGACTGGAAGGGGACCCAAATAGTAGGGAAATCGCTAGGCAGATGGTGTTTATTGTTTACCTGTTCCTACTTCTTCTAAGTTCTAGTTCTGTTTCAATATTGATTACTTTTTCTTTTAGATCAAGTGAAGTACAAGTGTTTAATAGCACCACTTCTTCAGAAAATCCTGTCATTTGGTCGGATGTTCATAAATACTTCAATCAAGAAATAATTTCGAGGGGTACAAGTAAGTGGTCAAATTACATAAAGGAACAGTAAAAAATAAAATCGATGACACACAACACGATGACGAGGTGGAGAAGACAATACGACAATAAATTAAACTGTGGATATTTAATGACGTTCCCAGTCTGCATACAACAATTATATCAATAAATAAATTCAATAGTTTAATCACTATAGTCGGCTGATCGGCAAAATCCATAGTTAGTGCATCACTACTATTTAGTATGTGTGAAAAAAAATAGTTTCGAAATACTTGTATTATTTTTGCCAGTATTTTTATTTATTGTTTCTCCACGTATATATCAAAATACTAGCGCCCCGCCCCTGCTTCGCACAGTTTTTACTGTATTATACACAAAGATGCTCCACAAAAAAAATCTCTAAATGATGGTGAAAACCGCATCAATTTCCGTTGCGGAGTTTAGATAAACAACGCATTCAGACAATAGCGACTTTAATTTATAATATGTAAGATTTTCAACGTCTTAGCTACTCAAATAAGAATTATAAAATGACCTAAAATATGTGATAGCCGACTTCAAAGAATAATGATAATATTATGTTTGTCTTGACTGCCAAGACTCTTTACTAGATAAAATATTATTATTCATTGTTTCAGATGAAATGCCTTATCCGAGTATCTTATTTGTCAAATCAAAAGCAATAGTGAATATTGGGACATTCTTATTTCAAACAACTCCCGCACATATAGCTGACTTGTGGCTGAAAATGACGGGTAGAGAGCCGAGGTAAGTTATTTTATTCGAATTAAGTTCAACTCAAACGCAAGTTGCCTTCGTCATCCAAAAAGCAGCCAAACTCAAATGGGACTAGGTCGGATATGTTTGCCGCATGTCGGATGCATTGTGGGCTTAGACCTCCACAATATTGGTTCCTGAAAACGTCCAATGGCATCGCGAAGGACCCAGGCGTGGATGGCGGGATGAGCTTGACGCCTATACGCGGTATTGGTCTATGCTCAGGATCGTGTTGAGTGGAAAACGGAAAGCTGCAGTGGGATAGTACAGGTTGATTATGTTATATTACATAAATAATAATTATACATTTCAAATTTCTATTTATCTAAAAATGCCTAAATAAATTACACTCGACGACATTTTCAAGCTATACGTTTCCAGTATAAGCCGACCTCGCATTGTATTAAGCTTTCTGTAAAATGAGAGGTCAGCTTATACGGGAAACGTATAGTTTAATGTATAGTCTTACGTAGTATCACCCAATTTAGTAAACCAGTTTTTTTTTTTTAATTCATAATTTATATTTTTTTCTTCTAAATCCTACCAGTGAATTGTTGAACATGCAAAGCTTCAGGTGAGATTTGGTTTATAAAACATTATATTGTTAAATTACAAGACAGAAAAGAAATCTTAAAAGAAGTTGCTCCATTACATTTAAATAATAATCTAATTATGAAACAACTCATGTGTCTTGTATGCTAATAGCAAAACCTATGAAAGGTATAAATGTGTAAATGTGCGATTAACGAAGCCGAGAATCACTTACTTTTCCCGTAATTATGATAGTTTTTTTATCGGACCATCCCCGGGAACCTTCTGGTTACGGACTCAAAACTCAAACTCAAAGCATTTATTTCAAATAAACCAATTACAGGCACTTTTGAATTGTCAAGGGGTCCGTCAGTCAGAAAGATGAAGCTAGATGCCCCATTCCAAAGCGTAGTAGGTACCTATGGAGAAGAACGGGCAAGAAACTCCACGGACACTCTTTTAAATCATAATATGGTTACAAAAAATTGGTTACATCATTCATGATGAAGTTATACATGTGAGAACGATGCAAAACGTTAAAAGCGTCCGTAACAAAAATAAAAAATCAAAAATAAAATAAAATTAAAATAAGCCGTGGTAGCTAAGAGATGACCATTCCCTACTGACGGCGCCCGTTCACGAACATGACATATTGAATGTCAAAGTTCCAACTTTTTTTTACCGTAAATGTTTTAATGTTGCGATGGCGGGACGAGCTAGATAGGTTCCGTCAAAACTGGAAGGAGGACGCGTGGGCTCGCGAACGATGGAAGGAGTGGAGGGAGGCCTTTGCCCAGGAGTGGGACAGAGCAGACTAGTAAAAAAAAAAAAAAAATGTTATAATTGTTTTAAGTCGCCTAAATAACCCTTCATCATCACCAGGTACGCGAAACCGGTCTCGTCATTCGTCAAATACAGGAATTCAGTTGACGAATTCACTTCGAGGCCCTGGGTAATGAGGGCAGAGCGAGCAAGGGAGCTGTACTCGTCGCTGTCCCCCGAAGATCAGCAGACGTTCCCCTGTGACCCCACCCAGATTGAGTGGTCAGAATATTTCAGAGATTACTGTAAAGGTGTGCAGAAGTATTTGGAGCATAGGTACACTGTAAAGTCATGATAAAAATAGTTTTGCTGTAGTAAAGTATTTTTTACTGAATTGTATTTTTCAATTATTTACATAGCATTGATAAGAAAGTACCTGTGCCAGTATACCTATACTGATTACACTACTTTGTAAAAATGTAAAGAAGGAAGCAATACTTACCCATCCTTCTTCGTCTTTTCGGTTGGAGTACTGGTAGTAACTTCAATATTTCTGACAGGCAAAAACATGTAAGATTTTAATCGGCAATAACTACAAGACCTTTAATGCTAGAGTAGGGTTGAGCTCGCAAAAGATAGGTCATATTTATAACAATTTTAAGGCAGGATAAAATTTGCCTATGACGTCACATCGCGAAGGCAGGTGCATGCGCGCGACCCTCTATTTTTCACTATATGTCGAAATTCTAGTGTAGTGCAAAAACGTGTTCAGCTTGAACGGTAATTCTGGTGTCGTTGCTGAGAATGTACAAAGAACTACAAAGACTTAAAGATATACAATAAAAATAAATTTCGTAAATAAGGTTAGAAATGCATAAGAAGTTGACAGTAGTAAAATAATTTCATATATCGTCTCTTATCGGCCGTATTTCATACGATTCATACGAGAACAAGCAGGACCAATAAGAGATGTAGTGAAAAAAATACATTCTTCTTGCCAGCCAGATCAAATCAAAGACGATTTAATATCGCAAGGTCTGAAAATTGAAAAAGTTGACAACAAGTTGAGCTGGAAGAGTAAAGAACCACTCAATATATTCGTCTTATCATTTAATAATGACGAAGATGTCAACAAAATGTATGGCATCAAGCACATTTTAGGGTGTAAAATTGAAATACACCCTCTCAAAAATCCGAAACTCATTCCTCAATGTAAGACATGCCAGGCTTATGGACATACACATAAATACTGCAGAAAAGAGCCAAGGTGTGTAAAATGCACTGGCAAGCGTCTTACAGCCAACTGTACTAAACAAAGCAACGTCAAAATAATTCAACAATTCCAAAACAAAGTACTCAGGCACGCTGTAAATGCACCATGGTACATTAGAAATGACGACTTCCACCGTGACCTTAAAATGGAGTACATCATCCAAAAATTTGCTGAAGCTCACGAACGCAAACTCCACCGACATGTGAATGTCGAGAAAATTCAGCTGCTAGACAACACGGACTTAGTGCGCAGGCTAAAGAGAACTAGACCATTTGAGTTAGTGTAGTGAATTAATAATAAATAGTAACAATGCTGTGCTATATTCATGTCATGTAACACATGAACAAAGTTTTTTTATCAATACTTACTGACGTATGATCTGTAATATATGTTTCAATGACTAAAGATGTGGCAGGTGGTGTAGACTTCAGCATAATGTGATCTAGACAATTGTTTAGTCTGGTTGATAAAGTATAGGTTGGTACTAGTCCGTGTATCGCATTAGCCACAAGATAGTGATTACAACGCGCGTCTAGTGTGTCCGTTTTAATGTCTATGTTAACGTCATAAAGAATATCTAAAAAGTTGTCAAAATTTTGCCTGTTTCTGTAAGACGGTGAATGGTAGATGGTAATAAGTGCCAGTTTTTTATCTCAGCAGATAAGGCAGTTAGCATCCATAAAGACTGGTTCATCAGCCTGCAAATAGTCAGTCCTGTCTCTGACCTCTCTATTATATGTGTTTTCTTTAATTGATTCAATGCTTACTTCACTATATTAATACTTATAATAAATATTTTGGTATATTTTACACAGCACCATAACTTGACCCAAACTAAGCACAGCTTGTACTGGTGCTAGACAATGGATAAAATACTCTTTTATTTTTTGCAAACACCCGGTCCAACAAAAACACATATGCTCACAATTCATCACATAATTAAATACTTGTGGCCTGTGATGACTCCATAAATATCCTATATTGACTAACTATGCTTGTCATCCCTGTTGGATGACACATCAACGGCAGTCAAATCAGGATGGAAATCGGGAAAGTCTATCTGAACTGGAATCAAGACCTGGACCTAAACCAATAGCTGAACCTAAAACAGCACCTAGACCTGTACCAGAACTTGAAATAAATTATAAGCGGGCTGCAAACAACTCAACATACTGTTTAATGGTAATGGTATCTTTGACATGTAATTCCAGGACACTGTTACATGTAATTCCAGGATTTATAAAAATAATGCTTGCTGAAAAACATAATCTATAAATACCCCGCAGTACTAGGGTTTATGAGACACATCACTTTTGCTCCATAGATAATGAATGTACCTACCTACATAATAAATGTATAAAAGTTGTTTTTTTTTTCAATAGCATTTAAGAGTACGGGCACAGATTAGTGCAGATGGTTCACTCCGCAAAATCTTTTGAATAAAAAGCGACCCTGCGACGAGACAATAAAGTGCAATTCAGGTAGTACAGCGTTAATTACGTACAGTTATCCCTTCAACAGTCAGCTGGCAAAACGGATAAAAAAAAAGTCTGATCGTGACCTTGACGTGGCCCCGCCCCTTATGGGTTTGCTTGCGATAAAACCCCGATTTCTCGCTATTTTACTATGAAACCCATATAAAACAATAACTGTTTCGTAATCTGTACAATAAGACTTACAAGAATATGGTTTACAATAAAACGAGCCTGTTTACACAAAAAAAAGTTTTGTTGGTCCGACAATTCGAGCCCGCCACGTACTTGTAACTTCACATACGGAGTGCATTACATACGGAGTGTATTATCTAAACATGTACTTGAAGTGGTGGTTATTCTAGTAGGCTCATTCGGAAATTCTAGTTTTTTTCCATTCAATATGATGTCACATTCGCTACTTTTAACATTAGGTAATTTAAATCTAAAGCATTTGGTTTCTGAATTATTTACCGTAAACCAATCTTGGACTTGAAGAATAGAGCTGTGAACGTCGTCAAGATTTTGTGACCGTCGGTTTATTCTAAAGATCAATGATGTGTCATCTGCAAATAACACCATCTTCGGTTGATTTTGAAGTAATTGGGGTAAATCATTAATATAAACTAAAAAGAGGAATGGACCCAATATCGAACCTTGAGGAACGCTCCTTGCTATTTTAGACCCCAATGAGTTTACGCCGTTTACTTGAACTTGAATTTTTCTATCTTTCAGGTATGATCTTAGTAAATCAAGAGCTGTATTCCTAATCCCGTAGTGCTCTAGTTTCAGCAGAAGTCTCTCATGGTCTACGCAATCGAACGCCTCTGAGAGGTCACAAAAGATTCCAATGGCATCTTGTGCTTCTTCCCAGGCGTTAAAAATGTTCTTTATGCGGGTGACACCAGCGTCAGTGGTACAACGCCCTTTGGTGAAACCGTACTGTTGTTCATGAAAGATGGAATTTTTATTAAAGTGACGTGACATTTTATTGAGCATCAACACTTTACTGAGAACTGACAGAATTAACACAGGCCTATAATTGTTAGGTTCTTTACTATCACTGGATTTGAACAATGGAACTACTTTACTGTGTTTCATGAGATCCGGAAAGACTCCTTGGTCTACACTGGTGTTAAATATGAAAGCTAAATAGGGCGCAATGGTTTTGATGATAGATCTACAGACATTCCCCATAGATCTTCTGTTGATTTAATTTTAAGATCTTTAAAAGCTTTTATAACAGCGTGTGGGTTTGTATGCTGAAACCCAAACTCCAAAGGGCATGCCTTCACATTCTGTCTTAGTAAGGTAGCAGAAAGTGCGGGTGAGGAATTTAAAGTTTCAGTAGTTAAAGGGGAATAATAGCAAAAAAGTTTTCAAATTGCTGAGCTATTTCTACATCTGAGTTGATAGGGCCATGTGCAGTCTCTAAGTTAAATTCAGTATTACGCTGTTCTTTTCTACCGGTTTCATTATTTATTATTTGCCAGGTAGTTTTTATTTTATCATCAGCTGATTTTATTTTTATTGCTAATGTAAAGAGCTTTAGCCATTTAGCACACACTTTTAAAAGTTTTTGAATATTTTACAACTTCCTGATGCTTGATTCCTGAGGCTTAGGGAATTTGAACTATCAGTGAACCCCGCTAAAACTGAACTAGTCATGTTTACCCAAAAACGAGCATTAGGCCCCTTCCGCCTACCCAAACTGTTCGATACAGAACTTCAGTTGGCCAACGAGGTCAAGTACCTTGGAGTCATTCTAGACGCTAAGTTGAACTGGAGCAGTCATGTTGACAACAAGCTAAACAGGGCCTGCATCACCTTCTGGCAATGCAGGAAAATGATAGGTAAGAAGTGGGGCCTATCCCCCAAAATCATACTGTGGCTGTACACAGCTGTGATCCGCCCCATGGTCGCTTACGGGGCCGTTGTCTGGTGGCCCCGCACGAGGCTGGTTACAACTTGCAACAAACTACAACGCCTGCAGAGACTGGCCTGCGTTGCGACCACTGGCTGCATGAGGACTACTCCGACTGCAGCAATCGAAGCCATGCTGGGTCTAACCCCGCTCCACCTGTTTATACAGCAGGAAGCGACAATGGCGGCGGTGCGTCTTAATGCAATTAATCTCTGGGGTAAGAGAGAAACACAACACACCGCGCTGCTTGAGGGACTCAATACTGAGTTCCCTATTACGAAAGCCATAAATGACCGGGTACCCAAACAATTTATCTTCGATAAAAAATACAGGATCCAACTTCACGAGGATTGCCGATGCGAGGGTTTGCGCCCCGCAGAGCTACGAATCTTCACGGATGGATCCAAAACAGGTAGTGGCACAGGTGCTGGAATCTTTTCGGAAGACTTCAACATACACATAGCCACACCATTGGGAGTCCATAACACAGTGTTCCAGGCCGAATGCATGGGTATATCTCTTGCCGCGTTAGCCATAATGGCCAGGGAAGTTAAGGACCACTTGATACGTATACTCTCAGACAGCATGGCTGTTCTGCAAGCGCTAAACAGCCACACTATTGACTCTGGGCTGATATACGAGTGCCACCAGCGCCTTAACCAGGTGGGTAGCCTCAATAACATTACCATTCAATGGATTAAAGGACACAGCGGTTCGCGGGGCAATGACGCAGCCGAACTTGCCAGAAGGGGGTCGAGCATGGCACCAGTGGGCCCCGAACCCATTGCGCCACTCCCCTTCGGGTACTTACGCACTCTGGTAAGGAAACGAACCAGGGACCAACATCACAAACTATGGTTGGATCACGGAGAGTGCAGGCAGGCTAGGGAGGCACTCCCTACAATTGATGGCCGGCTCACGAAAAAGGTTCTCCGACTAACGAAACAACAGCTGCGTACAGTCACAGCAGCTGTAACTGGCCATGGGTCATTTAATAAACACCTCTTTGTAATAGGAGTCACAGACAGTCCGCTGTGCAGAGCCTGCATGGAGGACGACGAGACAGCAGCTCATGTGCTGTTATACTGCCCGGCGGTCGACGCATACAGGGCAAAGTACTTCGGTAACCCAGGTACCCTACGTGAGATTGTCAGTGACACCAAGGCGTTGCAAAAATAGAATATAATAATATCATGAGTTTTTTTTTTTTTTTTCTTTGTTCTTCTCAAATAGAGCACCTGCCATCTAATCTCTTCACCATCCTTGGCTGACTGGTAGAGAATGCCTAAGGGGGCATTAAGTCTGCCTTTGTATTTTTTTGAGTGTGAAAAGTTTAAATAAATAAATAAGGCCGTCACTTCCTTCTTCGAAGCAGTAATACTCGCGAAGGAGGAGGCGGAACGCGTGAGGGACAGGCAAGATTCGTGCCCTCGCGCCCCTAATCTCCGTAGGAGACGCCCCGGGCGTAGGGAGTCATAGGCCGACTTCCGACAACCGTAAACGCGGGCTTGCGGACGATGAGCGATGGGTAGCTCGCCGTCCAATAAGGACCAGGCCCGGGTCGACGGCGCGTTGTGTTCCACGCGCGCCTCAAAGAGATGTCAGCACCAACTGACGGGGTCCGTTAGGGCCAATGCCTAACACGGTTGCGAGTTTGTCCGAAAGGGATATCGCGGCCCCGGCACACAGCCAACGGAAGGAACACGGGTGGGTTTTATTCAGTAAAAGTCTGACACGCCCTCCCGCTTCGGCCAAAGCGGGAGAAGTTATTTAATAATTTCCCACCCAAAAGGCGGAGTTAATTTTTTTTTTTTTTTTACAGCTTTCGTTTGACTGTAACTTGAGGAGCTCGTGGCTAAGTAACAACAGCCGCACTGGTCGATCCATCAGGTTAAGCTACGCTTGCCGGGGTTGGTCAGTGGATGGGTGACCATCTTTACATACCGAGAATCCTCCGTGCCTCGGAAAGCACGTTAAGCCGTTGGTCCCGGCTGTCATTCGTGGATCTTTGACAGTCTTTACGAGTCGTCAGAAGCCCGAAAGTCTGACACCAGTCTTACCATGGGGTATCGTATTACCCAGTTACTGGGTTGTGGAGGTCAGATAGGCAGTCGCTCCATGTAAAATACGGGTATTCAGCTGCATCCGGTTAGACTGGAAGCCGACCCCAACATAGTTGGGAAAAGGCTAGGCCTTGTCGGTTGAGTTGCCCCAGAAAATGATGAAAATGATCTGAAGTGTGAAGAAACCAAACCATGATAAGCCGTGAGCAATGAGTGCTGTCCAGTTTAGCTTTTTGTCAATTGTCACTCGGAATTTAGTGTCGTCAACTTCTGTAATAATTCTATTATTGTATTGGACGTTAAGATCAGTCATAGTTGATAGATGTTGTCTGAAGTGACGATGACTGAAGACGTTACTTTTATTAAGATTAATTTTTTGATTATTATTATTCATCCAATTTATTATTGATGTCAGAGAATTATTATGTCGTTATTGTAGCTATCTTTAGTATTACATTGAATTGTGATAGTGCTATCACCAGCAAAGAGTGAAACAGGTTGGACTTCATGTTTAGGTAAGTCATTTATATACTCGTATACTGTATGGGGGACTCCATACTTGACCACTTGTTCGTGCGAATGAAATATTTCTTCACATCTAGTTTTAACGTTTATCCTATATATCTCCGTGACCTGTTTTCTGTTATCAAGATATGTTTTTATTAATTTTAGAACATTGCCTCTTATACCGTATGCTTCCAACTTACCTACGTCATATCACAGAATATGGTGCAGACGGGATTGGTTCTATCGATATTTACCATAACCGTAGGAAGTCGTAAACAGCCATATTTATAGTTCGGTTTTCTCTGAATCCTTTTTGTTCGTTAACTAGTATATTATGTTTTTCTAAATAAGCACTTAATTCTTAGTATATAAACTTTAAAAATTTTGGAGAAAACAATAGAAATAGGTCTGTAAATTGGATTCTCTATTTTCTTTTTTGAATATAGGTTTTACAATTGATTTTTTTAAAGCATCAGGGAATATGCCAGTACTTATAATTAAATTAATCAGTTGTAAAACAGCTTTATTGAAAAAGAGTTTCTTTGGTATTGCTCCAAATATGTATAATAAAATACCAGAGATTATTAAATGTATGCCTCTAAACAAATTTAAAAAGTCCCTTCAGGTGTTATTACTAGAGAAGTGCTATTACAGCGTAGACGAATTTTCAATCGATATTTTGCTTGTATAGAATTCTGATTGTGCGTATTCATTTGTTTTTTTCTGTGTCTTACTCAAATTGAATTAATATTTTTGATATTGTAATATTAATTTAATTTAAATTTTGACATTGTATTTTTTATTTTTATTTTTATTCTTTGGCTAGTGCAACTAATTTTGAAAGCTATAAATGGCAAAACATGTAGCCACCACATATTAATTATAAGACCTCCATACTGTACTCATGTTTTACAAAATAAATATTATCTTACCGTATCTTATCTATGTTATATCCATTTTATATTTTGCTAAGTACCTGATACTTGTTGATAGGCCTACACTGTCCTCTCAGACGTTAATACCTTAACACTGTAAAACCATTTACTTTTAAAAGAGTAACCGTGGAGTTTCTTGCCGGCTCTTCTCCATAGGCCACGACCAATTGGAACCGTGCACCTAGCTTCTGACGTTTCATAAGTGCCCTTGTAGGTTTATGTGAAATAAAATATTTTGATTGATAATTTTGATTATGGCTTAGATGCGTACAAATTTCTGGAGCCACCAACTTAACTATTTTTGTTGATATTCCATCAAAACCCACGCTGTTCGTATTTTTCAATAGTTTGATTATTCTAAACACGTCCTGCGATAAACAAGGGGGCATAAACATTTTTGGAACGAAGGTCCTTATCGCGCGTTGCGAAAGGGGGCTAGACGGAAAAAATTTGGACCAAAAGTTGTAACGACACTTTTTGCTATAGTTGTAAGCCGAGCGGCGTGCGCGTGTTTTTCTGTCTGTCTCTCTCTCAAAGTCAAAGTCAAAGTCGAAGTCGAAGTCGAAGTCGTAGTCGGAGTCGGAGTCGAAGTCGAAGTCGGAGTCGGCACTTATAAGCCACATTTGAAAGTCAACATTTACAAAAAAATCACTAAATGCTTCTAGTCGCCCCTCCCAATAAGTAGTGTAGGTATTAGTCCACCAAATAAAAGTCTTTACGTACACCAGAACGTATATTAGCAATAAGTATCAAGAATAGGACGGTTACAGAGAGAGAAACACGTTAACACTACAGGAAGGAAGATAGAAAGACGGAAGAACGTTTAACAAGATATGAGAAAGCTAAACTGATAGAATTAGGAAGAAAACAGAATACTTTTAGTTTTACGGGCGCACGACGTTAAACAGTTTTAGAACAAGCGAGCGCGCGAGTGCCTTGCGCAGCGGCGAACAATAGACTGGCGCGTGAGCATGTAACAAACCGAAGTTAACCGAACGGAGCGCGCGGCGCGGCGGAGACGGCCGAGTATGCACGATTGTAACTCGGGTCGCTTCGTAGTGTGGCGGCGATGCCGCTACAGTAGCCCCCTGGCGAGACCGTGACTACGGTCGATAGAAGTCCGGGAAACGTACCCTTCTTCCGCTGCGTGTGTGGGTCACTGGCTCATGAGTTGTAGATGGTGCTGACGAGTCACTTGGTGGTGCGCTGTTTGGATTTGTAGTTGAGTCGCCGCTGTGACTGTCTTGAGCGACGTAAGCTGGTTTCAGGCGGTCTAGTGATATGTTGGTGCTCTTGCCTCGTACCTCAACTTCGAAGTATTTATCCTTCTTCTTTAGTACCTTGTAGGGACCAGCATACGGTGGCTCCAATGACTTTCGCACGTAATCTAGCCTCAAAAAGACGTGGGTACAGTGCTGCATGTCTTTGGGTATGTAAAATGTGTTGTTTCTGTGCCACTTAGTTGGCTTCGGTGACAAGTTAGACATGTGTTTTGCCAGACGCGTTGCGAAGTTGGTGATGTCTTCAACGATATGGTTTTCTGAAGGTGACAGGAATTGGCCTGGCAAGCGGAGAGGCTCGCCGTAAACCAGTTCAGCTGAGGATGCTTGGACGTCATCTTTCCAGGAACTGCGTATGCCGAGCAGAACGATAGGCAAGACTTCTGTCCATTGAGTGTTGTTGTGACACATGATGCCAGCTTTGAGTTGTCGATGCAGCCTCTCAACCATCCCATTTGATGCAGGATGATAGGCTGTGGTGCGGAAGTGACGCGCACCGAGCAGGGATGTTAGGGCCTTAAACAGGCCGGACTCAAACTGCCGACCGCGATCAGTGGTGATCTGCGAGGGGCAACCGAACCTCGATATCCACCCGGATACCAAGGCGGCCGCGCAGGTCTCGGCAGTGATGTCTTTGAGTGGAATCGCCTCAGGCCATCGTGTGAACCTGTCCACGATGGTGAGGCAATATCTGTAATCAGAAGACGGAATTAGAGGCCCTACGATGTCGAGATGGATGTGATAGAATCTCGACGAGAGTGAAGGGAAATGGGAGAGAGGAGCGGATGTGTGTCGAGTAACTTTACAGCGCTGGCAGTGAAGACAGCATCTGCACCACTCTCTACAGTCCTTACGAATTCCTGGCCACACAAATCTTTGTGTGACCAGTCGCACGGTAGCTGTACGTCCAGGGTGGCTCAGACAGTGTAGAGCATCAAACACTTGCTTACGCAGTTCAGGTGTGACGTAGGGTCTAGGTGGTTGTGTAGAAGTGTCGCAATAGTGATTGGTGTCTGAGCCAACCAGAGTTATCTTTTTCAGTTTTAGTGACGATCCTTTTTCTACCAGCGACTGAAGCTCGGGGTCTGACTCTTGAGATTGGGCTAAAGCCTTGTAATCAATCACTGTTGCGACTTCTTCAATACGTGACAAGGTATCAGCTACGACATTTTCAGCACCAGGTATGTATCGAATGTCTGTAGTAAACTGAGCGACGTAATCAAAGTACCTGTATTGACGTGGCGAGCAATTCTCTCTTGAATTTTTGTAGGCGTATGTAAGTGGGCGGTGATCGGTGAAGACGACAAATTCCCGGGCCTCCACCATATGCCGGAAATATTTGATTGCCTCGTAGACGGCAAGTAGCTCGCGATCGTAGGGACTGTATTTGCGTTGAGCTTGGTTCAATTTCTTGGAGAAGAACGCAAGGGGCTCCCACTGTGTACCAACGCGTTGTTGAAGAACTGCTCCTATAGAAACGTCAGACGCGTCAGTTAGTAAAGAAAGCTGTGCCTGTGCCTGTGGATGCGCAAGAAGCGTAGCATTTGATAGCGTTGTTTTGCATTCTTCAAAAGCTTCTAGCTGTAGCTGCGACATCTGCACCGGATCTGAGCCCTTGACCTTTTCTCCACCTAACATCGAGTTAAGTGGAGCTTGACTTTTTGCAGCGTTAGGTACGAACCTTCTATAAAAATTAAGCATGCCTAAGAATCTCCGCAACTCCTTCACCGTGCGCGGAACTGGAAAGTCCTGTATTGCCTGGACTTTCGTGCTGAGAGGTTGGGTACCAGCAGCAGATACCTGGTATCCAAGGAAAGTCACCTCGGGCTGGCCCCACACACATTTCGCTGCGTTGATGAGAACACCGTATTCCTGAAGGCGTGACAGTAGCTGACGTAGGTGAAGGATATGCTGGTCTGGTGAAGAAGAATAAATTAAAATATCGTCGAGAAATCCGAAGCAGAAGTCATCAAAACCAGTAAGCACTTCATCTATAAAGCGTTGAAAGGTTTGAGCTGCATTTCTAAGGCCAAAGGTCATGTAAGGAAACTCAAATAATCCGAATGGTGTTGTTATGGCCGTCTTTGGTATGTCCGCTTCATTTACCGGTATTTGGTTATAAGCTTTTATTAAATCAATTTTTGTAAATATAGTGGAGCCAGAAAGTCGCTGTGAGAAGTCCTGGATGTGGCGTATGGGGTAGCGGTCAGGTATAGTACGGGCATTTAATGCACGGTAATCACCACACGGGCGCCACCCGTCATCCTTTTTCCTCACTAGGTGCAGAGCCGAAGACCACGGGCTTTCAGAACGCCTAGCAGTTCCATTGGCTATCATGTCATCGAACTCTTTCTTTCCGATCTTTAATCGTTCTGGATCCAAGCGCCTAGGTCTGTTTGCAACGGGCGGTCCAGAAGATGTCTTAATAAAGTGCACCGTATTATGTTTAGGTTTGTTTTGATTCACAGTACCTGCAGGGCGGGTAACCTCTGGGAACTCACGCAGCATCTGGTGAAACTCAGTCTCTCCGGTGACAGTTTTAACGGATGCCACATTATCAGGAACCCGCTGTGAGGATGCTGCTACGAAGAGTGAGGTGGTGCCATCTATGAGCCTGTGGTTGCGGCAATCTATAAGCAGATTAAAATAACTTAGAAAATCTACACCTATAATTGGCTTTGATACGTCGGCTATGGTAAATTTCCAAGTAAATGAACGGCGAAGACCCAGGTTGAGGTTAAGTTGCACTGGACCATAGGTATTAATAATACTTCCATTGGCTGCCGTTAAACTAAATTTTGTTATATTGCAGGGCGTCTTGATTGCTGACCGAGGGTAGACGCACAAATCCGAGCCTGTATCGACAAGAAATAACATTTTAGAATAACGGTCAGTAACAAAAAGACGGCCTGATGCTAGTGGGCAGTCGTAGGCCGCTAATTCGGGCTGCCTTTCGAGTTTTCCGACCTCCATGTACAAGGCTGTATGCATTTCTTTGCACGGACGCCATATGTGAAATGGTACCAACAATGCGGATGGTTTTCTGGTGGCTGACATGGCCTGGATCTGGATCTGCTTCGCCAGTTATCACTTTTAGACCGTGAATGAGAACGACCACGTACCTGCCTTCGATTATCCACTCTAGTGGACAACGAACTCACTTGTTTGGTTAATTCCGCTATTTGACCCGCCATCTCTTTCATAAGGATAGATGTACCAGTATCCACTATACTTGCTACTTGCATGGGCCCCGCCGGCGCGATTTCATTAACCATGTCCGCTAAATCCGCTAATTTGTCCAAGGGTAGGTCAGGTTGCGACGCTATAACCGTCTGTAGATTGGTCGGTAACCGATTCGACCACAATGTCCTCAGGAAGTCTTCTGGTACTGATGGTCCTGCTAGATGCCGTAAATGACGTAAGAACTGTGATGGTTTTCGGTCACCTAGCTCCTCATGCATCAGCAATTGTTTAACCTTCCTTTCCCGCGAGGCTGACAACCGCTTGATAAGCTCCGTCTTCAATTTTTCGTATTTATTCACAATTGGCGGGTTGGTGATAATATCTTTGACCTCGGTGGCGTAGCGGTGCTCGAGCGCGGACACGACTTGGTAATATTTGGTTAGGTCCACTGTAACGTTCGCCAACGCGAACTGGCACTCCATCTGAGCGAACCACATCTCCGGGTCATCCGGCCAAAATGGTGGTGGACGGACGCCTACACGCGAAGTTTCAGCAGTCGCACGATCCTCCTTAGACATTTCAGTGTCGGGCATTGTCGGGGTCACCAATATGTAGGTATTAGTCCACCAAATAAAAGTCTTTACGTACACCAGAACGTATATTAGCAATAAGTATCAAGAATAGGACGGTTACAGAGAGAGAAACACGTTAACACTACAGGAAGGAAGATAGAAAGACGGAAGAACGTTTAACAAGATATGAGAAAGCTAAACTGATAGAATTAGGAAGAAAACAGAATACTTTTAGTTTTACGGGCGCACGACGTTAAACAGTTTTAGAACAAGCGAGCGCGCGAGTGCCTTGCGCAGCGGCGAACAATAGACTGGCGCGTGAGCATGTAACAAACCGAAGTTAACCGAACGGAGCGCGCGGCGCGGCGGAGACGGCCGAGTATGCACGATTGTAACTCGGGTCGCTTCGTAGTGTGGCGGCGATGCCGCTACAGTAGTTTCGTATGAAGAAGAATGAGCAAGAAACTCCCCCGTTACTCTCTTAAAAATGTTTTACAATATTTGGTATTCAATGTAATTATAAAAACATAATTATGTGTACATCACAGTAGGTAACACACTAGTACAAAATGTTAATATATAAAATGACGACTATACTTTTTATTTACCAGTTACAGTACAAACTTCAGCAAAAGAGGTCAAACACTTCTTTACCTACTTTATTTGCATTAACAAATTTTAATCTGTTTTTACTTCTGGAAATTATTTATGTGGAGGTGAAAAATATATGTGCTATAATAATAACTTTTACTTGTAATTTTTTTAATTAAATGTACGTAAGTAATTTATGCAAAATGTTCGGAGTTCGAATATTGAGGAGTAGAGACAGTTTAATGCTGAGCAAAAGTGTGAAAATTAATAATATTCGAGGATATTCCAGTTTGTCTAGGTAAGTGAACTCAGTCCTCAACAATTTAGGGATTTTATAAAGAAACAACTTGTTTTGGTCGATGTTATTTTCGGTCCAACTTCCTTTTCGGATTTGTACTTTATCCCAGGATACACAATACCCGGAGAAACGTACTCATAGGTTTTCTAATGCATGCATAATGTTTTGATTCGGTAATTTTCATTGATATTATTTGTATAATATATAAAAAGAATAACGTTCTGTTTTTCTAATTCAAAAGTCAAATGCATGACCATGAAAAGTCATAATGTACTCGTACCTAACAAATAAATATGATTTATGTAGTATTTGTCTAAATATACATAAATAAGATTGAATTGATGTCTCCAATGCCTTTAACGCCGTCAGTCATGATAATCTCCTCTCTATTCTCTTATCTTACGAGTTTCACGCGAGGACCTTTTTTTTTTTTTGAGCTTGGGCAATTATCAAATAACTTCTCCGAGGGCGTGTCAGACTCTTACTTACTAAAACCCACCCGTGTTCCTTCAGTTGCCTGTACGTTGCCAGGGGCCAAAGTATCCCTTTCGGATTTTCCAGCGACCGCGGCAGGCATCGGTCCTACAGGACCCCTTCCGTTGTGCTGACATCTCTTTGAGGCGCGCGTGGAACACTACGCGCCGTTGACCTGGGCCTGATCCTTATCGGATGGCGAGCTACCCATTGCTCATCGTTCGCAAACCCGCGCCTACGGAGGCCGGGAATCGGCCTGCGATTCCCGACGCCCAGGGCGTCTCCTGCGGCGGCTAGGGGCGTGAGGGCGCGACATTTGCCTCTCCCTCACGCGCTCCGTCTCCTCCTTCGCGAGCATTAGTGCTTCGCAGAAGGAGGTGATGGCTTCCCACGCCCTCTCGCTCCATACCATGGCCTGGACCAAGGCTGGACGCGAGAGATCACTGCGATCACCTCCACAAGGACACGGCGGTGCCCCGCCCAAGCCGGATCACCCGAGGCCCTGTAATGATTCTCTTCTTATCTTTGGGGACGTCAGCAGTCAGTTTACGTTGATGAGAGCTCTTCGATTTGGCGTGACCTAGATGCTGGTGTTCCACATGCCTTGTGGAACACCAGCATCTAGGTCGCGCCAAATCCCACCCGCCGCCCCCTTCTTATCTTATGTGTCACTTCCAATATAATATGTTCTTCACACGCTAAGAATCTGCGTTCTTCCAACAATCTTCTTCTACTTTGTCCTTGTCATAATGTTGACTTTGTTAATTTTTCCTTTCATAATCAGTCCATTCTTATCTGGAATGCGCTTCCTCTTGATATCAGGATGGACATCAGTCGGTATGCATTTAAGCGGAAATTGTAGAGTTATTTTCAAAACAAATAGCGTAGAGTCATCTCAATTACCTCTTTTCCTTCGACTTTGTATCCTATAAATGTATATATGTGTATTATAAGTTTATAACCTATTTATGTACTTGTGTGCCTATTTTATGTCTATTGCATTTTGTTATCTTTTTACTTATTTTTTATTATTATTATCTCCTCTCATTCAGAGCACCTGCCATCTAATCTCTTCACCACCCTTGGTTGACTGGTAGAGAATGCCTGAGGCATTAAGTCCGCCTTTGTACCTCATCATGTGCGAGATTTTTAAATAAATAAATAAATTATGTGAATGAATATTTCATTGAAGAATAGAGAGAAAATGAATTGTAATTTTATGGAAATCTATGTTTTTAAGTACATTAAGTTGGGGACTCGGGGTCTCTAGTTAAGATGGGTTTACCTCAAGGATCAGTTCATGGCCCTTTCCTATTTCTAATTTATATTAATGGCCTTCCTTACATGATGGCTTACTCATCAGATAGAATTCTATTCGCTGATGATACTTCTTTTATTTTTTAAATAGATAGAAAAGATACGAATGTCTTACATGTCAACGATAGTCTGGCAGTTCTTTCGAAATGGTTCGCAGCTAATAATCTGTTACTTAATGCATCCAAACTAAATGTCTTAAGTTCTTATTATCAAATGTACCTCAAGTAAGTCTTAATTTAAAACTTTATGGCAAGAAACTAGATGCTATTATGGAAACTGTATTTCTAGGAATTACTCTAGTTTCGAGATTGCAATGGGGCGCTCACATTAAAGCTCTTTCAGGTAGATTAAGTTCAGCTGCATATGCTGTAAGATAAATAAGGCTGTTGACTGATACAGCCACAGACTTTGCTTATTTCCACAGTATTATGTCTTATGGCGTTCTGCTGTGGGGATCGGCAGTTCACGTAGATTCAATTTTCATTTTACAAAACACGGCATATCGCGCGATCTATAAAATGGGTGCTCGTGAGCCCCTTAGAAATAAATTGAAAGAAATTTATATACTAAGTCAGACTCTCAAAAAAAAAAAAAATAACATCAAAAGTCATTTATTCAAACTAGGCTAACACTTTTGGAACGTAAAAGTGCTGATACTTTTGGAACGTCAAAATTACATAAGATAGTCCCTCAAAAACGCCCACCCTTCACCACTTATTAGTGCTTAGGCTGGGAAGAAGAAATGGCGCAACAAACTCCCCAGCAGCACAGCTGTCTGTTCAGTTGGAAAAACTTGATTCTATATAATAGTACTTACGCAAAAATAATTTACATTACCACAAATTGCAATTATAAAACAAAAACATTGCAATGAGTCGATTATGACAATAATAAATGAAATAAAATTAAAATAAACTGACTTATACAGTCAAATAAAATAAACTAAACAATAATAAGAGCTCATTTATAGTATAAAGTGTCATGTATCGTTGATTCTATAACACTGTTTGATGTTTGGGGGGGAGCAAATTGGACTAGCTTAATTATTCCCAAGCCTTTTTGTCGTCTAAGTAATCTTTAACTTTATAGAAACCTTATGACATAGTTTCTGTTTAATAAATGATTTAAATTTAATGAGATTCCGTTCTTTAACATAGCCTGGGAGTTTTTTGTAAGAACGTATACTTTGGCACTTAAATGAATTCCTATTTTTTTGGAGTCCTATTCCTTGGCACAATCAATAAATCTTTGTTTCTAGTATTTATGCTATGAATGTCGCTGTGATAGGGGTACATATTTGAACGGCGTAAATTAAAATACCTACGGGTAAAATATCACTGTTCAAAACATCGAAAATGTTAATAACGATTGTATCGAAATATCGAAAATTGATATATTATACCTAAGCTTAAAATGTCTAAGATGTCAACACTTAATACACCTAAGTTCATTATATTTACGTTAAAAACACCTACTCGTTAAAATATCGAACAAATTTTGTTTCTGTCACGGCTCCGGCGCTGCGGGGTTTGGGCAGCCCCACGCGACCTTATCGTCGCAGATTGTTTTAACGCTCACCACCGCGGCGACCCTTCAAACCACCTGTTCCTCAGCTCGCGGGACGCTCCACCCCTCCGCGCCTACGCGGGCTTAAATTACACTAGGGACAGGGCAGACAAGACTGCGTGAAGTCGGTTTTGCAGCGATTTTTTTCTGTCACAAACTTTTGTAGCACACATAGCATACGGTTGACTTTTTATGACACTATTTTAATTTAATATTGAAAATGCTACCAAGTAACCGGCTATATACCTATTTGAAACCAAATAATATTCCGTAAAATGTTGTTTCGGTGTGGTGAAAATATGGCAAATAAATCTTGGAAAATGAAAAAAATTGAAAAGAGGCTTCGGCCAATAGCAAAAAGTTATTAAGTAAATCGGCGAATTATAGTTCGGTAAAAAAGTACCAACACATGATACTCATTCATCATTTTGAACTGGGTGAAATAGGTTAGGTTAGAACTGTGACCAACCGCGCGTGAGCCGAGCGAGCGAAGAGAGCGGTGCCGCGGCAGCGGCCGGCGAACGCTACGTCCAATTTGCTCGCAGATATTATTTCACCATTTTCTAATTATCCGGGTTTTCGCAATATCCGAATGATCAAATTACCCTGTGACATACATAATGAATAAATATCGATATTTAGGACATTCGATACTCTGTAGTTTCGATATTCAGGTATTTCTATGTCACTTTTGTAGATAATTAGATTTTAGATATATTGGACGTAGGTTATCTAACTATTCGACATTATAAAATTACGTTATTGTTTTCGATGTTTCGAACATTGACATTTTACCCGTAGGTATTTTAATTTTTGACGTTCAGATATGTACCCGAATATTAATTTATATTATATTTACATAAATCAGGTTCTGATCTACATATTGAGAAATCAATAATAATTATTCGGAGAAAAACAATTTATATAAATGAATAGATAGACAGAATTATAATACATACGTACATACAAAAGTACTTATATAAAAATAATCTAAAATATTTAAGTACATTTTTACAGATAAAATAATACATAAATAATAGATAAGGGAAATATTAGTATCTTATTTGCCATCTATGAGATGGCAAATAAGATACTAATATTTCCCTTATTTGACTTTGAATAAATGTAAGTTAAAACTTGTTCCCATAATAACAACTTAACGATCTCCTTAAACAGCTATCTAATTACGCAACACATTTTCGATTTACAATTGAGTCAAATTTGTTTCGATTTGAATACAATTGCATTCAATTTATAATTTTCGAATTACGTAACTCTAAAATCTGCGTTGTCAACTGCACTCTGTTTCAAACGCTAAAGAGTGAACGATACTCGTCTAAAAAGGCTATTAGTGGAATTACGTAATCATTTTGACAGTTGAAAATTTGTTTCAAATCAACGAGAAATTGCTTTCAGCTATCAATCTAAAGAGAAGGCACCCTACTGGTCGCATTCGATTTTCTTTGCAATATTTTTGGGATTTACTCGTATAATCTCCTTACTTATTACAAAATTATGTAAGTGAACGTCGTCTTCATAAATTGTGAATGTGTTTTTGTGTAAAACCTCAATGATAGATCAGTAAAATACCGAAGCAACGAGGTCGGTTTTTAATAATAATTGTGAAAGTTTTCTTCTGTTACAAGTGCTTACAACCTAAACTAAAGATATATATTATGATATTTCAGAAACGAGGTATTTTGGTGGCATTTTAAAGGAAAGACAAATTCGTACCTCGTACCGTATCAAACTTATCATAAGCCACAAGCTTAGCAACCCAGTCGGGCTTGTACTTCATTGGAAAAGCAAATTTATTACAGGAAGAACAAATATTATAATATAGTTTGAAGCATTTTATGTCAATGGATTCTGTAAGGACATCGGTGAACATACTCACCACACCATAAATAGATCTATTTCCACATCATTGTCTGTATTATGGTACCTACTTAATATCAATATTATTTTCTTTCTTAGTGTTGAACATTGATTGTGTGTTTAGCATAGCAACAATTTTACACACAATCTTATTGTTTGTTGGTAAATACGAAATGCACCATCAAACGTAAACTTACCATACATTTAAATAAAGTCAATTGTAGGCACCTAATTGTTGTTTATAGCAGAATATTGCTGTTCTATAAAGTAGATAGATTGTGCATGTAAGTGTTTAAGGGAGAGGCCTATTAGACTTTGTGGATGGATGTAATGGTTCATGGAATATCAATCTAATGAGGATTTACTTAATTTTTTTTTTTTATATTTCAGGTGTCAGGCTCAACTATATTATTCAGGAAAAAATTTAACTCTCATGAGCGCTTACAGCAAGAATTAGCAAGCAGTACATACTTATTCCATGATGACTGCCACAGGACATTAGATTCCAAATTCCACTAATCCTTACAGTAGTGTCCAAATATTTCATAATAATGTGAAGATATAATAAAAGTCGTTTTTGATTACCATAATTTATTTCTCTCTATTTACTGTTACCTAATAAATGACAGTTAATTTAGGCAAATAGGTACCTACCTCTAAATAGTATCAATAAAATAATCAATTGGCTGTGTTTATAAAAGGCATAGTATTCAATTCTTAAATATTTCATTATAAGTTATTTTTATTTGCACCTTTATAGGTACAAATAAAAATTACAAGTACAGGTTCAAAATAAAAACACTTTATTAAAGTTTACACTGTTATCAATTAACAAAATAGTAACACATATTTATATTGCTGTTGTACAAGACAGAACAGTAAAAAAAAAGAAGATTATCTTTCATTAACAATCTTCAGTTTTTACTTTAGTTCTTGAGAAGCTTGAAAACTGAAGTAGCAGAGCAACGGGGCAACGCAGCATGGGCGACATCCTTCATGCTGCCCTCATGTCTTCATAGGTGAAACGCCCCAGGAACTCTATAGTTTTAAAACAAAATCTTATTATTTTTTGCTCAAATAAAGTACCTACTTAGAAATTATGTGGCAAAGTAAAGTAGGCTCAACTAGGTTTTCATTAGCCCATGGCTGGACAAAACCCATCAGCCTAGTCATTGGTGCTGGTTGTATAATTTCATCTTTATTTAGGGCTGATATTTCAGTCTCCAGATATTTTATAATACTGAATTATAATATTAAACATTAGTTAGGTACACACAAAATATATGTTGTGTCTATGTACTAAGTTCAGCCAAGGAAATATATTCAAAGTTTTATTTATTATGTGACTTGCTACGCTTTATTCTTAACTATGTGTCAAAAAGCTTACCTTCAATGATTAATACAGAAGATTGGATATTCAATCCATGTTTGAACAACAAGATTGATGTTGGGTTGCGTTCCCTTCTTGTATTTTCAGCTCTAGCACGGTCTGTGAAAATATTATAAATATGTTTTGTAGTTAGTTGTTATTTGGCTAGTGTAGTTAGTTATTATTTGGCTAGTTGTAATTGTTTATTTCAGCATCTACTTATGTACATAAATATCAATTAACAATTTCAGTTAAGACTGAGGTTGACGGACATAGTAACTATATTTAACCACAATAAAAAGTTAGATGCTTGTGTCTACACAACAAAAGAATGATTGTCCATAGGTAGATTGACCAATAATGTACCTACAGCTACAATAATGTAATGAGATACAAAGGTACTCTCTTACACACGTTATTCCTATTTATATTGGCTTACTTACTTGTAGTGATAATATCGACTTAGTTACTTTTCGCTATTGAGCAAAACAGCCTAAGTAAGTCTTAGTGCAGCCAGTAGAAAACGAAAACAGAGCACGCAGTGTCTTGAACGAGAGAATTTTCCAAAGTTTTTCCGACTTCCACAAGCCACAAGAAAAATGTTCCAAAACTGCTTAGCATAGGCCCATGTTTCTGTAAGAGAATAGTAAATATAATCTTGTATGTTGAAAAATATAAAACATTAAAGGCAAAACAATGCTTATCAAAAATATTACCGAAAACTAAAATGTAAACAAAGTCATCGCCAATTCGCCATGTTAGATATCGTATTCTCCACAGACTTCAAAGAATGATCATTCCAGCTTCCAGCGCAGATTATTTTCGATGTTTAATATGTGTTATATGCCTTTCTTGTTCTTTTCTCTACAAACTGATAAAGTTAGAGCAGTAAAGACAGGCAATATTCTGCAATAAATTCGACTCTGAACACCTCACAATAAGTCGGCAGATCGTTCAAGAGGTTATTCAACTTTTACTCAGTGCTGCCAATTTTTTTCCCTGAGTCCGGTATAGACATGCGTCAGATACATCAAAACGAATTTAAAATCAGATTTCAGTCAGAAATCGAATCGTATCGATTATCCGAACTAGACAAACCAATTTCACAAAACCAACCACGGCAATAGTAGCTTTGCGTAAGTACGTATTTGTTTATGTTTGAATAGTTTTTAATGATGCACTTACAACCGAATAATATTACTAAAGACGATTGAAACTGCGAGCTGGAGCCACTCCTGAAACCGATTTCTAAAAACGGATTTTGAAAGCGATTTTAAAATCTGAAATAGGATATTTAACCGTTTGGTTAAAAACTTTATTCGATTAATAAAATAAGATTTGACATTTGAATAAACCTTTTTTACAGTCCGTTCAACCGATTTTAACTTCTATTGATTTGGTGGCATGACAAACGGCAACCGCAGTATAATTATTGAAATTTTAGTGAAGATGTTTGTTTTCAAACCGCTTAACGGCAGATTTTTTTATCCCGTAAGTACGTTCCCGTCTGCCGTGAGATATGTTTTTTGAAATGACGTTGTTTTTCGATCTCTACTCGGGCGGAGCCTCTGTGTGACTTCAATATATTCGTCATGCTGTGTCAGTCTTTCCAAATCAGCGTTCGAATCCGCAGTGGTTTCGGCATTTGAAAGAAATAAATCGAAAAATCACTGACACAGGTTTTAAACAAACAATAAAATATGCCATTATCGTGTTATTTAAATATTTTCTCGAGTCAAAGTTTTAGTTTGATTGTATTGTTTTCTACAAATTGAATTAAACTAACCATTAGACACAACCACCGGCCACTGAAAGCAAAATTTCTCCGCCAGTAGGGGTGTCCAAATCCCCAGGTTTAGTGGAAATCCCACTAAGTTGACAACACTGCTTTTCTACGATTTTGTCATTGGCTACAGATAACAAAAACGTGAAAAGAAAAACGTTTTGTTACGTATTTCAATTATGGTAGTTTTTGGTAGAAAGTGTTTTAAAAATTGGTTTTTAATTTTTCGGCAATCATTGTACATTTTCATTTATAAGCACTAGTAGAGTATCAGTTGTAATATAAAAAAAAAAATATATAGCACAATAATTTGGAAATTAATCATTCCTACATGGTGTAACAAAACACATCATCCAAATAAATTATAGCCAATTGATTAGAACATCCCTATCCAATTACGGTCGACTGATATAAAATGTGTAGCGTAATTCGAATTTGGGCAGACTTTTAAAACTGGACTTGCTTTCGATTCAGAATTGTAAACAGAAATAAAATGTGTTGCGTAATTAGACTGCAGGGCTTCCTCTCTCCTACCCTTTTGCTGTGCCCTACAGGGTCCATAATGATCTAAATTATATAGTTATCACCTAAGTACACATTATGGTAAAGCAATAAAGATATTGAGTATTGAGACGCGACTGTCATTGTGTTTATTTATTTAAATTTATCCCTCAATGAATGCCTTCTCTTTATATGTTAGAAATTATTCTGTATGTTCGCAAAAACTTTGCGACTTTTCAAAATAAGAAGCGATTTCCATAATATAAATAAAAGTAGTAAACATGGAATTGTGATACCGTTTAGATAAACTAAAACATTCAAGTCATTTCTTATAAATAGTATCCATTTTTGTAACAAGTTGCCAAAGTCGGTTACAGAACTTAGCGATGGAAAGTTCAAAACCCACATCAAATGTGTCCTTGTCACAAAAGCATATCTCGTATAAGATTAAATCAAATCAAATCAAATTATTTATTTTTGCAGAAAACACTGTTACAATGGTGTTATTAGATGTACATGTTTCAAGTGATTCTACCGTAAGGCATGCAAAATGTCCTTCCGCCTGACGCAGGTCCTCACCGGACACGGCGGTTTCGGGAGGTTCCTGTTCCGAATAAGGCGGGAGGAAACGCCCGGGTGTCACCACTGTGTGGATCGCCCGGAGGACATGGTGGAGCATACGGTGGAGGTCTGCCCTGCTTGGGCGGAGCACCGCCGTGTCCTCACGGAGGCGATCGGCGGCGGCGATCTCTCGCGTTCGGCCCTGGTTCAGGCCATTGTCCGGAGCGAGAGTGCATGGGAAGCCGTAACTTCCTTCTGCGAAGCAGTAATGCTCGCGAAGGAGGAGGCGGAGTGCGCGAGGGAAATGCAAGATGCTCGCCCTCGCGCCCCTAGTCGCCGCAGGAGACGCCCCGGGTGTCGGGAGTCGCGAGCCGACTTCCGGCTACCGTAGGCGCGGGCTTGCGGACGGTGAGCAATGGGTAGCTCGCCGTCCGATTAGGACCAGGCCCGGGTCGACGGCGCGTTGTGTTCCACGCGCGCCTCAAAGAGATGTCAGCACAAACTGACGGGGTCTGTAAGGGCCAATGCCTGCCAGGGTTGCGAGTTTGTCCGAAAGGGGTATCGCAGCCCCCGCACACAGGCAACGGAAGGAACATGGGTGGGTTTTAGTCAGTAAAAGTCTGACACGCCCTCTCGCTCCACCCAGAGCGGGAGAAGTCATTTGATGATTTCCCATCCTCAAAAAAATCATGGTCAAGATTGACATAGAAACATGAATATAAAATTACATAAAATATTTTAGATAATTATTAAATTAATGGAATGTCTTTCTTAAAGATATATTAATACAGATTAATTATTTATTTATTAATAAATTATTTCAATGTCATTCCTACAATTATTACAATACATTAACAGATAAAATATTTAAAAATACATGCATAATTATTGTTCTATTACTTGATGTCACTGTGTGGTCTTGAGTTTGGAAAAATTGTCGTTTAGGTAGTCATCAAGTTATAGTAACAGTAGTTTATTGTAAATTACAGGAGCCATGCGAAACACACTTTTGTGCATTAAAGTGGTATAGGTTCAGTGCACATAGAGGCGAAATGCGTCACGTTGTTGCCTATTATTGACTTCTGAGGCCAATGCAAGTAAGTTATGATTGACCCTAACAAACATTGAGACCTCATAAATATATAGGCTTGGGAAAGTTAAAATTTTGTACTCCTGGAAAAACGGTTAACAGGTTTCAATTATTTGAAGCCCAAACATAGCCCTTATGCACTGTTTTTGTGCTTTAAAAATTGAATCAATGTTAGTCGAATTTCCCCAGAAAATTACACCATACCTCAGGACAGGAGCAACTAAACCATGATATGCCGTTAACAAAGTATTGATATTTGAGATCTGTTTTAATTCATGAAGCGCATATACAGATTTATTAATGCTTTTGCGTAATGTTTCAATCTGGGATTTCCATTTTAATTTGTTATCCACAGTAAGACCAAGAAATTTAGTTGATTCCACTTCAGATACAAGTTCACCTTTATAGTTAATTTCAGGCATATTTGCATTCACACGCTGTTTAAAGGGGATTATTTTAGTTTTTCCTATGTTTGCTTTCAGATTATTAATGTCTAGCCATTTAATGATTGCATATATTTTTAAAGACTACGTTGAAGAGAAGGAAGTTAGGCAATAATTCCTTCTGCACATGTGGCTTCCCTGGTACCTGATTAACGGCATAACTACCTAAATGTATAACAGCTCCCAAATTAAGATGATTATTTTATTTTACCTATTTTTTAACATACTTCCTTGACATATTCTTTTCATTATTTAACATTATATACTTGTAATATTCTATATTTTTTATTAAATTTGATTTGTTACTGCTGTAATGGCGGTTTAAACAGGATGCCTACCACGAGCTCTTAGCGCGATCCATTTTAGGACCTAAACTGAACTGTTCTTCTAATTCGTACCATGACGTCAGTTTAACGATTCAATTTAGGCCATGCCATCTGACAGCGATTGTCCCAAACTGAGTCGCAAGTTTTGGTTTCTGGTACCATGACGTTCCTTTACCAGCTCAGCTGAAACGCTCAACTGTCAAAATAAGCGATTCAATAAAAGTTACTATTTCTCTAACATAAACTGAAACGTTTGGTGAATTATTGATGAAAATAAAGTTTTTTAGTGCTATTTTCGTGGAATTTTACAAAAACCAATGTAAGTGTGCTTTAATCTTTCTTATAAAGTCTAAAATACCTATTTTACATGCCTTTTTTAACCGCATTTGTTTTTCTCTAACAGATGTCTGATGAGCTACTTTTATTTGAGTTTTTTTGAGGAAGATGCTGCCTCAAACTATGCCCAAAAACGTAAGAGGCTCTTGTTACACGGCCAGTTGGACCCCTTCAATAATTTTGAGGATGCCGAATTCATTAGGCGCTACAGGCTATCCAAAGAATAAGTGCTCGATTTGTGCGCTGAGTTGAGCCCAATGTTCAAAGAGCCTGGCAAGTCAACGGATTTATCGTTAGAGAACAAGGTAGATAACCTAACATAACTTCTTATCTCTTTAGTTTACTTAATTCTATGTTTTTGTTGGTGAGAAAAGCTTTGAGAAAACTACTTATATCCAATTTTTACAACTATAAGGTTTATTAACATACCATCATAATAAGTGTACCTATAATAATATTGTTGTAATATTGTTTTAAGGTTTTGACTGCATTATCATTTTATGCCACAGGGTCTTATCAAAGACCAATTGGAGACATAGGTGGTCATTCCGTGGCACAACAAACAGTGTCATCAGCATTGTCTCAAATAAACCACGGCATTAAATTCTCCCCAAATGAGGAATAAATACATTGTTTTCTCCCAAGGACATTAGAGGAAAGGAATTCCATGAGAAAAGAGTAAGTAAAACAATAATTTTGGGTTGATATTGTCTCGGCATGAAGAATAATAAAGTGAAACCTAAAGCTGCTTCCACTTCCACCACTTCACACTCTATACATCCCAATGCAGGGCACAAGGTCTTCTCCATGAATCACATTAAATGTAACAAACCCGAACAGAATATTGGAAATTATTCATGAACATGATGTAATATAAATAATTGTTAAATAAAAAGGTTCCTTTTCAATTACATTGTTTGAACCACACACTTTTGAACCACAGTTAAATACTAACAAAGTTTTGTTTTAATCCTTAAAGTAAACAATTTAATTACTAGCTAGCTGATGCCCCGCACTGGACAAATATTTTGTTTACTAGTTATTAATTAGAAATTATAAGTAGGTATTAAGTATCACAGTCTAATACAAATTTTCAGGTTAACAATCATCTTTGGCTATTACTTACTTATTATTACTATTACTTACTGATTATTTAAATTCTCACATTAATTATCAACAATAAGTAAAAAGATAGAGAGTGCAATTAGGTAACTTTAATTCTAAAATAAAGATATACATTTAAGTACGTAATTGCTGTCAATATTAAGAAAGCAGATCACAATCCATATCTTTTTTTCTGTTTATGTATATCTTCAAGGGAAGGGATGGTTCCCTTGCAATAATATAATCTCTTGATTTTATCTCTATTGGTGTTGTAGGTACTTACTATACATTTTTGGCTCAATTCCTTGGGATGTGACTGGTTGACTCACTCGACCAAGGAATTAAGCCAAAAATATGTACTTTTTACTTTAGCAAAATAATTTTTGTGGTTGTCTATTAAAATTACCAATTATTCTAGGTTTTATCAACAATTTAGAATCCCAGGAGTTTTGGGTTGCATCGACTGCACGCAAATCGTCATCATAAGACCCAATGAGCATGAAGAAAGATATTTTTGTAGAAAACACTATCATTCCTTAAATGTTCAACTGGTAATTAAACTTTAACAGTACATTAATATTTTACGATAATACGAGTATAACAGTTTAAACTTAGTAATTATGGAACTACGATTAAATAAGGAACATAACTATGACTGTGCAACTCAAAGTTAAGACTTTGGTACATTCATTAATTTGTATGTGTTCTTTTTTGTTGTTGTTAGATATGTGATGCTAATATGTACATCACAAGTTTAGTGTTGATGCCAGCTACGGTGGATCTTCGCATGACTCTTTCATCTGGAATCAACATCCAATTAAGGCTTATTTAGAGACACTTGATGAACCAACTTGACTTCTTGGTAAGAAAAAATATTTCTTCAATATAGGAATTATATTATAGGAGCATCTCTACAGTCTACATCAAACTACTACAGTGTGGTTTGGTAAGAGATATTTCTACATGTAGTGCAGTCAAGTGTATGTAATATACTTCAGTTAAGGTGGTTCCAATGTGGTAGCCCGCGAAATTCAAATTTCTTGCATTTTTTTGCAATTGGCAGGCCATTGTCAGTATCAAAATTTGAATTTCGTGGGTTAGCACAGAGGAACGACCTTATATAAAATAATTAATGTACATGATCAAAATTAGTACACCTGTTTTTTTTACTTATAAGTAAATATGTGAAATACTTCTTTACAGGTGATTCTGGATATCCACTAAGACCATATAATATGATGACACTAATATTAGATGCTCCACCAGCTACACCTGAGAGACATTATACAGATATGCATATCCGGGCCACAAATATTGTTGAGAGGACAATTGGGCTTCTTAAAGCACGTTTCCGCTGTCTGTTAGTGCATCGAGTCTTACATTAGAAGCGAGAAGTTGCAGCCTTTATTGTAAATGCCTGTGTCATTTTACACAACATTTGCAATCGGGCTCAACTTCCGGTGCCAGAACTGACAGATGCAGAGGTTCACCAAGAAGCCCAAATGCAATATAACTTTATTGATGTTGGCGATGGCAGCCAACATAATCTACAGTAAGGCACGTCCACAAGAGCTAGGCTTGTTCATCGGCTGTGGGCAGCCCGGGAAGCCTGAAAAATAAAGTTTTTATAATGTATTTTAAGCTGTTGTTTCATTTTGTACATTGTAGTGTGTCTATACTTAGAACAAATGCTGAGCACTGCCAGTCATTGTGGCAATATTGTCATAATTTTTTGGGAATGTCATAAACTGGTTTAGTTATTTTTATTTCAGGAGTGATGTTAAATTGTATTTTGAAATAGAAACTTATGTTCTTACCTAGTATTTAATATGCCTTTTATTTCTCTGAGTTCGAGTTTTATTTTTCTGCCGCTGACGCGCGACGCGGGGTACGGCGCGGAGTAGACAAGGCGCGTGGCGCCACTACCGGGGCTGATGATGGGGGTGGGGTCTGGGCTAGCGGAGGGGGCGGGGTCTGGGCTAGCGGGGGGGCGGGGTCGTTGCTAGCGCTGGCGCAGGTGGTGTATACGCCGCCGCTGTCGGCTCAGGAGGAATCACTAATACATCTAATACTGACTCCATGTTCAAGTGATGAGCCAGTATGCTTTCAGATTGCTCACTATGAGCAGATAATAGTGGAGTGCTCCCTGCCTCAGTCCGATCTTCTATTGTCTGTAATAATTGAAAGATGTTAAGCAATGTCTATCAGATAGGTACTGTATAGTGCATTTGTGTGCATAAAGTTTAGTACACATACTTACAATATTAAATGATGGTTCCACTCTAACTTCAGGAAGACCCGCCCCAAAATCCTCACCCAATATATGGAGAAATTTTAAATCTAAATCGGACAATCTTCCTTCGTTAGATGGCCCACCTCCAGTTCTGTGCAGAGAGGCTCGTGCACTGGCGACTTTAAATTTTAGCTTGCTTTTATAGTCATTCCAGTACTGAACAAAATTGCATAAGTTAGTAAATGTATTTAACAATAATGTAAACCAATTTCAGTTGCGTAATACATATGAAATTTACTTACCTTACACCAGCCCTTCGAATCCTTTTCTGCACCATCACCCTAAGTTGTCAGCCGCGATTTGCCACATCCTTTTAGAAAATTCTCGGGCCTGGGAAGATTTGTTGTAACCATTTGCGAGAGCTCTATTTTCATTTAAAATCTCCCATAAGGTCTCGAGCTGCTTAAAAGTTACTCTCCTTTTTCGACTAGAATGCAACAAAAAAAGCACTTTAAATTCTTATCACAAAGACCTATGTGGCTTCTCGAGGCAAGTTGTACATTTATGTGTGAATTAAAAAAAAAAAAAATATTTATTCACTTTCATAATAGATTTCTCTATGACTTCTCGAAGGAATTATTTAGTTTCAGTAACAAATTATAAAATGTTTAGTACTTACGACATTCCTTGAAAATAATGAACTATTTCAAAAATAAGTTTTTTTTTTTTCAAAACTACACTTTAATTTTCCCACCGTAATGACAACCACAGAGTACAATATTTTTTCTGACACTGACAGTGACGTGACAACTCACACAACTATTTTCACTCTGGTACGTTCGTAACAGAAACATAAATTGTTTTATTACGTCGAAATAATATTTTTTTTTTCGTATACTTAATAAATAGCAAAAGGTAAATAAATATCTACTTTGACTAGGAATTATTTTAACAATAGTTACTGTATTATTGTAGAATCTTAAAAAAACTGTTGAGTGTCTGTTTTACTTTAAACATAAGATACTGAGTTAAGAACAAATAAAATGTTAGGTACTTGCTTCTGAACGTGTCTGACACTAAATGTGCGCGAATCAAACTTATTTGATAATAATAGCGTTGTCACTTTTTCACCAAAAACGTTTCAAACGCGGTTCAGCCACAAATTGCGATCTTTCATTCACTTAACAATCCAAATGCCGCTGAGCGTATTGGACGTCATGGTACGACTTTGAAGCGATGCAGTTTAAGAACCTAAACTGAAATGCCTTGCTTTTGAATCGTTTTTAATTAGATCATGGTAGGCATCCAGGTCTTTATTTTATATTTTTTTTATTTATCCTTTTTATAGATTATTTTCTTTTAGATTTTGTGAATGTGCCATGAGAACGTTGTAGGCTAGACCTGTGGACCATTTTCTATTTTGCTAACTGACTGGTACTTGTTGATAGGCCTCTATTGTCCTCTCATACCTATTAACACTGTAATTTGAAAACATTGTACAAACCATTTATTTTTAAAAGAGAAACCGTGGAGTTTCTTGCCGGCTCATCTCCATAGGAAACGACCATTTGGAACCGTGCACCTAACTTCTGACGTTTCATAAATGCCCTTGGTTTATGTGAAATAAAATATTTTGAATTTTGAGTAATGCTATTATTACTCAGTAAAGTTTGTATCTTTTTAAATAGGTTTTATTACTTTGTACCTACCATAATTTTTATTTGTTTATATTTTTATATTTAAAAAATGTTACAATAGTATCCGATAATTGCCGATCTGTTTTGTGTTTGTAACCACAATTCGATGTACAAACAGTTTTTTTGTCGTGACATTCTTCTATTATTTCAGTGGGAACCCAATGAATACCAATATTATGTGCAGTACAACTTATCAGTCAGTTCCAGATTTTTATTCTGGGAAGTCTGTGTTTATTACTGGAGGTACTGGCTTCCTAGGAAAGGTTTGTTTTATTATCGTGTTTTAAATTTATTATAGAAAATTTTGTTAATTAGCCATTTAGTTTATAATATTGACCAAAATATTGACGTATAAAGGTGCACTTCCGAAGACGACGGTAGACCGCAAACGGCAGCGGCGTTGCAGTTTAAGCGCAAGTGACAATACTGTTGTGAAAAAAAGTGTCTTGTGTAAAGTGATAATTGTGATGAAATGAAATGCTTTTTTGGAACGAAGTTCTATAGCACTGCTTGCGCTAGGAGTAAACTTGTAGAAACCATCACGTAATGAAAAAGCATTATGTGAATTTTGTTTAAAAAAAAGTATTTTTCACCATGGGTATCGTTTTCATGGTTTTTGAAGGTGTTAAAACTGATGACGTTAAAATGAAAAACCAGGATGGCGGCTTCGAAAATGTTCATGCTTTTCGAGGATGTTAAAGTCGATAGTGAGGTCAAAATTTTGTTTTTGTTTTAAACCATACGTGAGAGGAACTTTGTTGCTAACGAGGGTCCTGCGACCACACAAGACTTTTTATTTTCTGTAACTCTTCTTTCTTCTCTTCTAAGACACTTTACCAAGTCGATATTTGGTCAATATTTAACAAATAGGTAGCGCCGGCATTTCCTAGCTGACTGATCCCTGAAACAGAATATCAAAACAAACTCGGAGGTCAACATCTCTTTTAAAGTTAAACATTATACTAATGATGAGTCTAAATATGCAATCAAGATCCACTTAAAAAATAATCTGAATGATCCTGACGTTATGAGGTTTCTTGATGCCTACATCTAGAATACCTGAATTTGGTAATGACCTATAATTACCAAATTCAGTACAATAAGTAGTAGTAGGTATGTTTGACTGGGTATTACGGTAAAGAATGCTGCATTTACACCTCTCAACAAAATCGTCTTCTAAGACACACAGGAAGAGACCTGTATAAAGCTCTGGCTAAACTGGAGTGAACCCCGCACCGGATGCGGGACGAAGGTTGCTGGCGCCGATTGTGTCAACTAACTTGTATGGCGTTGTACAAACGCGTGTCACGTGACTTTCTAATAATTGAAATCATTGACGAGCGCAGGATTCATCTCAGTGGGGTGAGGACTAAACTCTTTGGTCTTTGGGAAAACCTTAAATGACCAATATGAGGAAACACACTGAAAACGACATGCATCAATATTAAATATTATTTTCCAGGTCTACCTTGAGAAACTCTTGTATTCGTGCAACAAATTAGACAAAGTATACCTCTTGGTGCGACAGAAGAAAGGCGATAATGTCAACAAACGAATTGAAGACTTGTTTGCAAATCCAGTAAGTTTAAACACATTTTTTTTTTTTAAATAGGATTTACGATTTTTAATCATCTTCAAATATTCTTATTTTAATATATTTTTGGTCTATAAGGGCAAAACAGGAATCGCGGATGTCCGGCAATAAATTTGCTAGGCTGAAGTTGAATTAGGCGGGCAATGTGTGTAGGTTGGATTGAGACACATAAGCCAGACTCGTCATGGAGTGGGAGCCAGAAGATAGGCGTCGTTGCTGAGGGCGCAGTGCGCCAGAAACGCTGGCGTGACGACTATGAGAGATTGACTGGAGAACGCAACGTACAAGGAACTGTGGGAAGCTATGGGGATGAGAGAATTTTGCCCAATAGTGAAATCATACAGGTTCAATAGAAAGTGCAAGTACCATCATGACAAACGCAAAAACAATTACATGTTTTTACATTTTCAGTTATTTTCGAGGTTGAAGAAAAGCAATCCCGACTACTTAACACTGACTACTTACTTCCTGGAAAACCATAATATTCTCTCCAACAATCAATTTGGCTTTCGTAAGGGGAAGTCATGTGAGGACGCTTTCTCGGCCCTGATTGATGAAGTTGTTGAGACTCTTGATAAAAAGTCTAAGTGCCTCGGTTTATTCTTAGACCTATCTAAGGCATTTGACACTGTCTCTGTCCCCATCCTGCTCAAAAAATTGGAGAGAATTGGAGTTAGGGGCCCTGCACTTTCTATCTTTGCGAGTTATCTGTCTGAGCGAACGCAGTGCGTTAAAGTCACCGAGTATGTTAGTGATGAGTGTGGATTATCCTTCGGAGTGCCTCAAGGTTCTATCTTGGGGCCTACACTTTTTTTGGTTTATGTAAACAGTCTATGTGATTTAGTACTCCCAAATTGTTCCATTTACACATATGCTGATGATACGGCCCTTCTGGTCCATGCAGAAAATTGGAACGAAGCCCGAGAGAGAGCAGAATTTATTCTTGGAATTGTTATGTCTTGGCTGTCGGCGAATAGTTTAACTTTAAATGTGGATAAAACCAACTTCATCACTTTCTCTCTTAAATCTACTTTGCAACCTGATGACACAGTTTCAATTAAAGCTCATACTAATTGTAATGATTACCCAAACCAATGCTCCTGCCTTCCCCTGACAAGAAAAGCAAGTGTGAAATACCTTGGCGTAGTAATAGACAACCTCGTATCATGGAATGCTCAAATTGGGGTATTGTCTGGCAGAGTTAGGAAACTAATTGCCGTGTTTAGGGGCCTGCGGTATAGTGCTGACGCAGATACCTTACGCATGGTTTATTTCTCCCTTTGCCGGTCAATATTAACTTTTGGCATAACGGTTTGGGGCGGTGCATCGAAGACAAGTATGATACAATTAGAAAGGGCGCAGAGAGCTGTCCTCAAGGTCATGACCTTTAAACACTTTCGGCATAGTACGACTCAATTGTACAAAGAATGTCAGGTCTTGACCGTGAGGCAGCTCTTCGTGCTAAACTGTACGTTGCGCAAACATGCTTCTTTGCAGCTGGATCCCAATCGCTTGATAAAACGTAGGACCACAAACGTGTGTACCATTGAGAGGCACAGAACGAAACTTGCGGAACGTCATTTCAGAATCCTTGGTAGTCGAATATACAATTTTGTGAACAAACAATGTAACATCTATGCGTTCAATAGATTTGATTGCAAAGGTAAAGTCTATAAATGGATAATGACCCTTAGTTATGACGAGGTTGAAAACATTCTCAATACGTACATTTAACCCACACCCTTTTCAGTACCCTGTCCGACACACCCTCGAATACTCCCACCTTCCAACACAACACAACATAACATGTCATAACACAACACAACACTACATAGCACAACATAACACAACACAACACTACATAGCACAACATAACACAACAAAACACTACACATCACAACACAAAAACACACTCACAACACACACTATACAAATGGTTTTCTCTTTATTTATATTTTTTGTTTTAATTTCTGAAAAAAAAAAAAAAAAAAAAAAAAAAAAAAATATTTTCTGTCGATAGTTTTTCACAGAGAAATTCCGAATTTTTTATAATGTCTAACCAATGTTAACTTGAGAGCCCTGACACCCATAACACAAGTTGAATCTTAGCTTGGGTGTCAGAGGTGTATAACTCTGCATTAACCCATTACAATTTTTATGACAAATTTATTATGTTATGCCAAGTGGCTTAAGCAAAATTGTAAAACTGGAAATAAAGATATTATTATTATTATTATTTATTACTTAAAGAAGGTAGTCCCAGTCACCGGTGACTTATCATTACCGAACTTAGGACTGAACCCAAAAGATGAACAGACTTTGATTGAAAAGGTAGCATTGATATCACAATAGTTTCATATTACCCCTTACAAAATTACTTGTATAAGAATGCACCCATATTCTCAGTTGGCAACAACGCAAATAGGTGTCAAATATTTTGCTGTTTTGATTATTATGTCAATATTACTAAATGAATGATATATCTTTATGTTCTGTATACATATATAAAAATCAATTGCCGGGCGTTAGTCTTGCAAAAACTCAAAACTGGCTCGAACGATTCTGATGAAAATTTGGTAAAATGTAGAATAAATAAAAAATAAAAATATTAAAAAGGCCTTGCAACATATTAGCTAGTATTCAATAATAATAACTAACCAGTTATTCCCTTGGAGGTCATAATCATTATTATATATATATATATAAAATATACCCAGTTCAAGAACGTGCGAAGGTTATAACTTATAACACATCATCATTACACCAGTTCATTAATTGTAGGTGTCGGTAGTATACCACGGGGCAGCAACGGTAAGGTTTGACGAACCGTTGCCGGTAGCTATGAACATCAATTTTGAAGGCTCGCAGAGGATTCTTGAGCTCAGTCGGCGCATGAAGAATATGGAGGTAATTTATATCTACCTGTTATTGTTGAATTTGTTTCTGGGTCAATGAAAAGCTTTTTGAGAAAGACGACCAAAATTATCGTACAAATATAATATATTCAGAGCAGTGGTGACCCATTGGGAACGACCCCGACTTCGTGTCGTAGTCGTCACTTGGTGTCGTTTATTTCATTATCACGGCTCAAACGGTGAAGAACAATTCACAAAACGGTGAAGAATAACATCGTGAAAGAAAAATTCGAAGACATGTGACATCCAAAAACCTGCACTAGGATCGCGTGGTGGGTTACGGCCCCCTCCCTCTCACAGAGAGGAGCGCAGGAGTGGGAACGTTATAGGCTGATTATGTTATATTGTATTCCAAAATCTACGTACAGCTAAGCAGATGCATGAACGTAAACGAAGCAAAGGCTTAGTGGACGGTAGATTTGTTGACCATTTTCTATTTTGTTGCGTACTGGTACTTGTCGAAAGGCCTGCACTGTCCTCCGTTAACTGTTATTTGAAAATATTTTAAAAGTCAATTATTTTTAAAAGAGCAACCGTGGTGTTTCTTGCCAGCTCTAGCTTCTGACGTTTCAAAAGTGCTCATGTAGGTTTATGTGAAATAAAATATTTTGATTTTAATTTCGATTTTGAAAAGGAGTATGTAAGGATCCGTAGCAGGTGGCGTTCTGTAGTTTCTGCCTACCCCCTTGGGAAAATAGTATGAGTTTACGTAAGTTGAGTTGTAAAGGAGTCGGTCAGTTAGTCAGAAAATTGTAGCTAGTTGCTATATAGTGATTTTGCATTTAGTTGCTCATACAGTAAATCTTTTTCCGGTTCCGGTGCTCGAAACGTAAACATCGTTGTAGTGCAGTCCTCAAACTTATTGTACTTAAAAACACATTTACTGACTGTTGGACACGGTGAATAGTGAAAAACACAATTATAAGTGCTGTGGAATTGTCGAACTATTGATTCTGGTGCAATAATCGTGAAAATAAAACAAATTATAACTAAATAAGAACCAGCAACTACTGAACTGAGGTTAGAAATTTTTTCACAGAGATTAGAAACGTCATAGTTGTCACTGTCAGTCACTGTCAGGTCGACAGTGTCAGTGTCATTCATCGCATCGGTGTTGCCCACGCGAAAATTGCCATTCCTGTTAGTTATTACTCTGAGGTCTCAGAGTAATAACGAGGCCATTCTGCTTTAGTTATTACTCTGAGGGCCATTCCACCGCTGCTTTTCATTTTACGCAAAGAAGTTAAAACTCAAACATGGAAGAACAATTTCTAATTCTATTAAACAAAATGAAAATCGAAATGCAGAAACAGACGACTGAACTGAAAGAGTCTATCACTAATTCAATCATGGAGAAAATGGATGAAAAACTAAGGTCATACCAGCTAACAAGCCAACTATAGCAGAAAATAAAGATTAAAAGATAAAATTGGTAAACCTTGAGAAAGAGATGAAGTATTTGAAAAGGGAAAAGGTTTTATTATTTTCCGATTAAAAGAGCAAGAAGACGTCAAGACTAACACAAGAGATATTTAATAATAGTAGTTTATGAAACTGGTGCATAAAGAGGGGTATTAAAATACGATAGTGTGTTTAAAAACCGAGCCGGCGAGGTTTTTAATAGTATCACACGAGTGTTTTAATACCTAGTTATGTACAGTTTCATGCACTACTTTATCTAGGTCTTTATTTACGCCTAGTTTGGGTAAGCTCGGGGTATGATTCAGGGTCAGATCGGTTAAACCTACTAAATAAAAGATCAAAGTTAAAGATCAAGAAAAGAACATCCCACGAATTTCAGTTCAACTTCACGGATGAATGGCGCCTGCACCCAGCACATCACCGCGCATGCGCTAGAGTGGTGCTGCTGTCCCCCGCCAAGGCTGCCTGTCCACTGGAGCGGAGAGGAGAGGAGCGGAGTAGCGGTGTGCCAATATTAAACTACAAGAAATTAAAAAGCAAACAATGTTCAAAAATGCACGCACAGCCATAGAGCAGCACTAGACATAGAGTATGGTGGACATATTATGTTAAGATAAAGTAAAGAGAAATGGACTAAGTTAGTAACAGAATAGTATCCGAGAGATAGCAAAAGAAATAGAGGCAGATAAATCAAAAGATGGGAGATGACTTCAAGAAAATAGCTGGTCCGGTATAGCCCCGTTTAGCAAGAGACAGGAACACGTGGAAATCTTTAGAGGAGGCCTTCGTCGACAGACAAGCTGTTCCACACAAACAACCAGTTGCCGATAATTCAAATGCAAGTTAGAATTATGATTAACGGGGGGTTATCCGAATTTGCCTGTTTTAGAATCTATTATAAATAGTCAAATTAGTGTATTTAGGTCCTGAAAAAAATATATACTATAGATACATCCTTGTTAAAGGGAAATTAAAGGTTCAAAACACGATAAATTTAGGACACGGCCGGAATTTGTAGGGAGCTATGCCCTGACAAAAAATATTCATGTACATTGACATACAGTACGACATATTAAAGCTTACAGGTATGTCTTTACAATAGTTTAAGTTTTATGATAAGAGAAGAAGCGAGAGATACTATAAATAGGTTTTTTTTTAAGTGCCTAGATATTTTGAATAGCAATGATCGTTAATTCCGAGTTTTATAGACGAAACAATACAAGAAATACAATATTATCAATGGATATAAAGTTCGTTTCTTCACTAGCTGACACGACATTCATTCATATCAGTGTGTTCCATACATTTTCATAGAATTACGCGTCAAGTCAGCTAGTGAAAAAGAGCCATAAATCTAAATACCAAGTAAAACTTATTGATTATCATATTGATGAATATATATAGGTATTGGTTATAGTCTCTGGCTAGACCTTTCAATCGTCGTCATAGGCAGACCACGATAGCGAAGAGCTCGTCGTCTACAGATATTTCTGGATGCAAAAAATATACAATTGGATAGGCAATAAAACACTAAAATAGCACTTGATTTTTTATTTAAGTATCTATATAAGTAGTTAGGATTACATTTGCTTAATTCTATTCAAATGTCATTTTTTTCAAAATAGGCTGAGAATCAGCACTTTTCGAACGTCAAAATTACATGACAGTCCCCCATAAACGATGGGAAGAAGTGGCGCAACAAACTCCCCAGCAGCACAGCCTGTCTGTTCAGTTAGAAAAACTTGATTCTATACAATAGTACTTATGCAAAATAATGAACATTATGCAACATAAAACATTAAATTAAATGATTTGCTATATGTTAGCTAGCACACACCAATATACCAACAAAAAATCACTGAAATCTATACTCAAGCGAAAATAAAAAGTAAACAGAACTTAATACCCGAATGAAAGCCTATAAAGGACGTGCCCGCTTAAATATAGCTATTAAAGCTGTAACTCGAAGTCACAAATGATAAACTAGGACCATCGAAGTAAAAATAAATAATGTTTATGTTAATGTTTTACAGACATTTTAAGAAAAAGTTCTTTCCAAATTAAATGCCCTGATTGATTATATTACACTCCCGAAAAATACAATGGCTAGAAGTATTCGGAGCACGTTTTTAACTAGGCAGATAATTCATATGGTCAATCCTTCGTGCTTCAGCAGGATTATGACTATTCATTATTATTATTATTATTATTATACTATTTATTATTATTTATGATTATTCAGCAGGAGGTGACGGTGGTGGTTCATGTGCGGTGGTTCGGGCAATCCAGGTCCATTTTCATCTAGTTCTTCAACCTGTCTGTTTGTATTCAGTACTAAGTGGCGCTTAGCTCGCATCAAACAAGGATGACATGCTTGGACATTCGTCCTTCGATCCTGTAACAATGTTTGACATTTTTCATATAAAATCTTCATCTTTACCTTTTAAAGTAAATGGTAGAAATGTTAATTAAGATTATTTGAAAATATCCGGCGGCGTCGCACTACGCTGCGCTGCGCCTCGAGATGCCTCGCGGCGTGCAACAGCGGCGCGGGCGGCGCCTCGCTGCGCCGCGCTATGTCTCGCGGCACCGCGGTGCGCAACGCGAAACGTCTGGCCTCATCAAGAATCGTCGCGTTGCATCACATCCCGGTGTGAACTGCCCCTTACTCATGAATTATAAGGAATTTGCTTCATCATAGGAACAATACAATAACAATTTACAGCAGCCTGGGCAAGATAGTAGGCAAAAAATACAAGTTCAACAGCACACACTTACGTCGCACTGAGTAACGCCTCCCCATAACAGAGCATCCACAACCAATACACACCATTGAGTAGCCCAGAACTCTGCTATGTGTACCTTCTTCACCGCATTGGTTGAGCAATACATAACATGCATTGCAAATCAATCCATCTAAAAGAAGCTGAAAAACATTAGATATTGTACTCAGTAAAGTAATATCTTTCGGAATTTAGAACTCAGCCATTTAAATGCCTTTTAATCGGCTGGTGAAGTTGGTAAAATATGAAAATAATTACTGCCTGGGTACATACCTCTTGTACAGATAACCATTCAGTCAATATATTTTGTAACTGCGGTGTTAGAGTTGTTACAATATGCCTTCGCATTCGATTAGTGGCCACACTACAATTCAGGCACCTTGATATCGTGAGCCTCAGAACAGAATCCAAATCGTAAACAAGCAAGTCCAATATGCACAGCAGAATATTAACATAAGAAGCGTAAACGAAATTCCGATAAACGCTAGCATGGGGTCAAGTTAAAATATCCAACAGAGGAGCACAAACACAACACAGTAATACGCAATAGGATCAACGCAAGACTGCACAGAGCACAGGGCACAGAGTGACAGGTGACACAGGTAGGAGTGAGGCGTATTTAATTGTAACAGATAAAAAACAGATACCTATTTAAAAATAACAAATAACCATTGTTCCTAACAATATAACTTATCTGTTACTTAAAATTACAGACCCTCAAAGACTGTTACCGCGGCTGTTACTGTTAATTTATTATAACAATCCCCGCACAGACTGTTACTACGGCTGTTACTTACATACACACTCAGCAGGCTGCTAACAGGCTGTTATTTAATAACAGATATTTCGATCAGTTATTTTTGTGTAACAGTAACAGTAATACCAGATATCGTGTTTAACCTGTTACAACCCATCTCTAAAGAGCAGCGTGAGCGCGCGCAGTTCAAACGTCAAATTAACTAGGACGTTCGGATACACACCCTTGAATATATTGTCGATGCATCATGACGCAAGGGCTTCGGCAGCTCGAAAATGGCGTCTGCGATGATCATGAAACGGTTGACTTTTATAGGTATTTAGCTTAGCAATACGATTCTGACACCCATGGGTGTTTTTTAACTGATCTTCAGGCGACCTACAGATACAGTGTTTGTCTTATGCGTGTATCCAAACGCAAAGTCAAAGTAAAAACCACACAAAATCAAATAACACACATATTTTTTTTGTATTTTTTGTCGCCTATTCTAGAGAAATGTAATTGTTGTGATTTATTTTAGTATATTTAAGAAGTCATTTTCATATATTAATAATTACTGTACATTTATTTATTCTGAATTCATTCTGAGGGCACGATCCGGCCATGTCATTTATCGATAAAAAAAAATCCGAAACAGGGTCGATTTCAAAACCATTTTTCATCTCATTTCCTAATTACAGCACAAAATAGTATGAAAATTGCATGTAGGATGAGGTAATCGTATTTTCGAGGGAAATTAAAAGTTGAATTTTTAGTTAAGAAAATTAAAAAAAAAATAAAACCCAAAAATAGTAAATCAGGCTAAATCGACTCTCACTCAGAGTCCTGCGGGACGTCATTGAGGTTGGACCAGTGTCACAAAATTTAAAAATACGCTCTCTCTGCCGTGTTTTAAATTTAATAAAAGAAGAACACATTAGATATGAAATTGGGATAGCTCAAAAAAAAAATGTCTTAATTATATTGTAGTTTTAATTCATAATATTGTTTTCGAAAGTGTGATTTTTTGTATGTGTTATGATGACGTTGAACTGTCATCTTAAAATAGTGTTACATACATAACATATTATTATCGATAAAATTATACTCAAGTGTGAGGTCGTATACAATTTTTATCGTCGTTTATGAAGAAGTTTTAATAAAACACATGTGTCTAAGATTTTTTAATCAGATTCGTCCATGTTACTACGAGTATATTCACTCTCCATTGAACTGTGTTTGCTACTATCATATCTTAAATTAATAAACATATATTATAATGTGTTCGGTTGTCGGTTGTATATCAATATTTAAAACAACTTTCACTCTGGCAACAACAATGACGATTAGAAATAAATCGCTGTTTCCCTTATCAGCTGAGCCCTTATCACCGCCGACGTACCAGCGGTATTAGAACCAAACGGCTTGGTACGTGACGATGGGAAGAGACCAGACGGCATGACGTTGTTGCCTTGGAAGGTGGGTAGGCCTCTGGTGTGGGACGCGACCTGTGTCGACACCCTTGCACCATCTCATGTTCCTAGCACGGCGGGCTGTGCTGGCGCCGCTGCAGCGGCTGCTGAGACCCTCACGCGGCGCAAATACTGTAACCTTATGGGTAACTACAGTTTTGAGCCGTTTGGGGTCGAAACGCTCGGGTCGTGGGGTCCGAGTGCGCGTCTCCTTTTTAAGGAAATTTCTCGCCGACTAGTCGTCACTTCACGCGACCAGAGGGCTATCTCGTTCTTTGGCCAAAGAGTTAGCATTGCCATTCAACGTGGCAATGCTGCCAGTCTTCTGGGCACGTTTCCGGATGACAGCGATGCGGACGAATACTTCGACGCCTAAGTTTCCTTTTGTTTTTTGTATCTATTTGTGTAGTTAGTTATTGTTACAATACAGCACATTAGCCGATAACGACATTATGTTGTTATTGTCGCCTATATTGTCGCAGACAGCGACCGACGCCGATATCGGCACGATATAGACTACGAGCGAAGACACAGTGCGGTGACGGTAGCGGCATTCTTTCACTTGAATACACTTTTTCGCACCGACTTCGAAACGTCGATACTTAGTAGGTAGATACTGTGGTTGTTTGGTGCGCCGCGATGGTCATCGATATTCACCAATATTATCGGGCCGATACTAATAATATCGGTATCGAATCGATGTCAGTATGAGTCCGCGTATCACTGGTCAGTTTCCCTCAGTCGTCAGTTTATTTAATTCGCCAGTTTCGTTGATTAGTCAGTTTCACTGATTCGTTAGTAATTTTACCGATTAGACAGTTGCGTTAACTCGACAGTTTCCAGTGTTTGCCAGTTTTCGTCGATTCGTCAGTTTGGTACACTCAAGGGAATAAGTTTTTACATGTTGAATAAACACATAGCTGCCGACATATCGGTATCGGGTTGGTGTCGTTATCTGTTATTAATGTGAAAAGGCCCATCAGGTACACAGGACATTTTAAGTAATCATTTTAGTTCACTACGCCGTAGGTCCCATAAAATGAAAACTAATCGAACCTAAGAAAAACTAGTTCAGTTGATCAACTGCAAATATTTCATGCTGTGGCATGGATATCCGCCAAATTGTCGGCAGTACATCGTAAATAAATACGTCGCTCTGCAATTGGGGGAAGCGGAGGTAGCGTTTGAAAGGCCCACCGGCCCGGAAAACCTAGCCTTAAATAAATTTAGTATTTTAGTAAGTAGGTATTTATTTATTGTGAGAAAGAAACAGCAATAAAGGCTATTTTATTTATTACAGTAAATTTAATCCTGTCACTTAATCATTTTCAGGCTTTGGTCTACATATCAACGGCTTTCACACAAACTCAAAGGAAGGTACTAGTAGAGACGATCTACCCACCGCCAGCCAAAGTGGAAGATGTTTACAAATTCATCGAAGAGTATGGACACGATACTGAAGAAACAAATAAGTATACAAGTACGTATTTCATTCCAATAATATTATTGCTTTCCTTCAATTGATTTCATCTAATTAAGTCAAAATATTGGCAGAGAAAATGTTTTCTGACCCAATAAACACGACCAATGTTTTCTTTTACTCCTTCTAGTTTGTACAACATTCATTCAAGAACAACTTTATCTATAGTGACCGGAACTTTCTTACCACTTCACCAAATAACACACTACCAACATCTGAAACTATACCTACAAGCTTCAGACACATTTTTGAAATGAAAAGAATGCGCTCACCCAACCCAGCCTTTTTCCAACTATGTTCGAGTCAGCTTCCAGTTTAACCGGATGCAGCTGTATACCACTGGTTTACATGGAGCGACTACTTGACCAGCCTCAAAATAATTTATTGGAATTAATATTTTGTTACAGGAGACCACGAGAAACCCAACACTTATACCTTCACTAAGGCATTATCGGAGTCCTACATCGCGAGGAATCATGGCGATGTGCCCACAGTTATCATTAGGCCTTCTGCAGGTAATAATAAATTATCTTTTAATGTCTTTTGCAGAATTGTCGTTTCCAATTAGCTTGTAAGAAAATCAACTCTCTTAGTTATAAATAAAAGAACAAGATAATGCTATGATTAGCCTCTGTGTAACGAGACACAATATTATAAATAATAATATTTTTTCTCTATAATTATTACAGCATTCATCTTCTGATTAATAAACTAGTAGTTCTGCGAACAATAGACCTTGCGAGCACAAAGTTTTTGCAACAATTAACATACCACTAAAGTTATTTAAAACGGGATATTTACCATGATTTTGGTTTTTTTAAAACATGGTAAATATTCTGTTTTAAATAACTATAATAGTGAAAATAACCATGTTAGTTTAAAATCCTAAAATTAATACACCTATCCAACTTTAAAAAAACCCGACTGCGGCTGTAGGTTACTAAAAAGCATAAAATAACCTCAGGTAAGTAGTACTAAGTCTAAGGAAGTTTAAAGCTGGCGGGCAAGACGGAGTCGTTTGGCAGGGTAACAGCAGTACCACATATTAAATGAGATAGTTTTTTTTCCTTGGGTGATTAGGCTCACGAAAAATTGTGGCGTCTATTAAGGATAATGAAACTTATGAACTAATATTATTATTATTCTCTTTAGTGTGCCGGAATGCACTGAATAAATGCTCTTTTTCTCAGAGTCAACAGGCACAGTATGCGTTTGTTGTGCAGATTGCCATGGAATGTAAATATTCCTGTATCCAAATCTCCATAATGAATGAACAGTTTCAATACTTTCTTGCATCATCAATATGCAATTTCCTCAAATTGCATTTAGTTGGTTTGACTGAAACAAGCGAAGAATCCAGGCGTTCACAAGTTACCGCACATCTGCAGCAGTCTCGGGCAATGTCTTTGCACATTGCGTGGAAGTCTTACTGAACAATTAAAAAAATATCCTCCTTGAGTAAATGCTGTACCTTCTTGAAGATTATAATCCTTTCAATAAAATCCTTCAATTAAACACAGGAAAACGTAAATATCACTTTCATGCAATTCGAAATAAACGGAGAGAAGAAATAAAAGGAATGTTGTTGTCACTTGAAACTTGCTTTTCCGACAGTGACAGATAGTGATGAGGCTCGATTTAATTTAACTCGATACTTTAATATTTATAAATATACTGATTTTTTAAGTAATATGTTAGTAGGTAATAAACGGCGGCGGAATAGATTTATTCCGTGTAATAAACTGTCAAAATATAGAGCCCGGAATAATGGATTTTGTTAACCTTTAATGCAGCGCCGTCATTGTATTGTGCTGTCAGTTGATAACGTGTAATTTTTTGTCATTAAATCTTCATCGCATCGGCATTGATATCAGATTGACAGTGGAATTTGAGTAGTAGAACACGCTCAAAGTCAAACAAATCCGATTTTAACCAAACTTCACTGGTGTACCAGTTGTTAACGTACGGTTGCTATATTTTGGATCTTGATGATTCTTTTTTATTTTGTGTGACCAATTAAATATCAGTACGTTGCGTAACAAACGTATGAAGCCGGGGGAAGCTCCTTCTCGTACATATATCTTAGTTACAACTGCAATCGAGTTTTCAAATAACACAATCGGGACAATCGAGTCATGACTGTTAATGACTCAGTAACATCACAAGTCACACTGACAAGCAACCAAAAACTACATTCCATTTTATGTTGATTTTTAAAACCACTTTATGTGAGAATAAACCACCTTAAAAATAGGATTTTTATCAGGTGTGAACCTGCTGCAGCTTCAATGGTATATTTTTTACTGAAAAAAAAGAACTACTACTACACTCTGACTACACTACGAACTGTATTTATATAATTTATTCTTTTCTTCACAGAAAGGTTAAGAACGGTTCCATACATGCATTTATTTTGCATAAGACATTGACGACCATAATTGGAATTGAATCAATTGAGTGCAATATCAAAATATTATCTTTTTATTACGATTTCGTAGACCCGGTTAGAATCTATTATAAAAATCAACCATTTTAATGATAAATCTTTTTTTTTGTGTTAATGCGATTAACATAGGTACTAATACGTATCTCATAAGGCGGAGATATCCAGTAACTCAATCAAAAATCCCCGAAGACAAAAAACAATAAAGAGTCGTAAATCCTGTATACCAAGTTTCGTCCAGATTGGTTGTAAAATACGACCTGAAAGTACGTACGTAGTACGTACAAACTGACACTTGACAGCAATTTTTTCCAGATTTGAAGCAAAGACGCTTCGCTCGCTCGGTCAATAAGTAAGATAGTAGGGAGGTAACAAATTCATAAGCGTCCAACAATATTGTTGTAAAATAGCAAAAAATAAGCATGTTATTATTAGAATATATTATCGAATAGCGACATGTCTAGTAGTAGGTCAGCCGACAGCCAATCTGCAAAATTAAAAAAAAAACAAGAATATTTCAATTTAATCGTATTTTCTTTCCCAGTTGCATCAACAAAAGACGAACCTATAGCAGGCTGGTTGGATAATTGGAACAGTGGCTCAAACCATCTCTTCTACGCTGCCAAAGGCTGGAACCGCTTTAATCTGGGCAGCAGCAGTCACGTCGTCGACTTCATCCCTGTTGATTACGTTTCTAATTTAAGTATTATTGCTGGTGCTAGAGCTAAGTAAGAATGTTTATTATATTTTGTAGATTTATCCCGTGGCCACGAGCTGTACGCTCAAGTGACACGCATGTTGTGATAACGAAAACAAATGAAGAAGTTTTTTAGAGCATGCCACGAGTCACCGCGACACGACTTGCGGAGCCGACGGACGGAAACAGGTGACGCAAGCGCGTGGTGCTTGACGAAATTCGCGTGGCAAGTCCAATCGGCCGAGTGGGGGCTTTAAATTTAAGAATCTTCTGAAATAAGTTTCTTCAAATTACTTATATAAAAAAATCTGATTCCAAAAAGGAAAGAACTAGTTTTTACCTCATTGCCAGGACTCCTCCGTGCTTCGGTTAAAGTAAAGCACGTCACGCCGCCGTCGGTTCCGGCGGTCATTTGTAGATCTTTGACAGTCGTTATAGGTGGTCAGAGCCTGAAAGTCTGGCATACAGTCTTACCAAGGGGTATAGTAATACACCCAGTAACTGGCTAAAGTTATGGTATTTAGTTGCATCTGGTTAGACTGAAACCCAAATAGTGGGGAAATCGCTAGGCAGAATGTTTAATGTTTACCTGTTCCTTCTTTTCTTAGTTCTAGTTCTATGTTTCAATATTGATTAATGTTTCTTTTAGATCAAGTGAAGTACAAGTTTTTAATAGCACCACTTCTTCAGAGAATCCTGTCACTTGGTCGGATGCTCATAAATACTTCAATCAAGAAATAATTTCGCGGGGTACAAGTAAGTGGTTAAATTACATAGATAGGAATAGTAAATAAAATATTCAATGACACATAATCGAGTTTTTTCTTAAAAAGTGTTTCTTTCGTCCCTTAAGTAATGAACGTAACATCTCCGGAGTTGTTTTGTCATCTATTGATCCTTTATAAGATGGAGAAGACAATAGAAAAATAAATTAAACTACGTACGAGTATATCTAATGATGTTCCCAGTCTGTATGTACAAATTTAATCATATAAATCCAATAGTTTAATCACTATAGTCGGCTGATCGGCAAAAGCCATAGTTGGCCCATCACTACTACGAGTATTTAGTTTGTTAGAAAAAAATAATAATAAAAAGTGTCAAAATACTCCTATTATTATTGCCAGTATTTTTATTGATTGTTTCTCCACATTGCATACATCAAAATACTAGCGCCCCGCCCCTCCTTCGCACGGTTTTTGCTGTAGGTATTATATATATATATTTATTTATTCAGACAACTAATGATCCATTATATTTACATTTATATTGTTAGTATCTACTAACTTAAAAAACTATGTTAGTACCTAAGAGAAACTTAGTCCTCTGGGTGAGGCTCCACACCAGTGGGCTGTCCAACAACAACAACCAGACGACACGGTTGGCGCAGTGGCTGAGCGATCGACTGCTGCGCAACGTGTCGCGGGTTCGATCCCCGCACGGAACAAGTATTTGTATGATCTGCAAGTAGTTGTTCCGGGTCTGGGTGTTAGTGTATGTGAGTTTCTATGTTTGTAAACGCACCCACGATACAGGAAGAAATTCTTAGTGTGGGGCAACGATAGCTGTTACATTCAGGATGCTGTTACTGCTCCCACGCAAACTATTTAGCAGTGAGGCTGTCTTTTTGCGCCAGGTGGCAACAAAGCGTCTGTGCGCGACTCAGCAAACATTGTTGACGCACTGCAGAAGCGTGGCAGCCGTAACAGCACCCTGTAGGCATTGTTAAACTGGATGCGCAGAGAATTGTAAGCCACTTGGGTATATCTGAACCACAGGCTCGCTGAGTACAGAGATTTATTTATTTATTATATTTTTAGGAAATCTTACAGCTAAACAGAAGAGAGAGAGAGAAAGAAATAGCTTATACAAAATATGGCCAATTACAAGTTTCCACATACGAGTATAGTATATAAATCATTTACGAAACATAAAGTTGATAATAGACCATAAATAACACAAAACAGAAAAATTACTACTTATGCTCAAAGAAGCCATTAGCTAAAGTTTTCTTCAATTTAGCAACACTAGTATTGAAGATGTCGATATCAGCTTCCTGGCAGGTTGCGTTGTAAATACGACTCGCTCTCACCATGTACGAGTTCCGTCTGTACGTAGTAGCTACCACTGGGGTGTGCAATAAATGAGGTCTACGCAAGACCACAGACGTCGCTCGCAGCCCGATTTTCTGTAACATCTCGGTAACACCAGTTGTTCCATTGGCTATCTTAAAAAGAAACACAAGATCTGATATTTTTCGCCTTTCGTAAAGTGGAAGGATATGATGTTTTTTGCAACGGTAGGTATAATTAGTAGAAAACGTTTTGGACCGATATTGAATGTGCCATAAAAACCTTTTCTGTATGCTCTCAATACGATTTATGTAGACATCATCATTGGGGTTCCAGACCAGAGAGGCATACTCCAGATGACTACGAACAAAGGAACAGTATAATATTTTAATAGTCTTTAAATTTTTGAACTCCGAGGACACCCGGTGAATGAAACCAAGTGCCTTAGATGCTTTCTTGACTACATTGTCTATGTGGGCGTCAAAAAGGAGCTTAGCGTCAAAGGTAACTCCCAGATCCCTGATAGTGTTGACTCTATTTAGTGCTGTATCTAAAAGCGTGTAGTTATGGACGATCTGGATTGGTTTCCGTGTAAAAGAGCAAACATAACACTTGGAAACATTCAAATCCAACTTATTAACAATACAATAGCCTTGAAAATTATTAAGGTCTGCCTGTAATAGATGAGCATCTGCCACGGTATTTATTTGTCTCATTATCTTCATGTCATCAGCATATAGTAATAATTTTTTTAAACCGGAATGAAGACGAGATGTGCAATACGCTTTGAATAAAGTTACTTTCACCGCGTCTGCACATCGAGCGAACCTGCAGGCCAGCATGTTCGCCCGGACTGATAATGCCCTGCGCTCCCTCTCCATGTCTACATCATCTCCAAGATTTTCGGTCACCACATGTCCAAGATACTTGAATTGGTATACTCGTCTAAAAAGAATACCATTGAGTAACACTGGTGGAACAACAGTTGGGCACTTTGTACCCGCCTTGAAGATCATGCACTTCGATTTTGTTACATTATAACTCAGACCGTGTGTGGCTGCATACTTTTCACATACGGGAAGCAACTTCCGTAATGCGCATAGATGCTCCACAATAAATTCTCTATATTATGGTGAAAACTGCATCAAAATCCGTTGCGTAGTTTAGACAAACAACGCGGTCAGACAATAGCGACTTTAATCTATAATTTATACAGTTATACTCGTAGATTTAGTACTAAAGAATGGAACTACATAGCTCTCAAATAAGAATGATAAAATATCCAAAAAAAAGTGATAGCCGACTTCAAAGACTAATGATAATATTATATTTGTCTGTTAACTTCCGAGTTAACTTCTTTCTGTTTAACATGAATTAATTAATGAAAAGCACCGATCCCAGCGTGGTTTAACCAGACTCGATAGATCGACCCGATAGATGAACCCCAAGATTTGCACTAGCCCTTGGAGCCTCATGTTGAATCTATAGAGGCCATTGCATATCAACGAGTAGACTGGGTGGCGCGGTAATGGTAGGGAAGAACGTGCCCTTAGGATATGGAAGGATTTGCGAGCCATACCGGATATGCATCCTTGAGTAGGGAATGGACTAGTGGAAAGACGGGTGATATTTATCTATGGAAGGGTGGGGCATCTTTAACGACGCGACGTCGCCGCCAGATTTGTTTATGTCCATCTTCAGCTGGGTTTTTTTTTTTGGCGGGGTTAACTGCTTTCTCGACTCTTTTCTATGTCAGTGCTATGCTGTGTTACACGTTGCTGTTTCCATTGTCTTCGTCTGGCAACTATCTGTTTCAGGTGACTTGTAAAACTCGCTAGCAGCCTTCTTAATCTTATCTCGGTCTTCAGCCGTCTTCAACTTCACAAATATTTAAATACCTATATAAACTTCTCCACAAAAATAACTTTACCACCCAACCAAACACAAAACTTAAGCTTGGTTTCGAAGTTATGGGGTTCAAAATCAAATGTTAGAGTCAACAGCAATAAAATCTAAAAGGAATGCTTTGTTGGTCAACACCGACCATTTTGGAACATTGCACTACACAAATAATCATACACGTATTATAGTTTAAAGTTCGTCGAATAAGTTGTAAATACAGCATATAAGATGTAAGTATGCATAGTGAGATCCACTCTTGACTTTAGGCGGACCTCTTCAGCAGATCCCTGAAATATATAGAAAGATCTCACCAGATAAGCTTGCAACTGGGTCCTGCAGCAGTTATTCCCTTGTACTTATGCACTAGACCAGTGGCCTGAGATCAGGAACGCCTAGTCCACCCACTTTTGTACTGTTATAATGTATTTTTTAGTGAAACAAAGTCTCAACCACAGCAAAGTAAACGAAAAACACTTCGATTTCGATGCCCGGCTTGCAACTCAAACTTGCAACATGTGGTGTGCACATTTCACTAACCGAATAATAAATAACTTAACGGAGCACAATTGGGAGCGTCCATGGTGTTCAATGTCCGACGACCGAATCCTTAACTTCCGAGACTGTTTAACAGATTTAAAAAAATATTATTTATTGTTTCAGATGAAATGCCATATCCGGGTATATTATTTGTCAAATCAAAAGCAATAGTGAATATTGGGACATTCTTATTTCAAACGACTCCTGCGCATATGGCTGACTTGTGGCTGAAAATGACGGGTAGAGAACCGAGGTAAGTTATTCGAATTAAGTTCACATCAAACAGAAATTTCCGTCGTCATCCAAAAAGCAGCCAAGCTCAAATGGGACTAAGCCGAACATGGTTGCCGCATGTCGGATGCATTGCGGGCTAAAACTACCACAACATGGATTCCTGAAAACGTCCAACGCCATGGCGGAAAAGCTTTACCTTCATCAAATTTAGTCAGTATTTTTATAAATACACAATTTTTATTTGTTTTTTTCTTCTGAACCGAACTTGTGAATTGTTGAACATACAAAGCTCCAGGTTAGATTTGGTTAATAAAGGATTCTTGTTAATTTCAGGACAGAAAAATAATCTTTAACGAAGTTGCTCCATTACGTTTAAATAATAATCTGATTATGAAACAACTCATATAACGTGTGTAATTGTACGCTTTACGAAGCCGAGAATCAGAAAACCATCAAAGACCTTCCCCGGGAACCTTCTGGTTACGGAGATATTGAAGTTCCAATTATTTTTGACGTTTTTTTACGTGAAAAATTTAAATGTTATAACTGATTTAAGTGTTCTAATAACCCTTCATCATCACCAGGTACGTGAAACTGATCTCTTCAGTCGACAAATGGAGGAAAACCTTGGAGGAATTCACTTCCAGGCACTGGATGATGAGGGCAGAGCGAGCGAGGAAGCTGTACTCCTCACTGTCACCCGGAGATCAGCAGACGTTCCCCTGTGACCCCACCCAGATTGAGTGGTCTCAATATTTCAGAGATTACTGTAAAGGTGTGCAGAGATATTTGAAGCCTGGGTACAAGGTTAAGCCATGATGAAAATACTGATGTTTATGTTTAGTAGTAAAGTTTACTTTATATTATTGTCTTTTTTAATTATTTACATAGCATTGATAAGAAAGTGCATGTACCAATATTAATTACCCTGGGCTGTGAAAATGCAGAGAAGGAACTAACAATGCTTACCTTTTTTTTATTTTTTAAACTAATTTTGTTCTAATTAAACCAGGCACTTTTGAATTTGGTATCGTGTTACCCAGTAACTGGGTTGCGAAGATCTGATAATATTCAGTTGCATCCGGTTAGACTGGAAGCCGACCCTAACATAATTAGGGATAGGCTAGGCTGATTGATTGACAGGCAGTTGAATTTGCAAGGGGTCGGCCAATCACAAGCATGAAGCTAGTTACCCATTCCAAAGCGTGCCTAGAAAATAAATAAAATATTAAAAATAAATATTTATTATAATCTACAATATAATAAATATTTATTTCCAATATTTTCCTACACCGTAATCCAGTGGTAATGGTATGGTAATCCCTGACTAATCTACTCGAAAGTACACATTGAAATTAGAACGTGACGTCTTATTTTTAAGGGGGATGCGCTAAATGTTATGCAATACATTTTATGCAATTTGTAGGTCAGTTTTAGGTTGTATGTTGATCAAAATACAATATGTAAAAAAAACCTGTCCGATCCGAAAGGGGCACATAGGTACAGCAATAACATTACCACCAAAAAGTAATAAACAATCTTAATACTATTATAAAAAAAAAATGTTATTTAAAATTCACATTTTTAGAACTAAAATGACCCCAAATACATTAAAAACATTCAACAGGGGTCATAATTATGATATGACTTGTAGACCGCTAACCGATGGCCGCCCGGCCCGTGCCCCGTAAAATAGCCCATTGAAAAAACGTACCGATATTTTTTTTTTTCAAATTTCCACTTAAATAGACTCACAGGTTTTTTTACAAGTTGTATGTATGATTCGAGACCGTTAAAAATATTATAACGGAAGAGGGTATGTCTCTTTCGTTATTATCATTGGGTAGTGTTGGTTATTGCGCAATAGAAAAACTGCTTTACCGCCACCGATGAACTCTCTGCTTATCCTCGGCCGGCGGCCTGTCCGAGCGTTATGTTGAGTGCCGCTAGGCGGCGCTGGTGTCCCGATTAGTCAACTGAGTAACGTATTTCCGAGATATCCTACATAATATTATAAACTCGAAAGTTTGTGAGGATGGATGTATGGATGTTTGATCTTTCACGCAAAAACTACTGAACGGATTTGAATTTGCCGGGTAGTTTCTATCTAGCCAATAATTAATAGTATTACCGGATTGGTTTATTACTCAGCAGGGGATTGTTATAAACCAAAAACATTATTAATAATGTAATGACAAAATTAATTAAAATCCGAACAAGCGACAGCATAAAATATATCATCCTTATTAAACAATTTCAACCATCAATCTCAGGCTAATAGAAAGAGACAAAAAACTTAACAAAATTAGTTCGTTAAAATTAATCAAAATTAATTTGCTTTGCGGCGGCGAAAGCTTTTTAATTAAATTGAAAGTGTCGAGACTAAATCAATTTCATGTTCTTCCCTTGAGCTTAGAATTTGAGAGTTTCGTTACCATCTGTCACGGTTTCGATTATAACTTCCTTATACAGCATGGTGTGGTCAAATTTAAGGGTGTGGTACAGACCATCAAATTGCACAACTTTCTCCATGGGACGAACATCGTAATTGATAAACAATTATAAACTATCCCATACATTTGGGTCGAGTAGGTCCTGAAGTTTTGTATGGGACAGTTGATATTATTTTCACGATTTCGATATTGGTTCCATTGAGAAAGTGTCGTCTTTACTATATCCTATAGCGATATAAATGATTTTCCGCTATATTACATATAAAAAAATCACTGGGAATCGAACCCAGGATGATGGAAAACGTTTAATGAAACACAGAAAAATTTGAAGTCACACTGTATAATTCAATTGGTTTATAACGAAAAAAAGAAAAACAAAATTTAAACTCAGATAAAAAATAATAATAAATTGGTGGTCGTCGTAGATATTTAAAAAAAAGGTATTATATAGAACGCCAGATTCTTCGGATAAGGTATTTTTAGGACTAACGCTGGGCGAGGGGTACTAGCATTGGCCAAGGCTGGGAGCTCGTTTGCGTTAAGAAAAAAAAAATCACGAACGTGTATCTAACACGAAGAACCGTTGTGCTACATAAGATACGCAGGCTTAAACACTATTTTAATTAGGATGGGTAACGGACAATTTAAAGTAACGGTAAAAAATTACAACGCGATTTAAAAAAAAAAAAATTAGTAAGGCTGACAAATGAGGATGGTGAAAGGTGTTGCCTGCAACGTTTAGCGACAGCGTCTGACACGTCGACGACGCAGCGACTTCTGGTTGGCCGGCGACACCACGCGGAGACGTGGTATTGGAACCACGCGCGGATGGACACGGCTGTGGACTTGGCGGACTGCGCTCCTCCCTGGCTACAGCCACAGCTGGAGACGGGTAAGCCAGGGGCCTCAACGAGGCCTTTTCTGTACGGATCCAGAACAAATACTATTTAAGACCCGGTTAGAAAGGCAATATTACGTGGGGGGTGGATTATAAACTGGAATACTCACGAAACAATTAAAGGTAGTTTTTCCTGGATATATATATAAAACACAAATGAGACTTTTTTATGAAATTATAACAATAAAGTTTTTGCGGTAAAATATGCCAAAGACTGAAATAAATGTGTTAAATCGGAAAAAAATATAATCAAACCGCTAGCTCCGTATGACACGACACCAATGGCACCAATCGTCGTTCCTTCAAAAAAACAAAACCGTCTTTTCATTCGATAAAAAAAATATTCAAAAATGTGTCAAGCGTAACCACATTTTAAGAGAAAAACATGTTAAGCCTTTTTGGCAAATAAAAAGGTTGGCTTGGCAGCGACATGCTGCAATACCCCCTTTCCAGCAAAAAAAAATTTTTTTATCGACATTATCGATAAAAAATTTCACAACCCAAAATGTGTGTGACATCCCTTGACATGGATGACATAAGTTGATATAAAAGTGACAGCCTAAGTAACTTTATGGAGGGAAAGTAATGAATTAAACAAATCGACCTCAATACTATTTTATAAATTAAACATTAACCAAAACTAATGAAAATAACCTAAGCTAAAACGAACAGAGGACACTAAGTGCAGCCGACAAAGAGTAAATCAGAACCGGATCAAACCTACACCTTATCGGTGCGAACTATAGAAGTCAGAAGTGTCCTACAAACCTATGTTTAAAAAATCTGAATGTACGACTTCAACTCCCATGTTAAAAAGTTAAGTTAATGCTATATATAAAAAAAAAATCTAAGAAGTGTTCTTAGATTTTGCAATCGAATGACGAGAGCAAGAAACAACTAGATGCAATAAAGAAACTCAAGCTAAATCAAGGAAAAAAATTATTAGCCTAGAATAAAGACTTATATTACATCATCGATAAAATTAAATATCGATTGAGGGAAAAAGAAATCACACTCAAATTGGAAGTGATATGGTCCTTGAACCATGTATTTTAATGTAGGTCGCGTGGACTAACACTAAATACAAGTATTCAAAATTATTATCGGAAAATGCTTCCAATGTTTACATATGCGACAAAGCAGGAAACAGGACAAGGAGAAAAACCAAGAAGGCTTTGGAAAGGAGAAAATAAACCTACAACCGACGCGGGACACGATCGCTTGAGGGGAAAGTAGAAAAATACTCAAAAATAAGGAGAGTTAACCCATTAGAATAAGGAAGAGGAAACGTGCAATTGGGGGCCCAGTCCAAAAAACACGCATCCGGAAGAAAATTATGAAGGAACGTGACATTGGGGTCCGGCCCAATGTCAACGTACCTAGAAGAATATGACGAAAACACGTGACACTGGGGCTCAATCCAGTGACTACGTGCCCAGGGGGAATATAAATTATCCCACCTGTATGGGAAATGAAGAGACAGACAACGTCAACGTACCTAGGAGAATATCGAAAACACGTGACACTGGGGCTCAATCCAGTGACTACGTGCCCAGGGAGAATATAAATTATCCCACCTGTATGGGAAATGAAGAAAGAGACAGCGAATTTTGGGGAAGGTCCGAGAAATTTATACAAGAAACTAAATGTAATACGATGAACGAAAAAATGGCGTTAGATGAGAAGGGCAATCACTTCAAAATGTCCTTGATATGGTATGAACCGGAATGAACGGAATCACAATCCTTAAGGACATAGGTGGTCCTAGAGATGACCCTAGTTACCCGACACTTGACAAAGCGAGGGGCAAGTTTTCCGGAGAAATAATCGGTACCAGATGATCTAGAGAAATTACGCCTCCATACAGTGTCACCTACGTTAAGAGTGATACTTGAACGATTCGTATTATAAGTTCGAGAATTACGGAGGAAAGCTAGAGAAAGGTTGTCAGCGACTTTTGTGTAAATCTGTGCAAGGGAAGATAGGTTAGATGCGTGTTGAGACCGACTTTCGGCTAAATTGGAGCTTAGAGTCTGTCCATGCGCACTAGTAGGATCCAAAACAACTTCCCTACCAAACATAAGGAAGTTTGGTGTGAAACCGGTAGCTAAGTTAATGCAAGAATTGAGATATAATTTCACCTTGGGTAATAATTTAGACCAATTCCTTTGGTTTTCACCGACTAAAATACTTAAACATGTGACAACACTTTGGTTATACCGTTCCACGGTATTGGCCTGTGGCGTGTAAAAGGGCGTAAAGATCGGTGGATCGATATGAAACGATCTGAGGAAATTTAAGAAACGATTACTACGGAAAACGGTAGCGTCATCACAAAGAATTGCACGTGGAACCCCGAAATTATAAAATATTTCGGACTCCAAAGCTTTAATTAGGGAAGTAGCGTCGACCTTTTTTAAAGGAACTAGCCAGATATATTTGGAAAACACATCTACCATAGATAGTATGTAACGGTAACCATAATAGGCAATAGGTAGCGGACCTATGATGTCTATGGAAATAAGTTGTAGGGGAAGAGAGACGGGTTTCGGATACAACATCTGACCACGTGGTTGAGTGTTAGAGATTTTATAGGCCTTGCAAACCTCACATTGTTTTAATGTTTCGGTGACATCACGAAACATGTTTGGCCAATAAAACAAACCCTTGATTTTAAGGTAAGTTTTCATAACACCGGGGTGAATAGAGGGGAAATTATTATGAACTTCCCAAATAGCGAGCGGGACCTTCTCAGCGGGCAATACAACGCGCCAAGGATCAGATGATAAAGGGTTAGTAATGGGCATACGTCTTGAGAGAACACCGTTCTGTATGGCATAATCAGGGAACATTTGCGGCGTATCACGAGTGCCCAGGTAAACTTTCTTATACCAACGGTCATTAGTACGTTCGGGGCCTTGGTCAAACGTAACAGGGCTTGCGTAAATTCTGGACAAGGCGTCTGGGACAACATGCTGTGTACCCTTACGATGAAGTATATCGAAGGTGTATTGGGAAATTACAGTGGCCCAGCGGGCTAAACGTCCGGAGGGGTTGTTTAAGGTGAGTAACCATTTCAAGGCCATGTGGTCTGTTATAACAGAAAACTTCATTCCATCTAAATAACACCGAAAATGTTTAATGGAATCGAGGACAGATAAGAGCTCGCGTTCAGTAGTACTATAATTACGCTCAGCTTTAGAAAATAGGCGGGAATAATAGGCAATGGGATGCTCTACACCATCAATCATCTGTGAGAGAACCGAACCGAGACCAACCGCTGATGCATCACATTGTAAAAGAAATGGCTTGGAAAAATCTGGGCAAGCCATAACAGGAGTGTTGATTAAAGCCTCCTTTAACTTATTAAAAGCATGTTCAGCAGCGTGATTCCAACTAATAGGATCACGACCTTTCCTCTTACCAATAAGAGCTGTAAGGGGTGCTATAATAGAGGAAAAACCATCGACAAAACGCCTATAATAAGAGCACATGCCTATGAAACCACGCAAGGATCTAGCGCAAGTAGGGGTTGGATAATCCCTAATAGCATCTAGTTTGCTTGCATCTGTTTGTAGGCCCTTTTCGTTTACAATATAACCTAAATATTTAAGTTCGCTTTTGCAAAATTCGCATTTTTTTAAATTAATAGATAAACCGGCTTCTTTAAGGCGGTTTAACACCTTTCTGAGGAGCGCGAGATGACTGTGGAAATCCTTGGAGATTAAAATCAAATCATCGACATATCCAAAAACGCAGTCATCGCTGGTCGACGTGAATTCGAAATTAACAATCATATCAGTAAGTCGTTGCATCTCAGAAGCGGCATTGGTGAGCCCGAATGGCATTCTCACAAATGCGAACAAGCCGCGTTGTGGAATTATGAAAGCGGTTTTTGCGCAACTGTCGTTATCCGCGAGTGGTATCTGCCAAAATGCACTCCTGAAATCGAGCGAGCTTATATATCTGGCACCACGAAGGTTGTCAAGAATGTCTTGAATACGCGGGAGGGGATACGAATCTCTGATGGTCACGCTATTCAATTTCCTGCTATCCACGCAGAAACGGACAGAACCATCCTTCTTAGTAACCATTACTACTGGGCTAGCCCAGGGTGAGCGAGATGGTCGAATAACACCTAGCTGTAACATTTTATCAACTTCGTCGTTAAGTATCTTTAATTTAACCGGTGAAAGAGGATAAAATCTCTGCCTAATCGGCTGTCCCGTAGTATTAATTTTGTGTGACAGCCACGAAGTTTTACCTAGCCCGATCTTGTCAGACGAGATGACTTCAAACTCATCAATGACATTTTGTAGACTACGCTCTTGGTCGGGTAAAAGGACGTTACGGGGGTGTACGTATCGGGGTTCGGTTACGCAAGACAGATGCGGAGGAGAATTGAGAACGGATGAAAGGTACATATTTCCTTTAATATTTTTATCAAAAGCTTGGCTAAAAAGGGTAGTCAAACCAAATTTGTTCCAAAATTCTATACCTAAAATAACTGACGAAGACATGCAACGCGCTACTAAAAACTCGTGCGTAAAAGTAGAATTATTAAACTTAACCGGAAGGTATAAAGTTCCCACAATATCTATAGGCGAGCTATTTGCAGAAATAACGCGGGGACATGAATTGTTGAAATTTAAAGAAATGCCTAACTCCTGAACTAAAATGTCACTGATAAGAGACATTTGTGCGCCTGAATCTAAAAGAGCCTTTACCAGACGATTGCCTAATAAAATCTCGATAAATGGTCGGTTATCCGACGAGCCGTTTGATATCACCGGTGACACTGTACGAAATGCGTGCCGCGGTTGGCTTATGCTCTTTTTTGAATTGCACTTTGGGCAATTGCGAGTTATGGCACCAGGAGTTCGACATCTAAAACAAAGCATGCCAGGGAAATCTGGACAGTTACGATAAGAGTGCCCGCTTTTTTTACATTTAGGACATAACTGGGTCCCGCATGTAACCCTAGATACAGGTTTAGAAACAACTGGTAAAAAACTTTCGAAATGTGAAGCCATATCGATGAGAGAATCCATATCATTAAACTTATGAACAGATAGGCAAGGGTTGAATTTAGGGTGCATATTGTGCAAAATAATCTGAAGCAGATTTGGTTCGGATATCGAGTTGAACAATCGGTCATTCAGGTATGTAATCTGGATAACGAAATCCCTGACCGACTGGTCAGACCTCTGCTTCAAATTCCTGACCTGTTGTTCGGTCTTGAATTCGAAATCGACAGGTCCGAACATCCTTATAAAAGATTCCTTGAGCTCTGCATAGGAAAGATTTATGTGGCGAATAGACCTAAAGTATTTCAACGGAGCCCCGGATAGGACTTCGTGGAAATGCTTGACTAAGTAGAGGTCAGAAATATCATCGGCTTCCTTTCGTTCGTCTACTGCCACGAAAAACTCACGTACACAAGTATTTCCCGAAAAATCAATCTTCCATTTCGAGAGAGAAATCTGCTTGTGGAAATAGCGTGGATGATCTTCGGATTTGACAGGAGACGGAATACCTGACGACATAGAAGCTCTGGATGGAATAGGAGGAGGTCTCGAAATTATGGGGCTAACTCGAACAGGAGTCTCGGTAATTGAACAATCCTCGACGTCCATATTGCCGCAAATTGACACAAACAACCGATAAAAATAAAACGGATCTGGTCGAAGACCTGACTTCTAACAGAGAAACCTACGTGCTTAGAAACGAAGGAAAGGTTACAAAATTGGACGATCTCCTTTTAAATAAATAGGATTTCCAGGACTTGACAATCTCCTTTATATTTTGAACGATGTTTGTAGTAATGAATAATTACGTAACTCGAAAATGAGAATTTTTATTTGAGTAAATATTCCGCAAATTCCGGTCTCTGTGAATAGATTTAGGGATAAAACTAATATTCGAATTGAATTTCAGCAAATCGGATAATGCAAATGGGAATTATTGGGGTCTAGATGTTTTAAAGAAAGATTTTCCTATAGCGATGTATAGACTGTAGCAAATCCCTAGTAATGCTGCTGATGGAAGAATAGAAGACGATAGCGACGTTTGGCAAACCGTACGACTGGGCTAGGCATCAAACAAAATAAATAAATAGACACTTCGCAAAACAGCCGCACAAAAGAGCTTACCTTAGACACGATGACTATTCATTCACACACATCAACCATGCACTACGGGTACTAACTACAACTAAGACTACAGGAGATAAATAAAATACGGGTTTCGTTTATAATTATAGGATGGAAATAAAAGTCAGATTTTTGCATATAGTTACAGGTTTCTTTAAATCGGATTACATGAACAACAGCACAAAAAATTAAATCAACAGGATCTGGATAAATAATTTCCACATATCACGAAAGTCTTCATGTAATTCCCGACACCTGTAAAATAGAATAATAACTTAGAGATTAAATTTGTGCTCTTAAGGAGCACACCACATACAGATTAACGAAAAAAGACAAAAAATAGTAGTTATTAAGTATTTTAAATATACTCACTTTGTTCGGGCGCCATTTCTATAGCGATATAAATGATTTTCCGCTATATTACATATAAAAAAATCACTGGGAATCGAACCCAGGATGATGGAGAACGTTTAATGAAACACAGAAAAATTTGAAGTCACACTGTATAATTCAATTGGTTTATAACGAAAAAAAGAAAAACAAAATTTAAACTCAGATAAAAAATTATAATAAATTGGTGGTCGTCGAAGATATTTAGAAAAAATAAAAAAAAGGTATTATATAGAACGCCAGATTCTTCGGATAAGGTATTTTTAGGACTAACGCTGGGCGAGGGGTACTAGCATTGGCCAAGGCTGGGAGCTCGTTTGCGTTAAGAAAAAAAAAATCACGAACGTGTATCTAACACGAAGAACCGTTGTGCTACATAAGATACGCAGGCTTAAACACTATTTTAATTAGGATGGGTAACGGACAATTTAAAGTAACGGTAAAAAATTACAACGCGATTTTAAAAAAAAAAAATTAGTAAGGCTGACAAATGAGGATGGTGAAAGGTGTTGCCTGCAACGTTTAGCGACAGCGTCTGACACGTCGACGACGCAGCGACTTCTGGTTGGCCGGCGACACCACGCGGAGACGTGGTATTGGAACCACGCGCGGATGGACACGGCTGTGGACTTGGCGGACTGCGCTCCTCCCTGGCTACAGCCACAGCTGGAGACGGGTAAGCCAGGGGCCTCAACGAGGCCTTTTCTGTACGGATCCAGAACAAATACTATTTAAGACCCGGTTAGAAAGGCAATATTACGTGGGGGGTGGATTATAAACTGGAATACTCACGAAACAATTAAAGGTAGTTTTTCCTGGATATATATATAAAACACAAATGAGACTTTTTTATGAAATTATAACAATAAAGTTTTTGCGGTAAAATATGCCAAAGACTGAAATAAATGTGTTAAATCGGAAAAAAATATAATCAAACCGCTAGCTCCGTATGACACGACACCAATGGCACCAATCGTCGTTCCTTCAAAAAAACAAAACCGTCTTTTCATTCGATAAAAAAAATATTCAAAAATGTGTCAAGCGTAACCACATTTTAAGAGAAAAACATGTTAAGCCTTTTTGGCAAATAAAAAGGTTGGCTTGGCAGCGACATGCTGCAATCCATACACACACGTTTCTGAAACACGCTGTAGATAAAAATAAAGGATGCATAGTTTTGTACCGGTACATAAGTATTAAAAAATGTTCTTGAAGTTGCTCCACAGATTTTTACCTGTATTTTGCCTGTAGCCCTAACGCTGAGCATAAGTTCCTGGGTTCGATTCCCAGGTCGGTCGGTCGGGTTTATATATGGAAATTTTCAGTACCGGTTCGGAGTCTGGATTTGTTCCCGTTTGATAATAATAGGCTCGCCCCTTCTTACATGGGACGTAAAAATAACTGGCGAAATGTGAGTGTACTATACATAGGAACATCTCTGCCCTTCCCTTCGGGGGAACAAGGCGTGATGTTATGTTATGTGTTAATTACCGTATTTGAACTTACCAACCAGACATATGTAACAGTGACGTCACTAAATATATTTAAACAAGTACCGCCTTCTCTAAGAGCAAGTTAGCAGTAACATAACAAGTTAGCAGTAACATAAGCAGGGAAATCTTATTATTCAAGTTCTCTGTACCTTAGTGAGCGGCTTACCTATCTGTTGTAATTGATTTCATTTAAATACACACAAGAGTTAGTAGTTTTCTTGGACTTGGCATAAATAATTTTATTGAGAAGAGAACAAAGAAAGAAAGAAGTTCGTTCATCTTACCCGTGGGTATTGAGCCCAAATTCAACATTGTAAACTGATCCCTTTTTTTTTTTTTTTGAGTCTGGTAATTTATCATATAACTTCTCCCGCTCTGGGCGGAGCGGGAGGGTGTGTCAGACTTTTACTGACTAAAACCCACCCGTGTTCTTTCCGTTGCCTGTGTGCCAGGGCCCCGATATCCCTTTCGGACAAACTCGCAATCCTGGCAGGCATTGGCCCTTACGGACCCCGTCAGTTGGTGCTGACATCTCTTTGAGGCGCGCGTGGAACACAACGCGCCGTCGACCCGGGCCTGGTCCTAATCGGACGGCGAGCTACCCATTGTTCACCGTCCGCAAGCCCGCGCCTACGGTGGCCGGAAGTCGGCTCGCGACTCCCGGGGCGTCTCCTGCGGCGACTAGGGGCGCGAGGGCGCGCATCTTGCCTCTCCCTCGCGCGCTCCGCCTCCTCCTTCGCGAGAATTACTGCTTCGCAGAAGGAAGTGACGGCCTCCCATGCACTCTCGCTCCGGACCATGGCCTGAACCAGGGCTGGACGCGAGAGATCGCCGCCGCCGGTAAACTGATCCCTGTATTGGTAAAATGATTTTTCAATTTACAACAGTGGACTGCAGTAGGCTGAGTTGATTTATCTACTAAAATCTAAAATTCCCTGACAGACTAGTCTAGAAGCAGAAAATTTTGCACAAAAGTTCCTTTTATAACGAAAGTGAGCAGTAAGGGAGGATTTATTTATTTATTTATTAAAACTTCATGCACAAGTAAAAATATACCGTACAAAGGCGGACTTAATGCCTGAGGCATTTTCTACCAGTCAACCTTATTGAGTTACCTTATGATTTATGAAAATTCGTTCCCTAAAGAGGTTAAATAGAGGATGAAAGTTTGTATGGAAGTTCGTAATTTTTGCCGATAGGATCTCCCATTGAGCACACGGCAAAATAATTAGTCCTATAAATATTGGTATTAACAAAAATAATGCCACCTTACAAATCCTCCCAATAACATATTAAATGCTCCCAAAAATTAACATGTAATTTTTTTTTTACATTCTTCCTTGACATAAGTATCCTAATATTTTTTTATTTTTTTTGACATTATATACCTACAATTTAATTTAAACACTTTATTAGTGGCTTTTATTTACATGATAATTATTAAGATTTGTTACAGTTGTATAATAGCAATCATGTCGTAGCAATCGTTTAAAATTGGTTTTTATTTTTATTAATATATTCATATTTTATATAGATTATTTTCTATTTTGTGAATGTGAGAACGCTGTAGGCTTAGTGGCCTGTAGATTTATTGAGCACCTTCTATTTTGTTAAGTACCTGGTACTTGTTGAAAGACCTACACTGTCCTCCCATACCTATTAATACAGTTATTTGAAAATATTGTAAAGGCCAATTATTTTTAAAAGAGTAACCGTGGAGTTTCTTGCTGGCTGTTCTCCATAGGAAACGACCAATTGGAACCGTGCACCTAGCTTCTGACGTTTCATAAGTGCCCATGTAAGTTTATGTAAAATAAAATATTTTGAATTTGAATAAATTTGAAACCCTATCCACAGCATTTCAGCTTTTCTTAATCCTAGTAAAACGTATAACTAATGTAGGCAGGAACCCTGAATTAAATTCAAACCATTAGGGAGGCTACACTCACGTGCCTACATAATATTAACAATATGGATTTATCATTCTGAAGGTGACCTGTGTAAATAAGGTCTTATAACCATGGGTTGCTAGTGGGTACTACACGAGAGCTTGGCTTTAAATTCTAGGTCAAATAACTCCTAGGTACCTTTAACACAAGTTTTCGGGAAAGTCTTAGAAGCAATTTGTATGCCATTGATGCTCGTCCCTTATGACATGGAACTAATACATAAGACAGCTATAACATAGGACAAATATAGAATTGACCTGTAGGTACACCTCTGCCTAATCCTTTGCGGATACAGTCGTGATGTAATTATAAGTTCATAAGTTTTCAAAGGGAGGAAAACAATCGCTAAAAGCCTGTACCTCTACACTCGAACATCATCGCAATGTCATTGGTTTTTTAATTTGGCTAATGGCCAAACAATCACAATACAAAACATAAGCTCAGATTACTAGATAAATATTATATATACGAAATACCACCGAAATATAAAAAAATACTTATGTTCACAGTTTTAAGGGTCCCCGAAACGATCAATTTTGATTGATACACATTGATGCGCAAATTGATCGTCTAACAAATGCAATTGAAGCGATTGACAATAATAATACAAATTTATTGCAATTGATCGTTTCGGGAACCCCTTAGAATCATATAGAACCCGAAAAAAATCTCAACGAGCTTTTGATGTGTCGATTTAGATATTACTTTGACATCCTGCTTAATGTTGCCATAAATCAAGTAACGCTATTTAGAGCAATGTGTTGCCAGCTTGAAATATCAGATTGAATTATATTGAAACAGGCGGCGATGAAAAACTAATAATAGAAAAAGTAGAGTGATATAAAATGTACCTAATGGACAAAAAATAGGTCTCTTTTTGACTGAATTTAGGGTATTAGACAGCTGGCCAAATTAAATCTACTGTATCAGCTTGTGGAAAATTATTTGGGTTTTTATTTATAAACCATTATTTGTTTGTATTATCGATGTTGTAGTATCTATATTTTTTGAATGCTTTACGTATTTTGTACCGGCCTTTTTCATTTTTATTTTAGTGAAACTTATTTAAAATGCCTTCACTTTAATATTTTTTTTGAATATCGTAAAAGAATGAACTGAAACCTGAACAAAATAAAATCTAAAGCCTACACAGCTAGGAACTTGGCTTGGCGCTTGGTGAGAAGAGTGGCTCGGACAAGTGATAAATATCCATGCAGTGGGGCGTCAGTGTGGCCATTGCAATAGTTAAAGGCATGTATTTAATCAAAACTCAAATAATTATCATTTTGCTTTCATAAACATATGATTGATATCTAATAACTTAAATGCACCTCTTTTTGTGAACCACTATTAATTCCTATTTTTGGTCCTAAAAGAACTGAATAGCCAAGTAATTGCAACAATCTGGATGTAGCGCTCGCCGGCAGCTACCGCGGCACCGCTCGTCACGTTCGCTCGGCTTGCTAGTGCTTCGTCACAGTTCGAACTTAGCCCAACCCGTCTGGTCGGGGTAGCTTAGTAACTGCAATTTAGTCATTATAAGCTGTTTTTTTTTGTATTTATAAAAATAAGCGTTCATCATAATAAGGTCAAAATGATTTTAAACGATCTGTTAAACATTTCCAATTGTTAAAACATTTGTGTTTTTTCGGTAGCGAGCACTAAGCACTAAGCGAACCACGTAGCTGTGTGGCTTCAACCTTACCCCGTGGCCATGAACTACACGCTCGAGCGACACGCATCTTGCGACTGCGAATGCGGAGAAAACAAATGAAAGAAGTGTTTAGAGCATGCCACGAGTCACCGCGATGCGACATGCGCATTACACGACTCGCGCACGTGTCGCTTGACGCAAGTCGCATCGCTCAAGGCCGTGAACGGGGCTGTTTTCTTCATATATTTCCAACTTTTTCCATTGGTGACACGGGTCACACGATATCTTTTACGTTTATATTTTTCATGCGCGTGCAAGCATCATAACTTACCTAGTTCCTCCCGCATTCACACGTAAAGCTACTTTCAGTGGTTCCCTGAATTTTTGTGTTGCTACCGACTGAATTATTACTGCCAGTATTTTGTGTGTCGGGTGTATTTTTATAATAGTTACAAAAAAGAAGCAACCACGAGCAGAAAATGTTAAAAACAAATTTTCTCGCAAAAAGGGAAATTTTGTTAAGCCCATTGAAATATTTATTTTAATAAATAAATAAAAAATATTTATTCATTACTCTTTTTTGGACATACTACTGCTACTACTTTGGACTACTTATCAGAGGTCCATTTTCAGACACAAATTACGCATATAAAGTTAGGGAAAATTATTGTTAAGCAAATTTACTACCAACTTAATAAATTGTCCCGCAACTTTTGTTGTTATTGTCTTTGACAGTTGTCAAGTATGAAATGGCTATAACATCAAGTTGACGTTCGGTGTCAATTTGCTTACCAAATAATTTCCCTGACTGAATTTACAACCACACCATTGTTATACTAAAACCACAGCGGTGTCTTCCATGGAAAATAAACAAGAAAACCTTCATCGTAAAATAGTACATTATGATACGAGTGTGCTGTAATGGCCATTGACAAGGCGGCAATGGCGCGCGAGCCATAGGCGAGCGCGATAATTTACCCGAGTGGGTAATGATCAATGCACACGCGTATTATACGACGTTTTATAACAAACTTGCGAGGAAAAAAACAGACTAGTTGTAAGAACTTATGCTCGAATAACGTAACTATAGAGATGATAAATTTAGATTTATAAAGTTCAACTGACCTTGGTTTCCAGGTACTGTCAATCGGAGCTTTTTTTAAAAAAATTTGTACATCGGTTGGTGACAATACTTGAGATTTCGTATTTTTTATAAAAACAAAACAAATATTTACGGAAAATGGCGCTTTGGTTTTATTCTTTCTGCTAGCGATGCGCGCGCAGTTGTAAATAAAGGCACAGGCAAAACCGCTGAACAGCCTATAAAAATATAATAAACACAAAATAATAATTTGAATACGCTAATTAAGATTAATATGTAGTGAAAAATATATAATTTGATGAAATATTATGTTAATGTATCATATAGTATTTATTTACACAGTAGGCATAAAAAGGCAAGAAGTATCCACGCACAATGGTCCACCTGAAGGAAACCAAACCCCATAACATAGAACATAGAAGCCCAGAAGTCTCTTTGATGAGATTAAAAAAGCACAAATCGTTATCGTATCATACGTTTGGTATGTCACACACTAAAACAAAAATGACTTATGCTAACCAAATACCTACCTGACAAATAATACGAGACTTGCTTACAGATGGTGTAGCTCAGGAGTCACCAAATGGCGGACCGCCGACCTATTTTGTACGGACTTTAAGTAAACAGTTTTTATAACAAAAACCTAATCAAACATTTTTGAGTAATTGAATTAAGCCCACGCTTTATATTTTGTGCCGTCAACTCGACAACGGACGACGCGAGACGCAAGCCGCATGAAGCTGCAAATGTTTTCGGGAGTAATAGAGCTAGCTGGGTGAGGTACTATACAAATCGAAATGATCGATTTCTAAAAACCATAAAAATACGCAAATTGCGAGTGATAATATTTTTTTTTTTTATATAGACCCTTAATAAAACTAATTGGTGATCCCTGGTGTAGCTCATATTCTCTGTTCGTACTTCCGTCGGACAAGTCGAATGTCAAAGACAAAAACATTTTATAATATTTCTAACAGTAACGATATCCGTCTACTTAGCTCGGAGGATTTAAGGTCACTTGAAGGGGATATGATTGGAGTTTTAATTCATTCCCAGAAACAGTCTTCCTTTTGACATTCGGTATTGAATGACGGGCAATACGTCGCCAACCTGTGCTCTTTTTGAAGGTATTCGTTTCTTCGTAACAAATTCAGTGTTAAAGCAGTATAATATTCTAAAACTTGAAGGGTCCCCATATTACATATAGACATACGACATTATTTAATAAGGAAATAGGACCGCATCTTTAAACGCGGGCTAGCTCTAACAGCATCTTGAAAATCCTAGCCGAAAAACACGATTGTTGTCAGTATAATAATTATAAATACAGTAATAAAACACTCATCAGTAACTAAATCCTTAAACAAACGGTCGATATTTATTATGTCAATCACTAACTTTTCAATGACAAGATAAATTTTGAACAGTTAAAAAGGATGTCGGTTGCCTATGGTCGATTGTTTGACGTTTGTAAAAATTCAAAATTTAATCCAGTTTTCGCTTTTATTGTTAATTAAAATAGTTTAATAAAAAGATAATAAACACACATAGGATGTTAAAGTGGGTGTGATAATACGTGTATCCTATTTAGCGCGTATTTAATCAGTGACACGTAGATATCGCGTTCAATTCCCAGGCAAGTCCAATATTATTGTTTTTAGCGAGTCGCAACCAAACCCTGATTAGTTATCTGTGGCATTACAGCACTAGTCCGATAATATAAAGTAAAAAGCACGCGTTTTTAATACACTGAATTATGAACCTAAAAACGGTTCAATAAGAGCTACTTTACGAGTAAGTGTGTTAAAAAAATGGTTACCATTTAGTGTTTAAAAAAAATACTATAAAGTATTTTATTTTTTTACTATTTTGTGTAAAGGTAATAATTCCTATTTATTTAATTTAAAATCCTCTATAATACAAGTTTTGCAATATTTTCCTTGGCATAATTTACTACTACGCGAACTGTATACACAAAAACATTTCTGTAGGTCAAGCAAAATTACGGGTACCTTTTTACGGTAGCCAGTTAAAAGGTTAACTGAGACCACAGCCTCCCAAAAGCTAAGTGATGAGTACCATCGTCTCTCATTTGCATGGTAATCACTAGGTCTCGTCAGTAGCTATGCTCAACGAACAATTTATACCTAAATCATCCCATCAAAAACGCCCTTAGCGGTGGCGAAAACTGTTTCGAAATTCTCCCTGTAGCTACTTTATGAGGTAATCGTGAATATAAAGAAGAAGTAAAGGTTCTTCTTCTTAACATAATATAAATTAAAGTCCCTTTTCGTGTCTGTCTGTGTGACCTCGTTGTTCTTCTAAACTTCGCCACGGATTTTGATGCGGTTTTCACTATCACTTAGAGAATTCATTCCGGAAAGTTTAATACATTAATAATTATTAAGAAATTCCAATATTTCGAAAATCAACAGACTTCAAAAAAATATCAATACAAAATGAAAAATAACTTTAATTTCGAAAGTCAGTGTCTTTGTTTTAGAATTTTTGTTTTTTTCCACTGACTTCCAATAAAGTTATTAAGGTGTGGTCCCCACGAAACATCGAATACTGCTATGTAAATAACAGTGACAGGAAGTCATCAGAAAATCATCCACATAGCTGCCACTTTTGCGATAACAGCATTATAATTTTTGTCCAAATTGACTTAAACATAGAATCGGAATCAGCGCAAGGAGCTGTACCTACAATTTGATCTGACTGCCATCTTAATATCTTAAAGGGAAACTTTAATGTCAATAAGGATAACGACAGTAAGTCGATGTTATGACAAGTTTTCCTTAGCATAACAACTGTAACCACTTACGGCGAATTTCTAAGTGCGGTATCATCATTAATGTTTTACTTTTGCTACATAGTACAGTTACTTGTTGCATATATTGCGTTTATATATTCATGTTTTTGACAAGTCAACTAACAAAAATACTAAACATAAAACAAAGTGACTCATTTCGTGTTTAGCGCTCCCCAGACGCAGACGAAGACGTTTCGTGACATTGTTTAAAGTTTTAAGTGCAGCGATGGACTGGAATCATGAAAATACTTGTTTTTTTATACAATGGTTCGAGAATAAATCATCATTTTCCTGCCCTTGTCCCATGTTACTTGGGGTCGGCGCAACACGTTTTCTTTTTCCATTCTCCCCTGTCAACTGTCACGCTATCATTCACTTCCTTATGGTTCGAGAATAAATATGAACGATAATAGCTGTTCAAAATCGCTTTCTGAACACCGAATATTTTTTTTTAAACCGAACCTTTTTTTCCTAAATTTTCAGTTCTTGATAAATATTGAACGAACGTGGTCGCAGGTACGGTCGGACACGGAATCAATTTTTTCTTTGTCAAATAGCACAAAATCTATTATTGCAGACACGTCTTCCTCGTCCGAACAAATTTTTGAAAAGAGCGATTTGGGGGCGTAGCCTAAATAATAAACACAAACATAATCACATAACATTTTGTCGTAGGGGTCTGGCTGTTTCCTTAACATGTTTAGTTAACATGTTTTAGTGACATGTTTTGTTACGAAAATTGGCGCGGCGGACCCGGCTTTAAACAAGACTTGTCGAAAATAAAGTACCTATCACAACTTGTATGTGAGTGTAATCGCGGAGTTATGATGTAAATTCATTACCACAGAAACACTGAAAACACCATAGCATTTAAAAATACAATTATCAAACTATTTCTGGCTAGAATTTGATTAGTCTGTTAAAGGCGGATCTGGGGATCAAAATGCTTGGCCGTTCCATTGAGCTATTTCATGACACAACACTTTAAAAACCAGTGACTTAATTTCTTACCATAAGCCCGTAGGAGTGTCTGTTCGACGGCCGCGAAACGGCTAAGCCATACATTTTGACCAAGAGGTTTGTAGAGTAAAGCTTTGCAGAGTTATGGACTTGGCTCTACAGTAGATATGATAACTTTTTAACAGTGAAAGCAAACTACCTTTTTTTATTTTATTTTTTTACTTTCGTCGGATTTACATTGATCTAGTATTTCAATCCGGGTCTGAAATCAATGACACTGGATATTGCGTGATTGCGGTCCAGTGTTGGTCTAGCGTCCGGCATCTTGCACTAGAATATGGAATAATGCACCTGCGAATTGGCCGATGGCCGATCCAGTCCTATTAGATAGGTATGTAAATGCTTTATGTATATTTAAATGATGCATCACAGACTACCTGCAGTATTGTCCTTCTCTCTCTAAATCCATCCAAAGGTTGTATTTAAAATATCGCTTTTAGTGATAAGACCGCCCATTGCGTCACCCTATGTAAAACCTCTACATTTATATTTGTAATTCATATGGTGTACATAACAAAGTGTATTCTATTTTATATTCAAATGCTGAATGGAAGTACTAGATCAATGTAAATCTGCCTGAGATAGCAATTTATAGTGCTCTTAACATTAATCTTTTTACACGTCTTATACGATTGTTAGAGCAAGCACGAACGATTCAAGTTATTAAGCTGACGTCTGCATGTGAAATGTGATTTTTCATCAAAATGCAAATGTTTCTTCATGAATGCTTCTAAAGAAATTACTTACTTATGTTTTCCCATTACGTGATGTAGCTTTTCAAGTAGGTTGTGCGTAATATTTTTATACTATTGTTTGTTTTGCAATGCTGAATTCTTGTTTACTCCTTAAACTTACTTAAATGGTTTTAATAGGAATGAATACGAGAACAGTGCATGGAACATCGTCATCATATTGTATCTATACAATGCCGTCCATGGGCATGTGACCGCCTGTATTTTTCTGAATATTAATATATTTTTCATGTTATTCAATTTTAATTTTTTGAGTAGCGTAACCTTGCGGCATTGTATACATAAAAATCAATTGACTGATTGTGATGAAACTTTTGTAAGTTGTTGTGTGTTGTGCTGGAACTAACAAAAAAAACAACTCCTTATAAAGTTAATTTTCAATAATTTTTCATGAATATTCAGAAAAATACGGGCGGTCTAATACCCATTGGCGGTCTAATACCCATGGGCGGCCTAATACCCATGGGCGGTCTAATACCCATGGGCGGTCTAATACCCATGGGCGGTCTAATACCCATTGGCGGTCTAATACCCATGGGCGGTCTAATACCCATGGGCGGTCTAATACCCATTGGCGGTCTAATACCCATTGGCGGTCTAATACCCATGGGCTGTCTAATACCCATGGGCGGTCTAATACCCATTGGCGGTCTAAAACCCATGGGCGGTCTAATACCCATGGGCGGCATTGTATACGAAAGAGATTATTAAGGTAGGGTTTTGAATGTTCACCGTAAAGTTGTTAAATATGGGATGAAAGTTTTTATGGATTTTTTGTAATTTTTGCCCATGTAAGATTTCCCATCGGGCGGGGTACACTGCTTATCATAAATAACATATTAAGCCAAGAATGGCATTCTCCTATTCTTGAGGGATCAAGAATAGGAGAATGCCATTCTTGGCTAGATAGGACAAACACACATCACGGACAAATAGACATCAAATCCGAATGTAGGTTGTCATATTTTTTTTAAGAACTTTACTTTGCTCTGTACAACCAGTCTATCCAAGGGGTATCGTATTACCCAGTTACTGGGTTGTGGAGGTCAGATAGGCAGTAGCTCCATGTAAAATACAGGTATACAGCTGCATCCGGTTAGACTGGAAGCCAACCCCAATATAGTTGGGAAAAGGTTAGGCAGATTGACTTTGATCTGTATAAACATTATAATACAACAATGAGCTTGAAGGTTTGGGCTTGAACTCGTAAGGCTGCGTTGTATTCTATAGCGATCGTCGATACAGCGCCGATAGAGGACGCTTTCCGGTTTTCCGAACAAAATGTGACATTTGAACGCGGCAATCGCGTATTCGCGCGGCGATCGCTTTTAAATAGAACGCGGGGTAATACTATCTGCCGTCATCCTCATCATCTGCCTAGACTTTTCCCAACTATGTTAGGGTCAGCTTCGAGTTTAACCGGATGCAACTGAAAATTAGGTTTAGTAGTGTGACTATCTACCGTTTTATTACAAAACGAGTGCCTCATTGGTCTAGTAGTTTCAAGCGCTACTGCTAAGCATGAGGTCCTGGGTTCAATTCCCAGGTCGGGTAAAGTGTTTTTTTCTCTTTCCATCTGGTATTTCTCAGTATTAGCCTGGAGTCTGGATTTGTGTCTGGTTGGTCGGAAGCGTGGTGATTGGGTTTACTAAACTTATTTTTTCTATTGTGGCTAAAGGCCATTGGGATGGCAAAGTTCAGCAGGAATGATGGTTTAATGTAGAAAAAGAGACACGTCGATTACATCTTAAAAAAATGCTAGGCTCGATTTTATTTGTAGGCTACATTAAATTCGAAATGACTTTTAAATTGATTCGATTTTTCGATATGACGAAGAAAAATTCAATTTAAATAATTTTCTTCACCACTGAACCCTTTTCTTGGAAACAGCTAGATTTACATTAAATTGAGTTGTTTGAATTATTTAGCCCAAAGTAGTTGCTACAAAACAGTTTATAAAGAAGTGAATTGTAGTTTTTAAAAGTTCGAGTGAAACATCAATAAATCTGCCTAGCCTTTTATCCGGTTGCATCCGGTTAGACTGGAAGTTGACCCCAATATAGTTGGCTATATTGGAGTCAACTTCCAGTCTAACCGGATGCAGCTAGATACCAGTATTTTACATGGAGCGACTGCCTATCTGACCTCCACAACCCAGTAACTGGGTAATACGATACCTCTTGGTAAGACTGGTTGTCAGACTTTCGGGCTTCTGCCGATACGTAATGACTGTTCGAGTGAAACATAACAAGTTTAAAACTGGTGTACTCTAGCAAAATATGACGGTGCATTCAATGGACAAATTAATCCATCGATTATTATTTATGCCATTTTTAATCCCCAAAATGCAGAGGTGCATAGCTTTCACGTAAGATAAGTTAAGTTCCATAAAATAGGCCATGCCTTAGTCATTAACCGAGCACAAACCTAGACAAGGACTGCTAATTTCCAACTGGAAAAACCCGAAAGGCCAATAATACCCTGCTCGACCCAAGACCCCAAGATAAGCTGCAATGCCGCGGTTTGGGAACGGGGCAGTGGACTGATTATAATAATTGGTTTAAGTAGTAGACCAGGTATTAACATCATTAAATTACTGATTAGAATGATAGAGAGATACCAGATAGGTACACCTATCAGTAATCCAATTTTAATGATACTGGTTAGGGACATATTTAACAAACACGTCATTTTGTTTACCAATTGTGCCTGTTTTTATTGCAAAACCAGACATTTGCAAAGCTTGTATCAGAAAGGTGTGGTACAGACCATCAACCTGAACAAATTTCTCCATGGGACCAACATCCTAATCACGAACGAAAAAAAATATGTTATTGTCTGTAACCACACCTTTGTGATACAATGCCGTATAAAAATATAAGATGAACAATGTTTTCAACAACTTTTTAACCCTATTTGCGTTTCAGAGTTCACTATCGTTGCCGTACGCTACAAACTTCGTGATTGCAATAAACGTTATTTTACAGGGACTGTAAAATAACGCGCACTACAAAGCGCGGTGGTACAAAATTTTAAAGTATTGATTCTGTGGGGGGTTACTCTATGGCGCTACGTTCGAGCGAACTCGGGAACACGAAGATTACCGAAGCGCAAACCTTTTGTGGTTTACTTGTATTTTGTGTTATTTTTCCCATCGACTTGCTGAGAAGAAGAAGCGTTATCAATAGCATTTTCCTGTAATGTACAGGTGTCAGAATATGCAGGAAAAGAAGTAACAACAAACAACAAACAAACAAAAAGTCATTTATTCAAACTAGGCTGAGAATCAGCACTTTTCGAACGTCAAAATTACATAAGACAGTCCCCCAAAACGCCCACCCTTCACCACTTCCTAGTGCATTAGCTGGGAAGAAGAAGTGGCGCAACAAACTCCCCAGCAGCACAGCTGTCTGTTCAGTTAGAAGAACAAAAAAAAGATTCTATATAATAGTATTTAAAATAATTTACATTACGCAACACAAAACATAATTCAAATTACTAGCCATATGTTAGCTAGCACACGCCAATATACCAAACAAAATCATCGAGAACTCAACCAATCAATCATCGATACTCAGGCCGAAATAAAAAAACTAAACCTAAACAGAATTTAATATCTAAATAAAAAAGCCTCCAGGCATAAAGGGCGTGCCCGCTTACATATAGTTGTAACTGGAAGTTATAAATGATAAACTAGGACCATCGATGTAAAATAAATAAACAAAGAGTTAATTACTAATAACAGTAAATAATATGATCAATTGTCGAGGTCACTAGCTAACCACATATTGCAATACAACTCATAAAAAAACAGTGTGATGAGTAGATTTTGTCAAAAATAAATTAAAATAACTTACTTAAAAAGTCAAATAAAATAAACAATTATATAAACTCATATAACTTGTCAGTACGTAAGCTGGAGAAAGAACATAAACATTGTCTTGAGTTAATCACAGCGACCAACTATTCTTATCATTTAAGTAGTCGTTGATAGAATAGTATGCCTTTGAAAGTAAATTGTCAGTGTCCCTTCGGCAACTTATTTTCACTCTATGTCCTGTTCTAGTAGTCGTCTAGTTTGGGGGACAGTCTTATGTAATTTTGACGTTCGAAAAGTGCTGATTCTCAGCCTAGTTTGAATAAATGACTTTTGATTTGATTTTTATCTATTCGTATTTTCGCTTCCTTGTAAAGTCAAGGAAATTAATTGTGAAGCAAATGGACACTCAACTATAAATTGCCGTGTTATAGCCATTGCATACAACTGGCAGAGAGTAACAGTTGTCTTGTGAATATACTAATAATTTAAGTTAGTAATAAATTTGCTTATGACTTTACATAAGTTTGAACGGTACACTCTGGGCAGAAGTACATCCTTACCTGACTTATGTACATATACTTTTAACAAAACATAACAGGTTTCCAACAAATCCTACAATACAAGAATTCCATAACCCATTTAATTGCCCCCGAAACCCATTTAAATATTTACGCCAAAAACAAAAGTTTTACAAAATCCATTTTGCAAAGGTATCCACAGAGTTCGTTAAAAATATCGAAAACATTTTAAATAAAATAACGAAAGTATCTGAGTTTCTATCTGAATTATTAGTAAGATCAGAAGGTAAATAACGAAAAAAATATTTAGGATCAACATTGATTTTTGAAGTCAAAAGATTATTTTACAATTCTATGATCGTACGTGCTAGTAGAAATCTTGTATTACGGCCACAAATAGAGAACAAACTATTTTATTTACTGCCAAACCTGCAAACCAAATACTCTTATTTGAAATTAAAACCAATAAACTGGGTATACTCGTATGAGATCGCGCCTGTAGGTGTATTCCTGAAGAGGCAGTAGGTTTATATTAGTAGCTACAACATCATTTCGCCAAAATCATATATCATCATTTTAATAAGAGTCCATTGCCAGTATCCTAATCCTAACTATATAACTAATCTACATCTATCTACACTAATATTATAAAGAGGAAAGATTTGTATTTTTGTGTGTGTGTATGTTTGTAATGAATAAACTCAAAAACTAAAGCTACATTCACCTTAAGTAACATAGACTATATTTATTGCTAGAAAAAATTAGGGATCCTTACTAAAACTCCAATAATGTAACCCAAGGTGTAAAAAAAATACCTAAAATATTCTTAAAGCTATTGATAATAGAATAAAATAATGTACTACGACTTTGCAGAACACATCACTATTTACAAAAAGTGTCGCGACAGCATATGTCTAACTATTATAGTTATGCCACAATAAGCGTTCTTTTATTTAAAAATTTAATTGAAATGCCGCCGCTAGAAAAGGCTCTTTATTTGTATCTTGGTATTAATCCTTATCAAAATAATTAATAAAATAATTCATATTCAAGACTGCTTCAATACCTTTATATAACTTTTTGAATTATTCAATTCAGACATTCCATTCGAAAGATATCACGAGTTTAAAAATTTAAGTATTAGAAAAAAGTTGCGTGGTAGCCGCTCACCCTGCTCGGCTAGCTAGGCAGCACCTTAAGCAATGTAGGAGTGTGGGGGTGGTGGGGTGGTGGGGTAGGAAGCTAGATAGGTAGGTAGGTAGGGTAGGTAGGTAGGTAGGTAGGTAGGTAGGTAGCTAGGTAGGTATGTATGTATGTAGGTAGGTAGGTATGTAGGTAGGGTAGGTAGGGTAGGTAGGGTAGGTAGGTAAGTAGGTAGGTATGTATGTATGTATGTAGGTAGGTAGGGTAGGTAGGTATGTGTGTATGTATGTAGGTAGGTAGGTAGGGTAGCTAAGTATGTATGTAGGTAGGTAGGGTAGGTCGGTGTATAAGAGATAGGTAGATAAGTACTTAGTGCTACCCGTGCGAAGCCGGGGCGGGCAGCTAGTACCTAACTAATATAATGCGAAAGTGAGTTTGTTGTTTATAACCCAACTGCGACGAAGCCAAAAAAGGAACCCTATTTGTTTGTTTGTTACGCTTTCACGCTAAAACGGCTAAACAGTCGAAATTTGGCACATGGCCACCCATGTGCACCTCGATTAGGACGTAAGATACTTTTTATCCCGATATTCCCACGAGATCGACACTTAAGGTACCATCCATTACCCGACCGCAGGAGGCGACTGCAGGCGACGTGTCGCCGCGACACGACTGGTTTCTATAAATTTCTATGAAATACCTTCCGTAGATAGCAACACGTCGTTGGCTGTGACGGCGAGTGACAGGCGACACGTCCAGCTCGACCGTAGACCAGTACTGCCGCCAACGCTCGAGCGATAACACGTTTTTCTATCTTCTATCTACCGACTGCAATACGGGCTGCTGCCGCCTGCGGTCGGGTTCGGAATCATGACTGCAACGACATGACGCCGCGACGCGTCGTGTGCAGTTGCTGCTTGCGGTCGGGTACGGAATGGTACCTTTATGCGGTTAAAACCGCGAAGCGTAGCCACTGCTATATAATTATACAAGAGAAAGTGTGTCCGACGGTATTTCCCATCGGCAAAAATTACGAACTTTCATCCCCCATTTAAACCCCTTACGGGTGAATTTTCAATAGTCCTTCGTTAGTGCTTTTTAGTTATATAAGTAACTCGTGTGCATCATGCACCCAGCGGTTTAAGGAGTGCGTTGTCTGTTCTGCTGGGGAGTTTTTTGCGCCACTTCTTCTTCCCAGCTTAAGCACTAGGAAGTGGTGAAGGGTGGGCGTTTTTGGGGGACTGTCTTATGTAATTTTGACGTTCGAAAAGTGCTGATTCTCAGCCTAGTTTGAATAAATGACTTTTGATTTTGATTTTGTCATTGAATGAATTTAAGATTTTAAGACGCTGACAACAGCTAAAGTGCGGTCACTGTCAGACTGCATAGAAAAGAAAGAGAAGCGCGATGACACAACGCTTATAATTTATTACAAAATATTAAACAACTAGCTTCTGCCCGCGACTTCGTAGTCATGGAAGTCGTAATACACCACAATATACTACAATAACAGCCACATTTTTATAAAACTTCCCTGTATACTATGTACGTTTGTAGTTTTGTACTCAACAGCGAAAATATATTATAAAATCTACGGGGTAATGTGTGGCATCATCTTGCTCCACAACAGTGGTAACCGATGGAGGTGTATATCACTTCGCTCCCTTCAATTTGCAAGAGAACACTGTGGTTGATCGCTGCACCTTCATCATTTTTGGGCGTTAAACTGGCCCGTTCACAAACCCAAGAATTCTCTTGGGTCACTTTATAAAATCTGATTCGTCTGGTGTACGGAGATATCAGTCGCATACTGTATATCTACAGTATGCGACTGATATCTCCGTACACCAGACGAATCACTACCTACTACTACCAAGGGAACTACTCTACCAAGTAGTGTCTGGGTGTTAGTGTATGTGAGTTTCTATGTTTGTAAACGTACCCACGATACAAGAAGAAATTCTTAGTGTGGGGCAACGTATTTTTTTAAACAACAAAAAAGAGTCTCTGGTAGAGCCACCTGGCCACTCTCCTCGTGCTTTCACCCACTTTTAGAAGAACATCGGAGATTTTTTAAGCCAAGCCGAGCTCTATGAACTCGCAACCATAGATTCGACCTTTTCAACGAAGCATTCGCCTCGTCAGCTCTAGTTTCACGCATCACCACATTAATTTCATTCTTGATAATAATGTTAAAATAATACCAAAAGATTAAATTAAGTATTTCATGCATATATTTGTTTTGTGATATTGAACTACCTTAAATAATATAATTATATGCCAATATGCTTTTTAAAGTAAATAGCACTAATAATATTGTTTTTTCATTAGGTCTATTGTATGACCTGTAAAATAACATTTTATTCTTCTAATATTTAGCTCTAAAATGATCAGTACAGAAGCTTGAATGTTTTGTGACTGTAAAGTGTTTGTGTGGTGTCGTAGCAATTTCCCATTGCTTACGAAGTTTTCCTTTTTTATTGAATTAATACGTTCTACGAACTTTTATAAAATATTAGTATTACAAAATGTTAAAAAAAAGAATCACCTAAAATACCAGTAGTTGGGAATGGAACTTACAAAAACAGGTTTGCAAAGCAATTGTCCAATCGTTTACTTTTTTGCTGTTGTTGAAAGTTAGCTAAAATAGTCGTTCTTATTTTCATGATTGACCGCTTAGCTCCATAAAGGTGATAATAGTGTGTGAAAAAGCGTGATGATAATAATTTAAAATGTTAAATCGGTAACTATCTGCAATATCCTAACTTTTGACATTTTAAATTAGAACTTTTGCCTCTTGTCAGCACCTTACGCGGAAGATCTAGACTCTGGGCGACCTCTGAGACATTCTTGATGGAAATTCAAAAACAAAAATACGAAACCCAAAAACTATCATCACATCACTATAAAACATTCTCCTTTTCAGTTTTGTAACTTTTGAAGTTCTAAAAGTGCCGATTCTCATCCTTATTTTCTCATTTCTCAACCTTATTTTTGAATGACTTTTTATTGAGATTTAACATCAACGCTAAGGCAATAGTGCACTAGCGGCGAGGCCTCAGTGGCCACGTCGATTTATCCATGGTGATTTCATACTAATGTATCTATCTCGCTGGCCGCTGCGACCGGGTTGCTACTGCGCGACCAGGTAAAGCGTACCGACACACCTGCTAAATTACGCGACGTAATATCGCATGAAGGACAATTCTCGTATTTAAAAAACGTTCAAAATCATCTACGCAATCCAATCTCAGCGCTAATCAATGTCAAAAACTTGTAGGTATTTTTGACAAATTAAAACCGAGATTAGAATGCAAACGTTCTTAAAAATACGGATATACATTTCCGAGGAGTCCCTCTGAAATGTAAAATTATTGCAGGCGTAAACTAACTGAACTTTTGTGAAATTCCAGCACACACACAGGTGTTCACATTAAAATGTGATTCGTCCTTTCAGCGTCACCACTAAAGTCACTATTAATTACACTTTGAAAGAAACGGCGTAACTTATCTCCATAATCCCCATTGAGATCATACGGTTTATTTATTTATAATATGACTTTATCCCGACTACATTCGGGACGGTATCGTTCACCTCAGTCGATTCGTAGACCTCGTAGCGGACGATCGCTACGCCCGCCTACGCGCTACGGGCTACGCGAAAACTTTCGAGTCTTGGTGGAATTTTCAAAGATTTGTAATTATTAGTTTTATTATGTGTATGTGAATTTATGTTATGATAAATATTATCTATAAAATATAAATATTTTTAGTAACCCTAAAACTATGTGAAAAAAAAAAAAAAAACTTTAAAATTTGGTTTGGAGTGATTCTGTTTTACTGAATAACTGATTATACAAATATGTTTTACTTAAAAACTAATTACTTTTGAGCAGTTCTTTTTTAATAAAATGTGAATTTAAACTGTTTATAAAATGACTGAAACGGTGTGATCTGTTTTTACTGTGGGAGGAATGGTAAGTTATTAATTGTATTGTTAATTCGTCGCGAATGCTCGAGTTTGATAATGTGCATTTTTACATAATTTGTATTGATTTTTAAGGACCATCTTTTATAAAAGTCGTCATGAATTCTAAATACACGATGTTGAACAAGATGTTGATAATTACTGTTTATTTCTCATTTGATCGATTAAATTATTAACTTGTGCTTTCGCTTTAAAAAGTTTTTGGAATTTATTCAGTCACCATGAAATTAAAACACTTAAGTTAACCCCTTCGATCTCCTTAATCTTGAAACTGTGAGAGAATTCAAAAACTGGGTCAAAATTTTATTACAGATCTAATCTTAATTTTAAGCACGGATATTTTAACAACTTTATTCCAAAAAGTTAGTTGGGTACTTAGTACAAATGTCTCTGAGAAAACTTGCGAATTAAAGTGTTTTTTTTTAATATTATTCTTGACTTCTTTTATAAGTAAAAAGTCGTAATAGCATCATAGCAAAGCATAGCTTCTTAGTAATATTAGCCTTTTAATAAACTGGAGTTAACTTTAATGGACTTTTCATTATGGACTTGAATTTGTATGAAATACATGAATAATATTAATAGCTTATCTACGAATTATGACGTGCAAAAGTGCTTTTATGTGCTTATTTGAAATAAATTATTTGACTATGGCTTTGATGTAACATTGAGAAAATATCCGTAACGAGTATCAGCTACTTGTTGAACTATGCCTGATAACTCAGTAGGTTCTCTTAAAACAGCATTTGATAATGTTCTTTAGAACAGAATATAAGTAGGTATAAAGCCTACGTTATTTCCTACGTAGTCTACGTAATAATATTGTACTGAATGTCATTATAACCGTGCTGCAAAGTTAACCAATAACGTGATAAATTTTTAACGTCAACTAAAAATTCGTATACGTATACTCATTCCAAAAAAAAAAACTTAGTAAAACAAATTTAATTTTATTACCTCGCTGAAGGTATTAAAGACAGTGGAGTATTCTTCTCGGGGATAAAAGCGTCTTCGCCTTGGGCGAGCTTGACTCCCTCGCTGCACTCAGAATTGTAGTCATTAGAATCCTACGTTACGCTCGGGATTTAATATAGCACAAGTCACTGCTTTATCCCCTTGGACATTTTAAGAGCGTTCATCCAAAAAGTTGACAATTTCGCAAATAACTGTCAAGTATATACCTGTTTTGATTAATTTGGCAATTTTACTCTATGGAAATATAAAATGTGGCTAACTAGCGAACTAGAATATTAATAATGAATTGCAATTATAACACTGAATTTGATGTTGTAACCGTTTTAGGTGTAAAAAAGGTATTTGGAAAGTTTCTAAATACTTTTTTTTTCATCTAAAACGAAATATTCTGTGTTACGATATTAATGATTGCATTTCATAATCTATATTTTTGTTCAAAAGTTAGCTATATATCTTATTTCCATACAGTAATTTTGCCAAATTAATCAAAACAGCGATATATTTGACAGGTATTTGCGACGTTGTCAAGTTTCTGAATAAACGCTCTTAACATAACATACCATCATGTCTGTAATTCCTGAAGGGTTAGGCAGTAGTGTAACTATAGTATGGGTGCACTATAGTATCACTGCATTAATAAACGCTTCCAAGGATAGATATGTATTTCATAAGCTATTATAGTCACACTTTGTAAGAAGTTAAGAAAATGATCGTAGGATAAACCAGTAAGAAATCGATCTCTGATCAACAATTTAACCAGTCCATGTTCAGCACAATGATGACGCTTACTTAAAGGTTTAACCTTTCAAATCTCAATTTGGCTCTAAATAATTCTCAACAGAAATGCCAAAGGGAATTCTTAATTATAGCCGAGAAATGTCAGAGATTAACAATGCATCTTAATGATGGAGGCCGTGGAGCTTCGACTGTGTGGAATTAATATACGTCACGCTTGTATAGATATACAGGGATAAACAGATATTGAGGTAGCTGTATGGTAAGGGAAATGTTATACCGCTTAACTAAATTGATTCAGTTTGATTGAAAGGTGGAAATATTAAAGATGGTGGAACATGACTGATATTAAATTATTCACATTTATGTGAATTTTGGTTGATTAATTCAGTTTGATAATCAAGACTGAATGTTTTAAGTAAGTAAGTAAGTAAGTATTTATTTGCATAAAACATGGTATACATGGTGTTACAATAATTTACAATAAAGATCTTACATGTTTTGCCAGAATTGTACTTAGCATGCATATGTTCACTTAATACTAACATGAGAATTTTTTATCCATAAATTCTTTAAGACTATAGAAATTTTCCGAGTTTAACCAGTCAAACAATTTTTTCTTAAATAATCTGGAGTTTAAGTTTTTTATGCTACTCGGTATGTTATTATATATACTAACACATTTATATAAGCAGCTTTTATTATATTTAGCAAGCCTGGGAAGATCATACAGAACGAGTCTCTGTGGATCACGTCGGCTCCGTGGATTAATATCATTGGCTGATATAAACAGGTCTTTATGTTTATTAACGAATATACATATTTCAAATATATAAAGGGACGGCAGCGGTAACAAGCCTAGTTTCTTAAATATGGGTTGACAAGATTCCTCCGAGTGCATCCCGTAAATTGCCCTAATGCACTTTTTTTGAGCAACAAATGCTCGGTTTATATCTGTACTATTTCCCCATAATATAAGCCCGTAACGTAGTACCGATTCTACATATGCATGATAGGTCATGAGAGCTGTTTTTAAGTTTGTAATATTTTTGATTTGTTTAACAGCATATACAAATTTATTTATTCTCTTTGCAGCGTTATCCACATGCTCTTTCCAACTCAAATTCTCATCAATAATTACGCCTAGAAACTTCGTTTGTGCTACTTCTTTAATTTTTGATACGTTTAGTTTAATATTATATTTAGGATTATTACATTTATTGAAATTAATATAAACAGATTTATTAAGATTTATTTTTAAATTATTTATGTCAAGCCATTGTATTAATTTATCTATAGTATTATTAATGTCAGTCTCATGGTTATTTCTAAAATTATTACATTTTTCTGTCGCTATAATAATAGCTATGTCATCAGCAAATAATATACACCGGTGGTCAGTTATATTAATAATATCATTTATGTACAGTAAGAACAGGACAGGCCCCAGTACACTTCCTTGTGGTACACCACATGTATTGTGCTTGTATTCTGACGAAAAAGGCACCTTAACCTGATTTTCATCAATTTTATCTATAATGACTCGTTGTTGTCGGTTACTGAGATATGATTTTATCCACTGAAGTGTAGGACCCCTGATACCTACAAGTTCAAGTTTTTTGAGCAACAGATTATGAGAAACTAAATCGAAGGCTTTTGAGACATCAAAAAATAGCCCAGTGGTCAGATTTTTATTATTGATGTTAGTAACTACAGCCTTTACCAGAGAGAATACTGCCAAGGTAGTGGACTTATTTTTCTGAAAGCCATATTGTTCTTTGCTAATTATATGAAATTTATCACAATAGTCAATTATTCTTCTATACATGCACTTTTCATATATTTTGGACAGTATGGGTATTAACGTTATAGGACGATAGTTATTAATATCAGATTTTTCTCCTTTTTTATATAAAGGCTTGACTATCGAGTATTTCAGGGCATCAGGAAAGGTTCCCGATGCAAACGATAAATTAATTAAATATGTCAGAACAGCGGTTAGTTGATTGGAACACTCTTTAATAATTTTAGTGTTGATTAATATTACCTTAGTAGCCATTACCTACTTTAATTTGTTTGATTATAAAAATAATCAATGACTGCTTAGCCTCCAAAATAAATAAAAACTTCGTGTTTCTTATACAATATCTTGTTTGTATTTTATTTTTAAACTGATGGGGATTTATGAACTTGTATTCTACAAATCCCCATTATGAGCTCTATGAGACATCAATGATGGGGATTGTCAATGGGGATTCATGGATTAACCCTTTCGAATTTACATGTAGTCAAATGTAAATACTTACTGAGAATTTTGAATTGTAATAAAACCTATATTATATTCTTGGAAATGTCAGGTACAATACAATAATTTCAATATCAATACCGCTTTTGGAACGATTTTATTCAGTTTCATACCTATCTGACTAACTCAATAACTAATAGACGAATCTTGTGATCGAGTATTCAGTCACATCTCGTAATTTGATTGAGTTGAAATTGTGTCAAACTCAAACTCAAACTCAAAGCATTTATTTCAATTAAACCATTTACAGGCACTTTTGAATTGTCAAGGAATCGGTCAGTCAGAAATATGAAGCTAGTTGCCCATTCCAAAGCGTACGGTAGGTACCTATGGAGAAGAACGGGCAAGAAACTCCACGGACACTCTTTTAAATAAATTGTTACAAAGTATTTGTTACATCATTCATGTTGAAATTAAACATGTGAGAACAATGTAGAAAGACGTGCACGTTAGAAGCGTCCGTAATAAAAATATAAAACAAAGAACAATTCAAAAATTTAAATCAGCCAAGGCAGCTAAGAGTTGACCTGTCCCAACTGACGGCGCCCGTTCACGAACATGACGCATGGATTAGCACCATTCAGCTCAACCATTTTGAAGGGAGCTAAATGATCCAACACACGCGCCACCATCAGCGAGACATCTGAGTGAGCATGACATACTCACAGCCGCCAGGGCACATTCAAGTCAATAAAATACGTATTACCCGGTAAATGTTAGCTCTTTAGTACATAGTACTCACACCTGTGCTCTGAAATTATATAATACAAAGGAAATTGATTTTATACAATGCAAAAATAGTCTTAAACTCTTCAGCAGCTCCAACAGTGTTTTCAAATGTTAATCAAATAGTTGTGGTTGTGGAGCAGGACCAGCATTGAGCCAAGCATTTTTATCAGCGATGTAATCCCCCAACTTATAATATGCCTGCCTGCATAGTGTGCGTTTTATACAAGATTTGAATTTCGTCTCATTCAGTTGAAGTATGTGGGGAGGAATTTTGTTATAACATTTTAAACAGTATCCCATGAACGATGAGTCCACTTTAGCCAGTCTGAAACCTGGTTGAACTAATAAGTCCCTATTTCTTGTACTATAATTATGTCTATCACCTCTTTTACTAAAAAGATGTACATTTTTTCTTACGTGCATGATGTTTTCATAGATATATTGACAAGGTACCGTCATGATGTTAATATCCTTAAACAGTTCCCTTAGAGAGTCACGCCTGCGGAGATAATATATGGCTCTAATCGCTCTTTTCTGCAGAATAAAAATAGACTCGATGTCTGCAGCCCGTCCCCATAGTAAAATACCGTAAGACATGATACTATGAAAGTAACTAAAATAGACCAGCCTCGCGGTATCCACATCAGTAAATTGACGGATTTTTCTGACAGCATATGCTGCTGAACTTAGCCGTCCTGCAAGAGATGTTAAATGAGGACCCCATTGTAACCTTGAGTCGAGCGTGATCCCCAGGAAAACAGTTTTATCGACGAATTCTAGTTTCTCTTGATTCAATACTATCTCACAATCAGTACTTTTGACATTTGGTAAAGAAAATTTTATGCACTTCGTTTTTTTTCCATTTAATACTAAATTATTAGCAGTGAACCAACTTTGGACCTGCATTAGGGCGTTATTTACGTCGTCAAAATTTGTGGCACGTCTATCTACCTTAAAAATTAAGGAAGTATCGACAGCAAATAACACCATTTGTGTTTGATTTTTTAATAAATGGAGTAGATCATTGACATAAACTAAAAAGAGGAATGGACCCAATATCGAGCCTTGTGGCACGCCCATTTTTACTTTTAAACATAGTGAATTGACACCGTTTATTTGGACTTTCTGTTGTCTATCATTTAAATAAGATTTTACTAAATTGAGCGCAAGTTTTCCAAGTCCGTAATGCTCAAGTTTCAAGAGCAAGGTTTCGTGATCGACGCAATCAAATGCCTTGGAGAGGTCACAAAAGATTCCTATGGCGTCTTGGGCCTCTTCCCACGCGCTAAAAATGTGTCTTAATAAGGTTACACCGGCGTCGGTCGTACAACGTCCTTTGGTGAAACCATACTGTTGATCATGAAGGATTTTATTTGTGTTAAAATGATTGAGCATTTGATTAAGCATTACCTTTTCAAACACCTTGCTGAAAACCGGCAACACGGACACGGGTCTATAATTATTAGTGTCTTTAACTTTAACGTGTAACTTGGATCTGTGTAGTTAGGATCTCAAAACAATCGTTGTGTTAAAATAGCTGATCTGATCATGAAAGCGGCCAAGTGCGAGTCCAACTCGCACACGAAAGTTCCATGCCAAGCCATTGAGCAAAAATGCCAAAAAAAGAACACGTTTCTTGTCTAAGGACCCCCCGTTTAATCATTAACTTTATTATATTTTTATTATTTGTTACTAAAGCGGTCATTGACTCATACATCAAGTGTAGTACGGTTCAAAAGATAGCTCTGTGACAGACACACGGACAGCGGAGCCTTAGTACTAGGGTCCCTTTGGCACCTTTTAGGTACGGAACCCTAAAAATCGATAACTATCCACCGTACGTTGAAGCATCGGCATCGTGTTTATACCTGTCAGTAGGTTCATACAAACACTGTTACACTCACACGTCATACAGTCAGCAAAATAAAAAAATATGAATATATATTTAAGTTACACGATTTTAAATTTAATCGGGTTTTCAACAAAATTTGTAAGCAGATCCTCTTAATTTCATTTTTCCGTGACAACATGTACCTAATAACACACAAAATCAATAGTGTTTGTAATGTATTGTATGTCACACGCTTAGTGTTCACTATTAGATCTATTTCCTATTGTTACAACGTTACTATCATCGATTAACACTTAAGTCTTCGAGTGCAAAGTATATGTACATATAGGTAATGGAACGTGTTTACTGTTACATCGTACTAAGGTAGGTAACGTACTGCAGTTTGATATCTACATTAACATTTGATTACTTCTGAAGTACTTTTTTCTTTCAAGTTGTATTGTACCTGCGCTGGGCAAAGGTGTCCTTCATAACTTTACACTGTTTCTTGTGAGGGAACACATTTTCGGTAAATTTCCCGTAAACGCCGCTAAGTCATCACGCCAGCGTTTCGAAGGCGTCCCTCGGCGACGACGCCCGTCTTCTGGCGCCCACTGCGTGATGACTCTAGCCCATTTGCCCCGATGCATCTTACAACATGGCCCACCACATTCCACCCCAGCCTAGTTTTATTGCCCACATCGGCGATTCCGTTTTCTTTTCGTAATGTTAACGTTCCAAAATATTTTATTGATCCTTGTTTTAACTAACTTGTAAACGGCAAAATTTACCTAAAGGTACATGTCAGTAGCCAACTGCAGGCAGCAGCAGCAGGCGACGTGTCGTCGTGACACTACTGGTTTCTAGTATTTCTATGAAATACCGTGTCGTTAGCTACGGAAGATATTTTATAGAAATACATAGAAACCAGTAGTGCTGCCTGCAGTAAGCTACGGAATTGTACCTTCATGCCTAAATTATTGTTGCACATCCGATTTTCAACTCTCGGCACTAAACCTAGTGTTGATTGTTAGAAAATGTGTGTATTTATTATTTTATTTCTACAACAAACAGACTTCCATAATGCCGCTAAAACATTCAGAAGTTTTTGGATGTAACTAAGTTTGACAACTCTAAATTGCTTTCATCTCATTCAGTTATAGTGCCAGTTACTTCATCCTAATTTAACCATTCAGCGGGGTAATTGTGTAACACACTTACATTTTGACAGTCCCACAACGTTAATTGCGTTATTTACGTTGATACGAATTTATCAAACAAATGAAGCAATAAATTAGCACTTTCCTTTAAAAAGCCTTTGGAGAGTGTTACACAATTAGGGTGTTGGTTTAGACTGAACAACCTACTGGCTGCTAGTGTTCTTGTGTAATCCACAAGGGAATGAGATATTTTGAACTTGTACATATGAAATTAACCGTATGAAAGCTGTTCTATTTACGGTACAGTCAACAAAAGAGGGAAGTTAGCGGTTGTGTTCATTAGTAAAACATAAAATAATTGTAGAGATGAATTGTATTGTTTTTTTTTGTAAAAGTAAGTTATTCCGCACGCAAACATCTTACCTACGCAATGCAAAGATGTTAATTTCTTGCTTATTGGTTGATTCGCACACATTATCTCGCCAGAAATGGGCGAATCGAAACCTTTTTTTTTTCTGTAGCGGATCAGCAAAATTTAAATTTATTTTGTGGGCGAATCGACAACTGCAGAAACACTTATTAGGCAATTGGCACATATTGCATTTTATGTAATAAATTTAAGAAAAATGTATTCTAGCGCAATGAAGTGAAAAGAGTAGAATGTGTCAATTGCGATTCACCAACAAATAAATTAACATCGTGCGAATCGCTTATAGAATAATAATGTTATTTAAGGCTGGTTTCTTGTCTCTTTTTTGTTGATTGTACTTGGTTATATAGGTTCGTTAAGCCATAAGTACCTCTTATTAGATACTTCCGAGGAATGTCAAGTAAAACGTGATTGAAATTAAAATTAATGGGCGATGCACGCTTCATCAAGTAGATACTTTGATATCAGTAATCACGAAAATATTGTGTGCATGTATTACTGATAATAATAAATATGTTACCATGATATTGTGTTGAATGTCAATTTTGAGATGCTAATTCCAATGCCAGACCTATTTTATTGCTAATTTAACTTAGATTTACCATAATTATAACTGTAACTATTCAAAACTGCTTTTAAACCATTATTTTGTATCATTCAACCAGTGACAGAGAGAGTGGTACAGCAGTGGTGGACCAGTGGTAACGGCCCCGACTTACGAGTTGCAGGGCATGGGTTCGAACCCAGGCAGGCGCTTTACTTTTTGTTAATAATTTCATCACCACTGCTCTCAAAATGGCGAAGGAAAACATCGTGAGAAAACCGGCATGTCCTAGAACCGAAAATTACAGAAAATGCGGGTTGGTAGATTTTACATGTCTTCGATGTGAAATATACCAACCCGCACTGGGACCGCGGGGTGGATTACAGCTCACTCCCTCTTGAAGAGAGGAGTCCTGTGTCCCAGGAGTGGGAACTTTATGGGCCTATTTATGCAACCAGTGATCTTAAACCAACTACCAAACCATAACGAGTCAAGTATATACCTAATCAACCAAATATTAATCAACCCAGAAGTTAGTGCTAAACCACGCAAGCACTAAATTCTACAGATTATTAGTATGGACGTGTGTCAACATTTTCATAACTAACTTTATTTCTTCTTACAATCATTTTTAATCATCATCTATCTGCCTTGCCAACTACGTTGGGGTCGGTTTCCAGTCTAATCAGTTGCAGATAAATACCAGCATTTTACCGGAAGTGACTGCCTTTCTGACTTCTACAACCCAGTTACTGGATAACACGAGACCCCTTGGCAAGACTCTGATAATTTTTACATAATACATCTTTAATATATCTAGAACTTTAACCCATATTTCACAGATAACTACAAAGCCCGTATTAATTATTCAGTTTAATGGGAGAGGCGATAAACCAATTATTGTATCGAAGCCATAAAATTGCTTCACGTGTAGTAAATTGAGTCTGGCTTATAGCCCGGTGTTGGGGCTTAAGACGATTATCTAGATCGATGACCCAGAGTATTGGTGATTTAAATGGTTATTGCGTCATGGAATGGTGATAAGGTATAGTTCCTTGTGGATATCGAGCTTTTTCCGATGCACTAACGCTAATAGTTTTAATAATAATTTATGTTGTGGCGAAAGCTACTCAAATTTTGCACTCGTTACCCGTGTTCCCGGTAGGTCGATCCATTAGGGTCCATGGGTAATTTTAATTACGCGTGGTTCCATGCCATTAGGGATTGTTCCCAGTCTTCTGACTATATTGATAGAAAATGAAAACCATCAGTTACATTCTTTCTTACGTTTTTAGCAAATCAGGTTTTTTGTTGATTAAAATATGATTCCCGACCGTAACAAATATGGATTATAATCATTAATACAACACCCTAAATTCAAATTGCCCTATTCAATGACTACTTCATGAAATCATGACATTTGAGGCCAATTCGAACCTAGAGAGTTGTATTGATGATTTTGTGGAGCTTTAGTGGAGTTATTAATATTAACTACAAAGTGCATTATTGATCGAAGACTACAAATAATAATTATTGATCTTGTACGATGTATTATAATCACGATTAGAAGTAAAGCAAGATGGTGGAACCACATAATAAAGCCTGATGAAGAAAGAAAGTTATCCAGGAGATTCGAATAGGCCCAATCAATCATAATAAGCCTTCGATCAATCAACAATTAACAATTACAGCCTATTTCAGATCACTAATAAATAGGGTATTTGAAGGGCTCTCAAGATGAATATATGTTTTAAGTATATGTATAGGGCAGCGATACTCAAAATGTACTCCGCAGAGCCCTAGGGCACCGCAAAGCCTCTGTGGGGGCTCCGCGAAAATACTGGTCATAATTTAATAAAATACTACTAATATACAGTAGTGTAAGTAAATACATAGATAGATTGATAGAAGACAGTTGAATGTTATAGCTCCTACACACTATACCGGCGCGCCCGGCCCTGCCGCACAAAGGAACAGAAGGCGAAAAAGCCGGGGGTACGTGCCGCGCGGCAAAAGCCGGCAGCCATGCCACCGGCATAGTGTGTAGCAGCCATTAGGTTCGGCATCCAGTCTATTGCGGTATTTTGTTTTTATAGCTGCATAATATGATGATATATGAGAATCCTGTTTCGCACAGTTTGTAACTCCCGTTCTAAGTTCAAATAGCCTTGGTGAAGTTTTACCTGCAGATAACCATGTTACTTCTGTATGAAGCATTAGGATTTTACGTTTGCTGCCATAATCTTCACAGAATATTGAAAACAATAGGGATTGCAGTGAACAAGATTTGACGAAATTCATTATTTTTACCGTTTCGTCAAGAATTAATTTTAGATTTGGTCGCATTTGCTTAATCGCGTGTCTATGAAGGATACAATGGATCTACACGCTTTACTTTTTATTAGGGCTCCGTCAAATATTTCGTTTTCAAAAAGGGTTCCGTCGCCAAAAAAGTTTGAGAGACGCTGGTATAGGTCATTATTTTGTCAAGATAAGGAAAAATAATATAACTTACTAGCTATAGCCCGCGACTTCGTCTGCGTGTAGGTATTTTATAATTGTTTGACACAAATATCCACCGATTTGATAGTAAGCGGTTCCTGACCCATTCATTGATTGGCACACGTCGTTTATTAGACAGGTACTGCCTTCGGCGAATACTCTGAGTGCATGTTAGAACAGTTATGCTAAATCCTACTAGTCAATAATGTTCCCACATAATGTGGTTCCACGTATACAATGTGAAACAAGATGATCTCTTTGGCCACTTCGGCCCTTGATCCACAAGCAAACGACATGTATTTAATCGATCCTTAAATAATTGACTCGCGAGTGGTTGGCCACAGTTCTAACCTAACCTTACCCGTTTGGTCGGGGTCATCATTCATCATCATTTCAGCCGAAATACGTCCACTGCTGGACATAGGCTTCACCCAAGCACCGCCACTTCAACCAGTTATCTGCTTCTCGCATCCAGCGGATTTCCTGCGGCCTTCACTAGGTCATCGGTTTACCTTATGGGGGGCCTTGCAACGCTACATCTTCCGGTACACGCTCGCCACTCCAGAACCTTTCGGTCCCATCGGCCATCTGTTCTGCGAGTAATATGCCCTGCCCACTGCCACTTAAGTTTGGCAATACTTCGGGCTATGTCGGTTACCTTGGTTCTCCTACGGATCTCTTCATTTCTGATTCGAGACGAGAAGATAGAACGCAGCCTTCATACCTAAAATGTGCAGTGCGCCTTCTGTACTATCCTGTGGTGAGATTCAACCTCCTAATGGACTGGGACAATACACGTTACGTCAAATGACAAGCTTACCATACTATCTGTAAAACCAGACCGCCACTGTAAAATATAATTTATTACTCATTAATACACAAATATGCACATAAATAACGATACATTTCAATCGCAATCTATAAGGCTTGAGATGCTGTGAATTAAAAAGTGTTATATTTTTGTATATTGTTTAAGTGACCGAGTTTTAAAGTGGATGTTTTAGTTCTTTTTTTAAGGTCCCGTACCCGAAAGGTGCCAAATGGAACCCCGAGCTCCCCCATTAACTATGAGTATTCCATATATTTCTCTCTGAAAACTTCGGAGATAATGATTGTATTTTACGCATAAATAAAAATTATTACACAGGGTGTAAAAAGTAATTCTGTACATCAAACTACATTGAGCAATCATTTTTAATGAAAACGACTTTCATTTTTGGTGTGAAAACTCGCCGCATGGCATGCGGCAGCGCGCAACGTAACGCACACAAAACATAATATTGCATATGGGTGCATGCAGCGGTAGAAGTTGTCGGAGTACTTAAAGTTAAGGCGACGATAACCGACTTTTAATGATTTTATATTGAAGATGACGTCTAAACGAGTACTGTTAATGATTTTGAAATATATGTTAAATTAGAGCATTTTCTTAATTCCTTCATAAAGGAATATTTTTAGATTATGTTTATATTACATAGTGAAATTAATTTGTAAAGCTATGTCTAACGCGGATAAAAAACTGAGAATCACGCAAAATCTATCAAGCGGATCGTTCTGAAACTTTCACCATTTTAAAGATAGTTTAATTAATGATCTTTTAGTATATGTTTTTTTATTAAAATACCGTTTTTTATGTATAATACATTAATAATGCATCTAATTTGGGACAGCGCTCCTTGATGGGCGAGTTCTATTACTGGCAGGACGTACGGCGCGTTACTTGAGCTCAGTACAGAACACGCAAGCTAACCACTCAAGGTCACTGGCATATTATTATATCTGCATCTTAATTTATAACATTTAAAACGTGTTTTTCATGAAAAGTGGTTTCCAGGTATGTTTGAGTACCAAAAAACTATCACAATGAAGGGGTTTACCTATAGACTCTTGGCTTCGTCAAGCGTCTTTTTACACCCGTAACTTTGTAATACAAAACAGGTCAAACCGCTGAGTTTTATCCGCTCTAAAACTCTTTTCCATCAACATGTTCTAAATCATTTATCTCCGGACAATATCCACGTATCGTTAACGTCAATGTCCATTTACATGAGGTAATGAAAGCGGTGACAGACTGTGTCGGAACTCAGTTAGCGCCATCTATTGGCTTATTAACTTAACTATATTGCTGCCCAATCCGACCGGAAATTGGTTATAATAGGTTGGTATAGTAAGTGTATGTAGAGGAGTCGTGTCGTGATCGGTCGACGGCTATGGCCTATATGATTTTTTTTTTGTAGGTTAGTAGGTGTAGGTACCTATATTTTGACTTAAAAGAGCGTCCATGGAGCTTTTTACCTGTTCTTCTTCATAGGAACCTACTACGCTTTGGAATGTGCAACTAGCTTCATCTTTCTGACTGACGGACCCCTTGAAAATTTTAAAATTGCTAGTATTTGGTTTATTTGAAATAACTGCTTTAAATATTGAGTTTTAATATGTAGGCAAAAGCTTATAAAAATTCAGCGATGAAAGCGGTTTAAAGCCTCGTGCAGAAAACCTTCACGGTATAACAATAACTAGTGTCGCGTCGTGCTGTCGCGTCGCACAAGTTTTCACGAAGCTTAACACACGACAACGTACGATCACCTTACGAAAACGTTGATCCCTTTGGACTTTGGCACATAAAACTCGTTACTTGTCAATTGGTGAAATACAGAAGTATGAAATTACATTTATTTAGCACAGACTAAAAGGCAACAATATAATTATACAGCAGTTATAAAGAATAAAATAATTATCAAATAAAATGTGTAAAGTGCGATGAAGAAAATTAGCGGACATGATAGCTGTCACACTTTTGACATCGCTATTAACATCGCATCGTATAGAAGTTCTAGCATGGTTTTCGTAAGTCGGCCGTACATGTTTTACAATATTGTATAGTGTACTCGTATGTATGCATAATGATTACGATTAAATTATTCAAAGACGGGATAGTCTGTCTAAAAACAGGCTTGAGTAGACTGGTAATTTACAAAACAAAACTAGAAGTACAAAGCAAAGCATTTGGCCACGAAATATCTAGATGTAAAAGGCTACTCACATATACCAAATTTACTCTACCTTTCGATAATTTACTAGCACTTCACGGTAATAATACCGATGCTAATATTTCCTCAACCATATTCCTGCAAAAGTCGATCAAATATCACCCAACAATTTACCTTCCTGTATGCGTCTCACGTACGAAGTGTAAATTCAAACCTAAACAAGCTTGAACAAGGTAATTTTAAACCTAATTGTGAACCTAAAACAACACAGGATCCATGGCAGTAATGTTGGTCAGATTTTATGTTGGATAGGTACCTAATAAGTAATATTAAGTCGACCGTCCGCTGCTACGCAGGATGTGCGTGGCCGTGGGTTGCAATTAACGATCTCGTCTACATTTTCATACAAATGGAAGCAATGTATGTAGGTACTATAGATAATAAAGAGCATTCTTAGCCGTGGGTCTCTGTGGAGCGGCACCCTTATGTTGGTCCAAGCAGAGTCGATTTTTGAAGGAAGCGTTCCAACTATCGGCGTTAATGTTTAAAATGTTGGCTTATTTAATTCAGAAGACAATAATAAATATTGCTCTATTATTATTTAGTCGTGTTTATGTCGTGATAGCCCAGTGGTTAATGCCTCGCCACTCATGCACGATGGTTCAAATCAGGGCAAGTACCAATATGACTTTTTCAATTCATTGTACTTTCTGAGTTTATCTTGGACATTACTGACATCGGTGAAGGAAAACATCGTGAGGAAACCTGGACTTATTGTTATTAATATAAGTCTGAAATCGCCAACCCGTCTTGAGCAAGCGTGGTGATTAATGCTCGTGCCTTCTCTGTATGAGAAGAGGCCTATACCCTGCTGTGTGACACTGTGGGCGGGTATGTTATTATTTAGTTAAGACAACCTGTTCAAAAATAGAATTTTTAACGGAAAAAATCGTGGATTTCATTGGAGTGTGCCAGCCAACCCGGGCTTGTGCAAATTTTGTAGGTAATCACGAAAGCAGATTTGCAAAATTAATAAAGCTCACTTTGTTTTCTGTGAAAATTCCAGGTACTAATAGCCTACGTCGTCTATCTGTTGGTATGAGTCTGTACGTAAGAGGGCTGTATCCATTTAACCGCAATAATTACTATTAGACTTAATAGATGATACGGAACTCTAAAAAAGTTAAACACCTACATCTTTTACACCCTATTCTCACAAAAATAATATTGACTTACCAAAACTAAAATCTAACACTGTGTAAACTAACGTCCGCGAGCTAGCTTCCCAACTAAAGACAAATAAAGCAAGTAGGTGTCTAAGAACAACAGAAGTTAGTCGAACAATTGTTCACGTACAGACGACCGACCTTTAGTTAAAAACTTTTTGAAGTGAAAACTTCTTTAGGCGCGTTGAGCGATTTTTGGTAGGGAACTTAAGGATTCGCGTCATCGACATGCTTGTGCCGTAGTGCTGTACTATAGAAGTTAGATGGCGCTAAAGCCAGTTTTAAATTTTCAGTAGGTACCGTCAGGCAAAAAAAAAAAATGGCAAATGGCAGTACACTGACTGCCATTTTTTTACCTTACCCCGTGGCCAAGAGCTACACGCTCGAGCGACACGCGTCTTGCGACAGTGACTGCGGAGAAAACAAATGAAGGAAGTTGTTTAGAGCATGCCACGAATCACCGCGACGTGACGCGCGGACTGACGGACGGAAACAAACGACGCGCGCGCGTGTCGCTTCATGGTGATGCAAGTCGCCTCACTCAACACGCCGTGAACGATGCCATAAAAGCAGTTGTTCCTCCCAGTGTGCTAGTAACAATATGCCGTAATGCCCAATCAGTTTGCCAATCTTGGTGATTACTGTATATCGAGCGTTACGCTCACCTCAGACACACCCCCACAGTCCATACAAACAAACTCACATAATTTACTGGTCACTCTGGTAACAAGTTATAGCCAGATTTTATAAATTTAAAAATGATATTATTTATCTTTTATTATGTTATCTTAAGTAAGATATAAAGGTACTTCCCCCCCCCCCCCCCTGACGTTTAATTTATATTTATAATTATCGGTGATTGTAAAGTTACCGATAACATAACTGATACAAAATCTATATACATATTATAAAAACAAAGTCGCCTTTCGCGTTTGTCTGTATGTCCGCGTTGTTCTTCTAAACCACGCAACAGATTTTAATGAGGTTTTCAACATCATTTAGAGAATTTATTCCGGAAGGTTTATGTGTATAATACGTTCATATTAAAGTTACGTTTACCAAAGAAATATCGATGTTTTGTCAAGTCGTAAAAACCGTGCTAAGCAGGAGCGGGTCGCCAGTTGATTATAACATGTTATGCGTTCAGGTGCAAAAGTGGATGAAGTTTTAGTATTTTCTTTTTCAATACATCTGCAATATTGCTTTAATGCACATAACCATATTGTTTTGGGTAAGAACTCTCCACTTTACCCTGAGCAATAGATAGAAGCGTTGTTTGAATGTATCAGACAGAACAATCTAGCCACACAAAGGTAAATTTTAATTCAATACATAATTGTCACGGATTTAAGTATGTATGACTATAATTAAATCTTAAAAGCTAACATAAAATAACAAATTATAAAATCCTTAAAAAAATAGTACCTGCATCTAAACAGAACCACAAAATATTTAGTCACTATATTTTTGTAGACAAATATAAAAATTAACAAATGTGTTTTTAATCTAATAACAGTTAAATTAGAATTATAAAAAATATATCAAACGAAAGACGCTAGAAGTTTTAGTATTTTCTTTTTCAATACATCTGCAATATTGCTTTAATGCACATAACCATATTGTTTTAGGTAAGAACTCTCCACTTTACCCTGAGCAATAGATAGAAGCGTTGTTTGAATGTATCAGACAGAACAATCTAGCCACACAAAGGTAAATTTTAATTCAATACATAATTGTCACGGATTTAAGTATGTATGACTATAATTAAATCTTAAAAGCTAACATAAAATAACAAATTATAAAATCCTTAAAAAAATAGTACCTGCATCTAAACAGAACCACAAAATATTTAGTCACTATATTTTTGTAGACAAATATAAAAATTAACAAATGTGTTTTTAATCTAATAACAGTTAAATTAGAATTATAAAAAATATATCAAACGAAAGACGCTATGAAATTACAACGTACCATAATTATACATGATTAAAAGTACCTACATATTATATTAATAACATTATGAGCATCATCATTTTAACAATAGAGCAATATAGGCATGATCACGAAATGATGATGATAAAATCAATATCACCAATCAGCCGTAAGACTTTACTGCTGGCGATAGGCTAGCATAGCCAAATTGACCGGTCATGTGTTTCTCGCATCCAGCAATTTACCGTTGTAGTTAAGTTTACAAAGCACAACTTAATCATCTTTTTCTTTATCTTCTTGCATAGCTTCCCAATAAGATGGTGGGTCTTCCACGGGCCCACTGGACTCACCTGTCTCTCCACCACTTACTATAACATTTTCTCCCACAAACACAGGTATTTCAACAGAAGAATTTACATGAGGCAGTGGTAACTTCAAAGTCACTCTTAACGTATACTCTCTGTTATTAAGTTCGAGTGTCGTACCGTGTATATATCCGGCGCCACTGGTATTATATGAGACATATTTGATACACTGTTATCAGGTATATTTGGTGTCTCCACCGTACAGGAATGAATGACTTTTTTCTTAGATACTGATTTATTATGCATAGGTATTGTGTACTTGCTTTTGCATATTAATTCTGTTTTAACCGAAAAAATTACATCACTATTATTATTCACAACGAATGATATTTGTCTTTCACCACAAGGAATCAAATATTCTTTATCAAGTACGGTTTCTAAGTTAATTTCATGTTTCTTCGAAGAAAACAGTTTGAACAGAGTTTTGTTTAGGGAAGCAATTATTCGTTCGTCCGTTATTGATGAATCGATTCTGGGATAGATGGTTATTTTTGTTTTGAACGCTTTATTCCAACTGAGCAATTCAGGTCTTTTAAATTTGAGTACCAAATGATATTTTATTTCCCCAACACTTGTCTTTACTGATGGTGGCACATTTTCTGGTATTATGATTTCGAACGGGTGGTCGTGTGATCCAGCACTCAATGTTATATTTCCATTCGTAATATTGTTCAGCAAGTACATCTTCTCTACTACGATCGTTTCGCGGGTCTGAACTACAGTGTCACTCGTAGCGTTCCACTGACAACGTCCTTTCTCTACGAGCGATAGACTGATGTTCGTGTACACTGTGTCTTTATCCAGATTAAACTTCACTTGTCCTGTTATAGGTTGTCCAGTTATATGTTTTCTTTCTCTAGGAGTGTGTATTAATATTTCACTGGACACTCCCATAATTGATTCGTATATACGTCCTCCTTATGGAATGATTCGTTTTGTACTAAATTGTAAGATAAATGGAGGATTTTATATAGTAATAATTGATGTTGATAAAAGATAAGTAAATATGCAATGCAATGATTTAATAAAAAATAATCCAGGTGTCGTGATGGCCCAGTGGTTAAGGCCTCGCCTCTCATGCACGAGGTTGTGGGTTCAAATCCGGGCAAGTACCATTGTGACTTTTTCAATTCATATGTACTTTCTGAGTTTATCTTGGACATTACTGACATCGGTGAAGGAAAACATCGTGAGGAAACCTGGACTTATATACATAGTTAATATAAGTCTGAAATCGCCAACCCGTCTTGAGCAAGCGTGGTGATCAATGCTCGTGCCTTCTCTGTATGAGAAGAGGCCTTTGCCCTGCAGTGGGACAGTAACAGGCTGGTATTATAATCCAGTAACATTTATATGATTTCCATTACTTACTATGTATTTTTACATCTGAACTAGGACATCCTGAATGACAGGGGTCGAGATTTCTCCTGTTACATAGATCAGCATGCGAAATAAACACCTTTGGAGGTAGATTCATTGGATTATAGCAAATAAATCACTATGGTCACTGTCGCTGGTCTACATGTTGTTTCTGCCACTTAAATTAAAATAAACTTTAAAAAGTTACGGCATCCGCGTTAACTTATGACGACGGTTAACATCCACTGCCTGAGGTGCCTCTGTACAAGTTTTATGGACATGGGTCTGCTTCTCAGCTGGCGAATTTGCATACCTAGTGTGGGATCGATCTACTCATGCCCGACAATTAGATGTAGCTTAAAACTAACTAACTAGCTTTAAACTAACTTACTGCATCAAATTCACTTACAGGAATAGCCTCTCCGGACGTTCGGAGAGAAGTGGCCTGTGCTATTGAAAAACTAAAGCAAAATACAGACAAGCGACACCCACTGTACGATGTTACGAAGCCTAGAGCAACAGTTTCTTCTTGTCGACCAACCCACTAAATGTCGGCAGCTATAGTGCGGCACAAATAAATCTGTGGCTTCTCAAACATCCCTCACCAGATGTCTATGTTGAGCCTGCATAGGAGCTCCCGGCAGGCTACCAACTGTCACGGCCAACGAAGCCAGGTGGGCCTCTGTAGGTACAACTTGGTCAGATGGGAGGGTACTTCAATGAGACAAATTGTGACGGGTGGAACGAACACAAACGATGTCTTGTCCTGCTCTTTATGCAATTTAATCTGATTTGAGTGACTGCGCTGAACGCTGTCAATGTGGCTGAGTTCTGACCAAAGCTCATTGAATCATCAACACGACGATGAAAAAGTTCCTTTAGTTGTGTTTTCGACGGACGTGTCTCTAAAGCCCTTTTTTTAAAACTTCAAAAGGTTACTTACGACCTTTTTTCCTATAGATATCGAAAACGAATCTTTTTCCTGTTCATAAAAAACATTAACAAAATAAAATAACCAAGAAGTTCTATCAATATTATCAGGTATTTATTTTCTAATATTCCGGTATGTATCATCAGTTACTACCGATATTATCAGTTATTACCGGTAATATCCGGTTTTTTTGTTGTAAACAACGTCATTTTGGCCACCGTTTATCAAAGACGCACGATAAGAATGTGTACTACATGTCGTGTAATCCAGTAATCGAATGCATACAAATATTATGCTACCCGCATAAAAAATAGTTCCGTATGTATGCATTTATGTATCTTTATTAATCTGGTCGATGTAGTCGAAAGGTTCTGGAGTGGCGAATGCGTACCGGAAGGCGCATCGTACAGAGACCCGTGGGGGCGCCCATACAAATGGGTGAGAGATCAACTCCGCCCATGGGCTCCCCCGCTGACGCAGAGTCTCCGGCCCCAGCTCGTGGAGGACGTGGTGAGCGCTCTGTTCCCTTCGCGAGGGGAACATACTCCCCCGCCCATGGCTCCGCCTCCTGCGGTGCCCGATGCGGACCACACCAGTGACGACGACGACGAATCTACGGAGGTGACCGAGGTAGATTTGAGAGTGGCGGTAGGTAGGCTGAGTGCCAAAAATACCGCCCCAGGACCCGACGGCTTACCTGGAAAAGCCTGGGTCCTGGCTTAGAGGCTCTCGGGCCTCGACTTAGGGGGCTCCTAAGCGCATGTTTGGAGAGGGGCCAGTTCCCACTTCGCTGGAAGACGGGGAAACTGGTCCTCATTAAGAAGCCGGGGCGCCCAGCGGACTCTCCGTCCGCTTACCGGCCCATCGTGCTGCTCGACGAGGTGGGCAAGCTCTTCGAAAGAGTTATTGCGGACCGCCTTGTCGGGCGGCTGGTGCGAGTGGGGCCGGATTTGGCGGACAGCCAGTTTGGTTTCCGCAAGGGGCGCTCCACGGTGGATGCCATCATGCGCGTTCGAGCCCTCACGACGGGGGATGCTGTTGCCCGGGGTGGGGTAGTCTTGGCGGTGTCTCTTGACATCGCCAACGCGTTCAACACCCTGCCCTGGAGTTGCATTAGGGAGGCACTCCGGTATCACCGGATGCCGACCTACCTCTGTCGAGTGGTCGAGGCCTATCTGACGGACAGGGCCGTCATCTACCCTGGTCACCACGGAGAGTGGAACCGGCGAGAGATGTCGTGCGGTGTCCCACAGGGATCGGTTCTGGGGCCGCATCTGTGGGACATCGGCTACGACTGGGTGCTGCGCGCCGACCTCCCTAGCGGCGTCAGCGTAGTCTGCTACGCTGACGACACGCTGGTCCTGGTGCAGGGGAGGTCGCATGAGGCGGCGGCCGAACTGGCGACACGTTGGGTTGCGACAATCGTCGATAGGATCCGGCAACTGGGACTCGAGGTGGCCTTGCACAAGTCCGAGGCCATGTGTTTCTATGGTCCTCGGAACGCGCCACTGTCGGGTTCCCAGATAACGGCAGGAGGGGTTCACATCGGTGTCGAGTCGACGATGAAGTACCTGGGACTCGTCCTCGACACCCGGTGGAACTTCGTGGAGCACTTCCGACGTTTGGCTCCCAAACTGGATAGGGCTGGGGCTGCTTTGAAGCGGCTTCTGCCCAACCTAGGGGGTCCAAACGCCTCCTGCCGGAGGCTCTACGCGGGGATCGTGCGGTCCATGGCCCTTTACGGGGCACCGGTGTGGGCGCGTTCACTGAGGCTGCGACCGGCCCAGCGGTTGAACGCGTCCCAAAGGGTCATGGCCATCAGGCTGGTCCGGGGATACCGCACGGTCTCCCGCGAGGCGGCGAGCCTCCTTGCCGGACTACCGCCATGGGATCTGGAGGCGAAGGTCCTCGCGCACATGTGGGAGTTGCGCGAGGAGGCGAAACGCCGGGGTATAACTCCGCTGCCGCAACAAATCGCGGCACAGCGGACAGAGCTCCGGCGGGATCTCATGGCGGCATGGAGTGTGCGATTGTCGCAACCCAGCGCTGGGCACGCCACAATTGCGGCGGTAAGTCCCCTCTTTGAGGAGTGGCTGGAGAGGCGCCACGGCGTCCTCACCTTCCGCCTGACGCAGGTCCTCACCGGACACGGTTGCTTCGGGAGGTTCCTGTTCAGGATCAAGCGGGAGGAAACGCCCGGGTGTCACCATTGTGTGGAACGCCCGGAGGACACGGTGGAGCATACGGTGGAGGTCTGCCCGGCTTGGGCGGAGCACCGCCGTGTCCTCACGGAGGCGATCGGCGGCGGCGATCTCTCGCGTCCGGCCCTGGTTCAGGCCATGGTCCGGAGCGAGAGTGCATGGGAAGCCGTCACTTCCTTCTGCGAAGCAGTAATGCTCGCGAAGGAGGAGGCGGAGCGCGCGAGGGAAATGCAAGATGCGCGCCCTCGCGCCCCTAGTCGCCGCAGGAGACGCCCCGGGCGTCGGGAGTCGCGAGCCGACTTCCGGCCACCGTAGGCGCGGGCTTGCGGACGGTGGGCAATGGGTAGCTCGCCGTCCGATTAGGACCAGGCCCGGGTCGACGGCGCGTTGTGTTCCACGCGCGCCTCAAAGAGATGTCAGCACCAACTGACGGGGTCCGTAAGGGCCAATGCCTGCCAGGGTTGCGAGTTTGTCCGAAAGGGATATCGCGGCCCCGGCACACAGGCAACGGAAGGAACATGGGTGGGTTTTAGTCAGTAAAAGTCTGACACTCCCTCTCGCTCCGCCCAGAGCGGGAGGAGTCATTTGATGATTTCCCACCCAAAAAAAAAAAAAAAAAAAAAAAAAAAAAAGGCGCATCGTGGGTAGACTGGGGACACGCGCCTTCCGTTCCGGTCGCGATAATCTACTGGATGAGCACAGGACCGCTCGTTGCGGCGATGCTTGTGGAAGACCTATGACGTACGATGAAGGTCTTTTGGCAGAATGACGATGTTCATTTGTTTTTGTTTCATTGAAAAATTACTTTCCCGACCGGTCCGTTTCTATGACCGAGTGACTGACTAACAGGGCACAGACTTAACTGTTGAAAAAAAAAAGGCCAAATGCGTATCGGACCACGCACAATGAAGTCTGCAATTGGGATGAATTTATCACAAGGACAAACTTTAAATTAAAGAAAAAAACAAGAAAAAGCAAGACCGACTTTCTGAGAACGATAACACTTAAAAATAAATACATCCTACGAAAGTTTCATAATGTGTACGGGAGGGTTGCAGAATATTTAGTACATACCTTTTTTCCTTAATAAACTGCCAGAAGACTTAAAGCGAATTCGAAAAGTTGTAAGTACAAAACGTTTCCTTACACAAAATTTATCTTAATGTATGTATGTACCTATTAATTTACCTTCAAATTATAAAAATCATTTTAAAATTAGTATATGTATCATTGTAGTTTATCTTAACATTTTTGTAAAATTTATATGAACGGCTCTCCATCACACAGTTAAACCCTAAGAGGCTTTCGTTGTGTGGCCCAAAATTTAATATAGGTTAAGGCTCCATGCACGAAAAAATACCCTTTTTAAAAACCCAATAACTTATCTAACTGTAAGAAAGCTTAAAATAATTGAAACATGTCTGTGTAACTATAAAAGTACAGTGTTCGTGGGGCTAAACCATTTGTTTCAAGTACCTGTTAATAGTTGCATAGCTTTTGCGCTCTCGAAAATATGGTTTATTTCGCCTATGATTTAGTTAGTGAATATTTTATGAATAAACAATAAAAATAAGTGAAGATTAATGTGTGATTTTTAAATTTCTTGATATGATTTGCTAAATAATAGGAAAAAATACATTACTAACAGGGAACTAAAAAAAAATAATTGTATTTTCAACATTATCTTTCTGCTATATTTTGTATCGAAGTTGAAAAAAATGGATCAGCCACATGCAAGTAGACCATATACCGATGTTAATGATATTTTTAAATGTTCAAAATCAAAAGTAGTTTCTTGTAAAAAAGTCCTGAAACGTCAGTCTCGCGTAATTTTTCGGAGAACATATTGGGATTATTTGTGATTATCCATGAATACTTATTATTTGAAAAATTCCTTTCAGCCACATGCAAAATAAAGAACTCCACTTTTCAAATAATTTTGTTTAAATTCTTTTTCCCTTTCTCACAACTAATGAACAAAATTTATCAAAATCAGTTGATTTAAGTGCACGGCCATTTAGAAATAAATATTCATTATCCAAAGTAATATCTACATAGACACAGGTTGGGCACAGTAGTAGTTAAACTAAAATTATATATCATTAACATTGTAGTTGAAAAACATGTTCTCCCATACATTCCAACGGCATATGTAAGTTTGTACACACAATATTGTGAGATTTACCATGTTATTTTAAGACCATTGACTAAAGAGACCATAATCTAAGAGTAACGAACCAATCTCTGTATTTTTTTAAAAAATTTTGGTTCTGTACTTTCGGAGATAAGGGAGGGGGAATGGTGAATTTTAATTTCAATACTTTGTGTACTTTCACATTCTTTAAATTTACTAAGAATTATTTTTTTCTACTGAAAATCTTATTTTCATTATATCGACTTATCGACTTGAAACTTGGTAAAATATTCTTAAAACTAATCAATAATGAAGGATTTTCTTTAGTATTAACCAAAACGTCCTCGTCGCCTTCGGCAGGAAAAACTCTCCATTTCAAATTAAAATCGTGGGTAAAAACTAGTGTTCTTTTAATACGATTAATATCACTTTCAACTTGATCACTTACGTCACTTCTAAAGTTATCTTACATCAACCACAACAGCATAGTTTTATACTAAACATTATCTGCATGATACGACCACCTATCATGCTGATAATGATTAGTATAAAACCAATCATACTATGTGATCGACGCGGAAAAAGCACGAATCAATCATGGCAATAAACACTGATATATTAATACAAATTCCTAAACAAAGAAAACATATAACAGGAGAGCTCTTAACTGCAATAATAAAGTATCATCTGGAAGAAGAAACTGTGTACAAAGAGGTAAATCTTACACTTGTACAGAAAAAGACCGGTACGTGGTATGAATATGTGCACAACTATCGTGTCAACCAGAGTAACCAAGGTCGCGAACGAACAAAGGTGGGTAATCGTCACAAGCTTGAAGACCACAAGACATATGTGTTAATGAACGTTAAAATGTTAAACAAGAACCCAGTTGACAATGTAACATCAAGTTCCGGATCACTTGAACCAGAAAATATGACACCAGCATCAGAAGAGGCAGATGTAGAAGATATAAAGAGATATCACATAGAAATCAAATTCAAAAAGCCTACTGGCATATTTTGTTTGAACAAAAAGTTTAAAGCAATCATAAAGATCTATCCCACAGTCGGCTCACCGTTTCCAGATGACCCATTCATGTCAGCGCTGGACAAAACTCTGACGCAACTTTTTTCTTCGAAGAAACATGAAATTAATGTGAAAGCTGAACTAGAAAAAGGATGTTTTACTCCATCAAGAGAGATTAAAGTATCATTTGTTGTGGCTAACAATACTGATGTTATTATTTCTCTTAAGACTGTGAGTAAAATAAAAACTTAATAACGATTAATGAAGAAAATATTGGGGAAAGAACCGAAGACAAGGAAAAAGGTTCAACTCGGGATAGGAAGTAGAAATGATAGTGGGCTGTTCTTATCTGCTGAAGCACTGATAGCGACTGAAGCAGATAAACCTTAAGTGAAGGCAACGAATCAGTAATCGCAGCGAGGGCTTCCCCAGGCTCAACAATTTAAGGGACACTACACGCCCACAGGCGTAATAACAATAAAACTTTAATCAATTGTGTCGCGATCAGTGTCTTCTACCTAATAAACCTATCCAGCTAATAATCCTATCCTATAACCTATTAATATACTGACAACCAAAATAAAGCGGGAGGACTACACTGGATGTGGAACGCGAAGAACAGATTACTGTTACCTTATACATTATTTGTACATTCGGTGAAGTATCTGTGTTTGTTATACTCGTAAATATATTCAATAACAATGGTGATGAAATAGAGGCAGGTGAGTAATGTGATGGAAAAGCCGCAAAAGAAGCTGTTTTCAGAACCTAAAGACTAAGACTAAGCTAAGCTAATGTTTATTGTGCACAATTTTAGATGTCAGTATCAATACATAAAATATGTGTTTATTTACACTGAATTAGAAATTAAATGTCTTTGAAATTACGTTTATAATTTACATTCCTACTAAATATTTTTTTTACATGGTTAAAAATCTGTATAATTATTAAGTCGTTCCTGGTAAACACCAAAGCACTTAATAGTGAAGATGGTATGAAGATATTTAGGTATAACATTTTAATATTTAGCTTTTGAGGAGCTCATGGCTAAGTAATAACAGCCGCACGGGTCGATCCATCAGGTTAAGCTACGCTTGCCGGGGTTGGTCCGTGGTTGGGTGACCATCTTGACACACCGAGACTGGATTGTGGAGGTCAAATAGGCAGTCGCTCCATGTAAAATACTGGTACTCAGCTGCATCCGGTTAGACTGGTAGCCGACCCCAACATAGTTGAGAAAAGGCTAGGCAGATTGATTTTAATATTAGGTTTTACCCTTCGATCAATAATGCACTAGATACACTATCCCATACAAAAGTTCTCTTAAAACTGTCGCCAATTGTGTTTACGTACTTCTAGTTTAAAATAAATATACATTAATGTAAATTCAACCTTAAATGCAATGCTTAAAGTTGTATTCACAAAGCTATGTGCAAAAAACAAAAAAGTCAAACATACATCAAAACAAATTCAATCTTACACGCTTGTTTTAAAATTCGAATTACAAAGTGCTAATAAAAGCAATAAAAATTTATGACAGAGGCTCGCCGCTTGGACAAGGAATGAGTGGAGTCGAAATGTGTTTATATTTCTTTCTATGAAATACAGAAAAAAATAATGTATACTAACAAATTCAGTTTATTATAAGCCTTGACACTCAAATATAAAGTTTAATTACAATGGCAAAATTAAATCTTTCTGTCGTCGGAGAAACAAATAAAATGTCATGTCGCTTGAAAATAAAAAGTCAATTTTATATAAGTTCAAAAATACTTATTGTTACTGTTATACTGTTTTTAGTAATCTACGCCATTGCGTGTTTCCAGTTATGTCCAATCTATTAAAATAAATCGAACAAATTGTCTAATTTTTATAAGGCTTATATATATTTCTTTTTCTCTTTCTTTCGCGACAGTAGATACCCATTCTATACAGCGAAATGGGTCGCTAGGAAATCTACAAACAGAAATAAAATATAAAATATCAATACTACACCATGCATTCCCTGTTCCAGAACAGTCGATGTTTGTTACAATAGTTGGTAGTTGTCACAAACATTGGTCAAACAATCATAATATTTGCAAATTGATTTATATTTACTATTTAATTTGTTTTTATTTTATGAAAAACACTTACTGATAATAAACTTACCGAAAAAAAAATATTTCTTCCAAAATCTTGGTGTTACGGTGGTTATTTACAAATTTTTTGAACGCGTACAGCGGCATTTTGACGTCTTAACGTTGGCTATGATTGGACCATACTAATTCGAAATAAGACCACAACCGAATCTGTGCTCTTATTTTTCGTTCCGTTTTTGAAGCGCTTACCGGGAATCTAGTGCATTATTGATCGAAGGTTTTACCTATAAAATAAACATAGTACACCCACATTTCGCCAGTTACTTTAAAATTATATGTAAAGTGAGACCAACCTGTTACCGTCAACCGGACACATATCTAGTCTCCGGGCTAAACTGAGAAATTACTGATATAATAACAGAAAAACATTTCGCCCTCACCCAGGACCATGCTCAGTAGCAACATTAGTCCGAAATACTTGTCCATTCTGAAATGAAGCGCCCCCTTAGATAATATCGAAACATAAGAGTCATCGACGTTTGCTCTTGAAAAAATATAATCAATTTTTATCAGTTTTATCCATAACTTATCAAATCAATCATAATTTACTGATAATTATAATTATTGACATCACCAAAAGGGTAGTACCTACTTACCTACCTTTATGACTAAAGATAATATATCAATTAAATGGATAAAGACATTGTTTATATTTATATATTAGGTATACTTTATTATTATTGAGGTTAGATTGGTATGAGGAACATGGTGTAAGGTTCACTCATAAAAGGCGAACGACTAGACAGTTGTCATGTCTTGCGGGCAACTGCCTAACGATTTATGTACGGGATGTACAGCGGCGAGCGGAATCAGAGCTTCGCCCCTCGCCCGCGGAAGCTATACGGTGTCCCGCAACTACGGGCCCCTCTATATGTTTGCCTAAACGGCCTGTGGGAGTGATGCAGGTAAGCTGCGTCAGTGTGAGTAGTTGCTATGAGTATTTCTGTAGGCGCCCCACGACGCTAAATCCTATAGCGCCGCTTTCTTCACGACATCTCGGCGATCTGTCCCCGCCACGTGAGACCCCCAGTTGCCTGGGGAAGCCCCAACGAGAACGACCAGCGACTGAGATGCCAGTCGAGTCGGCGGTTAGATTTGTGAGCGAAACTACATATGTACCTGGAGGAGGTAGATACGTAGTTTCGCTCAGAAATCTAACCGTTTACGGAGCGAGGGATAAACTGTCATGTATGTATGTGTGAGCGGCTTGTGATGTAGAATAACACCGCTCAGTGTCAACGTGCATTGCGGCCCGCGTCGCACATGCGCGTGTACATGTTTGGATGCTTGTTGAGTAGTGGTTGTCTGTGTTAGTTTCATTTAATTATGGCGAAAGACTTATCTCCGAATTTAGTTTTTTATAACAGAAGCTTTAGTTATTATAAATACGCAATTATGATAATGACATGGCTGCGTGTTTACAAATACTCTTTCATGCCACACACAACGGTCAAACCAAAACATTGTGGTGTTTAAACATAATTGTATCTATGTAAGATCACTATCAACTTTTCCTTTACCAATAAAACTTTTTGTATTTTGTATTTTTGTACTTGTACGGGGTTGTGCTAAAGAAGCTTTTGGGCAAAAAAAAAAAATGTAAATACGACCTACATACGGTTCTTTAACATAACACATGAGCTTCGTTGAGGCCTTTTTTTATTTTGGTGTGAATTTATCAAATAACTTCTTCCGCTCTGGGCGGAACGGGAGGGCGTGTCAGACTCTTACTGACTAAAACCCACCCATATTCCTTCAGTTGCCTGTACATTGCCAGGGGCCACGCTATCCCTTTCGGACTTTCCCGCGACCCCGGTAGGCATCGGTCCTAGCGGACCCCGTCAGTTGGTGCTGACATCTCTTTGAGGCGCGCGTGGAACACAACGCGCCGTCGACCCGGGCCTGGTACTTATTGGACAGCGAGCTACCCATTGCTCACCGTCCGCATTACTGCTTCGCAGAAGGAGGTGTAGGCCTGGACCAGGGCCAGGCGCGAGAGATAACTGCCACCGATCGCCTCCACAAGGACACGGCGGTGCCCCGCCCAAGCCGGGCAGACCTCCACCGTATGCTCCACCGTGTCCTCCGGGTGATTCACACAGTGGTGACACCCGGGCGTTTCCTCCCACCTTATGCGGAACAGGAACCTCCCGAAACAACTGTGTCCGGTGAGGACCTCCGTCAGGTGGAAGGTGAGGACGCCGTGGCGCCTCTCTAGCCACTCCTCAAAGAGGGGACTTGCCCAGACCAATCGACTGCCTCGTTGGTCAACTGGTCGCAAGCGCTATTGCTGAGCATGAAGTCCTGGGTTCGATTCCCAGGTCAGGCAAATCGGTCGGGAATTTCTGAGTAGCAGTCCGGAGTCTGGATTCATGTCCGGTTGATGGCAATAGGCCCCCCTATTACATGGGACAATCGTACAATACGTTTAACCAAACCTCCAATCCTCTTGTCCAATCCAAAGTACTTAGTTACACAGTTAAAAAAAATAACAGGATTGATTCATGGTTTAGTTTTTGTATGAAGTTTCACGTTTTTCTTTTTATCGACAGCTACTGATGACGCTGGCCACTTTCGATCCCGTAATCTGAAGAAAATAAATGTTATTAAATAACACTTCAATCACGCATTCGTTTTTTAGGGTATCAGGAACAGGGTGGAAAGGTCATTCATCCCCCATAGAAAAGGGAGGATCCTCCGACCAGACGGGTGTCGTGTCTGGCGGGCAACTGCCCAGAGGTTGAAGTTGGGAGATTGTATATACATATGTCCATAGCGCGGTAAACTCTAATTGCGCGATGCAGGATTTGTGTGACGTCAGGTCTTTGATGCGTAGTTAGTAGCATGTGGCGATTGTAGATGCCGCCACAGTTTATCTTTGATCAAAACGATACAATGCAGTATAGATAATAAATTCTAGCATTTTTCTGATAATTAAGTGTGAAATAAACCATGCCATTTGACCGACGTATGTAGTAATTTTTTTACCAATATAAAAATAATAATGGAAGTCTAGTGATAAAAATATGTATAAAATTAAAACCGATATAACATTAATTTTGGAATCAAATTATTCATGTTGTACCCAGATATTATTATAATTAAACTACCAAGTTTGAGGAACGGAGGAACAAGTTGGAGAGTTCCTCCACTGAGGGAGAACCTTCCGCCCAGGTCTGGTGGGCTCTGAACAACATTTCTTTTTATGGTATTCTCGCAGCTCAAACTAAGAGGTTGCTGCTGCACCCGGCTGCTTTATCCGGTTTATCTTGTGGATCCCTTAACAAAACTAAGGCCTCCAGCCAGGGCATAAAACTTACACACTAAGGGCACCCCCTGTGGGTACGTACTTCGGTTTGGAGCGTCGCTTGGGGAGGACAGCAAGGGGGAGACTGGATCGAATCATTGTCCAACGAACAACCGTTGCATCTCTTTAAATTATTTATTATTTATGTACACACAGTAAAATACATAGAGATAAGACTATCTACAAATCGCTCGGTAAGCTCGGTTATCGCGTTGCAAAAAATTGCGAGTTTTTCACATTCGAAACTTTGGCTAATTGTGTAGTTCGTATGTGGCTCTACAGATGTCACCACAGATCTTATGATATTTACTGTTAGCTTTTGCCCGGGGCTTCATGCGCGTGGAGGTCGGAACTAAACATTATTAAAAAAAAACACTCACGAGAACGTACAACCGGGATAAAAAGTATCTTATGTCCTAATCCAAGTCATTATCTACTCGTTTGTATCCAAAAACGTGGCGGGATTCATTAGCAAACATGCATGTTCTCAAACACACAGACATTTCACCGTTATATGTTCTCGCGCCCCACTGAAGAGAATTTATATTTACCTGGCGTACGGGATACCGTGATTAGGTCGATGGTTTTTCCGGGACGAGACCATTCCATTATACTGTGACTGAGTTTGCTCTTACGATTATCCCTAATACGAATAACTTGACGAATTCTTTTAAATCAATCTCCTACCGTAATATTTGAAAAGTTATTGATCTAATAGTGTTTCTAATCAATAACAGATTGTGATAACATTAAAAATAAACAAATAAACAAAGTCTATTTTTGGATTACGAGATAGTTTGAGATATTATTTTATAACATAAAATTATCACTGATACGCTGGTGACAGACGAAGCCGTTTAAAGCTCGCATGGTGACGTTTGTTTATAAAAACGTGATCCGGTACATAATCTGATAAAAAGTTATATTATTAGGTACCTTACTCATTCTTACTCACTTATCTTTTACGATAAAATAAAATCCGCCATTTATCGAATAATCTATGTAGTACAAAACGAATTTTACCACAAGAACGACGTAATACGTTAACGTAATGGGAGTGTTCAGTGAAATATTATTATATATTCCTCGAGAAAGGAAGCATATAACTGGAGAACCTATTAGTGGAATAGTGAAGTTTCACCTGGACAAAGACACAGAGTATAAGAACATCGCTCTGTCGCTCGTCGAGGAAGGCGAATGTCAATGGCGTGACTCTCTAAACCACAGCGAACGAGTATCGAATAAAAGAACTGTATTTCGGGGCTATGAAAGAAATGTGATAGAAAAAATATACTTCCTGAACAAGTTTACGGATGAAAATATAACGCTAAGTGCCGGAACATATGAACACCCGTTCAAAATCGTAGTGCCGGAAAATACACCACCAACAGTGAAGACAAGTATTGGAGAAATAAGATATAAGTTGGTACTAAAATTTAAAAAGCCAGGAAGTTTCAGTTTGAATAAAACATACAAAAGAACAATCACGATATATCCTAGAATTGATTCAGCACTTTCAGACCAACCAATAATTGCTATCAGAAACAAAACTCTGATAAAACTGTTTTCTTCGAAGAAACATGAAATTGAACTGAAAGTTGAACTTGACAAAGGGTACTTGAATCCTTGTGGTGAAACAAACATATCATTTGTTGTGAATAATAATAGTGGCGTAATTTTTTCGATTATAACAGAATTGATTAGCAATACCAAATACACAGCTAACAATTACTATATGACGATGTCTAGGTCAAAAGTGATCCATTCGAGTACGGTAGAGAGCCCAAAAATACCTGATAATAGTGTATCAAATATGTTCAATATAATACCAGTGGCGCCGGAAATATGTACGGTAAGACACTCGAAAGTAATAGAGAGAGAATATAAGTTAAGAATAACTATGAAGTTACCACTGCCACATGTAAATTCGTCTGTTGAAATACCTGTGTATGTTGGAGAAAGTCCTGTAACATTAAATGTAGTAAATGGTGGAGAAGCAGGTGAGTCCAGTGAGCCCATGGAAGACCCACCCTCTTATTGGGAAACTATGCAAGAAGATAAAAAAAATGATGATTAAATTGTGCCATGTAAACTTACCTATCCCGAGTATTTACTGGATGCAAGAAGCACATGACCAGCCCATGCTTCGAAGGGGACTACGTCCAGCAGTGGACGTCTTACGGCTGAACAATGATATCGTGAAAGTAATTCATTGTTAAAATTAAATACGATAGATCAGACTTGCTACGAGACTCACAAACTCACAAGGTCTCTAATAATTAGCGGTTTTTAAATTATTATTTTATGTAGTTTATTTATTATTAAATCTAAAACAACTATTCGGATTTGTAATGCGATCAACTGTCGAATTTAAAAAGCCTTCTTCCTACATTTGCTTGTATGATGTCTCTGAGGTCTCTACTACTTTTTTGTGTACTTTTTTTTTTTTTTTTTTGGTTGGGAAATCATCAAATGACTCCTCCCGCTCTGGGCGGAGCGAGAGGGAGTGTCAGACTTTTACTGACTAAAACCCACCCGTGTTCCTTCCGTTGCCTGTGTGCCGGGGCCGCGATATCCCTTTCGGACAAACTGAGGTCTCTTATACTTAAAGTGCTTTCTTGAATATAATATTTCCTTCTTTTTTGTGCACAATTTCTTAAGATTTATATGGATTTATACTAGATAATTATAATAAACACGTTAGTTAAGAAAAATAAACAAAAATGTATATGTATTTTACCCCCTAGCGATTATATTCACTGTTTGTATCCTGTAGCTAATCTGTGAACAGCGTAGTGGGCTGCAATATTGTCTATATTTTTTATGAATTTCTTGTTTCTATGTTTTTTATTGTAGCTGTTTGTTGTTCCGTTTGAATAAAAAAAACACTTTTAATTTGTCTATTAAAGTTAGTTTGATTGTAATCTGTATTTAGTTACCCAAGTGATAATGATTAAATGTTCTGATTAAAAACTTATTCTGCTTCTTATTCTATGGAACCAGTATAAATAGCCACCAATAGTCCATATTTGTTTCCATAACCTGCAATAGTACTTGTGTAAAATTAAATAAATCTGCATATGCACTATTTCAGCTGTCAAAAAAAGTTAATACACAAACACTTTTAACGGCGTATCACGGATTGGTTGCATCAGTTCTGAGATTTGGTGTTATTTTTTGGGGGCAATCTACTGAAAGAGACACTGTTTTTAAAGCGCAAAAACGATGTATTCAATCCTTGTGTGGCTTAAAAACTACCGAATCTCGTGCACCCCATTTTAAATCTTTAAAATTACTTACGATGCCAGCTATATACATCTTTTTTTCTTTTTTTTTTTGGGTGGGAAATCATCAAATGACTCCTCCCGCTCTGGGCGGAGCGAGAGGGAGTGTCAGACTTTTACTGACTAAAACCCACCCGTGTTCCTTCCGTTGCCTGTGTGCCGGGGCCGCGATATCCCTTTCAGACAAACTCGCAACCCCAGCAGAGCTATGTACATCTACGAGACTGTTTTGTTTGTTAAAATGAATTTACACGTATTACCACAGAACCTTTTACAAAAATTTCCGATCCAATGCGTTCTCAATATGTAAATCAATTGTGCGACATAAAATGCAGAACCACTCTGATGAAAAAGAGCTTTTTTGGAATGGCTTCAAAAAATTATAATAAAATACCTGATAGTATCAAACATATGCCCCTATCAAAATTTAAGAAAGTTCTCACCTCTCTTTTAATAGAAAAATGTTATTATACTGTACAGATTTTTTTTAATGATAATTTGTAATATTTTTTAAATATTTTTTTTAGTTTATTTTTTATTGTTTGTTTTATTTAGTTTTGTTTTTTTTAATTCCATTTTAATTAAAATTTGTATGCCTTCGCGGCAAAACATAACGCTCAAATATGTTAACACCAACACCATTATGTAAATACCTATGTTTAAAAAATAAAGATTCTGATTCTGATTCTACTACACCAACCGGGGGTTGTCCTTGGGTGCACTTGTATAGTGCATAGTGTAGCAAAAAAAGATGATTTGCCACCTTCAGGTTAAAAGTCGCCGGGATTCAAACACGGTACGACGTAGGACGAATAATGAAACACAGTATCCAGGTTGAGAACACAAAGTATATTAAAAATGGGTTAACATAAAATTTTCATGAAAATTCGACGGTGTCGCCGCGTTAAAACACGAATTGGTTAGCTGCACGATTATTAATTATAGCAGGTACCCTTGACGAAGTACGACGGGCCCATCGGGAAACGTTAGTTGTCCCTGGTTTTGTTTCGCGACGCGAGGGAACGTAGTGTTCAAAACAGAATTATATACGAGTATTAGCCGCGAGGAACCGGTGCGTCTTCTAGGCAAGGTGACCTGATTCTATTTGCCAATTACGGCCACACAAAATAAAAAAACTAAACGGAGACAAGTGGTAAAAATACAACGCGGTATCTATCTATCTATCCTACAAAAACTCGTAAAGTAAAAAATAATCGATGGCAATTAATGCCGTTTATCTTTAGTTTTGCCTCTAACTTAGTGACGTTGGCGCTCGCCTGCAGTAGTAGTAGTGGTGAAACGACGCACGGCTGGTCGGCGACGTGGCAGCGTCGCCGACCAGCCGTGCGTCGTTTTTTTTTTGTTTTATTCAGGAGTCTGGCTGCTAGGCCACCAGAAGACGTGAGATTGGGACCCGCACGGGTAGGGGGCACCGCGGCAGACCGCGTTCAGCTCGAAAATGGGCCTCAACCAGGCCTTTTTTTAACGGATCGGAAATAAAGACTACTTTAGACCCGATAGAAAGGCGAAATTACGTAGGGGGGGCTGAGTGATAGACAACTGGAATACTCACATGTTAATACAGATAGTTCCTTTTCCTAGATAAACTATAAGCTCGAACTGGCTATTATTTATTATTATAATAATATATTATTATTATATAAATTAATGGTAGTATATGGCAAGGCGTCGAGACGTCCGGGGACTTCGTGTCCGCTCGATAATACAGACAATTTAATCGGAAAATTTATGTTTGCAGCGACACCATTAGAGCTTGACTCTCGAATGACGACTCCCTCAAAAACAAAAACCTGAGTTTTTGCTTCGATAAAAACGAATTAAAAAATGTGTCAAGCGTAACATAATTTTAAGAAAAAAAACATGTTAAGCCTTTTTTGCGAGATCTACTTGGCAGCGGAATGCTGCAATAGGTACAGGGATGAATAGTCGGTTGGGGCCTCATTTAATTAAAACTTCTAACGGTTCTCTGCGAGTTGGCTTCGGCACCTCGTATGCCGTCGTCCGCTAGGGACCCCTGGGCCCCGAAGAGAGATTATCTACTATAATGTATCTAATAAAAAGTGTTTTTCTTTTTTTATCATTTTTGGCTATCAAAAATATTTACTTGTCTACCACGCTAGTTTTAATAATACATCTATGTGTCTACCTGACAAATTTAAACAATCCTTGCTCTCGATAAAGTGCAGAAAGCAAACCTACAAACGATATAAGGGTCATTAGGCACGTGACCAAAATCAACAAAATCAAATTTTCTATTAAAATGTACTGAACTGAGTTTCGAAACATCAGCATCTTCATTACAATGACCACTTTTCCTCGATAGATAGCGTGGTACACAAGGTTTGAACTCATTTCTGTATAGCGACAGGTAATAAGTCTCACCGCTGTTGCACGACTCACGTGCCGAACTGTACTTACCGACTCTATTTTTATTTACAATTATGTATATGGCGTAAGGTATGTATTATGTTGTTAGTTCCTGCTAAAACTATGAAAGAAAGTAATAAAATTGTATTTTTTTTTTTTAAGAATTTTGTGTTTCTTACAATTTGTGAATCATTTATTCACACGTATTTGTTTTATTATTTTTTGAAGGTACTTTCAAACTCAAACTCATAGCAATTATTTCAATTAAACCATTAACAGGCACGTTTGAATTGTCAAGGAGTTGGTCATACAGAAATATGAAGCTAGTTGCCCATTCCAAAGCGTAGTAGGTACCTATGGAGAAGAACGGGCAAGACACACCACGGACACTCTTTTAAATAAAAAAATTGTTACAAACTATTGGTGACATCACTCATGTTGAAATTATACATGTGAGAACAACGTAGAACTGCAAGTTAAAATCGTCCGTAATAAAAAGATAAAAACAAAGAACAATTCAAAAATTAAAATAAGCCATGGCAGATAAGAGATGACCTTTCCCAACTAACGGCGCCCGTTCACGAACATGACGCAAGGATCAACACCATTCAGCTCAACCATTTTGAAGGGAGCTAAATGATCGAATACATGCACCACCATCAGCGAGACATCTGAGTGAGCATGACATACTCACAGCCGCCAGGGCACATTCAAGTCAATGAAAGACATATTGCCCGGTAAACGGTAGCTCTTTAGTACATAGTACTCACACCTGTGCTATGCAATTATATGATACAAAGGAGATTTAATTTATACAATGCAAAGATGGTCTTACAATTTTCAGCAGCTCCAACAGTATTTTCAAAGCCAAGCATTTTTATCAGTGATGTAATCTTATGCCTGCGCGCCGACCTCCGTAGCGGCGTCAGTGTAGTTTGCTACGCTGACCACACGCTGGTCCTAGTGCAGGGGAGGCCGCATGACGCGGCGGCCGAACTAGCGACACGTTAGGTTGCGACAATCGTCGATAGGATCCGGCAACTGGGACTCGAGGTGGCTTTGCACAAGTCCGTGGCCATGTGTTTTTATGGTCCTCGGAACGCGCCACTGTCGGGTTCCCAGATAACGGCGGGTGGGGTTCACATCGGTGTCGAGTCGACGATGAAGTACCTGGGACTCGTTCTCGACAGCTGGTGGAACTTCGTGGAGCACTTCCAACGTTTGGCTCCCAAACTGCAGAGGGCTGGGGCTGCTTTGAAGCGGCTTCTGCCCAATCTAGGGGGTCATGAACAAGACCAAACGCCTCCGGCAGGAGGCGTTTGGTCTTGTTCATTAAGGCTGCGACCAGCCCAGCGATTGAACGCGTCCCAAAGGGTCATGGCCATTAGGCTGGTCAGAGGATACCGCACGGTCTCCCGTGAGGCGGCGAGCCTCCTTGCCGGACTACCGCCACGGGATCTGGAGGCAAAAGTCCTCGCGCACATGTGGGAGTTGCGCGAGGAGGCGAAACGCCGGGGTGTAACTCCGCTGCCGCGAGAAATCACGGCACAGCGGACAGAGCTCCGGCGGGATCTCATGGCGGCATGGAGAGTGCGATTGTCGCAACCCAGCGCTGGGCACGCCACAATTGTGGCGATAAGTCCCCTCTTTGAGGAGTGGCCAGACAGACGTCACGGCGTCCTCACCTTCCGCCTGACGCAGGTCCTCACCGGACACGGTTGTTTCGGGAGGTTCCTGTTCAGGATAAAGCGGGAGGAAACGCCCGGGTGTTACCATTGTGTGGATTGCCCGGAGGACACGGTGGGGCATACGGTGGAGGTCTGCCCGGCTTGGGCGGGGCAGCACCGTGTCCTCACGGAGGCGATCGGCAGCGGCGATCTCTTGCGTCCGGCCCTGGTTCAGGCCATGGTCCGGAGCGAAAGTGTATGGGAGGCCGTCACCTCCTTCTGCGAAGCAGTTATGCTCGCGAAGGAGAAGGCGGAGCGCGCGAGGGAGATGCAAGCTGCACGCCCTCGCGCCCCTAGTCGCCGCAGGAGACGCCCCGGGCGTCGGGAGTCACGAGCCGACTTCCGGCCACCGTAGGCGCGGGACTGCGAACGGTGAGCGATGGGCAGCTCGCCGTCCGATAGGGACCAGGAACATGCCTGCATATTGTGCGTTTTATACAAGATTTGAATTCCGACTCATTCAGTTGAAGTATGTGGAGATGAATTTTATTGTAATATTTTAAACAGTAACCCATGAAAGATGAGTCTACTCTACCGACATGCAGTAGAGTGTTGATTTTTTTATAAATGGCGTGGACCGTTAACATACACTAAAAAGAGGAGTGGACCCAATATCGAGCCTTGTGGCACACCAATTTATACTTTTAAACCTAGTGCATTGATATCATTTATTTGAACTTTCTATCATTTAAATAAGATTTTACTAAATTGAGCGCAAGTTTTCCAATTCCGTAATGCTCAATTTTCAAGTATAATGTTTCGTGATCGACGCAATGAAATGTCTTGGAGAAGTCAAAAGATTCCTATGGCGTCTTGGGCCTCTTCCCGTTCATTAAAAATATGTCTTAATAAGGTTACACCGGCGTCGGTCCTTTGGTGAAACCACATTGTTGATCGTGAAGGATTTTATTTGTGTTAATATGATTGAGTATTTGATTAAGCACTACCTTTTCAAACACCTTGCTGAAAACCGGCAACACGGATACGGGTCTATAATTATTGATGTTTTTACTGTCCCCGGATATAGAAAGTGGTATTACCTTACTGTATTTCATTAAATCCGGAAAGACGCCTTGATCCACACACAAATTAAATATTAAGGCTAAGTAAGGCGCTATGGTCTCAATTACGGAGGTACAGACTTTAGTGGACATTGCCCAAAGATCTACGGTCAATTTGATCTTGATTTGCTTAAAAGCTTTTGTTACTGTTGTGGGGTTAATATGCTTAAAGTTAAATTACAACTAGGCAGGCTGAAACGTTCGCCCTTACTAAATCAAGAGAGAGTGAGGGCGAGGAATTTAAGGTTTCAGTAGTTTTAAATGGGATACTGGTAAAGAAATTTACAACTTCTTGAGCAACTTCTTTGCCATCGCAAATGAGACCACCACATGACGTCTTCAGTGTGTAACCAGAATTATGCTTTTTGTTCCTGTTCGTTTCATTATTGATAATTTTCCAAACCGCTTGTATTTTATTATCTGCTAATTTAACGTTGTTGCTAATGTATAAGGCTTTAGCTGCCTTACAAGTGTTCTTAAAAGTTCTAGAGTAAGTAGCGACATACTTATTAAAAGTTTCCATGTTAATATAAGGCTTAAAGCCATACAGGCTGAAAAGTCTTTCCCTACTTTTCCTGAGTCCTTTAGTTGCCCAGTCACTAAATAAAAACTTAAGAGCTTTCTATCCGCACATTGTTTTTTATTCCACTCTGTACTTATAAAACCTTAACGTTTAATTTTGGCCTCGCTGCAAACGAATAAGAACTCATTTGACTTCTCTATTCGTTCGAATTTTGAAGTTCAATTGGTTTTAGTTTAGTTTCGGCCACTCTATCATCGTAAAATAGTAAGTTGGAGTCACATTTCGTACGAAAATATGGGAAAAGTTTTTTGCGATTTCTGACTTTTCTAGTACTCAAACCTCAGTTGGTCCCTTAGAGTTTTTTGATCCTTATAAGAAACAGGATTGATTGGGATCAAAAAAGTTTTTGTGAAAACTGCCCATTTTCTTGCTGTCAATTTTTTTCAAAATCTGTGAATGCAGATCGAAATCTTTCAAAAAGTTAAGGACAGTCTCTTAAGACCGTTTTCCTGTAGCTACAACGTTTAAGGTCTTTACTGCCTCATCTCAAAAATCCACGCTGTATATGTCGTCATATTATATTAGATGTTACACATCCTATGCGACTACCGTAAGGCTCTCGTTTTTTTTTTAATTTCCTCGCACAATGCATAGTAAAACGTTGTATGATACACGTGCGTAAGATGATTTCCAACTCGTGTCGACTTATACACTCGCTCGCTTCGCTCGCAATTACCTTCCGCACTTGTACATAGTATAAATAACTATTGCACCAGAAATGTCACTTGCTCAATGACATTCTTTGAAATTTTTTGTATAAATAAAAGTGCATTAAAGAGAGAAAAAGCGGGTTGTTTAGATTTAATTAATTTCTTGATTTAATTTATTTGAATGTCTGACATAAATATTAAGAATATTATTCGAGATGCGATTAATTTTATTAGTTTAACTACAATTTCAGTTTATAAATATCGGGCGCGCCAATTAAAGCTTTCTACAGCAAAATAACGGTGATACGTAAGATCTTTTTGATTTATTTGATCTGCCCCGCACATCTACTACGAAGCCTTTCGCTTAGATTGTACGGACGACTAATATCTACGTAATTGATCCTTATGAACTTATCTTTTATCAACGGCAAAAACAACACATTGCTATTGATAATACAATCCGCCATGCTGCCCCCGTGTATCTGATAATTTAGTATGAAACGAATCATTCTATAAGAACGACGTAAAAAAATAACAAACCAATTATGGGTATAACCAGTGATATATTGATACAAATTCCTGAAAAAACAAAGCACATAACTGGAGAACCTATTAAAGGACTAGTGAAGTTTCATCTGGACAAAGACACAGTTTATAAGAAGATAAGTCTGTCACTCGTTGAGAAAGGATACTGTCACTGGCACGAATGTGAACGTAACTACCGTCCCCGCCGCGGTCAACAAGCTCGTCAACGAAGGAAGGAAGGCAATCGGTTCGTATTTGAAGGCCACGAAACTAAAGTTGTGAAGAAAATCCACTTGCTAAACAAAAATACTGATGACAATACAACATTGAGCGCTGGACCATATGAGCACGCATTCGAAATGATAATCCCAGAAAATATACCGCCATCAATGAAGACAGATATAGGGGAAATAAAATATTACTTAGTCTTAAAATTTAAAAAGCCTAGGATTTTCAGTTGGAATAAGAAGTTCAAGGCAAAAATAACAATATTTCCTAGTATTGATTCTTCGGTAACCGATAATCCATTCAGTTTTGCTCTGGACAAAACGCTTAACAAATTATTTTCTTCGTACAAGCATGAGATCAATTTAAAAGCAGAACTTGACAAAGGATACCTAAATCCTTCCGGTGAAAGAAAAATTTCATTTTTTGCGACTAACAACAGTAATGTAAGTTTCTCAGTAAAAACTGAGTTAATTAGTAAAACAAAATATAAAGATGACTTTTTTGTAAAAAAACATATGTTTGATGATTCAAAAACTGTAAGAGAAGTGATTTATTCATGTGCGGTGGGGACGCAAGGTGAGCCAGATAACAGTGTTTCATGTATGTTTATTATAATACCAGTGGCGCCGGAACTGTGCACGGTAAGACACTCGAAGATAATAACGAGGGAGTACAAGTTAAAAGTGACATTGAAGCTACCACTGCCGCACGTAAATTCATCTGTTGAAGTTCCTGTGTTTGTGGGAGAAAAACTTAAACGCAGTACGGAAACCGTTGAGTCAAATGCGCTCATAGAAGAGCCACCGTCCTCTTGGGAGACCGTGTTTGAAGAAAAGTCTAAAGCATAAATTGGTCTGTTGGTATTTTACATTAATCTCTCTTAATCAAATTAATGATCTCATCGTCAAACCTTTTTAAAGTGTGTTCTGTTGATTTATATTTTTTTGTTATTTGTAATATTCTTAGACAATCATGTATAGGCATCAGGTAATTTAGTTGTAAGTATTATCAACCAAACTGTTATGGTAACTTAGATAAGAGGACTTATTTTGCAGATTTTTTAAATCTTTTTCGGTATGAATAATGTATGTCCATTCTTAGGTAAGATTACCTTAGTGAATAATTTAACTGTAATTATTACTAAGTAAATCATTTCGAAATATTGGTATTATTGTTTTATTTTATATTACCTAGTAGAACGTAAGACACTTACCGTAAAAATAAGCTTTCCCACTTTCAAAGGGGAGAAATTGCTTGTTGTCGAACGAATTTCGTATTATCCTAAAAGACTTTAGAAAGCTGTTATCCCACTTATAAAATGGGAAAGCAAAAATATTCAATTTTCTCATACGAACGACATAAAACGTGTGTATTTTTTCTATATAAAATTTAGTTTACATTTTGACGAATAATCTCTTAACAAAATTCTTGTTCCGATTCTGGTGTTCTTGTTCTGCTCCTATAAACTTGTCTGTTTATATGTGACTGTGTGTGCATTAATGATTTTAATTAAAAAAGTGCAGTTTGCGCTACAATTTGAAACATTTTGAATTTCTTATGATTTCTTTAAATTTAAATGTTGTCATGGCCCAGTGGTTAATGCTTTGCCTCTCATGCACGAGGGTTCAAATTTGGGCTAGAACCAAAATGTGACTTTTTCAATTTATATAAGTATATCAAATTCAATTGGTTTTATAGTATATCTTGGACAGTACTAATATTGGTGAAGGAAAAATATCGTGAGGAAATTAATTAATAATTAAATTAATTTATGTTTAAAATTGCCAATCCGTCTTGAGCAACAGTGGTGATCAATGCTCGTGCCTTCTGTGTATGAGAAGAGGCCTTTGCCCTGCAGTGGGACAATAACAATAGTGCTTGTCATTCTGAAATAAAAATTAACACGAGAATAAAATTGTTGCAATATGCATGGCAACCAAATGACGATTGATTCACGTCGATTGCTTTCTTACGACGTCAATCGTTGATGTGAAATTCATTTTTAACTATTGTCCATATTTAGTCATTGAGCCACCTTAAGTTCTGAGTTGAGGTACACGATTACTGACAAATGCTTGCTCTGACTGGACAGATCCACTAAACTAATAAAAATAAATAAAAAAAACATTTATTTTGTTCCAAACACATTTTAACACATACATTTTATAAATCTGCTAAGCTGCGAGACAGTTTACAATCTACAGCCACGTCATGAATCGGCGTTTTTAGTATTTTTTAATTATTTACTCGTATTAGTACATGGTTTATTATAAATGTTGAACAGAAGTTTCAAATTCCTAACTTGTTTAGTTGTTGAGATAGAGCTCGCACAAAAATGGTCTGAAACTTATTGATCGAAGGTCTGAAACTGACAACTTTTCCGATCTAAGGGGTCGTAAAAGTTGTCAGTTTCAAACGATTTTGATGTCATCATTTTTGAAGATAAAAAAATAGGCAGTTGTTTTTTTTTTTTCTAAAAAGTTTTTATTTTTCACTTTTAAGCTGTGGTACCTACCCCAAATAAATTCGAATACCACTACCTGATAAGGAAACAACAGTGACAGGAAGTTATCATCATATCATCCACATTATACTAAGTGGAAAAACTAGGTATTATTGAAGCTTTCTCAAAAACTATCCAAGCAAAGTTAATAAAATTTATATGGGACTAACTTGGTAGCATATCCTTTCATACAAAATGAAAGAAAACAAACGGAAAAAAGAAACGGAAGAATTTTTTAAATCGGTCTACAATTGACGGAAAATCGGGGAACATAAAAAAAAACCTCCTTTTTGGAAGTCGGTTAAAAAGAGAATTATTATGTACACTATAAAAATAACAAACAATATATTTGTCCTCTACTCGAACTAGGGTAAGAATCAGCACTTTTCGAACGTCAAAGTTACATGATACGGTACCCCAAAACGCTCACCCTTCACCACTTCCTAGTGCGTTCCCTGGGAAGAAGAAGTGGCGCAACAAACTCCCCAGCAAAACAGCTGTCTTCAGTTAGAAAAAAAAAATCATTATAATAGTATGCACAATAATTTACATTACGCAACATTACACATAATTTAAATTATTTGCCTTAAGTCAGCTAGCACATGCCATTATACCAACCAAAAACATCGAGAACTATACTCAGGCAGAAATAAAAAATAAAAGTAAACAGAACTTTATATCTAAATAAAATCCTCCAGGCATAAAGGGCATGCCCGCTTACATATAGCTGTATTTGGAAGTTATAAATGATAAACTAAAACGTAAACGTAAGCGGCCGAACTGAGCCTTCCCGCTAGGCTCGATATATATGGGCCCCACTGAAGTTTGGCATCTACTGTTATGCCCAGAAAAACTGCCGAGTTTACTGTTTCAAGCACCTCTTTATCTAAGACGATGTCGGGTCCTAGATTTCTAACATTCGGTGACATATAACGAGCGCAAGTGAGTTTATATGTTTGTTCGTCTCTCACGCTAAAACAGCTGAACGGATTTGAATGAAATTACACACACATACATAGATACACACACAGGACACACAGTAAATAGGGAGGGGGGGGGGAGGATACAGGGTAAATAGGATACTTATTATCCCGGTAATACGTACGTGGGATAATTTCCCACATGCACTCGGGCGAAGCCTCTGGCAAAAGCTAGTCAATTATACACTGTATACGTATAGTACGAGAAGTACACAACTAAAACCATGTCACATCGTTTTACGGCCAAAACCGTATAAAATCGTTAGTTTTGATGATTCTGAACTCAACTCGGTGGGCAGTACCAGTCAGAAACATCACAGTTATATGGGAGCCCATTTCTGCTATGCCAAAAAAGGCAGACGGTTTCATCACAATAGGTATGATATTAAAAATGTACATTTTCGTAATTTTATTACGAAAAAGGTTGTTTTCAGACATTTTGCGTGACAAATGTGGCCTGAGCGCATTTTCAAAAATGACAATAAATTTTTCAACACATTTTCTCGTAAAGTAGCTCTTATTGAACCGTTTTTAGGGTCATAATTCAGTGTATTAAAAACCCGTGCTTTTAACTTTATATTATCGGACTAGTGCTGTAATGCCACAGATAACTAATCAGGATTTGGTTGCGACTCGCTAAAAACAATAACATTGGACTTGCCTGGGAATTGAACGCGATATCTACGTGTCACTGATTAAATACGCACTAATTAGGATACACGTATTATCACACCCACTTTAACATCCTATGCGTGTTTCTTATCTTTTAATTAAACTATTTTAATTAACAATAAAAGCCAAAACTGGAATAAATTTTCAATTTTTACAAAAGTCAAACAACCGACCATAGGCAACCGACATCCTTTTTAACTGGTCTAAATTTATCTTGTCATTGAAAAGTTAGTGATTGACTTAATAAATATCGAATATTTGTTCAAGGAGTATATTATCAATCCTTTATTGAAATAAAAAACTATTTTAATGTATTTATAATTATTATACTGACAACAATCGTGTTTTAGGCTAGGATTTTCAAGATGCTGTTGGAGCTAGCCCACGTTTAAAGATGCGGTCCTATTTCCTTATTAAATAATATCGTAGGTCTACAGGGTGCGATTGAAGTCATGGGCAATATTTTAAACTAAGACACTACACATGATACTATTTGCATTAGGGCTACTATTACGCAAATCAAAAATATTATTAAAGCAAGTATGGAAAACCTTTAAAATGTAGTAAGTCATATTGCAAAAAGCTATTACTGCAAATAAACACTAAAAATAATAAAAATAAAATAGTTCATAAACGTCAATAAGTCATAAACTATCAAAATATTAAAGCGCAGTACAGAGCGGAAAGAAAAAAAGGTAAACAAACATCAAATAGTAATAATAGCTAGGTTCATTGCAGCCGGCCGGTACGCGGCATCAAAGAATAGGTAAGCCGCCCGCCCCGCACTCTCTCCGTCCCGCTCTCCCTCAGTTGCAAAAATATGAATATCACCCCCGCGCGGGGGTGGCTTCCCAAACCATTGTCATGACAACTGCGCAGGTGCGTTGACGCTTGTTATTGATTTACGATTGATCCGGACGTAAACGCCGCACGCGCCTCACTCTTCTGACCCTTGGATTGCAGTGCATTGTTTGTTAGTGTACTAACTGTGAACACGATGTCTCGATCGCGTAATGTGCAGGCTAGGTACACAAACCAACATTACCTACAAATGGTTTTACTTTACAATGGCACAAGTTTATTACGAGCTCGTGAAATATTCCATCACCGCTACCCGAACGTCCCTATTCCTTGTCGGGGTCTCATTTTAAGAACGACGCAGAACCTGTTGGATTATTCGTCTTTTCACGTGCCAGCACATGCACAAGCGCGTGGTGGAGCTGACGTGGACGCAACCCCTATGTAACACGCCGTGACGGCTTTCAACATCGATTTTGTAAAAATGTCTGGGCAGGCATATTAAACGAAATGATAATCGGACCGTACTTCGGAACAAACTACTTACAGTTGTTGAGGCAAGTTGTGGAAGAGCATGAACTGGAGGAAGTACCATATCTGTACTGTCAGCACGACGGTGCCCCGGCGCATTTCCGACGCGATGTTCGTGCCTATCTTACCGAAACTTTTGGCGAGCGATGGATAGGTCGCGGTGGGCCCGTGCCTTGGCCAGCGAGGTCACCGGATTTAACACCCCTGGACTTTTACTTATGGGGTGAAATTAAAAGAATTGTGTATGCGTGGGAAAGTGAGTCGAGAGACGATTTAAAAAACAAAATTATTCACGCATTCGAAATAGTGAAATCACAGGAATTTGTGTTGACCCGAGTGAAAGACAATCACAGACGTCGTCGGGCTCAGTTGTGTATTGAAAAAGGTGGTGGACATTTTGAACATCTTTTAAAATATGTGTAGGTAAGTGCTAGTTAGTTAAAATTATTGTAATTACATATTGTGATTCCTGAACAATTAATGTAAATACTGTGATTCCTGAACAGTTATTGTAAATACTGTGATTCCAACTTTGTAAATACGCCAAAACTACAGGAAATTAATTTTACCTACACATTTATTTTATTTTAACTACGACAACTAACACATTAGTTGTTAAGGGAAAGTTGGAATGAATTAGGAATCAAATAGTCACGCGCAATGACACGTACCGCCCGTACGGCGTGCGGCGTAGTCTACCTACAGCAGCATTCGCTACCGCGATGCGCGACTTTGATACTTTATGACTTTTAAAGGTTTTCCGTATTTGTATTAATAATATTTTTGATTTGCGTAATAGTAGCCCTAATGCAAATAGTATCATGAGTAGTGTCTTAGTTTAAAATATTGCCCATGACTTCAATTGCACCCTGTATATGTATTATGGAGACCCCTCAAGTTTTAGAATACTATACTGTTAAAGCAGTATAATATTCTAAAACTTGACTTGAACACTGAATTTATTTATCTTTTACATACCAAACGTATGTACCCGTGCTATCTTGTTCGTTTTCACGGTTTTAACTTCGAACATATATTTCAATGGATTTGTTTTTCATGTGAAAGTTACTCAATATAAAAAATACTGATGAAACACTACCTACCTACAAAAAAAATCGTAACATCGAAAGTACGAAAACTAAAAGATCATACTACCACATCAATAAAACCATAGACAATTTCTAGCAGCCATTGTTGTTTGCAAATTTTGAAACGCGACATGGCAGTATGGAATTAGTAAGTACTATCATTGCAGCATAGAATTTGTATAAAGAAATTGACTTTGAATACATGGAACTAGTATGAACTATCCTATACTATTAAATGAGCATTCTCTATTTTGACCCGAGCAGAGATTTGTGCTTTTTTTATCTCATCAAAGAGACTTCTTGCCTTCTATGTTCAATGTTAAGGGGTTTGGTTCTTTCCTTCAGGTGGACCATTATGCATGGGCTTCTTGCTTTTTTTATGCCTACTGTGTAAATAATTAAAATATGATACATTTACATAATATTTCATCAAACTATATATTTTTCACTACATATTAATCTTAATTTGCGTATTCAAAGTATTATTTTGTGTTTATTATATTTTTATATAGGCTGTTCTGCGGTTTTGCCTGTGTCTTTATTTACATCTGTGCGCGTATCGCTAGCAGAAAAAAAAAAAAACAACGCGCCATTTTCCGTAAATAGGTATTTGATAACGTTTTTGTTTTGTTGTTATAAAAAATACGAAAATCTAAAGTATTGTCACCAACCGACGTACAACAGTTTTTAAAAGAAGCTCCGATTGACAGTACCTGGCAACAAAGGTCAGTTGAACTTTATAAATCTAAATTATCATCTCTACGTATATAGTTACGTTATTCCAGCATAAGTTCTTACAACAAGTCTGTTTTTTTCCTCGCAAGTTTGTTGAAAAACATCGTATGAAACGCGTGTGCATTGATCATTACCCACTCGGCTTATTTATTTAGAAAAAACATATTAATTTTATTTATTTATTTATTTTATTTTACAGAAAGATACAGACCAATAACACAATTAAAATCAATCATAGGTAGGAAAATTTGCTAATTACAAGCTTCCACATATATAGAATTATTTTATATATTATTATTTAGTTCGAGGTTTCGGTTAAGCTCTTTATTAAACGTACGTAAAAACGCCGCAATATAATTTATTAATAATTTCTGATTATCGAATAGTTATCTGATTTGTAACGTGAGACACAAAAGTTTTCGGCTTTAGCAAAAATGTTAAAATTTTCACTGCCGCCATCTTGGATTTACATTTTGACCTCACTATCGGCTTTAGCACCCTCAAAAACTACGATAACGACACCCATGACGAAAAATTCATTATTTTTTTCGCATTTGCCATCCTGGACTTTCGTTTTGACCAAATTTACACTTTCTGTCTCTCTCTTTATCAAATTAGAAGAAGACAGACGCAAGTATGAAGCCACATTAAAGAACTTCGTTCCAAAAACCTGTTTACTATGTCACAATTTGAAGTCGCAACAAGAATACATGCCGTGCCTCTAGATTATGTCACATGGTTGACCCGTGCTAGCATTTAAGATACGGTTTTAACGCCCAAACTGTGATAAAATGTGTGACTCCAGCCATGTCACAATAGGCCGTGCTCACCCTGCTGGTGGTAAGTTACCGCTTTAACACGTTAAGTTCCCAAACTGTTAGTAATTTACGATAGAAATAAGATATAAGCATATTTTTCTTAAGGTGTGTCCAAACATTGAGCGGCAAGAGCAGAGGCAGCAACACGCCGGCGTTTGCAGGACACATTTCTGCCGCGCTCTAGTCAAGACTAAACCGACGAATGTTCGCGCGGCAGTCGTCCAATCACTCGCGGCAGCTGTGCACGATTGCCGCTTAATGTTTGGATACACTTTTACGCCAGTAGCACACCTCCGTCGCGAAACTGTAGCAGCGAAACCCCAGTAGTCCAATTCAATTGACTCGCGTCATGTTCCGCTACGCGAAATTCGAGGGGCAGAACTCCAGTAGCGATACATAACGCGAGCTAGTTGAATTGAGCTACTGCGGGTTCGCTGCTATAGTTTCGCAGCGGAAGTATACTACCGGCGTTAAAGGTTGATTTAGACAAAACGAGCGACTGCACATTCTATCCCCATCCCAAGTAAAGCAGGAACAACATTCCTTCGTTGGTCTCTCTCTACTAAATGTCAAGAATATGAACAAAAGAATGCTCTAGCTTTTGTTCTGGTTCTATGTTCGTTTAGTCTAAACACACCATTGCTTTTTTTTCGTGTTCCAATAAAGATACGGTAATTTATCAGCTGATGCGAAATGTTTCAAGCATAAGTAAAAACAGTTTTTTTTTTTTTACTTTTTTGACTTTTATCCAATGACTGGCAGCACACTCAGCCAGTTATGACGAACCGCGTTAATTCTATACCACCAAGGTTCCCTTTCCTTGTAGAAAAACAAGTTTTATAAAGTGACCGATAGTTCGTCATTCTAAAATAAACTTAGTTCTGATGAACATAAAGTTAATATTTCTTCTAGAAGCCATAGTTGTATCCATATTGTGAATAAGTCTGATAACGTTAGTACTCCGCGGGTAGTGCTTATGAGCGGTTGTTCACATTTTATAGTTGTTTAGACGTTTATATCTCAGATGTGCTGTTTACCAAAATGGGTGTGAAGTGTCTTATATTACTCCAAAGAACAAAAGATGATATCTTCAGGGCCGAACAGCCTGTGGTAGGAACACTGCAGTATTCCATAGACAAACCAACGAAATTCATAAGTATAGACATCTGTCTTGTGGGCAAAGGAAAATGTAAATGGTTACTTAAGAATAAGATTACAGTACATACCATAGCAATCACGAAAAGTATGTAAATACAAGCATGAATTTATTAATCTCAGGGAGAAATAACCAAAAAACTCTAGCGGGAACTTACGAACATCCATTTGAATTTTTTTTACCAGATGATATACCAACATCATTCAAAAATGAAATCTGTACTAAAGAGTACAAAATCAAAGTTACATTTGTGAAGGATTTTTTTTTTGGAACTAGTAAATAGTTTGATGTAAAAGTACCTATTTACGGCTTTGTAAGCCGTGTTCTCCAGAGCCTGTAACATTTAGCTTACATAAAGATCTCTTCTCCAATAATCTCCTACCAATAACATCATTCATGTAAAAGGCGAAATAGAGAGAAAATTTTTGACTCCAGGAGAAAATATAAAAATAATGCTTACGATAAACAATGACACAGATGTCCCAATAAGTATTAAAACAGAGCTTATTGAATATTTTACTTATGTATCAGATGCTAAAAAGAAAAAAAATTATAAAAAGCCCGTGATAACTACAACGGGATATTCTCCAACTATAAAACAGAAGAGTGTGTCGAATATAACATGTATTGTCCCAACTTTACCGAGTTTGTACTCAATAACATACGACGATCGTGATAGCAGAATACAAAGTGAAAGTGACAGCTATACTTCCTTTTCCTCACATCAATGCTGCAGTGGAGGTACCAGTCGTTATTGGTGAGAGCAGAGATCATTTTAGAGCTGCAGTTGTGGGATATGATGAAGAGAATCCTTCGTCTTCAAAAATGCTAGAAAAAGAAGCTGATACGAACAATGATGAAGAAGAAAAAACTGTTAAGGACTATTTTGAAAAAAATTATAACTTTATGAAGCTTTTCCGAGAAAAGAGGTTCAATTGACAATAATATTGAACATTACATAATAATGTATGCGCAATGGTTTAAGTAGACGCCACAGTCTGCACAATTACCCAATCATAATGTTTAATGCTTTTAGAATGAGATCTGAATGTGATTTATCTGTTTTTTGCTAAAAGTAAAGAAATTTCAAATCAAACAATCATGGACGAAGATTGTCAGAAGCTAATAAAAAAAAACTAAATCTGCAATTGATAAGTGCATACTATTGTTTAAGCTTACCTACTTACAATGATAGGCTGAGTTATTGTTGTATCTATTAAGTATTATGATTATAAACTTTCCTGGTTACAGTTAGTAATCTAAGAAATACCACAGTACAATATTATACTGTCGAAATATTATTTAAAACAAGTTTTCCTTATTTGAATAACCGTTACTGCAGTGCTTCCTTAATGTTTACGGAGGCGTCTATCGATGATTTCTTCGCCGTAATAAGCTAACACTGCATCAATGATAAGCAGGGTACGTGGTAGCGCCAACACTGTCAACAGAACGTGAGCGTGAAAAGTCTACCTTTTACTGTGTACTGGGCAGGTGTACACCTGCAGGTAAATAGGACCTACCTTTAAGTAAATTAGGTTACGTAACTTGTCTTGTTTACTTCCGAATTACTAACAACTTATTCTTTTTATTTTTGTGTATACTACTATTCTACTAACAACCCTAAGGGGCTCCTGGGTAAATAATAACAGCCATTTCAATCAAAGGTGACCATCCATGCGACGACGCTCTACTCGAGGGAGGGGTCGTCACCGGGCCGTTTTAGCGGGTTTGCTCATGTGATGGCTTGACCTACTAATGAATAGACACGGCAATGGCTGGTGAAGATCTTTTGAAAAATTTGACCTATATTAAAAAGTGGTTCAATTGATTCTGCTCGTTGTTCTGATCAAACTATTTTCAGGTTTTGCGCATTTAAAGTTACACGTTGTATATATTAGTAGTAAGGGGTATCAACCCAATAAGTGTAATGTGAAGGTTAGATAGGCTCCATGTAAAATACTGGTATTCATCTACATCAGGTTAGACTGGAAGCTAACCCCAACATAGTTGGGAAAAGGTTAAGCATATTGATTAGGTATACTAACAACCCTACTTTTTTTTTTTTTTTTTTGGGTGGGAAATCATCAAATGACTCCTCCCGCTCTGGGCGGAGCGAGAGGGAGTGTCAGACTTTTACTGACTAAAACCCACCCGTGTTCCTTCCGTTGCCTGTGTGCCGGGGCCGCGATATCCCTTTCGGACAAACTCGCAACCCTGGCAGGCATTGGCCCTTACGGACCCCGACAGTTGGTGCTGACATCTCTTTGAGGCGCGCGTGGAACACAACGCGCCGTCGACCCGGGCCTGGTCCTAATCGGACGGCGAGCTACCCATTGCCCACCGTCCGCAAGCCCGCGCCTACGGTGGCCGGAAGTCGGCTCGCGACTCCCGAAGCCCGGGGCGTCTCCTGCGGCGACTAGGGGCGCGAGGGCGCGCATCTTGCATTTCCCTCGCGCGCTCCGCATCCTCCTTCGCGAGCATTACTGCTTCGCAGAAGGAAGTGACGGGTTCCCATGCACTCTCGCTCCGGACCATGGCCTGAACCAGGGCCGGACGCGAGAGATCGCCGCTGCCGATCGCCTCCGTGAGGACACGGCGGTGCCCCGCCCAAGCCGGGCAGACCTCCACCGTATGCTCCACCGTGACTAACAACTCTACTAACGCCTTCTATGTTGCCATTTTAAGTACTGTGTGTTTAAATTAAAGATATTAAATTAAATTATAATACTTTGTTGTTTTGGTTGTTGCCTTCTTTTCATAAGTCAATTCCATCCAGGTTTTCTCTGCTATCGGTGTGCATTCGGTGGAGCAAAATAAATTAAAATAAAACGGGAATAATTTTACTAAGTAGGTAAATATAAAAAAGATACTGAAGATATTGTATGTCGAAGCATATGAGTTAGTAGGAAGTTATTTTAATTATAAATTGATTTAGTTTTGACGTTCAAAAGTGCCTTTCATGTGACTAATTGAAATAAATTATTTGCCTTTGACTTTAGTTACTACATGTATTTTTTAGCTATTCTCAATTAGCCTGCCACCCGATTAAACCTGCTAAATTCAAAATTTCAGTTTATTTAATTCAGAATCCCGACCCAGCATATTAAAACATGTGATGTAGGTATGGACAACTCACAAGGGTTAGGCTAGATTACATTTAAATTCGTGGTACAAGAGGCTCCAGGCAGCACATAAATTGGACTCCACTCACCGTGAACTGTACAGGGTTAACCCACAAATCAACCCTGTTTGGAAATTAAGGTAAAGGTAATTAAGATGGCACAAACAGGCAGACTTGTTGAGGGGCTTGTGACTAAGTAATAACAGCCGCACGGGTCGATCGATCAGGTTAAGCTACGCTTGCCACGGTTGGTCCGTGGATGGGTGACCATCTTTACATACCAAGACCCCTCCGTGCTTCGGAAAGCATGTTAAGCCGTTGATCCCGACTGTCATTTGTAGATCTTTGATTTTCTGATCTTTGTTTCTTTTTTTGTCAGTTATTACGGGCCACCACAATCCCGAAAATCTGACAACCAGTCTTCAGCCAAGGGGTATCGTGTCACCCAGTAACTGGGTTGTAGAGGTCAGATAGGCAGTCTCGCCATGTAAAATACTGGTATTCACCTGCACACGGTTAGACTGGAAGCCGACCCCAACCTAGTTGGGAAAAGGCAGATGATGAACCATGCAGGCAGCCTTGTTCCATCCATGCTGAGTATTTACTGCTGAGAACACTCAGTGGGTGGAATGAGGCTTCCAATGATGATGATGAAATACGATGATGTAGGAAACTATGGGTCCCGTGAATTGATTCCGTGATCAGGTAAGTATGGTACCTGGTGCTGAGCGCGAGGGCCGAGGTTCGATCCGTAGGTCGGGCAAAGTGTTACCTCTTGGGTTTTGCAATAAGAAATATTTCAGTGTCAAGAGTACACGGGGACGGCCCGGTGAAGGCGCCAGAGGACAAACGCCCCAACCCTGAATCTGGACATGTCCTACTATTTAAACATAACATAACATCACGCCTGTATTCCTCGAGGAGTTATGCAGAAGTGTACCAATAGAACATACACCTACATTCCGCTAGTTATAGCAGTTTTTGTGTGTTACAGACTTTGTACTCATATTTAATCTTGGGAGTACAGTCCCAGTATAACAATATCAATATTTGATCAGTTGAGTGGAAACAGTGTAGCAATTCGCAAAAAAACGTTAAAAATTTAAAATTTCGCGGGCTACTAAATATGAAAGAAACAGCAGTAATAATATATCAAAACAGCTGAGCGAATGTCAAGGTTACGCGTGTTATCTTCCGAACGGGCGAGAAAGAGATAGCACGATGACAGAGCAAGATATCGACTGTCAATCAACGTGTACCAATGGCAGGTTTGGAACTTGCTTGCTGTACATAAGGTCGTTTTCTGTTTAATTTTTGTTTACGATTAACCATTTATTATTTTGTCTCCGATAAGTTTTTAGAACAGTAGTTTAATCATCCGATATCATTACCAAAGCTGTATTATTGAACATGTTCAATCAGCTTTAAAAATATTACTTTCTAAATAGGAAAAGTGATTTTAGGAGATCCCAGGGAAAACCAGAATGTGAGAGATGACAAATTCAAATTCAAATTCAAATTCAAATTCATTTATTCACGTATAAATAGAGTAAATACAATCGGTGGTTTCCATGTTACATTATTTGGTCTTATAATTCTATTTAGCCTGTGGTATGGCATGTGAATCGTTTTCTTAAAAGTAAAAAGGAATAAAGAAATATAAATAATGGTTAGTCTTAGCCCGTGGTCTTAGCCAATACGTGTCTCCGAAATTCATAGTCTTATATAATGTCAATAAAATAATTATGTGCCTGGTAAAATACATTGTCAAATGCCAATAAAACTCAGTCATTTCTACGTTGAATTAATAATACACAACACACATTATTTAAAATATTTATATATAGAATATTTTCCTTATTCCTGTAGCCATTCATTTACCGAGTAAATCATTTTTTTAAGCAGTAGCTCTTTAAGCGTTTTCTTAAATTTTGGTAGGGGGAGATTTTGAATGTCTGTTTGTAACCTATTATAAATTTTAACGCACATAGCTGAGCAATTTTTTTTGAACACCGCAGTCTTTGGTGCGAAATCTAACACTAGTCGCTGACCATGTCTGGAGTTACGAGGGTAGACATTATCCCGTGTATAAATATCACGAGCTCTTACAAATAGATTAGGATTGGACTTTACGAACACACAAACTTCAAATATGTACATACTCGGCAGGGATAATATCTTGAGTTTATTAAAGTGAGGTTTACATGACTCATAAGGAGGAATACCAACAATTGCTCTTATGCATCGTTTTTGGGAGAGAAACGCCCGCTGGGAGTCTGTTGAGTTTCCCCATAGTATTAACCCGTATCGTAGCACGGAAGCTACATGGCCATGGTATGCCAACAATACCGTACTTTGGTTAGACGTAGTTCTTAGTCTGTTTAGGACATATACGAAAGTGTTAACTCTCTTGCAGACTCCGTCAACGTGTCCTTTCCAGTCTAGGTATTTGTCCATGGTGAACCCTAGAAATCTTACACTGGTAGATTCATTTATTTTTATACCGTCATATGAAATATGCCTTGGAACAATTTTTGATCCACGGGTTTGGAATTGTACAAAAGTCGTCTTATTGATATTTACTTGTAAATTGTTCCTTACTAACCACTCTATAACTAAATCAATTGTATTGTTTATATCAATGTCAAAGTTATTATTAATTATACTGTCATATGCTAATATTATTGAGATGTCATCTGCAAATAATATACATTTTTTAGTAAGAATGTCAGGTAAATCATTTATATATATAAGAAAAAGGAGGGGTCCGAGGATACTTCCCTGCGGAACGCCGTAACTGTTAACAAGATACTCAGACCTCTCTTGTTTTACCGCTGTATTATGTTCACAAGGTATTTCTACACATTGTTTGCGATTACTCAAGTATTGTTCTAACCATTGTAATGCTGGGCCTCTGATACCATAGTTCTCCAGCTTTTGTAGAAGCAGATCATGAGAAACGAAGTCAAATGCTTTTGACATGTCAAAAAATATTACTATTGTCTGCTTTTTCTTGTCAATGTTTACTAGGATATTGTGTACTAAATCGAATGCAGCAAGTGTAGTTGATTTTCCCTTTTGGAAGCCATACTGTTCATTCTTAATTAATTTGTACTTATTCAAATACGAAGATAATCTTTTATGCATAGCCTTTTCAAATATTTTAGACATGATAGGGATTAAAGTTATGGGTCTGTAGTTACCCATTTCTGTTTTCTCTCCTTTTTTATGCAATGGCTTGACTACTGACTTCTTTAACCGGCTAGGGAAATTTCCTTCCTGGAAGGATAAATTTATCAGGTATCCGAGCACGGGGACAATACTGACGACACATTTTTTTAAAATATCGGTTGTAATACCATCATAACCGACAGAACTTGTATTGTTTAAGGACATAATAATATTTACAATTTCAATGTCTACTATCGGTGTAAGAAATATGGTATTGTTTGTACGGTTTTTATTTGTATTTTGTATGTTATCATTATCACTGTTCGATAGTTGTATTAGGTAATTATTGAAATGATTTGCTATGTCATAAGGATTGGTTACCATACCATTGTCAGTTTTTATTTCATTTATGAACTCTTGAGTGGCATTATATCCCATATCATCATTAACGCATTCAAGGACACTGAACGAGACACAATAGAAGTTTTATTGTTATAACGCCTATGGGCCTTTACTGTCCCTCAAAGTGTTAATGACTTTCCACGCAGCTTTACATACATTCTTAGATTTTTCAATAAAATTGTCATTAGTGATTTTTTGCGACTTTGATATACAGCGACGCAATAAGTTTGAATAGTTGTGGTACTTAGCTTTATTTTCTTTTGATCGCTTAGCGTAAAATTTAAATCTTAAATGTCGCTTGGTTTTACAGCTGAGTCGTAGCCCCTTAGTAATCCATTTTATATCCCTATACTTTGTGGTAATCATTTTCCTAATTCTTGGGAAACATAATTCAAAAAATAAGCACAAATCGTCATGAAAGATATTAAAGGCTGAGTTCAGGTTAGGCTGTTTGTAAACACTGTCAAAAGTTAACTTGTCTAGACTTTCCCGAAATACACAAAGAACAAAAACAGAAGACAGAAAGAACAAAGCATTAAAAAGACTAAAATTCAAAGTAAAAAAAATATATTTGTTCACTGACATCAATAATGACTAACAGTAACTGACATTCTTCAATTTTATTACACATTATACAATCTTAACAATGCCTACGTTTGTAAGTGCCCGTGTAAGGGTAAACTTGGAAAATTTGCAAAAACTCACTTTTCAAAAGAGTCTTCAATATTCTCCTCGTCCATATTTCAATCATCTTCTTTGATCAGTTCTGAATAGGAAGGACACCTATCACCAATGCCCACGGCTGCGACTCCAAGATGATCTTTTCTCTCTCCAATAACCACTGGTACCTCCACTGCAGCATTGATGTGAGGAAATGGAACTTTGGCTGTCACTCTCACTTTGTATTCTCCTATCAAAATCTTCGTATGTTGTATCGAGTACAAACTCGGTAACGTGGGGACAATACATGTTAGATTCAATGCACTCCTTTCTTTTATAATGGGTGAATATACCTTTGTAGTTTCCACGGTCTCTGTGTTAATCTTTCTTGACAGACCTGCTATGTAAGTAAAATATTTAATAAGCTCAGATTTAATAGTTATTGGGATATCTGAGTCATTGTTTATCGTAAGCCTCAGTGCGAAGTTCTCTCCAGGAGTCAAAAACGTTTTATCTATTTCTGCCTTTACATTAATGTTATTGTTGGATGTGAGAGAGAAGAGATCTTTCTGTAAGCCAAATATCAGAGGCTCTGGGGAACACGGATTTACAAAGCCGTAAACAGGTACTTCTGCATCAAATCTTTGTTTAGTTTCAAAGAAGTTTTCCTTCACGAATGTGACGATAACTTTGTACTCTATAGTACAGGTGGGATTTTTGATTGATGTCGGTATATCATCTGGCAGTAAGAATTCGAATGGGTATTCGAAAGTTCCTGACACAAGAACTTGTTCGTCATCTCCGGCTGTGAACAAATTCTTGCATATATTTACATACTCTTCTTCGTTGCTATAAGTTGTTGTCTTATTATCTGAATCCGATTCTGTCCATTGACACCTTCCTTTGCCAACAAAATTGATGTCTATGCTTCCAAATTTAGTTGGTTTATCGATGAAATAATTCACTGTTCCTACCACAGGTTGCCCGGGTCTGTAGACACCTTCTTTTGCTTTTTGGAGTAATATTTGACACATCACACCCATTTCGGTATAAAAACAGAGACTAAAACGCAAACGACTACTCGAGAGCTTTACTCACGCAATACTACCAATACTAATACTAGCGTGGTCAATAAAACAGGGTTACACAAAACATTGTTATCGCTTATACTCGAAAAAATACTTTGAAGTCATGAGAAGTAAGTTGATTTCAGAATGACAAGTTAAAGCGCTATCAGACACGTTATAGGACAAGATTTGTGACAATAAAACTTAAACTTTGTGTTGTAGAATTAAGGACTGTAATCGTCTGGGGCTGAGTAGGTTACGTCATCGCTAAGTGGAACTCCTTTTGGATAGCAAGCGTATATGTATTAGATATGTAAGTGGAATGGTAGACGATGGGTAGACATCATACTACGTGAATGGTGTCTGAAATTTAGTTTTTTTTTATTTTGAACGTTTTTACTAAGACATTTTAATATACGAGTAAGTACCTTTCAGAAAAACAGTGTAGTCGTGCGCACTGAATACAAATCATTTAAAGATACTTAGTCAGTAAACTTTTGTACTGTACTGTGTCTTATTTTTTAATAAGCTTGGTCAACTTTGCCTTTAAACTTTAATTTTCGTTTATCATTGTTTTGATTCAGTCTTTCTTTAAAAGACATTCTGCACAAAGCCAAGGATTGATCTTCGGAAGATAAGTCGAGTTACGTGGAACGACCTTTATCAAAAGCAGTTGTAATAGACAGACAGGTGAACGGACCAACTTTGAATAAGGTCACATTCGACACCTACTTACCTTTGGTGTTTACGAGTTTGCACGAAAAACATTCTCACGAACTTGCACTAGTCGCGTAGTCGCAGGACAGCGCCTCGCCTATGGCCGTGTACTAATAAAAAGCATTCGGAGTGCGAATACGCGATCGTCGCACTTGTTTAAATGAATATGACCTACAAACGCGGTCAATTAAGTTGCATTTGAACGTCATAAAGATCGCGTCGATAGTGTATTTGCGCGACGGTCTCTTAGTTTTAGGACACGGTAGTGTTCTAACATATTAAGCCAGCGTAGAGTTTATTTTATTCGGCAAACCTGAACGCATCACCGCGCTGACAGAGGGCGCCTTCCAGTTTTGCGAAAATATGAGTGACAGGTGATTGTGAGTGCGATGAACACCAATGTTAGGATTCTTAACCTAGCCTATCCAGGGTGTCATATTCAGCATTTTTTACGGATACTTGAAATTAAAAAGTTCAAGGTAACAAAATAATGGTCTGTCACTGTGATGGTGTAATCAATCAAGAAAAAATATGTTTAATTTTTCGTTTAATAAGCTATGAATCGTTAAAATGTTTGTAACATTGCAATATTACTGCAAGAACAATTCTGGTTAAACAGCCTAACCAGATTGTCCGTCCACATAAAAACATTAACAAGGAGATCGCGCGGTTGTGCTCCACAAGGAAACTTAAATGTTGTTACCTACTAGATAGAGTTCATACTCGCCCACAACAGGCATGAATTTCGTCTACGTCTAAATTATAAATCCATAGGATAAATCCAAGAATAAAAAACCTGTGTTGCTTGCTGCTTTTGTATTTCTAAACATACAAGTAACAAAAAGTAAAAATCCTAATACGTGTTTGTGCCCTTCATGACAGTCGGTCGGTCGTTCAATATCTAACATTTATATAGCCGCTCCGAGCGAAGTGTCTTTGTATCAGCGTGCAAAACGCTTCCACACGCCGTATCCTTGTTGCGGCGGCAACTGTATATAAAATATTATAAGTGACAATAAAAACTAAAAAAAATATGACAAATCTTAGCCCGCATTTAAACAATCTTTACGTAGCCTTGCGTTGTAAGATGGCTTAACAAGTGCACTACTCTACACAATGATAGATTTGTAAAATTTCAAAACAGCTATTTACTTTCAATCTTCTTCAATGTTAATTTGTCAAATGGACAATAATTAAATCGTTCAATTTGTTATCTCATCCCGAACATTCTCCCTGTCCATATTTCCATCATCTTCTTTGATCAGTTCTGAATAGGAAGGACATTTATCATCAACGCCCACAGCTGCGACTCCAAGATGATCTCGTCTCTCTCCAATAACCACTGGTACCTCCACTGTAGCATTGATGTGAGGAAATGGAACTTTGACTGTCACTCTCACTTTGTATTCTCCTATCAAAATCTTCGAATGTTGTATCGAGTACAAACTCGGTAACGTTGGGATAATACATGTTAGATTCGATGCACTCTTCTCCTTTAAAATTGGCGAATATCTCTTTGTTTTCAAGAATTCTCGGTCAATATTTTTTGAAAGAATATTATCTGCTACGTAAGTAAAATATTTCACAAGCTCAGTTTTAATAGTTATTGGGACATCTGAGTCATTGTTTACTGTAAGCCTCAGTGTGAAGTTCTCTCCTGGGGTCAAAAATGTTTTATCTATTTCTGCCTTGACATTAATGTTGTTGTTGGATGTGAGAGAGAAGAGATCTTTCTGTAAGCCAAATATCAGAGGCTCTGGGGAACACGGATTTACAAAGCCATAAACGGGTATTTCTTCGTCAAACTTGTATTCAGTTTCATATAAATTTTCCTTCACGAACGTGACAATAACTTTGTATTCTATATTACAGGTGGGATTTTTGATTGATGTCGGTATTTCATCTGGCAGTAAGAATTTGAATGGGTATTCGAAAGTTCCAGATAAAACATTTTGGTCATCTTTCGTAATGAACAAATTTCTGTACTGTTTTACATACTCTTCTTTGTTTTCAAAGTAATGTCTGTTGTCATCTGAATCCTTTTCTGACCATTCACACCTTCCTCTGCCAACAAAATTAATATCGCTACTTCCAAACTTCGTTGGTTTATCGATGGAATAATTCACTGTTCCTACCACAGGTTGTCCGGCTCTGTAGACACCTTCATTTGTTTCTTGAAGTATTATTTGACACACTACACCCATTTTTGTAGAAAAACTGAGGTTAAGACGTGAAAACGACTGCTCTACAGCATTGCTAGCCTTGTACTAGCCTAGCGTGGTAAAATTAAAGAATGACTCATGAAAACAAAATGTACACAAAACCTTGAAATCACTTCTAGCCGAAATATTACTTTAATGTCATGAAAAGTAAGTTGATTTCAGAATAACAAATGCGCTATCGGACACGTTATATAGAGATAATTTTTATGCAATGAAATATGAATGTTAAGCAATGGAATTAAGATATTATATTGTTAGTTGCTGAGTAGGTTACGTCACCGGTTACTACACTGCCATATGGATATGCAAGTGTGTTTTTAGCAACGCAAGTAGAATGGAAGACGTCATATTACGCGAATGGCGTCTAAAATGTACTCTTTCCCCATTTGCATCACTTCTAATGCATTAAGCTTGCTCTTGTAGTAACTTTGACAATGCGGACGTGTGCAATAACACAAAAAACTTTTACAAATGTAAAATGTTTTTATTTTTCACTTTCTAGTTGTGTTACCTACCCCACACAAATTCGAAAAAAATATTTTCAAAATCGGTCCACAATTGAAGGAGAAATCGGCGGACAAACATATTTTTTTTTTTTAAACATTCGTACGCGACGAACATATAACCTCCTCCTTTTTGGAAGTCGGTTAAAAATAGTTATACAGTCAGAAATTGTTTGTCTTGAACAGACAAATGAATGAAAAACAAATGAATCGAGGGAGGAGATCGATTGAAAAGCCGGTATTGATTTATTGTGATTGTAAAAAAAAGATTTCTCAACTTATAATTCAAGTAATAAAATAATATATATATATATATAATTTTTTTTTGGGGTCAACGACCGCTTGTAGTTACAAGCGGTCGTTGACCCCAAAAAAAAATTCATCAATACTTTTTTTTTTTTTGTGTTTCGATATCGATACGGGTCGATACCCATTACGTCTCCGGAGTTTCAATAGCTAATTTAATTTGTCCATCTGAAACGCACTTCCCGCACTACTTATGTGTAGCACAAAGAAAGCGTGTTAAATACACTGCATTGTGAACCGTAAAGCGGTGCAATAGGAGGCTCATTTCCCGCAAATGTGTTGACAAATGTAATTATTGTTTAAATCTAATCAAATAAGGAAAAATATGTTAACTTATTCGTTTATTAAATCGAATCGTCAATATAACAAATAATTCACGATTAATAATGCATTATTGCAAGAACAATTTTGATGTTGTAACAGTTGTGGTGACAGTTGCCTAACTGCATCAATTATACATAAATTACATAAAAAAGGTATAAAAACAGGTATTATAAAAAAGTACAATAAGTCTAAAGGAAAGAAGGAAAAAAATGAAGGATTTTTTTTTTTGCAATAAACAGAATGTAACAAAAAGTACCAAAACTTATTCGATACTACGCATTCAGACAATTACCCAGCCTTGCGTCGTAAGTTCATAATCAATATTGTACATGGATTTGTTAAATTTCAACTTAACTAAACCGAAATCAAAAATGTAGCGTTGGAAGGCCTTCCACAAAGTAGACCGATGACCTGGTGAAGGCCGCAGAGATCAGCTGAATGAGAGAAGCACAGAACCGGTTGAAGTGGCGGTGCTTGGAGGAGGCCTCTCTTTCGGCTGAAATGATGATGAAACTAAACCGTATAAAGTATAAGTATAAACGTAAACTAAACTAACCGTAAACTATCTGTCTTGCAATTGTCAACCTAATTTAAAAATGTAGTTTTTAAAATAACTCCTTGGAACTTCCTCTTTTCGATATAATTATTGAAACGTTAAAATGTTATTAATGGGTTCGTTTTTGAAGACGAAGGATTCTCGTCATCATATCCCATGACTGCAGCTTCGAGACGATCTCTTCTCTCTCCAATAACCACTGGAACTTGCACTTCAGCATCGGTATATGGAAATGGAAGTTTAGCTGTCACTCTCACTTTAAATTCACCTACCATAATCTTCGCATGCTGTATCGAGTACAAATTCGGCAACGTTGGGACAATGCAGGTTATTATTGACACACTCTTTTCCAATATACTTGTAGATTTCGTTTTTGTTGTTTCGACTGACTTGATTACAACATGTGTCCTTTTACAATCTGATACATAACTAAAATATTCAACAAGCTCTGTTTGAATAGTTATTGGGACATCTGTGTTATTGTTTATCGTAAGCCTCAGTCTAATGGTTTCTCCTGGAGTCAAAAATGTTTTATTTATTTCTGCATTTACATCAAAGTTATTTTTGGATGTAACATCATCGTGAGAGTAAAGAGTTTTGTTTAAACCAAATATCTGAGGTTCTGGAGAACACGGCCATACATAGCCGTAAACAGGTACTTCTTTACTAAACTCGTTTATAGTTCCTTTTGCCTTCACAAATATAACGATAACTTTGTATTCTATTTTACCACCTGAGTTAGTTTTTATTGATGAGGGTATACGGTCTGGCAGTAAAAATTCGAAAGGGTATTGAAAAGTTCCTGATAGAAGGACGTGTTGGTTATCTGTGGCTATGAACAAGTTCCAGTTCTCCTTTACATACTCTTCTTTGTTATCATATTTGATTGATGACTTGTCTGCACCCGCTGCTGACCAATGATACGTCCCTTTGCCCAGAAAAGAGATATCTATACTTCTAAATTTCGTTGGTTTGTCTATGAAATACTTCACAGTTCCTACCACAGGTTGTCCAGGTCTGAAAACACCGTTTTTTGCCATTTGGATAAGTATTTGACACTCCACACCCATATTGGCAAAACGTAGGTTAAGACGAGCTAACGACTGAACAAAAGCACTGCCCTCCAATTACTAGCGTTCTTAAAATAGAAAATTACGTATAATAACTGAAGAGAGGTAGGTAGTAAGGATAATAATGATGTTACCTTCAATGTGTATAATTCAGACATTGTATAGAATGCCTCGTCACACAGAAAATAAGCCACAAAGAAGAAGCGAAAAGAAAAGTACAAAGGAAATACCTAACTAATTATTTTTTAAGAAGTTGAAATAAAAATAGACGCTGGGTAAGTGTGTAGGTCACATAGTAAACTAAAACGAGCAAATAAACGAAACTCAGTATGAATAATTTACCTTCAAACATAACAACATTTTAACAGGATTAACCTCATCATGAGAGCAGTGGTAACGGCCCCGAATTACGAGTTGTAGGTCGTGGATTCGAACCCAGGCAGGCGCTTTACTTTGTGTAAATAATTTCATCACCACTGCTCTCAAACGGTGAAAGAAAACATCGTGAGGAAACCAGCATGTCCAAGAACCAACAATTCTAAGACATGTGACATCTACCAACCCGCACTGGGCCCGCGTGGTGGATTACAGCCTACTCGCTCTAGAAGAGAGGAGGCATACATAATCAGCTTCTGGAACACAGCCAGCAGTGTGAACACTAAAGGCTGATTATGCAACCTGATCGAAAAAAATATGAAAGCCCAAAAAAGATAGGTCTTACATTTTTCTGTTTTATTTCAGAATGCACATAGAATTTATATAAATACAGCGACCCGCCCCTGCTCCACATGGCTTACATTGACAAATCATCGAGATTTCTTTATTAAATGTTGGTTTAATAAATGTACTATACAAATAAACCTTCCGGAATAAATGTTCTACAAGACGGTGAAAACCGCATCAAAATCCGTTGTGTAGTTTAGAAGATCTAAGCGGTCACACAGACAGGCACGAAAACAGTTATAGTAATAAGATTATGTACATTGTTATGTTTGGATTCAAATAATTGTTTTTTTTTTCCAATTAAACAAATATCAACCGTGTGATAATAAAAACTAAGTTGAGTTCAAAATAACTGGTATTATTGAAAAATTCATAAAAAAAATTAGAAGTACCGCAAACTGAACTTTATGTTTCAACACGTGTTTCTGTAGCACATGATTGTAGCACATGATTGTAGCACATGATTGTAGCACATGATTGTAGTACATGATTGTAGTACATGATTGTAGTACATGATTGTAGTACATGATTGTAGCACATGATTGTAGTACATGATTGTAGCACATGATTGTAGCACATGATTGTAGCACATGATTGTAGCACATGATTGTAGCACATGATTGTAGCACATGATTGTAGCACATGATTGTAGCACATGATTGTAGCACATGATTGTAGCACATGATTGTAGCACATGATTGTAGCACATGATTGTAGCACATGATTGTAGCACATGATTGTAGCACATGATTGTAGCACATGATTGTAGCACATGATTGTAGCACATGATTGTAGCACATGATTGTAGCACATGATTGTAGCACATGATTGTAGCACATGATTGGAAACTAAACGCAGCTTAAGAGATAAGATAACTTTTTCTAGAAAATTATCGAACCTATCGTTATTGCGACGTTACGTGGGTCACAGATAATTCTGAAGTATCTATTAATCAATGATAAGATTACTTTCTCATAAATTGCAGAAAACCTTTGTTTCAATTGTTGTTATCGGTACTTATTATAAGTATTAATTACGTGCTATACAGAGTGGATTTTTGAGATGGGGCAGTAAGGACAGGTACCTTAGCCGTTGTCGCTACAAAAAAACGTTTTTAGGAGATTGTCATTAACTGTCCTGTTTTTCAAACATTTTGATCTACATTCGCAGATTTTGAAAAAAAAATACAGTCAGCAAGAAAATGAACAGTTTTCAAAATAACTTTTTTTGATACCAATTGAACTTGTTTCTTATATGGATCTAAAATCTCTATCGGATCAACTGACTTTGTGCTACATAGAAAAGTCAGAAATCTTTTCCCATTCATTATGTAGAAAATGAGACGAAAAACATGTACCTAGTACATTATTTATGTATCATCAATAATTTTCGCAGCGCACACCAAATAATGACTTTTATAGGCAAATTGTTGATACCTTGGATTACATTATTGCAAATTTCGCAAATAAAATACGCCCGTATTACTCACTGATAGCTGATAGCTTCCAATAGGTGAAATAATTTTTTAAATCGGGTAAGTATTTTTTGGTTTATCCATTACAAACAAACAAATAAACATACAAATATACAAACACAAAAAATCTAACATTTTCCGTGTATTATATATATATATAGTTTTGACAAAAATAAAACAAAAAGAAAAATAAAAACTAATATTTTAAAGAGAAAAGCTCTTTAAAATATTAGTTTCGAAAATGCACCATTTCGTAATTTTATCCTAAAGTTCCGGACGGATTGATTTAAAAAAAAAAGCAGTACCAGTAACTAATCCCATTATGATCTTAGAGGATTTGTAAATAAACAAAATTTTCACTATTGTCTAATACCTATTTTTTTTACTTGATTATTGGAGTTAGATACCTATTTTTTTATTTATTATTATTGCATAATGTACACTCAGTTACAAGCTAGGCTAAAACTTATGAGTACATGACTCTGTTAGGGCGCAGCAAGTATTATTACATTTAACTTACATCTAGGTTAGATACATATCTACTAAAGTATCCGAAATATTGGTGGAAAAACGAAGTAAATCGATTACATTTTGAACCAAAAAGTTGGGGGTTTAGCGGATAATATTTTTGAAGTGTCTAAAAGTGCAAAAGAAAAATTTGAACATTTTCGCAGTCGCCATCTTTAACTTCCATTTTGACCTCGCAGGGCTCCAGTCCTCAACAAAAAAAGAACTTGAAGTTAGCAAATACAAAACAACCTACAAATTATAAAATATTCATATTTTGTTTGTCTTTCCACTAAAACTGCCTCTTTACCAGTAGACGCTTCCCTTTTCCTTAGCTCGTCTTTTAAATTACGCTACGTTCCAAATCTAGTTTCCGTTTAATTTGTGATCAACACATACAAAACAAGGGATGTTTCTGGAATAACAGCAGTGCTGCCACCTGTCATGAGATTTCAGGTTTTCACCCCATTGCACAAATGTTTACCAACAGTGCCCCCTATCACCGTCATTCGAGCGCCAAAACATGCTTCTTTAACGATATCTATTTATTGCATTCCATACACACGTTGAGTTGGTTTTAGATAGATTTGAACCTAAACGGTACAATGGATTTGGTTAATTGTCAAAATGAAGGCGTGATACCTACGAAGTAGTACCTATTTAGGCTACTCCTTGTAGTTTAATTGAACTTATTTTACTAACCGTTTGTGTTCCTGTCACGTTTTGTCTACGTTTCTGTCTTGGTTTGTTTCGATTCGTCAATTCTAAACTCTGTCAAAGTCTTGTACTAATCGACTCAATATTGGTTTCCCCTTCCACGCAGGCAGAAGAACTTTATTGATGACTAATATGTATTTTATCCATCTATTAAATATTTCAGATTAGCAATGTCTTTGATAAGATAAATTTGCCCATACTGCCAAAAACAGAAACAAGCATCATTTTCATGATAAGGAATTAGTCCGTCTCTTCTGGCCACAAACAGAGGATGTTTTCAAAAAAATTGCCAATTAAAATGGGAGTGACGTGTCAAATTTTACTAACAAACAACACAAAAGGTGTCTACAGAGCCGGACAGTTAGTGCAAGGATCAGTGAAATATGTTATAGACCATCCAACGGAGTTCTCAAGTGTCACTCTCTCGTTAAGAGGTAAAGGATTATGTTGGTGGGTGCCCCTTGCCGGTATGGGGACTATATACACTGGTTCCGAAGACTATGTTCATCAGTGCATGGATTTACTTCAAGCTAGAGAAAGTGAAACAGCGGCTATTGCAGCAGGAACTTATGAAAAACAATTCTGTTTCGTACTTCCAGAAGTTATTCCATCTTCCTATAAAGACTCGAAATGCTTTATTACGTACTTCGTCGAACTAAAATTCGTAAAACCAAACTTTATGAGCTTTTCTAAGAGGTTTGAATTAGTCATTAAGGTTCAGGGTGGCATAAAACCATGTCTCGTACAACCTATGATGTTCGACACGAAAAAAGATTTTTTCTCGTCAAAGAAAACCATTAATTTAAGTGTAGAAATTGAAAAGATGTTTTTGTATGCGGGGGAGATTATAGAACTCAAATTGAATATAAAAAACCAATCAGAAGTGGCTATTACTGCCAAAAGAGTAGAATTATTTGAGTATATCACATATAAATCTAACTGTAATCATCAAAAGCAAAAATCTAAGACAGTTAACGGAGTAGAAGTGAATTTAATTGGTAATGCAAGACTGAGGGCTGAGTATCAAGGGCTCGATAAGATAACAACAACACCAGAAATGTTCTCAATAAATTCCAATATTTTTGCAAAAGAATATAGAGTGAAAGTTGCTCTAAAATTTCCTTTCCCGCTTCGAGAACTCTGCCTTGAGATTCCAGTAGTCATCGCAGAAAAAATTGATGACTCTGAGGAAGTCAAGTTAGACGAAAAGCCACCTCCATATTGGCAAGTAATGAATGAGAAAAATGAAAAGGAGGAATATACAAAATACTGATGCTATGTACATTATATAAGAGTACATGTTATGTTACTGTGTATGTCCGAATTAAGTGACTATTAAGATGCATCGGCGTATGCCGACAATCACCAATTTCGATGGTGTAAGTCAGAACTTTTGTTTCTACACATAGGCTCATGATAATAATTACCAAAATCTTTTCTTTTTTTTTTTGTACGTTTTAAGCAATGTTTTTGTTTAAGTTAATAAATTTAAGGGTCAAGCCCGAACAATTAACAGATTTATCAATATAATAACTGTCGATTTATCTTTTTTGTTACTTTTTACTGTCCAGGGTTGCCAGTTTTTACCTGGCAATACAGCCTGGCAAGGACCAAAGATTGAACATGCTTCCGAAGCACAGAGGGGTCTCGATATGTAATGGACCCATGGACCGACCTAATTCAAATTCAAATTCAAATCTTTATTGCATATCACATGTGTTTACAAGGTCTTAATAATTATAATAAAGTTCACACGGTTCAAGTTCACCTGTCGGGCACAACAATTTCATAAAAATATGAGTAGTAACATTATTCTTCAAAAAATCAAATACTCTTACATTATTTATTATCACATTTAAATACGTGACATACGTGTCTTTGCAAAAAAAAAAAAAACATGAAAAAGAATTCATTAATATCAAATAAAATCACACAAATTAAATTATTCAAAGATTAATTCATTAGAAAAAAATTATGTCACAGATTAAATTAGGTAATATAAACAGTCAAATCAAAAAGTCAAATAAAAATGTAATAAAAAAATAAACAATTCATTCAAAAAAAAAAAAAAATGTCACAGATTAAAATAGTATTAAAGAATTAATAAAAGTCAAATAAAAATAAATGTCTAAAACTGAATAAATGGTGGAAGTCATTCCATTTAAATGTCATCATTAAAAAATTCAATAAGTGAATAGTAGCATTTCTCCACCAGTAATTTTCTGAGCCGTTTAATAAATATATTTTCATTTTGTTCCATTTTTATGTCGTTTAGTATTTTATTATATATTTTAATTGATGTTACGTGGGGGCTTGTGCTGTGTAATTTTAGCTTAGATTGCGGTATTACGAGCATATTTTCAAACCGTGAACGTGGTGCATATCGGCGAGGTTGGTCTGCAATTTTAAGGTAGAAGTGTGGATATTGTCTAACGAATTTACATATTTCTAGAATATAAATAGATGTCAAAGTTAGTATGTCTAGTTTCCTAAAACGCGGTCTACAACTTACGTCATTGTCAATATAAACCATTATCCTGATACACTTTTTCTGTAGGATAAACAAGTCGTTGCTATCTATACTATTTCCCCAAAGAATAATACCGTACTTAAGCCATGCATATGCATATGCATAGTATGTGGATAGGGCAGTTTTGAAATCTGTAGTTTTTTTGAGCTCACGAACCTAAGCAAGCAATCGACCCGTGCGGCAGTTATTACTTACCCACAAGCTAAGATAGTGCCAATGATAGCAATCTGGCAATGAAAGTAGTAATAAAACTTCCAAGCCAGCGTTTCAGACAATATGACACTATTGTAGGTACAGAATGATTTATGGACAGGCAGAAAGACGTGAGGTACAAAATCCGTAAAGAATGACGCATTTTTGAAATTGATCCATTAATTGCATAGATATAAAAGATAAGCCAATATTTTTATTATTGATAAGATAAACTCGGCTACACTATACTGCCAAAATATTAAAAACAAAATACGCAACACAGTCGTTTAGTTTATATCAGCTGTTGATCACGAAGGGTGTCAAGTTTAAATAAAAATGGGATTGAAGTGTGAAATTTTACTACTAAATAATATAAAGGATGTCTACAAAGCTGGGGACTCAGTTGAAGGAACAGTGAAATATGTTATAGACAAACCATCGGAGTTCACTAGTGTTACTCTCTCAGTAAGAGGTAAAGGTATTTTGGTATTGGGCACCCATCGCTTCCAAAACCATATACACTGACTCCGACAACTTAGTTGATCAGCAAATGGACTTACTTGAAGCAAAGGAAAATGAACCAGTGACAATTCCAGTAGGAACATATGAAAAACAATTCTGTTTAGTACTACCAGATGAAATTCCATCTTCTTTTAAAGACCCCAATATTTGCTTTATTTCGTTCTTTGTTCAACTGGAATTCGTAAAACCGAACTCAATGAGCGTACCTAAGAAGTTTTACTCAGACATTAAAGTGCAAAGTGGTATAACACCTCGAGGTAAAGAAACATATCTCGTATGCGAAAAAAAAAAGTTTACGTTGTCAAAGAAAACTATAAGTTTAATAGCTCATATTAAAAAGCCGTTTCTTTATGCGGGGGAAGATATAGAAGTGATATTTGGAATTATAAAAAACTGCTCGGATCTGCCTCTTATTTCTTCGAAAATTAAGTTAATGCAGTGTGTGACATATAAGTCTAATATTACCAAGCGATATTTAATGATCTTAAAAGGAATAGAAGTAAAATATCTTGGGATAAATAGTTCGAAGACTGAGCTGAAACATATCCAATGTTTGTCCACAACACCTGACATGTTCACAGTACATTCTCATATATTAAGAGTAGAATATAGGGTTAGAATAATTCTTAAGCTTCCTTGCCCGCATTCAGACATTTTCGTTACTATTCCAGTGGCTAGAGAGAATTCTAGAGAAATTGTAGAGAAAATTCATAACTTTGAAAAAGAGAAGTTAGTTAATGAAAAACTTTCAAATGGGCAAGCTATGAATGAAAAAAGTGTAATGTAGGAAAAGACAAAAACAAAAATGATAAAGGAAGATAATAAAGAATTGTGTGTTAAAATATAATAATTGATTACGTACGTTTATAAAGTTTCCGTATGTCCGACTATCATAATTAATGGTAAAATATTTGTCTGATAATTCTAGACTGATTTAATGTTTCTTCATTATTAATGTAGACTGTTACAGCAGACTAAGTCTTATAAATAACACGCTGTTACAATATTTTGCATTTTTTGTTGCAATTTTGTACATATGTATAATTTAAACATTGTAAGTAATTTTGGATTATTAAAATTAGGGTGAACGGGTTTTAGCAATAAACAGATTTATTTGTATGAATACCGTCTTTTTCTTTATAGTTTTTCTTATAAACCTCCCAACCCAGAAATTAGAAAATCATCAATTCAAATCAGAAATCAGAAATTTGAGTAATTTCTGGCTGATCTCCAAATCAGACCTACTGCCAATTAGATCCACCAATGGATCAAAGTTAGGAGATCAGTAGCCCGATCAAGTTCCGCTGCAGCTGTAGTTAATGTCAAGTGTCACGTAAGTCCGTCATAATGTCAAGTGTCACGTAAGTCCGTCATAATGTCAAGTGTCACGTAAGTCCGTCATAATGTCAAGTGTCACGTAAGTCCGTCATAATTTCAAGTGTCACGTAAGTCCGTCATAATGTCAAGTGTCACGTAAGTCCGTCGTAATGTCAAGTGTCACGTAAGTCCGTCATAATGTCAAGTGTCACGTAAGTCCGTCATAATGTCAAGTGTCACGTAAGTCCGTCATAATGTCAAGTGTCACGTAAGTCCGTCATAATCAGCCTATAAATGTTCCCACTGCTGGGACACAGGCCTCGTCTTTTCGAGAGGGAGTGGGCCGTAATCTTCCACGCCAGCCCAATACGAGTTGGTAAATGTCACATGTCTTCGAATTTTTGGTTCTAGGATATGTCGGTTTCCTCACGATGTTTTCGTTCACTGTTTCAACGACTTACTCACTAAAACATACACATACAAAAATCACATAGAGTTTTAGGTATTGTGAATTCGTCACTTACAGAAGTGCACAGCACTAGCAGAGAAATTAATGATTAAAGGACGTTATAGTCATCGTTAGTTGATTAAGTTACAAATTAAAAAGAAAAATTAAATAATTATGTTCACAAATATGATGGAAAGTACAGAAATATTTAATTAAATAACAAAAAAGACCTAAAAAGAAAGAAATGGAAGTGTATACAATTTTATTAATAGGCGGCTTGTGTCGCATTAAGAATAAAAAATAGAAATTAAAAGACAGCAGTAACAAATATAAGTCTGTTTATTGCTAAAACCCTATCCACCCTTATTATATGAAAGTACTAAAAATTTAAAAAATCGTGATATAATCGTAAACCCAAAATTGCAAAATTGATCTACAATTTTATTAATATCAATATCCAATACCAATATTTTGCCATAAATTTAAATAGTTGGAAACACTGAATTAATGTATCTTATAACAAAAATATTTTAGTCTTTACACCCACCCTCCCCCCACCTTCTTTTATCTTTTTTCTTTTTGTCTATTCCTCCATAATATTTTTCTCATTCATGGCTTGCCAACATGAAGGGTCTTGAACATCTAACTTTTCTTCTTCAACGTTATCAATCTTCTCTGCGATGACCACTGGAATCTCTAGGTAAAGTTCTCTATGAGGGAACGGAAACTTAAGAGTGACTTTAACTCCATACTCTTTTCGTAACATATTAGAATGTATTGAGAACAAATGCGGTGTTGTAGAAAAATGATAGTCTTGTGAATGCTCAGTTTTCAATCTTTTTGTACCGAGATATTTAATTTCTACCCCTTTCAGTGTCTTTGATTTTTGTTTCACTTGATTCCCGTTAGATTTGTAAGTCACAAATTCAATTAATTCAATTTTTGAAGCAACAAGGGGCACTTCTGCGTAGTTACTTATATCCAACATAACTGTTATATCTTCCCCTGCGTTCAAAAATGGCTTTTCAATCCCTGCTATTAAAGTTATGGTTTTCTTTGTCAACATAAATTCTTTTTTAATTTCATATGCGATATATTTATTTTCAGGTCTTGGTTTTACGCCACCTTGAACTTGAATGTCTAAGTAAAATTTCTTAGGTACGCTCATTGAGTTCGATTCTATGAATTTCAGTTGAATAAAGAACGAAATAAAGCATCTGAAGTCTTTGTAAGAAGAAGGAATTTCTTCTGGAAGTAAAAAACTGAATTGTTTCTCATACGTTCCTGCTGGAACAGTCACTGTTTCATTATCTTTAGCATGAAGTAAATCCATGCGCTGATCAAAATCGTTTTCGGACTCAGTGTATTTAGTATTGGTAGTGATGGGTACCCAAAAGCATAATCCTTTACCTTTTAAAGAGAAAGTAACACTAGTGAACTCCGTTGTTTTGTCTATAACATATTTCACTGTCCCTTCCACTGAGTCTCCAGCTTTGTAGACATCTTTTGTATTCCTTAGTAAAATGTCACACGTCACTCCCATTTTTATTTTAAGTCGCAATAATCTTGATAAGACCCTTTCTTCGTGGCCAACAGCGATAAACTAGTGACGAAAGTGATGAGCATTTGTTTTTAATGTTTTTGAAGTATAAAATTATAGGCAATCTTATCAATGATATAGCTTAATCTAAAATAATATCTAATTAATTTAATAAATAAAATTTACAGGGTGAAATTGAATTAGCTAGCGAAACTGTGCAGACGTGATAGATATCGATATCTTTTGCCACCAACCGGGCACAAATCCAGACTCCGGGCTGCTACCTTGAAATTTTAGATGGAAACACCCTGTAAAAGTTTCCGAGCTGGAAATCGAACCCAGGACCTCATGCTCAGCAGTAGCGCTTACAACAACTAAAGTCCCCGTCACGAGAAGCTAAGACTTTTGTAAATAAAGGACTTCTACTAGGTTACGTAGCGACAATTCAATCAACAACAAATAATCCCAAATCCAATCGACTAAAATTAACATAAGTGTAATACGTAACTAACGAGCAATTTCCTTGGTTGGGTTATATTTTAGCGATATACTCGTAAAGCGCTGTCATCAAATTTTTTGTGGTACTGAAACTCAGACGCATTAATTCATTGAAATTGCTCGAGTTGATTGAATTTGAGATTATTAATTGTTTCGCTACGTAACTTAGTAGAAGTTCTAGACTTTAGACTATGTTAAAATCATAAAACTGACTGCTACTATCTATCAAACATTGTAGATTTATTAATTTAGTTATACTGATTGTGGGAGAAAATTGTAGTCTCATTACAAATCTACGGTCGCACAGCAGTCGCACACGTAATACTGTAGTAGGTACTTTGTTCATTTTGGTTTCTTTTTGACTGTACAGCGGAAGTGTGACTTTATTTACTTCGTTTTAATTATTTTCAAGACAAAAAATATTATATTAAATGTCGAAGATATCTCTGAACATACCTAGATACAAAACATTCAATCGAATCGATGACGTCGTCCTTTTTGAAGTCGGTTAATTTAAGCCATTACTTGCGTGCGAGTCTACACTTAAGCCTTTTACGTACATATCGATGATATAAAGTAACACAAGACAAGCTAGAGCATCAAAGAATTTCTCATACAAATTCAAGGATAATAATATTATAAGTTATCATCGTTAAAGATGTACTCCACACTATGAGTGATATTAAAGATCCCTAACACGCGAGAGACAGATTGTGATAGTAAGGGCTTTGATTAGAGCAAAGTGTTTATCTTCCACTAGCTTTTGCCCGCGGCTTCGCCCGCGTGGATGTCGGAAAATATCCCACGGGAACGTACTATCGGGATTAAAAGTACTCTATGTATTGATCCAGGTAAACAACGTATTAATTCCGTAATAAATTGTTTTCATATAACTCTATTGGTTTACGCGGCGCACGCCAGAAGTCGGCACTTTCTCCGACATCATCAACAATCATCGTCATATTTCAGCCAATTTACACAAAAGCTTAATGAATTACACACCTAAACCTTCCTTATGAATCACTCCGTCCATTAGTGAAAACTGTATGAAAATCCGTCCAGTAGTATTTGAGTATATCGCGTTCAGACAGACAGACGCGGCGAGGGGACTTTGTTTTAGAATAGTGATAACATAACATCAGTCTGTATTTATCGAAGGAGTAGGTAGAAGGGTATACATCTCTTGTATATTTCTCCGGGCAAAATGAGAGCCTAGTGCCACTCACCGGTCAAAAATGTAGACTCTGGACTACCACTAAGAAATCATAATAAACCCAGAATGTCTGTACTGCTGGGACATAGGCCTTCTCTCTGTGAGGAGCGGGCCGTAATCCATGCTGGTCCATAGCTCGTTGGTAGTTTTGTTTATTTTATTACTAACTCCCGACGGAAAAAAGGTGTGTTATAAGTTCGTTTATATCCGTATAACTGTAGGATCGAGAGTGTTGTTAGCTTAATTCAAGAAAATCAGTTCAGTCGTTCGAAGATTATCAGCTCATAACTAGTTGATAATTGGATGTGAGCATCTTCCACAGGTCTGATCGAGTCGAAAGGTATTTTGTTACTTTAATGATATTAGGACATAGTAACCTTGAATAGATGCTGCAGCATCGCCTGGAATTTGCAGAATACCCAACTCCTTCACCAACTTACAGCAGAGGTGTTTGGGCTCATTGGAATGATCTCAATAAATAGTTTAGATGGTGATCAAGGTCTGATGATGGAGTAGGAAAGAGAAATGAGGATAAATTTCTAACTAGCTTCACTTTGGGAAAAATACGTACAACTGCGCAGATTTCGGCGAGGCACGTGTCGATCGTAGCGTGACTACTAATAATATATATAAGATTAAAAAGCAGGAAATAAAAGTTAAATTAAAAAAAACCCCGACCCATACAAAAACCCATCCGAGAAGTAAAAAAAAATAATATGTACTCGTATAATATGTTTTTTTATTTGTGCAGGGGGTTAAAAATAATGTCTTTGACGTATCCCTGGGATCCTGGATATTTGGAAGGCGTACGAGTGACCTCGAAGATAAAAATATGAATAATTGACGACGAGATCCTAAGCGGGATAAGCGGGGTTTGCTCGTATACCCACAAATTCGTAGGCGAATTTGTGTTTAATGAAACAAAACTATTAAAAGAATAAACTTTATAATTAATAAACACACTTAAGTTTACACGCTGTTAAAAACAGACATGAGTCATAATGACGAAAAAAGAATGTAAAAAGATCAATGGAACAATTCAGTGCTTATTTTGACCAGAAGACAACATATCTACACACATTATATAATGAATCCTAATTTTAACTGTGATCATAACTTTAGCTATCTTCCATAATCAAAATACGCCAAGATTGCCTGGAAGAGATCGCAAAAAGCGATAAGGCCGCCCATTGTATGTTTTGTAGTGTTAAATATATTATTTACTATGTATTTTCTGGTGTACAATAAAGTATATATAAATATAAATAAATAAATATGGAAGATAGCTAAAGTATTACCTAAAATACACACACTATTATTACCTAAAATAGCTGGAATTATTATACATAGTTAACACTAAAAATTCTCAACACTTTTTTTCAAAAAGTATACATGTAGGTATATAGGTACTACTACTAGGTACTAAACTTCCAATAGAAAAATGTTTAAAAAAAATCAAATTGTAAATTTAAGAATATTAATGAGATACTCTTATTTGAATCATTCAAGACTTTTCCCCCTTCTCATCACCACCAGCTTCGTCGTCAGTTGTATCTTCATCATCTTTCCTTGCTTCCCCCATCGCTTCCCAATACGTTGGCGGAGGATCACAAATCTCGTCTCGTTCCACGTAATCTCCTATCTGCACAGGTATCTCCAACACAACATTTCTATGAGGCATCGGCAGTTCAGCTGTTATTCTAACTATATAATCTCTCGACACTATCTTTGAATTATCTAAAGAAACAATATCTGAGGGAACGATGATATCTATTGGCATATTTTGGGTAGCGCCACCTTTGATAGACCCTGTTTTAGTATCACAATTCGGTATGTCTTGGTAAGCCTTCACGTCAGGATGTCCTGTTGCTTTGAACGTATACATTTCTATCAGCTTAATTTCAACACTTTTTATATTCACGTTAGTATCATTCTGAATTTCTGATTGGATTTCTATTTTACCTCCGTTTGTAATTACAGAGTTAAGAATGTTTGCTTTCATGATAACGGTGCTAGTTTTGCTGGAGAATAACTGTAGTAAATTGCTTCTTTCTCCAAACATGACGGGTTCTATTGATAGTTTTGGTGTTATGGTAGACGCTACAGTAATTTCCTTTCGAAAATGTTTGGCGAAAGCGAACCAGCCCGGTCTATCAAATTTTATGCGCACATAATATTTTATTTTACAGTTGACGCCGTATCTTGGGATGTGTTTGTAGTACTCAAATGACGGAGGTAAGTTCTGAGGCAATCTGAAATTGAATTTCAACTCGTAAGACCCTGGAAATACTTTATGTTTTCCTTCTTCAATGACCTCATCAGTATCAACATAGACTTCGCTACTGCCATAGGTATGTCTTTTGTTTTTGTTATTGGTTCTCTCAGTTAGTCTCAAATGACCCATTCCTTTTAAGGAGACCGTTATCTTTTCTATTTCCATTTGTTCATCAAGTGCATATTTGATCATTCCAGAGACGACTTCTCCACAGTAAAAAGCACCGTCTGGTGGTTTGTTCAAGTTGATTTGACAAAATATTCCCATTTTGAAGTAAGCGGTTTTTGCGGAAATTCAACAGATGTTATCACAGTTCACTGATACGTATTTTTATTTTTGTTTACTATTTAGTTCGTTAGGTTCACGCACTCTTAAAGTTTTCAACGAAGTAACAACTCCCATGAATGATTAAGTTTATCGGAAATACGACATGATGATGTTATCGTTTGATATTGATAATATCAAACGATAACAGCCGATAATAATGTGTTATGTTATGAATCCCATAATTATGAAGACACGCACATCGCGAGGAACGCCCAACACAGGAACTGAAAATATCAAAATTTCACTGTTTGTTTATAGCGTACGTCTTTTCGTCCAACTATTCAAATCGTGTCTACTTAGAAGCCAAATTATAGAATTTTAATACCGTGCCGACTTGAAAACAAATAATTTTATAAACACAACAACAAGCCCGTGAGCCCTGATAACTTACTGACAGAACAATGATGTCATGAAAGGTTTGTTCGGAAACACACATCGGTGTTGAATCTAGAACTTACCGGAGAAAAGACTCCTTTCTTTTTCAATAAATAAAACAGTCTTTACATCAATGACATGCCGAGAGGACATGCCAAAAGATAATCATTCTATCAGATAATCAAAAAATTAGGTAGATAACATTAAAAATATTTTTTCAACAAACTAAAGCTGCTGTATCAATCGATGTAACCGAACTATATCACTCGCTGTGTGTGAAAGAGAAAGGCCTATCTCTCTCTCTTCGTCCGTACGTCACTCAATGCTTACTAATGTCTATGACGTCACGACGGCTGCACAGCGAGACAACAAATGCGTAATGTGGCGAGACAGGCCAAAATAATAAACAATTTTTGTAAGATACTATGTTGTTTATGTGATTCTTCGTATCGAGTTTCTTATAACAACATACGAGTATCACTTACAATATGTATTTCCGACACAACAGTAACAGTTTCGGTAAACCCCTCCAATTAAGTTAAAATATAAAATATGCATAGAAATGGGTTCACATCAGCATTTATTTTACCTTTTTAACAAACGAGGTAAACGGCATCACGCTCGACAGTTCTTAAGCTACGGTGTCCTAGAAGAGCGGTGATCGCTCACGTAGCGTCCACGATTTATGGGCGAATGACGTCACTGAAACGTTGATTATGATAGTAAGTTGGTGTGGTTTCCTAAAGAGCGTTGTTGCCACCGTACAGCAAACCCCGCTCCCCCAAATATTAAATCGCTAGATTTGCCGTCACCGTAATCAGTCACAAGAAAAAATGCCAATACTGAGAGAAGCGTGAGCTCACACATTATTAAATAGCGTTTCCATAACAAACAAGTGTAGTCACTGCGTCATTATGTGTAAGCGACTATCTTCGAATCTAACTATTACATTTCTGGATTTTTACTCCGGCGCTTTCACCTTAACCTTGTACTATTATGTATTCTGTGCCTTAACTACATATTTAAGATAGGTTGGACAGAGGCTAAGCGATGCCATTCAACGTGGCGGTGCCGCCAGTCTCTTGGGTACTAAAGAATATTACCAGTTCTGTCGACTGGTAATGTAGTACCCAAGAGACTGGCGGATGAATTTTTCGACACCATATTTTAGTTTGTTAATAGTTATAGTTGAGTAAGGATATTGTATTGTTATTTATATTTATTTATTAGGCATAAGTAATAGTTATTTATGTACATATCATTTTAATTCTGAATATTGTTTTCATCTAAATTGAGCTTGTGGCTCCTTTGTCTTTATGCTCTTATTGTTTTGGATTTCGCTTTGAAGTCCCAAATTTTGCATTGCAGCTTGCATGTGAATTGAGGGTATGGTATATGCAAATATGAATTAACATATTACTAAGCTCTATGAACATCTTGCTTGTCAATAACGCTCTACTAAAAGGTTTTCTTACCGTGAATAACTACGGTTTTGTCGTGAAAAACTACGGCCGATTCGCCGTGTGCAGGCTTGGTCGTCATTGTTGTGTGCCAAATTTCATCCAAATCCATTCAGTCTTTTTTATGTGAAAGAAATAAGAAGAAGAAATCATTATTATTAAAAATAATAAAAGTTATTGTTACTTAAAATTCTCATTTTTTGTACCAAAATTACCCCAAATCCATTGCATATTCAACAGGGGTTATGAGTTATGAGGAGTTATGAGTTTTAGACATCCGCTGAGCGACGACAGCCGGGCCCGCGCCCAACGTAAAATACCCCATTGAAAACAAATATGACGTTTTTTTTTTTTTTCCTAAAAATTTCCACATATATATACTCTTATTACGATACCTAACAACACCCTCACGATCGGACAGGGTTTTTTTTTACATGTTGTATTTAAAGTTAGGATTTGGATGACATAGTCCCGCGATCAATCAAGTCGCGTATGTAAACGCTGTACTTAAAGCATCTTCACACAAATCGTTTTGAGAATTAGTACCGACAAAATATTGATGAAAACAGAAGTTGTTTGTCTATAAATTTACTATCTTTAATCTATAAGTACTATGCTATATATCTAATCTATGTAAATTTCGAGGGGCTCGACCTGATTATTGTTATGGTTACATCCGCATTTTCCAGGTGTTTTTAATGATTATAATCAAAGGATTAATTCGTACGTGAACATATGAATCATCAAATAAGGCCGGTCTATAACCGGATATAATTCGATGGTTTTGATAAATGTTATCGTTAATACGAAACAAAGTATGCTTGATGAAAATATTAGATTATGTAGTCAGTGGTGGCTTAGTGGTAACGGCCGCGACATACGAGTTGTAGGTTGTGGAATCGAAACCAAGCAGGCACTATACTTTGTATAAATTATTTAATCGCCCCTATTCTCAAAACGGTGAAGGAAAACATCGTGAGGAAACCGGCATGTCCTAGAACCAAAATTCGAAAACATGTGACATCCGCCAACCCGCACTTGGCCCGCGTGGTGTTATGGTCCAGTCCCTCTCACAGAGCGGAGGGATTAACAGTTTTTCTATGACATGTCTGTTGTAGAGACATATCATAGAAAAACTGTTAATCTTAAACTCAAACTCAAAACTCATATTACATATATTTTGTGGTATTTATTTTAGAAGTATGTATGTAAGTATATTCTCATATTGTATGTTTATATATAAATTAGTGAATATTTAAGTTTATTTATTTTATTTTCTCTTCTACTCTTACACACGTTGTCTACATCTCTTTAACTACGTACTTTCCTATCACAGGTATGCTGGAAGAGATTTCTTTAGAAATAAGCATCACTTTTGTACGTATTTTTCAAAAATTACTTATTAGCCAAGTTTGACACGATACACTTTTATAGCACTAACATTTTGTTTACCAACACAGAAGCCTCCACTGAAGTCCGCCGCAAAAATGTGGATGTACATTTTTTTTAAAGCAATTTGATGCAATGACATAGACACTAGCTTCTATCGGACTTGAGTGGTGGCGCGGACTCTAGACTCACCTACGGCGAGATTACCAACCGTCAGATAGTTTGACATCAGATAGGTATCTAATTTAAAAAAAAATGTATGAAAGTACATTATATTACAGGTGTCGCCGAATGTGCCGAATCATGCCGACCCGAACAAGCGTCTAATACCCCTACTATCACTACAAACACTTAAGGCGACGATAACCGACTTTTAATGATTTTATACTGAAGATCACGTCTAAACTAGTAGTGTTAATGATTTGGCAAAAATATATGTTAAATTAAAGTATTTTCTTAATAACTTAATATATAAATATTTTAGATTATGTTTATATTACATATTGAAAGTAATTTGTAAAGTTATGTCTAAGGCGGATAAAAAACTGACAATCACGCAAAATTTATCAAACGTATTTTTCTGAAACTTTCACCATTTTATAGATAATTTAATTATTGATCTTTTAGTATACGTGTTTTATTGATATACCTATTGTTTTATGTATAATAAATTAATAATAATATATAATAGGTAATCAAAATGAAATAAAGGAAATATATAATAATAATAATAATCCATTTAATTTCGGCCAAAACTCTTCTTTCATGAAGGTTTCTAGGTACTGAGTTGGAACCCGCACCACAAACGACTTGAAGTTTACGTTATAAATTTAATGCAGATGTCTAATTAATTTGTAACTAGAAAATATTGCCTTTAAATATATGTGTATCATTGTAAACATTTATTGAAATAAATAATAATTATTGCTGGCTGGACGTGTCGTACGCGTTGCGTGAGCTCAGTACAGAACACGCAAGGTAACCACTCAAGGCACTGGCATATATCTTAACGTGAAAAAAACATTTTCTTCAATCTCACGACTTCATAATTTTATCAAAAGGTGTGTACTAGCGACCCCAAGTTTTCTCCACGATGCCTACTCATCTTTCTAAAAATAGAACTTATTGAAATTTTTCTGATTATCCTTTTGTAATCTTTTCTGCGAAGGTTTTGGAAAGCAATTTGTGAAAATACTAGATTATCTGCTTACGCTTATTCTTTAACATGGTAAGCAATGGTTTAGGTAATGTTAATGTTGGGTGGGAGGTTTTTTTTTGTAAAATGTGTGAAGATTCTCAACTTGACTTTTTTTGTTTGTTGCTAAAAATAGGAAAACATCCACGATAATACGAGTATGTTATGGGCATCTGTGAATGAATGATTTATTTATCAGACTAGATAGTACATAATTATACGAGTATTATGACATGGTATTACTAACAGTTTTGTATATTCGACTTTTCAGTCGTGTTAAGGTGCTCCCTCACCGGGAGCATTCGCCTGTAATGTAACATTACAGACTCGATTTTGAGCATTACGTTACAATACCGCCTCACAGACTGACGAGCATTCGCATGTAATGTAACATTATAGACTCGATTTTGAGCATTACGTTACAATACTGCCTCACTGACTGACGAGCATTCGCATGTAATGTAACATTACAGACTCGATTTTGAGCATTACGTTACAATACTGCTTCACTGACTGACGAGCATTCGCATGTAATGTAACATTACAGATTCGATTTTGAGCATTACGTTACAATACTGCCTTCCTGACTGACGAGCATTCGCCTGTAATGTAACGCACATTGATGTTACAAGTTGTATCAAAATATTACAGACTTTGCGCACTGTAATGCTCGGTTCTCCTTCCTCACTGATGTAATGCCCGAATTGTATCATTACGGGTGGCGCACTGTATCGTTCGGTTCGCCTCACTCACTGATGAATGCTCAACTCTGTAACGTTACATTACAGGCGAATGCTCCTTGTGAGGGAGCACCTTTACATGCATAATACAATTGTGTAAAGTTACATCGATATTGTAAGCTCTGCTCATTCTGAATAATGAGAGCCTACCTAACTATATTGCTGATTCATCTTCTTTAAATCTTAAATCTCTTTATTTATAGGCTGTACTTTTATTCAGCATCTTAAACAATGGAAATATCATTCATAAATACTAAACAGAAAAAGGCCCTCGATTATCTTTTGTAAGATATTATATTGTATCCAGCAAACATTACCTTTGTATCCGAAGTTGTATTTATGATATTAGTTTCTACATTTTTAGCTCCTACCGCGGTTCACGTTTTCATAAATATGCTTTTGATAGTTTCTGACCCAGTTTTACTTCTGAAATAGATACCTAATAAAGTTATGACCTAACATAATATATGTTTTAAATAATTTTCTGTAGGGCAAAGGCCATTCAGACAGTCAATTTGCTTAACAATGAATTTCCGTAACTTTGGGCAATATCTCTAAGCCGAGAACCGACGGTGCGCAATATCGCGCACGCACGCGCACCAGCCCGCACGGCGCACGACCACGCACCACGCACCAAGGGTCTTCCCACCGTGCGTGATATTGCGCACGCACGCGCACCAGCCCACACGGCCGACGACCACCACACGGCATTTTGTCATTGCAAAATGCATAGTAAAAGAGAACGTATCGCTGCAGCTGCGGCTCTTGTGGTATTTTTTTGCAATAATCATTTGTGCTCTAATAAAAACAAAGTAAACAAGAAGAAACCACGCTGGTGGATGTCGGCGTATAACAAAAGTCGTTCAAGGTATGCCAACTATAAAATTAAATAGTTAAATTAAATTTTTGTTAAATGTGGGCCTACTTTTTTCTAATTAATTATAATTCAATTTCAGATATAACGGAACTGATATGCTCTATGATTTCACAAGAGAACCGAGCAATACATTTTTAAATTTTTGTAGGATGACAGCAAGTGACTTCGAATACCTTTTGAGCAAAATTGGTCCAATTATATCAAAGACTGATACCAACATGCGACAATGCATTCCTGTTAATGAACGGTTTGCAATTGCACTCAGATATTTAGCTTCTGGAGATAGCTACACAAGCCTTAGTTATCTGTTTAAAGTCTCCAAGCAAACAATTTCAAGATGCGTCGTTGGCGTGTGCGAAGCCTTGATACAAGAATTAAACGCAGAAATAAAAGTAAGTAAACTAAAATCATTTATTTTCTTTAAAGTAATGAAAACACAAGGCATTCAATCAACAAAATTGTTGTTCTCTCCTACACAATAGATACATAACATAATGAGTTGTTAAATTAAATCAAATTACACATTCTTCATTAATCTTACATACCGGGGCAGTCTCGACATAGATAGCGATCGCTATACGACCGAATTCGGTCGCGAAGTCCTAATGGCGTCACTAGACGCGCACGACGTGCTTCACAACCACGTGATTTTTACGTGGTTGTCAAGCAATTTTGATCGTCGAGGGACGCCATTAGGACTTTGCGACCGAATTCGAGACTGCTGCCCCAGGGGCGGCAGTCTCCCCCCTGTGCCCTTTAGGTAAAATCCAATAACGAATTATAGTAATGGAATCTTTTCGGTTGTTTTTGCGGTCTTTTTAGGCGGGTAGCACGACTCCGCCGCGAAAACATAGCAGCGAAACTGCAGTACATAGTTCAATTGAACTGACTCACGTCATGTTAACAACATGACGCGAGCCAGTTGAATTGACCTACTGCGGTTTCACTGCTATGATTTTGCGGTGGAAGTTTGCTACAGACGTTAATGTCAAAATGCAAAAAATCACATGATATAGACGAAATTACTTTTAGAATTTACACGGCACTGATAACAAAAATGCTAATTGAAAATTTTACTTTCGTAATATATTTTCAACTGTGAATCTTGCTGAGCGTCAGTAGATGGTTGTTGAAGAGCCAGTTGTGTAAGCATGCGCTCTGAATTGCCTGAGTAATCTGGTGATGATAGTGAGACTTGATGTTGTGGGGATGGTTGTGAGTTGGATGAGTGAGAGTAACCTGGTGATGGTTGTGAGACTTGAAGTTGTGGAGATGGTGGTGAATTGAATGTGTGAGAGTAACCTGGTGATGGCAGTGAGACTTGATGATGTGGGGATGGTTGTGAGTTGGATGAGTGAGAGTAACCTGGTGATGGCAGTGAGTCTTGATGATGTGGGAATGGTTGTGAGTTCGATGAGTGCGAGTAACCTGGTGATGGCAGTGAGACTTGATGATGTGGGGATGGTTGTGAGTTGGATGAGTGAGAGTAACCTGGTGATGGTTGTGAGACTTGAAGTTGTGGAGATGGTGGTGAATTGAATGTGTGAGAGTAACCTGGTGATGGCAGTGAGACTTGATGATGTGGGGATGGTTGTGAGTTGGATGAGTGAGAGTAACCTGGTGATGGTTGTGAGACTTGAAGTTGTGGAGATGGTGGTGAATTGAATGTGTGAGAGTAACCTGGTGATGGCAGTGAGACTTGATGATGTGGGGATGGTTGTGAGTTGGATGAGTGAGAGTAACCTGGTGATGGCAGTGAGTCTTGATGATGTGGGAATGGTTGTGAGTTCGATGAGTGCGAGTAACCTGGTGATGGCAGTGAGACTTGATGTTGTGAAAATGGTGGTGAATTGAATGAGTGAGAGTAACCTGGTGATGGCAATGACACTTGATGATGTTGGGATGGTTGTGAGTTGGATGAGTGAGAGTAACCTGGTGATGGCAGTGAGACTTGATGTTGTGGAGATGGTTGTGAATTGTATGAGTGAGAGTAGCTTGGTGTTACTTGTGTTGGTGTGTGGTAATTGTATGGTTGTTGGCCAATGGACGGAATTGTATTATGGTATTGGAAGCTTCTTGTATGATTGTCTTGTTGTTTAAAATTATACATTATTCTGTCTATTTCCATCATTGCAATATCTCTTGTACTTTCCTGTAAAGCTCTCAATTTATTACATAATAACTCGCAATATAGTAAACATGCGTCTGATTCGGGCTCTTGAGAGATATTTTGCAAAACTTTATAAGCTTCATCACTGCGTTTCTTCATTTCATCACACTCATTTAATTTGCCTCTAATGGGTTTTTTTTTTTCAAACGTTTTAGGATGTTTGAACGTTTCTTCCGTTGTTGCTTGTGTGGCATTTTGATCTTTGTCTTCCTCGATCTCTTCTGCGTCCAAAATATCCTGTCCAGGAATACACAAATTATTTTACTATTTTATTCATTTCAGTTACCTCGGACGTCAGCACAATGGTTAAAAATTGAAGATGATTTCAACAGCACTTGGAACTTTCCTCATTGCCTTGGCGCAATTGATGGGAAACATGTCCTAATACAAAGTCCCAGTCACAGTGGTTCTGAATATATCAACTATCACGGCACTTTTAGCATTGTTTTGTTAGCTTTGGTGGATGCTGACTATAGCTTCACATTTGTGGATTGCGGATGTCAAGGCAGAATAAGTGATGGCGGTGTTTACAGAAATACAGAGATGTATAGAAAAATCTCCAGAAATGAACTGGATTTTCCACCATCAACTAATTTGCCCTTCAAGGAGGAATCACTTCCCTACGTGTTTGTGGCAGATAGTGCATTTGCTCTCACTGAAAATATGTTGAAGCCGTATGCCGGTCTCCACGCTACGGGAACAAAAGAAAGAATTTTTAATTATCGTTTGTCTCGAGCTCGGAGAATAGTAGAGAACGTTTTCGGCATTATGTCGGGTATTTTTAGGGTACTTAAGAAACCATTTTTATTAGAACCAAAGAAGGTATCCAATATTGTTATGACGTGTTGTTTACTGCACAACTTTTTAAGACGATCTAAAAATTCACGACGAATATATACACCCCCTGGTACTTTTGATACTGAAAATGAAGGTGGAGTGCATCCAGGCTCGTGGCGAAATGATCCTGAAGGAAATACTTCCTTGATATCTATGAGGAATGTACCAAGAAGAGCAAATTTATCTGCTAAGACCATAAGAGATAAATTTGCAGAATATTTTATAACAGATGGCGCTGTAGCATGGCAAAATAATTACGTTTAGTGTGGACGGCGACCAAAATAGCGGCAATGTAAATAGTAGGGTTAGCTAGGCACATACGTTATACACACATAAGTTATATGTTACTTAGTTGGTTTAGGTAGTTAACTAAATGTACTTAAATAAAAAAAACCACCGGCCAAGTGCGAGTCGGACTCGCCCACGAAGGGTTCCGTACCACATCGTATTTAAAAAAGTCTCTATATTTTTTTCTGTATATATTTTTTTTTTGTAGCTTTTTTGATATCTCCGATGTTATTGGCTCGATTTGCATTCTGTTTATTATTGCTAATAGCTTATGAGTTACTTTATCGGATTAACAATTTTTTTTAAATCTGCCGACTATAAAAATAGGAAGATACGAAAAAAAAAAACTTTATTTATTTATAAAAACACAAGTGTAAGTCCATAAAATCAATCACTACGGAACCCTTACTTGTGCGTGGTCCAACACGCACTAGCCGGTTTTTGTTTATAACTTTATTATTTGCTGTTATAGCGGGAATAGAAATACACAATCTGTGAGAATTTCAACTGTCTACCTATTACGGTTCATGAGATGCAGCTCGCTGACAAACAGATGGACAGAAGGACAGCGGAGGCTTAGTAATAGGGTTACCTTTGGGTATTTAACCCTAAAAAACACATAATTATAAATGAGTTGGACTCTGATCACTGTGGCCAGTTAGTCACTTTCCCTCAGAAAACAGTCAGAGCTCAAAGAAAACTTGTGAGTTTTGTTCCTGTAAATAAAAGTCGCTTAGGACATTTTAAAAATAATTTAATGGAAAAGCTACCGGGTTTGCCTTATCATAACGACCCGGACCAAGCGTATGCTTCATTATTTAACCTCATCAATTGTGAGTTTAGGAAGGTTTTCACCGCAAAAACATTGCCTGTTTTTGACCGCGTTATATTTAGTGATTGGGCAACACCAGGTATTTACAAAAGTAGGCAGAGGTTATTTGAATTGTATCATGAAAAAACATATAACCATGATGAAACTTTTAAAGAATTTGTTAAGAAATATTCTAAAACTTTTAAAAGAGCTTGTTCCTCAGCAAAAGCCATACACATTAAAAATAAAATAAAATCTTCTGGAAATAAAATTAAAACAACTTGGAATATTATTAATTCAGAAACGGGAAGAACGACAGTACGGAATCGTGACTTCCATCTAAAAATCAATAATGTAGATATTAAGGCAGACGTGGAGGTGGCAACTGAGTTTGAAAATTTCTTCACTAATATTCCCATTTTAACAACCAAAACTCTGTCATTGTCGTCCTCCACTTCTGCTTACTCAATACTTAAAGAATGTGTACCAGAATGTGACAAACTTTTTGAATTTACAATTATTACTGCTAAAGACATTATAGAATCTTTTAATAAACTTGATGTAAAAAAAACTGCTGACCTTTGGGGATTATCAGTACATACCATGTCTTCAATAATTGATGTTATTTCACCCTTTTTAGCAATCGTTTTTAACTCTTGTATTGCATCTGGTGTATTTCCTGATTTGATGAAACTTAGCAAAGTGATTCCACTGTTCAAATCTGGCAGCACAACTGATCCCACAAATTTTCGGCCTATTTCGATATTACCTACATTGAGTAAAATCTTTGAAAAATTAATTTTAAAACAAATGTTAGGACATTTTAATGCACATAATTTACTTCATTTGAAACAGTTTGGTTTTACAAAGGGTCGTTCAACTACAGACGCGGGCGTGGAATTACTGAAGAGCATATTCGAGGCCTGGGAGAATTCGCAAGATGCTCTTGGCATTTTCTGCGACTTGTCCAAGGCCTTCGATTGCGTACATCATGATACTCTTATCAGGAAACTGTACCATTATGGCATGAGGGACAAGGCTCTTGACCTTCTGACTTCTTATCTGAATAACAGAATTCAGAGGGTCGATGTTAATGGCAAGAGATCTGCAGGATCTGCGGTCACCATAGGCGTTCCGCAGGGTTCAATTCTAGGTCCTTTCTTATTTCTAATTTACATAAATGACTTACCTTACTACATAAGGGATAATCACAAGATCGTATTATTCGCAGATGACACTTCCCTCATTTTTAAAATCAAACGTCAGTTAGTTAACTTTGAACAAGTCAACGATGCACTCTCTAAAGTTGTGCATTGGTTTAATGTAAATAATCTTCTCTTGAACGAAAAAAAGACTAAACTCATTAAATTTTCAACGCCAAATGTCAGGCAGCTAACTACCAATGTTCAAGTTAATGGAATAGAGTTGGACCCTGTTGAGTCAACAGTTTTTCTTGGAATAACTATTGACGGTAAATTACAATGGGGCCCACACATAGAAAAATTGTCAGGAAGGCTTAGTTCGGCCGCCTATGCTGTTAAAAAAATTAGACAGATAACTGACGTAGATACAGCCAGAATTGTTTATTTTAGTTACTTTCATAGTCTTATGTCATATGGAATTCTTCTTTGGGGAACCGGTGCGGACATTAATACTATCTTTGTTCTACAGAAAAGGGCTGTTCGAGCCATTTACAACCTAGGTCCAAGAGATTCCCTTCGAGAGAAATTCAGAGAAATAAATATTCTGACTGTAGCCTCACAATATATTTTTGAAAACCTATTGTATGTACACAAAAATATATCAAATTTTAAGAAAATGTCCGATATTCATAGTTTAAATACCAGGAATAAACACAACCTTGCTGTACATCGCACACGTCTCCACAGAGTAAGCAACTCGTTCATGGGTCAATGTATACGCTTTTACAACAAACTTCCCATTGACATTCGAAACTTACCCATTAAACGATTTAAAAACTGTATTAAAACCAAACTTTGTAAAAAAGGGTACTATAAAATTTCAGATTATTTAGAAGATAAAAAAGCTTGGGATTGAGCTGCTCGCTCTGCTAAGCCTTGTGAAAACCATAAAACTTGACATTTTAATTATTCATCACAATAAACCAGTTTTATATACACATTGACATTGTTGAAAATTATGTTCAAAATGACACGATTACTTTGTAAAGTATTATATTATTTTAATTATTGTGAATGTGAGGACTATGTGGATATTTTTATTTTCCCTTTTCATTTCTTTGTTTCTTTCTCAGTTTTAATGATGGTCTGGCAGTTTGAGTAGTTGATGCGGCCTACCCAAATATCCTTTCCTTGGTATTGTTCGTCGAGTTGAGCTCCTTAAGTTCTGAGTTGAGCTCCACGATTACTGACAAATGCTTGCACTGACTGGACAGGTCCACTCAAATCTGTGTGGTTCTTTCCTCAAAAGACCATTTCAGACACTAATCTACATGGTCCTCACATGACTTGACCAAGATTATGTCTGGACTTTAAAAGAGACTGTGACCTCTGAGTTTGTTTCGGCCTTTCTTCTCAGAGTAGTCAGATAGGAAACACCGACCTCACCAAGCTTATTTTTAATATTTTTTTATATGACGTGTAAAAGTGATTCCGATATCCTATTTACAGAATAAACAATTTCATTTCATTTCATTTCATTTCATTTCATTTCATTACATGACGAGAGAGCTGTCAAAGGCAGATGCCTTTGACAGCTCTCTCGTCATGTGGTTTATTCAGTCTTGTCGATTAATCGACTAAACGTAATACCTGTCACTTCAGTTGTCATGCTACGTCACAGTTGTACTTTTCAATTTAGCAACGTTATAATTCGTTGAGGTTTATTAGAGAAGCAGTATTTTTGGGGTCAGAATAACCTAACAAAAAAAAAATGCTCAGGCAGTTACAACTACGATGAATGATGAAAACTTAGTTTATGAATGAATGTAAAAGTTTAACATACATTAATAAAAGAGGAAACTATCGTAAAAATTTAAAATAATTTTAATTTGGTTAAGTTTATCGTATTTTTGAACAAGGTGTCATCTATAAAAACCCTTTTTACGATTTGTTTACCTTTAGTTAATTACCTAAACTAATGGAATATAGTTTGTTTACATTTTTAAATGTGAGAGCCGCACACTTAGTCGTCAGGGCGACGACGACGCTGTGCGGTGGTCGCCGCGCCTCTAAGCTGTGTTTATGTAACGTTGCCAGCCCGCTGCCGCACCGGTGCCGCGCCGCTGACGCGCCGCAACATCGCCGCAGATTGTATAATGATAGCGCAAAATCAAGCGGAGACGGCGCGGCGACGGTGCGGTGGCGGCGTTTCAGCGTTCAGTCTCTATGGTTACGCAGAGGCGGTATCGGCGCGGCTGCGGCGCCGGCGCCGAGCCCTTAAGCATTGATCAAGGCTCGTGCAGTCTGGCGTGACGCGACGGCACGACGCGACTCTAACATAATAATTTCTAAGTAAACTATGGTAGAACAATTATCGGAGTCACGTCACGCCGGCCGGCGCGTCGCACCAGTCTGCACGAGGCTTTATGTTTTATATTACTAAATAAATCCCATCCTTAAGAGCGTTTATTCAGAAGGTTGGCAACGTCGCAAATAGCTGTCAAAAATTTACCTATTTTGAATAATTTGGCAATATTAATGTATGGAAATAAGAAATGTGGCTAACTAGGGAACTAGAATATTAATAATGAATTGCAATTATAACATTGAATTTGATGTTGTACCTGTTTTAGGTGCAAAAAAGGCATTTGGAAAGTTTCCAAATCCTTTTTTTACATCTAATTCGAAATATTCGGTGTTACGATATTAATTATTGCATTTCATAATCAATATTCTAGTTCGCTAGTTAGCCACATTTCTTATTTCCATACAGTAATATTGCCAAATTAATCAAAACAACGAAATATTTGACATCTATTAGCGACGTTGCCCCCTTTCAAAATTAATGCTCATAATGTTAATAATTGTAAAAAAATATATATTATTGTTACTGGCAACTACAAACAAATTATAATAATGATAATGTATGGTGTATTATGGTTATTTTATGGTGTAGGTATGGATAATGTAAAATGGTTGAATTAAAATAAATATCTACTTACCTCAGAACTCTTTGTTTTTTTTGGTTTGTATACATCGTCTAAAAAAGTAGACATTATGTTATAAAAGGGCCATTCAGGTTTGTATATTTCGTCAGCACCACTACCAGTTCCCATAGACTCTCTTACTTTAGATCTTTGTCTCCTGTACGTTGACATTAAATAATCTCGTTTTTTTTTTATTTCCGTAATTGTAATATTATTATCCTTTAGTTTTCTTTTTATTCTTCTCCATGCATCATATGAATCATTTTTGTTTTTGTGTTCTGGTGCCGCAGCGTTCCATAGCGTGGGTTCATTTTGGTATAGATTTAAAAAATCAAAAACAAGCTCGTTCGTCCACTCCATTATTCACGTAGCCGAAAACTCCACTGTACGCGTGTGAAATAAACAGGTTTTGACTAAACTAAGGTAACGAGTGATCGAGTGATAGAAAAAAGCTTCCTGAGGCAGCAGCGCGGTGCGGGAGGGGTGACAGTTTTCACAAGTTGACGAATCACCGAGCTCTCGCATCACGACACCTCTCCCGCACCGCGCTGCTACCTCAGGAACCGTCTCGAGCTACAGCTCTGTTTGATTGACGTCAGGCTCGCTCACACACTCACTCACTCGTTCGCTAAATAGCTCACTCAGACTCACTATAGTTCAGTAAAGAAAGTAAGGGTCGTTCAATAATTCCGTGAGGCGATTTTTCGACCCCTTCCCCTTAGTGAGATGTGAGATTTGGTCCGACTAATATATGACGTGAGATTTTTCATATTTATTTATTTATTGATTTATTCAAAAAAACTTTTTGTTTATGTCCAACTGCTGCCCGCGGCTTCGCCCGCGTGGACCCTAATTATTTTTCTAAAATAAAAATAGCCTAAGTTACTCCTTATAACATCAGCTCTCTACTAGTGGAAGTAGAAGTCCGGTGCGACGACGGCGACGGCGCGGCGCGGCGGCGCGGCGGCGCGGGCGGCGCTTTAGTGTACAGTGTACGATTTACATGGTTAACACATGTTGAGCACATGTTGAGTACTATGTACCGACTATAAAGCTACCATTTAGGTACTGGATATGTCTTTCATTGACTTGAATGTGCCTTGGCGGCTGGGAGTATGTCATGCTCACTCTAATGTCTCGCTGACGGTGGCGCGTGTGTTGGATCATTTAGCTCCCTTCAAAATGGTTGAGCTGAATGGTGCTAATCCATGCGTCATGTTCGTGAACGGGCGCCATCAGTGGGGACTGGTCAACTCTTAGCTGCCTTGGCTGATTTAAATTTTTGAATTGTTCTTTGTTTTATATTTTATTACGGACGCTTCTAACGTGCACGTCTTTCTACATTGTTCTCACATGTTTAATTTCAACATGAATGATGTAACAAATACTTTGTAACAATTTATTTAAAAGAGTGTCCGTGGAGTTTCTTGCCCGTTCTTCTCCATAGGTACCTACTACGCTTTGGAATGGGCATCTAGCTTCATCTTTCTGACTGACGGACCCCTTGACAATTCAAAAGTGCCTGTAATTGGTTTATTTGAAATAAATGCTTTGAGTTTGAGTTTGAGTTTGAGTAACGCTAGCGGTGTCGACGCCCATCTACACGAGTCCTTAGTCAATCCTTTAGTCGATATCGGATTCAGGGGTCGGCAGACGTCTCACCGAGTGAGTCGCCGACCGAACGGCTCTTTCGGCTCGCTTCGGAATACTTCGGATCGCATCCTTCGTTTGTCCAATATACTTTAAGTTCGTCCAACAATACGGCTGTCGTATTTAAAACCTAGTAAGGGACACTTTTTACAAAAGTCGTTTTATTGCATAATCTTGTTAACCTAGTAAGTCTCTACCAAATAAAAAACAACAGCGTTGAAAACTCACTTATATGCAGATATATTTAAGCATCGATACCTAGTAAGTGCACAATGCACTGCCTCGTGACCACTTCAAAACCTAGTAAGTCAATTTAACCATTTCAAAACCTAGTAAGTCTCTTCATGAGACTTGCAAGGTTTTTAAGTGGTCGATGCACCTTACTAGGTTATTTAAATGGTCGATGCACCTTACTAGGTTATTTAAATCAAGACCAAACAAGAACGAAGAGAAGGGATAGTGCGGGGGTTCCGCTGTCCGAAACAAGTCACAATACGTAGCGCGCTCTTGCTGTAATCGGCGTCGACCGAAGTCCCCTCCAGGAATTGGATTTACTAATTAAAAAAATAGATGAAAATTGACCATGCGCTCTCCCTATCTCCGAAAATATTGAGACAACAAATATAAAAATAAAATACAGAAAATAGTTCTATACTTATAGATACAAAAAAACCTATAAGAAGTCTATAGTCTTAAAATAACATGGTAAATCTCCCAATATTGTGCGTACAAACTTACAGTTGCAGTTGAAATGTATGGGAGAACATGTTTTTCAACTACTATGTTATATTTGTTCTTAGGATAAATTCATTCCAACTACGGAACCCTTCATTGTGCGTGGTCCGACATGCACTTGGCCGGTTTTTATAAATGAATAAACTTTTGTATTCAATTAATCATTATTTTATTTACATACCCTTTAAAGTTACTAGAATTTAGTCAATGAGGTTGTTCCAAAATTTCGTTTTAAGTGGTATGACGTATTGTGCCGGAGAGTTATTCGGCTGTCCGAATAGCTCTCCGGCACAATACGTCATTGTAAACTTATCATACGACATACGCCTTTATTGTCAGTACTTTAAAGTAGAAAATACTTTGGCACCGCACATCACCGCACTAGCGCATGCGCGGTGATGTGCTGGGTGCAGGCGCCATTCCTACGTTTTGTTGAACTGAATTTCGTGAGATTTTTTTGATCTTTAAATTTGATCTTTTATTTTGTAGGTTCCCAATGTATGAGAGTAGATAAAATAGTGTATGAAACTGCACATAACTAGGTATTAAAATACTCGTGTGATACTATTAAAAACCTAGCCTACGGCTCGGTTTATAAACACACCCTCGTATTTTAATACCCCTCTTTATGCAACAGTTTCATAAACTACTATTTCGGTTGTTTTGACGAAATGACATGCAGTCGCTGCGTGCAACGTACGTACCTACCTATTGTGTATTTACTGTATTTTCATGTAGAGAGCTATAATAAGCGAGCGGAGCCGTCTCCTTCGACGCACATGCGGCGTTAAGTCAAATGAGCTAACAGTCGGCGTCTGATTGACCACCGACTGAAAGCCGATTCCTATAATTTACGGACCGTTATTTATTTAAAATTAAGACATTTTTGTTACTTTACCAATAATGAAGCAAAGACATCATAGTTTTGCATAGTAGACCCTCCCATATGGAAGTAGCTATCAAAGGTAAAATTAGTAGACATGGGTCAGATATATCAAAACGTATCTAAAATCCGATTTCAGTCACAAATCGTATCGTATCGATAATCCGAACTAGACAAACCGATTTCACAAAACCACAGCAAGAGTAGATTTGCGTAAGCAAGTATTTGTTTATGTTTGGATAGTTTTGATCGATGCACTTACAACCGAATTATAATATTACTAGAGACGATCGAAACTGCGAGCCGGAAGCGCCGGAGCCGCTCCAGAACTCGATTTCCAAAAACGGATTTTAAAAACGATTTCACTATCTGAAATCGAATATTTAACTGTTTGCATAGAAATCCAAAAACGCCCATGTTTAAAAATTTGCTTACGAATCTATTTAAGTATAATGCTAGGTTGAGCAATAAAAAAGCTACCATTGGTAAGCTAAACCGAGCATACCTCGGGCACCTTTGAAGTTACCGACTCTCCGCGGATCGGGCGCACCGCCACGCACGCGTCTGTGCTACCACGCACGCTACCATTCCCATGGTGCGTGTCCGTGCGGGCTTATCCGCGGCGAGTCGGTAACTTCAAAGGGAATGTACCCAAACTAGGACGCACCGCCACGCACGCGTCTGCGCTACCACGCACGTTACCCTTCCCACGGTGCGTCGTGCGGGCTGGTGCGCGTGCGTGCGCGATATTGCGCACCGTCGGTTCTCGGCTTTACTAGGTAATCAATCTGCCTAGCCTTTTCCCATCTATATTGGGGTCCGCTTCCAGTCTAACCGGATGCAGCTGAATACCAATACTTTACATGAAGTGACTGCCTATCTGACCTCCACAATCCAGTAACTGGTTAATACGATACCCCTTGGTAAGACTGGTTGTCAGACTTTCGGACTTCTGACGACCCGTAACGACTGTCAAAGATCCACGAATGACAGCCGGGACTAACGGCTTAACGTGCTTTCCGAGCCACGGAGGAGTCTCGGTATGTAAAGTGTACCCTTCCACTGAACAACCTCGGCAAGCGTAGCTTAACCTGATGGATCGACCCGTGCGGCTGTTGTTACTTAGCCACGAGCTCCTCACAAAAATAACTACCCAATAAAAAATTAATAAATTTGACCGGTGTTAATTTTTTGCCATATTAATAAGCGTTCGTCGCGATTATTTTGTTCGGCAAACTCGAAAACCTTGTCTCTCCAACAGAGGGCGCTTTGGGGTTTTCCGAACAAAATTAATCAGTGACAAAAACTATCACGACAGCCGCGTATCCGTGCGACGATCGCTTTGTTTTAGAGCAGTGACAGCTTAGTGGTGTACCCGTCGGACTGCCAAGTCGTAGGTCTCGAGTTCGAACCCAAGGCACGCACCTCTAACTTTTCGGATTCATGTGCGATTGTGCGTGTTGTGAATGAAAACATCGTGAGGAAACCGGCATGCCTGATCGATATTTCTCGACGACATGTGAAGCCAAGTCAGAGGCCCTTGGGCGGCTTTGAAACTCCTAAACGTAACTTTATTTTCATGGATGCAATAAAAGACATTTTGCTTCCCATTATGTTTCCTAAAACACTGCTTTTAGGAATATACAGAAAATCTGAGGTTTTTAAATTGCTCTTAATCCTACTAAATGTTCCCACTGCTGTGACACAGGCCTCTCTCTGTGAGAGGCGGTCCGTAATCCACCACGCGGGCCCAGTGCGGGTCGGTAGAAGTCACATTTTCGAATTTTGGATTCTAGGACAAGCCGGTTTCCTCACGATGTTTTCCTTTACCCTTTTGATAGCAGTGGTGATTTAATCATTTACATACAGTAAAGCGCCTTTCTGGGTTTGCTCCTACGACCTACAACTTGTAAGACGCGGCCGTTACCACTGGGAACCACGATTCGTTACTTTTGTACTGGCTCTTGGGGCTAGAGCTGCCAATGATGATGAGGAAGATAATAAACACTTTTCTTTTTCAATTCCCCTTCCATACAGGGCTAGATAATGACAAGACAAAATTGATATATAATTTTGAATGTACACCGTCAAACAGACGAGTTATCACCATACTACGTTTGTATCGAAAAATTACCGACTTAGTGTACCCTTTTTATTTATTTTTTGAGGGTGGGAAATTATCAAATAACTTCTCCCGCTCTGGGTGGAGCGGGAGGGCGTGTCAGACTTTTACTGATTAAAACCCACCCGTGTTCCTTTCGTTGCCTGAGTGCCGGGGCCGCGATATTCCTTTCGGACAAACTCGCAACCCTGGCAGGCATTGGCCCTTACGGACCCCGTCAGTTGGTGCTGACATCTCTTTGAGGCGCGCGTGGAACACAACACGCCGTCGACCCGGGCCTGGTCCTTATCGGACGGTGAGCAAATTAGAATTCTACACCTCCTCCCAAAGCCACAAACGTCTTCTACGAAAGTGGTTATGTTACGGCCAAAAGTCGCTTAATTTAATACAGGTTCTTATGGGGAACGCACTTTAAAAATAATGTTTCGGGCAACGGAAGAAGGGTCGAAGTTGGAAACATAGATATTACACTTAAAGTTGGAAATAGATATAGATATTTAATTATATTAGTTAGTTTTTTATTCACTAATAATTAAACTACTTTGAATAAAAGAGCCATTTTCATTTCTGTATGATTATTCTCATAAAATTTAATAATGAATGTTAGTGAACCAGTCTTTAGTCTTTGGTTCACTGAATTAATTATTTGTGTTATATTAAAAAAATATATATATATATTGTACGCCTCGCAAGGCAAAACATGTACGGACTTTTTACCTATATTTAAGATCTTGCATGCTCGATTTGTATGTAAACACATGTTTGACAAATAAATTATCTTTTATCTTTTATCTCTTTTATCTTTTCAATATGGTTTCTCCCACGGTTGAAACGAATCTATAAAAAATACATTTGACTCAATATTTTTTTCGCAAGTTACAATGTTTTCAATTCACTTCACTTTTGGTTTCACTCTTGACTGACTTTTTTCGTTTCTGCTGCATTTAATTAATATCCATTAAATTATCTATACAATGGTATATAAATGAAGCAGGTTCTGTGTACTACCAGGAGTGTAACAATAAAAACAGTTGCAGAAAGGAGGCAAAACTTTTTCGATCGCAAAGCATTCTCTAATGCTTCGCATTAAGAGTCGTGCAATAAAGAGTAGGTACAGACTGATGTTCGACATGGGATCTCGCGCACTAGACAGCCCAGTCTACGGCTAGCTGGCCGTTGCGACCAAGTGCGCGATTCGTTTCGGTTTCTATAGTTTACCTGGTCGCTGCGACCACTAGTCGTGCTCGTGCTCTAGTGCGCGAGAGGTGACGAACATTTGTTTGCCAGCCACACATCCACCTGCGTATCATGGCCGTTGGTCGCTGTGGAGCGGTAGGTACCTCACGCCCGGGTAATTTTATTTTTATTTTTTTGAAGTAATAAAACTCGTGTAATATATTACAGAGAAGCACTGGTTTCTGTAATCCTGAAACGCACTTTGTTAAAGCAGAGATAAATGAAAAAGTTAAAAGGTTTATAGGTCGACAGAAGTGCGTGGGATGGCAGCCGTGAGCAGTCGGAATATTTTATTTTAACTTATTTTATTCGTCTACAAATGTTAAGGATTACGCATTGCTTGGGAAATACTGTGAAATACATTTTTGTCGGTCTTCTAAGGGTTTATAAAAAATACTAGCGTTAAGGCTTGATGGCAGAAATATGTGTGTAAAACGTCACCCTACAGATAAAACATAATTTTAAAGCTACAGCAACAATAAACAATATTCTGTTTTGTTGATTTGAACAATGTTTACTTACTTCAATACCATTACGACTGCGGAGTTTACCTTGCTAATTTTATTTGTATATTGAGTATTAAGTACGTGGTCGACGGCCGCTAGTAGTATCATCATCACCATCATCATTGGCAGCCTTGTTCCGCCCACTACTGAGTATAGGCTTCCTCCGTTTGACATGCTTCCCTGGTCTGTGCGATTCTCATCTAAGACTTCTCCGTAATCTTCTGTAGGTCGTCCACGCGTCGTCGTTTTCGTTAGTTACTCGAGTTTGTGAGTTTAAAACATCTTTTTGTCTTGGCCATGCTTTGGCCCTGTATATGATTTTAAGACTATTTACCTCTCTATCCTCGTCTGAAAGACAACAGTAACGTTATATTATTTCGTCTCCTTGCTGCGTGTTTTACGAGACAATTCTGCCAGTACCCGTCGGTTGTATGTGTCCTCGTAAAAATAATTCGCTCCAGATTTTTTTGTGAGAAACATACGTCGTATAAAATCCTGGAGAAAATATGCTGTTACTAAGACGATATGTTTTCATGGATGATGATATTATTTTCCTTGTTAAGATAAGGTTTTTGTATTATATTTATTTTCTCATTATTTTTATATGACGTTATAATGAGAATCAATTAGTGATTACAAGAAATCGTCTTCTAAAGATGATATTGTTATTACACGTAAGACAGGATCCATTACCTACTCCTGAATATATATTTGTATTTTTACATAATATTTTTTTATCTCGTCTTTGCTTAGGCCTAGATCTATAAACGTAACTTAACTCGTGCTTTGACTTAGACATATTTCCGTCTCTATCTTGAACTTGTAGTTTGACAGTTGTGCAACAGGATTCACCGCTTAGCCAAAGTACCTACGTCCTAAGAAAATTATAGGCCGGTAACAGACATAGCCGATGGGGCCGAAATGTTCTGGAGTGGCGAGCGCGTACCCGAAGACGTAGCGTTGGAAGGCCTCCCACAAGATGGACCGATGACTTGGTGAAGGCTGCAGGAATCCGCTGGATGCGGGAAGCACAGAATCGGTCGAAGTGGCGGTGCTAGAGGGTAGCAGTGGACGTCTTTCGGCTGAAATGATAATGATGATAAGCACCGTAACATAAAATATAAAATAAAAATACGAACCTCTATTCGCCTATTTTGTGAAATATAGCCAGCCACCGCTTTTGAACTTGGGGGCAAAGTATCTTGCAATACATGTCTTCTACGCCTTAAGATAGAACCCGGACACATAACACATCGGCTACAGTTTCCATTTTTTCTATCTTCTATCTACCGACTGGAATACAGGCTGCTGCCGCCTGCGGTCGGGTTCGAAATTATGCCTGCAGCGACATGACGCTGCGACGTGTCGCTACGACATGACGCCGCGACACGTCGCGTACAGTTGCTGCCCGCGCTCGGGTACGGAATGGTACCTTTAGGTTGTTATCTTACTAAAGTACGTTTTATCAAATAGTTTCTATGCCGTAATGTTGGCTCCACTGTTGTAGGACCAATACGCTGCAAAACAAGTCCGTTTTTAGGGTTCCGTAGTAAACAAGAAACCCTTATAGTTTCGCCATGTCCGTCTGTCTGTCTGTCCGCGGCTTAGCTCAGAGACGGTTAGTACTAGAAAGCTGTAATTTCGCATATGTATACATATTAATCATGCCAACAAAGTGGTAAAAAAAATAAAATGAAAAAACATATTTTTTTTAGGGTACCTCCCCTACACGTAAAGTGGGGATGTTTTTATTTTTTCTCATCTACCTCATGTTGTGGGGTATCGTTAGAAAGGTTGTTTAAAAATATTGTGGATTTGTGAAAATCTTTTTGGGATTCAGAGATCCGTTTGCGAAATATTAGGCTATTAACTGAAAAAACATGATCTCCCATACATTCCGTATGGGAGAACATGTTTTTCAACTACAGTGTTAAGTTTGTTCTTGGGATAAATTCATCCCAACTACGGAACCCTTCATTGTGCGTGGTCCGACACGCACTTAGGTAGGTAGGGTAGGTAGGTAGGGTAGGTAGGTAGGGTAGGTAGGTAGGGTAGGTAGGTAGGGTAGGTAGGTAGGGTAGGTAGGTAGGGTAGGTAGGTAGGGTAGGTAGGTAGGGTAGGTAGGTAGGGTAGGTAGGTAGGGTAGGTAGGTAGGGTAGGTAGGTAGGGTAGGTAGGTAGGGTAGGTAGGTAGGGTAGGTAGGTAGGGTAGGTAGGTAGGGTAGGTAGGTAGGGTAGGTAGGTAGGGTAGGTAGGTAGGGTAGGTAGGTAGGGTAGGTAGGTAGGGTAGGTAGGTAGGGTAGGTAGGTAGGGTAGGTAGGTAGGGTAGGTAGGTAGGGTAGGTAGGTAGGGTAGGTAGGTAGGGTAGGTAGGTAGGGTAGGTAGGTAGGGTAGGTAGGTAGGGTAGGTAGGTAGGGTAGGTAGGTAGGGTAGGTAGGTAGGGTAGGTAGGTAGGGTAGGTAGGTAGGGTAGGTAGGTAGGGTAGGTAGGTAGGGTAGGTAGGTAGGGTAGGTAGGTAGGGTAGGTAGGTAGGGTAGGTAGGTAGGGTAGGTAGGTAGGGTAGGTAGGTAGGGTAGGTAGGTAGGGTAGGTAGGTAGGGTAGGTAGGTAGGGTAGGTAGGTAGGGTAGGTAGGTAGGGTAGGTAGGTAGGGTAGGTAGGTAGGGTAGGTAGGTAGGGTAGGTAGGTAGGGTAGGTAGGTAGGGTAGGTAGGTAGGGTAGGTAGGTAGGGTAGGTAGGTAGGGTAGGTAGGTAGGGTAGGTAGGTAGGGTAGGTAGGTAGGGTAGGTAGGTAGGGTAGGTAGGTAGGGTAGGTAGGTAGGGTAGGTAGGTAGGGTAGGTAGGTAGGGTAGGTAGGTAGGGTAGGTAGGTAGGGTAGGTAGGTAGGGTAGGTAGGTAGGGTAGGTAGGTAGGGTAGGTAGGTAGGGTAGGTAGGTAGGGTAGGTAGGTAGGGTAGGTAGGTAGGGTAGGTAGGTAGGGTAGGTAGGTAGGGTAGGTAGGTAGGGTAGGTAGGTAGGGTAGGTAGGTAGGGTAGGTAGGTAGGGTAGGTAGGTAGGGTAGGTAGGTAGGGTAGGTAGGTAGGGTAGGTAGGTAGGGTAGGTAGGTAGGGTAGGTAGGTAGGGTAGGTAGGTAGGGTAGGTAGGTAGGGTAGGTAGGTAGGGTAGGTAGGTAGGGTAGGTAGGTAGGGTAGGTAGGTAGGGTAGGTAGGTAGGGTAGGTAGGTAGGGTAGGTAGGTAGGGTAGGTAGGTAGGGTAGGTAGGTAGGGTAGGTAGGTAGGGTAGGTAGGTAGGGTAGGTAGGTAGGGTAGGTAGGTAGGGTAGGTAGGTAGGGTAGGTAGGTAGGTAGGGTAGGTAGGTAGGGTAGGTAGGTAGGGTAGGTAGGTAGGTAGGTAGGTAGGGTAGGTAGGTAGGGTAGGTAGGTAGGGTAGGTAGGTAGGGTAGGTAGGTAGGTAGGGTAGGTAGGTAGGGTAGCTAGGTAGGGTAGCTAGGTAGGGTAGGTAGGTAGGGTAGGGTAGGTATGTAGGTAGAGTAGGTAGGTAGAATAGGTAGTGTGAATAGGTAGGGTAGGTAGGTGCATCGTAGATAAGTACTTAATGCTACCCGTGCGAAGCCGGGGCGGGCAGCTAGTAACATATAAATAATTATCCGCAGGCATCACCGTGCGTGCATAAAACATGTACCCACCTAAAACGGCATTATCAATACAATGTTTTGTCTCGCTCCCACCATCACCTTCGCGCTCACAGTAATAAAGTACAGTTTGCATTTCCCGATTGCGGCTATGAGCGTGATGACGTACTGTGAGTCATAGCTGGGAAACAACAGAACACCACCTTCTATGATCCTTATATTATACTCCTTTTGCTTCAAAAAAATACAATAGACGACGTATATTTAGTAACCTAATCCGCGTAACTGTTCATAAAGAGTCATAAAGAACCCTGTAAGAAATCGACACGTGTTTCACCTCTCAACGAGGCATCCTCAGGATGACGATTGACTTGTTGCGAACCCGGACCCGACGTGTGGACACGTCAAGCGTGGAGACCAGTGTCTGACACTGCTCTCGACGCTTGAATATAAGTCGTCTATTGTATTTTATAGTGGATTTTCGCAAAGTCACGCCTGAATCAATTAACTATCCTTTTGCTTCGTTTACGTAAAAAAACATTAAAAGTGAAAAAAATATAAATAAACTGGCATAAAGGTGGGGTCACCTTTATGCGGAATGTCGTTATAGTAAAAAAATATCTGACCAACCAGACGCTCAGAATGACAACACCTATTTCAGATGGGGACGTTTCTTCCCAATTTCCTTTAGTTTAACTTTTTAGTTAACGGCTATATCGTACTAAATAACAAGAAAAAAAAACACATTAATGCATAAAGTAATATACATACTAGGCTTGTTACCGCTGCCGTCCCTTTATATATTTGAAATATGTATATTCGTTAATAAATATAAAGACCTGTTTATATCAGCCAATGATATTAATCCACGGAGCCGGCGTGATCCACAGAGACTCGTTCTGCATGATCTTCCCAGGCTTGCTAAATATAATAAAAGCTGCTTATATAAATGTGTTAGTATATATAATAACATACCGAGTAGCATAAAAAACTTAAACTCCAGATTATTTAAGAAAAAATTGTTTGACTGGTTAAACTCGGAAAATTTCTATAGTCTTAAAGAATTTATGGATAAAAAATTCTCATATTAGTATTAAGTGAACATATGCATGCTAAGTACAATTCTGGCAAAACATGCAAGATCTTTATAGTAAATTATTGTAACACCATGTATACCATGTTTTATTACTTACTTACTTACTTACAAAAAAAAGGTCTAAGGCCGTTTGTCGACCGCCACGTCGTCGGTGACGGCGCCGAAGTAGCGATACATATTTCGCAGGCAATTTGTATGATTCCGCTTTTTACAAACGGTGTCGTCCGTTTACAAACGCTCGCAGTTATGAAATATACATAATCAGCCTTTATCGTTCCCACTGCCGGGACACAGGCCTCCTCTCTGTGAGAGGGAGTGCGCCATAATTCACCACGCGGGCCTAGTGCGGTTTGGTGGATGGCACAACTATTATTTTATGAAATATAGGCCAAATGTAAATTGCCATGTCACTTTTTATTATACCACAACATTTGATGGACATTGGACAATTCAAACGCAATTTACAAAATGCCGTGGCAAATTGAATTATTTAGTTATCCCGCACGTGAAAAACGCAAGGTGTCCTCGGAATATGGAAACTGGTGCAGGAGCACCAAGACTCCTGCGGAATATTAATGGTAAGTACCTGTCGAAACATTGTGAACTGCAACGAACCATTTACAATTTTACGCATTCTTTCGATAGTTTATAATCTAACGGAAATAATACCGACAAATTGTGAACTGGTATCAAACTTGCTGGTGACGTAACGGACGTTGCGTTAATACTAAATAATACCGACAAATTGTGAACTGGTATCAAACTTGCTGGTGACGTAACGGACATTGCGTTAATACTAAATAATACCGACAAATTGTGAACTGGTATCAAACTTGCTGGTGACGTAACGGACGTTGCGTTAATACTAAATAATACCGACAAATTGTGAACTGGTATCAAACTTGCTGGTGACGTAACGGACGTTGCGTTAATACTAAATAATACCGACAAATTGTGAACTGGTATCAAACTTGCTGGTGACGTAACGGACGTTGCGTTAATACTAAATAATACCGACAAATTGTGAACTGGTATCAAACTTGCTGGTGACGTAACGGACGTTGCGTTAATACTAAATAGCCTGCCTAGCTGCGAGCAACTCGGAAGTAGCGCTCGCCGACCGCTGCCGCGGCACCGCTCGCGCACGTCACAGTTCTAACCTAACCTTACCCATTTCACCCAGTTCACAATTTTTTTATCTACATACAGTTTATAATCTAACTGAAATAATACCAATACATTATAAACTAACGGTTCTCACAATGTTACGGTGGCATAACAGGTTACATAAAGTTTGATTTGTCCAACCTGTGTGATCGTCACCCTACAATAACAATCGATGTCGAAATTATAACAATTGAACTACTTGCCTTCGGCATATTTCATAAGTTCAGCGAGCGTTTGTAAACGGACGGCGCCGTTTGTATAATGATGAATCTGACTACGACACATACATTTACTATGGCCGCGTGTCCATTACATAACGTCAAAAGGACGTCACGTTCGGTTCGAATAATCTCGTTTCTAGTAGTGTGTGGTGGACAAACAGAGTGCCTGCTATAAACATATGCAGCCTTATTAAAAAACGACATTTTCTTTACACACCTAAATGGTGTCTAAAGAAAAACCGATCATAGACCCATTTTTTAATTTTGATCTTTATACCGACGTATAAAGTTCAAAACTCAAAAATGGGTCTATGGATCGTTAACTTTAAAACACAAATACTGACATTTCTAATGTCAGTTTTTGTGATTTGAAGTTTGAGTCGCCGAGACGAATTGTATGAACGTCAACGAAGCAAAATAAAGAGGTGTACAGTCCTACCAACTTATCTGGGAACTGAAAGAGGACGGCACCGCCGATTCAGTGTTGCTAATTAATATAAGGTACCCAAAATTGAAATCTGGCAGGTTAGTTGGCTCACTCACTTAGCAGGTTACCGTTACGCTAACCTGCAGCAGGAATAGAAACGAATATTTCGTGGACTTAAATAATTAGATAAGTATCGGGTAATTTATAACAAGAAAGTTGACAACACTAACCTGTCGCTGCTGAAATTCGTTTGTACGAGTATATTTGATTAAATGGAATAATCGGAGACCCCGCCCGAGCTTCTTCTTCAAAAAAAGGTTTTAACCTTTAGAATAATGTTTCGAGCATCACTTTTAATAGCTTTCGGCATATTTAACTTTATAAATTCAGCAATATCACGACAAAACAACCAGAGAACCCGAATGTAGTAGACACTGACAATCGAATGACATTTCAACATGGCGGCCGTAGTTCGAATTTTCACCATTTCACAGATAAGTTGGTAGGAGTGTATCGTAGCAGGTGGCATTACGAGTATATAGTTTCTGCTTAACCCCACGGGAAAAAGGCGTGAGTTTATGTTAAAATGTGAGTTTGTATTAAGAACTATACGCAAATCACAATAAAGTTCAAATTACAATAACTATTTCGAAGGTTTTAGATCTAACTAAAATTAGAACTCTTTGTGTAATAATAAGACTGATGACATCCAAGAATGGTTGATTTATAGTGTTCTGAATGATGTTCACTCAAGGATACAATTTATTACTTGTACGTTTTTTTACCGGCATCATAAATAATATATAAAAAAACTGAAGTGGAGAACACACAAATTAAAAGACCAACAAAACCAACTAAAACATAAACGCCTTATTTTTAACACTAATTAACTCGAGGCGCTCTACATTTTTCACTTCCTTACATTCAGACTTGCTTAACAAACTCACTCACGACCCACTGCGATACAAACTCTATGCTCCCGAAATAAGGTCGTAAATCGTATAGCAGGTGTACCGTCTAATAAAATAGGCCAGGGCTCAAGAACACTTGGGCAGTGTAAGAGGCTGCTAACATCGAGTTGGGGTGAAGGGGGTACTCTATACAAGCGAGTCATGGGTTTTTGTCAAGCAAGCAAGTTGCTGAGCACTATTCAAGCTCCATTGATAGGCGTCAGGTTTAGAGATGACATACTTTTCCTGATTAAATTACAACATACAGTTGCGAATAAAACTTAGAGATATAAAGAAGGGCCTTCAAGTTTGTTGCATCGTAAATTCCGGAAATTAGAAATATCTTGTTATTGTTTTGTTATTTTCATACAGATGGTAGCACCATAATAATATATCTGTTCTTTCTAGTCCTAGTCTATTCTTCAGTCTCACCAAGGGGTATCGTATTACCTAGAAACTGGGTTGTGGAGGCCATATAGGCAGTCGCTCCATGTAAAATACTGGTGTTCAGCTGCAACTGATTAGACTGGAAGCCGACCCCAACACAGTTGGGAAAAGGCCAGAATCGAATAAATTGTGAGTAAAAAATAATTATAGAGAACTGACAAAAGGTTTCGTATGTCTGATTGTAGCGTTCCAATTTCCAATGTTTTGTTAAAAGATTTTCCTTTTTTCCATTTCATATCAGGATAAAAAAGGTATTGAAAAGTTTGTAAAATGAATAAACTTATTTTTATTTTATTTGACGTTCGTTATTTGGCTCTCAATAGCTGACTGAACGTTTCATTTTTTTAAGTAATTGGCGTTATTTTTAAACTCAAACTCAAACTCAAAGCATTTATTTCAAATAAACCAATTACAGGCACTTTTGAATTGTCAAGGGGTCGGTCAGTCAGAAAGATGAAGCTAGATGCCCATTCCAAAGCGTAGTAGGTACCTATGGAGAAGAACGGGCAAGAAACTCCACGGACACTCTTTTAAATCATAATTATGGTTACAAAATATTGGTTACATCATTCAATTCAATCAATCAATCAAAATAATCAATTTAATTCTATTATAATTTTTTGTACATGTTTGTAAAAAAGCTTTTCGTATTTTTGGCAAGTTTTTAATGCACTACGTTAATACCTAATAGATTTGACTACAGACTATCTTTTCAAAATCAATTATTGCAGTTCGATAAACTTAATATTTCATTCCATAATCAGCCGATAAATAGGTAGCAAAAACTCAGACCATCTCTATGTGATATTCTATATTCTATACATACAACGTGTTTCTTTTGATATCCCATAACTCTAAGGTCCATGAGATCATCGTCAAAGAATCAACTGGTATAAGTTTTTTTTTTTTTTTAACGAATTTGGGTCAACACTGGCGAAGCCGCGGCAGCAACTAGTAGAAAATATTAATTGTATGTCTAGTTTATACATACAAAAATATTTTACATCTCAAACATTATGATTACACATAAATTGTGGCAGCACCTTAAGGTACAATACAGCACCTACGTGTATTAGAGCTGTGTCCCTCTTCCCTTAATAATGATTAGCTGAAGAATGATTAGGCCAGTATTTATTTTATTTTTATATACATACTTTATTATTTTAAGCTAATGTACCAACTTCAAATAGAAAGTAAGGGAAATAATTTCCATATCTTTGAGTACTGTAGACTACCTATAACTACGTTAATCTACCTCTTTTTAATAAAATAAGTGATAGACATCATTTTAATAATAGAAATAAAGATAAAATAGATCAATAATTTTTCAGATTATCTAAAGTGATAATTGCTGATAACGATTATTGCTGATATAGTAATGATTGCTGGCAGACCGGACTGCCCTATCCAAAGGCACTGGGTGAAAATAGCAATAGGTTTGTGCTAAATTATTCTTATTAATTCAAGTACTAACAACACTAACATAGTAAGCACAATCTGTCACTAACCACTTACAAGTTATGGACTAATTAAGGTCTGAATTAAAGATATTTTATTTTATTTTATTTAAAGTACACACATCTATTATGGGGTACTGTGTCAAATGTTACAACAAAATACCTTGTGATATATTGCAATTAAATTAATGAAAATTTAAAACTCGTTAAAAGTACACTTTGTAAACACGCGTATTACAAATTAGAGGATTATATCCAAAGGTTGCTAACTTAATTGAATAATTTATATATTTTGTATTTTATGACATTGATTTTACATTCTGTGATTATTTCCTCAGACACTGACTTATTAACTGTACAATTTTAGGAAAATCGTCTACGTTTACAATGTTTGTAAATATGTGAACACCATGTATCTATCACATAATTAATTTATCTGTCGTTGCTTCATTTTTAATAATTTTACCGTATTGTGGTATAGCAATTTTATTCTAGTTGTATCGTCTTCACATATAATTATATAACTAATGTACCTACCTATACAAAATATTGTAAAACATTTTAAAAGAGTAACGATGGAGTTTCTTGCCCATACTTCTCCATACGAAAACTACCTTTTGGAAGGGGTGACTAGAATTAATTCTATTTTTTTGTAAATTCTGACGTTCAAAAGTGCCTTACAACGGCCTATTTGAAATAAATGATTTGACTTTGACTCTGACAACGGTACCGGGACGAATAAAACACTAAATAGATCAAGCATAGGCTAATTATTTCTAAAATTGGAGCTACGTTTTATATTATTATATATTTTTACTAGCTTTTGCCCGCGACTTCGTCCGCGCAAAAGTCGAAAATGGTTCTAATCGGATTTTTTATAGATTTTTTACGTTATTAATTTTGTTATAACATATAAAAAACAATAATTTTTGTTTTTCCTTCGGGTGCTAGTATCACCAGGCTACTCTGTGCGCTTACTCTGGAGCATGCCACATACAACTTGCCGTGGGAGAAGCAGCTTTCTCTGAAGTCTACTCCCGCTACCTTAAGAGTATGACCTTGAGCTTTGTAGCTCGTCTCTAGCACTCTCTTGAATTCGAAGGGGTAATTTTATGGTGTTAGGGGAATCCTAGAAATAAATACAGACCTCTGTGAGTCTGACTGTCCACTGGAGCGGTGAAGAGAGGAGAGGAGCGGAGATGCGCCAATATTAACCAATTGAATCTAAACTCCGGTCCAGAGCTTAGATTCTATTCGTTAATATTGGCACATCTCCGCTCCTCTCCTCTCGTCTCCACTCTAGTGGACAGGCAGCCTAAAGCTAAAATAGTACTGTGACTTTCGAGACATTCCAATTTTAAAGAGTATTTGCATTGCACCAAGCTATTATGTGAGTTCAACCTTTTTTGAATAAAATCGGATTGAGTTATCAAACATGTGTCAAAATAAAATGTAATTTAAATCAAAAGCACTAAGGAGTAATGATATCAACTTCGAAGCAAATCACTCCCAAAATAACTTTCTACCCCTATTTAACCCCGCTAGGCGATGAATTTCAATAAAATACGAAACAAGTCTTCCATCAATTAAAAAAAATAATGTTAAAGCAAAATTTTAAGTAGATTGGACCAAGGAATCACGTCAAGCCATCTATCTGAACTCGCGGAGGTTCCATTCCTCAACCATATGGAGTAAAGCCTCTACAGTACACGATAACATACCATAAAAAGTAACAGTACATTCCTACTCCCAATAAAAACAATGAATTCTGCACCAAACATCTCTTTCGACAGCATGAAAAATGTAGATAAAACAAAATATTCAAAAAAAGGGTCTTAGTTTAGTGAAAAATACACAATACGGTACCGACAGACGAGTGATGACGCCATTGTGACGCCAATAGGGCTGCCACAGTTAGAATTAATTGAACAACCCACTTAAAATGGTAAAGAAAAACACCGTGAGGAAGGCAAACAATTTCGTACTTATATGGTAACAATTTGCCATTCATAGCACCTTTATTTCGTAGCAGTAAGGACAATTTTCGCAGTAAAAGTGTTGCTACTGTAAAACTAAACACATGATACTAATAATACGTCAGTTTTAAACTTTTTCGTTATCGTTCAACACACTCATACATAGCACATAATAATGTACTCAGCACAGTTTTACACGACGACGGTTGGAACACGAATGCCGTCCGCTGCTTCGATCTTATAATTATGACGTTAGTCAATTGAGATACTGTAACCGTAGTAAAATAATGTTACGAACTTCCGTTTGATAACTAAACTCAAACTAGTTTATTAAGTACCTGGTCAACCGAGCACTGCGCGGGTGAAAATAGAGAATGCTCATTTAATAGTATAGGATAGTACATACTAATTCCATGCTGTTCTAAACTTTGGGCGACCGAGCTCTGCTCTGGTGAAAATACGGAGAAAATGAATTTTCCCAGATATGAGACCTAGCTAGATCGATTTCTCACCCGTAAACCCCTATATTGCAACTTTCATCGAAATCGTTAGAGCCGTTTTCGAGAACGTGATTACAAATATTGCTCATTTAATAGTACAGGATAAACGAAACAGTAATAAAATAAAATAGAGTAAGTAAATTAGATTGTTTATACGATTCGAATGACTTGCGGTTGACCGTACATTGTTTGGTCACAAAAATCAACGTATATTTATTCGCCTTCTTCGAAGGTCATTATATAATATATTTTTCCCTCTACAGGACCACAGGTGTCCATTTTAGTGAGAGGGAGTGGGCTAAAACCCAACCCGCGGGCCCAGTGCGTATTGGTGGATCCCACAATTTTTAAAATTTCAAAAATTCCAAGTAAGTACGAATTGTAAGAATGTAAGTACGTGTGGGTTTAACTGAACCATGTTCGGGCAGCTTCATCGATATGAAAGATATTAAATAAATACATTTAGGGCTTTTAATTATTTCAAAAACACATTTCAAATCTAATCAACATATATGAATAAGAATGCACCAGTATTTTCTGGTGCTATTGATCCATATTCATATTTGTATCTTTGTGAAGTGCTTGTACATTAATGTAACCAATATTATGGAATACATTAAACATAAGATTAATAGGTAGGTAAGAGCCCACAAGAATTCATTAGTACCTAGACTACTAAACTTCAAACATATGTTCAAAACATTTGACAAGGGTTAGAAACACAGCATATCTTCTCCGAATTATACAACATTTTGCCACTAAGCGAAACCTTGTAATGTGGATACATAGTACAAATAACATTTCAGCAGCCAATATGCCAGACTGAAGTTCAAAGATGCTAACGAGTTGTCATGGCAACAGACTTCTAACAATATTGACGGAGAAGATACCCAAATAACAATGGAGAGGGCTATGCTTGGAGTTTCCTTACGTGATCGAATCAGAAATGAAGCGATCCGCAGGAGAACCTAGGTAACTGACTTAGCCCGAAGAATTGCCAAACTTAAGTGGCAGTGGGCAGGGCACATTGCTCGCAGAACAGATAGCCCATGGGGCTGAAAGGTTCTGGAGTGGCGACCGCGTACCGGAAGACGTAGCGTTGGAAGGCCTCCCACAAGGTGGACCGATAACCTTGTGAAGACTGCAGGAATCCGCTGGATGCGGAAAGCACAAAACCGGTCGAAGTGGGGGTGCTTGGGGGAGGCCTATGTCCAGCTGTACGTCTTTCATCTGAAATTATGATGATGTTGATAGACGGACACCGAACTTACCTGTGACACAGACAAGTGTAAGGGCAGTCCTTCCATAGTTACGAGTATTTTACCTCCGATTTTGCATCACTGTCAAATCAAAGTGATTTTTATTAGTCTTATTTCCATAAGGTTGGTGGTAGGTACAAAAAATGTATGCAGAATAGTGTAAAACATTTTAAAAGAGTAACTCTGGAAATTCGCAGCAGAACTAAAACAACGATGGAGATGAGTACGAGGTCCATGAATCGGTGGCCAGCCGTGCGATGGCAGGACCATTTTAATCATAATTATTTTATTTTAATCGAAATTAACCAATAAAATCATACTTATAAAAAAACATACAATAGGTATTAAGAAATCAAATAATAATTAGGACGAAAAAAAAATTTGTTGACTTTACTTTTATTTAATGTTATTTGTAAGTACTACCTTTTGGAAGGGGCAACTAGAATCAGTTCTATGTATATCCTTGTAAATTTTTACATTCAAAAGTGCCTTTTATTTGCCTAATGGAAATAAATATTTGCCAGAAGTTAAATAACTGTGACTGTAGCCTGCCAGCCCTAGTCGTGAGACACCTAAAACCGATCACAGCTGAGAATACAGAGTATTTGGTGCAAAATAATGGGGGCAGATATTTTTGGAAGACAATAAATTCTATTAAGATCGGTAAACATTACGACACAACATAGACAAAAGAGAGAGTATCTTTTATGAGACAAATGTCAATCTCGTTATTAAGAAAATCGTTTTATTTTTTTTGCTGGATTTTATTTTTATTTTACTAGTATAGTTATTTGAGTCGATGTCCAATAGCTACACAATTTATTCTTAAAACAAAATCTCACAAATTTTTTACGTAAATAATGTGACAGAGAAACTTCATTTTGGTATACTTTCCTAAACTAAAACTAAACGTAGGATTTGATTTATTAAAAAACCCGATTAATAATTTTGTCAGACAGGCAGATTGTTATTTAGAAAAGATTAATTTTCAGAGGTATGTTTTATTTGATTAATTTTTACGTTAAGATTATTTGCATGTTTCTAGCAGTTTTTATTCCATTAATTTCATTTAATTATGTTACGTAAGGAAACTGATTATTTTAATACTCCATTGTTAATTCATATGTATCAACACTACTTATTTTACGTGCAAAACTTTTGAATTAAGAAAACCAAAAAATAAAATTTGTCTTAGTTATTCGTCCCTACGTTTCAAAGAATAATTGACCTCATCAGTCCCTAATAAGAACTCCCCTAACAATATTATCGCCATCTTTAGATTATATTTCGTCGCCGTGCAGTGAAAAATTCGTAAGGAAAATTTATTTGTATTAATTATTGGGTAGAAAACCTTGTAATGCGTTTTAAAAACAGACATGCCAAGCTCTAAGGGCCTATGCACACCACGTTTTTTAAACGCGCCGTCGACGCGCGTTTGTAGCGATACAGACGCGATACGCACGCAAGTCAAGACCTTTGCACACCTGTCTGTAGGATAAAAGCGCGCCGTCGACGCACGTGTAAAAAACGTGGTGTGCACAGGCCCTAAGATACTTCTAATGCCTTTTATTGATGTTAATGAGAACATCAGGAAACGTCCATTTTACAGATGTTTTTGATGGCATATACGTAAAAATATTATTTAACACTCTAATTACTAATATAATAATTGTGCCTCTTTTTATGGACCTCAAGTAACTCTTATTTTGGGGTCCTAAAAATACTAAATAACCCACTATCTGCGACCAACTTGGATGTACCAGAAAGTTAAAAGAAGCTTTTGTATTTATTTGTATAGTTACTTAGTCATTTAATTTAGTGTTAGATTGTATATAAGATTTGTCACGGTTATATACTCGTATGTATGGTTATAATAAAAAAACATTTTGACATAAAAAATAATAAAAAAAGCTCTTTTTTTTTTAAGTTTCCATCTTTAGAAGCTCAATAACGTTGTATAGAACCAGTTAGATATTTCACAATTTGTACTCGTATCTTCCTACAAAAAATTACGTTTATTGCAATCACGAGGTTTTCACTGTACGTCGACGATTAATTTTCAAGTCCACACATTAGTACTTAAGTACCTAACAAACAGAAGGTAATAAAAACGCTTTGATGTGCCAGTACGAGTACTTCTAATTCCTTTGTCCACGTCTTCAGTACTATTCGGTGGCTAACAAGGGCGCGGATCAAAGGTTCGGCCGAATGTACTTTATTCTTTAGGTACGGTCGCGGAGAAAATGTTTTGGACTTGTGGGATTAATTTTTGCCTGGTTGGTCTTTGTAGTCATGCGGTTTTTTTAGTTTTTCGTCATATCTATGTCTATACAATCAATCTGCCTAACCTTTTCGCAAGTATGTTGTATTCGACTTCCAATCTAACCAAATGCAGCTGAATACCATATTTTACATGGAGTGACTGCCTATCTGACCGCCACCACCCTGTAACCGGGTAATACGATACCCCTTGGCACGACTGGTTGTCAGTCTTTCGGGCTTCTGACGATCTGTAACGACTGTCAAAGATCCACGAATGACAGCCGGAACCAACAGCTTAACATGCTATCCGAGGCACGGAGGAGTCTCGGTATGTTAAAATGGTCACCCATTCACGGACCAACCCGGCAAGCGTATCTTAACCTGATGGATCGAACCGTGCGGCTGTTATAACTTAACCACGAGCTGCTTCCTATATACCTCTATATACGTTTTATAAAAATCAAGTCGGTTTTCGTGTACCTACTCTGTGTGACCGCTAAAATCTTAATGGATTTTCACCATAATTTACACCATTTATAATATGTGTATGAAACATTCATATTAAACTTAGATAGAGCACAGAAATCTGTTTGGTTTGACATGTCGCCAGTGCACCTGCGTTTTTTTTTTTTTTTTTTTTTATGTATGTCCTTCGATTTCTCCGTGAATTGTTGACTGATTTTGAAAACTCTTTTTATGTTTGAAAGGGTATGCTCCCGGATTGGTCCCATATAAATTTTATTAACTTTGCTGGGATAGTTTTTGAGTAAGCTTCAATAATACGTATTTTTCCCACTTAGTATATGTGGATGAAATGATGATAACTTCCTGTGACTGTTATTTACATAGCAGGTACTGGTATTCGAATTTGTGTGGGGTAGGTACCACAACTAAAAAGTGAAAAATAAAGACTTTATACAAAAAAAAAAAAAATGCCGACTTCCGAAAAAAAAACAGTTTTTATTTTTTGTATAATATACAGATACATCATTGAACATGAAGCAAGAAATGTTCATTGAATACAGTCTTAGCATATACAAAACATAATTATGATCAAATAACACTTGTAACATCACGCCTTGTTTCCCTGAAGGGTTGGGCAGAGGTGTAACTCTAGTACGCCCACATTTCACTAATTATGTTTAAGTCCCATGTAATAGGGGTGGTTGTATTCCGAAAAGACAATTTTATTCAATTTCTATACTTAAATGTTTGTCATATTCTGGAGCACCAAAAACCCTGTAATTAAAATGTAGATGCAGATGGCAGGATATTGGAATTATGGCACATCTGTTGCGATATTATGGACACAGCGCAAAAATAACATGAAATTCATCAATGTTGGATTTAGCTGCGTGTAAAGACTGATGAGTTGTCGCGAGTGTTAAGGCGCTGCTCCACAGCAGGCCACGGCTAACCTGCACGTGTACTTGGCTTCAAATGAAAATGTAGGCGGGATCGTCCACTGAGACCCATGGCGACGCGACGCACGATGCGTGGCTGGCAAACAAGTAAACCGCGCAGCTAACGTGGCAAACCTCTCCGTGCACATCCCACGCAGCAGGGGATGGTTGACTTTACTCTGTGATGCCGTTGCTCACCGCACTCGCATTGTGAATTATAGAATCATAACATAACAACTGTATTCTCCTAAGGGTTGGGCAGTGGTGTGCCTATAGTATACCCACATTTCGCCAGTTATGTTTGAGTCCCATGTAATTGGGGGCGAGCCTATTGCCATCAAACGGGAAAATACAGACTCCGGGCTGCTACTGAGAATGACAATTCCAGATTGAAAAACCCAATAACTCTTTACCCGACCCGGGAATCGAACCACCATTTATTATATGAGCATGGATTGATTCTATAATTATCAATCCATACTAATTTAATTAATGCGAAAATAACTCTGTTGTGTCTCTCTGTTACCTTTTCACTCCTTAACGGCGGCTGAACGGATTCAGATGAAATTTGGCACACGGATTGACCAAGGCCTGGTTTGGATATAGGATACTGTTTATTCCGGTAGTCCGTTCCCTTGGGATAATTTCTGATCTCCAAGCGGGCGACGACATCGCGGGCAAAAGCTAGTATGATATATTTTTACGATATTGTATCAACTGATAGGGATAGACAGATTATAACTTCCACCGCAGACCTGCTACGAGTATTAAATAAAAATATTTGAAAAAAAAATCATTGTTTAAAATATAATCATTGTAAAATTATTGTTTTAGAATAAAATTAGACTTTTTTGTCACAGTCTAGGCAAAAGTCAATTTTTTTCACTTCTCTTTCTGTTCTTACGAAATCAATCAATGTGCCTAACCTTTTCCCAACTATGTTGGGGTCGACTTCCAGTCTAACCGGATGCAGCTAAAAACCAGTTTTTTACACGGCGCGACTGCCTATTTCAACCCAGCTACTAACACGATACCCTTTGGTTGTCAACTTTTGGGCTTCTGACTTCCCGTAACGACTGTTAAAGACCAGACCGGTTTGATCTGTCAGTCTGAGAAAAGAAGAAGAAATTCATCCAAATAAAATAAGTCTTAGGTCGGTACTTAAACTTTCCAATTAACAAAAACTTCTGACTGGTAGCTACTTACGAGTAGACGTAAGCGAAGGTATACGCTGGTAAATTAATGACTTATATGCCCGGGTAGAGCCAGGGTAATTTTAATCGAATGAATCGATACCCATCGCATTTGTACACAAAAAAACAGATTTATTCAACTGATATTTCAAGTAACTTCACTACCTACGGTCGTCGACCCCAAAAAAATATTTATTATTTATAATAAATAATCATTTTTATTTTGTTTAATCATGTTAAGATATCAATACCCATCACGTCGGCGGGGTTTTGCTAGGTAATTTAATTTAACCGTGTATCTCTAATCTCTTCTCTAATCTCTATCTCTCCTCTAAATATTATAAAACAAAGTCGCTTTTCGCGTTTTTCTACAGTATGTCCGCGTTGTTCTTCGAAAATACGCAACGGATTTTGATGAGGTTTTCAACATCGTTTAGAGAATCTATCTCTTCTCTAAATGTGTAGTATATTATTATAAATATTATAAAACAAAGTCGCTTTTCGCGTTTTTCTACAGTATGTCCGCGTTGTTCTTCGAAAATACGCAACGGATTTTGATGAGGTTTTCAACATCGTTTAGAGAATCTATCTCTTCTCTAAATGTGTAGTATATTATTATAAATATTATAAAACAAAGTCGCTTTTCGCGTTTTTCTGTATGTCTTCGTAATTCTTCTGTAATACGCAACGGATTTTGAAGAGGTATTCAACACAATTTAGAGAATGTATTCCGGAAGGTTTGTGTGTATAATATATTAATATTAAAACTCATAGATAATTAAGAAATCTCGATGTTTTGTCAAGTCACACCAAGTGATGAAACACCAAAACAAACTCAGAGATCACAGTCTCTTTTAAGTCCAAAATTATGTACACCGTAGTTCACTGTGCACTATATATCAGACGAGTTGGGAATGAGTCGAAATACAGCATGAAACGAGATATGAGAACCAGATGCACAAGGTGACGTGTTAGTGATTGTGATCTATTAGGGATAGCGACGAAATAACGAAAGTGACGAATGGTCAAAATTTCTCTTATTTGCATGAAACGTTTCACTTTTACCAGATCACTTCTTAGCTGATGTCTAATTTTAACAAAAATCAGTAAAGATGGGACTTAAAACATACCGAAATCTGGGTGTACTATAGGTGCACCTCTGCCTTACCCTACGGGGAATACAGGCGTGATGTTATGTTATGTTATCCATATTAAGATTTACTAACAAACTTTACCCTTACACAGGGTTTCCAACTCCGAATTTAAGATAAAATAATGTAAGTGTGTTATAGACATTTCTACACCAAATAACATTTAATTTTACGTCCTCGAATCCAAAATTATACGTTCACAAAAGCCTGCTGCTAACAAAATAAGCTTAATATCCTTAAATATAATTGTCTTGATATTAATAAAAAACATTACCGAGATTAGAGCGGGCGCCGGATGTCCCGAGATCCTTATCCCGGACCAGCAATGACGTTTAAAGTGAATAATTTAAATTTAAATTAGATCGCGGGACTTCAAAAGGTGCTTTTTTCTTTTTTATCCTGTTATTGTTATTTGCATTAAGGTAATGTTGTTAGGGATGGTAAATGCTTGAATATCTGCTACTTTTTGTGAAGTGAAAAAACGCAGATTTTTTACTGATGTAAATATTATCCGGCCAGGAACTTTAGTTGTCCGTGTGACTGCAAATATAATTGCAGGGTATTTGTTAATAAATCTTTTAAGATATACCTATCTAGAATAAGGTATTATTTAATTTTTATTATTATCTTCTGAATGCAACATTGCCTCCTTGAACAATAGAACGTTATTGTTAATTTAATCTACGGTTGAATTAATGAGAGGTTATTTTATAATTATTACCTTTTCTTATCCAATCTAACTAGCTAGCCTGTATTGTCCTACTACTGGGCCTTTGTAGGTTTCTGCCTTTTCCACTCAATTTTGTGTATTGCTAGTCCTTTCGTTAGGAGTCAAGCTCGTCCCCTTCGTCTCGGCCTGCCGCGATGTCGTCGTGCGTTTAATGGGACCTAATCGGTGGTTCTCTTAGCCCATCTGTCATCTGACATGCGGCAGACATGTCCATCCCAGACCCACTTAAGCTTAGCGGCTTTCTGGGTAACGTCCGTGATCATGGTTTTGGCACAATAAAAGCAACTTTTTCTTTTTATTTTTATTCCATAAAATTTTGTTCGACGACAAAATGAGCTGTCACCGAAACGATTCATCAGCAAAAAATGTGTTTAACGAAAATATGACAACAAAACGTCACCTGTGCCGGGCCAAGGTTTTCACTAAACACTTTTTAGGATTCCGTACACAAAGGGTGCAAACGGGACCCAATTACTAAGGCTCCGCTGTCCATCCGTCCGTCCATCCATCTGTCCGTCACAGGGCTGTATCTTTTGAACCGTAATAGTAAGACACTTGAAATTTTCACAAAGTGTGCACTACTATGGCTGCTATAATAAAAATAAAATAAATTAAAAAATTAAAGGGGGTACCCCCAAGAAATGTGTTTGTTTTTCAGCGTTTTTTGGTCGATCTTAATACGGTACGAAACCCTTCGTGTCCGAGTCGCACTCGCACCTGGCCGGTTATTCCTTCCCATTTTGCATGAATATTTTCTTTGCTCAGACTTTTGCAAAAAAGGAGCTGCCTTATCTACCATAACACAGTTTCGTTCGTCGGAGAGAACGCAGTCGAGGCCCAGCAAGCCGTCATTTTGATTTATAGCAGGCCTCTTAAACCTAAGTTATGACTGTGCGTGTTGTTAGCAACCGAATATTTAGAAGACAGCAAATAATGTTCTAAAAATATTACGTCGGCTTTCTTTCTGGCTGATATTCGGCTGTATTTAACTTTAAAATTGTCATCCTTTCAACGCTTAAAAACCAGGTGAAAAACAGGTCAAAAGCAGTTCCAACGATAAACCTCTTATGGATGATAATTATGGTAAAAAAATAGAGAGTAAAAAAAAAAAACAATTTAATCCGTCATTAAAATAATAAAAAAATATACTTTATTATACACGTATTTTTTGCTTTATCATATTAATAAAACATTACATATAAAACGCATTAAACTTGAAGAGTGGGGGCTCGCTACATCATAACTAAGTATAAAATCTACATAGGCGTGACGTCACGCCACATTTTAACGCAATTTCGCGGTAATCTTTCGATAACGAAAAAAGAAAAAATACGTGTCTGATATTTTACTTTACGAGTACACATAAACCGTAATATTTTTTTAAATGTTTGAATCAAAATATACATATAAAGAGATATCCACCGGTGTCGGGAACAACATTGTGTGCTGTATCGAAGAGAACTCAGGAGGAAAAAGTTTAAAGTGAGTATGTTTGTTCTGCTGGGGCCGCATCTGCGCCTATCGTGACGAAGCAATGCTTGCCGAAGTTTCGTATGTTTTGCTCGCTAAAAAGTTCCTGCTAATGCGATAGTCACATTAGCGGCTTCATAATTTTAACGAATTATCGTGTAATAATCCAAGATGGCTGTTCCAGATAGCATTTGATCAGATAAGAGATAATCACTGCGTTATTTTGACAATGGACGACGACTTACATTACTTCTACATGTGTGTTAATTATTACTTCATGCACTTATTGAAAACTAAAAAGAATACTCGTCAACTCAGTCCGGAAACAACAGGCAAAATGAACAATGCTAGTCCGACCACGCTCCGCGTTTAAGGTATCACGACGATAGCCGATAATGGTTGGTTACATCAGCTGCGTGTATCGTATCACTGTGCGAAGCTTCGGCACGCTAGACGCAGATGCGGCCCCAGCATTACGCTTTCATGCTAAAACGGGTAAGCGGATTTAGATAAAATTTGACACGTGCGTAGGTAGAACATGACCTGGGTTAGGTCTTTTTATCCAGTACTACGTTTCCGTGGGATAATTTCCGACCGCCACGCGGGCGAAGCCGTGGGCAAAACCTAGTAAGACCATAAAATACCAACCAAATTCGTAGAAAAACTTGTAACCCACAACTTATCTTTGAGCCTCAATAATACTCCTACGAAGGACTTACATCAAACCTCTCGAATAACGGTGACTAGGTACGAGTATAATGTAATTTCAAAACCTTAGTAGTACTCGACCAAGATTGGGTTTTGACACAGATGAATATAGCTATGAAGCTACAAGTACACGGCGAGCTCGTCTTCTCGGGCCAATTCAGTGAGCGTAACGGCGCGGCGGCGGCAGAAGATACAAGAGTTACGCGATAGAAAGAGAGGCAACTTCTAGGTGAATAAGTAAGTAATTACCGCTGTGTGACCTGAATTGCACTTTATTGTGTCGAAACAAGAGTCGCTTCTTATTTAAATGATTTTGCGAAGTGAACCATCTGTATTCATCTGTGCTTTTGATAATAAAAGGATCCCTACTTTTTGTCATGTGATACGAACCGTGATCGTATAAGATCTTTGCATATCTACACAGCCAAAAAATGTTTTCTCGACTGAAAATCGGGTCAACCCATAATCTACTGAACCCATGTCAGTACCACTTGAATTTTAGTCAACCCTTTGCTTCTTCAGCAGGGTGAGTAAATATACGGTTATGAGGAATAATCCAACGGGCAATACTGTAAAGGTAGAAAGACGCGACGCGACTCCAGTAGAACAATTTTACCTTTAAAAGTGGCTGCCGAATGTTCCGTTGTTTTGATTACTTTGCGACGCTGCGTCTTCGTTTTGAAACTTATGACACCTTCTCCTTTTTTTTTTGTATCGGCACAAACGAAAATATCTCATTCGTGGTCGACATATTAGGCAGTTATCGAGCAGGTAGCGGACTTAATACACAGGCATACTATAAATATGGTCAGTACAGAAAGTACATAGTAAACGTTCGAAACGGCACAGACGCGCTCATTGACGAGACCCCAAGCGATTGTCGCGGTGCTGTCAGTTGCGGGTGTCGAGACGAGTGGTCGCCGCGATCTTTTTAAAAATGAAGCATAGCTAATAAGACTATAGTTTGAGCGGTGAAGTAATTACTCGTGTCACCAACATAAAGGACTTGGGAGTGACTTTCGACCGCTATCTGACTTTTAGAGATCACGTTTCTGCCCTTGCGAAGGAATGTTAAGCGCTTGGGATTTGTTATGCGAAATGCTCGTGAATTTCGCAATTCAAATGTTATTAGGCTGTTGTACACCACTCTGGTTCAAAGCAAACTCGAGTCCAGTGCCTGTGTTTGGCACCCTATACCGCAACCCAAACACTGATGCTAGAAAAGGTACAGAAAACATTCCTAAGCTGCCTCTTCCAAGGGTTCCATTTCTTTCCGTACATGTACCCTACCAACTATCTTTTAGGGACGGGCTTTAGCTGAGAACAGGTCTTAATCAACTCAAGGTAGCCTGTAACACCTTACGGGGACGTATCGACTGCCCAGAGCTCCATGGCCTTTTCTGCCGATTATTTGTGCCCGACAAATACATTGGACACCGTCAGAGCCGCCGACACAATCTGTTTGCGCAACTGTCATCTAAACTGAAGGCAGAGCTGAATCCCCAGTCTATCGTACCTTAAAGATGCTAAATGCCCTTCTGACTGCCATCCCTGAATGTGATATGTTTGCGGATGAATGGAGTAAAATTATGCGTAATTGTCTAGTGTTCTGTGAGAGAAAGTATGCTAGGGGCGTATTTCGAATCTATACAAGGCCAGAACGCAGCCATAGGAAACTGCTCGCGTATACATTGTAATGCTATTTTTAAATCTACGATTACAATGTATACACGATTTTTGCGTACTGCTCGTGTATAGTTCGTAACGTGGACGCGCGCATGCTGGTTCCAAACTATACTACATCACTTACGCTTGACATGAGTTTTAATAATATAGATTAAAAATAAATTGAACTGGGTGAAATGGAACAGCTAACAGATAATGGAATATGAAATGGGTTAGGTTAGGTTAGAACTGTGACCATCCGTGTGCGAGCCGAGCGAACGTAGTGAGCGGTGCCGCGGTAGCGGCCGGCGAGCGCTACTTCCAAGTTGCTCCCAGCCAGGCAGGCTATTTAGCCCAAGGTGCATTACGTCACAAACAAGTTGAATACCAGTTCACAATTTGTCGCAATATATACACGATTAGTCCGTATACGTACTGGCACTGTATATTTTGGAATAAGGTAGTGAATTAGGTCACTACGAAGTATACGCGAGTATTTGCGTACTACTCTTGTATAGATTGGAAGACCTTAGTAAAAAAAGTGATTTCCAATCTATACGCGATTAGTTTCACACCCTTGCGTTCTGGCCTTGTATAGAATGGAAAGACGCATGATAGGGAGTCCAATGTTCCATGTTAGTTTTAAATTAAATTATTGTCAACGTTATAGTTGTTTCTATGTTAATTGTAATTCATTTTAATTGGTGTTTTACCGTTTTAATTATCTATAATTAAAAAATAAAATCAAAATAATAATAAAAAATTCATTGGAACGCCAAAAGATCCTTGTTGCACTGTAGTTACACCTTCATTCATCTCTCTGAATTTTTATCAAGTCAGCGTGTGCGACCCTCAAATCAGAGAAATCAAGCCCTCAGACCAAATAAAAAACCAAGACATAGCGCTGCGAATACAGTGAAGCATGCCAAAACTACACCTCCACTCTGTGCATACATCCTCCCACGCACACTTTACAACCCTTTTTGAATCAAACTACACCTCACTAAGTGCACATATGTTTACGAAACCGGCCTCACGTCGCTGTTGACAGCGGTATGTTTTGGTTTTTTATTTGGTCTGAGATGCAGCCACTCCGGATCTCTCTTACTGAAACAAATAAACAAAGCCTCGTGATGTTAGCCCTCTTATCGCTATTCACCGACCACACAATGTGATAGTGCGGTTTAATCCTGGTCGTAGTATTCCAACCTTGCTATAATTATCCCAGCATTACATTCTAGTTGAGACCACAAAGCTTCTTATTGCACTATCGCCGTGGAACTGTGGCCATGTGTGTAGTTTAATTGTAAATGGCTATGTGTGATAATCTCTAGTAATATTCTGAACTAGCTGCGCCCCGTGGTTTCACCCGAATAAGTCTCGATCCCGTGGGAATATCTGGATAAAAATAACCTATGTCCTAATCCAGGTCATGGTTTACCCGTGTGTCACATTTTATCCAAATCTGTGCAGCCGTTTTAGCGTGAAAGCGTAACATACAAACATAGATACAAAAAATCGAATCATGGTTATAGCTCCATCTGACTGTTATGTTTAATTTGATAGGATGACAACTAGGGTACTTGGGATGAAAAGCATGTTACGATTTTTTATCCTAAATCATCAAAATTGCAAGCTCAGTCTTCGTATTACCTACATATTTTTTGTTCATTCGGAACTGATAATCTTTTTTGCACTCTCGCGACTAAACCACATAAGCGTTTTGTAGTTTCTGCCTACCCCCATTGGAAGAAGTCTTGAGTTTATGTATGCCATGGTATATAGAGACATGGTTTTCACACACTGCATTTGGCGCTTGACGTGGCAACATGTCGTGTCCGGGTTCGCAACAAGTCAATCGTTACCCTGAGGATGCCTCGTTGAGAGGTGAAATACGTGTCGATTTCATACAGGATTCTTTATGACTCTTTAAGAACAGTTAAGCGTATTAGCTATTGTATTTTACTTACACACTTGCTGATGCAGATTTTTTATATTTGTTTTTATTTGACCTCGTCAGAAAGCTGTTTATACACGTTGCACAAGGGCAATGGTGCTTATAGAAAATCTAAATACTTACCTGTTACTGTATCGGTCATAACAACAACCACTTCTTGTATTAAAGAAGCTTCTGCTCAGCATAATATCTGTACTAATACCAGGTGAATACCCACCTTTTGTTTGAGCCGTGCGAGGCTTACTATGAATCCGGTTGTGTGATATACGACGCTGCGCCACGGGTATTAGCGAAGAGGTTGCTATAAACGTACAGGGTCGGAGTTAGGCCAACCAATACCAATTTATTCTGAAATGTATTTCTTGGTGAATAAATGTTCCGTAGTTGCAGCCACTTCCTTGGAAGGCAAACATGCACAAAAAAATACATTGAAATTCATCGTGATGGCCCAGTGGTTAAGGCCTCGCCTCTCAAGCACGAAGTTGTGGGTTCAAATCCGGGCAAGTACCAATGTGAGTTTTTCAATTCATATGTTCTTTCTGAGTTTGTCTTGGACATTACTGACATCGGTGAAGGAAAACATCGTGAGGAAACCTGGACTTATAGTTAATATAAGTCTGAAATCGCCAACCTGTCTTGAGCAAGCGTGGTGATCAATGCTCGTGCCTTCTCTGTATGAGAAGAGGCCTTTACCCTGCAGTGGGACAGTAACAGGCTGATGTTATTATTATTATTATCTCGCACTGAAATAACACATGATTTTTATAAGGACTAATAATGATTATTAAGGTAACATAAACATGTCGCTTTTCTGAACAAAATTGTCACATGGCATGCTGGTAAGATTGAGTTCTCTAGTTTCAAGGAGTCAGGCAATTTACAACAATTGACTTGTTGTATGAGGGTGCTGTAACATTGTATACCTAGGCATACATTTTTCACTGCGCTGAAGATTTTTTATTTGACTTACTTACCTCTTTCCTTAAACACCAAAAGTAACAGTGGTATTCCAGTAATAACAGTACCTGCAACCAAAAATAATTAATTATTCTTACGATATCATAAAATTACTAACAATCAACTACATAAAAACATATTATCACGCTCGTATTCCCCGAAGGTTTAGGCAGACTTGTACTTATAGTACACCCACTTTTCAACAGTTAGGTATGTTAATCACACAAAGACTACATAAAAAACAGTCGACAGGAATAGAGGAGTCGTGGAACGAAGTTTATTTGGCTTTTGCACACTTTGCGTATAAGCCATATATATATGTATATATTGAGCTAGACCGAAAAAAGTGTAACATTTTGACCGTCATAATAATTATTATGTAATAAAAGTGTCGTGACGCCAGTGGCGGAGTATAACGTGAGATAAGGAACTAAGTTCTAAAAAAACAAAATTTCTACAGCAAAAGTGTCGTGACGGTCAAAATGTTACACTTTTTTTCGGTCTAGCTCTCATTTGGAAAGCCTGCAGAGTATAACATGTGGTAAGAAACTTCGTTCCAAAAGTGGCTAAATCCGTCCCTGTAGCCGCGCGTGTTATCCACCCATTCACAGCCGCGGCGGAGACTCACTGAGACTGTTGGTAGGTACTCTTGTGCAGAGTATCCCGACCTTGTAGCGAAGAGCTCTCCGTAAGTACTGGTTAACTGACTGTTAAATGGAAAGGAAATGCTTTTATATGTACGGATGTACATGTGTTTACTTAGCGTTTTTGTTTTTAGGATTTATTTACAAAAGAAATACTCATAAACAGGTTTTATCTGCCCCCACGCTACTCGTATAAGTCCTCAATTAAAGTTTCTGAAACATTTAGCTTATTACCAACATTAAAACAACACAAGTGTTGCAACTCTTTTGCTTGTTCGATCCCTTCCTTACTCATCAAACAGTCACATTCTCACTACTCAATTTTCAAATCTTTATCACTACCACAGCGCAGTAATTAAAAAAAAAAATTACATGAAATAATTATAATATTACCTATACATAGTTTGTTTGTATTAGAACTTTCCATAAACATTTTTATTGACAATATTCAATGTTAATATTATTGAACACTTATTAATGCACTTTTTCAACCATTAAGCTTAAATCTTTAACAAGTGAAATTTTATTAAATTTTTAATAACCCCCGACACAAACTTGTCCTCATTTCTTTTTCCTACTCCATCACCAGACCCTGTTCGTCATCAATCTATAACCTATTCATTGAGACCATTCCAATGAGCCACGAAAGAAACACGATACCTGTGCTGTAAGTTGGTAAAGGAGTTGGGTATCCTGCAAATTCCAGGTGATGCTGGAGCATCAATTCAAAGCTACTATGTTCTTCTAATATCATTGAAGTAACAGAATACCAAATTTCAAATCATTCAGACCTGTTGACCTCAAATCCATTTATCAACTAGAGAATAGCTGATAATCTTCAAACGGCTCCACTGATTTTTATAAAACATGTCTAAGAACCACCGCTAGAAAACCTGCTTTCAAATAAAAAAACCGTATTGCACAGACAGACACACAGACACACAAACATAGCGCTCAAACTGATAACACCCCTCCTTTTGCGTAAGGTGTTAAAAATAACTATATTTTTTATATTTCAAGAGAAAATTGTGAAAGAAAATTATGACCCGAACGCCGTGCAAGTTGTTTTAGTGTTGCTAGTTTCTGTCTATTTAGTATATTTAGGACTACTATTTATATTCAATAAATATTTTTAGAAAAGCAAAATGTGAATTATTTGAGGTAGGTACCTACCTCAAATAATTCACATTTTGCTTTTTATTTATTTAAAACATGACTAATTTAGGTATATCATGGTTCTCAACTACTCGTACATCGGGGACTCCTAAAGCAGCCACAACATATTACATGGCTAACTTATATGAGAGAACAAAGTTAGCAGATACAGAAACGGTCTCTGAATTTAAAATAACTTACATACGGTTATCTGAAGGTCTAGAATATTTCGTTTGAATTATTAACGCTAGAACGTGTCTAGATTCCAGCCTAGGCTGGTTATTAAAGTGTTAAACTTTGGATAACTATCACGTTGTTTAAAGACCCGTTTTCAGGTAGGATAGAAGGTACATAGGAGTACAGTACGTACCTACGTACAGTACGAGAAGGTACGTACAGTCATTTGTTTATGAATAGCAAATTTATTCAGTAATTTTCGCCATTTTTTTTGTAAACTTAACTTCACAGACATTGGGTTTCGTTATCTAAACACGACAAAACAAAAATATTGAACAAGTGAAAAAAAAGAGAATTTAATTCGAGGGACTAAGTTGGATCTCGAGAGCAGCGAAGGATTCTAGATTAGAATCCTGAGCGAAGCGAGGGATACAAGGAACGAGATCATTTTTTTTTTCACGATTCCGTACTCTACTGTTTACCATCTACGAGAAAATAAAATTTGGCGGCAACAAATTATCTACTATTATTGCTGCTTTAGAACGAAATTATTAAAGAGTCAGTGTCTCATTTGATAATAGATTTTCTAATAGCTTAAAACAACCATCAAGGATCTAAGTCGCTTAGTTTTTTGCCTATAAGATAACGAAACTTATGTCTCAGTGAATTTTCGAAATACTAGTAGTAGTATATTATTGGAATACACAACAACAAGAACGTTATTTACCGTTTATGCATTTTAATCTCTATGTAAAACCATAATTTTATTTTAAAGGCATCCTACCCACATAAGGAAAAGTAAAATCATAAGAAAATAGAATCCATGTAACTTAGTATCTGATCAAATCAAGTTGCATTTCAATTAGATTTAGCAGCCTACCTCATTTCTCTATAACGCTACACTAACTTCTCTAATACACTATTTTTTCTTTAATTTCTAGCTTTCCTTTTTTGTGTTTGTCTATCTCAGTGGTTCTCACCGTTCCTTTAATTCTACTTTCAGTACTAATTCCTGAAACCATGCCTGTGATGACCCGTAAGGCTTTTGCTCAGGAGTTGGAGCTTAAATTGAGAACGGCCGTTCAAGATCTTGAGGCTTCAAACAGTAAATGTCAACAACTGTTACAGGAGATAGATGAAAGTGAGAAGGAAGTCGAGAAGGTCGTTTTCAAAAACACTGGCTTAAAACGGGAGCTAGTGAACCTTCATCAGCAATACTTGGATGTTGTTGATGAACGGGACAAACTGCGGGTGGTCACAAATGGTTTCAACAACTGCAGTAACATATATGAGGAGGCTTTATGTAAGGTTAGGGACCTAGAAGAAGAATTAATTCATGCAAATGTACGAATTACAAATTTACAGAAACTAAAAGAATGTACTCAGGCTAAGGAGAATAATAACTTGTATAATGAATTATTAAACACTACTTGCAACCCGCATTCCTTAATAACAATAGACCTTACTGAAGATTCTTTAATGAAACATAATAGTAGTAGTTATAAAGTAAGTCAAAACAAAATTAAAAAATATGCAAAGCTAAATAAAATCATAAATAAATGTAATAAATATAAGAAACAACAAAAACACAGTTCAAATAATATTAAACTAAGGAAAGAACGTGGTTTTCTTCTGAATAAATTAAAAAACTATCAAATTAAATTAGAAGACAGTAAGAACATTTATGAGTTTGACACTCAACATTTACAGTCTGAAATTCAGGTACTAGAAGCATCACTACAGTCACTCTATACTAAGTATGTGAGGTCTAAAAAACAAATTCAGGAGCACATTCTTGCTGCAAATGAGTTAGTGGAAATGTGCAACTCTAATATAGATAAAGTGGACCCGCTGACTCCCAGCAGCCCTCAATCATCATTGCAAAATAAAAACAATCTTGGCACTCTCCAGCCTGAGGCAACGGAGGACCCGTACCAGTTGGGAAGTGCTCAGGTCTCTATAACTAATCAAGTTACACCACATATTGAACAGGGTCCTTTGCAAGTAGTTCAGACAGAAGCTGATTTTCTCCCTTTCTCCATTATGTTTTCTGATAGCTTTGGAAAAGGGTTAGGTAAATTACTTAGCAACAACCTGAGTCATTCTTCTCAAAACTATTGTATGCCTCAGAATTCCTACAAACAAATAATGTCTTCATTAACTAGGAAGGAATATGATCCTAATGCCATTATTACCGTACTTATAGGTAATAGTTTTAATGTTAAAAAAGATGATATTACTGATTGTGTCACAGAACTATTGAAGTTAAATTGTAAGAAAATAATTTTGTGTGCTTTTCCATATTTTGAGCATTTGTCAAATAGGCAAAACAACTACATTCACATATTAAATAATTACATGCATTTCTTAGTTAGTCACCATAGTGACAAGTTTATATTTTTTGATACCAACATTTTTGTTGATAAGTTAAGGTCGACTAGGGATACTGTGTATCTGCCCATTAGTTTTAGACGTCAAATAGCTAGGCTATTAGCTTTTAATATTAACCCAGACATAATTAGTATGTCTAAGTCATCTACAATTAGCACCACAATTAGTAATAGTACTAATGTTAAGGTGGTTAGTTCAAATAGTTTAAACTAGTTTGTAAGACAACAGAAGGTACCTCTAACAGTATAGTTACACTTAATAACAAAAAGGTATTTTCTAGCACTAACATAATTAACTGTACAAAAGGGGCTAAGCAGAAATCCTTGAAATTATTTCATCAAAATATTCAAGGCTTTTCTTCCAAACAATTGGAAATTGAATTGTTTTTAGAAAAAACAAGGTTTGACATTATTTGTTTAACTGAGCATTGGTTAAAGGATTATGAAATGTTAATTAACTATGAGAATTATAGTGTGGCCAGTTGTTTTAACCGAAAATCTATGCTGCGTGGTGGTTCACTAATATTAATTAAAAATTGTATTAAATCAAAAACCCGTATTGACATAGTTGAACTATCGGTTGAACATAGCATTGAACTGTCTTGTGTTGAGCTAGATAAGCATGTTATAGTGTGCGTTTACAGACCCCCAAATTATCAAAACTACTCTTTATTTGAGTCAGTAATGGAAGATGTTTTGGCAAAACTTGCTACTGGTAATAAATCAGTAATTATCTGTGGTGACTTTAATGTGAATATTTTAGAAAATAATTCAAATACCAGTAGATTTTTAAATTTGTTCAAATCATTCAATTTGTCAAATGTGTTTGTAGAACCAACCCGAGTAACTACGACTACTGCTACATGTATCGATAATGTGTTTTGTTGTTGTGACTATTTAGATAAAGCCATAGTTAATTATCTCCCTTCTGATCACAGTGGTCAATCCGTAACTTTTGAATCCAACATACCAATAACAAAAGTCCAGATACAATTCAGACCAATAACAGCAGTTAATTTAAATAAATTTAATAGCACTTTAGTTTGTAAGTTAAATAATCAAGACCTTACAATGAACAATGCTAATATTTTGTATGAAGAATTATTTTCGTTAGTCCAGACAGAGTTCAATAATTCTTTTAAGAAGAACACAAAAACTATCAGCCCTAAGTTTTTATTTAGTGACTGGGCAACTAAAGGACTCAGGAAAAGTAGGGATAGACTGTTCGAGCTGTATAGCCTTAAGCCTTATATTAACACGGAAACTTTTAATAAGTATGTTGCTACTTACTCTAGAACTTTTAAGAACACTTGTAAGACAGCTAAAGCCTTATACATTAGCAACAAGGTTAAGTCAGCAGACAATAAAATACAGACGGTTTGGAAAATTATCAATAATGAAACGAACCGGAACAAAAAGCATAATTCTGACTACACACTGAAGACGTCATGTGGTGGTCTCGTTTGCGATAGCAAAGAAGTTGCTCAAGAATTTGTAAATTTCTTCACCAGTATCCCACTTAAAACTACTGAAACCTTAAATTCCTCGCCCTCGCTCTCTTTTGATTTAGTAAGGGCGAATGTTTCAGCTTGCCCGATTGAATTTAACTTTAAGCATATTAACCCTTTAACAGTAATAAAAGCTTTTAAGCAAATTAAGATCAAATTAACCGAAGATCTTTGGGGAATGTCCATTAAAGTATGTACTTCCATAATTGAGACCATAGCGCCTTACTTAGCATTAATATTTAATTTGTGTGTGGACCAAGGAGTCTTCCCGGATTTAATGAAATACAGTAAGGTAATACCACTTTTCAAATCCGGGGACAGTAAAGACACTAATAATTATAGACCCGTGTCTGTGTTGCCGGTTTTCAGCAAGGTGTTTGAAAAGGTAATGCTTAATCAAATGCTCAATCATTTTAACACAAATAAAATCCTTCATGATCAACAGTATGGTTTCACCAAAGGACGTTGTACGACCGACGCCAGTGTAACCTTATTAAGACACATTTTTAGCGCGTGGGAAGAGGCCCAAGACGCCATAGGAATCTTTTGTGACCTCTCCAAGGCATTTGATTGCGTCGATCACGAAACCTTGCTCTTGAAACTTGAGCATTACGGACTTGGAAAACTTGCGCTCAATTTAGTAAAATCTTATTTAAATGATAGACAACAGAAAGTCCAAATAAACGGTGTCAATTCAATAGGTTTAAAAGTAAAAATGGGCGTGCCACAAGGCTCGATATTGGGTCCATTCCTCTTTTTAGTTTATGTCAATGATCTACTCCATTTATTAAAAAATCAAACACAAATGGTGTTATTTGCTGACGATACTTCCTTAATTTTTAAGGTAGATAGACGTGCCACAAATTTTGACGACGTAAATAACGCCCTAATGCAGGTCCAAAGTTGGTTCACTGCTAATAATTTAGTATTAAATGGAAAAAAAACGAAGTGCATAAAATTTTCTTTACCAAATGTCAAAAGTACTGATTGTGAGATAGTATTGAATCAAGAGAAACTAGAATTCGTCGATAAAACTGTTTTCCTGGGGATCACGCTCGACTCAAGGTTACAATGGGGTCCTCATTTAACATCTCTTGCAGGACGGCTAAGTTCAGCAGCATATGCTGTCAGAAAAATCCGTCAATTTACTGATGTGGATACCGCGAGGCTGGTCTATTTTAGTTACTTTCATAGTATCATGTCTTACGGTATTTTACTATGGGGACGGGCTGCAGACATCGAGTCTATTTTTATTCTGCAGAAAAGAGCGATTAGAGCCATATATTATCTCCGCAGGCGTGACTCTCTAAGGGAACTGTTTAAGGATATTAACATCATGACGGTACCTTGTCAATATATCTATGAAAACATCATGCACGTAAGAAAAAATGTACATCTTTTTAGTAAAAGAGGTGATAGACATAATTATAGTACAAGAAATAGGGACTTATTAGTTCAACCAGGTTTCAGACTGGCTAAAGTGGACTCATCTTTCATGGGATACTGTTTAAAATGTTATAACAAAATTCCTCCCCACATAATTCAACTGAATGAGACGAAATTCAAATCTTGTATAAAACGCACACTATGCAGGCAGGCATATTATAAGTTGGGGGATTACATCGCTGATAAAAATGCTTGGCTCAATGCTGGTCCTGCTCCACAACCACAACTATTTGTTTAACATTTGAAAACACTGTTGGAGCTGCTGAAGAGTTTAAGACTATTTTTGCATTGTATAAAATCAATTTCCTTTGTATTATATAATTTAAGAGCACAGGTGTGAGTACTATGTACTAAAGAGCTAACATTTACCGGGTAATACGTATTTTATTGACTTGAATGTGCCCTGGCGGCTGTGAGTATGTCATGCTCACTCAGATGTCTCGCTGATGGTGGCGCGTGTGTTGGATCATTTAGCTCCCTTCAAAATGGTTGAGCTGAATGGTGCTAATCCATGCGTCATGTTCGTGAACGGGCGCCGTCAGTTGGGACAGGTCAACTCTTAGCTGCCTTAGCTGATTTAAATTTTTGAATTGTTCTTTGTTTTATATTTTTATTACGGACGCTTCTAACGTGCACGTCTTTCTACATTGTTCTCACATGTTTAATTTCAACATGAATGATGTAACATACTTTGTAACAATTTATTTAAAAGAGTGTCCGTGGAGTTTCTTGCCCGTTCTTCTCCATAGGTACCTACCTACTACGCTTTGGAATGGGCAACTAGCTTCATATTTCTGACTGACCGATTCCTTGACAATTCAAAAGTGCCTGTAAATGGTTTAATTGAAATAAATGCTTTGAGTTTGAGTTTGAGTTTGACCACGATAACAGATAGAAAAGGACTTAACTAAAATTGGCGTGATATATTTTTTTAACTCAATTATGTAACTCAATGGAATAACTCCATTTAGCCAGCCAGTAGTTACTTTCAGCACATTTCATTTATTTTTCGTACATAATTCGTGCTTGTTCCAAATTCATTTTTTTTACAGAAACGTAAGGCAAGTAGTATACAGGCTTAGTTTTTGCTAGGGAAAACTTTTTCGTAAAAATGGTATTTAAAAAAAATTGTAGCTCCGTACTTTTTTATTATTCGCTAGCGACATCGAGCGAAGCGACTTCATTTATAATATGTATAGATATACAGATGACCCTTCATGACTCAAAAGGGGTCATTGGATTATAAATGACCTCTCCTACATCCCCTTAACGGATTGCCGACATATAACCGATAATCCTGTAGATACTCGTATAGATGAAACAAAAAGGAATGACCTTTTTGTTTCATCTATACGCGTATCTATCAAACACCCACAAACATTTTCTTAATAAAAGATCCTACTTCATCGTACCAAATTACAAATAAGAAAGTAACCCCAAATTGCTTCTTCCATTCTTACAGAAATTACTTATTTCTAACAAAAGAGATCCAGCAATACATTGATACCTTTCTTTATAAAACATAAAAAGGATAAAATTTATTTTAATTTAAAAATACACTTCGAAACGCTAAACGAAACGACGGGAACAAGCAAAAAGTAAATTGCCTGTTTCTACTGAAAAATTGTTTTTCTTGAATGAAAAAGGCTTAGGAAAATGTTTTTTGTGATAACAGAGAATTTTCCTCGAAATTGTTTGAAAATAAGCAAATTGTGTATAAGTCGGTAAGTGTTTGTTTTTATTTAGATCGGCCTATTTTATTGTAACAAGATGTTACGATAAAGGAATCATAACATAACATAACCTAACATAACATCACGCCTGTAATCCTCGAAAGATTAGGCAGAGGTGTACCTATGGTACACACGGCTACACATCAAGCTATACATTTCCAGTTTATGCTGATCTCGCATTGTATAGGATTTCCGTACAATGCGAGGTCAGCTTATACTTGTACTTATACTACTACTTATACTTGTACAGGCACATTTCGCCAGTTATGTTTAAGTCCCATGTAATAGGGGATGAGCCTATTGCTATCAAACGGGCGCAAATCCAAACTCCCGACTGTTACTGAAAAATTCCTGGTGGAAAAAACCCAATAACACTTAGCCCGACCTGTGAATCGAAACCAGGAAACGAAATCTCGTGCGTACTGCGCTGCCAACCACTGGACGAACGAGGGAATCGTAAGCACATTAATTCATATTTGTATTATCTTCACGCCACATCCTAACCGAAACCGATTATTATTATCAAGTCGCGTGTATACGTCATAATTCGTGTGTTCGCCTTAAAATGCACTACTGAAGAGAATGGCTTTCGTGATATTTTTTTTAAATTTATGAATAATTAAAAAAGTTTTTCATAATCTTAACAGCTAAATTACAGCGACATTTGTCTTTGCTAGAGATAATACGAGGCGACTCGCGTAGACGGCTACGTGCGTAGCAGCAGCTTGCGGCACGTAGATATTACGTAGCATGTCTACGCACGTAGCATTCTGCCGCACGGCTACGCATTCATTGCTACGACTATTTTTCAGATACGGAATAAATTGCTCGGATGGAATTAATCATGCATAGATTAGTATAATATTATAAACTTTTATATATTCTATTATGTCTGTTTGTTTTTTAACTAGTTACTTTAATTTGTTTTTTGTGAACCGTATACTGGTTAGTGCCTTGAGAAACTTATCGTATAATTATTTTCAGACAAAAATAATAATTAATAGGTTGTCGAACTGTTTACTTCTTACCCAAATTGTAAATATGCTGAATGTTCAAACATTTGTCAATGTTCGCCTAAATGTGTCTGTCTACCTTTAATGCCTTGTTTCTAAAGGTCTCAAATCATTCATTCGAGTTATCAATTTAATCAAAACTTCCAGAACTGAGTGTTCAGAAACCAGATATCGAACCATTGCAATAGCACGATCGAATGGAAATCGGGTGAAAAGTACATATTTTTTAAATACCTGCAATCAAAGTCCTTTTGTATACTGTACCTACATGTAAATCTCGCGTAGCTAAATAATAACTGTCGCACGGGTCGACCGAAGGTTAAGCTACACTTGCTGAGGCCGGTCCGTGGATGCCACCATCCATTACATATCGAGATCCATCCATACCTCGGAAAGTACGTTAAACCGTTGACATTGGTTGTGGGTAGTCTGAAAAATGGTTGTCAGACTTTCTGAAGCCTGAAAGTCTGACAACCAGTTGTACCAAGGTGTATATAGTGTTCCCCAGTAACTGGGTTGTGGAGGTCAGATAGGTAGTCGCTCCATGTAAAATACTAGTATTCAGCTGCATCCGGTTAGACTGGAAGCCGACCCCAACATAGTTGGGAAAAGGCGAGCAGATGATGAACTACATTATAAATCAAATATTTATTTCTTGATGCTAAACGCTACCGCTAAACACTTTAAACCTCTCACTAGTTATAGTTTCAGATGTATTCACAGATTTACGGTGGCAAAGCCTTCCGTGCAATTTGTGGGCTCTTCCGACAATTTCCCGCGAGACTCGGTTGTCACGAATAACCGCTAGGCTATTGTTCTGAAGCGAGAGATTCAATCGAGGACACCAGCTGTAGACTCAGCTTTGTGATAAACAAAGAAAAAATAAAAACGAAGAAAGGATAACGTTTATTTGGACGCAGTTCGTCAAACACAAAATACTAATAACAAAATAAAAAGTCAAAATAATGATTTAACACAATAGAAGATCTATTTCAGCATTAATGCCACACAGATGCTGTCTGACGCTGGTTTTCTTATATAATGAACCGTTTGGGACAAGTGACGGGGAGCACAAACAGTTTCATCATAATACATATTTTTTATACTTGTAAATAAATAAATAAACTAGTAATCAAATATAATTACAAGAACTGTCTCAGCAAAACCTGTTCTGAGCGATTACCTAGATTGATCGGTGCACGGTGCACTCTCAAAGCGGCGGAAAATACACTGACAGTTATTTAGTTTTATGACATTGCTCAACTATATCTATAAAAATAGAAAAAAAGACTACCAACTTAAATTTGCCCGCATACTCATAACTTTCATCCTTTTCATTGACGTAGGGTGTCAATTTGCTTAACAATAAATTTCCCTAACTGTACTATACCTAAGTTTAGAATTAACATGAAATATAATCCGAAAAGATGACAGTGATATGGAACCGACCTAAACATAGAAGAAAATATCCATAATAACAAATTGTCTAAATAAAAATTATGCCATATACATACGAGTATGTATCTAACTGATGTCTATAGCTGATTTTGAAATGGACAATCAAAACGGGCAGCAATAACATTTAGGACGGACGGTGCAGCAAGGAGTTTGCTTTCTGGCGCATGAGGGCTTGAAAAGCATCCGTACGCGCTTCGGCAAACATACCAGAAGCTGCAGCGGCGCAGCAGCCCCAACAACATCCTAAAAACGTTATTATATACTGGGTGCGCAGGGCTCTGTAGGTTTCTTGTGTAATGTTACACGATGCTTAGCAGTCGAATTGGTGATTGGTGAAGTTTTTTGTTATTTGCTATCTAATTACGTAACATATATACGATTACGACTAATCTGTTTCATTTTGACAGTTCAACAACATTCATTGCGTTATTTAGGTTGTTGATCAGTTTTTTTTTTCGAACTTAAGAAGCAAGGGACGACTAATCTGTTTCAAAACGATTCAGATTCTGATTGATCATGTATTACGCAAGGGTACTGAGCTACTTTACCCCATCTTGTGACCATTACCTCTATTGTGACTATCAGGAATTAAAATCATTCCTGCAAAATTCAATAAAATTGTTTTACAAGACCACAACGAGATTAAAACAGTATTTGTTTATGTTTTAAATGTATTGTTTCGACATCTGCTGAAAACACGCTGAATAAAATGCTGAAACCATTCGACCGCGACCACAATAGCTGCAGACTCAGAAAATTCTCGACAAATAAAATTCCGACAAGTAAAGTGGAATCGGTTTGAATTTCTGCACCGAAAAGTTGTACGAGATAAATATTTAAATTATTTATCAAACTTTCTTCTTTTTTCGTAACTTTCTTATGATTAATAATTGTTGTTGTTATGCTTTATCTCTGTTTTTCTTCCTGGTTTTCTTTAACTTTATAAAAAAAAAGGCCAAGTGCGACTAGGAGTCGTACACGAAGGGTTCCGTATATGTAACACGTTACTTGTATGTCACGAAACTTGAAACCTTAAAACTTGAGGTCACAGTTTGTTGACCCCACCTCCCTCCCCCTAAACATGTGACGTAATTTAGGGGTCCCCTGTCCCACGCGGGATTCGCCTCAGTATGGCCGAAGCTTCTCTGTGTTGTGTTAACTGTGAGTGTCTAGCTGCGAATCTGTTTCTGCATTTGAGTGAGGTTCGAGGTGAACTTAATAGAATCTTACTAAAATGAACCTACAAATTATCTGATTAGAATTGTTTAAATAATAATATATTTTCCTATTCATTTTAAAATTAACCAACATACCATATTAACATTAACTTTAAGGCCACAGTAAATACATACAACCATTCAAACATTTTTTACCATTTCTCGACGTGTTTCCTACCTTTTACTACTCGGCACAGGTTTGTGCTGAGTCGTGCCATTAGGGAACTCTCATTATCGGCCGGTTCGATGTTAAAACCGCTCCACAGCCTGTAATGTCTGTTCCTAAAGTATCAGATGAAAGTAAAAACAAACCCTGTTCAGGTAGAATTCTTACGCAATCACTCACTAAAGGAAATTACTAATATATTCATCATTGTATTTAGAAGGTTTCAACTTAATTCCGGGTCAAATATAATTAGCTAGCGTAACTCCGCAGGCGTGATGGGTATTCGGGAGTCACGAGCCGACTTCCGGCCACCGTAGGCGCGGGCTTGCGGACGGTGAGCAATGGGCAGCTCACCGTCCGAGAAGGACCAGACTCGGGTCGACGGCGCGTTGTGTTCCACGCGCGCCTCAAAGAGATGTCAGCACCAACGATGACGGGGTCCGTAAGGACCAATGCCTGCTGGGGCTGCCTAAGGATCAATACTCATACTTCAAGTAACAAAACCACCAGCAGTCGAAAAAAAAAACATCAAATCTGTTTATTTTGTCGTATTTAGATATCGATACCCATCACGCCTACAGAGTTCCGCTAGCTAATTTAATTTGACTCAAATAGTATAATTTAAGTAACGCAGCACAGCCGTCTGTTATTTGTACTATCTAGGACGCGAATGTGTCTGTGTAGCTGCGTCGCAACATGTGCACGCGTCCTTTGTCTGCGTCGCCTGCCCTACCCTGCAAAATCTGTACTGTGCTGTGCTGCGTCACCTAGGTCTCAGCATACGCTTAGCCTTATTGTTTGAATAACTTACATTATTATATTGTAATTGAAAAATCATCGACGATAAAATCGAGGTTCTAAAATTAACCTCAATTGTCAAATGAGAAACATTTTCAACCATTGGCATCCACGGGTACGTTTGCTGGTCCAGTTGTTTACATTTTCATCAAATATTTTTGTAACATACCATAGACCAATGCAGGCGCGATCGTCCCCTGCAACACCCGCTACGTACAAATACGTGGTTGGTAAACAAATGAGCCGCGCAGCTAGCCGATATCAGTCGCTTCACTCTAGGGAATGGTTCCGTTCATTTTTGTTTCATTTTATGTTCACACGACCGGAATGAATGTTTATCTGCTCCTTGCATTTAATTTTTCGATCATTCGAGTAGACGAGTGAAAGATGCCGAGTGCCGAAATGCAACATCGTTAAATTGGTTCATTAGTGAATTCATTTTTCACTTTTGATTTATTTTGTGTTCAGACGTTTCACTTCGAGTGAAGTGCAGCATCTGATATCGGCTTAAGTGGCAACCGTTTCCATTAAAGTCGCCCGTCCACGTAGTACAGTAGTTGACGATAAACTTTAAACATGTTCCGGCTGCATTTACATAGCTGCCATTACAATTATGGCAACTCCTGCCATTAAAATTATTATACGAGCTGTATTGACTGGAGTTTGATTATCTGTTAATGTAAGAACATTATACTGAGACTATTAGAGCTTTGCAATTGGATACAAGTTTTCATCTACCTATCTTTTTTATGAACTACCTGTTTGTTAATATTGCCATTTTCTTTTAGTCTGTCATTTTTATTAAGACACACAACGACGATGACCATTTGAGAATGAATCAAGGAGGTTATTAAAGATAACCTGTAGGATTGTGTTAAAGGATTAGCATTAGGTTTTTAATATTCACTTTTCAATTCTTCTGTTTATTAGCAGTGATAGCCTAGTGGTGCGACTGCCAAGTCATAGGTCTCGAGTTCGATCCCAAGGTACGCACCTCTGACTTTCGGATACATATGCGTATTTTATAATTATCACTTGCTTCAATAACGGTGAAGGAGAACATCGTGAGAAAACCGGCATGCCTGAGAGATATTTCCCGACGGCGACTCTGACACCAGGTAAGTCACTAACAACATGAAAAACAAAAAACCTTCCACAAAATAATTCTGCCCAACCTAAGAATCGAACCCCAGACTTACGTTCAACAGCCGGGTTTGTTCACTATCCTCAAGAAATTGCAAATCACTTGCCTACCTCACCACAAAATCTATAATAAAATTAAACTTTAACTACATCAAAGCGAAATCACTCAGAAATGGGTCCGAGAGAAATTACAGTAATTAATATTGGAAGCGTGGCTGCGGTCCGCTGTAAAATGTTTAGTCGCTTTTTAAATCCTCGAGACCATACATTTCAGCTGACCTTAATTTTTCAAAGCAAAACAGCATGAGAGAAATGAGACGTACGAACTTTTATAAAATTCGTTGAGATTCAAGAATACTATACCCGAATCGGTTTAACGTGGCAATAGGTAATTGGCCCACCTACATTTACTACATTCATTATTTCAAAAACTGAAATAAAGTCCGTCAACGTCCTGAATCAATAGATATCTATATTATATACAGTAAATATAGTAGAGAAAAGGTTATGAGCGCTATTGCCACGCTTAAGCAATAAATAACTAGCTTTTGCCCGTGACTTCGCGCGCTTAATTTATCGGATAATATCCCACAGGAACGTACTACCGGTATTCAGATTATCATAATATGTCCTAACCCAGGTCAAGGCCTATCCGTATGCCTTTCATCTAAATCTGTTCAGCCGTTACGGCATGAAAAGGTAACAGGCAGATAATAAATCTGTTTTAGTGTTCCGTATGGCAAAATGAAAATTTTAAACCCTTAAAGGATGACTTCGTTGTCTGTCAAGACCCTTTTTCTCAGGAACGTGTGGAGGCATCAAGTTGCATTAGATATCAAAAACTTAGGCTAAGCGCGAACTATTTTGATCGTTGTTTTGATTAAACTGCGAAATAAAATTATAAAAGAAAATAATTTGTATGCGCACTCGCAAACGATTTCTTTTCGCAGTGTGTGAACTCTATTTGATGGTATTTATGTGCAGATTGGCGATTATTATCCGCAACGATTAAAATTCATAGTGCGCGCTTAGCTTTAGATCTACGGTCCCTTTGATCTGTAACGAAAATCAAACTTCCAAGTCAACGCAATAAAAAAGTACGGCCATTTATGCCGCATATTTTGACACTCGCAAAAAAGCCAACGCCTATTTGGTACTTCCGGTTGGCCCAGCAGCATGAAGTTTGACAAGAAGCAAGGTCAAGTACAGAGGAAAATCCAAAAATTGGTTATGTCCAAAGTTAAGTTTGTTCTTCAATCCGGGATCAAAATGTTATAGGCCGTGTCTTGAATTAACATTTAGTCTATATTTCATTCAAATCTGTACTCTTCACTCTATTATAAGTTCTTTTCCAATTCAAAAGTTCAGTTTGTCCTTCACTCCGGATTTGGAAATTCGGACAACAGAGCAAGCACAGCTTTGAGACAGAACCCTCAGGGCGCAAGTCCTACACACACTTGTCGAAAAAATAAATAAAACAAGTTTTTACTATTACTATTACCATTAATTTTTTGTACCTAATCTAGTGCCCCCATTGACCACAGTAGGCCGATTTTAATTAAATAATGACTAAATATTAATTCAAGATACGGACTATGACCATATTTCCAATCCCTTAAATCTCTTGAAAATAAGACACAAAAAAAATGTATTACATGTGAATTTTAAAATCTTTCCCTGATTTTACAAACACGCTGAAACGCGTAACTCTTTATTTATTACCAAAAGCATAAATTTGAATTTTCATATCCCTAATGTAACAAGTGATGGGTTCACCATACAAACTTTCGTCCCCTATAGGATTATTTTTGAGACAAAAATTACCCTATGTACTTCTCCAGGATGCCATCAGTCTGTCTCCTTGCCAAATTTTATCGAAATCCGTTTAGTGGTTTAGTGGTAAGCTTTAATTGCAAATAATTCAAGAGGTCTATGGAAGGCATAAGAGCGTTATGTCGGTCGGCGGATGTGATAGCCCTTCAAGAGACATGGTTACTGCCACACGATCTGCCGTTGCTCAGCACGGTTGATGACAGCTTCGGGTGCACCGGGACGTCGGCTGTAGATACATCGGCGGGGCTTTTGAGCGACAGGCCATACGGTGGCATCGCGTTACTGTGGCGTAAAAGTGCGTTTGAGTCAGTGTTGCCGATTGCGTGCAATAATGTGCGAGTGTGCGCGGTCAGAATAACCGTAAGTACTAGATCTGTAGTGGTGTTTAGTGTGTACATGCCAACAAACTCGAGTGAAAATCTTCCTGAGTTTACAGCCTGTCTTAGTGCTATTCGCTCAGTTATAGAAGTAGAGGAAAATAAAGGAATTGAGGCTTTTTACATCATAGGAGACTATAATGCACATCCGAATGAGTTGTTTTATAACGAAATGATAAAATTTTGTTCAGATCAAAGCTGGGTCTGTGTTGATATGGAGATGTGTGACAGTGATACCTACACTTTCACAAGTGAATCACATGGCTGTAACAGATGGTTGGACCACTGCATCGTCACTAAATCTGCCCAGCAATCAGTCACTAGTGTCACAGTACTGTATGACATGTATTGGTCCGACCATTTCCCGATTGTGATTGAATGTGACTTGTTAAAAATTAATTGTAAAATTGTACCAATTAATAATCATGTTAATCGTGCTGTGTGGGGTGAGAGGACATCTGAGCAGATAAGCGAGTACCACGACCTCTGTCACTCTAAGCTGAGACTTATTGATATTCCTCGGGAGCTGAGTGATTGTTGTGATAAGTTTTGTAGACGCAAAGAACATTGTTCAGCTCTTGACAAAATGTACTATGATATTGTGAATATACTGGAACGGGCAGCCGTACAGACTTATAGGATAAAGTGTCGAAGGAAGGGTGGCTATGTTACGGGGTGGAACAAACATGTCGCAGGCGCTCACCGCGAGGCCCGGCTTAGATTCCAGGTGTGGACAATGGCTGGTCGCCCAGCCAATGGTCCTATTTTTCATGATATGGCGGAGGCAAGGAGACATTTTAAGGCTAAACTCAAGTGGTGTCAGAACAGGCAGGACCAGCTTAAAATGAATCTCCTTGCTTTCAACCACGCGAACAGGGACTTTCGGCATTTTTGGAAGAACACGAATAACATGAATGTGAGACCGGGTCTCCCGGTGAGCGTCGGTGGGTTTACTGACCGTAAGAATATTGCGGATGGTTTTAGGGACCACTTTTCTGTGCGGTCACTCTTGGGCTCGGCGCCTCGTGGAGTAAGCGGAGCTGAGACCATTGAGACTGAGCGGAACGCGAAAATACCTGCCAAGAGTGTGGCTTCAATTATTTCGAGGATGCAGCGTGGGAAGTCGCCGGGTCACGATGGTCTCAGTGTCGAACATTTTAAACATGCGGGAGTCCATCTGCCTAGAGTTTTGTCACTGTTTTTCACTTTGTGCCTTGGTCATTCCTATTTACCGGAACCACTTATGCGGACGATTGTGGTCCCTATAGTTAAAAACAAAACTGGTGACACATCCGATATGAACAACTATCGACCCATCTCACTAGCTACCACCATGGCTAAGGTGCTTGACGGTCTGATGAAGGGCTGCCTCTCAGAACATGTTAAAGTGCACGACGCCCAGTTTGGATTCAAGGCGGGCGTGTCCACCGAGAGTGCTATTCTCGGCCTGAAGCACACCGTCAAGTACTACACCATGAGGAGGACGCCGGTATACGCGTGTTTCCTTGACCTGTCGAAAGCTTTCGACCTTGTCTCCTATGATGTGCTATGGGACAAGTTGAGGGGCACGGGTGTGCCGGTGGAGTACACAGCGCTTCTCCGGTACTGGTATGCTCACCAGACAAATCGGGTGAGATGGGTCGGTACTCTGTCGGATGAGTATCGAATGGAATGCGGCGTAAGGCAGGGGGGTTAAGCTCCCCCCTGTTATTTAATTTATATGTAAATGAGCTCATCGAGCGACTGAGCAGCACACATGTCGGCTGTCATATAGACGGTGTATGTGTCAATAACATAAGTTACGCGGACGACATGGTGTTGCTCAGTCCCTCGATGAGTGGACTGAGGAAGCTTCTCACGATCTGCGAGACGTATGCGGAGGTGCACGGCCTTAAATACAATTAAAAAAAAAGTGAGGTGTTAGTGTTTACGGCACCTAAACAACAGCCCCGTCGTGTACCTCCAGTATATCTCAACGGTGTTGAACTGAATGTGGTAACTCAATTTAAATACTTGGGTCATGTTGTCACCAGTGACCTACGTGATGATGGGGACATAGAACGCGAGCGCAGGGCGTTGGCGGTGAGCAGCAATATGCTCGCCCGTAGGTTTGCTCGCTGCACGGCAGACGTCAAAGTCAGTTTATTTAAAGCGTTCTGTCAGTCCTTCTACACGAGCGGCCTATGGGTGTCATATACGAGCCGAGCCTACAACGTCCTGCGCGTGCAATACAACAATGCCTTCAGGATGCTGTTGCGGTTGCCGCGACGTTGCAGTGCGTCGGGAATGTTTGCTGAAGCACGTACGGATGGCTTTCACGCCATCATGCGTAAGAAAGCGGCTTCCCTACTGCAACGTTTGCGTAGCACTCGGAACGGCATCCTGAAAATGATTGTTAGCAGAGTGGACTGCCCCATCCAAAGGCACTGGGTAGAATTAGGTATAGGTTTATGTTAAATAGAATTAAGTACTAACAATAATAACATAGCATGTAAGCACAGTTTGTTACTAACCACTAACTACGTATGGACTGCTTAGGTCTGAAATAAAGATATTTTATTTTATTTATTTTATTTAGCCTTGAAAAGGTAACATAAAGATAGACTGACAAAGTGACTTTCGAATTTATAATATTATATATATACTCGTATAATATATAGGAGTACGGAGTACGGATAGTTAGGATAGTTAGGAAGTTAAGATTAGGTTTAAGATAAAAAATATAAATTATAGCTAGGATAATATGATCATATTGTATATAAAAAAGCAGAGGAAATAATCATTGGGCATCAAAAATGTGTTCCGCATCGCTGTCAACAGGAAAGTGCCCAAAAGGCTGGCAGCATTGCCACGTCGGTCGTATGGCTAACTACTCTTAAATTACAAACATAACAAAACATCAGACCTGTATTTCCCCGAAGGGTTGGGCAGAGGTGTAACTATAGTACACCCATATTTCACCAGTTATATGTGAGTCCCATGTAATAAGGGGCGAGCCTATTGCCATCAACCGGGCACGGATCCAGACTACGGGCTGCTACTGAGAAATTCCTAATGGAAAATCTAAACAACAAGTCGGAGAACGACCCTAGGACTCAATACTCAATACCTACATTTATTTGCGTTCCACAGTGTTAACATAGGTGGTAGGTACATTATAAAATATACATAATTTTAGATCATTGTGGACACTGTCGGGCACAGCAAGATAGGGTAGAGAAAGACGGCTAATATTATATTATTATTTGAAAAAAGTAAAATATAAATGTTTTTCCACTACTCACTTTCACTTTAATTAATTTATTATTTTTAATTATTATTATTGATTTAATTTTTCATTAAATTATTCATTAATATTATAATAGCATTTATGGATCAGGAATTGTTTTAGTTTATTTATTTAAATTTTGTTCATTTTTAATTACTTCTGATAATTTGTTATATATTTTAACTGACATTACTAAAGTGCTTGTTGAGTGCATTTTCAGCTTAGAGCCACCAGGTAGGTTTAGTCTATTTTTGTGTCGTAGTGTATATCTAGTTTGTATGTTTTCTCGTGTAGTGAATAATTGTTGGTTGTTTCTAACAAATTTACATATTTCTAATATATATATACAGGGAAGTGTTAAAAGTTTATGTTCTTGGAAATGTGGTTTGCAGCTGTCTGTGTCTTCTATGTTAACTAGGATTCTGATTAGTCGTTTTTGTAGTGTGAAAAGTGTAGGTGCATGTGTACTGTTTCCCCATAATATTACGCCATAGCTTAACCATGCGTATGCATAGGCATAATACGTAACCAGGGCTGTCTGAAGGACGTCGCGCTTATTCGCGCTTGTAATCACTAGACCTAGGCAGGATTTCTTTGAATTTGAAACCTATTTTAATCTATAATTCCCTACTTAACTTTGTCCCATGGCCCCATACTAAAACCTTAATATTTAATTATTCATTGGGACGCCTCAAGCTTAGTGAAACCACAGACTAATACAGAAGTCACACTCCGAATTTTAGGTATAATGCGCAGCCGTGAGGCACACACTATTATAGTAAAAAAAATATTTTGACTTTTTTATTTTATTATTTTGTGTTTCACGAACTTTGTCTCAATAAACAGTATTCTCTCTCTTTTTCTTTAAAAGCGGGCTCGTCTTGTCGGGCCAATTCAGTAACCGTAACGTAGTGAGAAGATACAAGAGTTACGCGATAGAAAGACAGGCAACTTCTAGGTGAATATAACTGTAGGTAATTACCGCTGTGCGACCTGAATTGCACTTTATTGTGTCGTAACAAGAGTCGCTTTTTATTTAAATGATTTTGCGGAGTGAACCATCTGTTTAATCTGTAGTATAACCAAATTAAAATAATATACAATGTTGGATTGGTCTAGAACTGAGTTCAAAACTAAATTTCAACAGGTGAAATTCAGCTCGTACCTCACAATAGCCTAATAATTGAGTTTGAGCTATTGTTTCATTGTATAATAATGTTAATTGTATAATAGGAAAGCTGTAAGCGTACCTATTACATGTTTTACTTCTCTACCTATATTTACATATTATAAATTAAAGTCACTGTTTTCACCCTCATTTAGAGAATTTATGCCGAAAGGTTTTAATGTATGACGGAGAAGGTACGTCTCTCTCGTTATCATCAGCCATATTTTAATTACTGTAGGCGTACTAAATAATAAAATCGTTTATTGACCAAATAAAGAATCTTTACATTTCCTTAAAAGTAATACAAATAAACTATTCCTAATATTATTGTCATAAAGGAAACATAATTTTAATATTTTAACTTATGGACTCCATACTAGGTCGAGCCTGTCTCATGGAGTCCTTGAGAGTATTTACCAATTTAAAATTTCTGGGTCGATACCGTATTGTATTTATTACATATTGTTTTAAAAAAAGTATTTAAAAACAAAATCTTTAAAAATAATTGAAAAGACTTTAAAAATAAAACAAAATCGTAAAACAACTATGTTTTTATAGTGAGTGTAGATAACAGGCAAATGTAGGTATTTATACTTTGATGTTTAGCAAGGTTGCGTGCGAGAGAATGATTATGTAGGAGTATATATATGTAGGGGTTTAGGTGGTAGTGTGAGAGTGAAGTTGTATGGGTAGTGTTGGTTATTGGGCAATAAAAAAACCGTTTGCAGTTCAGATAAAATATTCATTTACAATCAAATTAGCACACAAGCAATTTACACACTGTAGGCACACGACAAAACTCTGCGGAACGCGCGACAGTTTCTAAACGTGTTCACTGGTTGACCGCCACCGACAAACTCTGCTTAACCCCGGTTGAGCGTTATGTTGTAGACTATCGCTGGCGCCCTGATTAATCAAATCAGTGACGTATTTCCGACATGTATATTATACTTAAATAAAACCTCAATGTTTTGTCAAATCGTAAAAATCGTGCGAAGCAGGGGGGGGGGGGCGCTTGTTAATTAGGTATAATAAAAAAATCGAATCTTTCGTAGAACACATCCATTACTTATTGTACTTTTATAAAACTACTATATAGCTTCCGCCAGCAGCTTCACCCGCGTAATATCTATAAATTATAATAAAAAACTCAGTGATAATATACATAGTATTCTAGTTGAAAGAATTCTTCAAATCGGTCCTTTAGTTTTTTTAGTTTATTCATTAAAAACATACTAATCTTTTCTCTTTGCAATATTAGTATAGACTAATAACACATTTCAAAACGAGTTCTAACTTTAAACTTTCCAAGCATTACAAAAACTGACTTTGGAACCAAGTCAGAAGGCAGGTTTAAACGAGCCCAGTAATGTGACAGTACAGTAAGTCCGTCCAGCGCTGGCTTTCAACTGGGCTCGTGTAGACACTGCCCGCTGCTGCTGCACTTCAACTCGGTCCAGTGCTGAATTCGCAGCCTCAGGTCAGTTCAGTTGACTAACCTACCCGTCTAATTTCGGGCCCAGTAGCTTCCCCCGCCTGATTTACTGACTTACTGCCGATCTCGTCTACATGAAACCACTTACTGAGCCAAAAATTCCGACTCACTGGGTCCTGTCACTGCCATCGTATAAACCAGGCATTAGACCTACTTGCATCACAAGTCACTAAATGCGTTAATACTAATATATTTAAAACATAATTCTGTGTCTATCATCTTCACAAGTTCACTTATCTTTGATAAGTTGTTTTTAAATATAGGGAGGATTCTCCGACTAGACGGGTGTTGTGGTGGGCAACTGCCCGACGATTGATGTCGGGATGTTATATAAATATTGGTCGCGCGGTTAACTCTACTTGCGCGATTGAGGATTTTGCGTGACGTCAGTGAGATGTGTAGTTTGCATGTGGCATGTAGATTCCGCCACAAGCCACAACAGAAACAGAACGATGTTTTCAATATATTTAGCGTTAAACGCATTTAGTGATTTATGGTGCAAGCTGGCCTTAGTTGTTAATTTAGTATTATATTAAAAACTTTACTTTAGTCAGAATAAAGTTAAGAATTCAAAAAGCTCAATACTTTCGGTTTTTACTAAAGAAATTGGTACTGAAAAAACCCAAAGAAAATAAAAAGAAACACTATATAAAACCAACAAGAACTTTACTTATCTTCAACTCATCTTAATTACGAGCTCTTCCGGGCCTCCTGACATGAACCGATCAAATGGAGTCCCGATACCCTCTATAGACCATTATCGGGATCCCAATTGCAATCAACATCGGAATCGGAGTATTATTAGGAATAGTCAGTCCTCCAGGGCAGGTCTCTAAGCTATTTGTATGACGTTAGCAGTTTGACGTGATGTAGAAGTTACAAAGCTGACAGGATCTTTTGGCGGTTGAATGACGTTGACAGGGGGGCGCGCTCTAGGTCAACATTTTTGTGCAATTATTTTGGGAATTGCTCTACTCTGAGGGGAATTGTATTTATAAAAATCAAGATGGCAGCGTTAGTTCCGATTTTGGCCACGTGCCTAAGAAACCTTCTAGCGTTAAATAAGGGTAGTTTTAGGGTTCCGTTCCCAAAGGGTGCTAAACGGAATTCTATTACTAAGCCTCCGCTGTCGGTTCGTCCGTCTGTGAGCGGGCTGTATCTCATGAACCGTAGTATGTAGACAGTTCAGAATTTTCACAGATTTTATATTTTTATTGTCGCTATAACAACAAATATTAACAATTATTTATTTATATATACTTTATTGTACACCAGATTATAAATTACATAAAGAAAAAGTTATACACTACAAAATATACAATGGGCGGCCTTATCGCTTACTGCGATCTCTTCCAGGCAACCTTGGAATGGACAGTGATTCTCTGGACATAAAATGGGGCTGTCTTTGGTGCAAATAAAAGATATATAAGTACAATATACTATAATAGATACACAGATAAGTGCTATATAATAGATAAATAGATACAGAGGGGTGGAAGGGGAAAAGAGGACATTATACAAAAGGGAAAGAATATGAGCATTCCGGCGAAGGTGAATTGGTAACCACTTGAGCTTCACGCGAAATTCGGATACATGGTCATATTTGCGTAAACCGTATATAAACCTAAGACAAAAATTTTGAAGCCTCTCAAGTTTATCGAGTTGGTCTTGAGTAAGGTCAAGATAGCTGGCAACAGCATAATCAAGGATGGGTAGAAGAAGAGATTGTGCAAGCGCAATCTTGGTGGCAGTCGGTAGTAAATTACGTAGTCTTTTCAAAGACGCAGCGGAAGCAAACAGCTTGCGGTAAACCTCCTGTAGCTGAAGCAGCTGTAACAATTAAATAAAGTTAATAATTAAAGGGGGATACAAGGAACTTGTTTTTTTCGGCGTTTTTTGCTCGATCTTAATATCGTGTGCGAGTCCGAATCGGACATCGCCTCTTTTTTCCTGAGGAAAAGTTTTTCTTCTATTTTCACATTTCATAATTTAAAAAAATCCTAGCAAGCATAAACCCGAAAATACTTTATTTTGTCTCTACTTGCTTAAAATCTGCCGAAAACATAGGAACTAAAAACTATTTTACATTTAAAATCACTTGATACTCTTGGATATGGCTCGCATTTGAAGAATGTTCCATACTCTTGACCACAACCATTATTATTTTTTATTAATATGTACAGAAAATATGGTACCATAAAGGTCAAAAACATTAGAAACAACATTGGCCAACAAAAACAAAATATCACCCGCTTTCTGAGGCAGTCGGATAAAAATCCCGTAATCCACGAAAACACTGGTGCTAAAATTATTATTTCTACATGAAATACCTTCAGCCATATTATATACAAGTTAGTTTAACATTTTCTACACAAACAGGCATAAATATGTAAATATCACCTGACCCTACTCAATGGAAGCTATGTTTGATATAAAAATACTTTTTTACAACCTGCTTCTCTAGACAATATTTATGTTTCTACCACATGGCCTGTGCCCGCGGCTTTGCTCACTCAACTATAAATATTCTATTGTCATTAGGTATAAGTTAATGGGAACGTGAAGAACGTATATTCATAACTTATATTGCTAAAAGGGACAACCCGCAACCATAAACGTTGATGCGTACGCCAATTACCATAATTTATGACAAACCGAATATTCTTTTTACACTCTTTGACTTGTCGCACGAACGGCCGCAATCGTGGCAGCAAAAGTTGCGACTCAGAAGAAAGTTTGACCTCACGACCGCTTCTTCGATAGATACGTTATGTTCAAGATTGCGGACGGCCATGGCCACGAGCTACACGCTCGAGCGACACGCGTCTTGCGACAGCGACTGCGGAGAAAACACATGAAAGAAATTGTTTAGAATATGCCACGAGTCACCGCGACGCGACTTGCGGAGCGAAGCAGTGTGTCGCTTGACGGAAGTCGCGCCGCAAGTCGCATCATTCGAGGCCGTGAACAGCTTGTCGTAATGGTTGATTTACATTCATGCAGTTTTTCAATGCAGTGACACTGGATCAATATTAGACCAATATAAACACTTTTAAAGGCACACCTCTACCTAACCCTTCGTGGATTACAGGCGTGGTGATATTATGTTTATAAACACTTCTAAACCAACACTGGATTTAGTATAGAGCAGCCCATAATTGGTAAAATTTAGATCCAGTGCTTACTGGATTCAAGCGCTGGATTGCAATAGTGGATCAATATAAATCAGCCTATAAAAACACTTCAAGTATCCAGCATCCAGTATCCAGCGCTGGATTTGAATAGAGCAGTCGCTTACACAAAACTTTAACTCATGCTCCAGCAAAAACAATGTCTCCATCTATTCTAGTCTCAACTCTAGAATTCGTGCCAAAGATACGAACTTTCAAGTTTAAAACTTGTATCTGTATTTTAAGCTACAAAGATCGCCTCAGCTTGAACCTGTGAACCTGCATGTTGTGTTACCTGGACAATAAACTATTCTCTATTTCTATCTTGTAACTTTGCGCTCGTGTCCAACTGCTCGACCTTTCCAAAACTAGATTTGGCAATTACGTGTATATCGCTCCCAATGGAACCCGACTTCATTTGAAACAGTCTCGGGGTCCCATCCACGTTTGACTTCCAAATGTAAGATATAAAGTCGTTTGATAGCCGCCTTGTCGAGCCAATGTGACCTAATACTGTCTTTGAATTGAGTATTGCTTTTAGGTTTGACCGTAATGTACCTTTTTTGGGGAAGGTAATTAAAATGTCGTGATGGTTCAGTGGTTCAGACCTCGTCTCTCATGCACGAAGCTGTGAGTTCAAACCCTGGCAAGTACCAAATGTGACTTTTTCAATTGTTAACTTAATCGTTCAGAATTGTAAAAGTCACATTTGAAAGAAGTTCTCAGTACTTATCTACCTACCTAGCAAGTATTATTCGATACAAAATGTAAACAATACTTTAACTACTTTAATTAAATCACATAACACAATACATTTTGATTTCTATATTTCAAACATCTTAAATGTATGAAATTTCTGACACATTTTTTCCGAACCGAAACGCGTCGAATGGAACCAGTGGGTCGGAAACATGTGCTAACAGTCGTAAGACGTACGAGGTTCATTGGATCTTGGGGATCCAAAACTGTCCACCATCTAAGATTAAATCAGTCATGCGTGAATTCATTCATGTTTACTGTTATGATGTCTGAGCTGGAATAGATCTTTAGGGCCCCTAAAACGAATATCTAGCGAATAGTCGCGTTCAATAACTTTTTTATAGTTTCATGAGAGAATTTGAAACTGAAAAAGAAGTTTTACAGAATATTAGGTTTCGATGTCATAACGTGGAGTGTTCCATAATACCAATATCATGAGCTGTGTGAGGTACTGAGCTCCGCGAGCTATTTGAACGCCGCCGTGAGCCATTTGAGCTCATTTTTATATTTCCGTTTAACTCAGTGCTTTATAGTGTTCACGTTCGTTAACCGTAGCGTAATGTAAAATTTTTACGTTAACGATTAATATCGGAGATTAAAGTGCGGCGTAAGAGCTGTGTGAGCTGTGTGTGTGTGTTGTTTATTAATAATAATATTTCAGGCTATTTCAGGCCCGTGGTTATTGTGACAGACTTTGATTTTTATTGACTGTAGTGTCTTATAAATGAGCTCGTGAGCTCGTGGCTAAGTAATAATAGCCGCATGGGTCGATCCATTAGGTTAAGCTACGCTTGCCGGAGTTGATCTGTGGATGGGTGACCATTCTTCCATACCGAGACTCCTCCATGCCTCGGAAAGCACGTTAAGCCATAGGTTCCGGCTGTCATTCGTGGCTCTTTGTTAGTAGATACGACTCGTCAGAAGCCTGAAAGTCTGTCAACCAGTCTTTCAAAGGGGTATCGTATTATGCAATTACTGGGTTGTGGAGGTCAGATCCATTTAAAATACCTACTGCTTTTATGCAGCTGCATCCGGATAGACTGCAACCTGACCCCAACATAGTTGGGAAAAGGCTAGGCAGATTGATTGTAGTGCCTTATAAATAGCTTATGTATCAGTTGATAGCTTCGTAGCAAAGGTACCTACTTAACAACAGCAACAACCGACCGTAGACAGACGCGTAGGCTTTCATTCAGGGACCCGTTTTCACGGAATAAGCACATTTCAGATAATTTCCAAAAAGGCAACTTTCAAACAAGAATAAAGTTGTCTAGTTAGGCTAGTAGTCGCAAGCGCTTATGCTGTGCGTATGGTCCTTGGTTCGTTTCTTAGGTCCGGGCAAAGTGTTTTTGGGTTTTTCCTGGAGGAATTTCTTGGAAGCACCCCGGAAATGGGGGTACACCTCTGCCGAACCCGTCGGGGAATACGTACGGCACTTCGGCACTTCGGAATTTTATAAAACTATAATTTATAATCAAAATGCATGCCTCTTCTCTTGTTTGGTACCTTGTAACATAAAATAAATAAGAATATAAATCACCCGTACACAGGGTTACCATCCGTTCGGATTTGTCCGGACATATCCATTTTTTTGCCCTCCCGTTGGGACTTTATCCGGCCTTTGTCATTTGTCGAGAGTTTTCGACTTAAGGGGATTATTTTTGTAAATAGAAAACTTTAAATGAGTAGGTATTGAAAAAAGAAACATTAAAAAATATAATGTCTGGAATTTTTTGCAGAGCGGTGTTTGTCAGGTCTTCTCAAATTTCTAAATGGTAACCCTACCCGTGCATACTTACAAAACGATACCAAATACACAATTACGACTTACGACTGCCATATCTACAGTTACTGTGTTCGTTTTGTACACAATTGAAAAATTCGTACTACCATAAATAAGCTACCCGTTACCCTTATTATCATTATCCCTTATCCCTTATTCGCCTTATGAGACCCACGGGAAATTATGATGGAGGATATTTTTGACATGGGACAGAAACATAACGTACAAACGTGGAAGGCAGTACAGGGTATCACAAGACCCATCACATAGCCGTCAGCTACGCATTCTGAACAACAAAACTACGTTACAATCAATCTGCCTAGCCTTTTCCTTTTTGCTTTTTTTTTTTAAATACTGGTATTCAGCTGCTGAATACCAGTATTTTGCATAGAGCGACTTCCTATCTGATCTCCACAACCCAGTAACTGTGTAACACAATAGCCCTTGGTAAGACTGGTTGTCAGACGTTCGGGCTTCAAACTAACTACGTAACACTGCACAAAAATAATTGCTGGGAAACAAGTTTTATATTTGGTGTGGCAAATCGTTGTTTATGGTAACGCTTAATTTAACGAACGCAAAACATTATGCTTATGGTTGCATGTAAAAGTACAGGGGTCTCGGGGTATTAAAAGTTAAGTTTATATTATAACATTTAAAACAGTTTTCGTAAATTTATTTAATTCGTCAGTTTCGTTGATTAATCAGTTTCACTGTCACTGAAACCGCTTCAGAGAAATTCCTCCTGGAAAAACCCAACAACACTGTCGAGTTAACGCAACTGTCCAATCGACAAAACTGACGAATCAGTGAAACTGACTAATCAACGAAACTGACGACTGAGGGAAACTGACCAGTGATACGCGATCTCAACTGATGATCATCCTACTTGGAGTATTTTACATCGTCATATTTCAGCCAAGTTACGCAAAACTTTTATGAATTATACACCTAAACCTACATGAATCACTCCGTCCATTGGTGAAGACCATAATTATGAAAATCCGTTCAGTCGTTTTTGAGTTTATCGCGTTCAGACAAACAGGTGCGGCGAGGGGACTTTGTTTTATAATATGTAGTGATTATTCATAGGTATCACCACTACCTGAAAATGTTACTCACATATGCTCTGGCTCCCCTCAGGCTCTCAAATAAATATCTACAAATATCGACACGAAACCCCAAAAATATGGTCCAAGCCTGTTTTAACCGAAAATTCGCCCCCAAAGTTACGACTGATTTTAAACTGATCTACTATCCAACGAACCAGTTTTAAGAGATCTTGACGACTCCTAATCTTGTTCAACTAGACCCGTAATCGCGTCTTTGCGATGTAGCAGCCTAGTGGGCAGAACGCAATAAAAGGTATTTCGTTCAGGGAATTATGTGCGTGGATTTAGTCAAAAGCGTTAGCGGGGTTGCGGTTTGACAAATAAAATTAATTATAACAATCGAAATCTAGCTATTTATATTCCTGTCATAATGCACTGATTGTGTCCCTCCCTTATTAGATGTGTCACATTCAGCTTTTCTGAAGATATCCAATGGAACCGGATGACAGAGAACCCTGTTTAGCTCCGGTCTGTGTCATTGTCACGGGGGATTGGTGGTCCTCAGTCGGCGGTCCTGTGGCGTGTTTGCTGTGTGTCCGTCTGAGGCTGCATTATCTTGATAATGGACAATGGGTATGTAATTCAATAAAGGTCAGAATGAATACCAATTTTATTTAAGGTTGGGCGGGATTATGTTTGTTTTAGTTTAGTAATGCAATCTATGCCTATAGTGATACTTACGATTAAAATCAGGAGGCTTCGAAAGCGGTTATGTTTTGCATCCCGTATGTCGGGGATATGGGGGGGTATGGGGGGGACGAAGGAGTAAGCCTTCGTACTCACTTCGTACATCAATGTATACATGTCATCACACTAAAATAATATCAAATAATCCATAAATAACACTATCAAACTAGACCTGTTGGCTTGTTTACCGATTTAACCGAAAAAGCTTGGTTGTTTTACCAACCCCATGCCTTGATGCCTACCGTTATGCAAATGGCCGCCACGCCATCGAGGCGCAAATGCATGAAACTATGGTGTATCAATTTAAATTATGGATTGTTAGTGTATTTTAAGAAGTTCGAAGTTGTTATAATTACTCAAACAGCAAAAAGAGGAAAACACACCACTCTGTACACCACAGAGTATTAAAGAACATACTGAAACTACACGTGTATTGTAATTACTTACATACTTGTTTTATATTCTTATTGTAATGTTTGAATATTATTATTATTTCTTAAATTTATGTTATGCATTACTCGTTTTATTTATTCCTGTTTTGGACGCCATTATTACAAACAGAGCCACGAGCGAAAAAAATTTAACTAAAACTACAATCTGACGTTTAATTTCACGCTGTTTTAGATAACCTCTAATCGTTGACCCGTTGCATTGATAAATGCAAAACGTTTATGGAATTCTGCGTGTTAACGTTCAGTAGCAGTTATGTAAAACGGCGGATTCGACAATCCATCGACGACATATACATACATACATATATAAACTCACTCCTTTATACCATGGTGTAGCAAACTACATGTACGCCAATTGCACTAAAGCTTGTCCATTCTGACGCGCCCCACCGCATTTTACGCACACAGTACTGGAGCGCGTCATTTCAGACTGAAGAAGCTAAGCGTCACCAATAAGGTATAGCCCGGGGAAGTTAGGCTGAATTTTAGGCTAACTTTGCATTAATTTAAAGCAGCTATTTTTTTCATTTAACGTGTAGGGTATGGCCAAGAGATTATGTTAAACTGTATACCGCGAAAAGTTCACCCCACGTTAAGAAAACATCTAATTTCAATTTTACGTGGTAGATATGTTTGTATGGAGTGTTTGTCGAAGAGTTTAGGAATCACAAGTAGGTCAAAAAATTTAACTATTTCGTCCACGGTAATTTCTATAAAAATAAAATTACGTTTTTTTTAAATTGTATTTCAAGCAAAAATATTAACAGTCGTTTTTTGCATTAAATTACTTAATATTTTAATACGCTATTCAACAAAATTAAACATATTGTACTAGCGCAAGATATTATCAAAGTTTTTTGCAATTAAACATTTACCATGTTTAATTCTAAATAATTTATTAGTTTTACCAATTTTTTACATAATATAACCAAAATTTTCCTGTTAACTATTTTGGCTCAATTTTTATTTACAAAAACGGGTTTTGTATTTATTTTACTTTGATGCGGTCCTGGAAAATATTTAATATTTTTATAATATTATTTGAAGAGCTAAGTTCAAAAACACGATTCTAGAAAAAAATTGCTATTATGATTTAGTGCAGGGTTCAACCCAAATTTCACCGGCCCAGTATGTAGGTACTCGTATATGTCCTTCTAGGACATCCTCTTCCGGCGTTTCCATTCATATCTGCTTTGTAAATACTTTTAGTTAGTGGCCTTGCATTCATACTCTCAGCATGAACAAACCAGCATTTTGGTTTAATTATTTGTGAAAAGTACAACAAGAAGCATCACCTATAGGTGTAAATAAAGTCATAAAAACTAAGTAAATATTAAATTAGGCCCACAGATCTTTTAACTTGCACCAATGGTCCATTGGGACCATGGTGCTGGGACTCAGTTAGCCACGTCTCGGACGCAGTCCTTTTTGTTTCGAACTAGTAATATCCATTACATTAATATACATTCCATTTTAAGTTGTGATCACCGTTTACTGATTTGTTTTGAGTGCAAAGGTTATGTTCCTGTTTGATATAATACCAGCCTATTATTGTCCCACTGCAGGACTTGAAAAATTCACATTGGTATTTGCCCGGATTTGAATCCACTACCTAGTGTATGAGATGCGAGGCTTTAACCACTAGGCCATCAAAACGACTTGTTTGAGAAACGATTATTTTAGTACTCTGTCGGCAAAATGAGTAAATTCAATTTCTATATCCAGTGATACGTTCAGTTAACCAACGGATAGTATAATATAGGTTATTAACTACGTTAAGCAAATCAACTTTCTTTTAGCATTGAATCAAATTACTACACTGTTCTTCAACCAGTCGCCAGGGAACAGTTTAGGAGAACAGGAAAAACTTGGTTGTCCGTAAAGTCGGTTTACGGACGATAGTTTAACGTGACAGACGTTGTCACGTTAAACTATCGTCCGTAAACCGACTATATATAACAAAACATTCCCCTCCCTCGCTCCCATCGTAACGTTACAATGAGCGTAACGGGACAATGAGTCATCCTATTTCGTGCATGCACCCGGCGTTCATCGATTTATTAGACGTTGTGACGTCAAAAAGAGGCTTAAAAAATAAGAAAAACCAAAAGGGGTTTTCCTATGTTTTAATAATGGGTGTACACACGGCTACACATCAAGCTATACATTTCCAGTATAAGCTGATCTCGCATTGTACGGAAATCCTATACAATGCGAGATCAGCAAAAACTGGAAATGTATAGCTTGATGTGTAGCCGTGTGTACGTAAATAATAAAATAAATGAATAAACTCTTCTATGAAATATCAAAAATAGTTGACATAAGTAATCACAACGCTGCGCAGGAGAATGGTGTTCAGTTGCCGCAGTAAGAGGACGGCGTGCAGTACTACTTTTCGCTTTAAACAGAAACGAAAAGCGACTTTAATTTATAATATGTATAGATTCACATATAGAAAACACAACGCTCTGCGGACAGAGGGCTGTGCCTTAGGCGCGGGACATACACAACAAAATGTATAGGAACGATGTGGCGCGGAACATACACACAACACCCGTGCCGCACCGTCGTCGCCTCGCCCGCGCCACGCCTCTTGTGTATGTTCCGCGCTACCCCGTTCCTATACATTTTGTATGACATATGAAACGGGCGGCACAACGCCCGCGCCGCTCCGTCGCGCGTCACCACGCCCGCGCCACTCGCCACTTGTGTCCGCGCCTTAAGGTTAATAAGCAAAACACTTTTATTTACGAACAGAAGAAGGATTTATACAATTTTGAATATAAGTAGGTACTTACATATTTATGTACTATTGACAATATTTCATACTTTCAAGATGCTTATGTTAGAAATAAAATCTTGAATTATTATACATTCTAATACACCGATACGAAACATGGAGCGACAGTGATCGTTGAGTCGTGGTCGCGGCACATACTGACCTAGGAACTGCTCAGTGTTTCCTTTTAAGTTCTGAGTATTAATTCGTACAGTACTGTAGTGTTAGTAATTCGTTGTTGTGTTAGAAAAATTTAGTAACTCTGTAACAATAAACTGTGTAGAAGTTAAATGAGCAATTTCTCTCGTACGTTTCGTAGATACGGGTAACGTATCTCAATTCTGCGCCCACGACTGTATATCTGACACTATGTATGTCACTAAGAGTAGGTTATCTTTGATCACGATCCTGTACACCTGGATTCATTCTAAAATTATTATATTATTATAAATAATAATTTATTACATATTATTAATTTATTATAGGTATTATACTCGTATATTAATTTCATTTAAGTTAATATACAAGTATCTCGAAAGTATGAAATGAAATATTTTCAATTGTAAAGAACGAAAAAAACAAAAATAATTTTTAAATTATACAAATTTCTTGTAAAAGTATCTGAAGTAGAATGAACACAATAAAACGGAGTCTACTTCATTAAAATGTAAAACGTCGAGACACAATTTAATTTATACTGGAAGGTGCTTTTGGAGCGGATTTACACTTTTAAACTGACTTACATTGTTTCTAATACTCAATAGTATAGCTGACTCTGAAAATTTTCGTTGGTTATTGAAATACAAATCTGCTGTTATATACAAAAGTGCAATGCCTACATGGTACACCGGTCAAAATATAAGGTTTTTTTTTTAATCTGAGAAATATTTTCGACGCTAGTGCGGCAATCGCTTATTCACGCGACGATCGCGTTGGTGAGGACGCGACTTATGACATACTCGCACGATCAATCAAGTGGCTTTTGAACGTCATTATTCATACAAATCATCGCGTACTCGCGCAATTGGTATGGGGCGCGGGGTTTCACCCTGTATGTTTTTCCACCGCCAAAAACCTTCCTATTTGAATAATTTGACTCTTGTCAGCGCCTTAATATATTTTGTTTCACAACAATCACCAACATACCTACATTATCAAACAGAATCGAATCTCAAAATACATACACGAGTATAGCGCTACGAGGTTCTTTTGGCGCGTGGCCAAAATCAGAACTAACGCCGCCATCTTGTTAGGATTCCGTACACGGGTGCCAAACGGAACCCATTACTAAGCCTCTGCTGTCCGTCCGTCTGTCTGTCAGCGGACTGTATCTCATGAACCGTAATATGTAGACAGTTGCAGTTTTTACAGATTATGTATTTCTTTTTTCCATACAAAAATCGTGTTTTTTTCGGCGTTTCTTGATCATAATATGGTAAGGAACTCTTCGTGTCGTCTCTGCAAGTCCGACTCGCACTAGCCCGGTTGTTTTAAAAATTTAAATACATTTCTCAAAACACAAATGTTTACCAACATCGCCCCCCTGTCAACGTCATGCGAGCGCCAAGATATCCTTGTAGCAGTGTATGTACATGGGTACATGGCCACTCCACATGAGTACAAATTTATTTTCTGTTACATTACAATTACGCGCTGAATTATGTGCGCATTACCTTATTATGGGATCGGGGAGCACTCCCACATTTGGGAACCCATGTAATTGCCCCTGGAATTGTACCGAATCCCTATAGGGATGGCTAAGGAAATTAATCCTGTATAAGGTACTTACGCAGTTGTATCTAATTGCTATCTATCTATAAGCTGAATTGACAGTAGGTGGCACAACCATCTCGAGATTTTTTATTACCCTCGTCGTTTTGATGGTTAGGCCAATCTGTAAGATCAATCAGATCCCTGTACAGACATATTTGTATTTTTTTTTTATAAAGTTACACGTTTTAATTCAACAGCCACCAGACACAAATCAATAATCTTGAATCTTGAGGCAATAAAAAAGCAGAAAATGTATGAAAGTAACTTGTAAAATTTTCGGATTATCGCATGACACTTATCCCTGTTTGTTAAATGACCTACTGCAAAATTGGCTTCTTGTCTTACAAAATAGGATCGAGTATTAAACACTACGATTGCTGATTTGTGAATAGTACTCCTGATATTTTCCTTTACCCTAGATCAATTCTTCGATGACAAATTATTAAGATAGTATACGAAATAATAATAAATTACAATAGGTTTTGTCAGGGCGACCTCGCTACCTTAATGAAAAAACATGTGGGGATGAAAATACGATAATAAATAAAAATATTGGCAATAATAGTGCATAGGAACATAATTAAGGTATTTAGAAACCATGAAATACATAAACAAAAGCATTTATTTAGTGCCTAGTGATGGGCCGTTTATCAATTACGGACTTGCTATTGTGACTAATTGCATATTTTGTATTGGATTGCATTTTTGTTTGTAGACTGACAACGTGATTAGTTAGATAAACGAAGGTTAATTTTATTTCCTGTTATTGAGGTTCCCATCCTGTATAATAATATGATAATAAAAATGTGAATATTAAACAGCCGAGCACATAATAATTGTACTTAACTTTTATTTCCCCATTAAATTCACAGCAACACCCCAGTAATGTCTGCTTGATCATGTAACTGGAGCGAGTGACGGTCGCAAAGTAATTGCACGATTATTTTAGATTGCTTTCGCGTAAGACGTAGGGATTGAAGGTAACGAAGTTGTAAGAGGGGCAATTAGGAAGCCATTGTTTTGGGCTTTAGGGTAAAAAGGGGCCTTTTAGAAAGGTTCAATGATTTTCTATCATGCAGAAATGATAAAAAATATTGATGTGGCGTCTGTGACGTATAAGTGTGTTTTGTTTATGCACAGCAAAATCTGCCTAGCCTTTAACCAACTATGTTAGGGTCGGCTTCCAGTCTAACCGGATGCAGCTGAATACCAGTATATGGAGCGACTGCCTATCTGACCACCACTGTGACATGGCTGGAGTCACACATTTTATCACAGTTTGGGCGTTAAAACCGTATCTTAAATGCTAGCACGGGTCAACCATGTGACATAATCTAGAGGCACGGCATGTATTCTTGTTGCGACTTCAAATTGTGACATAGTAAACAGGTTTTTGGAACGAAGTTCTTTAATGTGGCTTCATACTTGCGTCTGTCTTCTTCTAATTTGATAAAGAGAGAGACAGAAAGTGTAAATTTGGTCAAAACGAAAGTCCAGGATGGCAAATGCGAAAAAATAATGAATTTTTCGTCATGGGTGTCGTTATCGTAGTTTTTGAGGGTGCTAAAGCCGATAGTGAGGTCAAAATGTAAATCCAAGATGGCGGCAGTGAAAATTTTAACATTTTTGCTAAAGCCGAAAACTTTTGTGTCTCATGTTACAAATCAGATAACTATTCGATAATCAGAAATTATTAATAAATTATATTGCTGCGTTTTTACGTACGTTTAATAAAGAGCTTAACCGAAACCTCGAACTAAATAATAATATATAAAATAATTCTATATATGTGGAAGCTTGTAATTAGCTAATTTTCCTACCTATGATTGATTGATTTTTAATTGTGTTATTGGTCTGTATCTTTCTGTAAAATAAAATAAATAAATAAATAAAATTAATATGTTTTTTCTTAATAAATTGGACAAAAGGAAACTGGGATAACGTCTGAAAAATAGTATTTATTGAAAAAAACCTTATTTTTTAATCATTTTCGGACTCATCATCGTTGTCGTAAGAGATAGAAACGTAACAAGCAACGTGCGGTTGTTGGGCGGCTTCGAAACGTTTCTTCTTTCTTTTTAGAATTATACATGACACTTAAAATGTCTGAAAACAGGTTTTCAGTAACCCCGGTAACTAAACAAGAGATTTAAAAAAAAAAAAATGGAACCAGGTTGCTATGAGATAGATTGGTTATAGTACATTATGATACGAGTGTGCTGTATTGGTCATTACCCAAAAGGCGGCATTGCCGCGCGAGCCTTAGGCGAGCGCGATAAATTAGCCGAGTGGGTAATGATCAATGCACACGCGTTTCATACGACGTTTTTCAACAAACTTGCGAGTAAAAAAACAGACTTGTTGTAAGAACTTATGCTGGAATAACGTAACTATAGAGATGATAATTTGGGGGTAATACGATACCCTTTGCTAAAACTGGTTGTCAGTCTTTCGGGCTTCTGACGACCTGTAACGACTGTCATAGTTCTACAAATGACAGCCGAGACCAACGGCTTAACGTGCTTTCCGAGGCATGGGGAAGTCTCGGTATTTAAAGATGGTCACCCATCAATGGACTAACCCCGGCAAGCATAGCTTAATCTGATGGATCGACCCGTGCGGCTGTTATTACTTAGCCACGAGCTCTCCTTGTTTATGCAGATGCCTTTTTTACTCAAAGAAGTTTATTGAATTTATGGAACAACTTGGCTCATAACATAACTTAACATCACACCTTGTTTCCCCCAAGGGTTCGGCAGAGGTATACCCATAGTACACCAGTAGGGGGTGAGCCTATTGCCACCATAGGACACTAATTCCAGACACCGGGCTGCTACGAGGCTCATATTTTCCATGATTAAATAAATATTTTACAATGAAGTTTTTTTTCAAACCAAGTACCTAACCAATTGTTAACAAACAGCCGAATTTCAACTTAGCTTAAACGAGGATAATGCCAAGCATAATTTACTCTGAAAATCATAATTCAGTAAATGCAACCGTATCAAAATCCTTTAGGCTCACCACAATTGCCTAAATCAGACAATTAACTTAAGCCGACCCCAGAAAGTAATGATCTCATCAAAAAAAACGTTCCCCTCATCGCAGAGAATCCACTCAACGCCAGCAATCACTTGCTAATTGTCATTTTACATAATAAAGGCACTTATTAAAACTCGTTTCGGACTGATAGGTATTCTTGAAAGTCTCATTTGGGCTTCGAAATGATGGGGAAACCTTTGAACATGAGGAGTAAAACAATCGCTCTTTGAGTTTTGGATCTAAGTCAGATATCAGACGGTTCACTTTTTGTTTATTTTTGTCTCTCATTTGTCATTCATTTTTCCCTCGAAGTGAAACGTCTGAACACAAAATGAATCAAAAGGAAAAATTAATTCATTAGTGGACCGACCCGACGTTGGATTTCGCCACTTGGCATCTTTCATACATGTACCAAATTTCAATTTAATCGTTGCTTATATTCGGAACAAATTAGCTGTTACAGACGGCCAGACAGACAGACACACGAGCTCCTATAAGGGCTCCGTTTCTTATTCAGATGTACGGAACCCTAAAACAGACCTGTCTTACAGGCGAGATAAACTTGTATCCCGATACAAGCTAATAAGTTATTAAAATGTTGCATAAGTCGAAGGCTCGAACTCGTGGGCGTGGCTAAAATGCATGCTATTTAGTACAGTTATTTATTTATTTAATTTTACTTATTTAGTATTTATACATTTATTTAGTCAAATAGACAATGATTTATACCGAAAACGAGCGCGTAAAATTTCATGAACAGACCTTTGGTCGTATAGATATTATGGAAAATCTTCTGGATGTATTTACTCAAAATAAAATTATTTGAACTTTTGAATAAATTATCTATCCCTGCACGGTTATTATTTTGCCATTTTCATACTAAATAAGTTATTTATTTACGATGAGATAAAATTAGTGTTGAAATATGGAAGTTTCGACGCTCACAACTTCCAAACCAATTTTTTTTTTCCAATTCTGCTTCCATACAGGGCTAGATAATGACGAGACATATTGTTATAATTTTTAGTTTTGAATGTACACCGTCATACAGACGAGTAATGACCATACTACGTTTGTTTTTAAGAATGACCGACAGCGTAACCTTGGTGCTTAAAATATTCATTTCTTGGCTGAATAAGCTATAGATACGATGCATAACCTGACAATTCCAGAGGTCAGATGGCACTCGTTCGAAAACTGAAGATATCATATTTTATGAAAGAATTAGTCAAGTGTTTGCTAATGACTACTTCACCAGTTTACTTGAAGACAGTGGATCTTGGCGATGAGCCAGAAAAGCTCTGAGCTAACTAAATCCCATTTGTGATGGTCTCTTGTTTCAGTTATTATTATGATTATTTTTCTCCTAAAATACAGTAGTAAGACCTATATAGAAGACAAATATTTTAACGTTTTTATTCTAATTCGAGACAGCGCTAATAAAAACACATTTCGTAATACCACTTTATTCTCAGTGGTAATCCTAAAAAAAATTGCGTTCAAAGTTAGTGTTACCGCAATATGTCACGAGGAATTTCATATTTAAAATTCAAATAATTCGCGAGCGCAAATCCGTTGCCTTTCGTATGTAAATCTATATTAACATACTTTTCGGATTGGTAACATTTTTAACACGAATCTTGGATTTACCGTAGAATTTTAATAGCACTGATGTAGGACCTTTTTTGCTTCGCAGTTATATCCTTTGACCGCGACCCGTAACCGTCAATTGAGCAGAAATTGTAACCTGAAAATCAAGTTCATAATGCCATACCACACTTTTTAGGCAGATTCAAGGTCAAAGGTTAAATTAATGTACAGGTATGCCGGTAACCATTTTTTATACACTTTAAACTACTCGGACAACAATGTTTATATTTACTGCTTTTTTCTATATCGTTACTTTATGGTAACGATATGGAAAAAGCAGTCCATCGAAAATGTAGATTTTGTGAGAAAGATGTAGGTACCTATGTCAAGAAAATAAGTGGCCACTGAATTCCTATGAAACGTTTACTGTACTAAACAGTTTGATTCAACGATTGAGAGATAAGTAATAGTATGTTAAAAAAAAAAAAAATTAAAAGATTTTTTTTATTCGTATTAAATTGGAACCGCAGGAAAAGAATAATGATGATGTTTAAATAACTAGACGTGTATAGCGCTACAAATTTATTTTGGCGCGTGGCTAAAAACGGAACTAGGGCCGCCATCTTTGTGCACGCCACAATTGCGGCGGTAAGTCCCCTCTTTGAGGAGTGGCTGGAGAGGCGCCACGGCGTCCTCACCTTCCGCCTGACGCAGGTCCTCACCGGACACGGTTGCTTCGGGAGGTTCCTGTTCAGGATCAAGCGGGAGGAAACGCCCGGGTGTCACCATTGTGTGGATCGCCCGGAGGACACGGTGGAGCATACGGTGGAGGTCTGCCCGGCTTGGGCGGAGCACCGCCGTGTCCTCACGGAGGCAATCGGCGGCGGCGATCTCTCGCGTCCGGCCCTGGTTCAAGCCATGGTCCGGAGCGAGAGTGCATGGGAGGCCGTCACCTCCTTCTGCGAAGCAGTTATGCTCGCGAAGGAGGAGGCCGAGCGCGCGAGGGAGATTGAAGCTGCACGCCCTCGCGCCCCTAGTCGCCGCAGGAGACGCCCCGGGCATCGGGAGTCACAAGCTGACTTCCGGCCACCGTAGGCGCGGGCCTGCGGACGGTGAGCGATGGGCAGCTCGCCGTCCGATAAGGACCAGGCCCGGGTCGACGGCGCGTTGTGTTCCACGCGCGCCTCAAAGGGATGTCAGCACCAACTGACGGGGTCCGGAAGGACCAATGCCTGCTGGGGTTGCGGGTCTGTCCGAAATGGAAATCGCGGCCCCAGCACATAGGCAACGGAAGGAACACGGGTGGGTTTTAGTCAGTAAAAGTCTGACACTCCCTCTCGCTCTGCCCAGAGCGGGAGGAGTCATTTGATGATTTGCCAACCAAAAAAAAAAAAAACTTGGTACTTGGTTGTCCCAATTTTTTTAGAGCCGAAGCCGGCGTGTCTTTGCCGACCATAAACTGAAGTTGCCGAGAACTTAATAAAATTTATTGCTACACAAAAAACTTGCGCAAATTGATTATAATTTATTGTCTCTTTAAAAATTAATGTCCGCTGTATAAACATTGGTAAATTAAGCTGGTTTCAGACTTGTATAACGACCTAAGATTTACTCCGAGCAGTAAATTATAAGAACTAGCTGTGATTTGCGACTGCCTGGTTCCTAAGATTTTATTATTTTCCGTGATAAAAATCAGGCTACATAACACAGTTTTACATCGACTGTAAATCTGTGTCCATGGGTTTTGAACATGGTTCACGGTGGTACAGGCCCTTGTGGTTCAGACCACTGTGGATTATGTTATGCTGGGCAAAAAAAAAAAAAAAAAAAGGGCCGCCATCTTTATAATTTTTGAATACAATCCAAGTGACATTTTACAAAACAATTGCACAAATGTTTTATTCAAGCACCAATATAATAAATACCATTGTTATGATAAGCAACTCATTTAATTTAAAAAGATACGATTTTACTGTACGATTTTCTGCCGCCATCTTTCTAGAAATGAGATAAAACGAAGTGAATGTATGTATTAACGCTAAATGTGAAAGGAGATGAACAGCCAACTAATTTCCGCTTCTGAAGCGAAGAGCGAACATTCCAGAACTCGTGTAAGGATCGTGAGCAAAAATCCCATTTACAAAGTAAAAACGAAAACTGTCTTTTACTTTTAAAGTGGCGTTACAGAATCTCCTTGAAGTGAATTTAAATAGTAAGAAGCTTAGCCTTGTAGGTTTTATCTGGACCTAAAAAACCACTACACTACACACAACTTTAGTTTGACACACAGAACTTTCTCTAAAACTTGGTCTGACAACCGGTCTATCCTTTAGATATCCTTCCTGAATATATTGAAATTACATTCTTCTTTGCTTTATTCCACTCGACTTAAAAAATATTTCATCATTATTATAGTTCAACCCTCCAATCAAATATAAGTTGTCCCAATACAAATGCATTACAAGCTTTTATTACCCCATCGCGTCTGAAAACGGGACTATAACTCAATTAATTTTACTTTATACACCATTACCTATGGCAAATCATGTAGGCCATTATTAAAAACTTGTCACCTTGCCTTACTCGTACAATCTCCAATTTGTACTCTATACTCATGTTTTTTACAAATAAATTGTCTTTTATCTTTTTTTTTTCATTTCTTAAACATTTTCCTGTTCTTCATTAGTACACGTCGCGAGTACTCGCGAGACGAGTCCCGTTCCCCAATCTCATTTAGTGACGTTTTAAGAACCGAGTGCTCAGCCCCTGACTTCTTACAAATTCATGCGATCCTGGTACCTCGGCGAAAACCTTAGCTAAGGAATTTCTAAGAAAGGTTTCTTTTTTTGGATATTTAAAAGTAAAAACATTTGTGAATTTTGTGATGGATAAAACAAGAGTTTAAGATTAATCTTTACGTGAAAGGGCATCATCTTGTCTGGTAGGTAACGCAAGACATTATACCTATTATTACATAAATATATGATACCGAGGGTACCATTGTACACTAGTTATATATAATAATAATAATAGTCCATTTCAATAGACCAGATATTACACTTATAAACAAGATTAACAAAACTGGATATTTAATAGATATTGCAATACCAAACACACATAACTTGCAGACAACAATAGCAGTGAAACTGAGCAAATACACTGAATTAAAAGATGAAGTAGCCCGACTTTGGCATCAGCAAAAAGTTACATTAGTACCAATAGTATTGTCTACAACAGGAGTAATACCAAAACAACTTCACCAGTCACTAAATTCTCTTAATTTACCTCCAAATACCTTCCATCTGCTGCAGAAGGCAGCGATATTAAACACATGCAGACTCGTGAGAAACTTTCTGCAATGTGAATCAGAAAACCCACATCAAAACACAAATACGCTACCATCTTCTGTGCAATCCTCTGCACGTGACCGCACTTAATCCAACTGATAATCACTTGGCTTAGGCCCGTGTTATCAGCTCTTGCCGGCTAGCCGAGAACATAAAATAAATGTCAAAATAATAATAATAAGAATAAGATTATTGCTCAAAACAAAGATTATACTATGATATAAATTGAAAAATCTTACACGTGTTGTACCAAACTTTAGTCCTAATATAGCTAAATAATGCACCTTACGTCGCAAAACATTGTTTTCAACAAGCCCGTAATATATCATCATCTATTTTCGGAAATATCTCGAGTTACATCTGCTCTGAAAGGTTCCAAGGGTCGCTACATTAATATTCCTGTCCGAACCTATGTTGTCCTTTATTTTGACACTAAAGAATCGCAATACGGCAAAGTTTATTAAGGCCCATGTTATATGCGTTCTCGATTTTAGTTTCCAAAACTGTAAACAAAATACTTATGTTTTAAAGTTAGTTTGCAATATTGCTATTCCGTTTAAGTGTTTTCAGTTGGTGATGTATCTATCTCTGAAAAAGATGGTGAAAATCTTCTTCTCAGCTATTATGTAAAAATGTTAGAGTTCCAGGTTAGAAGCAGACTACGGAGTCAAATTATTTAAAGTAAATTTATGTATGTATGTGTGTGTATATTTTAAAGTTTCACAAAAAAAACTAATCTTAAAGTAATGTCAAAAAAGATATATTTTTCTTTAAATTATCTACATTTATTTTATTTAAGTACTTCAGCATTAAGTATTGTAGAAGCTTAGCAAAGAAAACAGTAGGTATCTTTTCTTCTTTTTTTACTAAGTTTTTGTTGAGAGACGGCGCGTAAAAACTGAAAATAAAAGTAAGGCTAAAAAGCGTGAACAAAACATTGTTGTCGAATAAAGAAAATGTGATAGGCATGACAACTCTGGACATAACGAATATCTGGATATATAAATAAAAATGAAATGCTGTTCGTTAGTCTTCTTTTTCTTTTTCGTGTGGTTAGTTAGTCACTCACACGAAGGTTGTTCGTTGGTAAGTGGATTACTGTTGAACGGCTGGACCGATGTGGCAATTTTTTTACCGACTTCAAAAAGGAGGAGTTACGCGATTAATCCGCCAATTATGAATTGATTTTGATGATTATTTTTTGGTAGGTCATAGAACTTCAGAGGTGGCCTTCAAAGGTGGCCCATATAAATTTTATTAACTTTGCTGGGGTAGTTTTAGAGTTAGCTTCAATAATACGTATTTTTCGCACTCAGTCTATGTGGATGAGGTTATAATAAGTTCCTGTCACTGTTATTTACATAGCAGGTAGTGGTATGCGAATTGTTGTGGGGAGAAATGCCGTTAATTTCGGTGTCCGGTGGCAAAAAACTAAAATTCAAAGACACCGACTTCCGAAATTCAAGTTATTTTTCAGTTTGTAGTGATTTTTTGGAATTTGATTGTTTTTTTTTTTTGTAAAAAGTTTTTATTTATTTTAAAATGTTCGTAATAGTCCGAATCTGGTTTTTACGGAAAAAAAAATTGGAAAATTTTCCCGGAAAAGATCAAACTCGGGAAAAACGGTACGTCCTTTTTTCTGTGGGATTTTTGTATGAATTATTGAAAAGACAGGACAACGTGTGTCGGATCAACTAGTACCTAATAAAATGTTACGACCCATCGAAACGAACATGTAATAATAAATCAAACAAATTACTTTTCCTTCTTTCGTACAAAGGATTCAGTATTGCCATCATCTCTGACGCTGACTCTGACTCTGTACCAATTGATATCACAATGCGTTCACAACTATAATCTCAAACTATGCTGAGCAGACGTGGTGATCAATGCTCGTGCCTTCTGTGTATGAGAAGAGGCCTTTGCCCTGCAGTGGGACAATAATAGGCTGTTTTTGGTGTGGATTTACCCTTTATGCCTGGAGGCTTTTTTATTTAGATATTAAATTCTGTTTACGTTTAGTTTTTTTATTTCGGCCTGAGTATAGTTCTCGATGATTTTGTTTGGTATATTGGCGTGTGCTAGCTAACATATGGCTAATAATTTGAATTATGTTTTGTGTTGCGTAATGTAAATTATTTAGAATATATTATATAGAATCTTTTTTTTTGTTCTTCCAACTGAACAGACAGCTGTGCTGCTGGGGAGTTTGTTGCGCCACTTCTTCTTCCCAGCTAATGCACTAGGAAGTGGTGAAGGGTGGGCGTTTTGGGGGACTGTCTTATGTAATTTTGACGTTCGAAAAGTGCTGATTCTCAGCCTAGTTTGAATAAATGACTTTTGAATTTTGAATTAATTTTTGAATTTTGAATTTTGGTATTATTATTATTAAAGTATCTTCATCGTTCAAGCGCGACTATGTTCCTGGCTTTGATCCCCAGGTCGGGCAGTCTTATTGGGTTGCAAACAATTTGAATTTGAATTCGTAGTATGTATTAGGCGATTCTCAATAGCAGGTCCTGAGTTCTAGATCTAGTTGTCCTCCACGTCCACGAGCTACACACTCGAGTGACACGCATCTTGCGACAGTGATTGCGGAGAAAACAAATGAAAGAATTGTTAAGAGTATGCTACGAGTTACCGTGACGCGACTTGCGGAGCGACGGACGAGAACACTAGGGCCTAGACAAAGTAAGACGGTTCACATAAGCTATGGAAATGTCACGTGATCATAGGGTAACGAATAGAAATTAGCTAGACAATGTCATAATCATTCGTTTCCATCAAACGAATCGACAGCGTCGAACGATAACTTCCATAGAAATGCGTAGCCAAGTGACATTTTTTGACAAGCGTTATCGCTAGTTTTCGATTCGTATGATGGAAACATTAGCGAACGTCAAAATCCTGTGGAAAACGACACTTTTGGAGTTTCTCATTTCACTTTCTACTCAGGGGTATAGTAATTTTATGAGGAGTACAATTTATATTAGAGAAATTCTATTAAATCCGTCTGTCAGATAATAAAAAAATATTAGACACGTGTTTCTTGCTTTATCATATTTATAAAAAAATACTTAGATAAAACGCATTAAAGTTGGGGAGTGAGGGCTCGCTACGCGTCGTAATATTTTGATTTCGTAAAAAATAAAATACGTGTCCAATATTTGATATAATCTATCAAATATTGAACACGTATTTTTTTTTTTTTTTTAAACATAATTTTAATTTTTAATTTTATTTTTTTAATTTTAATCATCATCCTATTCGAAAGTCTCGATGAAATGCATTATTTATAGAATTTTATCACTTTTGAATTGTCGTCCCGGAGTAAGAGTCGTGGTACGAGAGCCCATGACCAAAATGTTTGCGTTATCGTTTTACGAACAAAACAATCGATATCGAGATTTAGTTATTCTGAATACAAAAAATCATAATTTCATACATTTTTCGCGTCACGTCTGACCGGACCGCATTTTGAAATATGTCAAAAACAAATACTGACCTGTTTCATAGCAATTTGTCTGGTTTTAAGAATGGACTTGAACGATAGATTTCAGATATCAAAAACACAATTTTTAGAATCCAGTAGCGTCGCACGTACCAAGGAGACCATTTGAGAACGTTAAAAATGAGGAAACAATTGAATACACAGCAACCCGGCTGAAAATATTGTTTTCAGGTGAACATTGGTCAATTGATGCGAATAAATTGTTTTTCAGAAGAAAGTGTGAGCCTCTTTTGAGTTGAACCATTTTGAACGTGTTTAAAAACTTTCGTGTCCTGTTGTGAGGGAAAGGAGCGTCACAAACACCGCGCGTTTTCCGGGCGACTTCGAAACGTTCTTTTGGTTTTTGGAATTAAAGGTACCAGTTAAAATTTAAGAAATCATATTTTTGTAACCCCGGTAACTATACAAAACATTTATAAAAATTTAACCAGGTTACTGGGAGACCGATCGGTAAATTTTTTGACATTTTTGAAAATGCGCTCAGGCCACATTGGACACGCAAAATGTCTGCAAACAAACTTATTCGTATTAACATTACGAAACCTATATACATTTTTAATACGTAATGAAACCGTCTGCCTGTTTCTTTTGATATAGCAGAAATGGGCTCCCATAAAACTGTGACGTTTCTGACCGGTACTGCCCACCGAGTCGGGTTTAGAATCATCTAAACTAACGATTTTATACGGTTTTGGCTATAAAAAGATGCGACATGGTTTTGGTCGTGGGCTCTCGTACTATCGGAGTTCAACTGACAACAAGAATTGACAGCGACAGCGCGGTATTTGACGTTTGCTCACGAAAGACCAAAGACAAAATGTAATTTTTATCGAACAAACCAATGGATGAGACGATAGCGAAACGAAGTGTACTTTGTCTACCAATTGAACTTCGATATCGTTGAAGCGATAGCGATTGTCGTAATAGAATCGCTCCGAAGCGAATGGCATTTGTCTAGGCCCTCAGAAGAAGCGCACGCGTGTCGCTTGATGCAAGTCGCGTCGCTCGAGGCCGTGAATGGAGGCCCCAGTCGACCCTTCCATACAACTTTTGACATTATAAAACACTTCTGCCTATCCCTTCGAGACATGATACGTAATATTATGGCCTAACTACAAACAATGCATCGGTAGACACCTAATAAAAGTCTATAACTTTTCAGTTATGCACAAATCATACGCACATTATAATTTGCACCTGTAGATCGAGAATCTAAGAATGAAATTACTTATCACACCCACCTAGAACGTCCTTGTTAGTATTCCACCCCAGGACTGACATTTCTGTTATTATATTACAACATCATGATGTGGGGTATTTTTTTCTTCATAATTTTCCATCTCCTTCCATTCTCTTTTAATTTTCCTAGCTAGTACGAATGTACATGCCAGCCAGTATATTGAACCATGACATACATGACATTGTCATCTATATCTAGCTATAATTATAAAAAAATCACTGTCTCGGAAATGGCTCAACCGATTATGATGAAACTTTTGGCAAGTTGTAGTGTGCGCGCCGGAAAAAGTTCAAAACAAAAAAAAGGCATTGTAAATCATTAGCATTACATAGTCTATAAAAAAATGAAATGCTGTTGGTTGGTAAGCGCATCCCCTGAGAGCGGCAGGACTGAATTGGTTATATGTTGTTTCAAAAAGTTTGTAATAGTTCGAATCAGATTCTTACGGAAAGAAAAATTGGAAAAGTTTCCCGGAAATCTTCAAATTCAGGAATGACTGAACATAATTTTTGTATGAATTATTGAAAGGACAGGGCAATGCCTGTCGGGTCAGCTAGTCTATAATAATAATAATATCAGCCTATAACTGACCCACTGCAGGGCAAAGGTCATCTCATACAGAGAAAGCACCATATCAAAATCAAAAGTCAGTTATTCAAACTAGGCTGAGAATCAGCAGTATTTGAACGTTTAATCTATATCTATATATATACGTCGCAGTAAGATGGTTGAAGCCTTGATATAGATATATCCCTTGGGATGTACATAGTTATATACCGTAATATAGTTATATACCGTAATATAGTTATATACCGTAATATAGTTATATACCTTAATATAGTTATATACCGTAATATAGTTATATACCGTAATATAGTTATATGAAACCGATTCATAACTGTCTTACTAGGAATATAACTATGATACGAGCACGATCTAGTAATATCACTATTAGGGCACTCCGACCAAATAGGTTAGGTATGAACTGTCCAGGGACGGCCGACGGAGGGTTCTGTCAGACTTCTACTGACAGAAGTGATATTATAAAAGTTCCGTTTTACCTTTTAGGTCGGAACGTTCGAAACAAGCAATCTAAAAAAAATACACCGTTTCAGATCAAGCGTGTCCATAATGAAAATATTCTTATCAAAATCCATTCAAAGCTTTTCCTCAATAAAAAACCATTTCACATCAAAGTTCCCTCCCCTTTACCCTTTACACCAACATGTGCTCTTCATATTACTCGAATCACCACCAACGTAATCATATATCAGCTTAAGCATGAATTTTCCGCTTTATCGCTTCAGCAAACACTAATACGACCGAAGAACTCCTTTCATTCCTGTTTTAGGCGATAGAAACATCGTATTGAAACAAGCGAACCGTATTCCGCTCGAGTGTGCTTTGTGTACTCCCCTTTACCTATATTATTTATCTGTTCAGTTGATTGTGATGTAGGATGTAAGGGGTGTTGCACACTTGTTCGATTTGGCAGTATTTGTTGAATGACAAAGCCGACCCGAAACAATTAGATTCTACAAATATTAGGCTTTCTTTCGGCTCGTGCCGATTGGCAAACGACATTCGGCATGTACCCTCACTGAATAATGTCCGGGTCGACTCGGTACGTAGGCTTAATTCGAGAAAAACTGAGCGGCTTTTTTCCGAACACATAATTATCTACATAAATAAATATCTTATATATAAATATTTTCAATTTTGCCGTTCGGCTGTACCGAATCATGCAGACCAGTGAATAAGTGTGTAATAAATAGCTTTAGTTTGTAATTTAATGATAACAAATTCACCTGCCAAGCTTCGAATTCTGTCACTAATGACTTCGTAGGTATATACTCGTAATTATAGAAGTCTGTAAGTTATTCCCTTACGTAAAGACTTAGAAATCTAAGCGATATACATACGTCGTTAAAATAACAAGATAATTAGAGAATTTGTTTGTTGACAAAGTTAAAAAAAACTAATGCATTATTAATAGTTTTTTTTAACTTTGTCTAATAGGCAAAAAGCTTCACGGGCGCTTTTTCCGGGCCCCCCATGGGCCTGTAGTAGACTTTTTGGCGTCTGTATCTTGGCTGCGTTTTGGCGATCTCTTCGGTGAAACCGAAGGTTTTGTCTGTGCAATTATGGATGAAGTTATCATGACGAATAATTACCGGAAATAGATTGTCAAAGACGGTACGGTTGACATCTGTCGGGCATGCCACCGTCGCGGTGAATCAATCCGACATATTGTTTCCGGTTGTTCTCGTCTGGCTAACGGTGAGTACTTGCACAGATACAATCTAGAGGCTAGGATTATCCACCAGTAACTTGCCTTGCAGTACAACCTGGTGGAATCCGAAGTACCATACTACAGGTATGTGCCCGACCCAGATCTCGAGAATGGTCACACCATATTGTACTGGGATCGATCTATCATAACAGACAAGACTTTTGTAGCCAATAAGCCTGATATTGTAGTGATAGATCGATGAGAGCGCCGTGCAATGATTATTGATGTCGAAGTCCCTCATGACGAAAATCTCGTGAAAGCTGAGAAAGATGAATAAATTAAGTATTTTGACTTAGCACACGAGGTTGTCGACATGTGGGACGTGGACTCTGCAATCATTATATCGATAATCGTAACGGTTAATGGTCTAATAGCGGACAGCTTCGACCAACACCTCAAGAGGCTCTCATAACGCAGCTGGGTCAAGGGCTTGATTCAGAAAGCAGTACTCCTAGACACGGCACTCATAGTGAGGAGGTTCCTCTCTCTAGAGCCCTGACCACCGGCAGCTTGGACCTTGTTCCTGATGCCGATGATTTTTATATTTTAAAATGTTTTGTTTTTATAAAAATATTTAAAAATGTAATTAATATGTTTAAAAATGCAATAAAGGATATTAATATGATAAGATAAAACTACTAATAAAAACAACCGACTTCCAAAAAAACACTACAAAGTAAAAAATAACTTAAATTTCGGAAGTCTCGGGGTGTCTTTAGGTATTTTCGTTATTTGCCACCGTCTCCCAAAATTATTTTATTATTTTTCGCTTTTTAGTGGGTCAGTTTGTAACTTATCTAAGTTACAATAGAAAATGTGGAAGTTACAAAAAAACGATAAGGTATAAATAGAACCATCTGAGTATCTTGCTCTCCAAAACAGATCATAAAATAATCATCGACACCGTAACGAAATTCGAAAATAACCACATTAAATCGAATCTCGTTCTAAATCGAATAATTTACCAGCGGGAATTTAACACCCAATCGTAAGGGTAAGCACACATCATAACATGTAATTCCTTCAATTCCCCCATTCCCCCGAATAATTAACGAGGTGCGAAACGAGACGATTAAATCCAACATGTAAATATTTTATTGGACGACTGCGCCTGTCTGTGTGAACGCGGGTTTAAAAAAAAAAGTTTTGCTGAAGGACGCGTCTAGGGTTGTAAAGTGGTAAGTACCAATTTACGTAAGATTATTGTTTGTGTTAACTGTGAGATAGCATCCCTACTATTTTATATATAAGTACGATTTTTTTTTAACTAAAAGTACATGCTCATGTGACCAAACGTAGCAGACAACTGACTTCAAACAAACGCATGAAAAGAGGCCTATTTGGCAGCGGAATGTCGCAATATGTAGAAAAGGAGCTGATAACTCCTCAACGATTAAACGTGATGAGGAGTTGACATTAGGCTATTGTAACTTAGATAAATTACAAACTGACCCACAAAATTAAATTTCGGAAGGCAAAGACGGTATAATGGAATGGTGGAATATTTTGCACTACAGTGTTTTTTTTGGAAGACAGTTGTTTTTTTTTTTTGTAAAAACGTTTTTATTTCTCGCTTTTTACTTTACGGACTAAGTCACCGCAATGCTATTGGCTTGAAATTTACTACCATTGTGCTCTAGCATGGTGCCAAGCCAGGATAGTTAGCCAAGATTTTACTTGCTTGCTATTCTAGCCTAAAAACTAGCCTCGTGTCCCAGGGCATTGGGACATCGAGACAGTTATAAAAATCCTGAAAAGTTTAAAATTTATTTAATAACTAGCGACCCGCACCTGCTTCGCACTGTTTTTACGACTTGACAAAACATCGTTTTTTCTTTAATGAGTGAATATTTTTGTACGCCTTCGGGTATAACACGGCGCGCCTGTAATCTTTTATAACAACTTTCTATTGTACCTACCTGTGTTAACAAATTAATAAATGATTTGATTGATTTGAATTGATTTAAATATATAAATAAGTTAAATATTAAGGTATTTCTTACACATAAACCTTCCGGAATAAATTCTTTAAATGATGGTGAAACACGCATCAAAATCCGCTGCGAAGTTTAGAAGAACAACGCGTCACACAAACAGACATGACAATCGACTTTAATTTAAAATAAACATTATAGAGATTTAAGTAGATAAAACATAATTATGCGGATCCATTCTTTATACAGGTGTAACAGTACAACTCTCTCCATGGGAACAACATCGTTATTGATAAAAAAAAAAAAAATATCATCTGTCCGATACGTTTCGGTCGAGTAGGTATTGAAGTTTTGTACTGGACAGCCGTTTTTTTTCGCTTAGTAGCAAGTCACCAGATTCTCAACTCACCAGATTCTCAACTAACCAGATTCGCAACTCACCAGATTCGCAACTCATCAGATAATGTACTATCGAATAAAGAAATTATATAACTTTCAAATTAATATAATAGCCTGGGGAAGTTACGCCGAATTTTAGGCTAACTTTGCATTAGCGATTTTTTTCATTTAACGTGTAGGGTATGGACAAGGGAGTATGTTAAACTGTATACCGCGAAAAGTTTACACCCGTGTACGTTTTTTTTTTAAGAAAACATCTAACTACAATTTTACGTGGTAGGTAAAAATATTAACAGACATGTTTGTATGGAGTGTTTGTCGAAGAGATTAGGTATCACAAGTAGGTAAAAAAAATACATTTTCATCCACAGATATTAACGTAAAAATAAAATTAAGTTTTTTTTTTTGTACTTCAAGTAAAAATATTAACAGCAGTTTTTTTGCATTAAATTACTTAATTAAATATTTTAATACGCTATTTAACAAAATTAAACATATTGTACTAGCGCAAGATATTAATAAAAGTTTTTTTGCAATAACGGTTCAGGCAAAAAATAATGTAACAGAGTTAAATTTGGTCTAACTTTTATTTATAGGCTCTATCTGCTGTTAATATTTTTGCTTGAAGTACAATTAAATAAAATCGTAATTTTATTTTTATTTAAATTTCCGTGGAGGTAAATGTTAAATTCTGAAATAATATATTAATTTTACGAATTGTTTACATAATATAACCAAAATTTTCCTGTAAACTATTTTGCCTCAATTTTCATTCACAAAAATGCGTTTTTGTTTTTTTTACCTTGATGCGGTGCTGGAAAAGGTTATTTTTTTAAATATTATTTGAAGAGCTAAGTTCAAAAACACGATTCAGGAAAAAAATCGCTGTTACGATTTAGTGCAGGGTTCAAACCTAATTTCCCCGGTCTAAACGACTATTTTACTGATAGACAACCTAATTACATAAATTTGAAAAATCCATTCAAATGCACAAGAGGTCGGATTACATTGCTGATAGACAACCTCATTTCATAAACATGTTTATTTTCTTCCTGTAGATTTATTAAGAAGTATTGTGACACTGACGTATTATATTTTCTAAAAGTTTAGTTTGCGAGTGGTTTGCGATCTTTGCTTAAATAGTTATCGATATTTGCGATTCAAAATTAACATGGCTGAGATCGGTGTAAAATTTATAAAGAGTCAAAGAGGTAACATGGTTTTATTGTATGAGGGCTATAAGTATAATTTCAATGTAAAAAACAAATCGGGAACCACTAATTGGAGATGTTGCAATCAAAAAGAATGCAATACCTCAATTACCTTGAACGCTAATAATACCATTGTAAGAGAAGGAAGACATTTGTGTACCCCAGACCAGATCCGAAATTTAGTTGATGCTACAATGGACGAATGCAAGAATGCAGTATGTGTCAATTTAAATACTGTGCCAAAAATATTCGAAGAACATTTTTATAACAATGTGGCTAATAATGAAATGGCTGTGCATGAGATTCCTCCGTTTCTTTCTAAGAAGGATACTTTATATAGGGCACGAGCAAAATATTTGAAAGTAGGTCGTGGTGTGATATCTAATACTAAGGATGTAAAATTACCGGAGCACATTGTTAAAGATTTATTTTTATTTGACGACGGCGATGAAAATAAAATAATTATTTTTGGTACTCAATTTGCAAAACAAAAGTTGAAAACTGTTACTACATGCTACGGGGATGGCACTTTCCGAGCGGCACAAATTTATACAGTACATGCGGACTTATCACACAATGAAAATGCAGTTGGTTTTGTGCCTCTAGTTTACGCATTTCTTCCTGACAAATGCCAAAATACATACTATCGTTTTTTTCGGGTACTAAAGGAACAATTTGGCATGAACATAAAAACATACAAATGTGATTATGAAATTGCAGCGATGCAAGCGGTGAAAGAGGTGTTTTCTGATGCATTAGTAAAGGGATGCTATTATCATTTTCAGAATGCCAATTGGAGAATGAGCAAAAAAATTGGTTTGAGCGATACTCGCGAAGGTAAAAAAATTACGCATCTTTGCACTTTATTACCTTTACTACCACCAATAATAATTCCTGAAGCATATTTAGGCATTTGTGAAATAGCACCACAAACTGAATCTTTTATGAAATTCAAGAACTATTTTGATAATCAATGGATCATAAAAGTAACCAGTGAAGTTTTTAGTTGTTATGGAGAAAAGAATAGGACCACTAACGCCATCGAAGGGTGGCATAGACGCTTAAACACAAAAATAACCACTAAACCATCATTGTTTAAATGTATTTTAATTTTGAAAAAAGAAGCAAATGTCCAAGATATCAAAATTAAAAAAACTGTTTTGCATTTTAAGGAAAACCAAAGAAGTATTAAATTATTACAAAAAGATGAAAGAATTAAGAACATTATTTCAGATTGCTTAAATAGTAAAATTAGTGTAAGTGATTGTATGACGCATATAGCTACTTTGAGTTACCATACCTTCTGAATCATTATTATTATAGTTATAAAATCCGAGACCCTTCATGTTGGTGGTCGAACTAAAGGTATCCAATTGACGTCGCGAATATAATAGAATGTCCGTATTATTTCGGTTTTGTTTCGTTTTTTTTTTGTGAATAAAGTATTCTTTTATTTCTGGCAGCTCTGCTTCTGGCATTTTGTGGCAGAATAATTCAGTGTAGTTAACTTATTTCACCTGGGTTAAAAATAACTTAGTGCATTAATCCAGGTTTACTTTTAGTATAGGTACTTAATGCACCTAGGTGAATAATATTTACGAAAAGTATTGTTAATGCACATAGGTGAAAGAAGTTTAAGAATTCCGTATTATTTCGGTTTTGTTTCGGATTACCTACTTAATTTTTTTTTTTTTGGTCAATAAGGTACCTATTCTGTTATTTTATCTGATTTTGTGTTTCATTGTACATTTGGTGAGTTGCGAATCTGGTGAGTTGTGAATCTGGTTAGTTGAGAATCTGGTGAGTTGAGAATCTGGCGACTTGCTACTAAGCGGTTTTTTTTTGGTGCCATGGAGAAAATTGTTCAATTTGAGGGTTTGTACCACATCCTTCAATATGACCACACCTTTCCGAAACTCTCTGTATTTCCATTACCGATAGGTACAAACAAAACTCTACGCGGCAACCCTAGTGCACAGAGAGACTGAATAACGTATTTTTTTGCGCGCATATTAGCTTCGTGCTCGTAGTTTATTTGTCACGAATTGACAGCTACATGTTTGCGACATGTATGCCAAAGAGTAGCACTTTCACGCCTCGCATTTCATGATACTTTATATTCCGGGGAAAGATAGGTACCCAGTAGCTACAATGAGATAGATATTTTCCCGCTGTGTGTTTTTAGCTGTCAATACCATCTACCTCCCCATGATCATGGGTGAAAATAGGTCCTGCCAGGGTTGCGAGTTGTCCGAAAGGGATATCGTAGCCCCGGCACACAGGCAACGGAAGGAACACGGGTGGGTTTTAGACAGTAAAAGTCTCACACAAAGAGCGGGAGAAGTTATTTGATAGTTTCCCACCCTCAAAAAAAAAAAAAAAGTTTTAAAATAGGTCAACAAGTTGCTTCCAGCTGTGTTTTTTTTTCCTATTAATACTTAGGCTTGAACATACCATCTACCTCTCCATGATCGTTACAAAATACCAATATTATCAGAAACACAATAACACATTACCATGATTGAGATATCATTATTAATTAATGTTGTAATAAATTTTAATGTATTTTATTTTTATGATAGTAATGAAATTTATGTAATTGTGAATTGTTTACTGAGTGTGCCCCGTCATTATGGAAAATGATTTCATTACATTTTAATTTACTAACGAAGTACACATTGTGGAATGCAATAAATGATTGAGTAGTATATCAGCCTACAATATTCCCATTGCTGGGACACCGGCCTCCTCTTACTGTGAGAGGTGGTGGGCCATAACCCACCACGCGGGCCCAGTGTGGGTTGGTGAATGTCTTCGAATTTTTAGGTTCTAGGACATGCCGTTTTCCTCACGATGTACTCCATCACCCCTTTTAAGAGCCCAGCTCGGGTTCGAACTCACGACATACAACTCGTAAGTCGCGGCCATTACCACTGGGCTACAACTGCTCTCAATGATTGAGTATTGTGTATCAAATATAATACGTACCCAGGCCCTGAAAATATTATTAATTCATCATTTCCCTAGCCTGTTCCCAACAGACCACGTTAGGATAAGCTTTCAGTCTAACCGGATACAGCTGTATACCGTCCAGTATGTTACATAAAGCGACTGACTATCTAGCCTTCACAACTCAGTTGCTGAGTAACACGAAACCCCTCGAGACTACACTACACATAACGACTGCCAAAGATCTACGAATGACAGCCAGGACCAACGGCTTAACTTGCTTTACGATGCACGGAAGGGTCTCGGTATGAAATGGATGGTCACCCATCCACGGGTCGACCCCTGCAAGCGTAAAGCTTAACATTAAGCGATCGACTCGTTCGGCTGTTCCTTAGTCACGAGCCCCAGTTCTCGACATCTATGAAAAAAATTGGAACACGTCGTCCCTTCATCTTCTCGATCGCGCACCAACAAATACATTGATTGGATCTGATAATGAACGGATTGATGACAAAGGAATGATTGACAAAATTAATTAATACTTCACTCATTCTTCCATTCAGTTCGTGTATTGCGCGTATCTTGCTGATAATTATTGTTAAAATTTCATTCTGGCATGAAAAAATTGCTGATTTTTGTTATATGTCAAAATGATAGATAATTACATTGATTTTTCAGAATGACAATGAAATTGTTGTGTTTTTTAAGTAGAGCCTTTATAATGTGGAGGATCTATGAAGAGTCACAAAACATGGCGCCTTGAGCAACTTTCCAACAAAGTTTTAGGCAATATCATGATAATTTATTTTACAAGAGGTATATGATCCGGTGACCTTCGTACCACGTGAGACAGAATTTTCGGCTGTTTGTTCGTGTTTTTCCTTATTTTCTTTTTTCCTAAACCAAACAAGTACTGGCGAAAAAAACACAAAAATATAATAAAATCGACTGTGCAATTTTCGATTTATTGCGAGACTAACGCACGGCAATTTTTCTTTACACTATTATTACACTATTGTTGGTTACACTATTTATAACTCAAGAACGGCTGAACCGATTTAGCTGAAAATTGGTGGAGAGGTAGCTTAGAAGCAGGAGTCTAACATAGGATTTTTTATTTTTCCTATCTATATATAGATTTTTTTTATCCCGGAAACCACCCTATAAAGGGGTGAAAAGGGGGTTGATAGTTTGTATGGGAAATTAAAAACTGATGACTGGCTTTGGATGAAAATTTTCAATTAGATAGGTGAGATACTGAGATATAGGATAGGATACTTTTTATTAACAGGGGGATGAAAAGGAGTGGGATAGGGATAAAAAAGACGAGTATCGATATTGGTATCATTTCCGAGGTTTCTGGGTCGTTTATTTAAAAAATGATATCTATTTTTAAATCCGAAATGTTAGAAGTAAAATATTATCATCCCTTAATGGGGCGGAAAGGGGTCGAAATTTTTAAAAATCAACATTGATGTCGTTTTCATGGTTTTTCCTATACATTGTCTAAGTTCTCAAAAAACTAAATAAATGAATAGGTATATGTTTCATGCTTTCTAAAAAATTACCCTCAGGGGGATGAAAAAGGGGTGTGCTAGGGATAAAAATGTAAAAAATCGATATGGGTATCATTTTCGAAGAATTTTGGGTCGTTGATTTCGAAAATGACATCTATTTTAAAGAGGGTTGAAAAATGGATGTGATAAGGGTAATAAATGTGAATAATTAATATGGGTATCATAGGCCATGCTGGGACTGCCGCCTCTGCACCTTAGCGTGCGGGAGGAGGCAACCCTGGCCGCCTTTAGGCTCCATCTATCAGGAACCCTAACCAAAGACACCAGAGTAAAGCACACACGCATAAAAGAAGATGCTATCAAACGAAAGCCAATGATGGCATCACCCTGCGACAAAGCCCCGAAAACACACCATTTTCAAAGGCACTACAGTAGAATACTCACAGAAGAACAGTGTGACTACTCAGGCTCGAAAGTGATGAGGGTATACACCGACGGATCGAAGACCGACTCCGGTATTGGAATCGGAGTCTTCTCGCACGATCTGAACATAAATATATCCAGACCGCTGGGAATGTTCAACACCGTCTACTAGGCGGAGTGAGTGGGCATCATACAAGCGGTCCACGCCCTAGAAGCCAGGAGGGTTACGGACACCCACATACGTATACTCTCCGACAGCGCCTCAGTTCTCCAATCCCTACGAAAAAAATATATAACCTCGAAGCTTACACTAGAATGTCACAATGCACTGGAACAAATAACGGTATCCAGTCGCAACACGGTGACACTGCAATGGATAAAAGGACACAGCGGATCGCTAGGTAACGACGCAGCTGACGAGCTTGCTAGACGGGGGTCCAGCGCGGCAGTTTGTGGACCCGAGCCTATCGTACCCATCCCCTTCAACCAAATACGCAGGTGGCTACAGGAGTTCACCCACACACAAGCGGGGAACTGGTGGACTTCGACACCGGGCTGCAGGCAGTCCAAGGAAGCTATGCCATCTTTGGATAGTGGGCTGACCAAGCGTTTATTACGCCTGACAGGAACGGCCTACGCCTGGTGACGGGGACCATCACGGGACACTGCTCTCTAAACAAACACTTTCACACGATAGGCATAACGGACAGTCCTCTGTGCAGGGCGTGCATGGAGACTTAGGAAACCGTCGCGCACGTGCTCTTTGAATGCACAGGCGTCACCCAGAGTAGAACAGAAACCCTCGGGTCACCCAGATCTTTCACAGAAGTTCTAAACAAACCAGGAGCATTAATTAGCTTCTGGAGGGAGGTGGGCTGGTTGGAATAACCACCAAACGGCCGCCATGGCCCACGCACAATGGTCCACCTGACGGACTAAGTGGGGAAACCAACCCTATAATGAAATGAAATGAAATGAAATGAAATGAAATGAAATGAAATGAAATGAAATGAAATTGTTTATTCTGTAAATAGGATATCGGAATCACTTTTACACGTCATATAAAAAAATATTAAAAATAAGCTTGGTGAGGTCGGTGTTTCCTATCTGACTACTCTGAGAAGAAAGGCCGAAACAAACTCAGAGGTCACAGTCTCTTTTAAAGTCCAGACATAATCTTGGTCAAGTCATGTGAGGACCATGTAGATTAGTGTCTGAAATGGTCTTTTGAGGAAAGAACCACACAGATTTGAGTGGACCTGTCCAGTCAGTGCAAGCATTTGTCAGTAATCGTGGAGCTCAACTCAGAACTTAAGGAGCTCAACTCGACGAACAATACCAAGGAAAGGATATTTGGGTAGGCCGCATCAACTACTCAAACTGCCAGACCATCATTAAAACTGAGAAAGAAAAAAAGAAATGAAAAGGGAAAATAAAAATATCCACATAGTCCTCACATTCACAATAATTAAAATAATATAATACTTTACAAAGTAATCGTGTCATTTTGAACATAATTTTCAACAATGTCAATGTGTATATAAAACTGGTTTATTGTGATGAATAATTAAAATGTCAAGTTTTATGGTTTTCACAAGGCTTAGCAGAGCGAGCAGCTCAATCCCAAGCTTTTTTATCTTCTAAATAATCTGAAATTTTATAGTACCCTTTTTTACAAAGTTTGGTTTTAATACAGCTTTTAAATCGTTTAATGGGTAAGTTTCGAATGTCAATGGGAAGTTTGTTGTAAAAGCGTATACATTGACCCATGAACGAGTTGCTTACTCTGTGGAGACGTGTGCGATGTACAGCAAGGTTGTGTTTATTCCTAGTATTTAAACTATGAATATCGGACATTTTCTTAAAATTTGATATATTTTTGTGTACATACAATAGGTTTTCAAAAATATATTGTGAGGCTACAGTCAGAATATTTATTTCTCTGAATTTCTCTCGAAGGGAGTCTCTTGGACCTAGGTTGTAAATGGCTCGAACAGCCCTTTTCTGTAGAACAAAGATAGTATTAATGTCCGCACCGGTTCCCCAAAGAAGAATTCCATATGACATAAGACTATGAAAGTAACTAAAATAAACAATTCTGGCTGTATCTACGTCAGTTATCTGTCTAATTTTTTTAACAGCATAGGCGGCCGAACTAAGCCTTCCTGACAATTTTTCTATGTGTGGGCCCCATTGTAATTTACCGTCAATAGTTATTCCAAGAAAAACTGTTGACTCAACAGGGTCCAACTCTATTCCATTAACTTGAACATTGGTAGTTAGCTGCCTGACATTTGGCGTTGAAAATTTAATGAATTTAGTCTTTTTTTCGTTCAAGAGAAGATTATTTACATTAAACCAAAACACAACTTTAGAGAGTGCATCGTTGACTTGTTCAAAGTTGACTAACTGACGTTTGATTTTAAAAATGAGGGAAGTGTCATCTGCGAATAATACGATCTTGTGATTATCCCTTATGTAGTAAGGTAAGTCATTTATGTAAATTAGAAATAAGAAAGGACCTAGAATTGAACCCTGCGGAACGCCTATGGTGACCGCAGATCCTGCAGATCTCTTGCCATTAACATCGACCCTCTGAATTCTGTTATTCAGATAAGAAGTCAGAAGGTCAAGAGCCTTGTCCCTCATGCCATAATGGTACAGTTTCCTGATAAGAGTATCATGATGTACGCAATCGAAGGCCTTGGACAAGTCGCAGAAAATGCCAAGAGCATCTTGCGAATTCTCCCAGGCCTCGAATATGCTCTTCAGTAATTCCACGCCCGCGTCTGTAGTTGAACGACCCTTTGTAAAACCAAACTGTTTCAAATGAAGTAAATTATTTGCATTGAAATATCCTAACATTTGTTTTAAAATTAATTTTTCAAAGATTTTACTCAATGTAGGTAATATCGAAATAGGCCGAAAATTTGTGGGATCAGTTGTGCTGCCAGATTTGAACAGTGGAATCACTTTGCTAAGTTTCATCAAATCAGGAAATACACCAGATGCAATACAAGAGTTAAAAACGATTGCTAAAAAGGGTGAAATAACATCAATTATTGAAGACATGGTATGTACTGATAATCCCCAAAGGTCAGCAGTTTTTTTTACATCAAGTTTATTAAAAGATTCTATAATGTCTTTAGCAGTAATAATTGTAAATTCAAAAAGTTTGTCACATTCTGGTACACATTCTTTAAGTATTGAGTAAGCAGAAGTGGAGGACGACAATGACAGAGTTTTGGTTGTTAAAATGGGAATATTAGTGAAGAAATTTTCAAACTCAGTTGCCACCTCCACGTCTGCCTTAATATCTACATTATTGATTTTTAGATGGAAGTCACGATTCCGTACTGTCGTTCTTCCCGTTTCTGAATTAATAATATTCCAAGTTGTTTTAATTTTATTTCCAGAAGATTTTATTTTATTTTTAATGTGTATGGCTTTTGCTGAGGAACAAGCTCTTTTAAAAGTTTTAGAATATGTCTTAACAAATTCTTTAAAAGTTTCATCATGGTTATATGTTTTTTCATGATACAATTCAAATAACCTCTGCCTACTTTTGTAAATACCTGGTGTTGCCCAATCACTAAATATAACGCGGTCAAAAACAGGCAATGTTTTTGCGGTGAAAACCTTCCTAAACTCACAATTGATGAGGTTAAATAATGAAGCATACGCTTGGTCCGGGTCGTTATGATAAGGCAAACCCGGTAGCTTTTCCATTAAATTATTTTTAAAATGTCCTAAGAGACTTTTATTTACAGGAACAAAACTCACAAGTTTTCTTTGAGCTCTGACTGTTTTCTGAGGGAAAGTGACTAACTGGCCACAGTGATCAGAGTCCAACTCATTTATAATTAAATGGCTAGAAGGTCTTAAGTTTGTAAAAATATTGTCAATACAGGTAGCACTAGTGGCAGTTATTCTAGTCGGCTCAAAGAATGTATTATACAAATTATATGACTTTAATAAAGTTACAAATTTATTTACTACAGCAGATTTTTCCAGTATATTAATGTTGAAAACTCCACAGACTACAACTGTTTTATTACTGTTAGAAGTCTTTAATAATACTTCTTCCATATATTTCTCAAAAATATCATATGAAGCACATGGGGGCCTGTACACGCTCATTACAATGAACTGCTCAAGCTCAATGCAAGCTATTTCAATAACTCGCTCAACAGAGAGGCTCACAATATCCTTACGTTCTTTAAATTTCATATTATTACGAATAATTATTAGAGAGCCACCACGTATCAAATTAACTCTGCGGAATGAGCTGGCAACCTGGTGGTTGTTAAAGCTGAACATGAACTGGTGGACTTTCAACCAATGTTCAGTTACACATAGGATATCAATATAACTACAGTTCATGAACAGCTCCAATTCTAATTCCTTACCTATCACACCCTGTATATTTTGATGAACAATTTTTAGAGTATTATTATTACATTTATTTAGATTACAACAATTTGATGGGTGAGATATTAAAGAAGAACTTTTTGTAACATTTTGATGATATAAACCAGTATTTAAATTTTCTTCATTGATTAAGCAAGAGGTTTCCTCTATTGTCCTAATTTCTAATTTAAATGATAATTAATGTCAATACTTGTTGCCAAATTTTTGGCAGAATTATTTAAAAAGTCATTGCATTGCTCAAAAGAAGCAAGTTGTTTAGCCAAATTTTTGGCTGAAATAGAAAAAAAATATGATAGCGACACAGCTATCTGTCTTTTATAAATTATTTTTTTTATTTTGCAAGTTTAATCATATATATTTATAATTTACTATAACTTACTAACTATTTACACTAGGTACTAAATACATTAACTAACTACACAAATAGATACAAAAAACAAAGGGACACTTAGGCGTCGAAGTATTCGTCCGCATCGCTGTCATCCGGAAACGTGCCCAGAAGACTGGCAGCATTGCCACGTTGAATGGCAATGCTAATTCTTTGGCCAAAGAACGAGCCAGCCCTCTGGTCACGTGAAGTGTCGATCAGTCGGCGAGAAATTTCCTTAAAAAGGAGACGCGCACTCGGACCCCACGACCCGAGCGTTTCGACCCCAAACGGCTCAAAACTGTAGTTACCCATAAGGTTACAGTATTTGCGCCGCTTGAGGGTCTCAGCAGCCGCTGCAGCGGCGCCAGCACAGCCCGCCGTGCTAGGAACATGAGATGGTGCAAGGGTGTCGACACAGGTTGCGTCCCATACCAGAGGCCTACCCACCTTCCAAGGCAACAACGTCATACCGTCTGGTCTCTTCCCATCGTCACGTACCAAGCCGTTTGGTTCTAATACCGCTGGTACGCCGGCGGTGACAAGGGCTCGACGAATAATGTCATTGATGCTGGCGTGCCGTGCAATGCGTCCTGCGCTCCTGTAACAGGACAGGCCATGGTGCCCGAGACTGTCTACAGCTTCGCCGCAGAGACACCGATGCGGAGCAACACAAGGTGCGCCCAAGCGGAGACACGTAGCGAGCCGAAACGATGAGTCATCCATCATGGTGCCTATGGTGGATGACGGAAGCGCTTGAAGCCACAAACCTGACTCCCATTCTCCCACAGCTAGCAGACGGGCACGCTCAACAGTATTAGGTGACGTGTTTACCAGGGAATTCCGTATAATACTGCAGAGCGGCACGTCCCACCGTTTCTGGGAGGACGGGTTATCAGGCAAATCCGTATTGGGACAAGCCATTTTCCAAGCGTTCAACGCATCGGTCAAACACGGTACCTCAAAATCGACCAGTGAGGAAGATAAAATGTTCCTGATTAATTTATCGGTACTGTGGACCGAGGAGAGGAAGGCCGGTAAACTTATACTTGAAATTTTGCGGACACCAAGACCACCCAGGCGGATGGGAAGTGTGGCTTGCTGCCACGCTCGGTCGTCCAGGGCCACATTTAGGATAGAGGTTAATGTATTTCTAATAATTTGGTCCACTTTTTCTAAAAGTTGTGGATGCTTCCACAGATGGGAGGAACGAAGGCTATACGTGAATTTTGGTCCAAAGCAACAGTACCGAATGAGTGTGAAGGCCGAATGAATATTAATTTTGAAAAGTCTTTCCGAGACATCGTTGAAATTTTGCATTTTCTGCTCAATAAACGTTGGAAAGGATTCGTCAAAAATTGGGGACCCCAGGAGGTGCAGAGAGTTACTTTCTGTAATTTTGATGTTTGGTGCTATAGTATTAAATTTTGCTATGGTAGTCTTTCTGTCAGTGGTTTGGGGAAGATAAATTTCGCATTTTGATAGGTTAAGATCTAGGCCAATGGAACTGAATTTTTCTTTTATGTATGTTAAATCTTTTAAGACTGTGTCTACATCACCTCCTAGGGTTCCGTCATCCAAATACCATACGTTGAATTTCGAATTTAGTTGTCGAATAATTGGATTTATAGCCAAACTAAAAATGACTGGCCCAAGGGGGTCACCCTGTTGACATCCAACGGCTGATTCCAAAAGGTTGTCTTTATAAAGTAATTTAGAGTGGTGCCTGTAGCATTGATAAAGAAAACTGTAAATTTTGGGTATTTCTTTTTGAACTTCTGTCAACAAGATGTCCCTGTTTAAGGAATTGAAAGCGTTCTTAATGTCAACCTTTAGGATGACCTCACCTTTACCGCTATTGAGGTAAGTGGATAATGCGTGTACCGCAGCCTCACAGCCCCCTTTAGACCCGAAGCCTAGCTGTAGGGGCTGGAATTTGCTGGCCAGGGTTTCGCTGTAGAAAGCGCAGCAAATTTTGGCTGCGGTACGACGGTAAGTGGACCCTACGGCAATGGGACGAATGCCGCCATCCTTCTTGCGCAGGGCACATAGGTTTGCCCCATACAAAATATCAATGACGGCTTCGTTCACATTGCCGGAGAGCATGAGATTGATGAGGGCCGTCAGCTCCTTCAAAAGGGACTCACCAGCCTCCCCGGCGCCTGAACACATTAAGTCCTTCAGATGTTGGGGTGTCAGCCCGTCGAGGCCGCCGGCGGAGCCACTTCGAAAGGAGCACACGTCCGCACGTACTTGTTGAGCTGTAATTTCAAGTGAGTTGGATTCCGGATCGGGTGGGTCAGGAAAGGAGAGGTCATCTGCCGGGGCAGGGTGTTTGCTCTCCAGAGCTGTAAGTGTCTCTGGGGAGTACGGCGCAACCACATCGCTACTAAAGATGATCCTAGCTGCACCTCTGATATCACCCTCGCCTAGTTTAGACTCTACATGGTGCAATAAACCTCTTTGGGGGAAGCGTGCTGTTAATTTGGGGTCAAAACTTTGGGCCGAAATGTTACAATTATCCTTTATTTGTGCTGTTAATGTTTTTTTAGTAGCCAAATTTTTTTGCACATGTAGAATTCTAAACGGGAAGGTGAGCAATTGCTCCCAAGCACTTTGGGAGTTCTCTCTGGCGGCGAGACGGATACAACGCGCTAAACTTGAAGCCACGGACGGTCTCGCGCCACGAGGAACTCTCTTTAAAACAGGGGTTGAATTTTTAAATTTTGCCAGTGTTTTCCAAAAGGGTTGAGCGGGTGAATTAGGTGTTAGGGAAGGGGATGTTGTCGGGCAGGATGAAGGTACATTGTGGGGTTTGTGTTTCTTACCCAAATGTACCTTCAAGCCTCGGTCACCCTTAAAAAACCGTGCTTGGGGACAATGCGGGCATTTCACTAAGACATCCAGCGATGTGGCAGGTTGACTGGCGCTTCGTGCGGCATCACTACTGTCGTCATTGTTTAACATAAATAAAAACTTACACAATTTTCCTTATAAATAAAACACCAATAAACTATACAATCTAAATAAAATAACAAATATGACATATAAAAAGGAAAGGTGACAGCGGCGCAGTCGCGCTGGCGGTCTGAGGCGCCGCGCCGCCGCTGAATGTCATCGTGGCGCAGCCCCGGCAACCGTTGCCGTGATACAGCGTCGTTTTGCACTTGGAGTTATATTGTACCAATTTCTCAGCTTCAAACGTCTTGATAGAGGCGGAAAGAGCTCAACGTGATATACTTATGGTTGCTGCTGGTCTTTCCTTACGCTTTCCTACAGTCGACTTGTACAAAAAGTGGGATGTACTGTCTATAAGACAAACTTTCGTTCTGCACACAGTCCTCAGAAAGCACTCGCAGCTAGCTTACGACTCGGATCATTTTTGATTACTTTGACATTTCAACTGTCCCGTAGGAGTACAGTCAAGTCTTTTATATCTTCGTCAGTTTTCAAATTCTTTCCTATATCACGTCTGGACACATAATAATAACTTTCGAATCTACGGCACTAAGCAGACTATTGTAATATATGCCTATTTAATTATTTCATAACTAAGATCAAAATAACAAACACCTTTGACCAATGTCAAGTTGACATTTGGATGTAAAAATGGATGTAAGAACTTTATAGACCGTCGGTAAACACTATATTATTATTATTATTATTTTAAATGTCTTTGACATATCTCGGGACCCTAGGGTCCCGGACCTTTGGAAGGCGTACGAGGGGCCGAAGCCAACTCGCAGAGGCCCCTTAGACATTTTTATGTATTGAGGCACCAACCCACGGTTATCCCTGTATACACTACGCAAGTGCACCCAAGGACAACCCCCGGTTGGTGCAGAACTATTGCAGAACATGGAAACAAAATAAATTGGGCTATGGGTTTGGGTGGCTAAAGTTGACTGGTGACCTGGAACTATGGAAGGACTATGGCCCCTGCCTGATCAATGTTTTATATGTACACGGAAAAATGGCGTGCCATTTAATGCCATTTCTAAAGCGATATTTAGGATTTTCCGCTATATTACATATAAAAAATCACTGGGAATCGAACCCAGGATGATGGAGAACGTTTAATGAAACACAGAAAAATTTGAAGTCACACTGTATAATTCAATTGGTTTATAACGAAAAAAAGAAAACAAAATTTAAACTCAGATAAAAAATAATAATAAATTGGTGGTCGTCGTAGATATTTAGAAAAAATTAAAAAAGTATTATATAGAACGCCAGATAAAATACATATAAATACATAAAAAAAAAAAAAAAATTATAATTAATAGGTAGAAAGATAGTACATAACAACATTATATCTATCTCTTGTCAAATGCAAATTATTACCAACATAATTGTTAGTATCAACTAGATGGAACAGATTATTATTTAATGTCCAATTATGCAATGCCATATTTATTTCAAATCTTAAGCTATTTTCTTCCTGTGGCAAACTGTTACTGTAAGGGAATGTAAACAACACAATTTTTCTTAAAGTAAGATTACACATGGTTCTATAATATTGGAGCAATTCTCCTTTGTTCACATTTCCCCTATTACCCATAAAAATTAATAATGTAGTGTTCTGGTTAAAATTACATTTAATAATTTCTTTCATAATGTCAAATAAAGAACAACCAGGCATACAGTAATTTATTATGGAGTGTCCTGGATATTCATCTGTCAACAAGGGGCCTAAGTCCTTTCCAATCTCATCGCAAAATAATACTAAATCATTTTTTACAATTTGTTTGGATTTTGTATTTAAACTATTGATAGCAGGAAATATCAAATCAACACATGACTGCGGTAAGGTGGTATCGCATGTTGTCAATGAATGGTCCGGTGTGTACAACTCCTCGAATAAAACTTTTCGGACTTACATATCACTTTTAATCAACTTAATAGAAACACGGCTAGTAACAGACTAACTCTAAAGAGCTAACGCGCTACGCCGGCAGCCAACAAGAGTGGGGACCGGATGTAGCGCGCCACCTCGTTTGGTAAAACAGTATTATTAATTTATATCTTAAATATCATCGAAACAATTCTGCAATTCTTTAAAATATTATATAGCATACAGGAATTAATTGATGCATAACTTTAAACATGAAATCAATGTTTGGCAGAAACGGATATTAACACACCTCAAGTAACGCCATCTAGTGGTATAAGATGACAGTCACATCCAAAGTAAAAATGACTGTCATCATACAAACACAACAATAATTAATAGATTTACACTTCTAAAATCAATGACATAATATTAACTAAATTCTAACATTCGGCCATCCGCATAAATTACGCGTCCTCGCGTATGTATATGTATGGTTTTATGTACAAAACAACAATTACAAGCATACGGCAGTATTTGAACACCTAAATCAACTATAACAATTACAACTGTAATTTAAACGAAATATATTTACAAGTGGTACAAGTCGCTACTACCTTGAAACCACCTTCATGTTAGGTATACTAGTGGTACAAGTCGCTACTACCTCGAAACCACTAGGGCGGTACAAGTCGCTACTACCTTGAAACCGCCTTCATGTTGTTTTTACTAGTGGTACAAGTCGCTACTACCTTGAAACCACTAGGGCGGTACAAGTCGCTACTACCTTGAAATCGCCACAACTAATTTATTCAAAGGTTGAGGTTGCTAATGTACCTCTACCCCGAACGATCAATTTTTAAATAATTCACCAAAACATTAATCACGATCTCACAACCTTGCCACTAACATTGGGGCTTTATTTAATTAATCAAATCATCCTCTTCATTGGCCGACGAGGAACTTGAATCGGTTCTGTTATAGTGGGCCCAAGCTTTCATTTTATCTACGGCAATGACGGCGGAATATTTCCGATTGCCCTTTTGGGTGATCGGGGTGTCCTCAATTCGATACCTATCATTACCTAAAACCTCAACTACTTTGTAGGGACCCCGGTATTTTGGAATTAGTTTTTTACTCTGCCCCGTAGCACCAATTTCACGCTCAACACTGACTAAGTCAGCTACGCGAAAATCAACAGGCTTAGCAGACTTTTTGTCATAGTATGTTTTCTGCTTCTCTTGATAAGCGGTGATATATGCATTAGCCTCTTCTCGTATTTCTTTAATTTTATCTTCTGAATACGGTTCACTGTTATCAATAGACGCTTTAACCCTACCTTCAGTAATTCCGGTTAAGTTAGTACCAAAAAGAACTTGGGCTGGTGTCTTACCTATGCCTTTGTTAAATGTGTTATTTAAGCCCAACTGAATCTCGGACACTTTAACATCCCATTTTCTTTCGTCCAAACCCACACACTTCGCGGTCAGCGCCTCTAGTAAGGTACGATTGTACCGTTCGACTTGACCGTTGGCGCGTGGGGTTGCTACCGCGTTTAAAACGTGCTTTACGCCTAGCTTTTCCAGAAAACCGGTAAATTTACTACTCGTGAAACAAGAGCCACGGTCAGATATAATTCTTTTTGGTAGTCCAAATATACTAAAATAATCTTGCATTTTCTCGACAACTATTGAAGATTTAGTACTGCGAACCGGTTTTAAGACGATGAACTTTGTGTATGCATCTATAATGACTAGCAAATGAGTGTTCCCCTTTGAACTTTTGACAAAAGGTCCAACGTGATCGATGTGAACAGTAACAAATGGTTTCTCATCTTTCGGTATAGGATGTAATGGCGGCCTTTTCTTTGATGAAGACTTTGAGTAAGAACAATCTAAACATGATTCTACATACTTTTTCACAAAACGCCTCATTTTAGCAAACCAATAAGTTTCTCTGACTTTACTCAAAGTCTTATCAAATGCAAAATGGCCCAAATCATCATGGCATTGTTTAAGTATTTGCCAGCGTACACCCTTAGGCACTACCCACCTATCTCCCTCAGAAGTTTTCCTAAATAATTTACTATTACGTATAATATAATTATTTTTAACCTCAACGACATCATCTGCTTGGGGGTCATTTAGAATCGAAATTTTTCTTTGGACCTCTGAGTCTGCCAGTTGAACGGTACTCAACCAGTCTGACTCACCAATTGCCATCACAAAACGGTCACTACAGTCACTATCAGCTTGGATGTTGTTAGGTGGTGGATTCCGACTCAACGCGTCTACGTGGGCCATTGAGGCCCCAGGCTTATAATCAACACTAAAATTAAATTCTTGCATAGCAATCCACCACCTAGCGACGCGCGGTATTAAATCACGTTTAAGAAAGGTTGCTCTTAATGAATTACAGTCGGTAATTATTTTAAACTCTATGCCAATAAGATATACACGGAACCGTTGAAGCGATGCAACAACAGCGAGAGTTTCGAGTTCGTATGCCGTCATATGCTGTTCCTCGGACGTTGTTTGGCGGCTAAAATATGCAACGGGTTTCAATATGTTTTTGTCAACACGCTGCATAAGCATACCGGCTATACCTACTTTACACGCGTCTTTATGCAACTCCGTTAACGCATTAGGGTCATACAACGCTAAAATGGGTTTCTTTATTAATTCAGATTTTAGGTCATGAAAGGCTTTACTTTGTTCTGGGCCCCAAACCCATACGGCTGTTTTCTTTAAAAGAATGGTAAGCGGTTTAGCTATCATTGCGAAATTTTTAACAAAACGACGAAAGAAACTACATAATCCTATAAACTGCCTAACAGTGTGCTGGTTAATAGGTTGGGGAAAATCTCTAACTGATTCAATTTTTCGTGTTCCCGGTCGAATTCCCCCTGCACTTAATTCAAAACCTAAATAATCTACTGTTTTCTTAAAGAAACAACACTTCGACAGTTTGAGAGTTAAATTAGCTTGTTTGATCAAACTCAACACTTTTTCTAAACGGTCAAATCCCTCGTCAAGCGTTACTGAAGGCACAATTATATCATCCATATAAGCAGATGCAATTCTCTTAGCACTGACATTTTGTTGTTCGCGCGATGGGAAACCTCGGTTATTATTTAGAACCAAATGCATTGTACGCATAAAGGTAGATGGTGCATTTGCCAATCCAAAGGGCATTCTATTAAACTCGTATTGCCCTTCCGGCGTAACAAATGAAGTTTTATGACGATCAGTTTCAGTAATCGAAATCTGATAATACCCGGACGCGAGGTCCAAAGTAGTGTAAAAGTTATATCCCGCAAGGTCATCGAGTTGATCATCTATTCTAGGCAATGGGTAATTCTCTTTAATGGTCTTACGGTTCAACGCTCTAAAGTCAATGCATAATCGAATTTCACCGGTCTTCTTTTTAACTAGTACTATAGGACTCGCATAGCAAGAAGTTGATGGACGAACAATACCGCACTCCAGTAACTCTTGTATCATTTCTCGTACTTTAGTTCGTTCAGTTATCGGAAGTCGATAGGGTCTGTACACTACAGGTTCATCATCTTTCAAGTTTATTGACATTTCTGTAAGCTCGGTTTTCCCCAACTCTTTTAAACTAAACGCGAAACATTCTCTATATTTATTTAATAATTCTACAAGTTGTTTAAGTTTATCTTTGTCAAGGTTCGTATCGCTAATTACATCGTCTTCTTTTATCGGCCGTAAAGGTTCACTAAGTTCTACTCTAGACACATCAGCTATAATATTTCTTAAACCTTCCTCTTCTGCTTTTAAACCCCTAGCTATTACGACATCCTTTTTTAATAGAAAGGGTTGGCCGGACTTGCCTTTAATTAACACAACCCCTATTCCATCTACAAAAGAGAATAGCCCTTGCACTAGATAGTGTTCGCGCCCTAATTGATAGCGATTATTTCCGGGAATGAACACATCCCCATTATAAGCCGGTTCAGTGTGACTGTGTACAGGAGTCAATCCATCAATCATAGTATCTATTGTACACAAAAGTTTAATTTTATTGCAAACAGATTCATTATCGTTACTAGAGAAACGCAAGTTGGCACTATCTTTCTCTACAAATATGTGAGGTTGTTCGGTATACGTCTGTCCTACAATAAGGGGCACCCGCATTACCTCGTTTGGAACAACAAGAATTTCAACTGTTGCAACTACACCATCGAGGGCAACAGATGCGATACATTTTCCTAAGGGTCTAACTATGGCCTCTCCAAAGCCCTTAAGCACGGGCAAGTTCTTACTAGGAACCCAATCAACACATATATTTTTGGCGCAAGCTAAACTCATCAGAGTAGCAGCACTGCCAAAATCGATAAAACAATTAATAGGATGCTTGTTAACGAACCCCTGTTTGTAATACTTAGTGGAGTCACTGTCTGAACTGACTACACACATAACGGTTTTGACTGGTTTGCTGTCGATTGAAGTGGACGTTGCGGGTAGATTGCATCTTTCTACGGTATGACCAAACTTGAGACAACGTGTGCACTTTACCGGGGGTTTAGTGCATTGAGACTTATAGTGTCCTTCTTGTAAACAATTATAGCATTTAATTACACGACTTTTATTGTCCTCTTTGTCTATGCCATCCGTTTTATTATTAAAAGTCCTGGTTTTCTTTTTATCACTCGGATGAAAGTTAGTTTTAACTGCTTTTAAATAAGGTAAAAGCTGGTCCGGAGTGTCAAAACGAGCGGCTTCAGCTCCTAGTCTGACACTACGGTCATCAATCCCGTGAACAATGCAATCCACCGCGTGTTTGCCTTCGATACTACATCGGTTTAGTAATACAACTTTCTCATAAAAATATTCTTCCAGAGAATCGTTAAATTTAGCGCGTTTGGATAACATTGTTTGCAGTAGGCAACCATAATTTTCATTGCTAGGGAACGCCAACTTAAGTTTCTCCTGCCATTCGTCCCAACTAAATAAAACAGTTGGCAAACCCTCATACCATTTTTGGGCCATTCCCTTCAGTTTTTGGAGAGCAAAATGAGCAGTTTGTTGGTCTGACCAATTATATATTAAGGCACATTCTTTGACTTTATGCACCCATATGTCAATCGTCTGTTGTTTACGTTCCGGATCAAACTCAGGAATGGCGTTATGATTAGATAGTTTTTCTAAGCCGTTATTTTTACTATTTACGGCTTGCAATGCCTGGACAAGCTGTGAGACTGAAACCGCGTCATTTGGGGCAGAAACAGAATAAGTTGGCTTTAGCTCACCGCGTTCTCCAAGATTCCATTTCGGCGATAGGCGACTGCGTTTGCGACTGCACTGGTTACGAATGCGCCGGTTGCGACAGCGTTGACTGCGATCGCTTCGGTTGCCACTGCGACTGCGTCGGCTGCGACTGCGACTGCATCGGCTGCGTCTGCGTTGGTCACGACTGCGTCGGTTGCGACTACAACTGCGTCGGCTGCGACTGCGATTGCGTCGGTTGCGACTGCGACTGCGTCGGCTGAGACTGCGTTGACTGCGATTGCGTCGGCTGAAACTGTGTTGGCGACTGCGTTGGCTGCGACTGCATCGGCTGCCACTACGTCTGTTGGGACTGTGTCGACTGCGACTGTGTCGGCTGCGACTGTGTCGGCTGCGACTTTGTCGGCTGCGACTTTGTCGGCTGCGACTTTGTCGGCTGCGACTGTGTTGGCTGCGACTTTGTCGGCTGCGACTTTGTCGGCTGCGACTGTGTCGGCTGCGACCGCGTGTGTATGCACGCCCACTTGGCAGCAATGGAGAGCCATGCCCGATGCTGCAACTTGCTTCATGACTCCCTCGTACCTTATGGTTTAGCATTTGCCGCTCTATGATTTCAGGATGTTGTTCTTGTTCAGCGGACGGTGTCCGCAAGCAGCGTTCATTGTATACATCCATTTTCAACGGTTTTAATTCAGAACGACCAAACTTTTACTTGTGTAGGCCTGAATATAATCGGCTGGTATAACCAACCAACTATATCCCACTTCTGAAATGTACAACTCCTCGAATAAAACTCACTTTTCGGACTTACATATCACTTTTAATCAACTTAATAGAAACACGGCTAGTAACAGACTAACTCTAAAGAGCTAACGCGCTACGCCGGCAGCCAACAAGAGTGGGGACCGGATGTAGCGCGCCACCTCGTTTGGTAAAACAGTATTATTAATTTATATCTTAAATATCATCGAAACAATTCTGCAATTCTTTAAAATATTATATAGCATACAGGAATTAATTGATGCATAACTTTAAACATGAAATCAATGTTTGGCAGAAACGGATATTAACACACCTCAAGTAACGCCATCTAGTGGTATAAGATGACAGTCACATCCAAAGTAAAAATGACTGTCATCATACAAACACAACAATAATTAATAGATTTACACTTCTAAAATCAATGACATAATATTAACTAAATTCTAACAGGTGTAAGTACATTGGATGTTGTTTGACACTGCTCACAGTTGTTTGTTTGTGAGTTTACCAGCTCATTCATTGCCAAAACATATTCCCTCATTAGATGTTCAGAGGTATTATATTTATTAGTCATTGAACTAAGTTTCTCCTGTAAATGGTTAAGTTCTGATTGCAAGTACTCTGTGTCAATGTTGTATTTCCTAGTACTTTGTTCCAAATTAAAAGAATACCTATCTAATTGTTTTAGTAAATTTAGCCTTTCTCTATTAAGTTTAACATTTTTAATAAAGAACTTTTGTCTTTTTACCATTTTTTGTGTTTTAACAATGTATTTATTAATTTTAATGTATTTTTTAAGTTTGTTTTTACTGGTGACTACCCTCACTGAATGACATGACTTTGAATCCTCATTACCTGTTAAATCTTTAGTGTAAGAGGGGTTTATGGCAGAAACCATTGACGGGGCAATAGGCATCAACTCATTGAACAGACTTTGATTCAGCGAGGTGGTGATGTTATGGTTTGTAGTCTGAAGTTCTGTTATTTGACTTTGAGCCTCATGTAGCTGCTGTTGTAAAAAACATTTGTGACTAAGAGCTTGTTCATACTCTATGCTACACTGGCTGAACCCGTCCACAACAAGTTGAAGTCCATCCCGTTCTTCTATGGCATCAGTGTATTGAGTATATATCTGAGCCATTCCAATTTTCAACTTCCTATTCTTTTCATGGGCATCAAATAGCACCCTTTCATTGTCATCTATTTCCTTATTTAGTTGGTCACAGGACTCCTTTGAAGCCTTTAAATCGCTCAAAGCCTGATTGAGTTTGGACTCTTCGAGGCGAGCACGGGCGCTGCGAGTCATAATCATGATTACAACTTAAAAGTATAATAAGGAAGCGACAAGAAATTGGAAGAGAGAATATAGTTGTGGCAGTAGTTTAAGAGATTATTAGTTTAAAAGGAAATAATGAAATTTAGATGTAAATAAAGAAGTTCTGTCACCAAACCAAACTAAGGTTATGTTTACGTTTAAAGGTCATTGGCATCAATAATTATAACATAGATGGGTATCATTTTTGAAGTTTTTGGGGTCGTTTATTTTGAAAATCTATATCTGTATTTAGGTAGGTAGGTAGGGTAGATAGGTAGGTAGGGTACGCAGGTAGGTAGGGTAGGTAGGGTAGGTAGGGTAGGTAGGGTAGGTAGGGTAGGTAGGGTAGGTAGGGTAGGTAGGGTAGGTAGGGTAGGTAGGGTAGGTAAGGTAGGTAGGGTAGGGTAGGTAGGGTAGGTAGGGTAGGGAGGGTAGGGTAGGTAGGGTAGGTACGGTAGGTAGGGTAAGTAGAGTAAGTAGGGTATGTAGGTTGGGTAGGTAGGGTAAGTAGGCTAAGTATGGTAGGTAGGGTAAGTAGGCTAAGTAGAGTAGGTAGGGTGGGTAGGTAGGTAGGGTAGGTAGTGTAGGTAGGGTAGGTAGGGTAGGTAGGGTAGGTAGGGTAGGTAGGGTAGGTAGGGTAGGTAGGGTAGGTAGGGTAGGTAGGGTAGGTAGGGTAGGTAGGGTAGGTAGGGTAGGTAGGGTAGGTAGGGTAGGTAGGGTAGGTAGGGTAGGTAGGGTAGGTAGGGTAGGTAGGGTAGCCAGGGTAGGTAGGGTAAATAGGTAGGGTAGATAGGTGCGCCGTAGATAAGTACTTAATGCTACCCGTGCGAAGCCGGGGCGGGCAGCTAGTAGAAAATAAAAACCAGCCTGACATTATTAAGGTTCCGAACCTAACCTAAGTCCATGAAATAAAAATTAAAAAAAAACAAAAACTTTCGAAACCTAGGAGATAAGGGCAGTAATTTTTTCCAAATTTTGAGCTATTTTTTTAAGGCCGCTGAACCAAACATTTTAATCATTTAAGAATGTTCTTTTAAACTATACCAAATACGATATGTTCATGAAAACTTGTTGTTGATCGAGATAACACGGAAAAAGAGAAAAAAAAATTTTTGCTTTTTGTCTAAAGTGTGGCTCACACAGATCTATGAGACTACTGTGCCAAAATGACATGGCCGGATCGTGCCCTCAGAATGAATTCAGAATAAATAAATGTACAGTAATTATTAATATATGAAAATGACTTCTTAAATATACTAAAATAAATCACAACAATTACATTTCTCTAGAATAGGCGACAAAAAATACCAAAAAAAAATGTGTGTTATTTGATTTTGTGTGGTTTTTACTTTGACTTTGCGTTTGGATACACGCATAAGACAAACACTGTATCTGTAGCTCGCCTGAAGATCAGTTAAAAAACACCCATGGGTGTCAGAATCGTATTGCTAAGCTAAATACCTATAAAAGTCAACCGTTTCATGATCATCGCAGACACCATTTTCGAGCTGCCGAAGCCCTTGCGTCATGATGCATCGACAATATATTCAAGGGTGTGTATCCGAACGTCCTAGTTAATTTGACGTTTGAACTGCGCGCGCTCACGCTGCTCTTTAGAGATGGGTTGTAACAGGTTAAATACGATATCTGGTATTACTGTTACTGTTACACAAAAATAACTGATCGAAATATCTGTTATTAAATAACAGCCTGTTAGCAGCCTGCTGAGTGTGTACGTAAGTAACAGCCGTAGTAACAGTCTGTGCGGGGATTGTTATAATAAATTAACAGTAACAGCCGCGGTAACAGTCTTTGAGGGTGTGTAATTTTAAGTAACAGATAAGTTATATTGTTAGGAATAATGGTTATTTGTTATTTTTAAATAGGTATCTGTTTTTTATCTGTTACAATTAAATACGCCTCACTCGTACCTGTGTCACCTGTCACTCTGTGCCCTGTGCTCTGTGCAGTCTTGCGTTGATCCTATCGCGTATTACTGTGTTGTGTTTGTGCTCCTCTGTTGGATATTTTAACTTGACCCCATGCTAGCGTTTATCGGAATTTCGTTTACGCTTCTTATGTTAATATTCTGCTGTGCATATTGGACTTGCTTGAATCCAAATCGTAAGATTTGGATTTTGTTCTGAGGCTCACGATATCAAGGTGCCTGAATTGTAGTGTGGCCACTAATCGAATGCGAAGGCATATTGTAACAACTCTAACACCGCAGTTACAAAATATATTGACTGAATGGTTATCTGTACAAGAGGTACCCAGGCAGTCATTATTTTCATATTTTACCAACTTCATCGGCCGATTAAAAGGCATTTAAATGGCTGAGTTCTAAATTCCGAAAGATATTACTTTACTGAGTACAATATCTAATGTTTTTCAGCTTCTTTTAGATGGATTGATTTGCAATGCATGTTATGTATTGCTCAACCAATGCGGTGAAGAAGGTACACATAGCAGAGTTCTGGGCTACTCAATGGTGTGTATTGGTTGTGGATGCTCTGTTATGGGGAGGCGTTACTCAGTGCGACGTGTGTGCTGTTGAACTTGTATTTTTTGCCTACTATCTTGCCCAGGCTGCTGTAAATTATTATTGTATTGTTCCTATGATGAAGCAAATTCCTTATAATTCATGGGTAAGGGGCAGTTCACACCGGGATGTGATGCAACGCGACGATTCTTGATGAGGCCAGACGTTTCGCGTTGCGCACCGCGGTGCCGCGAGACATAGCGCGGCGCAGCGAGGCGCCGCCCGCGCCGCTGTTGCACGCCGCGAGGCATCTCGAGGCGCAGCGCAGCGTAGTGCGACGCCGCCGGATATTTTCAAATAATCTTAATTAACATTTCTACCATTTACTTTAAATGGTAAAGATGAAGATTTTATATGAAAAATGTCAAACATTGTTACAGGATCGAAGGACGAATGTCCAAGCATGTCATCCTTGTTTGATGCGAGCTAAGCGCCACTTAGTACTGAATACAAACAGACAGGTTGAAGAACTAGATGAAAATGGACCTGGATTGCCCGAACCACCGCACATGAACCACCACCGTCACCTCCAACAGCTGATAATCCTGCTGAAGCACGAAGGATTGACCATATGAATTATCTGCCTAGTTAAAAACGTGCTCCGAATACTTCTAGCCATTGTATTTTTCGGGAGTGTAATATAATCAATCAGGGCATTTAATTTGGAAAGAACTTTTTCTTAAAATGTCTGTAAAACATTAACATAAACATTATTTATTTTTACTTCGATGGTCCTAGTTTATCATTTGTGACTTCGAGTTACAGCTTTAATAGCTATATTTAAGCGGGCACGTCCTTTATAGGCTTTCATTCGGGTATTAAGTTCTGTTTACTTTTTATTTTCGCTTGAGTATAGATTTCAGTGATTTTTTGTTGGTATATTGGTGTGTGCTAGCTAACATATAGCAAATCATTTAATTTAATGTTTTATGTTGCATAATGTTCATTATTTTGCATAAGTACTATTGTATAGAATCAAGTTTTTCTAACTGAACAGACAGGCTGTGCTGCTGGGGAGTTTGTTGCGCCACTTCTTCCCATCGTTTATGGGGGACTGTCATGTAATTTTGACGTTCGAAAAGTGCTGATTCTCAGCCTATTTTGAAAAAAATTACTTTTGAATTTGAATAGAATTAAGCAAATGTAATCCTAACTACTTAATTAGATACTCAAATAAAAAATCAAGTGCTATTTTAGTGTTTTATTGCCTATCCAATTGTATATTTTTTGCATCCAGAAATATCTGTAGACGACGAGCTCTTCGCTATCGTGGTCTGCCTATGACGACGATTGAAAGGTCTAGCCAGAGACTATAACCAATACCTATATATATTCATCAATATGATAATCAATAAGTTTTACTTGGTATTTAGATTTATGGCTCTTTTTCACTAGCTGACTTGACGCGTAATTCTATGAAAATGTATGGAACACACTGATATGAATGAATGTCGTGTCAGCTAGTGAAGAAACGAACTTTATATCCATTGATAATATTGTATTTCTTGTATTGTTTCGTCTATAAAACTCGGAATTAACGATCATTGCTATTCAAAATATCTAGGCACTTAAAAAAAAACCTATTTATAGTATCTCTCGCTTCTTCTCTTATCATAAAACTTAAACTATTGTAAAGACATACCTGTAAGCTTTAATATGTCGTACTGTATGTCAATGTACATGAATATTTTTTGTCAGGGCATAGCTCCCTACAAATTCCGGCCGTGTCCTTTAAATTCATACATTGTTTTATGAAAAAACCTCCGTGACAGACGGTCAAAACAGCGATGTTACCTTAAAAAACAAGTCTCGTACCAATACATACTGAATAGTTCGTTGTGTCTCATTAGTTGTCGCTTGATAACCCAACCCCACACTGCTACCAACTGATTGCCCCTCAATCTAAAATACGTTTAAACAGAATAAGCGGTCTAATATCCAAACACGAGAACTTGTAGCATCGCTCCCTGCTTCAGGAAATTAACTGATCCCAATCGATCAGCCGACATGTTTATGATTAAATGGCTGGACGGTTGAGGAGAGATACTCGTAGAACTAAAATTGGTGAAGTTGAACATAGAAGGTGGATTAGAGCTAATTAGGTAGGGATAGCCTGGTGGAGAAGCCGTCGGACTGCCAAGTTATAAGCATCCCTGATTTTTCGGATTCATGTGCGTACTTATAATTATCACTTGCTTCAAAAACATCGGACACCGGTTGCCTGAGAGATATTTCTCGACGGCGTGTGAAGCCAAGTCGGCGGCCCATGGGTGACATAAAAACTCTGACACCTGGGGGACTATTCCCTAATTGAAATCCGTAGATACAGCCGTAGTTACGGACGCTTCGCTCTCCGTCTTACTTACGTTCATACCGCAATTGAGACGGAACGCGAAGCGTCCATAACTTTGGCCGAATCTACGGATTTAGTAAAGAAAGGTTGGGTACCTACCTACATGTCCTACATATTTTAATTCTGCAAAGCGTTTGAAATAGGAATAAACATTGACTGTAATCGCTAAAGGGTTAGGCTGATATTAGTACCTTTAGTACACCCACATTTCGGTATGTTTAAGTCCCATGTAATAGTGCCCAGTCTAACGCCATCAACCGGGCACAAATTCAGACTCCGGCCTCCTACCGAGAAATTCCTGCTGAAAAAACCCAGTGAAAAACCCAGTGCGTGCTGACAGTCTTCAATAGGAAATAAAATCAAGCATAACTTCCTCCTTTCTTTCTACCAATTGCGATACTTAATGCCCATCGTAAATTGTGTTAAGCGATCATCAATAATTCGTTCGCTCCCAAATTACCATGTTTATTTTTTTTTACATTCTTCCTTGACATAATTATCCTAATATTCGACATTAGTTTAATTTCAACTCTTTATTACTGGCTTTTGTGAACATGATAATTATTCAGATTTGTTACAGTTGTAATAGCAATCATGTTACGTTAAAAAATTTTTTTTTTTTTTATATATAGATTATTTTCTATTTTGTCAATGTGAGAACGCTCTAGGTTTAGTGGACTGTAGATTAGTTGACCATTTTATATTTTGTTAAGTACCTGGTACTTTTTGAAAGACCTACACTGTCACTGTCCTCCCATGCCTATTAACACTGTTAGTGCGGATTTCACCAATGAAATTGAACGCGTTCAGCACATCTAAACGCGTTCCAGAACTGTCAGTGTAAAATATTCCATAACAATTTTGACACTGACAGCTCTTGAACGCGTTTAAGAAATGCTGATCGCGTTAAGTTTCATTGGTGAAATCAGCCCATATTTGGAAATGTTGTACACACGGCTACACATCAAGCTATACATTTCCAGTTTATGCTGATCTCGCATTGTATATAGGATTTCCGTACAATACGAGGTCAGCTTATACTGGAAAATTATAGCTTGATGTGTAGCCGTGTGTACAACCCAATTATTTTTAAAAGAGTAACCGTGGTGTTCGAACGACCAATTGGAACCTAGCTTCTGACGTTTCATAAGCGCCCATGTAGGTTTAAGTAAAATAAAATATTTTGAATTTGATTTTCTTTTAATTTGATATCTAAGAGCTGATTAGAAGATTAATTGACATGACAACCGAGCTATCGCTCATATGTACTATGTATAGGTAACTTGGTCAACCAAAAGAAGAATGAGAAAAGCTGCTCAAAAACCCTGTGTCATCACACACACAAACATCACGCCACACACACCTCCACCATCACATCATTTTGAATTACTTACCTACCGATATTGAACGTCCATCGATAACTTAACCCAACCTTAATCTTTAAATCTTGAGCCACGATATCGTGACAAAAAACCAAAATTGAAAATCGATTAAGAGTGATTTATAAAGCGCCCTAAATCTTCTCTCTATCAATTTTCTTATACCGTTCTAACAATAAATTGTAATTCTTAAACTTGTTATAGCCTTGGATACACTGAGAAGAATGCCAATATAAATTGGTGTAAAGGTCAATTTATCTTAGATATTGTTATTTTCACATCTACAAAATCTCTTGAAAAATCAGACAAGAATTCACTGTCGGCACAAAAGCTTAAATCAAGCGAGGGGGAGTTTCTTAACTTTCAATGAAAATTTTCTATTCGGGCTCTGATTAGGACACGGCCGGAATTTGTAGGGAGCTATGCCCTGACAAAAAATATTCATGTACATTGACATACAGTACGACATATTAAAGCTTACAGGTATGTCTTTACAATAGTTTAAGTTTTATGATAAGAGAAGAAGCGAGAGATACTATAAATAGGTTTTTTTTTAAGTGCCTAGATATTTTGAATAGCAATGATCGTTAATTCCGAGTTTTATAGACGAAACAATACAAGAAATACAATATTATCAATGGATATAAAGTTCGTTTCTTCACTAGCTGACACGACATTCATTCATATCAGTGTGTTCCATACATTTTCATAGAATTACGCGTCAAGTCAGCTTGTGAAAAAGAGCCATAAATCTAAATACCAAGTAAAACTTATTGATTATCATATTGATGAATATATATAGATATTGGTTATAGTCTCTGGCTAGACCTTTCAATCGTCGTCATAGGCAGACCACGATAGCGAAGAGCTCGTCGTCTACAGATATTTCTGGATGCAAAAAATATACAATTGGATAGGCAATAAAACACTAAAATAGCACTTGATTTTTTATTTAAGTATCTAATTAAGTAGTTAGGATTACATTTGCTTAATTATATTCAAATTCAAAAGTCATTTTTTTCAAAATAGGCTGAGAATCAGCACTTTTCGAACGTCAAAATTACATGACAGTCCCCCATAAACGATGGGAAGAAGTGGCGCAACAAACTCCCCAGCAGCACAGCCTGTCTGTTCAGTTAGAAAAACTTGATTCTATACAATAGTACTTATGCAAAATAATGAACATTATGCAACATAAAACATTAAATTAAATGATTTGCTATATGTTAGCTAGCACACACCAATATACCAACAAAAAATCACTGAAATCTATACTCAAGCGAAAATAAAAAGTAAACAGAACTTAATACCCGAATGAAAGCCTATAAAGGACGTGCCCGCTTAAATATAGCTATTAAAGCTGTAACTCGAAGTCACAAATGATAAACTAGGACCATCGAAGTAAAAATAAATAATGTTTATGTTAATGTTTTACAGACATTCTAAGAAAAAGTTCTTTCCAAATTAAATGCCCTGATTGATTATATTACACTCCCGAAAAATACAATGGCTAGAAGTATTCGGAGCACGTTTTTAACTAGGCAGATAATTCATATGGTCAATCCTTCGTGCTTCAGCAGGATTATCAGCTGTTGGAGGTGACGGTGGTGGTTCATGTGCGGTGGTTCGGGCAATCCAGGTCCATTTTCATCTAGTTCTTCAACCTGTCTGTTTGTATTCAGTACTAAGTGGCGCTTAGCTCGCATCAAACAAGGATGACATGCTTGGACATTCGTCCTTCGATCCTGTAACAATGTTTGACATTTTTCATATAAAATCTTCATCTTTACCTTTTAAAGTAAATGGTAGAAATGTTGATTAAGATTATTTGAAAATATCCGGCGGCGTCGCACTACGCTGCGCTGCGCCTCGAGATGCCTCGCGGCGTGCAACAGCGGCGCGGGCGGCGCGCGGCGCCTCGCTGCGCCGCGCTATGTCTCGCGGCACCGCGGTGCGCAACGCGAAACGTCTGGCCTCATCAAGAATCGTCGCGTTGCATCACATCCCGGTGTGAACTGCCCCTTACTCATGAATTATAAGGAATTTGCTTCATCATAGGAACAATACAATAACAATTTACAGCAGCCTGGGCAAGATAGTAGGCAAAAAATACAAGTTCAACAGCACACACTTACGTCGCACTGAGTAACGCCTCCCCATAACAGAGCATCCACAACCAATACACACCATTGAGTAGCCCAGAACTCTGCTATGTGTACTTTCTTCACCGCATTGGTTGAGCAATACATAACATGCATTGCAAATCAATCCATCTAAAAGAAGCTGAAAAACATTAGATATTGTACTCAGTAAAGTAATATCTTTCGGAATTTAGAACTCAGCCATTTAAATGCCTTTTAATCGGCTGGTGAAGTTGGTAAAATATGAAAATAATTACTGCCTGGGTACATACCTCTTGTACAGATAACCATTCAGTCAATATATTTTGTAACTGCGGTGTTAGAGTTGTTACAATATGCCTTCGCATTCGATTAGTGGCCACACTACAATTCAGGCACCTTGATATCGTGAGCCTCAGAACAGAATCCAAATCGTAAACAAGCAAGTCCAATATGCACAGCAGAATATTAACATAAGAAGCGTAAACGAAATTCCGATAAACGCTAGCATGGGGTCAAGTTAAAATATCCAACAGAGGAGCACAAACACAACACAGTAATACGCGATAGGATCAACGCAAGACTGCACAGAGCACAGGGCAGAGGGCACAGAGTGACAGGTGACACAGGTAGGAGTGAGGCGTATTTAATTGTAACAGATAAAAAACAGATACCTATTTAAAAATAACAAATAACCATTGTTCCTAACAATATAACTTATCTGTTACTTAAAATTACAGACCCTCAAAGACTGTTACCGCGGCTGTTACTGTTAATTTATTATAACAATCCCCGCACAGACTGTTACTACGGCTGTTACTTACATACACACTCAGCAGGCTGCTAACAGGCTGTTATTTAATAACAGATATTTCGATCAGTTATTTTTGTGTAACAGTAACAGTAATACCAGATATCGTGTTTAACCTGTTACAACCCATCTCTAAAGAGCAGCGTGAGCGCGCGCAGTTCAAACGTCAAATTAACTAGGACGTTCGGATACACACCCTTGAATATATTGTCGATGCATCATGACGCAAGGGCTTCGGCAGCTCGAAAATGGTGTCTGCGATGATCATGAAACGGTTGACTTTTATAGGTATTTAGCTTAGCAATACGATTCTGACACCCATGGGTGTTTTTTAACTGATCTTCAGGCGACCTACAGATACAGTGTTTGTCTTATGCGTGTATCCAAACGCAAAGTCAAAGTAAAAACCACACAAAATCAAATAACACACATATTTTTTTGGTATTGTTTGTCGCCTATTCTAGAGAAATGTAATTGTTATGATTTATTTTAGTATATTTAAGAAGTCATTTTCATATATTAATAATTACTGTACATTTATTTATTCTGAATTCATTCTGAGGGCACGATCCGGCCATGTCATTTGAGCCTTCAGTGTTGGCTGGAAAGGTTTAATTTTATACAGTTGACAATTTGAACGCTTTGCAAATGATTGTTACTTTTGTCAGCAAGGAATAGAAGACAGTTAATTGTGATTGAGATCACAATGGACCAAACTTGATTTCAGATTGGAAGAGAGGAGTTTTTTAAAGGGAATAATGGAAGTATTGTGTAGGTAGCGAAAGATAACGGGAATGTAAAGAAAGAGCTAATCCAGTATTTAGTATACTGCCTCTCTTAATATTAAACTCGTATTATTCATTAAAATGTTTATTAAGCCTTCTGTCGTAATTTCCGACTTTTTATATTAATGGGATTTCTAGTGATTTTAAGTACTAAATATAAAATTTAAAGTATTTGATTTCCCTCAAATGATTTTTGTATCAGTGTAATCATGAAGTTTAAAAGTATCTCATTTCACAGTAACCGTAAAAGTACTGTTTTTTTTAACAGAACAGAATGGAAACATGATGTTTGGAGCGTGTCCTAGTTTCTAAGTTAGTTCTCTACGAGCCTCGGAACATAAAGATTGTATTCAATAAGTCTGTAGTCTATACTGATATATTGAGTACCTCATTAAATACTTTATTAAATATTGATGTATACCAAGTTTGTATTTGTGCAAGAACATAAATACAGAAAAATTCGTACTGAAATGGCGTATCTTTGACAACTTTTTTGTATAAATTAGATTAACATACCTACAATGACTACTTTATAAAGGCATTTTCAGGTAATTTTTTATCTTTAAAGAACCTTTACTGACGCAAAGGCCCGTTGACAGTTGTTTAACCAAACCTTGTTTTTAAAGGAATACATTTAAAAAAAAAACTATTAGCCGCGAGAGGAATCCACAACGAAATCCTAATAAAAATAACATGCCATGACATATTATCATCACCGTTCCCTAAAATTCATTTATAACTTCGTGGCCATTCTAAAACAAACGCACTTAAAATTCTTTGACCCACGAAAGTCTTAAAAAGAAAATAACTTGCAAAAGCTTTTAAACTTTATAAAGTCTAAACGATAGAGCAGTTCAAAACAATTACTATTATTAAAGAATGGCAGAACTATCATTAATCTACTTTTAGTTCTCCCAACTTAAAGGTTCCCGCAGACAGGCACGACGCGACGGTGCGTCGCGTTTGTGCTAGAACAATTTCCATGAAGTTTTCATAGAAATTGAATTCTACTAGTGTCGTGTCGCGTCTATCTATATGGGAGCCGTAAAATTAGGTAGCAAAAAAGTAGTGCCAAAACTTTCAAACAAAATTTTTCTAAATTATGTTACGAACATTTTTGAACTGCTAGTCTAGAAAATTTAATAAAACTTTGGAGGTCGGTTAATAGATTTGCACAAGCTTTAATGAAATGGTTTTTTGCGTCATTTGGTGTGGGAGTTTTCTCGCCAAGTTTGATAGCTTTCGTTCTATTTTATGTAGTAGAATTGTCACTTTTTTGTTGGGAAGTTCACAGTAACATCCTTAAATCTGTAGAAATTGGCAGTGAACAGAAATAATCTTGACATTTACGCCATGAAACTCAAACTTAAAGAAAACCGGTCAAGTGCGTGTCGGACCACGCACAATGAAGGGTAACGTAGTTGGGATGAATTTATCCCAAGAACAAACTTAACATTATAGTTGAAAAACATGTTCTCCCATACGTTCCAACTGCAAATGTTTGTGCTTTCAATATTGAGAGGTTTACCATGTTATTTTAAGACCATAGACTTCATAAATATCGTCCTGTAATCTATGAGTTAAGAACCATTCTCTGTTTTTTTTTTCAAAATTTTAGACTCAGTAGTTTCGGAGATAAGGAGTAGTAGTAGTAGTAGAGGGAATGGTCAATTTACAGACATTTTCTTAAATAACTTTAAAAGTATTTATTTTAAAATTATAAAAATATAGATTTGAGATCACAACAAGTCCTTCCATTTGATATGTCACAGGGTACAGTTTGCTAAACTTTTTTTGTAATTTTCTTATTAGCCCTCGAAAAGTGCCATATTCAAAATTCATTTATTTTACTTTACACGTTCGTATTTGGGTTACAGAAATGCATATGTGAACCAAATTTCAACTAAATTGGTCCAGTAGATTCGGAGCAAATTGGCTGCGACAGATGGACAGACAGAGAGCCAGCCAGACAAGAGTGATCCTTGGGTTCCGTTTTTTCATTCGGACGTACGGAATTCTAAAAAAAACAAATCTCTCTTAGGTCGATAGCTTAATTTCGACGCTGACTAAAATACTTAAATAATATTCTTTATAATTCTATTTTTATTTTACAGGATAGTCGGCGTTGACGTCGGCCTGGCATGACGCGTCAACTACGTCCCGCCTCGCCCCTACACCTCTACTCTCCCCTCTACGATCCAACCTTGAACATACTCACTACTGTCCTATCCCTCTCCTTCCTACTACTGCCAATAGCCAACACACAAATGATTCCCACAAACCTAACAAACAAACATAAAAATATCTTAAACGAAATTAATCTTAATTATACTAAAGTAGAAGAATATACAATAACCCCAAACAAAAATGAAGAAAACGAGCTTATTAATACAGTAAGTAGCAAAAACTACCAAACACTAATAGACAGGTTTAGAAGAAAAGATAATTACACAACGGAAATAACAGAAATAGGGAATAACACAGTTGATATTGAAGATAACTATCAAATAGATCTTGAATTGGAAGATGATAATGACAAAGGTGGTCTTGACAACAATTCTATGGAGAAACTCCGAGTTGACGATGTCACAAGAACAAAAATATTCAATGATTTTTCCAAAACAGTTAAAATTTATAAGAACCAATCAAAAATTGATGTTGATAGTGAAACTAATGAGACACAGGATAGTGCTGAGATTAAAGTAAAGGTAGAGCGGGAAGAAACAAAGAGGATCTCCAATGAATCATTAGGATTCCCCACACGGGCTCCCACATCCTATCATGTTCCTTCAATTACGGATGTTCACCACACGCCGCGGCCCAGCTTTCTAGATGGTAAGTCAATTTAAACTTTATGTCTACTACGTTAAGACAGGATTTTGGAACTTGCTGAATAATTTAAGGTCTTAAAAGCATTTGTGTACAGTATTGCTTCGAAATCAAAAGTTACGTTCCGGACAAGCTTGTAAGGGTCTTAAGTAATTATATTTTGACTTAATTGACCTGGTTACGAGCTTCAATCGTATTTACTACATCTTTGTATAAACATTTTATTTCTTTGAGCATTGCGTCAATTTCCACAGCATGTAAATTTTAAAATTCTCGCCAAATAAACACAAGCTTTCATCGTTTTCAAACAAACAAAAAAATGGAGTCCGAACATTTTAAAAGCTAAAACAAATGGCTTCCATCCAACCAAATGAATAAAACAAAATTGGCTGCGCCTATAAAATATGACCCTTTTATCTAAAAACCCGGGCAAGTAACTGACTTATGCACTGAGGGTTCCGTCCCATCAGAGCAAGGGAACGGATTTTACTTTAGAAAAGGATTATATTTTTCAAGGTTTTTTGTGTAAGGACTTTCCCCATAATACACATATTATAATACCACGCCTGTATTCCCCGAGAGGTCATGCAGAGGTGTCCGTTATAATACACCTACATTTCAGCCGTTAAGTTTAAGGGATCTTTCGCAGAATGCCTCTTTCGCAAAATAAGTTCCATGTAATAGGGTAAATAAGGGAAAAGATAAAACGTACTCGTAAAAAATTACAACTGGCCAACTATTATGATTACAAAACTGCAGCCCTGTGACTGATGGCGTTTGATTAGAGTGCTACAAGCATGTTTTGACGCCTGAATGACATTGACAGTTGACAGGGAGCGTTGTTGAAAATTGCCACAGAAATTGTTTTGAGAAAACAAAATGACGGCGTTAGTTCCGATTTTCGCCACGGGCCACATTGTAGCGTTGTACAAGTAGAGTCCTTGGCATTTTCACCCTTTGGATACCTACGGAATCCTAAAAACAGTATCTCGTTCAACAAAGCGATACTAACGCCAGTCAAATGCCAGTCTGTTATTAGATTTTTATGTCAAAACACACAATATGGACGGATTCCGAATCATTTTTATCCGATTTCGTTCAAATCTGACGTTTATATGGGTGTTTGGCATCAATGTTTCGGCTGATGAAAATAAACTGGATTTAATATTAAAAGTTTATTTGGAAATAAATTTAGTTTGGCTTTTTGACAGTAATTTTGTCCTCCGTTGAATTTTTAAAATGAATGGGTTTTAATTCCAATTCAGTTTTAATTCAATCAATCAATCATTTATTTTGTTAAAAAAAGACTCTCAGAATTACAAGACATATACAGACGTTAGTAATTTGGTTATTGCGATTCTCTTACTAAGGATCACTTCAATCAATCTGCCTAGCATTTTCCCAGCTACATATTTGCATATATATTTGGGTCGGCATCCAATCTAACCGGAAACAGCTGAATGCCAGTATTTTACATGGAGCGACTGCCTATCTGACCTCCACAACCCATTTACCAGTATCTCCGCAGTTGTTATGGATCACTTGACAGCCATAAATTTATGGAGGCTCATAGTCCGCAACAGTTCCTGTACGTTTAATAGTGAAAAAAGTTCGATACATCTAATAAAACAGACTTTATCCTATAAACAGGTTTTATTTCTCTGCAAAACATTTGTATCAGCGTCTGTCATTTCAATGCAGCCTTTAACGTGTAACACGCGAAGTGCATGAAAAGCGTGATACCAGTGCTTCGGAACAAGAAATAAGAAATAATAACACGGCTAGGGTTACCATTTCGATAAAAAAGTCTTGACAAATAGCTGGACATTTCCAAAAAAATATAACATTACGCTTATTTTTCTCGTAGGGCCTATAGTACAATCACATTTCGTTATGTTTAAGTCCGATGTAATAGGGGAGCCTATGCCATTAACCGGGTAAAAATCCAGACTCCGAACTGCTACTGAGAAATACCAGATGGAAAAAACCCAATAACACTTTGCACGACCCGGAATCGAACCCAGGAGCTCATGCTCAGTAGCAGCGCTTGCGAGCACCATAGACTAACGAGTCAAAAAAATATAAATATAAATTTTACTAATTTTTATTTTTATTTTTATTCGAAAGTAGAAAACTCCAGACAAATGACAAGGCCGAACAAAGTCCGGACATATCAGGTCGGATGGTAACCCTACATACAGCTGTACGATGTTCAGAGTACACGTTACCCATTCAGGAAAACGTCTGAGAATTTAATCTTCTACTGTGTGCGCTTCCCGTCTGTAACGAAACCAAGACTGGATGAAATTATATGTTATTTGGAGAACTTATTGCGAATTTAGTAGTTGTTGGAATTTTCCTCTATCTCTACGACTAATATACCATGGTGAAAATACTAGCCAGTCAGCAAATTGGAAAAATGCAATCAAAATCAATCTGCCTAGCCTTTTCCCAACTATGTTGGGGTCGGCTTCCAGTCTAACCGGATGCAGCTGAATACCAGTATTTTAAATGGATTTATTACAATAAAACGCTCTCAACACTTATTATGTTCTTATTTCATAGAAAAAGTCGTCTCGTCACATTGTGCGGCATATATTGTCTCACAAATCGGGGGTTTGCAAGGGTGTGAAATTTTTGTCATTATACGCACTTTTTAGTGCATTGTTTGCCTAGGGAGCAAACAAGTATTTTAAAGGCGAAAGTGTAAAGTACGGCATTCAGGCTTAAAATAGTGTTGCTAATGAGGTGGACACTCTTCTTTTCATCACTCTCTATGAGAAAATAAGTTAGTGCAAGTTATGAATAAAAATAGTACCTACATTTTTTATTTCATTCTCACTATTTAAGGAAAACGCACTCATTTATTATAAAACTAAGTAAAATCCGAATTTGAGTAAACAATTACGTACAACGGCGACGGCGGAATACATTTTCCGCGTTTATGAACTTTTTTTTTTATTTGGGTCGCGCTCGGTAATACTTAATCATACAGCCTGTTACTAGTTCATACAGTGTTCTTGTTTGATCTCTTTGGTGATTAGAACTTTTTTACTAACAATATCCACATTCCAAATTCAAATCACTTTTAGTCCCTAGGGATTAAAAAGTGTATTTTAGTCCCTGTTAACGAATGAAAATAATTTCTAAGTATAATTTTAAGGATTTTTTGAACATAAATTATAATGTTTGTAATTTTAAATTTGTTTATTCGTTGAAGTTTGCATGCTTTAATTTTTAAGCAAAACATGTATGATCTCTTAAGCTTTAATAACACATAATATGTATACCGTGTTTTACGCAAATAAATTATCTTATCTTATCTATAATAAACTAGCTCTTTTTGAATAAATGTAATCCTAAAAAAAATGCTGTGTACTTCGTTCCACGATGCGTCTATTTAGTACCATACATGTTCTTCCAATGCGATGACACGTACGACATATCAATAACATTTCCATAATTTAAGGGGCATAACATTACGCCTGTATTCCCGAAGGGTTAGGGTTAGGGCAGAGGTGTACCTATAGAACACCCACATTTGGCCACATACAACACATCAACCACAAACACAACTTCCATATTGCCTCTTCTATCATATTTTATTTGCAGAACACGCTGAAAAGACACGGGAACCATTTATTATTTCTTATAGCCCATGTGTGCATATAATATCATAGTATCGATTTTGTAAATTACTATCATTACATTATATTATTATACATAATAAACACCTTTGCACAGTCGGGTTACAACGAACTCCCCTGCCGCGTCTGTCTCTCTGTCTGAACGTGATAAACTCAAAAACTACCGAACGGATTTTCAAACGGTTTTCACCACTGAACGGAGTGATTCATGAGGAAGGTTTATGTGTATAATTCATCATCATATGATGATGTAATACTCTAAGTGAAGGTAACCGACATAGTCCGAAGAATTGCCAAACTTAAGTGGCAATGAGCAGGGCACATTGCTCGCAGAACAGATCGACCGCGAGAACAGACCGCGTACCGGAAGACGTAGCGGTGGAAGGCCTCCCACAAGGTGGACCAATTACCTTCTGAAGGCCGTAGTAATCCGATGGATGCGGGAAGCACAGACCCGGTCGAACTGGTGGTGCTTGTGGGAGGCCTATGTCCAGCAGTGGACGTCTTTCGGCTGAAATGGATGATGATGACAAATACTCCAAGTAGGTTGAACATCAGTTACATTTTGCTACCCGTGCGAAGACGGGCGGGTTGCTAGTTACAGAATAAACTAAATTATAAATTATACCGTCTATCTTTCACAACATGCAAAGTCAAGTAAATTAATTGTGGGCACGCCACAACTGCGGCGATAAGTCCCCTCTTTGAGGAGTGGCTAGAGAGGCGTCACGGCGTCCTCACCTTCCGCCTGACGCAGGTCCTCACCGGACACGGTTGTTTCGGGAGGTTCCTGTTCAGGATAAAGCGGGAGGAAACGCCCGGGTGTCACCATTGTGTGGATCGCCCGGAGGACACGGTGGAGCATACGGTGGAGGTCTGCCCAGCTTGGGCGGGGCACCGCCGTGTCCTCACGGAGGCGATCGGCGGCGGCGATCTCTCGCGTCCGGCCCTGGTTCAGGCCATGGTCCGGAGCGAGAGTGCATAGGAGGCCGTCACCTCCTTCTGCGAAGCAGTTATGCTCGCGAAGGAGGAGGCGGAGCGCGCGAGGGAGTTGCAAGCTGCACGCCCTCGCGCCCCTAGTCGCCGCAGGAGACGCCCCGGGCGTCGGGAGTCACGAGCCGACTTCCGGCCACCATGGCACATTGTGTTCCACGCGCGCCTCAAAGAGATGTCAGCACCAACGGACGGGGTCCGTAAGGACCAATGCCTGCTGGGGTTGCAGGTTTGTCCGAAAGGGATATCGCGGCCCCGGCACACGGGCAACGGAAGGAACACGGGTGGGTTTTAGTCAGTAAAAGTCTGACACTCCCTCTCGCTCCGCCCAGAGCGGGAGGAGTCATTTGATGATTTCCCACCCAAAAAATAAAATAAAAAAGGAAATTAATTATAATAATTCAGTTGTCAAATTTTATAAAACTGAAAGGTTAATTATGAATGTCAGGACTTGAAGTTTATGTGTTTGAGAACTAAGACATTTTATCATGATTAGATTAATATCATCAATCAATTAATCAACATGGGTTCAGGTTTTCCATGTTATGATTTTGTAACTTGGAAAACCTGAACTGTTGTTTCAGTTTCAGTTTGTTGTGTAAGAATATTATTAATTAAAAATTCTGCTAACAAAATTTAAAAAAAAAAATAAAAAAAAAAATTCACATAAAACATGGGCATTTTTAAAACGTCAGAAGCTAGGAGCACGGTTCCAAATCGTCGTTTCCTATGGAGAAGAGCCGGCAAGAAAAGCCACGGTTACTCTTTTAAAAATAATTGGCTTTTACAATATTTTCAAATAACAGTGTTAATAAGTATGGGATGACAGATGGATGACAGTGTAGGTCTTTCAACAAGTACCAGGTACTTAACGATTCCGAACGTTTCCCTCCCCCATAATTCTTTAACAATATAGGTACCTAAGTACTTTTAAAAGTACGCCTGTTACATCTAAATAATTCGCAGGAAAAAACATAAAACAGTGAAGAACTTGGCGAATACTTTGTAATCTTAACTCAAACATTTTCGTTCGTGAAGCTACTGTTGACTCAGCCGTCATTATGATGGAAACTTGGTAAAGCGTTGTTTGCACATCTAATAATTCGGAAAATTTTCAGGACTTCGAAGAAAGCACTAATTTTTGTGATGTAGGTACACTAATTAGTTTACCTACATCTTTCATTTTATGGTTTAATTTTAAGGTAACATAATTTAAATCATCGTAATCGGGAGTAAAATATCTGATATTATTATTCGGGTAGAGCTGACTCGGGTCGAGCTATCACCAACCCCATTTTGTGTTGTATCCTATCTTAATGCAGTTGTCTGTATATTTGAAACACAACTTGACTGGGCCATGAAATGTCTTGACGTCTTTGACTGTTTTATTAATATATTGTAAAATTAAATTATGACTAAAATAAGTACAATTATGAAACTGCCACGCTATTCTGAAGATTTTTTATGTATCATAATTTTATCTAGAATCAGAATCAGAAATAATTTATTTGCAATGAATGTAGGTAACAAAACATAGTTTTGATGGTGTAAAAAGAAGAAAAACAAAAGATCCAGTACATTCTACCGTATGGCATGCAACATTAAGCACTATCACAATCATAATTATTGCAAATCTATATTAATGAATAAGTGTCAGGTAATCAGTTTTTAATGTCTTTAAACCTAACTTCTTGAAAGTTGAATTCACCGGGAAAATAATAGTCATAGTATATAAAATTAGAATCAAAATATTATTGAGCAATATAATATCTACTCTTCTCGTCGTCAAAATCGAGGACTAGTAAATACGACAAAATGACAGAAAAATCGCAGATTATCTAGTATTGAATTGCCTAAAATCGAAATAACTAAGGTGCCATGTTAGGGTTTGTCGAGAAAACATCAAGTTTGACAGACCAAGACGAGTATTTTGTGTATGGCAGCGCTGTCAGAAAACGAGAAAAGTGACAGAAATAGACGACTCGCAACAAATAGACGACTCGCGACAAATAGACGACTCGCGACAGTGAGTCATTGTCGCGTGTGTCATGTTAGGCCTGCTGGTGTACTTATTATTTGTCAAGAGTAGTCTCTTCAATCAAGTCAAACTTATGCCTATTTGACATACCATCTACAAGGTGGAGAAGACAAAACGACATTAATTAAACTGCGTATATCTAATGACGTTCCCAGTCTGCATCCGAAACTTCAATCAAATATAGCTAATAGTTTAGTCATTATTAGATAGTCAAAGATTGGTAAAATCCATAATCGGCCCATCAAAACTTGAAAAAAAAAAACGCTTTATTTGCTAACTAAACTTGCAACCCACGGATGCCCCTCAAGTTAAAGGGGAAACTCTATAAGTCCGTGATAAGGCCTGTCGTACTGTATGGATCGGAATTCTGTGCCGTGAAGAAGACGGATGAAAAAAGATTGCATGTAGCGAAGCATGAAAGTTGCATGAGATGGATGTGTGGAGTGACAAAACTGGATAAAGTAAGAAATGAGTATATTAGGGGAAGTTTAAAAAGTGACGCCAGTGACAGAAAAGTTGAAATGAAATCGTTTGGCCTGGTACGGGCTGGTGGTGCTGAGGAGGGAGGAAACGCATGTGACTAAAAGAAAAATGAATATAAATGTTGATGAAAGAAAAGATGGATGGATTGTGTCAGGAATGATATGAAAGAGAAGGGAGTTAATGATATCGTGACGGTTGACAGGGTGGAAAAAGACAACGTGTTGTGCCGAGTAACAGGGACAACCCTGAGTTACAGAGACGATGGCAGGAAGATGATGATGCTTGGATTTATTTGCTAGTTACAAAATACTCTTTTGCATTATTATTGTCAATGTTTTCATTGATTGTCGTATCCATATTGTATTTTTTTTTTTTTTTTTTATTATTCTCAAACATCGGTACATTATTTGTTGCTTTTACAGTTTTACTCGCCAAACTATGTCGGTCTATGTAGTAGCATGTCTTTAAGACTTGCATTTGCATTGCCACGTTTTATAGATATGTAAAAATGGCCAATGAACGAGCTAGCTTTCGGTAAAGTATTTGTAGGTTATCTGCCTTTAACATCAAATTACCCTGCAAAACTGTTAACGACAACTTTGAACCGACCACACAAAAAGTCTCGTACAAATACAGTTACATTATGAACCATATTTCCATGTTAGCTCAAGAGCCAGTCTTACAAAAGCCTGAACCAAATATTTACGTCACATAACCCAGTTCTCAGTGCTGCCACCAAATAATAACGCCTCCGTAGTTTTGTTCAACTTTCAAACATTTTAATGAGGCCGAAACTTTCTGGTATTATTTCATTGTTAATGTTACTCCCGAGTTTTGCTATACCAAAGCAAACCATTATTTTCGACATATATGGCTTGATTTTCCGCGCTTGCCACCCCCGGCATAGATTAAATTAAATACAGGCGCGATGTGTGTTTTACAAATTTTGTTTATATGTGAATATGATGTTGTAGGTATTATACAGTTTACACAAAAACCTCGATAAGCTGTGGCTTGCGACACATCCCAAGAAATGAACGAAGCGATGTTGCAGCAGATTGGATGAGGTCACTACTGTCGCTCCGCCTAAGGTACAAAGAACACTCGCACCTCTCTTTTCTTCGCCACAATTTCTGCTCTTGTCTCTTGTTGTGTTGTCTCAACCTAATAAGTAGGTAGGTATTACTGATTAGGATATTACCTGTGACCATAACGAATAGGTACCCATCTAGAGGTGGGCGTCGCGGCGGCGCTGTACCGCTTATTGCGCGACGCCGCCGCGCAGTATTTGAAATTTAGCGCCCACTGAGACGATCTCAGACGAAGAAAGAGTCAGAATGATAACGCCATCCTGTGATCTATCAGAGCCATAATCAAGCTCCTCTTCGACTCAATCTTTGGTGACAAAATTGTCTAAGAAGCACAGTAGTTTCAGCAATATTGACGAGGCAATAGGAACAGATTTGTCTCAAGAACGCTGGAGATATCTAACTTCGGTCGGTCCCAAACAAATGGTATTGTCTTTTTTTTTTAAGACCCGCACCGTGCCGTGGCTCCTGTGTGCCTATCAGTTCCTCCAGGCGCGCCGCCACCGACAAATTTTTGGTCAGCGCCCACTTCTATATCCATCTATGCTCTATGTTAGAGGGTTTGGTTTCCGCACTTAGTCCTTCAGGTGGACCATTGTGCGTGGGCCATGGTGGCTGTCAGTGGTTATTCCAACCAACCTACCTCACTCCAGAAGTTGATCATTTCTCCTGGTTTGTTAAGAACATCCATGAAAAATCTGGGTGCCCCGAGGGTTTCTGTTCTAATCTGAGAGACGGTTGTGCATTCAATGAGGTGTTGGTGTTTGTTAAATGATTTCCACAGCCTCCATGTACGCCCTGCACACAGGCCTGTCCGAGATTCCGTTATGGTTATTGTGTGGAAGTTTTTGTTTAGCGAGCAGTGTCCCGTGATGGACACACAACAAACATATTTGATTTGATTTGATTGATATGATGGTCTCCGTCACCAGGCGCAGACAATTCCTGTCCAGGGGTAATAAATGCCTGGTTAGCCTATTGGCTAAAGATGGCATAGCCTCCTTGGACTGCCTGCAACCCGGAGTCGAGGTCCACCAGTTCTCCGCTTGTATGTCGGTGAACTCCTGTAGCCACTTGCGTAGCTGGTTGAAGGGGGGATGGGTACGATTGGTTCGGACAGACTGTCTGATTATGATTTCGCGCGTAAAAAAAAAGTTGTGTGGTTTCGGGGCTTTGTCGCAGGCTGATGCATCATTGGTTGTCGTTTGACCGCATCCTCTTTTATGCGTACGTGCTTGACTCTATAGTCTTCACTCAGTGTTCTTGTTGGGAGGAGGAGGCCAGGGCCGCCTCCTCTCCCACGATGAGGTGTAGTGGGGGCAGTCCAAGCATTGCCTGTAGGTTGGTGGCAGTGGGTGCAGTTCTCAAACAGTTAATAACTGTACCGCTGCAGATTTTCGAGGTCTCTTTGGGCTGTGCTCAAGTCTGTCAGGGGCCACCAGAATAGTAAGCCGTTTGTGATAATTGGTCGGATGACTGTGTTGTATAGCCAGTAAGTGATCTTCGGGTTAATCCCCCAATTCCTGGTAAGCAGTCGCTTACACTGCCACAGGGATATACTTGCTTTTGTAGCGATGTAGTTGGTATGTTTAACCCAACTCAGCTGTTTGTCCAAAACGTAGCCCAGGTATTTGGGTTCAGAAGATAGGTTTAGGGTGTCCAAAGAATCGTGGTAGTTGTAATGTCGTAAATTTCTATAAATTAAAAGATTTTTTTTATAAATCAGTTCGGATTTTTCAGGGTTCACTGATAGTTGGTGTTTATTGCACCAGTCCTCAACTATTTTAAGCCTTGGCTCATGAGGTTGCGTAGGGTTTATTAGGTACCCATATATTTATTATGTGTTAGGAACTCTGGAAGTTATAAGGTACTCAATTAGACACCGTAATATACGCAAGAAAATTTAATAAACATTACATAAAATATAGGGACATGGTTAAATAACCTAAGTGAAGCTCTACATAAAAACGTGTTTATCTTTAAACGGTCTCTGTTCCACAAGATACACCTTTGCTGGTTTGTAAAGAGCTCTGAAGATATGTCAGCGGTGAAATCGCACTCTACGCTCAGACTCTTGCATCTACAATCAGGAAACGAACATCAAAATTTCCTAAAAACGCAGAAAAGGTCAATGTTTGTCCGCCCCAATGACCGGCTTCGGGGTGTAATGCTGAAACCGAAAGGAGATGCCAACGCCATTTACCGGCCACTCCTGATTTTTCCTCGCCAAATCCAATCATAGTTTTAGTAAACTTGGAATTCAAACATGCTGTATTGAACCCAGGTAACTTTTGTTCAGTCTATTGTACACGTGACATCCACCAACCAGCACTTGGCTAGCGTGGTGGATTATGGCCCCACTCCCTCACACAGAGAGGAGGTCTGTGTCACAGCAATGGGAACATTACGATACGAATACTAACATTGTTTCGAATACGTCCATAATATAACTAACTGGCTGTCGTGTTCTTCTCGATTCATTCTGCATTCAAGGTCACAAACCTGTGAACAAAGGGAATATTATTAATTCACTAATTTGTGGGCCCATTGTTAGATGATAGTTTGCGTAAGTTTATTTACCTATATTTATTTATTGAAACCACTTTTTAATCCAGGCAAATCGATAATTTTATTCTCACGGCACTATATTTTTTATCATTACTCATTTATACATTATACATTTATCTATGTAAATAATCAAGTACCTATCAAATACACAATCACCATCGAACAAGAACGTTTCCAAATGATAAACTTTCCTGTTATCATTCAAAAAGTATGTCATTATTTAAATTGCGGATAACTTACGTAACTTCATTCTGCACACTTCACTTTTCGCAACACCAATAATTCGCATATTTATTATCTCATCTACTCGACGTCCGTATGTCACTGCAGGGATCCAGCAGAATATCAGCGTCAGGTATATTTGCCTGACGCTGATGTTGAGTTGGACTCCCATTTGGTGCAACCTTGAGACACGCACCGCACTTATGTTTCACTATTTTAAAGTGTCTTAGCCAATAGTCATCACAATGTCTTTATTTTCTTCTATATTTTATTTTTTGTACATTGGCACCTTATATTCTATACTCATGTATTTAGTTATTATTTAAACGTGTTTTTGTATTTTGTGCTATGTCTTTTGTGTGCATCAAATAAACGATTTATCTATCTATCTATCTATTACAGTCTAATATACACAGGCAAAAGAAAATAAAACAAAGTAAAGTTAAAAAAAGCACAAACAAGACGCACATTACAAAACAAAATCGGTCAAGTGCGTGTCGGACCACGCACAATGAAGGGCACCGTAGTTGGGATGAATTTATCCCAAAAACAAACTTAACGTCGTTATTGAAAAATCCTATACATCGACATACGTCACGGTCATTTCTTTCTGTGAGAGGGAGTGGGCCGTAATTCACCACGCGGGCCCAGGGCGGGTGGTGTCACATGTCTTTCGAATTTTTGGTTCTAGAACATGCCGGTTTCCATACGATGTTTTCTTTCACCGTTTTGAAATTATTTATACAAAGTAAAGCGCCTGCCTGAGTTCGAACCCACGCCCTACAACTCATAAGTCAGGGCCTATACCACTGGGCTACCACTGCTCTCCAAATCCTGCCCTAAAATAAAATAAGCAAAAACAAAATATAGAAATCTTTTACTAAAATATAAGTCTATTTCAAGCTTTTAGGCCCAGTTTTCTAGTTGGCAAAGAGGGTTATATCTGCGATGAGCCGACTCAATGTGAATTCTTTATAAAAATGGTTGTATTAAAGATAAGATATAGAAGACACTGATAAGCCTTTCTTTGGAACTGGATAAAGATGTGGAATATTGTAATATTTAGTGATATTTTCATCATCTGTTCGCCCTTTCCCAACTATGTTGTGATCAGCTTCCAGTCTTATCGGATGCAGCTGAATATCAGTATTTTACAAGGAGCAACTCCTCTGTCCACCTCTATCACCTCTATCTGACCTCCACAACCCTGTCACTAGGTAACACGATACCCCTTGGTAAGACTGGCTTCAATAGCTATAAAACTTTTATAAGTCATTCGTAAATTCATAGTCAATCATCCTGAAACCCACTGAAAGCAATTCTACGTCCAACTAATTTCGCATTGCGGGTCCAATAAACGAAATAGAACGAAAAATCTCCCGAATTTCTTGGAAATTAAATTAGCTTAGTTTGAAGTACCCTGATACCTAAAGTTCAATGCTTTCCGTTGACTTTGACAACAAAAGAAACGTAATCGAGTGAACGATTGACGTGCTTAACCTTAAAACTTGAACTGAATGGTTTAAGATTCTTTTATAAGTTTAGTAAACCGCGCTGAAATGAGGAAAACGGAAATACGAGTACTTGTGGTAGGAGAGTAGGTATGTCTTGGAAATCTGTCAGTCAGTCAGACGTTTTTCATAATATCACCTTTCTTACAAAATTTCAACCGCGTCGCAGTAATATTTCGTCGTGTCAATTCTTCAAGATTATGTATCTGTTGCAGCCATCTGGTTAAATTAGATAGCAAATTGGACGCCTAGACCGTTCATTAAACGCCAATTGGGTGCCTAGGCCAATAGTTAACTGAACTAGAATCATTCATCGTTTAACAACAACTTGGCGTATAGGCGTACACGACATTCAGCCATCTGGTTAAACGTTCCGCTCAATGACCTGTCTAGTTGTCCTTCATCTATTTAATTGGATGCCGTCATTTAATGAATGGAACCAATTAGCTGGCAAATTTAACCAGATAGCTGCGATATATCCACTGCAGGACGTTTGTCAGATGAAATTAAGAATGTTGTGTTTAGCAGAACAAAGATTGCTTCCCGTTCATTTAACTTAACCTGTAACCGATACCATTACCCCCATCATCGTCTACCTAGCTTTTTTCCAACTATGTTGGGCTCAGCTTCCAGTTAAACTGGATGCACTATTATATAGAGCGGCTGCCTATTTGACCTCCACAACCCAGTGTCTGGATAACACGATACCTCTTGGTAAGACTAACCTATGTTGACGCGCGCCCTTCTTCTCCTTTTAACAAACATCACTACATAAATATACGTATAATATATATATTATTATAAAACAAAGTCAAAGTCGTTTCAGTCTGAAAGCGATAAACTCAAAAACTACCGAACGGATTTTCATATGGTTTTCACCAATGTACGGAGTGATTCATGAGGAAGATTAAGTGTATAATTAATTATGGTTCTGTGTAAATCGGCTGAAATATGACGATGTCGAAAATCATGCCGGTTTCCTGAGAGCTTTAGGCGCTGACGTGCGCCGCGTAAACCAATAGAGTTATATGAAAATAATGTATCACAGAATCAAAAAGTTGTTTACCTGTATTAAAACATATGAAACTTTTAATCCCAGTAGTACATTCCCGTGGGATATTTTCCGCAGGCAAAAGCTACTTTACCATAAAAATCAACCATTAACAATCCTTTCCCCGTTTCCCCTCAACACACCCTTTGTTACCCATTCTTTACACCCTGGTCGTAACAGAAAGAAACCTATTGCCTTCATCCAGTGACTGAGATTGGAAACCATTGTGTTGTGTACAGCTCTTTAAACGGAACGGGCTATTTCATTCGTGACTTGAAGCAATATGACTTGGTTATACCGGTAGCTTTATTTAGTTTAACCTGGTTTTAGGGTTCAGTAGATTGATATTGAAAACGGGAGATTATAGTCTTCTGCAAGTCATGTTCAGTAGTTAAACAGCGAAGGTAGTGTTGCCATCTGAAATCTGTTTTTTTTTATTTATTTCGGATCTCCAACATAAGATATACACAATACATGACACATTGAATAATGGGTATCATCTAGGTGTACCTACTCCTTCACTTAGGAGACCGCAGCATGCATGAATGTTGATTAGGTTACCCTTTGGCATACATATTTTATGTGATTGGAGAAATCGCGACCAAGTCTTTTGACGGTAGACTTTTAAGAAATAAGGAGAAATAATACTGCAAGTAGTCCGTGATGTAAGTACAGACCTCGCGTGAAAAGTATGAGCTTCTGTAATTATCATCAGCTATATTCGGATATAAAATTGCATCGTGTACTTGAGTTGTTTAGTGTTATTTATATTTTGCTGCTCGATCGTAGGTCAATCTGCAGAGTTTGTGTTATTAGTGCCAGGCCACAATGATGCCAAGAGAGGATAGCAAAATATAAACTTTTTTTTATTTTTTATTGGGGGGAGATATGTAGGGACAATTGTAATTCATTAATATTATTAAAAACATTTTTTTCTTCGTAATATAAAATAGTTTTAATTATTACTCTTCTGTAACCATAATTAATTATATAGATTGTTTTATCTGAATTTATTCGTGTCACCAATCTTTTGGATCGAGTAAGTATAACATTCGGTGGTGCCAGTAAATAAACAAATTTGTTTATATTTAATCATTTTGGTTACAAACTAGTGGCCCTGAACATCCTATAATAAAATAACAATCATGTTATGAACAATAAAACATCACGTTACAATTAACAAAATAAATCATGCTCTTAATAACAAAATACATCATATTATAAATAACATCTCAGTGAGTTTGCGCTTAAACAAATAATTGGTTAGTAATTACTGAAGAAGTTGGGTTAGGTTAGAATGTAAATAATGTCTGCTAGCAACATAACCATTCAGTAAAATTCACCAAATTGTTTTACAGTTACTTACCAAAGATGTAGCCTATTAGGGATAAAATTATGTTACTGTTAACCGTTAATTTGGCAAAAACTAAAATGCAATAAAATCTTTTTTTGTTTTGTGGAAATGTGTTGTAGACGGTTAGAGGTGTTACAGAAAAATTTGTATTGTGTATTGTCATAAAATGGCCAACATTATCATAACGTGATGATCCTACTGTTGAGTGAGCATTTACCTGTAACATTTATTTCTACCTTGCGTTCACTGTAACAACCTGCCCTTGGCCCATGCACCTCACTCCGCGTCGCTCGCGTTCGTGCGTTTGCTCGATAAAATGTTACACCAATATGCTCGTTGTTTTTTTAAATTAGGTTGTAACAAAACATCGAGCGTCGAATGCTTAATGTTCTGTTACAAGTAAATGCTCTACTCTATACTCACCTGCTATTGATCAAGACATATTATACGGGTCAAATCATGTCTGTCAAAATTCAACCAAATTGGTTTCCAGTTGCAAAGATAAATTCCTACTTACGTACTTATTCATGTTCTCAAAGTTGGTATAGTTAGCATAAGGCCGCAGCCTCCTCGCCGCGGTCGGTAGCAGGCGCGTCAGTGGACTTTATTATTTACTTTGTAAGCTCAGGTGGTGAAGCTAACAGTTAACAAGAAAAACAGTAGATAACATCTACTGTTTTTCTTGTTAAGTGAAGGTTATTTGTTATAGGTACACCTTCTTGGACTTTATCTTTCGTAAATAAAGTAGGTACACTAAAAAATATTTTGCGGAAATCGTTTTATAAATCGCAAGTCGTGAAGATTTTTATAGGATGCAAAAAAGTAATGTACGACGACAAAATTACTAGTTTTGTCGTTGTGCCGCAGTACAGGGTAAAATAGTCAGAAAAATATGGTATTTTCAATATTCTCCGTTGAACGATATCAACATTACCTACCTAGCTACCTATCTATCTTAATTTTTTGTTAAGTTAGGTATATTGTTTACTGGGGGAATACTTTTACAATCAGTCGTTTTAACCGATTTTTAAGCATATTCTTAAGAAAATCCCTAGTGCAGACAAGCCATATCAAAACACGATGAAAAGATGACTTCATAGCATTTCCAGGGACAAACAGCGCGCTATAAAAATCAACAACGGAAATTAGCATCGTAGAGAAGTCGTTAAAGTTAGCGCTCACTACGACGGCAGTTAAACTAACCAAGCTAACAGAACGATTGTCGAGCATAAAAAAAGCACGATAGAATAGAATTTATCTCTAGTTTATAGATAGGTATAACTAATAAAATAGGAATAATTTTCTGTTACGGGTGCTACACCGGTTCGGGTCGGCATGATTCGGCACAGCCGGGCGTCAAAATCGAAGATCATATTATGTTTGTGAAAAACTCGCTCGGCTAAGCTAGAATGATGTCGAGCCAACCCAAACATGATTTAGCCAGGGTAGATGTCGAACAAAGTTTGTGGATCTGCACGAGCCGAATGAAAACTGAGTATGTGTAGTAATTGCTTCGGGTCGGCTTTGTTATTCAACAAATACTGCCGAATTGACTGTGCCGACCCGAATATGTGTGTGGCATCCCTTAGACTAGCAAGAGAAAAGTAGCCATTAATACTTTACTCTCGGTTTTACGAGTAAATAATAACGGTCGATTGCACATTAGGGATCGGATACATAAGAACACTATACATTTTAATGTTTTTTTCCGTAAGAACCAAGTATTGCTTCTTTCTGGCCTTTGAATTTTTGGCCTCTTAATCTATTGCTGCCCGTGCCCAGGGACAATGTAATTATAATTAATTGTCTCATTACTCTAGACCCCGCAGGTTACATAAACAATGATTAGGAACTGGCTAGTAAGTCGTGCTACACACTTATTGGGCGGCATAATCGTAGTAATTGCTTACAAACAAATACTGCTGTATCAAATGTGCCGACCCGAAAAAGTGTGTAGCATGCCTAACCGCACACTGAATAAAGGGCTCTTTTCATACAGAGAAGAGACGAGCATTGAGCTTGAAAAACAAAAAAGTTGTTTTTTTCAGTCACCTTCTTTTTTCTCCATCAAATACTCGTAGTAGGAATGGTGACGGGCCAGCAGGCCATCCATGCACGAGGTTGTGGGTTGAAATCCAGGCAATTACCAATATGTTTCTTCTTCGATTCATATATATGTACTTTATGAGATTATCTTGTACATCACTGACATCGGTGAAGGAAAAACAGCGTGAGGAAACCCGAACTCATAGTCAATATAAGTCTGAAATCACCAACCCGTCTTGAGCAAGCGTGGTGATCATTGCTCGTGCCTTCTCTGTTTGAGAAGAGTTCGTTATTCTATTCTATTCTTTGCTCTACAGTGGAACAATACGAGTAATAACCTGCTATTATTATTATATTAAGAAAGTTACGGTAATTTGCTCTCGGAAGCGCCAGCTTTTCTTTTTTAAGCGCGTTTATGAAGGAAGGAAAGCAAGACGTTCATTGTCAATGCTCTGAGGTCGAGAAAATTTATGAATAAAATTGTAGAGTTGAACAGAAAACATGAACTTCTTCCAGTACAAGTAAGTTGGTATTTAGCGCCATATTTTCTTCTAGTTCTTGGCAGACGAAAGGTGATGCCTGACCACACTAATTTAAACTTTTACTAGCTGTCGTACTGTTGTTAGTTATATCACAGACGTATTTTAAGTACGAAGCTACAAGGACGCGGCGGGCTTGACTTGTCGGGCCAATTGAGTAGGCGTAACGTAGTCAGAAAATATAGAGTTACGCGATAGAAAGAGAGGCAACTTCTAGATGAATATTTAACTGTTGGTAATAAGCGCTTTGCGACTTGAATTGCACTGTATTGTGTTGTAGCAAGAGTCGCTTTTTATTGAAATGATTTTGCGAAGTGAACCATTTGTATTAATCTGTGGTTATACTGTAGAAAATGGTAAATGCCAAAGCACCTGCAACAAAAGGGGTTTAGCAGTAACCGAATATTTTGATTTAAAAGAGTGTCCGTGGAGTTTCTTGCCCATACTTTTCCATAGGAACCTACTTTGCCTTTGAAATGGGCAACTAGCTTCATCTTTCTGACTGACCGATTCCTTGACAATTCAAACGTACCTGTTATATTGGTTTGATTGAAATAAATGCTTTGAGGTTTGCGTTTGACCTATAGGCGGCGTATAATGATGCATTTCACCACTTATCATCATCATGATTATTATAAAGAGAAAAGTTTTGTATTTTCGTTTGTAATTAATAAACTTAAAACTACTGGACCGATTTAAAAAAAAATTTCATCAGTAGAATGTTATATACAAAATTGTCTAAAATAACCTCATTTGATTATAATTTCGCTGACACCCATGCACTTCAAACGGGAACACACTGAGTTGTTGCAAGAATAAAGCTCTGACCAAACTGAAGCAAATCCCGCCCGTGATGCGGAACGAAATTCGCTCGCGTCGATTGTAACTTGTACGAAGGTGTTTAAACTCGCGCGAATAGCCGCGTGACTTCCAAATCATTAAAACATTGGACGCGCGCATTCGCGTGTTTGTGGCCAGAACTTGAATATGAGGCTAACCCCGTGGCCACGACTGTGTAAAAACAAATTTTAGAAGCTGATTAGAGCATCGCCATGAGTCACCGCGACTTGCGGAGCAACGGACGGAAACAGTGTCATTTGAAACAAGTCGCATCGCTCGAGGGCGAGAACGGGGCCTAATTATTTTCCGGACTAACAATTACAAAAGAAGAACAATTACGACCAAAAAGCACTGTTTCTTGACAAAAAAAAAGACTGCGTCGTAAAACTCTCCATGTAAGTGAAAACTAATAATAAGCGATGACACGTAGAAGCAGTTGGAAGAGTGTTTGTGAACTACCCTAATATGTCTTGGGAGAACGAATAAACTTTGTAAGACAGAACCGATCTGTAGAACTTATACCTTGACCTTTAGTCAAGACGATTAGTTAAACTGACCATGATTAGGGAGAGATTTCAGGACAACTTTTTTACTTTACACGCCTGTTATCACACGGCCTCTTTTCGTACAAAGTAATAATAGGTGACGTAAGTCACCACGCTTGCTCAATGCAGATTGGCAGTTTCAAGCTAATATACTCGTACATGTCATTTTTATCATTTTCTGTAATTTTTATCGTACTTTTCTATGAAGCAGCTGTACTTAAGGGGGTTCAAAATTATGTACTGAATCCATAGTAACAGTTTTCGCGTCGATGTCTCTGCCACCCTGTATAGTTAGGATGGTCATATTTTGGCACGGGGCACCAAAAATAGGAAAACGCTTTGATTGTTTCTTACTAATTAATTCATTACGGAGGAAACATAGTTGGAGCTCATTCTAATTTTAACAACTTGTAGACTAGACTTTTTTCCTGAAATAAAATAGGCTTTATAAATGTTGCTTTAATTTTTACCCATTTATTATTATTTTATGGTACACAGGACATCTTTAACGCAGCAGCTAGCGTAACGATAATTTTTTATACATTATTTAAACCATATTTTTTTGGATAGTCTGTCAATTCCCAGAGATTTTTATTATTAAAATTTTTCTGCAATCTCAATTTAAACCACGCAAGAACTGTTCTACAATTTTTTTTGTGAGTTTGAAAATAAACAAGAATATCATTATTGTGACAAAAAACCGGATAAATGAGACAGTTTTTTATATTATTTTTAATCCTGTGTAAAATGTTCAAACTGTAGAAAAGAAAAATCAGGTTTTAAACATGTTTGTCCTTTTTTACTCTATGTGGTGTAGAATGGAGTATTTAATAAATAAATAAAACCCCCTTTAAGGCCTATTCAGATATAAGCTATATCGCTGTCGCGCTCGGTAGTGATACCGAATCGGTACGCGATATCTTTGTCGCGCTCGGTAGCGATACCGAATCGGTACGCGATATCGCTGACCAGAATCGCTATTGCTTATATCCGAATAGGCCTTTATACTTGACGAAACTACCTGAAATTCAGATTGCTACTACGATTGTTGTCAAGTTGCAGACCCACTTGTTGGCAACGAACACTCCACAGGATATTGAAGATCCTCGACTGTCTGCCAGCATTCAAGACGTCTGTGCTCAAGTGGCTTTAAATGTGTATAATCTTTGAATCTTTGGTTGTAAGGAGACCTTATCTACAGTCGGTTTATTTGAATAAACGACGACGTACTAAATATCAGATTAGAATTTATTTTGCTAGCAGCGCACATTTGGCACGCGTGTTGGATAACGGCCTCATCACTCTGTCAGAGAAGAGGCCCGTGTCCCAGAAGTGGGAATGTATAGGCTGATTATAGCTTAAGCAGCCTAAAATGTTCACAAGCCTCCTCTCTTCGCACGGAAAAGGGCTATTATAACCCACCACGAGGGCCCAGTGCGGGTTGGTCGATGTCACATGTTTTAAAATTTTTGGTTCCAGGACATGCTGGTTTCCTCACGATGTTTTCCTTCACCGTTTTGAGAGTAGTGGTGATGAAATTATTTACACACAGTAAAGCGCTGACTATGCGTAATCATTAGGAATTATTTAATAATTTTTATGTCAGAATCATAGTAGGAGGCGTTCTGTAGTTACTGCCTACCCCCCACAGGAAAAAGGTGTGATATTATGTATATGTTAATTTATGTTTCTTAATTTAAGTTTATTTAATTCAGTAAATGTCTTTCTCGATTTAACGTAATTTATTTTAATTTTATTTTATTTGATGTTTGATTTTATTGTATTTTAATTTATTTTATTAATTTATGTTTGGCTATGGGTGTTATTTTAATTTAATTAATTTAAATGTTCCCCGCCCTGAACAAATCGGTGGCCCAGAATTAAATTGTCTAAATCCCGTTTTTGTAAAATTTCAGGAGAGCTATTTATATAAATTCCCATGTTTTTTGGGTAAAATGGTAACTTTGACCTTTAATGGGAATAAAAATCCCAAGCTTAGCAGACAATTTGGTAAAACCCGTGCGCTTTTAGCACATTCGAGGTCACTGTTACTTAAAATGCAAGAAAAGGCACCATCCTATAGAGACCATAAAAATAATACCACCAAAAAGAACAAAAATCAAAAGTAATGAATTCAAACTAGGCTGAGAATCAGCATCATCGTCAAAATTGTATAAGACCCCTAAAACACCTGCCCATCACCACTTTGTAGTGCCTTAGCTGGGAAGAAGAAATGGCGTAACAAACTCCAACAGCACAGCTGTCATTAAACTTTTTCCACTAAAAAAAAGTGAAAAGATCGAAAACTATCAGAAAACAATTGGGAAAAATCCTAATCATTCTACATGAGTGGTTACCCTATTATCCGTGCAAAGTTCAAACGTCAGTCGTAGCAAGGATATCGAATATTGTCGCGGCTCCAGCACAAATACGTTCCATTCTACGGCATATAATGACGTCAACAGTCCGTTTTATTCAGAGAATAAAGAATTTTCTTGGACTTGAATAATCTTTTAGGATAGTATGGAATATGTGTATTTATTATATCTATACAATAGATTTCATTTTATTCAAATTGAAATGTTGTTATAAGATACTGGTTTTTGAACCGAAGTTCCTTATCGCGCGTTGCGAAAGGGGGCTAGACGAAAAAATTAAGACCAAAAGTTGTAACGACACTTTTTGCTATAGTTGTAAGCCGTGCGGCGTGCGCGTGTTTCTCTGTCTGTCTGTCTCTCTCTCTCTCTCTAAACTTCGTTCCATCGGGGTGTCCCTTGACACCTCTCAAGTTTTTTTGGAATGAAATTTCCCCGAACTCTTTCTTTACGTACCTATCAAAACCATAAATTTTTATAAGTGTCCTTAAATATTTTTGCAGTTAAAACGTAGTCAAACGATAGATTTTTATTTTTCATTCAATGTACATTATGAAATTAGTTTATTCAGAATCGTTTACTGAATCGCGACTCAATTCTTAAACCTCTTTTTAACCGACTTCCAAAAAGGAGGAGTTTCTATGGTCGACTGTATGTTTTTTTTTCCATTTCCTGAGTCGGACCCAATGAATGCGTTCTTGGCACCGCAACGCAATGGAGAATTTTGGCTAAGGGCCATCGTCCACGACACTGCTCAAAAGTAACGTGTTATAAACTCAAATCACAAATCATCATCATCAGTTCAGCCAAAAGACGTCCACTGCTGAACATAGGCCTCCCCTAAGCATTGCCCATTCCACCGGTGCTGATGCTTCTCGTATCCTGCGGTTTACTGCGGTCTTCACCATCACCATGGTTCACGTTTGGGGAAACCTTCCAACGCTACGTCTTCCAGTACGTGGTCGCCATTCCAGAACCTTTCGGCCCCATCGGCTATACGTTAAATCACCGATGAGTAGCCAGAATGTCGCAGCACTAGTATTTCATTGGTTGTCCGTACACGACGCAGCCAATGACAAACTAGCTAAAGTGTATTCAAATCTTTGTTTCCAATTGATTTTATTTCCCCTTAAAATATCATCTTTACGCCTGTGTAAATTAATTTGATTTCGGAATTACGAGTACTAGTAGGTACTATTGAAAAAGCCATATTAAAGTTTTCTTTCCAAAAATACACAATCATTTGTCTACATGTTTGGAAACTAAATCGCGAACGCAGTTATAATAATGCGTTAGTAGGTAAGTCACGTCGTGTGCAGATATTCTGGCTACTCACTGGTGATTTGAGTCAGTAACACGTTACTTTAGAGTAGTGTCATGGATGATGGGCCTAAATTCACATGTGACAGCATTTTCACACGTTGAATTCCAACAGCACACTGCTAGGTAAAAGGCTACATTGCAACGTGGAAATTTTCTAACACTGTAAGGTGAAAACAGACAGAATTTTACTTTTTTTTTTGCTTTTTATTCGCGTCATGAGAGCCGTGACAGGTACTAGTAATGTTAAAAGCTTTGAACCATTACTTTTATCATTATGACCCGAACGTTTGAGATTCATACTATTTCAACATCCAATGTTATTAGTTAAGTACTTATAAATAAATTAATAAATAGTACATATCTACTGTTAAAAATGGTTGTCATGTTATGTGGAGGAATGAGGTAAATGTCGTCAGGAAAGTTTTGAGTATAAATGTGAATGGCTATACGAGTTGAGTCGAGTTGCCAAAGTCAGTTACACAACTATGCGATGGAAGGTTGAAAACCCACATCAAACCAGTCCTTATAATAAAAGCATATTATAAAATAAAAGACTAAGTTGAAAACAAGGAAGTTTGGCAATAATTCCATCTGCACATGTGGCTTCCCTGGTAGCTCATTAACGGCATAACTATGTAAATGTTATTATTATTAAGTGCTCACAAATGACGACGTTTTTTTTATATATTTTATTTTTTACAGTCTTCCTTGACATAATCTTCTCATTATTTGACATTATATACCTACAATTCTAATTTAAACTCTTCGTTAGTGGCTTTTGTGGACAGGACAATTCAGATTTGTTACAGTTGTAGTAGCAATCATGTCATTTGGTTTGAAATATGTTTTTATGTCAAAGAATCTATATAAAAGATAAATAAAATAATACATTTTATTTATCTTTTATATAGATTCTTTGTTTATATTTTGTATGAATGTGAGAACGTTGTAGATTTGTTGACCATTTTCTATTGTACCTGTAGAGTTGGCCGTCAGGAACGACCTTGACGAGGCCCCGTCCCTTTAATGTTGCTTATTACCAAGGTGATATGTCAGACATCATTGCGACTACTGCAGGCTCGCTTGTTTTTTTTTATTATTGTCTTTAAAATATGCCTTCGCAATATTTTCCTTATAAAAATATTCACTTAAACTCAAGATGTCTTTAACATCTCGAAAAACCCTTAGGTACAACGTCGAACGACTAACAACACTGCCTACCCGTAAAAAAAAAACCCTCACCACGCCCAACCACGCACTTCCGTTAATTACCCAAGCTTGAGAAACAGGCGCTATATAAATAATAGCAGAACAAGTCAGTCGAGGAACAACACGGAACTTGCCTCTAATGAGTTCCTCCTAAGAGTTCCTCCTAAGAGTTCCTCCTAAGAGGGGTGATAGGGAAAAGTATTGCAGACCCTTTCGTAACTGTTGAGGTGCTAATTGAAAAACTGTTGGAGAATGAATAACTTGAAACGGGGTCCTTTTGAATGTTAGATCGGACAAAAAGCATCTGCTTAAAGACGCAGCATAAATAAGTAACAGTATTATGCTTAATAGAAAACGGCCGAAACGACGCCCTTCGAAATCTCAGTGTATTATCATCAGTACCCAACAGATTCGCCTGCGCGGCAATTACGCATGGATGCGGAAGGTGTATCTACCTAGCGGCCGTGGGTTATTTCAAGGTCACTGCGGAGACAATCCTAATACTGTAACTTTAATATACTGTGCTACAAATATAAAGTTGACCGTCCACTGTTACGTATGTGCACGGAAAGATTTGTCACGTTAGCTGCGCGTTTCAAGCATATGCGTGCGTGTGTAGCGTGGTCGATGGTCACAGTGGACCTTCCCGTCAATGTTATCATACAAAGCGAAGTAGCGTAGCTTAGACGTGGGCTGCTGTGGATCGAAAGACAAATTGTATGTGGGAAACATCGTAGTAAAGTCTTGTATAAATTCAAATGATTACTTGTGTTATTTACCAAAATCAACATAGCTCTGAGATTAATAGCGTCGAGTTTACTGATCGAATTGAAAAGCTTTCAGAATACTTTGGTTGTATATTTTGAAGCAATAGTAGGTATGGTCTGTTCAAAGAGTATAGGAAGAAATTGTAAACAAACCCTGTTAAATTCGTACGCAATTACTAACTAAAGCCACACACAACACATTCATCTGTATTTAGAAGGTTTCATCTTCAAATCGCCCTACTTTTTCCAACAATTATTGGTCATACTTGTATGAAATCATCGACGAATATTGAGGGTATAAAATTAACCGCAATTTTCAAATGGAACACGTCATGTATAAGGAACAGATCGGGAAATATACCACAGAGTGTCATAAACGTTTAAAGTTGGTTGACTTTCCTACCGAGTGTATAAATTGTGCTGACTTTTACTGTAATGACCCCTATCACCATCGTATTCTTGATGTGATGTACTCTGACGTTGTGTCCGCCCTTCGTGCTGCGTCCTCGGCGGGTCGAGAGGGCATTATGAAGAGTGAGAGTGGGTCGCGCATAGTGGGTTGGAATAAACACGTCAGCGAGGCTCACCGGAAGGCCAGAATTGGGTTTATACAGTGGGTTTCGTGCGGTAAGCCTAACGCTGGTCTTATGTACGATGAAATGTGTGCCAGCAGAAGAGTTTTTAAATCACATTTAAAATGGTGTCAAGATCATCAAGCCCAGATTAAAATGGATAGACTTGCGGAAAAACACGCCAAGGGTGATTTTCGAGGCTTTTGGAAAAACACCAACAAAGTTAACGCCAGACCTAGACTTCCGGTGAGTGTTGAGGGGGTGAGTGATTGTAAAGGCATTGCTGAAATCTTTAAGAGTCACTTTTCTATTCAGTCACCTTTGGGTCTGGCGTGTGAGGTTTACAATGGTGAGTTACATGAAGGGATAGTAGGGGTGAGGTTTAGTGCCAAGGATGTGGCTGTAACCCTTAACAGTATGGCAAAAGGCAAGAGTCCAGGCCATGATTCTCTATCCATTGAACATCTGGTTCACGCTGGCCCACACATAAACAGAGTATTAGCAATGTTCTAATCGCTGTGCGTGAGCCAGTCTTATCTTCCACCGGACCTTATGAAAACAGTGGTTGTGCCTATAGTTAAAGATAAAACCGGTGACTTAGCTAATAAAAGTAACTATAGGCCCATATCTCTAGCTACAGTTACAGCGAAGGTGTTTGACGGGTTGCTTAATACACAGTTAAGTAAATATATATCTCTGCACGATAATCAGTTTGGATTTAGACCCCGATTATCAACGGAAAGTGCCATACTGTGTCTTAAGCATACCGTCAGATACTATAACGACCGTAAAACCCCGGTATACGCGTGTTTTCTCGACTTGTCCAGGGCCTTCGATTTGGTGGCGTATGATCTCTTGTGGGAAAAACTTGAGGGTATCAATCTACCACCAGAACTTGTTACCATCTTCAAGTATTGGTATACGCACCAAGTCAACAGCGTCAGATGGTCTGGGGCAATGTCGGAGCCATATCGATTACAATGCGGTGTAAGGCAGGGCGGACTGACCTCACCCTCGTTATTCAACCTTTACATGAATGCGCTGATCGTCGCGCTGGGCAGTCAGCATGTCGGCTGTCATGTAGACGATGTATGTGTCAACAATCTCAGCTATGCAGACGATATGGTTCTGCTGAGCGCGTCAATTTGTGGCCTGAGGAGGTTGATGGCGACGTGTGAGGTTTACGCTATTAAACATGGACTTCTTTATAATATTAAGAAAAGTCAGTACATGGTCTTTGAGGCCGGCGGTGCTATATGCCCCGACTATGTACTACCTATACATCTAAATAGTGTACCCTTAGACAGGGTGAATCAGTTTAAGTACCTGGGACATATAGTCACGGCTGACCTCAGGGATCATGCTGACTTGGAACGGGAGCGGAGGGCATTATCTAAAAGAGCTAATATGCTGGCCCGCAGGTTCGCACGTTGCTCGGATGGAGTGAAAATAACTCTTTTCCGAGCATATTGCACGTCCATGTATACCTGCAGCCTGTGGGCTAATTACACGCAGAAATGCTACAGCACCCTCCGCATTCAGTTTAACAACGCTTTCAGAGCGACGTTGGGGCTGCCTCGCTACTGCAGCGCTTCGGGTATGTTCGCGTGGGCGCGCACGGACTGTTTTCATGCGACCATGCGGAAGCGCTGTGCGTCTCTTGTGCGCAGAGTGCGGGCCAGCTCCAATATCGTTCTGAATATGATAGCAAATAGGTTGGACTGTCCTTATGTGCGACACTGCTGTGACAGACAAGTTACATATAGTGTCGCACGTAAGAGGCTATTGTATTGAATTGATTATGTTTATTTTTTATTTTTTTATAAATTAATTAATTTGTGTTGAGTTAGTTTATTATTTGTGTGTTGTTTCTACTATGGGTTATATACCTGAAATAAATGATTTTTTTTTTTTTTTTTAATTTTTATAAGCTGATTTAAAATGATAATTTCGGGTTTAAATTTTCAAATATTTGTAAGTGGCACTACAACGTGGCATCCACAGGTACATTTCAGATCCATTTATTTACTTTTTGATCAGATATTTTTGGAACAGATTATTTAATAACGTGGTATTAGCAGTAAATGCAGTTATTTATGTTGTTTTTTCTTATATGCCACTTGCAGAGCTATCCAGCTCAAATACCACGATAGCATAGGGAAATTTTGTAAACTAATTATTAAATACTACTCGCACAACCAAGGCATACTCTGAATTGGAAATTTATTGAATTTATTAATTTTACTAATTCATCGATATCTAATTTAATTTATAATTTTTAATTTGTAAACCATATTTAATTTTAATTTAATTTAATTTATTATTAATTTGCTATACTATTACCAATATATGTGTTTTTTTTTTTAAGCACTTTTTTTTCTTTTTTTTTTTACCTTAATTTAATTAGAATTTTGATTGGTTTAATATTGCTAGACTAGACCAGATTAGCTAAGCTTAATAAAAAAAATGTAAAACTAAATATATAGTGCATGTGGTGTTAGCCTGTAAATAATTGTTGCACTTATAAATGTATATAGTGTACTTTTAAATGAAATGTTATGTGTAAACAGTTGTAGGCCAATCTATTAATAAATAAATTATGGCTAAATAACTAAGATCTAAATTTCGGTAAAATATTAATGTTCTAAGCATTTACCGAGATGCAATATTCCAAGAGCAAAAAAATTAAGAGGACAAAAAGTAATTAGCCATCTTCTCTCCAGTGCAATAGAAAGAAAGAAAGAAAGAAAGAAAGAAAGAAAGATAATTTATTTGTCAAACATGCGTATACATAAACTGACAAGGCAGACATGCAAGGTATTGAGTTAATATTTTGTTGTGAGCGTCCATGTTTTGCCAATAGCGGCGTACAAATGGTATAAGTTGTAAGTTATTAGTTAACAATTTCATTTAATTGGATTAACATTCATAATCATTTCATTAATAATTTATGTCAAGATTTAAAGTATATTATGGTCAAAAATAAATTAAATTATGTCCAGTATATATACATAATTATCAAATAATATCATTATAATCATTTCATGTCACGTCATTTTAAATTCATTAGAAAATACGTAAGAAATAAACAATAAAAATTGATGTCACGATTTTAAAGTCCAAAATAAATTAAATTAACTATGCCCACTATAATTAACTGTGTTCACATTATAAAATTGTATTTTTAACCATCTACATTAGAGGTCGGAATAGAAAAGTCCTTTTCATCCAAAAAATGTAAAATAGTGTAATATGCTTAATGTAAAGAAATGAGGTTTTCTCCTTAGCTAGGGATCTTAGGGCTCGCGCCATTTTCTTCATACAATTTCTCCACCCAGTTTATACTCGTAAGACTCGGTAATTAATCTTTTAAGCTATACGAGTATTGCGAACTATATCATAAGTTAATTATCTTCTAAAGCGCAGGCGTCTCAGATTCTTGTCTTTGCTTAGCCTTTCAAAAGATAAGGCTTTCTTTTTGCTTTTAAGGGTTGAATTGAAAGACTAAGTTCATTATCTTGATCTTTGGCTGTGAATGAAAGACTTATATATAGGTTAAAGTGATCTTATCCTTTCGTTAATTCAATACGTTATAAAGATTAGGTACCCATCTTCTACATTTGGTAAATTAATAAATTGTTGTTATTGTTGTTACAGTTAAAACCCGTTTTTAGTTAGAACGCGTTTTCACCCGGTACGACTTATAACAAAAAAAATCTAGTATTAACAAAGGCATCCAGTACAAACTAGTTTTAACTAGTGAAAACGCGTTCTAACTAAAAACGGGTTTTAACTGTAACATTGATATTGATACCCAATATAACAAAACTCTGTTAGATATTTAATATCCCGTTAAGAATTTTGAAGTACTCTCTCATTATGAAAATGTTTAACATGGCTTGTCTAAAGCTAGGGTTTCCGAAGAATGCGGTGGTCGCCACATAGCGTCCGCAATAGGGATGTTGAATTTTTTTTAGGTAGATTATAAAAAAATATTGGACACGTATTTTTTTTACGTAATCAAAAGATTACGGCAATACATTGAGTTAAAATGCAACGTCAGTGTCAACTTTAATGCGTTTTATCTAAACCATTTTTTAATAACATGATAAGGAAAAAAATACGTGTCTAATATTTTTTGTATTCAAATTCAAATATTTTAATTCAGATAAACATCCATATATTGTTAATAGTAGTATAACTTAGCCTAATGTTAGTATTAAATTAAATTAAAAATAAACAACAAAAAAAAACATAAATTATTTGGATAGGTAGGTGTGTGTGAACACTTATCCACTTTTGTAAGAGGGGAGAGTTCCACCGATCCGAAAACACATTCAGGATGCCATTGGAGGAGGAGCGCAAGCGCGCCAACATGGAAGCGCATCGCTTCCGCATTATCGCGGCGAACCCGTCAACGCACGCTTCCGCAAACATCCCTGATGCGATACATCGCCACGGCAACCTCAAAAGCACCCTGAAAGCGTTATTGTACTGAACGCGCAGGTCGCTAAAAGCCCGCTGGGTATAGTTGGTCCACAGGCTACACGTGTAAAACGACTGGCAGAAGGCCTTAGAAAGCGTTATCTTTCATTTTAGTTCCTTATCAATAAATGGGGTAACACTACAAACAGTGGACACGATTCGTGACCTAGGAGTCCACCTCGACTCAAAACTCACATTTGTCAACCATGTCGATAATATCACTGCCAAAGCTGCAAAAATGTCTGGCTTTATAAAAAGAATATGTCGGGATTTCCAGTCCATCTCTACCCTAAAGGTGCTCTTCAATAGTCTTGTGAGAAGTCTACTGGACTATGCATCTCCAGTTTGGAATCCTACTTACCGTGTTCACGTAAACAGGATTGAACGTATCCAAAGAAGTTTCACCAGATGCCTTCGTTTTAGAAGCTCTAGCTGTCCACGAGTTCTTCCTATAGTCAAAGGCTCAGTCATTTTAAAATATGTTCTCTTGAACACCGAAGAGACGTGACAGACCAGATCCTTCTTTACAAAATCGTTAACGGTTTACTCAATGTTCCCGATCTTTTGGCAGAATTAAGTATAGCTGTACCTCGACAGAAAACTAACCTAGGCGGCACCGCACCCATGAACCGTCTAATGGGAAATTGTAATAAAATCGCTACACGAACCAATAGCATAGACATATTCTGTAACCCATTTTGTCAATTCCGTACGAGACTTTTAACCAGCTCGGAGTCTCAAGACCTCTGTGCGACACAAGCCGCCTATTAATATTAATAAAATTGTATACACTTCCATTTCTTTCTTTTTAGGTCTTTTTTGTTATTTAATTAAATATTTCTGTACTTTCCATCATATTTGTGAACATAATTATTTAATTTTTCTTTTTAATTTGTAACTTAATCAACTAACGATGACTATAACGTCCTTTAATCATTAATTTCTCTGCTAGTGCTGTGCACTTCTGTAAGTGACGAATTCACAATACCTAAAACTCTATGTGATTTTTGTATGTGTATGTTTTAGTGAGTAAGTCGTTGAGGTGCCTTACCAATAAATAAATAAATAAATAAATAAATAAAATAAATCTTTACAGACTCAGTACAGCGTGCAAACCTGCGAGCCAGCATATTGCCACGGACAGCCAGCGACCTGCGCTCCCTGTGTAAATCTACATTGTCTTTTAAGTCATCAGTGACCCAATGACCCAAATACTTGAACTTCGAAACCCGACCTAAAAGAGACCCAGAGAGTGAGAGCTCCGGCAGCTGTTTGTATGTTAAAGAACCCGATTTAAAAACCAACCATTCACTCTTATCGGTATTGTATTTGAGCCCGTGAGCCACCGCATAACTTTCACAAATTTTGAGAAGCTTTCTCATTGCACCGATAGATGGGCTCAGCAGCACCATATCATCAGCGTAACTGATGTTGTTCACGCAAACACCATCCACGTGACAACCGATTTTAGTGCTACCGAGCTCACCCATCAGTTTGTTTATGTACAGGTTAAAAAGACGGGGGGAGCTCAAACCGCCCTGCCTCACCCCACAATTCAGTCCATACATATCAGAATATGAGCCTGTCCATTTAACTGTATTCACTTGGCTACTGTACCAATATCTTAACAGTGATATCACATCACCCGGGACAGAAGTGTCGTGAGTGAGCTTATGCCAGAGCAGATCATAATTGACCAGGTCGAAAGCTCTTGATAAATCCAAGAAACATGCTATTACAGGAGTCTTTCTGTCTGTGTAATATTGGACAGTCTGCTTGGGGCATAAAATTGCACTCTCCGTTGACAAATTCGGCCTAAATCCAAACTGATTATCCTCGAGAACGATATGTTTAGCTAGAATTTTATCAAGCAGACTATCAAATACCTTAGCACAGACAGTGGCAAGCGATATCGGCCTATAGTTGGAGATATCGGAGGCGTCACCGGTCTTATTTTTTATTACTGGCACAACGACCGTATTACTAAGTTCCACAGGTAAGTAACTATGACTTAGACATAGGTTAAAAATCATAGCAAGTACCCGCGGCAAGTGTACCCTATTTAAGATGTTCAACGCTGAGACCGTCGTGACCGGGAGACTTACCCCTCACCATGCTCTGTATCCTGCTCGCGATCTCTTTAGCTGAGAACCTGACAGGGTATTATCTGACGGACGGACTAAATAGTTTATTTGTTATGTGGTGGTCACCGCTCCTCTAAGAAACCGTAGATTAGCAGAGTTAGTTGAAATTGCGCCTGAATTTCATAACTCAATTACTCCGCAGAGCATAAAATTGGTATTGATTATACAAATTTTATGCTCTGCGGAGTAATTGTGTAACTCACAGTAGCGATGGCTATAATTTTGACAGTTCAACAACATTCATTGCGTTGAAGCATATGAAGCAATGGATTAGCAATTTCCTTCAAAATTATACAGACTGCGATTGAAAGTGTGTTACGCAATTAGGGTGCTCATTGAATACTCGTAGACAGGTAGCAATAAAAAAATGCTTAGCTGAGATTGGATCGCTTCTTTCCATACGCAAATAGTGAAAACAGCTTTCCAATCAATCGATAACTAAAACTTAACACACTTAACCCCTCAACAGCGATCGATACAAACAAGTTACATCCAACAAAGTTAGCCTTTAATCGGTCGCCTCGAATCAGCTGTTACAGGTTAAATTAGAGCTGCCTGAGTTGTTGCGTTCCTGCGTTTGAGGGTTAGTTGTCAATGCGGTTAAAGGGGAAATCTGTGACCGTTTTGGGGTTGATAGTCCGCTTAGTCGGTTACAGTTTGAAATTGAATTAGTATTCTGTGGATTTGACTGGCAAATGAAGTGGCTGAATTTGGGGAATTGAATCCTTGTGTTTGTGTTGCATTTATAGATTGATTTACATTTTTGTGGTGTAGTTTCGTGACTCGGTATCAGTGTCGATGTCCAGCCTAGCCAATTAATTCATGATTGCTACTGGCAGACTCAAAATAGAGCCCACGAGTAGCAATCCTAACTTAATATTAATACCTGGTTGACCGAGCTCTGCTGGATAATATAGGATAGTTCATACTAATTCTATGTATAGTACATACTAATTTCATGGTGCCATTTAATGACATTTAAGGTAGCCATCTTGTTCTAAACTTTGGGCGACCGAGCTCTGCTCTGGTGAAAATACAAAGAAAACGAATTTTCCCAGATATGAGACCTAGCTAGATCGATTTTTCGCCCCCGTAAACCCCTATAATGCAACTTTCATCGAAATCGTTTGAGTCGTTTTCGAGAACGTGATTACAAATATATATATTTATACATACAAATATTGCTCGTTTAATAATATAGGATAAATGCGAAAGTGAGTTACGCTTTCACGCTAAAACAGCTGAACAGATTTGGATGAAATTTGGCACATGGATAGACCATGACCTCGATTAGGACATAGGACTACTATACTTTTTATCCGGATATTCCTACAGGATCGAGACTTACGCGGGTGAAACCGCGGGGCGCAGCTAGTATTAAATAAGAAAGAAAGAAAATAAAAGATGACGTGTAAATAATTTTAAACACAACGTATTAAGAATCTACATCGCCACATGCGAACCCCGCATCGCACTGACGTCACAAAAAAATCCTGCATCGAGCAAGCAGAGTTTACCGCGCGACTCGCATACACGGTGCATCAGAAAGATGTTGTCAAAAGCCAATGCCTGAAATGGGCGCCTTTTTTTTTCTCGCGGCCATTAACCAAATCTTGTTTTTTACTACAAAATAGTGTAGCAAACGAAGCTTATTTGACATGCATATCTCTAAACTCAGTCCAAAATGAGATATAAGAGTTAGAAGTTTGTATGTACTCGTATCTTTGTAGGCAATTTTTGACTCCTAGGTGCAAGGTTAGTGTTAAGTTACCATAAAATAGCCGCTAAATGCTTTAGGTCATTGAATATTCGGTACACCCCCTCCCGTACGTTACGCACTCCTCACTAATTACACATTGTCAGGTCGGAGGGAGTATGATAATAAATAAAATAGTGCTATATGCTCTGAGTAACGAATGTGTGTGTTACGAGTGATAGGTTGATTGCTTGAGAAAAAAAAATACGCCACCATCCGTACTAAAATCGGCATTATCCTTTAATGGTGTGGTACAGACCAACGTAATCACGAAAAAATTATCAGCCGTCCCATAAATTTGGGTCGAGTAAGTATTTAAAGCTTTGAAGCTTTCCAAACGACTTAAAGAATAGTACCAACCCATTTCCTCCCGCGGTGGGTGTCGTAAAACGCGACTAAGGGACTTACTAGAGAATGGACAGCAGCGTTCTCTATGCATTTTAACACCATACTGCGATCGCCAACCCGCCTGCCAAGCGTGGCGATTATGGAAAACCCCCCCATTAGGGGGAGGCCTATGTCCAGCAGTGGACATCTTTCAGCTGGGATGATGAGGTATTTGAAGCTTTGTACGGAACAGGCAAAACATGGACTGGACTCTTTCCCTTAGTTGTAACGCTGCATAGTGTTTTAGATAAGTGTTATTTGTATTCAGTTGTACAAATAACACTTATCTAAAACACTATGCAGCGTTACAACTAAGGGAAAGAGTCCAGTCCATGTTTTGCCTGTTCGGTAATAAAAATAAAAAATATTTTTTTTTTGGACATATACCATTTATTACAATAAATAATTCGTGATTTTTACCTCCTATCACTCTCATTTTACCGATGTATTAATAATCATTAACCTTCTCCCATACCACAGCAACGTTTGTATTGAAACATTAACAGCTACTCTATACAAATACTCGTATCAGCACATTTTCCTTCATTCATTACACAAGAGATCTTCCATTCGTCTTCATTAGTAGCCCCTCGCCCAACACATTAGTCCTAATGCCCTAGTGGTTGTAAGTGCCTTTTGAGGTCGTGGTTCAGGTTCAGTTTTCGGGTGAAACAAATGTTAGGGGAAATATACAGATTGGTAGAATTTGTGCCAACTACACATACCACATGCGTTTTTCCCATAAGAGTACGATTTTCATAGCAGTCTTTGCAAAAAAGTTGGTACAGACAATTTTATTTTCCATTCTCAGTCTTCATCTAAGTATTGGTTTTCGATTAAATCGAAAATTCTGGACGGAAGGACAAAACCAGACATTTCCAGACAAATCTGGAGGGTTGGTAACCCTATGTGGGGGTAGACAGAAACTATAGAGCGCTATGTCCAACGATCCCTACACACTCTTTTTGCCACAAAGTATTAACTTCAGAAGAAAATCAATATAATATAGACCCCTTCTGTTGTGCTGACATCTCTTTGAGGCGCGCGTGGAACACAACGCGCCGTCGACCCGGGCCTGGTCCTTATCGGACGGCGAGCTACCCATTGCTCACCGTCCGCAAGCCCGCGCCTACGGTAGCCGGGAATCGGCCTGCGATTCCCGACGCCCAGGGCGTCTCCTGCGGTGGCTAGGGGCGTGAGAGCACGAAATTTGCCTCTCCCTCACGCGTTCCGCGTCCTCCTTCGCGAGCATTACTGCTTCGCAGAAGGAGGTCACGGACTCCCACGCCCTATCGCTCCGTACCATGGCCTGGACCAGGGCCGGACGCGAGAGATCACTGCCACCAATCGCCTCCAAAAACCTACAGTAAACAAATGCAAACAAATGGTTGATAGACATAAGATTGTGGTTTGTCTAATAAAATCAGTGTGTGGAGCTCGTTAGATTCTCCAATCCATCTGGATTCGTCGCCCTTCACCCACAATATATTATGACGTCACAGCAACACATTAACTCGATGTTATTATTAATAACAATAACAAATACATCCACTAATTCACACCGCGACGTCAAGATTGTAATCTGTAGACACAAGCTAAAACCAACCGTACGTGGTAGATTTTAAGGATGGTAGTTGAGTGAGGTTTTGTAACGAGAAAATCATAATTATTATTCGGCCGAACTTGAGATGTGATATAACAATGTTATTGCTTGTGAAATTGGAAAATGATGTTCTACAGTTCTACTACCGTCATCTTTCATGCGATTTTGTACCATGTGTGAAGCAACTGTTAAGGCACCTGAACCACGACCAGGAAGCGACTAGCTATCTACGATATTCTCGCTCTAGAAACGTACAAAAGATTGTAGGTTACTGGTCCGTACTAGTTGATCCTGTTGATCACTGACTGTTCACACCGCGCCGGCGAGTACTCGCTTTACTGGCTTAGCGACGCTCGCTTGGCGGTTAGAACACTCGCTGAGAGACTTACGCTTGGTACATACGCATCACGACTAATTGCTCGTCACTTTCGTGTACTCGCTCCTGCCCTGCACATAATCTGCCATCCAAACGACTATGGGCCCCCAAAACCAATACCGTCTTGTTAATAAACGATTACTAACTTGGTCCAAGTTTAAACTTTTCAGCTTAGACTCGGGTTTAAAATTAGTTCTTGTACTTAAAACTTTAACATAGTCGGAACAAAGTTCGACATTCAAAAATGGCGCTATGGTTTAAAACTGGGTCTAAAGATAAATCTGGTTTTCATAAAGCCGATTCTATCTGAGACAATTTAATAAAAAAAAAAATTGTTCTTCTATAATAATTCAAGCCGTGTTTTGTTATTTCCCATCGGCAAAAATGACGGACTTTAATCCCTTTTTAACCCCAGAAGAGAATGAATTCTCTATGAAAAAGGAAGGATCCCCCGACCAGACGGGTATTGTGTCTGGTGGGCAACTGCCCGACGATTGATATCGGGACTTTGTATAATAAACTGGTCGCGCGGTAAACACTGCATGTGCGATGTAGAATTTAGCGTGACGTCAGTGTGATGCGTAGTTCACATGTGATGATGTAGATGCCGCCACAAATATTTAGAAATATTTTCTTAATGCTCACTTCAAACGACCTTCTAGACCCAACGGCTTGTGCGGTGTCTCTCAGTGAATTAATTAATTAATTTAAGATTTTTATTAAGTAGATATCAAAAAAACTTATTATAAAAAAAAATACACGAGTATAATGTGAAAAATAAATTTAGTTTAGTCGGTATTTTTTTCTTTTTATTAAAAGTTTTCATTTATCACTTTTTGTTGTGGTGTGGGTACCACTGCTATGTAAATAACAGTGACAGGCGCTTATCATCATATCATCCACATAGGCTAAATAGGAAAAATACGTATTATTGAAGCTAACTCAAAAACTACCCAAGCAAAGATAATAGATATATGGGACCACCTTGTATACACCTATCAAACAAAAAAAGAATCATCGTAATCAATTTATAATTGGCGGAGTAAGCGCGTAACAAAAATACAAAAAAAAAACCGCCTCCATTAAGAGTCGGTTAAAAACAGTACAGACTTCTAGCGATATTATTAGCTGGGCTCTATAAATCATGAGAGCTTCAGAGACAATCTCTTGCGAGTCTCAGCACGAACAGACGATAACCTGAGACGGGTCATAAATCTGTCGATCATCTGCTTACCCACAGCGAAGAATAGGTATTGCTAGACGGTCTGGAAAACTTAGAAATGATAAAAATAACTGTATTTTTGTCTACAGTTAAATTTTAAGATAATGTTGAGGAGATAATGGAATTATGATATGAATCCTTGAAATGAAATTGTCTTTTTAGGGTTCTGTACCCGAAGGGTGCCATTTGGAACCCTATTACCAAGCCTCCGTAGTCCGTCTGTCCATCCGTCCGTCCGTTTGTCTGTCTGTCAGCGGGCTGTATCTCATAAACCGTAATAGGTATACAGTTGATTTTTTCACAGATTGAGTAGTTATATTGCCGCTATAACAACAATTAATAAAAAAATTATACAAATTAAAATTAAAGGGTTGCTAAATATTGTACGGTAATACGGAATCCTTCGGGAGCGAGTCCGACTCGCACTTGGCCGGTTTTTTTGTAATGAGCTCCTACAAAAACGTTAGTTTCATTTACTTTGCTAACATGCAATCGAAATATCAGCATGAATTACAGAAACAGTTTATATAAACGAACTGCGATGTTCGTGTTACCGAGAACCGAGAAAAGCCGCAGAAAACTTCAATTGCTTGAGTTTTATTTGTACAAAAAGCAATTTAGCTTAGTTGGCAACTTTACAAGAGGTAACATGTATTACTAAGCGGCAAGCTTCAGTCTTGTGAAACTGAGCAACTTGCTCTGTAAGTGAGACTGCAAGCCGGTTTAACAGGCAACCGACCGCGACTTTTGAAACGACTTTTCAAAGAGTGTTAATGAAGGAGAGTGGCTGGCATAAGTCGTCGTCTGATGCCACTTTCTTTTTAAGGTCCCGACCTAATAATTAAAAAAGCGGCCAAGTGCGAATCGCACTCGTACACGAAGGGTTCTGTACCTCATTTTTAATACTTTAATTGAAAATCGCCGAAAAAGAAAATTACAGACTGACGCGTCGCGCTGTCGCGACGCGCCAGTCTGCACGAAGCTTATTGTTCCCACTGCTTGGACACAGGCCTCCTCTCTGTGAGAAGGAGTGGACCGTAACCCACGACGCGGGCCCAGTGCGGGTTGGTAGATGTCACATGTTTTCAAATTTTTGTTTCTAGTAAATGCGAGTATCCTCATGATGTTTTCCTTCACCGTTTTGAGAGTAGTGGTGATGAAATAATTTACTCAAAGTAAAGTGCCTGCTTGGGGTCGTACCCATGACCTGTAACCCGTAAGTCACGGCTGTTCCCACTGGGCCGAAAATTAACGATTTTTGGACTTTTTCCTTTATTTGTGCTGTGAGATCTTGTTTCTTGCAAATGTCATGATTCTAGGTCAACGGGATATACCCGATTATAGGTTTTGATTTATTTGCGAGTATCAAAAAATATTGCATAAATGGCCGTATTTTCTTATTGCGTTGACTTAAAAGCTTGATTTTTAGACCGTAGACCTACGTATTTGATATAAATTTCAACTTGATACCTCCACGCGTTCCTGAGAAAAAGGGTCTTGACTGACTGACGGACGGACAACGAAGTGATCCGGGTTCCGTTTTTTTCTTTTGATGTACGGAACCCTAAAAACAATCTACTTAGCCTTTTCCCTGGGTCGGCTTCCAATCTAACCAGATGCAGATGAATACCAGTATTCCATTAGCGTACACAATAACTATTATTTATTCTGCCTCCTTATTCGATGGACTGTGAACACAGAGTAATGGTTACATAGTTTTTGTTTTAAAAAATCCATATGTTTTGATTTTAGCCCAAAAGGCCTTTATTCTTAGTCGGTGGTAAATTGATACTAATGAGATTGACTATAGAAGTGTATAATTATATATTTAAACTAGCTGCTGCCTGCGGCTACGCCCGCGTGGACCCTAATTATTATTTCTCAAAAATAAAATTACTCTTTATCACATCAGCTATCTGCCAGTGAAAGTCCCGTCAAAATCGGTTCAGCCGTTCCGGAGATTAGCCGGCCGGAACAAACAGACAGACAAAAAATTTAAAAATTGTTTTTGTTATTAGTACCGAATATACTTTCTTAAGCACTTTAATTTTATTTATTTGTATGTATGTATAGTGTATTGAAATAAGTGGGTCCTGTCTGCAATTTATAGGTATAATGGGCTCAGCACTTTTCCGTTATTACCAAAGTAAGTCAATATTGTTATCAACAAACTATTTAAGTACTATTGATACGTATAGACTGATTTTTTTAAGAGACATATTCAACACTAACTTCCGCCAGCGGCGTCGCCCGCGTGATATCTTTATAAATTATAGCCTATGTTACTCAGTGATAATATAGCATTATATTAATGAAAGAATTGTTTAAATCAGTCCAGTCGTTTTTGAGCTTATTCATTACAAACAAAAATAAAAATATTTTCTCTTTATAATATTAGTGTAGCGGTAGATATTTCACCTATATATCGTACTCTAAACTTTTTATCTAAGTAAAATAAAACTCTAACAATAATCAGTCATTTCAAAATAAACTCATAATAATAAACTCAAACAATGTAAATTCATTTCAAGTGAAAACAATGTAAATAATAAAATATGCCCTGAACATACCTTACAAACTTAAGCTAAGCTTAGCCTGTCCGCGCTCAACTCTTTTGTCCGCAGAAAAATAAACTCACATTCAAAAAGAAAAACTAATTGCTTATTCACAAATTTTTATACGAAATGCCTGGATTTTTCTGAGTGCTAAATGAAAATTCATTTTGGCTTTATAGTTTAAGAGCTCGTGTTTGTGAAACATATATACGTACGTTGTATGTTATTATAAGATACAAAGTTACAAACTATAATATTTAGAAAGATAGAAATAATACACACTGTACACCATACAAATTACAGATATAAATGTAGAAATTGAATTGAATTTGTTGTGAATATTTATTTATTTACTAGCTTTCGCCCGCGGCTTCCCCCGCGTGCGAACGTACTACGGGAATAAAAAGTATCTGTGTGCCAAATTTCATCCAAATCCGTTCAGTCGTTTTTGCGTGATTGAGTATCGTCGTCATTTATAATTTAAATTTACGATACGTAATGTAAATTATTTTGAATACTGTTACATAGAATCTTTTTTTTTTTCTTCTAACTGAACGTCTACAGCTGTGCTGCTGGGGAGTTTGTTGCGCCACTTCTTCTTCCCAGCTAACGCACTAGGAAGTGGAAGGATGGGCGTTTTGAGGGACTGTCTTATGTAATTTTGACGTTTGAAAAGTGCTGATTCTCAGCCTAGTCTGAATAAATGAGTTTTGAATTTTGAATTTTCTTAAACATAAATGTCAAAATGTGGGTATACTAAATAAAGGTACACCTCTGCCCAACCTTTCGGGGAATACAGGCGTGATGTTATGTCATGTTGTTAAAAGTACTTTCTCAATATTTTTCTCTTTCAATATGAGAAAAAGCATGTTATAAGCTTTTTCGTCACCAGCTCCCGGACTTAATTTAGTTTTTTTTTTTCCATCGTGTACCGCGTTTGTTCGTAGAACGGTGTAAAGAGACCTTTTTCTCTTTTCTTTTGAACATGGCTGCCGGACGTGATTGTTGATGCTGATCCAACTTGAAATTCCATGGCTTGGTTCGCTAGCGAGAACCAAACATGCTATGATTGAAATATTTGTGAAACGCGACAAAATAAAATATTTAATATTCCCGGCTGCTGAAAAATAATAATAATGAAAAATGGTTTAATATTTTTACAAGTGAATACCTTAACAGCTAGTGATTGGAGCCTTGTGTTCAGCAAATAAGGAGACTCCGCAAACAATATCCATAAATCAAATAATCAAATCAAAGTAATAATAATACATAATATATAAGCTAAGAAACTTCAAATAATACTTTATTTATTTATTTTATTTATTTATTTATTTATCTCCCTTACAACTATCATTACAGGTGTATACCTAATGCGATAGCGCGGTCTTAAAATTAACTAAATTACAATTTAAAACTATGAAAAATTAAAAAACTAGTAACTACATCTAAAAATAATAACTAAGTACTTTACAAAAATCCCTATAAAATAATAAAATTAAAATTAAAAATAAACACAATATTTAACATAAAATGAAAAACAACATAATTATAGCCTACTTCTAATCTACACTATAACATAAAATAAACAACAGTATTTTTGCGAGTTCACTCAAATGGCATGTAAGTACATCGATCTTCACGTGAAGATCGTTAATAACCCGAATTGCGCGGGTTAATGGTGTTTTGGCTAGAAGGTTGGTCCTGGCAACCGGCACGACCAGCAGCGGCGGGCGGCGCCGCCTCCACACATAGCGGTCTGGTACACATATACTCAGGCGCTGTAGTACTCCTGGGTTATGCTCAATTCCACGAAGTAATCTAACCAGATACGCGACAAGCGTGAATTCCCGTCGTATCCTCAGTTGGTTGTACCCGACCATACCGAGCACAAACAGAGTGGGGTACATCAACGGGTAAAACGGGTATACCCCATATAGTTTCTTGTACAAGTGGCGCGTGAACTTGTTCTGTACGCGCTCTAGCATTACCGAGTACTTGGCCTCATACGGAGCCCATATGACAGCACTATGTTCCAGTTGACTCCTGACTAGTGCGTCATACAGGACCCTGACGGTTGCGATGTTAGTGAAGTGCCTTGTCTGTCTCAGAACAAATCCCAAATTTCTAAAGGCTCTTTTACAGATCCCCGTAATATGATCGCGAAACGACAGTTCAGTAGTGACAACCACCCCCAAATCCCGCACCTCAGAGACTCGTTGCATAGGTGCGGTTCCCACCATGTACTCGTGCACTAGAGGGGCCCGCGCGCGCGTAAAACTCATCACCGAGCACTTCGACACGTTGAAGAAAAGCTTGTTGTCACGACTCCATTCCACTACCCTATCTATATCCTCCTGCAATCTTTCGCAATCGGATTCACTATGAACCTCGAGCAGCAACTTAAGGTCATCCGCAAATAATAAACAAGAGCCATGCTTGACGACTTCCGGCAAATCGTTTATCATTATGATGAATTCGAGGGGCCCCAAATTGCTGCCTTGGCTCACACCGGACCAGGTGTAATACAGGTCGGATTCACACCCATTATAATCTACATACTGCTGTCTATCTTGCAAGTAGCTGGCGAAGAAGTGCAATAGATGAGGTGTGCAGCCGACTCCTGCGAGCTTCGTTAGTAAGATGTCATTGTCAACGGTGTCGAAAGCTTTTTTAAAATCAAAATAAGCAGCATCAACCTGCACACCAGCATCCACCGCCGGCACCACCTGTGCCATAAAGTTCAACAGATTGGTAGCAGTGCTGCGCGCCGGCCGGAAGCCGTGCTGCGCGTCAGCCAGTTGTCCGCGCACTTGCTCCAGCATGCAGCGCTGGATAGCAGACTCGAACACCTTAGCCGGCGTCGACAGCACGGCCACCGGTCTATAACCAGTAACGTCTGATCCCGCCTTACCTTTGGGCACAGGAATGACCCGTGTGATCTTCTATTGAGTTGGGAACGTCGTCGAATGAAGACACATATTAAAAATGTAAAGCATCGGTTCCGCGAGCACCCTACCACAATCTCTAAAAAGAAATGCCGGTATACCGTCCGGGCCCGCTGAACGCTTCGGTTTCAGGCGCTCAAGTGAACATCTGACGTCCTCCAGACTCAGTGCGTCAAGTTGCACCCACGCACCGCTCGCCGCTCCCGCCGCCGCCGCTGCTTGAGCGTCTAACCGAGGCGGCTGATCGCTGTAAACCGATTCGAAAAAATTTGCGAACTGTTTAGCACACTCGTTATCCGATAAATGCTCACCATCTACTATAATAGTTTTCTTGCTTAGTGCACTTTTCTTTGATCTTATGTATTGCCAGAATGACTTAGGATCTTTAGCAAACTGACCCTGGATTTTATGTTGATGCAGTTTGTGAGCAGTTGCTATTGATTTTTTAACAATCGCTCTGCATTTAGAATATTCTTCATAATTCCTACTAAGTTTCGTTGTTTTAAACATCTTGTGAAGTATAGCTTTAGTTCTTATATCTTTTATTATTTCGCTCGTGTACCATTCCGGATAAATGTACTGCGACTGTGAACTAGGTTTTTTCCTGGGTACACAGTTATCCAAAATTTTATTAAGAGTACTGTAAAATAAATCCAAAATAGTTTCTAAATCGCTCATCTCATACAAGGTTCTCCAATCAATCGAAGCTAACTTTGAATACAGCAATTGATAATCCGCTTTGTAAAAGTTCCACTGTGGTCTACTATTACGTGCACATGTACCGGGCGTGCAAACGGGGGCAGCGGGGCGGCGGCGGCGGGGACCGCCGCGCTCGCGGACGGCACGCTGATCGCAAGCGGCGGGTGATGCGCGTCGACCGGCACGAGTGGCTCGTCCGCCGCTGCTACCGACACCTCACCGTAAATACCTGAACTAAAAACCAAATCTAGCTGCCTATTTAAACAATTGGGTACATTATTACTTTGAGTGAATTCGCAAAAAGACACGAAACATTCATAATAATTAGTTACATTCAAAGGACACGAATGTAAATTAAAATCACCTATTACTACAATTTCCTTATAGCTAGTGCACAGTTTTTCTATTATACTAAACAAAATCATGTAGTCATTCTCTGAACTACCAGGTGGAATATAAATCACCGAACACAAAAACAAAAATCTGTTATTTAAGTGTACTTTCGCACAAACCATTTCAAAAGATACGAAATGTATACATACATACGAAATGTATATAAAAAAAGAATCACAAGGCGTCAAAAAAATTCGTCCGCATCGCTCTCAACAGGAAAAGTGCCCAAAAGGCTGGCAGCGTTGCCACGTTGTATGGCGATGCTGACTGATTCTTTGGCCAAAAAATATGCCAACCATCTGGTCACGTGAAGAGTCGACCAACCTCTTGGCGATGTCTTGAAAAACCAAGTGGGCACTCGGAGCCCATGGTCCTAGTGTTTCAACCCCAAACGGATCGAACATATAACTCCCAATGATATTGGAATATTTTCGGCGTTTGAGGTTTTCCGCACATGCAGTAGCCGCCCCAGCAATACAACCGCCGTACTAGGAAGATGGGATGGCGCAAGGTTGTCGAGTCATTTTGCACCCACACCAATATTCTGCCTAATTAAAAAAAAACTATTATTTATTTATTTTCGCAGTTAATATGGACAAACAGGAGGTAGATGGGAGGTATATGTAGTCTCCAAACTAAGTGTTTGCGTGAAATATAGGCATCAGTTTCTAAATAAATTACTAGATTCCTACTGTGAGTAAGCGTACCTATACCTAGATGTATTTTCGTTCCTTCTTTTTAATATGAAAAAGAAATGCAACTACGCGACGTACTCTTACGCTCCTCAACTCGATCATACTAACACAAGATATGGACCTGCGCCCTAATTGCATAACACACGATCAATCACAATCTATTTAATTTTGACAGTTCAACAACATTCATTTTTGAACATATGAAGCAATGGATTAGCAATATCCTTCAAAATTATTCAGATTATGATTGATCGTGTGTTACGCAATCAGGGTGCTGTTCACCACTGAACTAAGATTAAAATAATACTGCTTTAGAGGTGGTGGTAAGCCCCACGAGCTCACGCAATGTCGTATGTCCAGCCAGTAATACAACTCGCCCATCGAGCGCTGTCCCAAATTACAGGCATTATTAATTTATCATGCATAAAAAAGTTTAATAAAACACGTATACTAAAAGATGAATAATAAAATTATCTTTAAAATGGTGAAGGTTTTAGAAAAATACGCTTGATAGATTTTGCGTGATTCTCATTTTTTTTTTCGCGTTAAACATAACTTTACAAATTAATTTCACTATGTAGTATAAACATAATCTAAAATTTTCATTTATTAAGTTACTCGCATTAAGAAAATGCTCTAATTTAACTTTTTTTTTTCTAAATCTATAACACTACTCGTTTAGATCGTCAGTATAAAATCATTAAAAGTCGGTTATCGTCGCCTTAAGTCTACAAAATGTTTAATAAATAAATAAATTATCCAAAGGGCTCCGCAGTGGCCCAAACAAGCTAATATTATTAAAATTATATGTCAATGGCTTTAAGAATAGGGGTAGACCAAAGAAACGATGGATGGACTGTGTGACAGATGATATGGATAGAGAGAGGGTGACCGGGGAGTGACTACTAGTCACAATGTTAACACTAGAAATAAGGACAAACTACGAGCTCCCTTTCACCGGCTTCATAAAGTTCATAACTCATTTGTTGGGCTTGGTATAACTTTTTATAACAAGCTACCCTCTTCTTTGGTAGATTTGCCTTTTAATGCGTTTAAAACGAAAGTAAAATCCAAGCTTTGTTCAAAGGCATACTATTCTATCAACGACTACTTAAATGATAAGAATAGTTGGTCGCTGTAGTTAACTCAAGACAATGTTTATGTTCTTTCTCCAGCTTACCCACTGACAAGTTATATGAGTTTATATAAGTAATTGTTTAATTTATTTGACTATAAAAGTCAAATTATTTAAATTTAATTATTGTTGACATTTTAAGTCAAGTTATTTTAATTTATTTTTGACAAAATCTACTCATCACACTGTTTTTTTATGAGTTGTATTGCAATATGTGGTTAGCTAGTGACCTCGACAATTGATCATATTATTTATTACTATTAGTAATTAACTGTTTGTTTATTTATTTTACCTCGATGGTCCTAGTTTATCATTTATAACTTCCAGTTACAACTATATGTAAGCGGGCACGCCCTTTATGCCTGGTGGCTTTTATTAAGATATTAAGTTCTGTTTACGTTTTGTTTTTTATTTCTGCCTGAGTATAGTTCTCGATGATTTTGTTTGGTATATTGGCGTGTGCTAGCTTATATATGGCTAATAATTTAAATTATGTTTTGTGTTGCTTAATGTAAATTATTTTGAATACTATTATATAAATCTTCTTTTTGTTCTTTTAACTGAACAGACAGCTGTGCAGCTAGGGAGTTTGTTGCGCCACTTCTTCTTCCCAGCTAACGCACTAGGAAGTGGTGAAGGGTGGGCGTTTTGGGGGACTGTCTTATGTAATTTTGACGTTCGAAAAGTGCTGATTCTCAGCCTAGTTTGAATAAATGACTTTTGATTTGATTTGATTTGACTACCGAGATGACGACTAATAGAGAAGTATGTAAGAAAGGGACATGTTGCGCAAACCACTAATAAGTTGTATATCATTATTAAAATTATAATTCAAAACTATGCATACAGCAACGACTTACCTATTTATTTTTAAACCCAACGGAATTAAACTCCACATTAGCAGGCCGTTGTTCTCAGCAATACTAGTTTCACAGTCGGCTTCCCCCACTATGTGATATAATAAGCACTCGACTGTACCTACTTTAGCGTATAACCCGGTAATGCTTAGCAATCCTGCCCGGGGAATTTGCTGGTTAACCGTGTGGAGTAAAAATATACGGATGTGAAATAGGGGCGTAGATGTCGAAATATCCTAATTCCGGAGATTTTTAACTTGTTCAATTTCAATTCATCAAAATAATTATTTCTTGAATACCTATAACCAATACCTATTTCGTTGTTAAAATATTTAAAATAAAGACGTCCTTATTTACAGAATTTAACTTACTAAGACGTCCATTTATGTAGCTTTGCGCAGTAGTGACTTTTGCAATACCTAATGGATCAACCTTAGAATCAGCGGGCTTGCAAGCCAAATTTTTTACCGATAAATTTATTAATTAATCTTTCTTATGTAGGTTTAACACAGGTACATATTTCAATTCTTACCTTAAAGTTCCTGAGGACAGGCGCGACTCGACCTGTAGAACAATATCCGTGAAGTTTTCATAGAAAACGTTCCGTCAGAGACGCGTCGTGCCTGCTGCGGCAGCCTTTATTCTTAAAACCTATCTTTACTTAAATTACGGTGACATCGCCCATTTCTAAACAAAACTCTATTCCCGTGAGTTGCAGACATGTCAGTTGCAAGCCAGTGCCCTCATCGTGTCCCGTGTATATCCTTGTGCGGTCCACCACAAGCCCGCTTTGCTATGTCAGGACACTACAGATCTCAATTGTGGAAACCCAAATGCTGTTGTAGATTGTAGCTATATGCATAGGGTTTGCGATCGAACACTTTATCTTACCCAATTCTAACTAATATTAAAAATGCGAAAGAGTGTGTTTGTTTTTTACGCTAAAACGGCTGAACAGATTTGAATGAAATTCGGCACATGATGATGATGATGATTTTACAGCCTAAAAGTTAAAAACGCGTTCCCAGCAGGTATTCGATGTTGTTGAAAAACGTATGACTTTGAAAATGTTAATTTATCAAACGAAAACCAAGGAATTACGTAATTCGTCGGATGTAAAAGAATACTTTATATCTTTTGACCTTCTTCAAGCATGTGGCCGTCTCAGCATATCGGTTTGAAAAACCACCTCATTTTGGGAGACTAGACAATACTAACACCAGCCTATCCCTGTCCCACGGCAGGCAGAGGATTGTTTGCACTTTCAACACTCAATACTCAATACTTTATTGCATTCCATAATGTATGTGCTTAGGAGATAAACATTTGCTTGAGAAACAACCGTGGACCCTGTCGGGAACAGCAAAAGAAAGCTAGTAGATAGAGATGAGGATTTATCGTATAACTTAAAATCTATCTTAGTAAAAAAAAAACAATTTTTGTGTATTTTACATGAGTTTGTTCTCATAGATCCTTAGTGCAATAACTGATCTGAAATCAAGTAACTGTTCTGAAACTATAAACTAACAACATTATTAAAACATACCAATAAAGTAGCCTAGCTGCGCCCTGCGGTTTCACCCGCATAAGTCTCGATCCCGTGAGAATATCAAGATAAAAGTATCTTATGTCCTAACCCAGACCATGGTCTACCCTGGTGCCAAATTTCATCCAAATCCATTTAACCGTTTTAAAGTGAAAGCATTACAAACAAATAAACACACTCTCACATTTATAATATTTGTTAGGATAGTTAGGATGGGTCAATTAAAATAATGGCTCGAGTGCATCCATTATATTTTTGATATTTTTCAGTGAGTGCTGTGTATGTGTAAATGAAATACAAAAATTAAACACATCACAGCACCTAGCTTGAGCTATGTTTTAATACATTAAGCAGCAAAGCTTGCAGTCATCGAGCACAGGAAAAAGAAAACGATTGAAAGGACAATGACCAAGTGACTAAGGAACCTACTATCGGTATGAAACATGCAGTGACTCACAGATTTATGGTTTAATTAAAAGGAAAACTTTAGGGCTTTCAGATGTAATTTACCATTTTACCATAATTCTCGGCATTACACGGTAATTAGGTCTCAAAATCTAGGTTTAGAATCGAATCTCTCGATTTTTTGTCACAATGTATGCTGTTACATTCAAAATACGAATTAGTCAAAATAACGTTTAAGAATTTTCAATGCTCGTCAATTCCGACATTCATTTCCGACAATGTTTATATAATCATAAAACGTTCACGTTAATGGGATAATGGTGTATCGTATAGGACGTTACACCATGGTTAAAACCATAAGATCAAAGTGCTGAACATTTTTCAGTAATCTATGTGACATAAACTTATAAACATAGCTAATTAAATTAAATACAAATTGCAAAATAATAATGGCCTAGTAGTAGAGATTAAAACAAAACATATAAATGAAATCGCCTCACCCAAGGAAACAGGCAGTTATTTCGTGCAACCAAAATTGCTGCGAAGGAACATAGTTACAAGTTCTGCTGGATTAAATATGGTAACGTTCTCGTTCGGAAGCAAGAAGGCAACCCTTCCATCCACATACGGAACTTTGAAGACCTGGACCGCCACTTGGGTTCTGCGACCCCAGAGTGACGTAACGTACACACATTTTATTATTCTTAGATCTCTTATTTTAAGATCTTATCTAACTTTAAGATCGCACAATATTTTTAGGTTTTATATTCCTTTTAAATTTTATTTTATGTTCAAGTTTTATTCTGATGCCTTTTCTGTGCAATTTATAAACACACTGTGTACCTTAATAATATTATTGCAACATAATCACACCTACACAAACTTTTCCGTAGTTTACGGTACTCTCACTATAACAAACACACGAACTCCAACCCACCTCACGAACACAACCAAAACACACCTACACATACATCTTCACATTAATGCTTTCCTACATCTTCATGTTTACGAAACTTCTATAGTAACAATTACAACACACATAGTGACTACAAATATCATTTTCATCAACTACATCAATGGCTTTACTTGACATCATCCACGACATTGACGAAAATGTTACTATAAATTGTCACACATGTGATAAATTAGAAGAATGTAGGAAACTGCTACCTAACTTGAGCAATTTTAAAATCCTTTCGCTTAATATTAGAAGTTATCAACATAATTTTGATAATTTTTATACAGCCTTCCAGCGCCTTGACACCGAATTCGATGCTATAGTTTTAACTGAGTGTTGGTTAAGTGACATGACAGTACTTGACCCACTACCAGGGTATTCCGCATCCCGGACTTATACTCAACAAAATAAAAATGGAGGTGTAGTCATCTACACCAAAACCTCTTGGAACACTTATGTACTGGATACAGAAGTCGCAGAAGCGGACAGTCTTCTTACTATACTAGACGATAAGGTGGCTATCCTGGGAATCTACCGCTCTCCCTCTTTTCCGAATATTGATAATTTTATTATGTCCTTAGACACGGTCCTTACGCAATTGAAAAAGTACCCAACTATTATAGTAACCGGTGACCTTAACATTGATATTTATAATATAAACAACAACAAGCACACTGAATATCTAAGTCTGATGGCAACGCACGGACTTTTGCCTGCGATAACCGAGCCTACCAGGGGGCGCAACTGTCTTGACCACATTTTTGTCAAGTCAAACTTCACATCTGTAGGGATCATAGGGAAATCATCTATTACAGATCATGATATAACCATGGCTGCCATAGCCCAAAAACACACTCCCACCAAAGCTAGACCCCGGTATAAAATTAAAATAGACGAAGAGGCAGTCGCCGCAGAAATGAAAAACACTGATTGGTCTAACGTAATAACTACCAATTGCACAAACTCCTCCGTTAACTCACTAATTGAAACTATTTCCAACTCAATCGCTAAAAATTCACGTAGAATGACCGTCAGTCGAAGTCAATACAATATAAAACCCTGGATAACGCCAGGCCTCATGCGATGCATGAGGCATCGTGATAATCTTCATCTTGCTTTAAGATCCTATCCAAATGACGAAATGCGACGCCTAGTGTACACTAGGTACAAAAAATTTTGTAACGACTTGCTACATAAACTTAAAACTGATTATAACAGTCAACTCATAATCAAAAACCAAGACAACCCAAAAAAGCTTTGGAACACCATCAAATCTATTTACAACCCAAATACCGAAAAATGTGATTCTTCCCAGTTATTATCTAACTCTCAGGACCCCGTCGATTCTTTAAATAGTTGTAATGCTTATTTCACTTCCCTAGGCAACAATCTTTCTGATCTCATACTTACGCGACTGTCCGAAACCCAAGCATCCCTTGCGGGCAAATATAAACCACGTGAAACTCCACCACACTCTTTTTTCTTCCACCCAACGGATGAGGATGAAATAGAAAAACTTATAGATCAACTTAAAATTGACAGCGCTGGCGGACTGGATGAAATAAGTGTCAGAAAAATTTTACTTCTTAAAAAAACACTGTTAAAACCACTCACTCACATTTTTAACTTAAGTTTGGAAAACGGTATTTTCCCAGACTGCTGGAAGGTTGCCTGTGTCCGACCCATACATAAAAGCGGTCTTAAAGAACTACCGGAAAATTACCGTCCTATCGCACTCCTGTGCATTCTATCAAAACTTCTCGAAAAAGTTGTAAATAAGCGACTAGTTAATTTTTTAGAACGTTACAATCTAATATCTGAAAGACAGTTTGGCTTTAGAAGAGGTAAGTCGACCGAGGACGCTGGTATATTATTGACCAACTCCATAGCTTCTTGTATTGAAAAGGGCGAACACGTCTTGGCAGTTTTCCTTGACCTAGCCAAGGCGTTTGACACAATATCGGTAGATCTACTCCTGTCAAAACTAGAAGGTATTGGAATACGAGGAAACGCGCTAGATTGGTTTCGAAGCTATTTAACAAATCGCCGGCAACTAGTAAAAGTAGGTGACTACTCTAGTGGATTACTACCAATCAACTTTGGAATTCCTCAAGGTAGTACTCTCGGTCCGACTCTTTTTGCTTTCTATATGAATGACATCCTTAATGCACCGCTTCAAAACGCTGAAATAATTTCTTATGCAGACGACACGGCAATCATATTCCATGCCAAAACTTGGGAACAGGTGTATCGTCGTGCCGAAAATGGTCTGCTTATAATCTCCGAGACTCTGAGTAGAAATTTACTCACACTTAACGTAAAAAAAACTAAGCTGATCACTTTCTTCAAAACCATAGCTTCCAGTCCTCCGCGCCAATTGACACTCAAAATACACACATGCCGCAACGATCACAATTCTCCACTCACAAACTGTATCTTTACTCCTATAGATCGCATTTCCTCCCTTAGATATCTAGGTATTACAATAGACGAAAATTTATCATTTCAACCTCACATACACTTGCTAGCGGGCCGCGTCAGAAAACTAATCTACGTCATGAAAAAACTACGAGACTGCACACCTATCAAAATTCTCCGAGCAATATACCTAGGTCTTTGTCAGTCAGTACTCCAGTATGGAATCTCCGTCTGGGGCGGAGCCGGGAAAAGCATATTTATTGAAATAGAAAGAGCTCAAAGAGCCGTAATTAAAGTGATGCTTAGAAAGCCTTTTAGGTTCCCGACAGATCTGCTATACAACCAATTTCCGGTTCTTCGAGTACGTCAACTATACATACTCAGTGCCGCACTGCATGCACACAAATCTACTAAAAACAGACCTGACTACCAAAGCCTGCTTTCAAAACGTATCTTACACGTCCCTCTTCCTAATGCAAACAGTCTTCTGGCCCGACGGTGCCCTTCATACTCACACACTCATATCTACAATAAAATAAGCAAGCGCTGTAATACTAAAGGTCTTAACACCCACTCGTATAAAAGAATGATAAAAAGTTGGCTTCTCTCCCTGTCATACAACGACACAGAGGTTATAGTGAGTTAACACCAAAATATACAAGCAAGTCATTCACTCAAAACTCACACCTGCAACTCACCACCACACCCACACTCACACACATACTAACACACACACACACTCTCACACACGCACACTATAATATTATTTAGAATAATTTTATTTTGTTCAATTTATTTTTATTTTGTTCAATTTATTTTTATTTGGTAATTCGCTATCCTTATTTAATTAACTACCCTGTCCATTTTCAAACATCCTGATATAAAATTTAAGCTAACGCAAAAATGTTTCGAATTAAAATTTAAGATCACGCAACTCAGGCCCCCAAGATACAGGCGCTGCCTAGTTTGGGGACCACTGTTTTAATACTTTGTTAAATATTCTAGTTACAGTGGTAAGCATACAATGTCATTACTTATTGAAATTAATTTTGTAACAATGGACCAATAAATAATTCTAATTCTTATTCTTAAATGATTCAATTAATTATACAATAATAATAAACAATTTTAAAAGTAAATACATAGGTATTTACTTTTAAAAACGGTCGAGACTGTATTTAAAACTAAACGAATGGGACGTGCATATAAGCTAGAAAGAGAAAGCCCGCCGTTCTGTCGCCAGCATATTCTGCTCAGGATGCGCGCGCATAGAATCTTAGCACATGTTTGTTCTGTTTTCAAAGATTTTCTTTTGATGAATGAAACAGGCAAAGGTCTCTAAAACCTTCTACCTTTCGCATAACCAAAAGGTTTGCCTATGTACTTTTAACATCTTAACAGATTATTATTACAATGTAATAATAATAATTCGTTGTTATTAATATCTGTTGTTACTAATTATTCAACTATAATTTTAATAATTGGATGCGTAAATTAACTATTTTGCGTAAGTCAGTTTTATTGTTTACATACTCTTTGAAGCCAATGACATGTGACATTTA